>OX422217.1:53608720-56008720 GCA_949130495.1 Sambucus nigra | reverse complement strand
TGGACGAAAAATAGAAGATACGAACACAACAAGAAAACGAAGAACCGGTCAGAGGCCGGTTTTATATGATCACTAGATAAATGACAGGTATGACAATAATGTACAGGTAAGCATGGAAGATACGAATGATATTCTAGCATGGTAACATCACATAAGGAACTAAGACAGTTAAATAATTATTAAAATGGAATTCAATTATGCAAAGAAATAAAAGTACTTATAAGCCTTTTTCGTCTTTCATCATTTTCATTTCCGTCTTCTTTCCATTCCTTATCAGGAATGCAATTATTACCATGTGCTCTTTATGACACTTATCTCAATAGTATGCTCTTTGTGGCATATACTTTGCTCTTTATGTCATTAATGTTCCATCGAGTCCAACTGGATAATAGAATAGTTATAAATATATATATAACGATTCTAAGACCGCCCGTCCGGGTTTCCCCACTGTGCGCGCCCCTAAATAACCATCATCTTCCAGGGCCTAACATAAGACAACCTGGGATCCTATCGCAAACGTCGGGAAGTGTCCATATGCTTGCGGGGTAGTCAAGACAACACCCAGAATCTCCTACCCATCGCAGAAAAATATAAAACAAGCGCTCATATGGACTAGAACTATATCCACCCTGCATTCATTAGCCAAAGGGCTTCACCTCATGCACGGACTTCCCTTAAGATGGTATTTAGAGAGGTGTGTAACATCCATTTTATTAATTTCCATTTCGTGATTCAGTAAATCATGTTTTACTTTATCCATTTTACATTTTATCAAAATGCATTATGGTGTACTTCACATCATCATAATAACCTTGAAGAATATTTAAACTCCCAAGATATCTCTCCCAAATGTCCTTGTTTGGACTTTATAATAACCCATAAAATGAGATCTAGTTCGCATTTACTCCTAAAGTCTCCAATTTCGACCTTAAGATTTCCTAGACTTTTATAGAACTACCTGACAGAAGAAATGCCTAAACATTTCTTTAAATCTTTTCCTCCCCCCTTGACAGGAACCCTAGATGAACCCCTTCGAGTCTAGGGAGTCGACCGAACTCAACTGATACTCTAAGATTCTATATTTACTTCATTCAAGAAGGTCCTTAATTACTAATCCTAAAGAAAAGGGTTACATTGAAAAAGAAAAGAAATTGAAAAAGTGCAAGGTTTCCGAATCGATTCGGCCAGAAATTATGGAATTCTGCATAGTTAACGAATCAATTCGGTCAGGAAGATTGGGTTTTTGCATAATTGCCGAATCGATTCGGACCATCCGAATCGATTCGGTTCACCCAATCCTGGTGATATGCCCCAAGTGTGACCTCGGCCTAGAGACACCAACCTCGGCCGAGGTGATGGCCGAGATATTGACCGACCCTGGATAAGCCATGGGACCACGATATCAGCCCTCGGCCTTAGTAAGGTCGGCCCAGGCCGACACTATCACCTACATTTCCAATGGACACTACGTGCATCACAGGCATCAACATCATTCTCATATACCTGGGTATGGAAACCTCGGCCGAGTGTAGGCCGAGGTGGCAAGGAGCCTTGGTAATCTTAAACATTGAATCAGTCCAACCTCGGCTGGGGCCGACCCCAGCATACTGTCTCGGCTAAGATCAGGACGAGACTCCCTATGGCACATCTCGAATTGAACGAATATCAAGCCTCTACAGGTCAGCCTCTCCCAGGCCGAGGTCATGACCCAATATGGCGGCCGAGCATCTGTTGACATTTGGATAAAGACACATGGGCACAAATCAGTTGTAACAAGATTATTCTCCACACGTGGGGAGAATATTTCATCATCATTCCTTACATGTGATAGTGACAGGTGGCTTCCCCCAATTGGTGAGGCTACCACACACATGTTCATTGCATGCATGCTGCGTACATTACACCCCCTAGGTACTATATATAAAGGTCATACTCTACCTTGCAAAAGGATCCAAGATATTCGACCCCCTAGGTTTGTTATATTGATAGCCAATAATACCACATATCTAATAATACAACATTTATAAGATAATAAGTAACACAAGAGTGTAAAAACAAACTATATATAAAAGTGGGGTCATTACATCCTACCCTCCTTATAAAAAGTTTGGTCCCCAAACTTGACTTACATAAATTTTGTTATTCACTAACAACTTTCTTTAATCCAATCTGTGAGAAAAATACATTAATTTGTATTACACGATTTGATAAAATAGTTATCTGTAGTTAACTTTTCTTAGAATCTAAAATAATTTCAAAGATTGCCTTAGAGTCTACCTCTAATAATCTTATCTTAGTCACTATCTAATGCATCACCAAATTGAATATGATCAACATTCTCTTATATTTTCAAGCAAAGTATCAATCACTAAGTAGTCCTCGACCACATATAGTTCTGACAGGATCTAGTCTTATAATTCTAGGTTAGACACTATCTAAATTATCTCATCTTCAGCTAATCTACAAGTTCATAACCTATGCTCTGATACCACTTGTCACGACCCCGACCCAAAAATAGTTGGGAACGAGTGTCTTGACATGCCACCAAGGCATTCAATATTCTGGCCTTAAAATTTTCTCTTAATATAAATGCAACGGAATACATTCACATGGTTATGAGTTGTAACTAGCTGAAAAGGTAACACATCATCAGAGATTCTAAAACATAACTTCTTATTCTCATAGATAAATAACTTCTATTACAAGTCGTGCCAGAATCACTTAAAGAGAAATAAATCCTCAAATATCTCATTCTACACTAGCATCTAGCCACACAATAAATCTCAAAATATAATCTTCAATTCAATCTTCACATACCCATCCTCATCTCTAACTATAACCTGAAAAAGGGTTATTTATACAACGTCAGCTAAAAGATGAATGAGATTTAATGTCCCGACATTCCAAGGTTTTCAGAAAATAGATACCTATTCAAGTCAGAAGAGAAGGCATATACATATATGGATAGGAACTTGCAGTAAATAGATATATATTTTGAAATGATAGTATATATATCACAATTGGATAGCTCAGAATAAGAAGAATGCAACAAATCAAATGTGATATCTTTTTCTTTCAATCATATCATTTTGATGGCCAAGTACACTCTAATACCGTATTCTTCTACCGTATTATACCCCGGTAGTTGAGGTTCAATCGAACTAGTTCGTCACAACGCCTTATTTAGGGCACACCAGCGATAACCCAACTGGGAAGGTCAGTCAGTAAAGAGGTCCCTTAGGCCGAATAAGATTTTCAATATTAAATATCCTTTTCAATAAATATTTTAATCGGTATGTTTATATGGACAAATATAAACATATCACAAATGAATCAATCATCGGTATCACATGAATTTTGAGAATAAAAGCAGTTCATAAAATATATATAGTTTGCATAATATCATATAATCAAAATACACAAGGAATGTCAGAGTACTCACCTAAAATAGAGGCTCGAAAATATAGATATTGAGTCTTGGATCACACGTTAATCTAATAAATACAATAAAGGTTTAATTATGTATTCTAAATAAAGCCCAATTCTAAATATTGTGTTTTAATCCTAAAATATCTTGCTGAAAAAGGTTACTAAAACCATTTTCTCTATTTTTAATATTCATTCATCGTATTTAAAGAATTCAATTCATAGTTATTCATAATCAGTCGGTTCCCAGTAGAGATGGAGGGTCACAGGGGCACCACTTAAATACCATCTCATCTAGACAGAACTTCACCGGGCCTGACTTTGGAATTACTTAAATGGGATTCTCTAATAACGAGCAATTTCTTTAAAAAGAATCATTTTTAAAAGCGTATAATTTCAAACAAGTTTATAAAATCAACTTAGATTTGTTCTAAATTTTAAGTTTTGATTAGTGAATTCTTTATTGTATTTTACCAGCATAACTACTAAGTAAAGCTATAAAACAATAAATTAAGACTATAAAGATGCATTATAACATTAAGATTACCTTAAGATGAATATCCCTAAGAACTTCTTCTTAAACTTTCTCACACTTTCTCTCACTATTTCTTTCTATAATTCTCAAGGAATTGGTGTGAGTTTCAAATGAACCCTAAGGCCCTATTTATAGTTTTCCAAAGATATCCCGGGGTTGACACGTGTCCATGCTGACCAAGCTTTTACAATGGGAGTCAGCGTTGACGTGTTGCGTAACGGAGGTGTCTTACAGTCTTATTTCACCGGACTGCGACACGTGTTTTATCTTCTCCTCTAACGATGACATGTGTTTTGGATTCTCCTCTAACGACGACACGTGTACGGTTGAGGTGTCAAAACCGAGCATGAGGTGTCGAGCACAAGGTGGGTAGGTATTAAGGGTATAAGGGTCATTTTGGACCTGAAGGGCATTTTGGTAATTTCACACCATATATTTTCAATATTTCTTTTAAGTGCCTGAAAATATTTTATTTATGAAAAGGCCCCTTTTTATTTTTCATTTTGGTCCCTGAAACTTTCTTTATTAAAACCAAGTCCCTAAAGTTTCATAAAATTATATTTTCTACCCCAAAACTTATCATTTAGCTTAGGATGTGCCATAAAACTTCAATTTGACCCATTTTACAGTTGCTTCTTCGTAATTAAAAATGGGGTTTGTTATATTGACAGCCAATAATACCACATATCTAATAATACAACATTTATAAGATAATAAGTAACACAAGAGTGTAAAAACAAACTATATATAAAAGTGGGGTCATTATATGGGGAGGAAGGGAAACCCTTGCCCAAAGGACAGGTATGATGACCTAGAAGCTGAAGAAGCCCCAGAAGACTGCTGGGAGCCGTATGAGGTGTCAAATAACACTATACAACCTCTTAGGCAGAGTCAAGGATGTGTCGGCCGAAGAGGAGAAGAGGCCCAAAAAAGAGGGTCGGCCTTTGATAGGTTGAGCAGAGGTTTGGCCTTCGAGAGACTGGGCCCGGTGAATGATCTAAGACAGAGGCTGTCGAGGTCAAGGAGCGCAGAAGGCTCTCAGAGAAGGAATAGGCAAGGTCGGCCAGACCAAGGCCGATCCTATGAAAGAAGAGGTAGGGAACATGAAGAGGTCAACAGCCACGTGTCGCGGCTGGGGAACCCTCTGTCCATCGGAGGGAGGTGGCAGGGGATAACCTCGGCCAAGTTGATGACAGAAGACCCTGGAATGATTCTATCCAACGCCTGGAGGAGAAGATAGGAGATCTCATTAAAAATCAGGGACCCATTACAAAGGGGTTACTCAGAGGGCTCCCCATTTGTGGCTAGGATAGTGGGGTTCCCAACCCCAGCCAAGTTCAAGCCTCCTACAGTGACTCCCAAGTATGATGGCAGCACTAACCCTATACACCATATCGAGATGTATCAGTCGGCAGCATACATTTACTCGATACCCGATGAGATGAAGTGTAGGGCCTTCTCAGGGACCTTGACAGGTGCAGCGCATAGTTGGTTCACCTCCCTTCCGAAGAACTCAATTGAGAACTTCAAAGGCTTGGCCGAGCAGTTCATCCACAACTTCTGCTTTGGGGTAAGACCTCAAAAGAAGACTACCCACCTGCTGTATGTCAAACAGGCCAAGGGTGAGAGCCTAAGAGACTACATAGCAAGATTAAACAAAGATAAATTGGAGGTGGAAGATTATGAAGAGAGCATAGCCATGACCGTCCTTATAGGAGGCCTCCAGAAGGGGAAGCTATTGTGGAAACTGGAGGAAGACCCCCCTAGGTCCATGGCGGAGCTGTTGGCAACCGCAGGGAAAGTGATGAATGCGGAAGAGCCAATGGCCGCCAAGTATGAGGAGGTGAACCGCGGTAGCACGGGAAAGTCCCAAGGTAAGAAAGAGGGTAAGAAGAGGTCAGGAGATGACAAGTTCGCTCATTACACTCCTCTGACTGTGAGCTGTGAGCACATCCTCAATGAGATTAAGACTGACCGTACTCTGAGGTGGCTAGAGAAACTGAAGGCCCCACCACATAGGAGGAACAAAAACCTATGGTGCGAGTTTTATCAGGATCATGGCCATGTCACAGATAGATGCTTCGCTTTAAAGGATGAGATTGAGCAGATGCTGAAATCTGGAAAGCTGAGGAAGTATGTGGATGGTAAGGATCCAAAGAGTGGAAGAGATGACCCTAAGAAAAGAAGAGATGACAGATGCCGTGGAAATATCCCGGCCAGAAGGCACGATGACTCAGAAGGAGATGATGAAGATGACCCGGATCTTCCGCCAAAGGATGACAACACCCCGGTGAAGAGGGTCGGTATGATCTCCTTTGGTGTTAGCACCATATGTGGGAGATTTACAGGAGGTGGCTCTGAGGTAGCCGACAGGAAGGCTCGTGTAGCATAGGACAGGTCATTGGCCAAGATCAAAGTTGTGAATCTAACGTCTTCTGATGCAGTGCAGAAGAGGAAGAAGGTAGACATGGACACCCTCGTAGTGGGGTTCTCCAGACTCGACTTCAAGGGTATCTTAGCCCCCCATGATGACCCTTTGGTCATAACAACAAGGTTGCATGGGTGCGAGGTACGGAGGATCCTCATAGACGGGGGAAACTCAGCAGACGTGATGTTCTGGCCTTGCTTCAAGAGCCTGGGTCTTAGCAGGGAAAGGTTGGTGCCCTATCATCACCCATTGATAGGCTTCAGTGGCGAAAAGGTCCACCCATTGGGCATGTATGAGATGGATGTACGGATGGGGGATGAGTGGCCTAGGAGGCTGACCAAGAAGATAAACTTTTTCGTTATGGACGAAAACGTCTTCTCGGCCTACAACCTCATCATACGAAGGGTGGCCCTTAAAGAGTTTGAAGTTGTGCCATCGACGGTCCATCGATGCTAAAATTCTAGACTCCATATGGAGTAGGGGAAGTGCAAGGGGACCAGACCATGGCGCGAGAGTGTTGCTTCAACTCGGCCGAAGAGAGAGAAGCCCATAAGAGAGCAACCACCACTTACAGCATTGACACTCTTGACCCAAGAGACGAAACAAAATTGAAGAAGGGTGAGGCCGCAGAAGAGGTAGAATCCATCGTCCTCAAAGAGGACGAACCGCAAAAAACCGTCCAGGTCAGTAAGGCTCTATAGCCAGGAATCAAGGAAGAGCTGATAAACTTCCTCAGGAGGAGACATAGTGTCTTCGCATGGAGTCACGCAGACATGCCTGGCATCGACCCTGAGGTCATGAGCCACAAGCTTAACGTGGATAGAGAAGCCAAGCCAATCAAGCAGAGACGAAGAGTCTACTCCAGGGAGAAGTACCATGTCATCCGGGAAGAGGTAAAAAAGTTGGAAGCGGCCGAGTTCATAAGAGAGGTTACCTATCCGGAGTGGTTCTTAAATGCAGTCATCGTGCCTAAGGCCAATGGGAAGTGGCGAATGTGTGTAGATTTCACTGACCTGAACAGGTCTTGCCCGAAAGACATATATCCCTTACCTAGGATAGACCAGATGGTGGACGCAATGGCAGGTCACGAGCTCATGAACTTCATGGACGCTTATTCAGGCTATAACCAAATCTTCATGGATACTGAAGACTCTCAGAAGACAGCCTTCATTACTGACAAAGGGACGTACTGCTATAAGGTGATGCCCTTCGGTCTGAAAAATGCGGGGGCAACGTATCAACGTCTTGTCAATAAGATGTTCGAAGAGCAAATAGGTAAGACCATTGAGGTATATGTAGAAGATATGCTAACGAAGAGCCTGAAAGCATGTACTCACGTAGCGGACCTTGAGAAGACCTTCGATGTCATGGACTCGTACAGAATGAAACTCAACCCAGCAAAGTGTGTTTTTGGAGTAGGAGCTGGGAAGTTCCTGGGTTTTATCGTTAATTAGAGGGGGATTGAAGAAAACCCTGAGAAAATCAAGGCATTACTCGACATGAAGACTCCTAGGAGTATCAAGGATGTCCAGAGACTCACGGGAAGAGTGGATGCCCTTAACAGGTTTGTTTATAGGGCAACGAACAAGTGTCTTCCATTCTCTAAAGTTCTAATAAAGGCCTTCCAATGGGACGAAGAGTGTGAAAAAGCCTTCAACCAACTCAAGTCCTACTTAGGGTCTCCCTTGTTGCTGTCTCGTCCCATCACGGGGGAAAGGTTGTTTGTGTATCTGGCAGTCTCTGAATCATCCATCAGCGCGGCCATCATACGGGAAGAGGATGGGGTTCAGAGGCCTGCGTACTTCAACATTAAGGCCCTTCAAGGGTCTGAACAAAATTATCCCAGAATGGAGAAGTTGTCTTATGCACTAATACATGCCTCAAGGAAAAGGAAGACTTACTTCCAAGCTCACTCCATGGTAGTCCTCACTGACTCCCCACTAAGGCAGGTTCTGCACAAACCTGAGAAGTCCGGAAGATTGATGACCTGGGCCATCGAACTAGGAGAATATGATCTTACCTACAAGCCTAGGACAGCCATCAAGGGGCAGGCCCTCGCAGACTTTATCGCAGAATTCACCTGGGAAGAGGCCAGTAGAAGTTTGGAAGAGGTCGAGATAGTGAAAGGCTTAGATGACGGCGAAGAGACGAACCGTAGTGTCTTCTGAGATTTGGAATAGACGAACCATAGTGTCTTCCGAGATTCGGAAGAGACGGCACCAAACGCCTTCCGAGATTGGGAATAGGTCATCTCAGGCAAAACCCGGAGCGGAATAGAAGAGAACAAAGAGGATCGATACCTCATCAAGAAGGGGGTTATGAGAGAAGGGGTCTTCTCCTCAGATACAGACGTCTGGAGCCTCTTCGTTGATGGCTCTTCCTATGACAGTGGAAGCGGGGCGGGACTAATACTCTCGGCTCCAGATGGCGCCAACATTGAATACACCTTGAGATTCAACTTCCAGTCCTCGAACAACGAGTCTGAGTATGAGGCCATGATAGCAGGTCTCTTATTGGCAACAACTCTTCGAGTAAAGCGACTCCTACTCCATAGCAACTCAAGGTTGGTTGTCAATCAAGTATTAGGGGTATACGAGGCCAAAGACGAAAGGATGGCCAGGTACTTGAAGAAGGTAAGAAGGTTGTTAGAATATTTTGAAGAAGCAAAACTGAAGAGAGTGCCTTGACTGAGCAACAATCATGCTGATGCATTGGCAAGGTTGACCTCAGTGGTGAAGACAGATATGGGAAGGACCATTCCAATCGAGGTCTTAGGAAAGGCAACCATCGAGGAGGATGAGGTATGTAGCCCTTGTCACAATGTGAACCTTGGAGACTCATGGATCGACTCGCTCGTCAGATACCTAAGAGACGGAGAGCAGCCTGAGTCCAAGCTAGAAAGGAGAAAGTTGAGGTACAGGGCTGCCAAGTTCTCAATGATAGGAGATGTCTTGTACAAAAAGGGGTTTCTATTGCCTCTCCTCAGATGTGTGCATCCCATGGAAGTACCCCGGGTCTTACAGGAGGTTCATGAGGGTTCTTGCTCTAGCCACATAGGGGGAAGGCCCTTAGCCAAGAGGATCATCACTCAGGGATACTGGTGGCCTACCTTTTCTAAGGACGCTGCAGACTATGTGAATAGGTGCGACAAATGTCAAAGGTTCGCCACTATCCCTCATCAACCCCATCAGCCTATGACGTCAATCTCTTCTCCAGGGACATTTGCAGTATGGGGAATTGACTTGGTAGGTCCTTTTCTAAGAGCTGTCAACAACTATAGATTCATGATAGTTGCCATTGACTACTTTTCAAAGTGGGTGGAGGCGGAACCAATGATAATAATTACAGAGCAGAAGACCTTCCAGTTCATTTGGAGGAACATCATATGCAGATATGGCCTCCCAAACACTCTCATCTCGGACAATGGGACCCAGTTCAAGAACTCCTCCTTAGAAAAGTATTGCCTAAGAGTGGGGATTAAAACATTCTTCTCATTTCCTAGTCGACCTCAGGCAAATGGCCAGACCGAGGTCATAAACAAAACCATCTTGGACGGAATCAATAAGAGGTTAGAAGATGAGAAGGGGAGATGGACAGAAGAGGTCTACGCTGTGTTATGGGCCTACAGAACCACGACAAGGACACCAACAGGAGAAACCCCATTCATGCTGGCACATGGCTCAGAGGTCGTCATACCAACGGAAGTAGGACTACCAACTCATCGGATTCAGACCTACGACCCAGACAGCAATGGGGAAGAGAGGAGGCTAGACCTGGATCTTATCGAAGAAAGAAGAGAAGACGCCGAGGTCAGAAAAACAGCCTACCAGCAGTGGGCAGCGAAATTCTATAACCAAAGGGTGAAATCAAGACCCATTGCAGTAGGAGACCTAGTGCTAAAGAAGACCCTACAAAAGGCAAATAAACTACACCCAAACTGGCATGGCCCCTACAAAGTAACAAAAGAGGTTATGCCTGGAACTTACAGGCTAGAAAACCTAGAAGGATAACCTTTCACTAACCCATGGAATGCTGACCACCTAAAGAGATATTACATATGATGTTGCGTCGAATTTTATGTAAAAGTACCATCTTATTGAGAAGAGGTTATTAATAAAGATCAGTTTCCATGACACTTCTTGCTTCATTCTTAGACCAGAGATATATTATGGGGATAACATCTTAGGTGGTGACCTCAGACCTTCATAACATCACTCGGTGGTGAAGAGGTCTGATCTCAGACATCTTAGCAGATGACCTCAGACCCTTAACATCATTAATTTGGTGATACTAATTTTGAGGGTAACATCTTAGGTGACGACCTCAGACCCTCATAACATCACTCGGTGGTGAAGAGGTCTGAGCTCAAACACCTTAGCAGATGACCTAAGACCCTGAACATCATTAATTTGGTGATACTAATTTTGAGGGTAACATCTTAGGTGATGACCTCAGACCTTCATAACATCACTCGGTGATGAAGAGGTCTGATCTCAGACACCTTAGCAGATGACCTCAGACCCTTTACATCATTAATTTGGTGATACTAATTTTGAGGGTAACATCTTAGGTGACGACCTCAGACCTTCATAACATCACTCGGTGGTGAAGAGGTCTGAGCTCAGACACCTTAGCAGATGACCTCAAACCCTGAACATCATTAATTTGGTGATACAAATTTTGAGGGTAACATCTTAGGTGATGACCTCAGACCTTCATAACATCACTCGGTGGTGAAGAGGTCTGAGCTCAGACACCTTAGCAGATGACCTCAGACCCTGAGCATCATTAATTTAGTGATACTAATTTTGAGGTTAACATCTTAGGTGATGACCTCAGACCTTCATAACATCACTCGGTGGTGAAGAGGTCTGAGCTCAGACACCTTAGCAGATGACCTCAGACCCTTAACATCATTAATTTGGTGATACTAATTTTGAGGGTAACATCTTAGGTGATGACCTCAGACCTTCATAACATCACTCGGTGGTGAAGAGGTTTGAGCTCAGACACCTTAGCAGATGACCTCAGACCCTTAACATCATTAATTTGGTGAAGTTGGTTATGAGAATAGCATCTTAGGTAATGACCTCAAAGCCTAATTACAATTCAGTGGTGAAGAGACCTGAGGTCAGAATTATTGACTGAGTATAAACAAGACATCACTACAACAAAACAATAGAAGAGATCACATGGCATTCAGTAAAAGGAAGAGATATAGCATTCAGAGGTTGAAATACAAAGAAGTAACAAATACTCCTTGAATACAAAGTACCATGGTGTTACAAGTTATAAGTTACTTGTCACAAGTTACAAATTACAAATCCTAAAGGTTTGGGGGGGGGGGGGGGACATTAACAGCCTCGACCTGATTGGCTTGATCAGCATTAGTCACCTCGGCCACGTCATCAATCTGGTCTGCCCCTCTGACCTCGGTCCCTCCCAGAGTTGCAGTCTCAGCAGGAGCAGCAGCCTCGTCCTCCACCTCTTGAAGCGCATGAGCAAACTGAGGGTCAGCAAAGCCCAGACCCACAAAGTCAGAGTCCTTTAGAGTACCTACCTCCCTCTCTCTGACTTCAGCCCATTTGGTAGTGGCCTTGATACCTCTTTCAATATATTCAAAGACAAAACCCATGAATTCATCCGAGTCCTTATAGTTAGAAATTATTTTATTCGAGGCATCTTCGAGGGCAGCCTTGACAGCCGTGCTGACCTTCTGCTGCAGAACATCATCTTTGGCCTTCAGGGCTTTGGCATGATCGTTGACGAGCAGAGAAATGTCTTTCTCCAACCCCTTAACATTATTTTTAGAATTCTGCAACTCTGATTTCAGACGGTCGACCTCATCATTTAGGGCGCTCTGAACCTTCTCTGCCTCTTGCCCCTTCTGGATGAGGAGCAATTTCCTCAGAGTCCAGTTCGATAGGTGGTGCATAGCAGCCACTCCCCTGCACATTTAAAGAAGAGGTTAAGTTGGAGAAAAGTCAGAAGTTGCACTTATAAAATTTTGATGAGAGATCAAGACGTACCTGAATGGCTCTATGAAGTCCGAACTCAACCAGTAATTGTGTATCTAGAGACCTGAAAAAGCGCTTGTCAGCCTCGGTCATTGCAGAGCCGATGGCGTCAAGGGCCTGCAGACTATGGCGGACAATGCTGTCAGATAACTTCAGCTGGGCCAGGCGGGCTGACAGGGCGTCGGCCGAGGATATTTGAATTGCTGCATCAGAGGCCTTCTTCTATCTCAAGGTCGGCCTCTGATCCTCAGAGGCAGGGGCTTCTGGGGCCCTCTTCTTTGAGGTCTGAGATTTGGATGTAGAGGGAGCTGTGGGAGGAGCGTTCAGACCGGCTTTTTTGGTGAGTCTCGCTAAGCTCGGTGCAGCCATCTCCCACAGTTCGTCTGGAATGTCTTGTTGTCGCTCTGTAAAAGTTAAAAGATATGGGTTAGAGATTAGATATGAATGAGTTCAGAGGTTAAACTTAAAAGAAAAATCCTTACCAAAGTCAATAAGGGGACTTCCACCTAGGCCCGTCCCCGAGAGATAATGGGGGGTCAGCAAATGTTCGAACTTAACAAAAAGACCATGTGCCCCATGGTCTTACAGGGCCTTCACCTATTAGATATTCTGAAGACTTAGTCCAGGGTCGGCCCTGGCAGACATGGAGACCTTACCCCATTTGAGGGGTATCCTCGGCCCAAATGTGGAAAAGGGAACGCATGGGCCAAATTCCCATGGTCCAGAGGCGAAAAAATAGTGGGGCTTCCAATTATTGTTTGAGGTCTGAGTCACCTGGAGCATTTTCTTCTTAGGCCTCCGAGCCACAAAATGATAGTAGCTCGGATGGTTTTTGGCTGAGGTTGGGACATAACAACCAGCAAAGAACTGAACTGGGAGGTCAGAGTGGTGGACTGCCCTCCATAAGATAATGGCCCCTATGATGACTCTCTAGGCGTTGGGGGACAGCTGTGAGGGAGCCAAATTGATATAGGAGAGTATGGATTTGACGATGGGATGAATGGGTAGGCGAAACCCTAACTTAAACATCTGCTCGTACAAGCAGATTTCTCCATCTCGACCGTGATAGGCCCTCTCTTCCCTCATAGGTCTCCTTAATTTTATGGAGGGACTAATGGAGTATAAATATCTGAAGCACAGTAGATCCACCTAAGTTACCGTGCTCTCGATCTCGGTAGCCTCAGAGACGTCCACATCGCTTTTAGCATCTTCATCATCATCAAGCTCAACGTCGGCCGGAGTAGATGTAGATTGGTTACTAGAAAATCTCTTAACGAACTCTGCCCTTGTGACGGCCGACAAGGGGATGGCATCAAGAATGGGTGGCACAGCCACACTCGGATCAACAATTTCAACCTCTGAAGAAGAGGCTGAGGTGCTTGAGCCATTATGGGATAAGGCTCGGCTGGAGACCTCGGCCTGATCAGGGGCCTGACCAGGCTGAGGTGCTAAATCCATGGCTTCCTGAAATGAGTCCACAGACATAGGGTCTGAGGTGGAAGACTCAGACTCAGACATCGGTATGGGGTTGGCAGGGACCTCTGTCTGATAGAAGAACTAAAGGGAGATCAGGATATACCACCTTGAGAGGTGGGGGAAAGATAGGTCTAATAGGAAATTCTTGCAACCTACGAGCCTCCTCTTGGGCCCTTTCTATTTGCCTAATCTTTTCTAGGGTCTTCTCTCTAAGAGAGGGGAAATCCTGAAGAAGCTGGTATAAAGGTCTGAGCATCAGAGGACGACCCTAAACTTAAGGAATAACTCCTAAAACTACAAACAGGATTGACTTGTAAAATAAAGGGGTCTAAAGATCAAACTTAGAAGTTTAAAGCGAATGATGTTCACCTGAAACTATGGTGCTCGTTGGAAAACATAGAAATTCGCCGAAAAATGCAAACCAAAAGAGAAAAATAAAGGAAATGGAAGGGAGAAAATACCTGGAAATGAAACGATGAGGGAAAATAAAGAAAACTCGCGAAAAAACCAACAAAGGCCTCGGCAGAAGAGCGTTGAGTAGAGAAGATTTAGACAGAGAAATTGCAGGAAGAAATCACGCACAGGAGAGAAGAAATGAAGAAGAAGGAGGGAAAAGGGTTTTGAAACCCTTAAATACATGGGCGCGTATCCCAAGGCCCATCATTACATTGGGAGCCCCAAAGGGCGGCTGACAGTGCACGCCTACTAAGTGAGCATGCTCCAACATTGGACAAGTGTCAAGCAAGTACTGGTTCGTAAGAAGACAGGCCTTGGATGGGTACTAACCCCCTAGTCACCTTCCCTCATATGTGACTAGGGGCTGGGGGGTGATTGATATGCCCCAAGTGTGACCTCGGCCTAGAGACACCAACCTCGACCGAGGTGATGGCCGAGATATTGACCGACCCTGGATAAGCCATGGGACCACGATATCAGCCCTCGGCCTTAGTAAGGTTGGCCCAGGCTGACACTATCACCTACATTTCCAATGGACACTACGCACATCACAGGCATCAACAACATTCTCATATACCTGGGTATGGCAACCTCGGTCGAGTGTAGGCCGAGGTGACAAGGAGCCTTGGTAATCTTAAGCATTGAATCAGTCTAACCTCGGCTGGGGCCGACCCCAGCATACTGTATCAGCAGAGATCAGTCCGAGACTCCCTATGGCACATCTCGGATTGAACGAATATCAAGCCTTTACAACTCGGCCTCTCCCAGGCCGAGGTCATGCACGAATATGGTGGCCGAGCATCTGTTGGCATTTGGATAAGGACACATGGGCACAAATCAGTTGTAATAAGATTATTCTCCACACGTGGGGAGAATATTTTATCATCATTCCTTACATGTGACAGTGACAGGTGGCTTCCCCTATTGGTGAGGCTACCACACACAAGTTCATTGCATGCATGGGGGGTACATTACACCCCCTAGGTATTATATATAGAGGTCATTCTCTACCTTGCAAAAGGATCCAAGATATTCGACCCTAGCTAAAACTCTTTCTAGATATACAGTAGAGAGAGAAAGTTTGAGAGGTTGTATCCATGGCCATTAGTGCCTTCTTTCAGTAATATTACTCGCACACACTCACAGTGGATGTAGGCCAGATTGGCTGAACCACTTATATACCGGTGCCCTCTCCTGTTATCCTTATCTCATTCTCTTATCTCTTATCTCTTTATATAACTCTGCTGCCATTGTTATTCTTATATTGAGCTTGAAAACACCTTATCTGGGGGTGCTAATTTCAGCATCATCACCTGGAAACTATCTCGCAGCGAATCGATTCGGCCGGGCCGAATCGATTTGGCTCTGCAGAAATTCCTAATTTGCTTATGGACTCTTGGACTCCAATTTCCTTCCCAACTCAAATCCATTCAAACCAACTCATGTATTGTCATCAACACAACATAAATGCTATTAACTACTACCCCAACTATCAATAATCATCCAAATTATTCTTCAATGCTTCAAGACCAACAATTACACAAAAAACCCTAAACTAATCAAACCATGATCAATACATCCTTATCACTACCAATCATTTAACTTAAACCATAAATAGCAAGTAGGAAACTTGCCTCAATGAAGAAAATGCAGATTTTCTTGGTGTGGGATCAAGAATCCTTCTCAAGTCTTCAATATCCTTTCTTCTCTCTACTCTTTCTCTTTCTCCGTTTAGTTCTCTAGGTTTAGAAAATACAATTAGGTGAATAGTGATCCACTCAAGACATAAATCGTGGCTTTTTCCAAAATCCCAACTCAATTGATCGATATCACGATAAAATAATACGCAATTGAATATTTAAGGCATAATCAGTAAAAAATGCCCAAAATCTCAAAACACAAAATGGCATAATTTCTGACTATCTCGCACGTTCCGGAATCAATTGCGGCCTCTAAATTATCATTTGGACATTTTATAATTCAATTTAAGTTCCGGTCTCATTATTAAGCCAAATATCATTTTAATTCATATGATATTAATAGGCATAACATAGCAATATTCACCCATAGTTATGGTATATATGCAAACTCATAGTGAATATTAACTTTTCTTCATTAAATTAGCACTTAATTCATAATCCAAAACTTATATCTAATTACCATACCTAGTAATTAATATAAAATACGTTCTCATAAGCGAGGGTTATTACATATTCCCCCCCTTATGAGGGAATTTTGTCCCCAAAATTCAGGCGTACCTTATAAGAAAATATGTGGATATTTCTCCCGCATCTCGTCCTCACGCTCCCACGTTGATTATTTTGCATTGTGGTGACTCCATTGAACTCTCACTAAGGGCACCACAAGAGACCTTAACTTGCACTCCCCACACTCAAGAATATCAACCGGTTGTTCTTCATATAAAACATCGGGTTGTAAGTCGATATCTTCAAAAGGGATGTGCCAAAGGGTACCCTCACGTCTTCTATACTTCTTCAAAGAGGAGACATGGAATACATCGTGGATTTGTTGCAAAGGTTCCGGTAAAGAAAGTTGATACGCCACGGGACCAACTTTTGCTATAACTGGGAAAGGTCCAACAAAACGCAGTGCAAGCTTTCTTTTCTTCCCAAAACGTTTAATGCCCTTCATTGGAGATACTCGTACCAACACTTGGTCTCCAACATCTAACTCCATGTGTCTCCTACTCGCATCGGCGTATCTCTTTTGACAGTCTTGGGCTATCCGAATGCGATTTCGAATAATTTCAATCTTTGAAGAAGTGTCCTGGATCATTTCAGGTCAAAGAAATTTATTATCACCCACTTCGAACCAACAAGCGGGCCATCCACATGGCCGGCCATACAAAGCTTCATAAGGTGCCATTATAATAGTAAATTGGTATGAGTTGTTATAATAAAACTCAACCAATGGGAGGTATTGTTCCCAACCTGCCTTAAAATCAAACATCCACATACGAAGCATATCCTCCAACATCTGGTTTACCCTTTCAGTTTGACCATCTGTTTGAGGATGATAGGAAGAGCTTAACTTCAACTCGGTCCCCATGGCCTCTTGAAAACTTCACCAAAAGTGAGATACAAATATTTTATCTCGGTCAGAAACAATATTTAAAGGTACCCCATGAAGTCTAACGATCTCCTCGATGAACAATTGGGCGTAACGAGCGGTATCATAATCCGTACGTACAGGTAAGAAGTGTGCCAATTAAGTCAAACGGTCGACAATCACCCAGATCGAATCATGACCTCTCTGTGATCGAGGTAAGCCCACAATGAAATCCATCAAAATGCTTTCCCATTTCCATACTGGAATCTCCAGCGGTTGCAACAAACCTGTTGGTCGTTGGTGGTCAATCTTAACCAACTGACAAGTAGTGCATTAGGATACAAACACTGAGATATCCCTCTTTATACCAGCCCACAAATACTGATGGTACATATCTTGGTACATCTTTTCCCCACCTATATGTACCGCAAACTTTGACCCGTGAGATTACTCCATCATCGCTCGTCTCAAGTCCCCATCTTGGGAACAATAAGTCTTCCATGGAAGCGTAGTCAACCCTCAGAACCAATCGAGTACGACTCCGCTCCCTCGGACAACAGTCGGTGTATATGATCCTGACAACCTTTATCTCTTCCCTGGGCTTCCACAATTCTCGCTATAATCGTAGGAGTAACGGTCATCACGAAAATGAATGCCCTTACACCCGCATCCTCCTGACAGAGCTCTCTCCACTTAGCTTTCCACACATTAGCTAAGTCTCCCTCGGGCTTCCTACTCAAGGGATCCTATACCACGTTCACCTTTCTAGATGATAATGGATATCAAATTGGTAGTCTTTCACAAACTCCAACCAACGACGCTGACGCATATTCAAGTCCTTTTGGGAAAATAAATATTGCAGCGATTTATGGTCTTTGAAAAGACTAAACTTTTCCCCCAAGAGATAATGCCTCCATATCTTCAAGGCAAAAACAACTGCGGCAAACTCTAAGTCATGCACCGGATAGTTCCTTTTGTGAGGCTTCAACTTACGAGAAGCGTATGCGATATCTTGTCTTTCTTGTTGAAGAACACCTCCTAACCATTGAAGAGATGCCTCGGTGAAGACTAGGTATTCCAATCCCGATTTTGGCAATGCAAGGACTGGAGCCGAAGTTAATCTATTTTTGAGCTCTTCAAATGCAGGTTGACATGAATTGTCCCAAACAAATCTTATTCCCTTTCGGGTTAAATTCGTCAACGGGCTAGCGATTTTTGAAAAACCCTTAATAAATCGACGGTAATAA
Source organism: Sambucus nigra (assembly GCA_949130495.1). NCBI lineage: Eukaryota > Viridiplantae > Streptophyta > Magnoliopsida > Dipsacales > Adoxaceae > Sambucus > Sambucus nigra. The sequence continues at coordinate 55,990,066 of OX422217.1, read as the reverse complement.
CCCGCCAAGCCCAGAAAACTACGAACCTCAGTAGGTGTCGTGGGTTGACCCCACTATCTCACCGCAATTACCTTGCTAGGATCCACAGATACAGCCTGGGATGACACCACATGACCTAGAAATTGAACTTCCTTCAACCAAAATCCACATTTCTACAACCTTGCATACAATTTGTGATGCTTCAATCTCTGCAGGACCAACCGTAAGTGAGTAGCATGGTCAGACTCTGTCTGAGAATATATTAGGATGTCATCGATGAATACAATAACAAACTGGTCAAGGAAGTCCCGGAACACCCTATTCATAAGATCCATAAATACAGCATGAGCATTGGTTAGCCCAAAGGGCATAACCAAGAATTCATAGGATCCATAACGGGTCATAAATGCAGTCTTGGATACATCTTGCGCCCGTATCCTCAATTGATGATACCCCGTCCTCAAATCGATTTTGGAGAAGTATGATGCTCCCCTAAGTTGCTCAAACAAATCATCGATGCGGGGCAAAGGGTATTTATTCTGGATGGTGACTTTATTCAACTCCCTATAGTCCACACATAACCGGAGAGAACCGTCTCTTTTCTTCACGAACAATACCGGAGCACCCCATGACGATGTGCTACGCCTAATAAATCCTTGCTCCAATAGATTCTGAATTTGATCTCTCAACTCCCTCATCTCCACAGGAGCCATTCGATACGGAGTTTTAGCAATCGATCGAGTTCCCGACATTAAATCAATCACAAACTCTATATCCCGACTTGGAGGTAATCCCGGTATCTCCCGAAAAACATCTTCAAAATCTCAAACAATCGGAAGAGAATGTAGGGGAACCCCAACATCCCTAGATGCATCTTCCACAATACAATATAAATAAGCACTCGTACTCCCTTCCATACAAGGCATAACAACCAGGAACATTTCTTGTCCCGGAACTGCAAAAACTATGCTTTTCCCATAATAGTTTACTATCGCGTGGTATTTCACAAGCCAATCCATACCCAATATTACATCATACCCGACCATGTCAAGGACGAGCATATCGGCCTCAAAACACAAGTTACCAAGATTAATCCCTACATTTTTACAAACAAAGAAAATCAATGAACCATCACCCATAGAAGATTCAACGCTAGTGAAGGTACTTTCAGCAAATTTGATCAAACCAGTGGTCTGAGCAAAACTCCTAGAAATAAAGGAGTGTGTAGCACCCGTATAAAATAGTACTCGACCCATGTGCCCATGAATGAAAAACTTACCCTTGATTGCTGGAGGTGACGGAGAAGCTGGAGAGAGCATAGCCTCCTGAATATTGTAAACCCATCCATACTGCAGTTGCCCCTGCTCGGGAGGAGCAATCGGATTAGGCGCCTGGGGCGAAAAATGTACATACGGCTGTTGTGGAGCCTTGGGAAGATGCCCTCCAACCAACTGAGGGCAGGCCCTTTTATAATGGCCCAACTCCCCACACTAAAAACATTTATTAGCCACATTCTCCTAATTCCTACATTTATTGTTTCGAAATTTCCCCGCACCCCGGCCCTGCTGGCCCCTACCTCCATTTCCACCTCTACCTCCCTATTCTTGTTGTCCGCCTTGACCTGGCCTGTTATTATTATTATTGCCACTAGCATTAAACCCACCAAAACGTTGACGCTTGGACAAATACCCTTGCTGAGGATCCCTCTCCTTCTGCTTGTTCCCCGAGGATTGGGACAAAGAAGATGTTCCCCCTACGATCCCGTTACTTCCCGGTTTCACCCCTTGCCCCATTGCTGCAACCTTCTTATTATTTTGCACAAATAATCTATGCTCTTGACAGTGAAGTAAAGCAGCATTCATCACGTCCCCAAAGGTTACCAGAGATAGATTTCCAAGCAAATGTTGTTTTATGCGCCAGTGCAAACCTCCTACAAATCTAGAGATCCTCTTCACTTCCGGAGTCACTTCATCCGGTATAAAGCTTGCTAACCGGGTAAACTCCTCTTCATATTCGGCAACCGATCTCTCCCCTTGTACTAAATCTTGAAGCTTCCTCTGCATCTCCCTTTGAACTGCGGGAGGGAAATACTTTCCATCAAACAAAGCCCAAAAATTAGTGATTGACATTGTATCCCTTTGTTCGGGTGTCGTCATTGACTCCCACCAGTTTAAGGCCGATCCGACAAGCTTAAAGGTAACGAGGATTTTCTTTTTCTCCTCACTACATTCCACCATCCTAAGATGGCGTTGCATGCCCTTATTCCACTGGTTTGCCTTTATAACATCCGAACCTCCCTCAAATTCTGGGGGATGACCCTTTAGGAAAGACTCTCTTACCCATTCCCACTGAGAAGGTCCCGTAGGGACTAGTGCTTCTTGTCCCTCACTTGAGCTTGTGGCATTTGTTGTGCCACTGCAATCATCACTGCAGTAATAGCTTGGGCCACAATATTTGCCACATCAGCGGCACTGATATTCCCCGGTGGCGGCAATGGAGGACCAACCTCATCCTCGACAACCCTATTGCGTCTAGCGGGACGTCCTCTCTTTGGCGGCATCTGAGATAGAGAAGGGATAGAATTAGAATATTATATAAAACAATATATCTAGCAAAAGATCGCATACATAAGCACCAAAACAATCCTAACATTAAGCTCTATATCAAAGAACGCTACGGTAGAACGTGACAAGTCCGCATAGGTCCTAAAGACTCTAGAACCTAATGCTCTGATACTATCTGTGAAAATCCGCTATCCGAAATAAAGGGTGGCTAGCCTGATACCCCGATGAAACAGAAATCATTGATAGATGTCATTCTCAACATCACACTATCATACAGAGTATCTGGAATAATCACCCAATATTCCAGAAAATGGGTTATCAAAAATTTAGTTTGTAATTTAAAGAAAACAAATTCAACAACCCAGAATAGAAAAAGAGGGTGGAAACTCCCACAAACATATATAATATAATCCAATAGATAAGAAAGGACCGAATAAAGCATCGATCGATACAATCCATACAATACACAGTGAGTTCCATGTGTTACATAATACATCATTTATACAATTACAACCATTTGGGCCACACGCCCGAATAAAGACTGATCTTAGCTAGAAAACAATAATAGAGGCGTCTACACAAAATATCCCGTGATACCCGCAAAATGTCACGGCTCCTCAAAAGACTTAGAGAAAATAAAGTCATTACGGGAGACCTTGCGGCGGAACACCTGGATGAAAAATACAAGATACGTAGACAACAAGAAAACGAAGAACCGGTCAGAGGCCGGTTTTATATGATCACTAGATAAATGAAAGTTATGACAATAATCTACAGGTAAGCATGGAAGATACGGATGATATTCTAGCATGGTAACATCACATAAGGAACTAAGACAGTTAAATAATTATTAAAATGGAATTCAATTATGCAAAGAAATAAAAGTACTTATAAGCCTTTTTCATCTTTCATCATTTTCATTTCCGTCTTCTTTCCATTCCTTATCAGGAATGCAATTATTACCATGTGCTCTTTATGGCACTCATCTCAATAGTATGCTCTTTGTGGCATATACTTTGCTCTTTATGGCATTAATGTTCCATCGAGTCCAACTCGATAATAGAATAGTTATAAATATATATATAACGATTCTAAGACCGCCCGTCTGGGTTTCCCCACTGTGCGCGCCCCTAAATAACCATCATCTTCCAGGGCCTAACATAAGACAACCTGGGATCCTATCGCAAACGTCGGGAAGCGGCCATATGCCTGCGGGGTAGTCAAGACCACACCCAGAATCTCCTACCCATCGCAGAAAAATATAAAACAAGCGCTCATATGGACTAGGACTATATCCACCCTGCATTCATTAGCTAGGGGCCTTCACCTCACGCACGGACTTCCCTTAAGATGGTATTTAGAGAGGTGTGTAACATCCATTTTATTAATTTCCATTTCGTGATTCAGTAAATCATGTTTTACTTTATCCATTTTACATTTTATCAAAATGTGTTATGGTGTACTTCACATCATCATAATAACCTTGAAGAATATTTAAACTCCCAAGATATCTCTCCCAAATGTCCTTGTTTGGACTTTATAATAACCCATCAAATGCGATCTAGTTCGCATTTACTCCTAAAGTCTCCAATTTTGACCTTAAGATTTCCTAGACTCTTATAGAACTACATGACAAAAGAAATGCCTAAACATTTCTTTAAATCTTCCCCCCCCCCCCCCCCTTAATAGGAACCCTAGATGAATCCCTTCGAGTCTAGGGAGTCGACCGAACTCAACTGATACTCTAAGATCCTATATTTACTTCATTCAAGAAGGTCCTTAATTACTAATCCTAAAGAAAAGGGTTAAAATTGAAAAAGAAAAGAAATTGAAAAAGTGCAGGGTTTCCGAATCGATTCGGCCAGAATATATGGAATTCTGCATATTGTCGAATCGATTCGGCCCATCCGAATCGATTTGGTCAGGAAGATTGGGTTTCTGAACGATTTCCGAATCGATTCGGACCATCCGAATTGATTCGGTTCACCCAACCCTGGAAACTATCTCGCAGCGAATCGATTCGGCCGGGCCGAATCGATTCGGCTCTGCAGAAATTCCTAATTTGCTTATGGAGTCTTGGACTCCAATTTCCTTCCCAAATCAAATCCATTCAAACCAACTCATGTATTGTCATCAACACAACATAAATGTTATTAACTACTACCCCAACTATCAATAATCATCCAAATTGTTCTTCAATGCTTCAAGACCAACAATTACACAAAAAACCCTAAACTAATCAAACCATGATCAATACATCCTTATCACTACCAATCATTTAACTTAAACCATAAATAGCAAGTAGGACACTTGCCTCAATGTAGAAAATGCATATTTTCTTGGTATGGGATCAAGAATCCTTCTCAAGTCTTCAATATCCTTTCTTCTCTCTACTCTTTCTCTTTCTCTCTTTAGTTCTGTACGTTTAGAAAATACAATTAGGTGAATAGTGATCCACTCAAGGCATAAATCGTGCCTTTTTCCAAAATCCCAACTCAATTGATCGATATCGCGATAAAATAATACGCAATTGCATATTTAAGGGATAATCAGTCAAAAATGCCCAAAATCTCAAAACACAAAATGGCACAATTTCTGACTATCTCGTACGTTCCGGAATCAACTGCGGCCTCTAAATTATCATTTGGACATTTTATAATTCAATTTAAGTTTCGGTCTCATTATTAAGCCAAATAATCATTTTAATTCATATGATATTAATAAGCATAGCATAGCAACATTCACCCATAGTTATGGTATATATGCAAACTCATAGTGAATATTAACTTTTCTTCATTAAATTAGCACTCAATTCATAATCCAAAACTTATATCTAATTACCATACCTAGTAATTAATATAAAATACGTTCTCATAAGCGAGGGTTATTACATATATATATGGTAGTGTGATAGTGTATGTATATATATATATATATATATATATATATATATATATATATATATATATATATTGTGTGTGTGTGTGCTTAAATATATTAGTGATTAGATATTTATTTAATGTATATACTCTAGTGCTATTGAGGGAGGTTGTGCGATGTTGGTGAATCCCTTATCTTGAGGAGTAGGGACAGTATATCCCCAAGTCACAGCGTCCAATTTCAGAGGTGGGGCATTGAGAAGATGCCCTCATACTCGGGGGAATTTGAGCACCTCCATTACATTTATTATTTACGTTCCGATTCGACGAACCAAAGTTGTCTCGAATCTCCAGGTATGACCTGAGTATCCTTGGTTGATAGCACTTTAGAGAATACATCTGGTGAGGTATTACTCAGGAGGAAGGATTATATATATATATATATATATATATATATATATATATATATATATATATATATATATATATATATATATATATATATATATATATATATATATATTCAACATATGTGTGAATGCTGTAATATAGTGTTATGTATATAATGGGAGAAATAATTATATACGGATAATCTAATACATGGAGAGAAATTGTACTTATTATATAAGTAGTGTGAATGTTATATGGACTTAAAGGAAATATGATTATTTAAGTTAAAGTGATGAATAACTTATATATATCATATTTTTTGAACATACTCGGGTTAGAGTAGGGTGTCAAGGATGGATTTTATCAAGAGCTAGTTACGGGGTAGAGGACTATGTGTGATTTAAAGAAAGCGTTAGGTGTCCACATTAGCTGAGGGGTGAGTCTGTCCTCAAGAAAGTGCGACACTGGCTTAAATATGAAGAGCATTCATGTAGTTTAAACTTCTGCAATTTAATCACTTGCTAAATATTTTTTAAAAATTTTGGGTTCTAACTCTTGCTATCAAATATTTTCAAAACCTTTTAGGTGTCCAACCACAGTGGCGCTAGGCTTGAATTCACTCAAGGGACTTGCAACTGTAGCACGTGTGGATGTTGCAAGATTGGGATAGACGCTTCCTTTATTTTATTTCTAGTTTAGGAATGTTATTATAATTTATCTCGAGCATGTCGCTCACGGTTTTATTCAGTTATTTCATTTCAAATTGTATGGGATTTATTACTCTCTGTTAGTTTGGTTTGGTTTTGGATTTAGCCGATGGTTTATTCGGGAAGAATTTTATTATTCTATGTGATGAATGATTCTATCAGCATTGGATGCTTTATTTTAATTCCATACTTATTTTTGTCTTGGATTAATAAAGATAAAATTTGGAACCAACATTTTGAATACGAGATAGTTAGTAAGTTTTAAAAAGTTTTCGACAATGAACCTAAGAATGAAGCAAATGAGAATTCGGTTTTAATTTGATATAGTACTGATAACCCGGTATTTTATTAGTCAGGGTGTCACAAGCGCGTGTGTTTAAATTTTTTCAAAAACAATGTCCTTTATAAAGGTTTATGTTACTTTCATAATTTCTTTTACAATATCTTATGTCAAAATTATCATTTACAAATGTAATGATTTAGATATGATGTATATTGGTTTGATTGTCTTGTAAGGATCATCTCTTTCCTTTTTTCTTTATTTTTTCTTTGGAATGTATGAGTTGGAGATGCACTCTTCCTCTTTAAGTAAAATGTGCCAATTCTTCAACTGAAAAACTATTAGTGAGACACAAATTTCATATATATATATATATATATATATATATATATATATATATAGTAAAAAAATTATTTTTTGTCTCTTGTACATACTCATTGTTTAATATAGCGAAAAAAATATTTTTTGATTGAATTTTTTAATATGATGTTTAAACGTTTCAATAGACTCATATAAAAAAATCAACTCAAAGTAATATTTTTTCTATTTTAAAAAAATCAATCAAACTTCCGCAATATTTACACCATTTTAAAAGGTGCAAATGTTTGACCAATTTTTTAAAAATAGCAAAACAATTTTTTTTGTCATGATTTTTTTTATATGGCTCTCCCGAAATGCTTAAATGTCACACAATAAAATTCGACTCAAAAAGGTTTATAAAATGAGTCTGCGCCAGCAGTATGTACCATTTGGTATGTACAAGAGCCTGACTCTCCCTCTCTCTCTCTCTCTATATATATATATATATATATGTGCACACTCTTTAATACTTGCAACATTTGCACACTGTTTAATATTTCCCACATTTTGGGAAATATTAAACAGTGTGTGTGTGTGTGTGTATATATATATATATATATATACTTCTCTTATTTTGATGTTCAGGGAAGCATATGAGAAAACATACTTTATAGTCTCATTTCTTTAAATTCATTTGTAGCATTTTTCATATATATTTTTATTTGTTTTTGGTCCCTTTGTAATAATTATGAGACAACTGTCATTCTTTATTAAAAAAAAAATTATAGGATGATTATGAATGATTTTTTTTTTGTAATAAGAGTTAATACAACTAAAAGTAATAAATATGATGAGAGCATAATAAGACTTTGTAAATGAGAATAAACTCAAAAAAAAGTATCTCACAAACAACGAACGTCCTGTAAGGACTCCTTATGGTACAGACTTCAATACATACTATTTTTTTAATGTAACAAAAATGATTTTTTTGATGAAACTTCATGGATGTGATATCCACACTGAGAAGATCATCTCCAATTTTTTTCATCAAAAGTTTCAATCAAAATGCGAGTGAGATGAAGTGATATACTAAAAAATGGTGTAAATATGCATTTTCGGCTGTTGAAATTTTGGCAATTATCTCACCCACTTTTTGATTGATTTTTTTTATTAAACATCATGGATATGACCTCTACAAAAGAACATATCCATGAAAAATGTTATTTTCTTCAGTTTCAAATTGTTTAGACAATCTCTTTCCTGAGATTAAATAGTGTAATTTTTTGGCTAATATCAAAATGACTCTTACGCTATATATTTTTTATATAAAAAAGTCCAGCTGCTTGATCAACAATGTAAAGTCATTCTCCTTCAAGTCCCTCATACAAAAGTTCGGTTATCTATACGGATTGCATTTGGAATATAGGTTAATGTTTTAGGCCAGTGAAATATAAAGCCGTATATTTTAATACAAGGTAGTGAAATAATTTTATGTTGATAATTTTATTTTTATGTACCATTTTTTTATTTTCAATAGTCATGTTATAATTGAAAAACATAAAAATATATTAAAAATTTCTTAAACGCGTTTTCACATATTTTTACGCTTAAATTCCGCCTAGCATTTTACGACATAAGGTTTAGCCTCACGCACTTTATTTTTTAGAACCTTGATATATGTACACATACACATGGTCATTTCTGTAAAAAGAGATGCCAAAATATATCTTGATATTGTGATGAAACATTCTGTCCCATTAGCATAATTTTTAATTAATATGCTAAAATCATTTTACAATTTTCTACAAGTAACTTCACTAAAATATGTTCCTGAAACGTATCCAAACAAACATTAACTCTTTCTTATATCTACGAAGTGATTCGTAAATCCAGTATTTTTTATTAATTAAACTTAGTTTAGTAAAACTTGCACCAAAAATCTATCAGATTTAGGTAAACAGGTAAAGACCTAGAGGTTTTACAGTGAGTGGTTAGAACTGTTAAGAGAAAATGTAAACACAAAGTAAGGCTATTTTTTTCTTTTAAAACTCACTGTTATTGATACATCTCGGCACTATTTATATATCTACCGTACAATAAAAAGTTGTTGCATATACATGTCTATACACACGAGTAGAGCTGTTGTGCAGTTTGAATGAGTTTAAATTTCAAATGTCAAGTGGTTCCGTGATTGTCGAAGATTTGGCTGCTATTTGTTTTGACTTTGTTGATATGCCCCCGCAAGTTGATGGTGGTCATGACTGAATTATCAACTTGTCTCTAGTGAACGTAAACCAAGCAAATGAAAGTACTTTGGTGAAGATAGCCGCTAGTTGATCATCTTTAGAGGTAAATTGAACTTGAAGATCTTACTTGGCAACTTGATCACGAACAAAGTGAAAATCAATCTTAACATGTTTAGTGTGCGCATGAAAGACATGATTGAGTGAAAGATATGTAGCACCAATGTTGTCACACAAAAGGATAGGTGGCCTTGGAAGGATAATACCGAGTTCATGTAATAAGGGTTTGAGACAAATTAGTTTGATGGAGACATCAGAAAGAGCTTTGTATTTGACTTCAGTGGAGGAGTGTGAAATCGTCTTTTATTTATTTGATTACCAGAAAAAAGATTAGAACAAAAAAAATGGAAAACCCACCCGTGGATTTACGATCATCAACACGACCTGCCGAGTCGTAATCCGTAAAGTCTTGAGGTGGAGGGAAGAAGTTTTGGTGAGGTGGAGTCCATAAGAAGAGGTGTGGTTGAGATAGTGAAGAATTTATTTAACAAGTTACCAATGAGTGTCGGTTGGAGCGTTCATGAATTGGCATGCTTTATTAACTGCAAAGGAGATATCAGGGCGGGTGAGAGTGAGATATTAAAGGTCACTGAAGGCTTGTTGATAAGGGGTGGGATCATCTAGGAGTGTGACATCATTAACAGAAAGTTTATGGATGGTGGAAATTAGGTAAGTGAGTGGTTCAAAATTAGACATGCCATAACGATGAAGAAGATCAAGAATGTATCTTTGTTGAGATAGTAAGATGCCCACAGAGTTTGGAACTATTTAAATGTTGAGAAAGTAATGGAGAGGACCAATATTTTTGATGGAAAATTCCAGACCAAGGGTAGAACTAAGGGATTGAATTAACGTATTAGAAATTCCTGTAATGAGAATATCATCCACGTAGATGAGTAAATAGATGATGATGGGTCTGGATCGATAAATGAAAAGAGAGGTGTCGGTTTTAACCAATGAAGAGTTGGTATGTGAGGAATTTAGTGAGGAGATGAAACGAAGCATGAGGGGCTTGCTTGAATCCATAGAGAGAACGATGAAGATGACACACATGAGTGGGTTTTGTTGGATCTTAGAATCCAAGAGGTTATTGCATGAGGACTATTTGATATAGGGCTCCATGGAGAAAGGCGTTATTAAAATCAAGTTGAGATATGGTCCAACCATTAAATACATCATGGGATAGAATGATACGAACATTGGTCGCTTTGACGAAAAGGTTAACAGTTTCGGTGAAGACAAGTCCACACTCTTGGTGAAATCCTTTGGCGACTATGCAGGCTTTGTATCGGTCAACTGCACCATCCGCTTTGTGATTAATTAGATAAACCCATTTACATCCAATCACATTCATATGAGGTAAAGAGGGTACAAGGGTCCATGTGTGATTTTGAAGAAGGGAATTAATTTCAGAATGCATGGCATGACGCCATTAAGGATTTTTATTTTCAACAGTAAAACATGACGATTTTGTAGGCCGTGGATACATAGTATGAGCATTGGGTGGATGTTTAGGAGTGAAGGAAGGATGAGGGTGGAGTGTCATGTAGTGAGACTATGGTATAACAATGATATTACCAAGGTCCACGGAGAGAAATTCCATTTGGATTGCAAATAGTTGGGGTTGGGAGATAAACAGGTAGTTGAGGTGAGGAGACGGACCTGTTGTAAGGGAGAGATGCAGGTACGTGTGACTGGAAAATAGGGGTCATAGGTAGGGACATGGAAGGGAGAGGGCGGGTAGCAGGTTAGAGTAGGTTTGAATGGGATGAAAGGGGCTGCATGGAGTGGTTGCGGGTTAGGGAGTTTTTTTAACGTGAAGAGGTTAAATTTGATCGGGTTCAAGTAGCAGGTGTGTTGCGTGTAGAAGGTGAGTGACAATTTATGTTTCTGGGAGGACTTCGCATGGGGGAGTTGTTACATAGTGAGGTAGTGAATTGTGTGGGAGACAGGTAGATACATAATTTGTGAGTTAGGTGGGGGAGTTAAAACAGTGTTAGTAACTCCCCATGGTGAAGATTTGGTTTGAAAATTTGGTGAGTGAGGGTTGGGAGATTGGGCAAAGGGGAAGGAGTTTTTGTCAAAACGGACGTGACGGGCAATGTAAATGCAGACATCGATACCTGGAGTGATTTGGACAATATCATTGAAAGACACAAGGTTAAAAGAGATAGTCCATTTTGTGAGAATTATAAGGGCATAGATAAGGAAACCAAAGGCACCAATATTTTTTTTAATAAATTGTAATTCGACGTAATGTTGAAAATATTTTGAAAGGGAGAAAGGTCTGTGAGAGTGCGAGTTGGTAAACGGTTGATAAGAAATACGGCCGAATTAAAAGAAAAATGCCAATATTTTTGGGGAATGGAGGCCTGAGCAATTATGGTAAGACCCATTTCCACAATATGACGATGGCGGCATTTAACAAAGCCAACTTGTTCATGTGTATGGGGATAAGAATAACAATGTTTAATGCCACAATTTTGAAAAAAAATGTCCAATTTACGAAATTCACCCCCCAATCCGTTTCAATATTTATTATTTTAGTGTTAAATTTCCATTCAACCAATTGTTGAAATTTAATAAAGATATCATACACATCATATTTTTAAGTCATATGAAAGAACTAAATAAAATTTTAATAATGATCAACAAATATAACGAAATATTTATGACCATTATAAGACATGGTAGGCTAAGGTCCCCATACATCACTAAAAACTAATTGTAAAATAGAAGTAAAAGACTTGGCACGCATATGCAAACACAACTTCGATGATTTCCCCATTTGACACCTGACCCATATGCAAACACGACTAAACATTATTGTAAATATTGTGGTTGTTATTATACGTGATTCTTTGTACAATGTGGTTAAAGACTATTTTATTAGGTTTTATAACTAAACATTGTTACATTATCTAAAAAATAAAGGCTTAAATGATAAACAAAATGCCCAAAGGAACTTAAGGTGGGAATATGACCACCCAAATATAAAAAGGAACTTTAAATCATGTGGGCACTGCCATGAATTAACCACAACCAAGAAAAGTCCTGGTATACCATCGTCTACAATTATGGGCACTGTATGAAGTCTTAATAGCTTTTTTATCTTTCTCAGAGATTCTTTTGTAAACTAAATACAACGACTCCAATTAAACAATTTACCATCCTTTGTAGAAGGGGCATTTTCAAATTTTGGAGGATTTGAGACTTGGAGAAGGAGGGTATGATCCTTAGAGAAGTCGAGTTTTGAAGTATTTTGGAGGGTTGGAGCCGTTGGAGATAGAGGGCTACGTGAAAGCATATAATAGACTTTTTAACGAAATTGAAACAGTTAATTTGTGCTGTTTGATAGCAAAAATATTATTTTTGTGTTTTGTGGCGTTTTGGAGATTATTTTGGGGTGGGAATATCACCACCCCTAGTGTACGACAACAACATAATAATGTCTACAAACTTCAAACCAACCATGTGGGAAAAAAGAAAAAGAAAACTTAGCATCCAACGACTTATTTGAAGAGTATTTACATGAAAGAGTATTTTCAAAGTATTGAATCCTATATAATTTTTTGAGTTTTTTACAGTTAAGTTAACCTGAAAAAATTTAGAAAATTTAGGCAATGGTAATAAATTTGTAAATGTGACCATTGTAAGAGGGTAGTCCCCTTAAAGCCTGGGAGTATAGTAATACTAGTTGATAGGAATGGTAATAAATGATAATGCAAGTACTCTTTAATAAAGGAAAATGAACACCCCATATTATATATAAAAATCACTCAGATTGAACTCACTAATATCTTGTGTAGAACTCAAATGATAATAAAGGAAATCAGAAACAACTCATTCAAAGAGAGAGAGAAGTAAGCACCTTGGGTACCCCTTAACAGGAAGCTTACACACCAATAACATTTGGTATCTCTTTAGTTATCTATTAAAAGTTTCACGACAAATGATAAGGATGGATGATTAAGCTCTCTGTTTCTGTAATAATTTCTCTTCAATATATTCCCTCTCTAGTAATAAAATGTCTACAAATAACTCTCTCTTCTCAAAAGTGGTTGAGACCAATAAATATTCGCACACCCTCCCTGATGTGACACCAAGCTTAATTAAATTTCGATTGATCAGGCCTTAATCAAATTAAACGAGGATTTCCATATGGTTCATTCTTAGCATCACTATCGTAACATTTTAATACTAACCACCTAATCTTTAATTAAGTAGGTGCCAAATTTTATCTTATAAATTAACCCAGACCAACAAGTACAACAAGAACTCAAATATAACGAACACAATATAATAGAGTCCGAATTATGCCATATGTGTTTAGAATAAGTGTTAGCCAAAAACATCGACTAGATATAAGCAATTCAACATAAATCCAATGCATGAAAAGTATAGCCAATACAAGCTGAACCAAAATAAAGAGTACAACTGTCATGAGAAAATATGTTCGAAGTACATCACAGACTATCTCGATCTAGAAGAGAATGATGTAAGAATCTAATACAATCCCTGTAGCACCCACATGTACCCTAAAAAGGAATCGATCCCGGTGCCCCGATGGTAGGACACCTAAAAGGTTTTGAAAACATTTATAGCAAGGGTTAGAACCCAAAACATTTGAAAATATTTAGCAAGTGAATTTAATTGCAACAATTAAAATGCATGCATACTCTTCATATTTAAGTTAGTGTCGCACTCTCTTGATAACAACCTTGTAACACCCCATGATTTTTGAGATAGAAAAATTAAATTTTGGGGAAAATAAAATTTAATTAAATTAGACACTTTTAAAATTTGGGAATTTAGGTCCAAAAATAGAGGACGTTTCAAAGTATTTCGGATGATGATTTTGGGGTACCATCGATCCCGGAAGGGTCAAGATAGTCAAAATGACTGCTATTGGGTTTTATTTTGGTTCTGGATTATTTTTAAGTCAGTTTGACTCGAATTGGAGTAAACGAGTCATTTAAAGTGTGTATTAACATTTAAAACTCTGTTTATTGTTTTAAGGGATTTAGAGGCTTACGGATCAAGACTTCTCATTAGAGAAAGAGAGAAATAGAAAAAAAAGAGAAAGGAAGAAGGAAAGAAGAAGAAAAGAAGAGAGAGAGGAAGAAAAGCTTGGAGATTCCGGCCCAAACGCGACATCGAGGACGATCCAACTTCTACAAATCTGAGGGAAGTGTTTAATCTTGCTAAATAAGTCATTTGTGTATTTCATTTTATAATTTGTGGATAAAAGAATTGGAATTTTGGGTATATTTATCAAAACCTAATTTTTGGTTTAAATCTTGAAATTGAAGATTATAATTGGGTTTAAGGGATATAAATTGATGAGGTTAGATATAGGATGAGTTTTGATATTTGGAAACATGTTAGGGATGAAGATTGATGGTTGGGAAATAAATTATGGGAGTTTTGGAAATTTTGGTTTTATAGAAAAAAAGCCATTTCCGTGGCTTTCTGAACTGGCCGAATCGATTCGCCAGGTTGCAGAAGCCACAGGTCTTTAGGTCCCCATCGATTCGGCCCTAGCGAATCGATTCAGTAGGTAACAGTCTCTCAGGTACCTTGGACCGAATCGATTCGGATGGGCCGAATCGATTCGCTGCTGGGGCCGAATCGATTCCGAAACATAGCTATTTTTGGGGATTTTTCTAGGATGATCTCTAACCCTTTTTGGTTGGGTTTATTGGTTTGGGGCCTTCTCTTATGATGTAAGAGATATGTTTTTGGAGACATATAAAGGGTTTCTCACACGTTGTGATTATGGGGACTTCTTGGGACCATTTGGGATAGCATGTATACATATATACATTAGAGTTGTGTATAGGAATAGTGAGAAACCTCATTGGGGATGGAAATCCTAATATTAGGTTAAGAAGGAGTCTAGATAGGATGTGAAGTTAAGAACTCTTAAAGAGAGAGTTGCGAGGGCATGGCTTGTAATTGTAGGCCGAGGGTAGTACCAAATCCTTATGGTAAATAAGATTTCATTACGACACAATTTGGGGACCAATGAGAGAGAGTAGTCGCATTATCCATAAAAATGATAATTTAAGGGGGTAAATCAGAAGTGTTGGACTAGGGGAATCATGAGAGTAAATCAACCGTAGTCCGAATTGGGAATGATGGGATCGTACTATCAACTAGAATAATTGGTAGCATATAGTCTAGTCAAGATAGATATTACATAATCTTGTGGAAATAATCATTGGGATTCCAATACTTGAAATAAACTCGAGGCTTATAGACTATTAGTTATGTATGTATCAATCGTCGAAACTAGTATTGGATACATGGATGTCCTTTTTGGAGATATATGGAATGTGTAGTGATTGTTACCTGCACTAAACTTTGGGTGATAACCCTAATGTTGGGTATATACATGTATTTTGGGAGTCTATTCATCATAGGAAAATGGATGAATATGTTTCAAGTGAAGGATTGTATTCACATATCGAGGTAAATTAAATGTGTTTTTTGTGACGGCTTGTATATTGAGGATTATGTATACTTATAGCCGAGACGATATATCTTATACATATAAACGAGAATTAGTTGTATATATATAGATATAGGGATATGTGAATATATGTTTATATATCTGTATGGATATGAATATATGGATATATTTATGTTGTGGATATACATGGTGATATGCCCCAAGTGTGACCTCGGCCTAGAGACACCAACCTCGGCCATAGCAAGGTCGGCCCAGGCCGACACTACCATGAGCCTCTCCAAGGGACATCACAAGGATCAGCAGCATTCTCGTATACCTAGGAATGGCAACCTCGGCCATACATAGGCCGAGCTCGCAGGAATCCACCATCAACCTCATCAAGACATTAGTCGATACTCCAAACACTCCAGATCAACCTCGTCTCAGCCGACCTTGCCCATTGTCTCGGTTGGGATTAGGTCGAGATCTCCATGGAATACTCGGACTGAACGAGTACCTAGACTTACCAACCTCTGCCTCTCCCAGGCCGAGGTCATACACCAGGCGCGATAGCCGAGCATCTGATGTAATTTGGATAAGGGCACATGGACACAAATCAGTTATAACAATATTATTCCCCACACGTGGGGAGCATATTGCATCATCATTCTCTCCATGTGACAGTGACAGATGGCTTTCCCATATTGGTGAGGCAATCACAAACATGCACATTACATGCATGGGGGGTACATTACACCCCAGGTACTATATATAGAGGTCATCCCCTGCCTTACAAGGGATCCAGATATACAACCCTAGTAGAAACTCTGTCTAGATACACAGTAGAGAGAGAAAGCTTGAGAGATTGTATCCATGGCCATTAGTGCCTTATTACAGTGAGGTTATTCACACACAGTGGACGTAGGCCAATTTAGGCTGAACCACTTATGTCCTGGTGCTCTCTCCTATTAGCCTCATCTCTTTCTCTTACCTTTTACATAACTATGATGCCACTATTGTTCTTAGATTGAGCTTGAAAACACATTATCTGGTGGTGCTAATTCCAGCATCATCATTTTAGCGCCGTTTGTGGGAAGAGAAAAGAAGCTCTCTTCCTCTCATTCAGCTTAACCTCACCGGAGACTCTGGTGGTGAACCAGGCACCGGCCCTTGCGTGGAGCTGCTTCACCATCGAAAGAGGTCCTTTGAGGTACTAAACTCATCTTCTACTCAAGATCTATAGTGTTAACATATGGCACCAGAATTACCATTGCCTCTTCCGCCACCTGGGGGTGGAGGGCCTAGTTCCAGTCAGGCGCCCCCCAGTCCGAAATGGCGGAGGTAGCTGCAGCCTTGAGATCTTTAGATGCAACACAACAAGCTATGCAGGAGCAATTTTCACAGCTTAGCCAAACTATAATGAGGCCACCTGGAGTCTCACCGGATATGATCACTCCGGCGGCAGTTCAGCCTCATCTTGATGCCAGGGCACCACCCCAGGCACCAATGAAGGACCAGCCTGCACCCCAACGGAGAAGGGACGTTGCTGACCCTAGGCACTTGTGCCTGGGGAGGCAGGGAAACCCTTGCCCAGAGGATAGGTATGATGATCTAGAGGAGGAAGAAGCCCTGGAAGACGACTGGGAGCCATATGAGGTGTCAAATAACACTGTACGACCTCTTAGTCAAAGTCAAGGTTGTGTCGGCCAAAGAGGTGAAGAGGCCCAACAAAGAGGGTCAGCCTTTGATAGGTTGAGCAGAGGGTCGACCTTTGAGAGATTGGGCCCGATGAATGACCTAAGACAGAGACTATCGAGATCAAGGAGCACAGCAGGCTCTCAGAGAGGGAACGGGCAAGGTCGGCCATATCAAGGTCGACACTGTGAAAGAAGAGGCAGGGAACAGGAAGAGGTCAACAGCCGACGTGTCACGGCAGGGGAACCCTCGGTCCATCCCATGGAAGTGGCAGGGGATAACCTCGGACAAGTCGATGGTAGAAGACCATGGAATGATTCTATTTAGTGCCTTGAGGAGAAGATAGGGGACCTCATTAAAAGCAGGGACCCATTACAAAGGGGTTACTCAGAGGGCTCCTCATTTGTGACTAGGATAGTGGGGTTTCCAACCCCAGCTAAGTTCAAACCTCCTACAGTGTCTCCCAAGTATGATGGTAGCACTAACCCTGTACATCATATCGAAATGTACCAGTCGGTAGCAAACATCTACTCGATACCCAATGAGATGAAGTGTAGGGCCTTCTCTGGTACCTTGACAGGGGCAGCGCACAGTTGGTTCACCTCCCTTCCGAAGAACTCAATTGAGAACTTCAAAGGCTTGGCTGAACGATTCATCCACAACTTCTGCTTTGGGGTGAGGCCTCAAAAGAAGACTACCCACCTACTGTATGTCAAGCAGACCAAGGATGAGAGCTTAAGAGACTACATAGCGAGATTCAACAAAGAGAAGTTGGAGGTCGAAGATTATGAAGAGAACATAGCCATGACCTCCCTTATAGGAGGTCTTCAGAAGGGGATGCTATTGTGGAAACTTTCGGAAGACCCCCTAGGTTTATGGCGGAGCTCCTAGCAACCGCGGGGAAAGTAATGAATGCAGAAGAGGAAATGGCTGCCAAGTATGAGGATGAGAACCGCGGTGGCAGTGGAAAGTCCCAAAGCAAGAAAGATGGGAAGAAGAGATCGGGTGATGACAAGTTGGCTCACTATACACCTCTGACTGTAAGTTGCGAGCACATCCTCAATGAGATTAAGACTGACAGGACTCTGAGATGGTCAGAGAAACTGAAAGCCCCACCACATAAGAGGAACAAAAACCTATGGTGCGAGTTCCACCAGGATCATGGCCATATCACGGACAGATGCTTCGCCCTGAAGGATGATATTGAAAAGATGCTAAAATCTGGAAAGTTAAGGAAGTATGTGGACGGTAAAGCTCCTAAGGGTGGAAGAGATGACCCTAAGAAAATGAGAAACGACAGATTCCATGACAATGTCCCGTCTAGAAGAGATGATGATTCATAAGGTGATGACAAAGATGATCCAGATCTTCCGCCGAAAGATGATAACACCCCGGTGAAGAGGGTCAGTACGATCTCCTTTGGTGTTGACACCATTTGTGGAGGATTTGTAGGAGGTGGCTCTGAAGTACCTGATAGGAAGGCTCGTGTAGCAGAGGCTAGGTCAGTGGATAAACCTGAAGTTGCGAATCTAACGTGTTTCGATACAGTGCAGAAGAGGAAGAAAGTAGACATGGACACCCTCGTAGTTAGGTTCTCCAGACTCGACTTCAAGGGTATCTTAGCCCCCCATGATGACCCTCTGGTCATAACAACAAGGGTGCATGGGTGCGAGGTGCAGAGGATCCTCATAGACGGGGGGAGCTCGGTGGACGTGGTTTTCTGACCTTGCTTCAAGAGCCTAGGTCTTATCAGAGCAAGGCTGGTGCCCTATCATCACCCATTGATAGGCTTCAGTGGCGAAAAGGTCCACCCCTGGGGCATGTATGAGATGGACGTATGGATGGGTGATGAGTGGCCTAAAAGGATGACCAAGAAGATAAATTTTTTTGTCATGGACGAGAACGTGTTTTTGGCCTATAACCTCATCATAGGAAGGGTGGCCCTTAAAGAGTTCGAAGTTGTGCCGTCGACGGTCCATAAGATGCTAAAATTCCCGACTCCTTATGGGGTAGGGGAAGTGCAAGGTGACCAGACCACAGCGCGATAATGTTACTTCAACTCGGCCAAAGAGAGAGAGGCCCATAAGAGGGCAACCAACACTTATAGCATCGATACGCTTGACCCAAGAGATGAAACAAAGTTGAAGAAGGGAGAGGCCGCGGAAGAGGTAGAATCCATCGTCCTCAAAGAGGACAAGCCGAAAAAAACCGTCCAGGTCGGTAAAGCCCTAAAGCAAGAATCCAGGAAGAGCTGATAAACTTCCTCAGGAGGAGACAGAGTGTCTTCGCATGGAGTCACGCAGACATGCCCGGCATCGACCATGAAGTTATGAGTCACAGGCTCAACGTGACCAAAGATGCCAGGCCAATCAAACAGAGACGAAGAGTCTATTCCAGGGAGAAGTACGATGTCATCGGGGAAGAGGTAAAAAAGTTAGAAGAGTCCGAGTTTATAAGAGAGGTTACATATCCGAAATGGTTGTCGAATGCAGTCATCATGCCCAAGGCCAATGGGAAATGGAGAATGTGTGTCGATTTCACTGACCTGAACAAATATTATCCAAAATACAACTATCCCTTACATCGGATAGATCAAATGGTGGATGCAACGGCGGTACATGAGCTCATGAGCTTTATGGACGCATATTTAGGCTACAACCAGATCTTCATGGATGCGGAAGACTCGGAAAAGACGACCTTCATTTCCAACAAAGGGACGTACTGCTACAAAGTGATGCCCTTTGGCCTGAAAAATGCAGGGGCGACATACCAATGTCTTGTTAATAAGATGTTCGAAGAGCAAATAAGTATGACTTTGGAGGTGTATGTAGACGATATGCTAACAAAGAGCTTGAAGGCTAACACTCATGTAACGGATCTCGAGAAGACCTTCGACATTATGGACTCATACAGAATGAAACTCAACCCCGCAAAGTGTGTCTTCGGATTAGGAGCTGGGAAGTTCCTAGGATTTATCATCAACCAGAGAGGGATTGAAGCGAAACCTGAAAAAATTAAGGCTTTACTTGACATGAAGACATCGAGGAGTATCAAGGATGTCCAAAGACTCACGGGGAGAGTGGCTGCCCTTAACAGGTTTGTTTCTAGGGCAACGGACAAGGGTCTTCCATTCTTTAAAGTTTTAAGAAAGGCCTTCCAATGGGATGAAGAGTGTGAAAAAGCCTTCAACCAACTCAAATCTTACTTGGGATCCCCCTTATTGCTATCTCGACCCATCGCAAGAGAAAAGTTGTATGTGTATCTGGCAGTCTCTGAATCAGCCATCAGTGCAGCCATAATACGGGAATACGATGGGATCCAAAGGCTTGTGTATTTTAACAGTAAAGCCTTTCAAGGGGTTGAACAAAATTACCCTCACATGGAAAAGTTGGCCTATTCCCTGATACATGCTTCAAGAAAAATAAAGACCTAGTTTTAAGCTCACTCCATGGTAGTCCTCATTGACTCCTCGCTAAGACAGATCCTGCATAAACCTGAGAAATCCAGGAGGTTGATGACCTGGGCCATCAAGTTGGGGGAGTACGATCTTGCCTACCAACCTAGGATAGCCATCAAAGGTCAAGCCCTCGCAGATTTCATTGCTGAGTTCACATGGGAAGAGGCCGAGGTAGATAAAGGCCTGGGGGGCATAGAAGAGACAAGCTGCAGTGTCTTCCAAAATCTAGAAGATACGACACCAAATGTCTTCCGAAAGAAGGAAGAGATGACACCAAGTGTCTTCCGAGATCTGGAAGAGGTCGCATCCAAAAAAGTTATGAGCAGAATTACGAAGGACGAGGAGGATCGATATCTCTTCAAACAAGGAGTCATGAGAGAAGGAGCCTTTTCATCAGATACAGACATCTGGAGCCTCTTTGTTGATGGCTCTTCCTGCGACAGTGGAAGCGGTGCGGGGTTGATACTCTCCTCTCCAGATGGTGCGAACATTGAATACGCTCTGAGGTTCAACTTACAGGCCTCAAACAACGAGTCCGAGTATGAGGCCATGATAGCAGGTCTCTTATTGGCAATAACTCTTTGCGTAAAGAGACTGCTACTCCAAAGCGACTCAAGGTTGGTTGTCAATCAAGTACTGGGGATCTATGAGGCCAAAGATGAAAGGATGCCCAAGTACTTAAAGAGGGTAAGAACGATGTTAGAATGTTTTGAAGAGGCAAAACTGAAGAGAGTGCCTCGATAAAGTAACAGTCACGCAGATACATTGGCAAGGCTAGCCTCGGCAACAAAGACAGATGTTAGAAGGACCATTCCGATCGAGGTCTTGAGAAAGGCAACCATCGAGGAAGAAGAGGTATGTAACCCGTGTCATAATTTGAACCTAGGATACTCATGGATCGACCCCCTCGTCAGGTATATTAGAGGGGGAAAGCTACCTGAGTCCAAGCTAGAGAGGAGAAAATTGAGATATAGGGCTGCCAAGTTCTCGATGATAGGAGACGTCTTGTACAAAAAAGGATTTCTATTGCCTCTCCTCCGATGTGTGCATCCCACCGAAGTTCCCCGGGTCTTACAGGAGATTCATGAGGGTTCTTTCTCTAGCCACATAGGGGGAAGACCCTTGTCCAAGAGAATCATCACACAGGGGTACTGGTGGCCAACTTTGTCCAAGGACGCCGCAACTTACGTAAAGAGGTGTGATAAATGTCAAAGATTCGCCACTATTCCTCATCATCCCCATCAGCCTATGACATCAATCACCTCTACATGGCCATTTGCAGTATAGGGGATTGACTTAGTAGGGCCCCTGCCAAGAGCTGCCAACAATTATAGATTCTTGATAGTTTCCATCGACTATTTTTCAAAGTAAGTGGAGGCTGAGCCGATGGTAACGATCAAAGAGAAGAAGACCTTCCAATTTATTTAGAGGAATATCATATGAAGATATGGTGTCCAAAACACTCTCATCTCGGAAAATGGGACCCAATTCAAGAACTCCTCTTTAGAAAAAGATTGCCTAAGAGTAGGAATAAAGCAATTCTTCTCATCTCCTGGCCGACCTCAGGAAAATGGTCCCACTGAAGTCACAAACAGAACTATCCTGGATGGAATCAAGAAGAGGTTAGAATAAGCGAGGGGAAGATGGACTGAAGAGGTCTACACTGTGTTATGGGCCTACAGAACCACAACAAGGACACCAACAGGAGAAACCCTGTTGATGTTAGCGCACGACTCAGAGGTTGTCATACCAACAGAAGTAGGACTACCAACTCATAGGGTTCAGAACTATGACCCCAATAAAAATTGGGAAGAGGGGAGGTTCGACCTAGACCTGATCGAAGAAAGAAGAGGGGACGCAGAGGTTAGACAAGCAGCCTACCAACAGAGGGCAGCGAAATTCTACAACCAAAGGGTGAAGTCAAGACCCATTGCAATGGGAGACCTAGTGCTAAAAAATACCTTACAAAAAGAAAATAAGCTTCACCCAAACTGGCATGGCCCCTACAAAGTGACAGAAGAGGTTGTGCCTGGCACCTATAGGCTAGAAAACCTAGAAGGAGAACCTTTCGCTAACCCATGGAATGCTGATCACCTAAAGAGATATTACATATGATGTTGCATAGAGTTTTATGTAAATGTACCATCTTATAATGAAGAGGTTATAAATAAAGATCAGTTCCCATGACAGTTCTTGCTTCATTCTTAGGTCAGAGATTAATTATAGGGATAACATCTTAGGTGATGACCTCATACCCTTACAACATCATTAAGTGGTGACAACGTCTGAAGTCAGACACCATAATTGGATGACCTCGTACCCTTAACATCATTAATTTGGTGAGATTAATTATGAGGATAACATCTTAGGTGATGACCTCAGACCCTCATAACACCATTCAGTGGTGATGAGGTCTCAGCTCAGACACCATAATGGGATGACCTCAGACCCTTAACTTCATTAATTTGGTGAGATTAATTATGAGTATAACATCTTAGGTGATGACCTCAGACTCTCATAACACCATTCACTCGTGATGAGGTCTGAGCCCAGGCACCATAATGGGATGACCTCAGACCCTTAACATCATTAATTTGGTGAGATTAATTATGAGGATAACATCTTAGGTGATGACCTCAGACCCTTATTACACCATTCAGTGTTGACGAGGTCTGAGGTCAGACACCATAATGGGATGACCTCAGACCCTTAACATCATTAGTTTGGTGAGATTAATTATGAGGATAACATCTTAGGTGATGACCTCAGACCCTCATAACACCATTCAGTGGTGACGAGGTCTGAGCTCAGACACCATAATGGGATAACTTCAGACCTTGAACATCATTATTTTGGTGAGATTAATTATGAGGATAACATCTTAGGTGATGACCTCAGACCTTCATAACACCATTCAGTGGTGACGAGGACTGAGCTCAGACACCATAATGGGTTGACCTCAGACCTTTAACATCATTAATTTCGTGAGATTAATTATGAGGATAACATCTTAGGCGATGACCTCAGACCTTCATAGCATCATTCAGTGGTGATGAGGTATGAGATCAGACACCATACGGGATAAACTCAGACCCTTAACATCATTAATTTGGTGAGATTAATTATGGGGATAACATCTGAGGTCAGACCATTGATTAAGTTTAAACAAGATATCATTGCAACAAGACTAAGAGAAAAAACATCACATGACATTCAATAAAAGTAAGTGAGGATAATCCTCCTCAAAGGTTGATACATTCAAAAATAATTGATGGTCAAGGAATACAGAACAAGTTTCAAAATGTTATGGGTTACAAACAATGTTTAAAAATTATCTAAGGGTTTGATGGAGGAATGTTGATGTCCTCGGCTTGGTTAGGTTGGACAACATTGGTCACCTCGGCCACATGATCATGATGGTCTTCCCCTTCAACCTAAGTGTCGCCTAATGTGGCAGTCTCGGCGGGCGCGGCAACCTCCTCCTCCACCTCCTGAAGGGCCTGGGGAAACTGGGATCGGCAAAGCCGAGGCCTACGAAATATGAGGCTTTCAAAGTACCAGCCTCCCTCTCCTTGACATCATCCCACTTAATAGTGACTTTCATACCTCTTTCAAGGTATTCAAAGACGAAGCTCATAAACTCGCCAGAGGACTTGTAGTCAGAGATTATCTTCTCAAAGGCATCATCGAGGGCTTCCCTAACAGCTGAGTTGACCTTCTGCTGCAGAACATCATCCTTAGCCTTTAGAGCTGCAGTATGATCCTTACCAAGCTGAGAGATGTCCTTCTCCAGCCCCCTCACCTTCTTCTCAGAATCCTTCAGCTCAGATTTGAGGCGATCAATCTCTCCGTTCAGAGTGCTCTGGACCTTCTCGGCCTCTTGACCCTTTTGGATGAGGGGCAATTTCCTCAGAGTCCAGTTGGTAAAAGGTGCATACCTTTCAGGCCCTGTATATTTTATGATCATGAATGAGCTGAAGAACAATCAGATGTTTCAGTTGGGGTGAAGAACAATCAGAAAGGTCAAGTCATACCTGAATGGATCTGTGAAGGCCGAACTCAACCAGTAATGGGGTGTCCAGTGACGTGAAGAAGCATTTGTCAGCCTTGATCATTACAGAGCCGAAGGAATCTAGGGCTTGAAGACTGTAGCCGACTATTCTGTCAGTTATTTTCAACTGATCTAGACGAGCCGACAGGGTGTCAGCTGAAGAGATGGGGATGGCAGTGTCAGCATTCTTCTTCTTCGGCCTCTGATCCCTAGGGGCAT
Source organism: Sambucus nigra (assembly GCA_949130495.1). Classification (NCBI taxonomy): domain Eukaryota; kingdom Viridiplantae; phylum Streptophyta; class Magnoliopsida; order Dipsacales; family Adoxaceae; genus Sambucus; species Sambucus nigra. The sequence goes on along the minus strand of OX422217.1, from coordinate 55,964,788 downwards.
GACCTTCTGGAGCCCTCTTCTTCGTGGCTTAGGGCTTAGAGGCAGAAGGAGCTGGGGGAGGAGCGTTAAGGCCTGCTTTCTTGGAAAGTCTCGTCAAGCTGGGTGCAGCCATTTCCCAAAGTTCGTCCGAAATATCCTGTGGTCGCTCTGCAAAAAAATTGTAGATCTGAGTTAGATAATCAAAATTGAATAAACTCAAAGGTTCAACTTGAAACAAAAATTCTTACCAAGCTCGGCAAGGGGACTTCCACCTAGACTTGTCCCAGAGAGGTAATGGGGAGTCATCAAGTGTTCGAACTTAACAAACAGATTGTGTGCCCCCTATCTTGAAGGGCTTTCACCTTCTGGAGGTTTTGTAGACTCAGGCCAGGGTCGGACCTCGTAGACATTATGACTTTACCCCACCTCAGGGGCATCCTCGGCTCTTGAGTAGATGAGGGAACACATGGGCCAAATTCCCATGGCCCAGAAGTAAAGAAATACCGAGGCTTCCAGTTATGGTTGGAAGTCTGAGTTATTTGAAGCATTTTCTTCTCATGCTTTCGAGCTACAAAATAGTAGTAGCTCGGATGATTTTTGGCCGAAAAAGGGACATAGCAACCTACAAAGACCTGAACTGGAAGGTCTGAGTGGTGGACAGCCTTCCATAAGACTATGGACCCTATTATGACTCTCCAGTCATTAGGGGATAATTGAGAAGGGGCCAAATTGATATAGGAAAGGATGGATTTGATAATGGGATGAATGGGCAGATGAAACCCCAACTTGAACATCTGCTCGTACAGGCAGATCTCACCGTCTCGGCCATGATAAACCCTCTCCTCCCTCAGAGGTCTCCTAAGCTTTGTTGAGGGAATGATTGAATATAGATATCTGAAGTAGAGAAGGTTTAACACAGTAATAGTACTCTCGATCTTGGCCTCCTCAGAGACGTCGACATCGTTCTCAACCTCATCATCATCATCCAACTCAACGTTGGCCGGAGCAGATATTGATGGGTTACTCAGGAACCTCTGAGCGAACTCTGCCCCGGTGACGGTCGACAGAGGGATGGCGTCAAGTATGGGTGGTATAGCCACACTTGGCTTAACAATTTCAACCTCTGAGGAAGAGGCTGAGGTGCTTGAGCTATTATGGGATGAGGCTCGGCTGGAGACCTCGGCCTGATCAGGGGCCTGATCAGGCTGAGGTGTGAAGTCCACGGCCTCCTAAAAGGAATCCACAGACATGGGGTCTGAGGTAGGAGATTCAAACTCAGACATCGGTATGGGATCAGCAGGAACCTCTATCTGAGTGAAAAACTCTGGGGGGCAGGATATATCGCCTTCAAAGGTGGTGGAAAGATGGGTCTAATGGTAAATTCTTGTGACCTACGAGCCTACTCCCGTGCTCTTTCTATTTGTCTAATATTTTCTAAAGTCTTCTCTCTAAGGGAGGGGAACTCCTCAAGAAGCTGATAAAAGGGTCTGAGCATCAGGGGTTGACACTACACTTAGGAGACTTCCTAAAACTACAAACAAGATTGGCTAGTGAAGTAAAGCAGTAAAAGATAAAACTACCTAAATGTGGCAATAATTTTTCGCTTAAAATAATAGTGGTCTCACTGGAAACTCAGAAACTCACTGGAAAACGCAAAAATAAGGAGACTTGCAGGAAAAATGAGGGAAAAAGTATGGCGAAGGTTACCTGAGGATGAAATAGTAAGGAGGACGCGAGAAGACGTGAGAAACCACCTTCCAAAAGCCTCAGCAAAGATATTACTAGAGAGAGAAGGCTGCAGGAACGAGTTTGGATGGAAACGAGAGAAGTGAAGAAGAAAGAAGGGAAATATGGTTCAAAACCCTTAAATATACAGGCGCAATTCCCAAGGCCCATCATTGCCTTGGGAGCACCAAAAGGCGGCTAACAACACACGCCCACCAAGAAAGCATACTTCAGCATTGGACAAGTGTCAAACAAATATTGGCTCGTAATAGATAGGCCTCAGAGGTGCGATAATCCCCTAGTCACCTGCTCCCACATATAATTAAGGGTTGGGGGTGATTGATATGCCCCAAGTGTGACCTCGGCCCAGAGACACCAACCTCGGCCGAGATTATGGCCGACGTTGGACATCTCTTGGACACGTGATATCAACCCTCATCCATAGAAAGGTCGGCCCAGGCCGACACTACCATGAGCCTCTCCAAGGGACATTATAAGGATCAATAGCATTCTCGTATACCTAGGAATGGTAACCTCGGCCAGATCTAGGTCGATCTCGCAGGAAGCCACCAACAACCTCATCAAGACATTAGTCGATACTCCAAACACTCCAGCTCAACCTCGTCTCAGGCCTACCTTGCCCATTGTCTCTGCTGGGATTAGGCCGAGATCTCTATGGAATACTCGGACTGAACGAGTACCTAGACTTACCAACCTCGGCCTCTCCCAGGCCGAGGTCATACACCAGGCGCGATAGCCGAGCATCTGCTGACATTTGGATAAGGGCAAGTGGACAAAAATCAGTTATAACAAGATTATTCCCCACACATGGGGAGAATATTGCATCATCATTCTCTACATGTGACAGTGACATATGGCTTTCCCATATTGGTGAGGCAATCACACACATGCACATTACATGCATGGGGGGTACATTACACCCCCCAAGTACTATATATAGAGGTCATCCCCTACCTTACAAGGGATCCAGATATTCAACCCTAGCTGAAACTCTGTCTATATACACAGTAGAGAGAGAAAGCTTGAGAGATTTTATCCATGGCCATTAGTGCCTTATTACAGTGAGGTTATTCACACACACAGTGGACGTAGGCGAATTCAGGTTGAACCACTTATGTCCTGGTCCTTTCTCCTCTTCTCCTCATCTCTTTCTCTTACCTTTTAGATAACTAGGATGCCATTATTGTTCTTTGATTGAGCTTGAAAACACCTTATCTGGTGGTGCTAATTCCAACATCATCACATGGTATGGATATTTAAACCTTATGTGATGGTTTAATATTTGATCATATGATGGGATCATATGGATGTGTATATATTGTGCATGTGAACGATATATATATACTTACGTGGTTAAGCATACCCCGCTCATGCTATCATTGGGAAGTTTTCGCACAGAGGGTGAGCATCCTGGCTTAAGGAGCAGGGTGTGGATATTCCCCAGGTCACAGTCGTCCAGTGTGTTATTATGTGATATATATTTTTGGGGTGGGACGTGGTGGGTATGTCTCGTCTCATTGACCGGTTAGGAGCTATGACCACTTCTTGGGACGTCGTGTGCATGAGTTTGTCACAAGGTGGGTGTCGTTGATCCCCACCAGGTGGTCCCCAGTTTTTCTACGTAAGCCGGGCACTGGGAAGATGATAGCATGGTGAAGTTTATCGGCGATATATATAGTCGGGTATATTATGTGCATGGACTTTGTAGATCATATGTAGTATGTACACTTGGCTATGGGATTGGATGATGGTATATATATATATGGATAGAATGAATGCCAATATATATATATTTATATATCCTATAAATGAAAGGATGTGGACTTTTATGGAGTAAATCTTGGATGATTTTGGTGTACTAGATGATTGGGGGTTGATGTATCGCATTTAAGGAATATTTCGGTTACATCATCCCAAGGATATTATTTGGGGACTTTGAGTTGTTCTTATATGGTAATCTATATGTAGTAGTATTATATGTGTTGCATAATGGATCTCTAGGATCGACATTGACAAGGAGTAGTGTAACGAGGTGGTTCCTTGTTTGGATTTCGCTTTGCGAGACACCCCACGCACGAAACGTAGTGCAATGTTGATATTAGAGAGAAGTTCTATCAATAATTAGGTATGGCATAATGGATCTCCAGGATCGACGTTGACAATGAGTAGTGTAACGGGGTGGTTCCTTATTTGGATTTCGCTCTGCGAGACACCCCACGCACGAAACGTAGTGCAGCGTTGAAATTGAAGAGAAGTTTTGTCAATAATAAATTTTGTATGCCTATTATTTAGAAATTAAATCATATGTTTCAACTCAAATGCATATGGGTAACTTATTAAGATTTATAATTGGTTATATTATAAACCGGAATCCGTTAAGCCTAATGTGGAATTTATGTTTGTAAAAGTACTTAAGTGTGTTCAGAAATAGTGGATTCTTGGGTTATGATAGGAAGGCAGATCTCTTGGGTATAGGCTGGGCCTATGTTAAGTTAGGTTGTCCTTATAATTGGGGTAATTTAACTAAAATTCAGGACGCGAATAGGTGCGCGCCGCTAGATTAGGAGTGAGTTGGGGTTTCACGAGAGTGCGATTCCACTTTAATTATGAAATAAGTGCACCGATATTTATTATGCACGGTTAAAACACTTGCTAAACATTTTCACCACTTGGGCTCTGACCCGTTTACTTTTCTCTCCTGCTTGTATATACATATATATACTACTACATGTGTCCTACCTCATGGATGCCGGATGACCTTCTATCCAGAGTCTTGGAAGTCGTGACATGTGTGAATTGTTGCAGGATGTATCTTGTAGTTGCTTCCTACTTCTAAAACAAATCTGGATAGGATTCAGGGTTTATACCCAAGGGATATTTATATATGTTATATTTATTCCATTACAGTTATTGTATTGGCTGTGACCCGACAGCTTATTCGGGTTTATCTCTTTCTGGCATAATCATTTGTAGTTATTCATTTCATTTATCATAATTCTAGTATGCATCTTTCTTTTCTTTGTTAGTAGTTATAGTGTTGGTTTGTCATCTGTTGCATATTTTATTTAAATTTTAACATCTCGCTTATATGATATCAGGTCGTTAGTCCTATATTATATAGTACCGACAGTTGGGGTGTTACAGATGGTATCAGAGCATCAGGTTCTAGAGTCTTTAGGATCTGTGCGGGTTTGTGGCGTTGTTCTGTTAACGTTCTTGATATAAAGCCCTACTATTAAGACTGTTGTGTTCACTGCGCATATATTCTTCTGTGAAGTGTATTCGCTTGATCGACGTTCTGATAACAGTTGCCCTCGTTTTAGACGTCAAATAGAGTATGTCGTCTAGGAAAGGACAAGAATAGAGATACGATACCCATAACAGATTTTGGGTACGCTTTGATCAGGGGTATTTGTTTTTACCGATTCCGGCGGAGATATAAGAAAGAGGACTCTAGCAGTGGTACAAGGTGTTCTATCGGTGCTTGAGTATGAAAGGGAAACTTACTCGAATGGAGAATCTTGGATTTAGTGAAGTAGGACTGAGAGAGTTTTCGGTAGTCGCACTTTCGTTTTTTCCTTCATAATGGTTAGGAAGGATTTTGAGGAAGATGTTTCTCTTGTGGAGAAATAGGTTTAGGAATAATGATTTTCCTGGAAGAAGTAGAGGATTTTATATAAGCATCCAAGGATGAAGTAAAGCAGTTGGATTATGGAAGTATAAATTAGAATACCTTTCTTTGGGTTTGAGTCATGCTTTGTGCAATATCGGGAACGTCGAGAGTTATAATACTGAATTCCGAATGTGCGAAATGTTAAGGTTTGTCGAGTAGTGACTATAAGGTTATTGTCCAATGGGTAGGTTAGGGCGTGTAATTATAGTGTTCCAATGAGGGAAGGACTTACTTTAAACGATGTTTTGGCGTGAAGTATAGGAACGGTATAACTGAGAGGTTCAAAGTTTGGTAGATTTATGTTGAGCCGACAATTTAGCTCATAGTTGTGCTAGTTTTGAGAACTAGGTAGTGGTTAGAAGTGTTGTATTTATTGAGTCCTAGTGTTTTAAACATGAGGTATTTATTTGGCGTGTCGAAAGACGCGAGATTTATTTATATTATATATTATTACATAAGCCTTAGGGAAGTATCTAAAATATGAAAACCTTTTATAAAACTTTAACCCTGGTTCAACTAATCTCAATCCCCGACCTAGCTACACAGTAGTGTATTGGGAGGGTTCCTTATTTGGATTTCGCTTGCGAGACCTCCCCCGCATGAAGGTAGCTAGTGTCATGAATTGAGGAGAGTTCAACCATTGTGAATTTTCAACCTTTTATATAATTAATATGTTATTATAGATTATATGGGTGATAGTGTAACACCCCGTATTTTTGACGATTTAAATAATTATGTGCTTAATTATTATTATGGGAATAAATATGCAATTTATTATTGTTGTTGGATTAATTAAATTAAAATGCGAGAAATTAATTTGTTATTAATTTGGATTAAAATAATTATTAACTAGCGTGCCAAGGGTAAATACTTAGTGTTGTGAACTATTGAATATTACTGTGTGAAATGTAATATGGAATTATGATATTTGATAAATTCTCGGAAGTGAGAAATACGACAGTTTGGTAATTTAAGTCTGTCACGCGTGTGAGTCGTGTCGAGACTAATTAAGGGGAAAAAAAAGAGAATTTATTTTTAGGAACTCGTATGGTCATTTCGAGTGCGCCGTTGAGTCCGGAAGGGTCGAGATAGTCAAAATAGTATACCCGGGTGTTTAGTTTGGGTTCCGGGGCGATTTTAGGCCTAACCAGCACCCCGTGGGGGTAGTTTTGTAATTTGGATTTTTGGGCTAAATTAATGGACGAAAATTGGGATTAATTATATCATCTAAGGAAAGTCCCTTAGGGTTAATAAGTGACCGGAAGTTAGAACGGACATGGAGGGTGTGAGGGAGAACCAAATTCCAAGAGGGAAGACTCATTTGGCATCACCTTGCATAACCATGACCACCAACGCGTAGATCGAGAAGAGAGGAACGCGTATGTACCAACATCACCAACGGATCAGACCATCATATTCGAGGAAAGTGTTTATTACTTGTTTTCTTTTAGCAATAATCATGCTCATGTCAGTATAGGTGGATTTAATCATGATCAATATGTTAATTGGGTGAAAATTGGAGATTTAAATTATGATTAAGGATTGGTTTAATTAGTGGCTGAATTTCCTTCATGTATGTAGAGGATAAATCACGGAATTTGATTATATATTGATGAACAAATTTGGGTTAATTAGGTTCTTTAATTGGATTTTTGGAAAATAGGGTTCATGTGAATTAATTTAGGGGTTTTATGTAATTATGATGATTAGTGACGAATTAAGGATCCTAAGATGATAGAAATGATCTATAAACTGTTAGGGGTTTATGGGTATCGATGATGAGTTGTTGGGAATTGAATCTTAGAGGTTTTTTGGTTTAAAAATGGTGAAAAACGTTGAAGTTTGGTGAAGAGACGAACAATACAATCTCACGCGAAGTCGCACGAAGTGGTTCAAACGAGATGGGGATCTCGCGTGAAGTGGTTCAAACGACATGCATTCTGGTTCAAACGACATGTCAATGTGCTTCAAACGACATCTCATTCTGGTTCGAACAACATGTCTTCTGGTTCGAACGGCATGGCATTCTGGTTCAAACTACATGTCATTCTGGTTCAAACCACAGGGTGAATTTCTGGGAATATGCTTAGAGCCCAGTTTGGAGTTTATTAGTTTATTGGAGTGAGAGAAACTACCAAATAGTAAATTCAAATAAAAAGGAATTTGGGGAAAAGTATGTGGGAATTAATACTTTAATTATTTCGGTATAAAGAGAAGGTGCCTTGAAGATTACGAGAGAGATAGTAATCAAATTATTTATACTATACGTAGTAATGAGGTTAAATTACGTATGGGGAGTATATATGTAGGTTGGAGAAAATACCTATAAATTATAATAGGATGTGTGTATGCCTATTATGTGATATTATTATTAATAGCACTAATGGGTGATAACCCGGGGGTGCAAGAACCTTATAGTTAAGGGCACTAATGAGTGATAACTCGGGGGTGCAGAAACTCTATCGTTAAGTGTACTAATTGGTGATAACCCGGGGCTACAAGTATGATTATTGTTAGGCACACTAATGGGTGATAACTCGGGGGTGCTGGATTAATATTGATAGGTGAATTAATGGGTGCTAACTCGGGGATGCATGATTTCTAGAATATGTGCACTAATGGGTCTTAGCCGGGGGTGCAGGATTAGTATACATATATGTGTAGCGATGATGTAACTATATATATATATATGGACTTGTGAATATTGTTACTGTGTGAAATTAGTAGACTTGGTAATAATAATAATTTTTACATTGCACTAAGCGGTCTTAACATAAGGGTGCAGGATTAGTGTATATATATAGGGATGATGAGACTATATATATGTATGAGTGTAATTGCGTAACTTTCTACTTTGTGAGACTAGTAGATAAAATGAAAATGAGAAGAATAATAATCTTAGTGAAAAAAAGATTAACCATTCAAACGGTAAATAATGTAATTCAGTATGTGAGATAAACTATCTGAATAGCGTATTGTATGTGCGATACGGGAATACTACTAGTGAGCATAGTTGGTATTAGTATGGTTTTTGACTAGTTAGACTGAAGGTATAACTAGGGGGAGATTAGATGTACGTTAGGCATGCACAATAGACGAGAGGTGAGAAACTCATGTGAGAGTTCGATAACTAACATGCGTATAAGACTTATTTTAAGAACCAGTTTTAAATACTTGCTAAAATATTTTTACACATCGGGCTCTGACCCATTTCTTGTATCTCTTCTCTCTTTTGCTATATATATATGTATTATATCAGGTGCTCAGCCACAGGAGTATCAGATTTAGAGATTTGGATTGATTGACGTGCTGCGCTATTGTGGAAGTTGTAGGTCCTTGCAGTAGATGCATATATCCTTTCCATTTAGTTTCATCTAGACTTCTTGTTTAGGGCATATGTCGCCCACTTCTAGTCTTTCATCAGATTTATTGTATTCAGTTTATTATATGGTTTGGAGTTTTGAACTTGGAGATTTTATCGAGTCTTATTTATTTCAGTACTTGATTCATGTTCAGTATTTATTTACATTCATATGTGTGGTGAATGGTTTATATTTTAAGACTGAATGAAAATGGATTTACTTGGTTTTAATAAATTGGAAATGTTTTGACACCTAGCTTAATTTTATAATAGGTGATTAATATGTCAAAACGTTTTTCGATAGTGATGCTAAGATTGAACCAACTGAATATCCTGTTTTAAATTGGTAGAGGACTGATCACCCTATATTTAATTGGGCGGAGTTTCACAGATAGTATATTACGATTTGAGGCTAATGGAGCCTGATTATAATTCTACGAGTGAAAGCTCGAGTACGGGGTGTATGGGCGCCCCGGGTAGGTAATTTGTTTTAAAAACTATATGGTTCGACGTGAGAACTAGAAAGGATTGGTATAGTGATCCTGAGAGTTGATGTAAGGACTAGATGAGATTGAGGTCCTAGGCACATCTTAAATTTCGCGGGAAAATTTTTTGTAGGGGGAAGATTGTACAACCCCATGATTTTTTAGAATGAGAAATTAAATTTTTGGGAAAATAAAATTTAATTAAATTGGAGAATTTTAAAATTTGGGAATTTAGGTCCAAAAATAGAGGACATTTCAAAGTATTCTGGATGATGATTTTGAGGGTACCATCGATCCCGGAAGATTTAAGATAGTCAAAATGACTTTCTATTTCGGTTCCGGATTATTTTTAAGTCACTTTGACTCGAATTGGAGTAAACGAGTCATTTAAAGTGTGTATTAACATTTAAAACTGGGTTTATTGTTTTAAGGGAGTTAGAGGATTACATATCAAGCCTTCTCATTAGAGAAAGAGATAAATAGAAAGAAAAGAGAAAGGAAGAAGGAATGAAGCAGAAAATAAGAGAGAGAGGAAGAAAAGCTTGGAGATTCTGGCCGAAACGTGACATCGAGGACGATCCAACCCCTACAAATCTGAGGCAAGTGTTTAATCTTGCTAAATAAGTCATTTGTGTATTTCATTTTATAATTTGTGGATAACAGAATTGGAATTTTGGGTATATTTATCAAAACCTAATTTTTGGTTTAAATCTTGAAATTGAAGATTATAATTGGGTTTAAGGCATATAAATTGATGAGGTTAGATATAGGATGAGTTTTGATGTTTGGAAACATGTTAGGGATGAAGATTGATGGTTGGGAAATAAATTATGGGAGATTTGGAAATTTTGGTTTTATAGAAAAATAGCCATTTTCGTGGCTTTCTGAACTGGTCGAATCGATTCACCCCTAGCGAATCGATTCGCCTGGTTGTAGAAGCCACAGGTCTATAGGTCCGAATTGATTTGCCCCCTGCGAATCAATTCGATAGGTAGAAGTCTCTCAGGTCCCTTCGATCGAATCGATTCGTATGGGCCGAATCGATTCGCTACTAGGGCCGAATCGATTCGGAAGGGACGAATCGATTCGAAAACAGAGCTGTTTTAGGGGATTTTTCTAGGATGATCTCTAAACCTGTTTGGTTGGGTTTATTGGTTTTGGGCCTTCTCTTATGATGTAAGAGATATGTTTTTGGAGACATATAAAGGGTTTCTCACACGTTGTGATTATGGGGACTTCATGGGACCATTTGGGAAAGTATGTATACATATATACATTAGAGTTGTGTATAGGAATAGTGAGAAACCTCATTGGGGATGGAAATCCTAATATTAGATTAAGAAGGAGTCCAGATAGGATGTGAAGTTAAGAACTCTTAAAGAGAGAGTTGCGAGGGCATGGCTAGTAATTGTAGGCCGACTGTAGTGCCAAATCCTTATGGTAAATAAGATTTCATTACGACACAATTTGGGGACCAATGAGAGAGAGTAGTCACATTGTCCTTAGAAATGATAATTTGATGCGAAAATCAGAAGTGTTGGACTAGGGGAATCATGAGAGTAAATGAACCGTAGTCCGAATTGGGAACGATGGGATCGTACTATCAACTAGAATAATTGGTAGCATATAGTCTAGTCAAGATATATATTACATAATCTTGTGGAAATAATCATTGGGATTCCAATAATTGAAATAAAGTTGAGGCTTATAGACTATTAGTTATGTATGTATCAATAGTCGAAACTAGTATTGGATATATGGATGTCCTTTTTGGAGATATATGGAATGTGTAGTGATTGTTACCTACACTAAACTTTGGGTGATAACCCTAATGTTGGGTATATACATGTATTTCGGGAGACTATTCATCATAGGAAAATGGATGAATATTTTTCCATTGAAGGATTGTATTCACATATCGAGGTAAATTAAATGAGTTTGTGGTTACGGCTTGTATATTGAGGATTATGCATACTTATAGCCGAGACGATATATCTTATACATACAAACGAGAATTAGTTTGTACATATATAGATATAGGGATATCTAAATATATGTATATATATCTGTATGGATATGAATATATGGATATATTTATGTTGTGGATATACATGGTATGGATATTTAAACCTTATGTGATGGTTTAATATTTGATCATATGATGGGATCATAAGGATGTGTATATCTTGTGCATGTGAATGATATATATACTTACGTGGTTAAGCATAACCCACTCATGCTATCATTGGGAAGTTTCCGCGCAGAGGGTGAGCATCCTGGCTTAAGGAGCAGGGTGTGGATATTACCCAGGTAATAGTCGTCCAGTGTGTTATTATGTGATATATATTTTTGGGGTGGGACATGGTGGGTATGTCTCGTCTCATTGACTGGTTAGGAGCTATGACCGCTTCTCGGGACGTCGTGTGCGTGAGTTTATCACGAGGTGGGTGTCGTTGATCCCCACTAGGTGGTCCCCAGTTTTTCTACGTGAGCCGGGCACTGGGAAGATGATAGCATGGTGCAGTTTATCGGCGATATATATAGCCGGGTATATTATGTGCATGGCCTTTGTACATCATATGTAGTATGTACACTTGGGTATGGGATTGGATGACGGTATATATATATATATATATATATATATATATGGATAGAATGAATGCCTATATATATATATTTATATATCCTATAGATGAAAGGATATGTACTTTTATGGAGTATATCTTGGATGATTATGGTGAAGTAGATGATTGGGGGTTGATGTATCGTATTTAAGGAATATTTCGATTACATCATCCCAAGGATATTATTGGAGACTTTGAGTTGTTCTTATATGGTAATCTATATTTAGTAGTATTGTATGTGTGGCCTAATGGATCTCTAGGATCGACATTGACAAGGAGTAGTGTAATGGGGTGGTTCCTTGTTTGGATTTCGCTTTGCGAGACACCCCACGTACGAAATGTAGTGCATTGTTGAGATTAGAGAGAAGTTTTGTCAATAATTAGGTATGGCATAATGGATCTCCATGATCGACGTTGACAATAAGTAGTGTAATGGGGTGGTTCCTTATTTGGATTTCGCTCTGCGAGACACCCCACGCACGAAACGCAGCGCAACGCTGAAATTGGATAGAAGTTTTGTCAATAGTAAATTTTGTACGCCTATTATTTAGAAATCAAATCATATGTTTCAACCCAAATGCATATGGGTAACTTATTAAGATTTATAATTGGTTATATTATTAACTGGAATCCATTAAGCCTAATGTAGCATTTATGTTTTTAAAATTACTTAAGTGTGTTTAGAAAGAGTGGATTCTTGGGTTATGATAGGAAGGCAGATCTAGTGTGTATAGGTTGGGCCTATGTTAACTTAGGTTGTCCTTATAATTGGGTTAATTTAACTAAAATTTAGGACGCGAATAGGTGCGCGCTGCTAGATGAGGGGTGAGTTGGGGTTTCATCAGAGTGCGATTCCACTTTAATTATGAAATAAGTGCACCGATATTTATTATGCACGGTTAACACACTTGATAAACATTTTCACAACTCGGGCTCTGACCCGTTTACTTTTCTCTCCTGCTTGTATATACATATATATACTACTACAAGTCTCCTACCGCATGGATACTGGATGACCTTCTATCCAGAGTCTTGGGATTCGTGACATGTGCGGACTGTTGCGGGATGTATCTTGTAGTAACTTCCTACTTCTAAAAAATTTAGATAGGATTCATGTTGTATATCGGGTTTATACCCAAGGGATATTTATATATGTTATATTTATTCCATTACAGTTATTGTATTGGCTGTGACCCGACAACTTATTCTGGTTTTTCTCTTTCTGGCATAATCATTTGTAGTTATTCATTTCATTTATCATAATTCTAGTATGAATCTTTCTTTTCTTTGTTTGTAGTTATAGTGTTTGTTTGTTATCTGTTACATATTTTATTTAAATTTTAACATCTCGGTTATATGATATCGGGTCGTTAGTCCTATATCATTTAGTACCGGCAGTTGGTATTGAGACTGGACCATCTGAAACTCCTAATTTAATGTTGTATAGGGTCGGCCACCCGTTATTATTTTAAGCGGGGTGTTACAAACCTCACCCCTCAACTAATATGCACACCTATCGTATTTCAATGATGTATAAGATGTTAATCACATTTACTTATCCCATTTGAACTATATAACATTCTCTCAAGTTATATAAAATTATTACAATTCTCAACACATATTTTTCCATATATATATATGTGTTCTCGCTATATTGAACTATATAACATTCTCAAAAGTTATATAACATTATTACCATTCTCAACACGTATTTTGTCCGTATATATATGTGTTCTCACTATATATATACTAATTACAACATTCACGCACACATTGTAAATATATAACATCCTCCGAGTAGGCACTCGCCGAATGTTCTCTAAAATGCTATCATTACCAGGTATACTCATTCACCCAGACCCCTGATATGGTTAACTCCCTGAATCAGTAAAAACAAACAAACGAATTGGAGCCGGTCATAATTTTTCCCGGAATGAGACCGAATCATACCCAAAGCATCCCATTCATTAATTCGAATGCTATGAGCTAGGGACTATACTTTCCCTGCTCCTCAATAAACATATTATTCAGGAGGGGTATGCTTTACAATAAACATTATTCACACAAATATTTATAATCAATACAAAATATATATATATATATATATATATATATATATATATATATATATATATATATATATATATATGTTTAATTTAATCCATGCTATTCTAAAACTAGCATAACAAGCCCAATTCTTATGTTCTGAACAAAAATTCGATTGATGAAACATTAAGTAATTTATTACTTCGGTGTCACACAACCAAACATAACTCTAATCACTCATTTGGCCCAAAAATAAACATCCCAAATTTATTCAAAATTCTTCCTAATAAGTGTTACATACTTATTAATTTAAGGTTCCTAATTCTCAGAAATTAAACCTTAACTTCTCTTTTCAATTTACGCCACAATAATCCATGAATAATTCCCATAATTCAAAGCCCAATTTTTAGCCCAATTCATATATGCCAAAACAGTAAACCTTCCCACTATGAACACTAAAGGCCGATGCAGGGGAGGATGAGACGCTGTCAAACGATGTCGTTCAAATGACTTGGCATGTCGTTTGAATGACTTTGGTTATCGTTCGAATCAGATACCAGGTCAATCAAATGTCCCTGGTTCTCTCTCTCCTCCATCGCAACCTAGAAAATCCCATCCGCCATTGCTGTTTCAAAGCTCCATTTTCTGTCCAAAATTTCCCCCTAAAAATTACACCAAATCCAACAATTTAAAATCCTCAATCTAAAGACATCATCTATACATATTGGGGGTTTAAGAATCACATTTTTATACCCTCCACACATTTATAATTCAAAAATTATAAAAACCCCAAATTTAATTGAAGAACTAACAAAAACCTTTAATTAAATCCACACCTCACTACGATATGAATAATAATGCGATTAAAAATGAAGCAAGTTAAACCACTTGCCTTAGGGTTCGTAGGGTCTGAATTTGGTTATGTAGATGAGGATGATTTGGATAAGAACCTACATACTTGAACCCACTTTCTCTCTCTATAAGGGTTTTCTAAAATGTATTATAGCTGCCACACCCTCTCACTTTTAGGGTTTAATACCTCAATACCATTTTTAGGCTTATGGGATTTATAATAAGGGCCAAAACACTCTTATGTGGGCTTAAATATGCCTAAAAATTCCCGAATACCCATTTAATATCCTTGGGTACTCTTTTCCAACTATTTTGACCCATCCGGACTCAACTTTGCACTCAAAATTGACATCTGAAGTAATTTATAACTCTCTCCAATTTTTACCTAAAAAATGAGACACAAAAGAAAAAGTCCGAATAATTAAATTTCAATTCGCCAAATTAAAATGATCCTTTAGTTTAAAAATTCTGCAAATCAAACATTTTATGTCTCCCTATAAAATAAATTACTTTTTCCCAAACATAATTAAATATAAGGTCCTTGAATTTACGGGGTGTTACACTTGAGGTGTCTCATTCCTAATTAATGTGCAAGACCTCTCTTTTACACTTTAAGTCTCAATCATTATATGCCTAATAGGTTAGCACACCCTACATCATAATCATTAAATATGAGGATATGCCTTTTGCTTATGCACAATGCATCAAAGGACTGTTATTACAGAGGTGTAACAACCCTCGCTTTTAGGAGGCTAATTTTATATTAACTTACGGCATATGGTAATTATATAAAATGTTGGAACTGGAGAAAATATTAATTTTATGAGATGAAAGTTAATATTTGCTAGATTGTTGCACATTTACTGCATGTGAAAGTAAATATCAATCGGTTGTATGTTTTATAGTGTCATGTGTTTTAAATGACATTATGGTTTAAATGAAAACGGAACTTGAAATGGATTATAAAATTACCGAATGCCATTTTAGAGGGCGTAGTTAGTCCCGGAATGTGCGAGACAGTTAAAATAACTGCCATATTGTATTTTTGTGTTCCGGGATTTTTTCATTGGTTATAACTTAAATGCGTATTTGCGAGTCATTTTATTGTGGTATTAAACACTTATGTTGGGAACTTTAGACTTAAGCCCCGATTTTAGTCTTCCAAATCCCCTAATTTCCTCATTTTATGTCTTAAATTTAGAGAGAAAATGAGATAAAGAGAGAGGAAGAGAAAAGTGGAGAAAGAGGAGAGAATGGGAGATTGAAGATTGGGATTGACTCTACCACAAAGAAATCTGAGATTTCAACTTCAAGGCAAGTTTTCTACTTGACAATATGTGATTTAAGATGAATAATTTGTGTGATATTTATGTATTTGCATTTGGGGATCAAAAATGGAAATTATGGTATTTAAACCTAGATTTTGGTTTATGATGATAAAATTGTGGATTATAATGGTTATAAACCATGTAGGATAAATTTTGGGTAGATAAATGTTGTTGGTTGTGTTTATAATGGAAGAGATTTGAGGTTTGGGAAAATTAGGGTTAATAACCCTTAAAAAAAAACTTGGCAAATTCGCAGGGGGTGAATCGATTCGGCCTGGCCGAATCGATTCGATCGTGGGGCAGTGTTCAGGTCTGAGTGGGCAGAATCGATTCGGTAGGTCCAAATCGATTCGGCAATTATGCAGAAGTCGGGTTATCCTGACCGAATCGATTCGAATGGTCCGAATCGATTCACTTTTCTGACCGAATCGATTCGGCAGGCCGAATCAATTCGGAAACCCTGCACTTTTGAGTAATTTTCTTAGTTTAATTCCAACTCTTTTTCTTTAAGTTTAGGACTTAAGAACCTTCTTTTATGAAGTAAATTTAATTTCCTAGAGTCCTAGATGAGTTGAGGGATTTCCCTACATTAGAAATAGGTTATGTGGGAACTTTTCCAGGGACATGCCAATTGATGTTAGGGCATTCTTTCTTCTAGTTAATTATCATTATTAAACTAGGAGTCATAGTGTTATGTTCGGGAGACTTTAGAAGCTCAATGGAGCTATATTAGTCTTGATGGTTTACACTAATACCACAAACGAATCTTTGGAGAATAAATTGAAAGTTATTTATTCATCGAGGTTATAACGATAAGGTGTGTTAAGTATGGCTTTGGGTATAATATGAGGTACTTACAAAAATGTAAAGTATCATGGTTTCGGATAAAATGAAAGATACATATGAAAATGAAAAGGAAGTGGTAACGATTACAGTAAATGATAATTTACTAAATCATGAATATGGTAAATACTAATTTACTTAAACACACCTCTCTTAATGACATCATAAGGGAAGTTCGCGTGCTTGGTTATGCCCCCTGGCTAATGAATGCAGGGTGGATATAGTCCTAGGCCATATGAGCAATTGTGTTATGTTTTCGGCGTTGGTTAGGATATTTCGGGTGTGGTCTTAACTCTCCAGCAGGCATATGGCCGCTTCCCGACGTCTTGTGTTATAGGTGCCCAGGTTGTCTTGTTTCATAGGCCCTGGAAGATGATGGTCATTTAGGGGCGCACCTAGTGGGGAAACTCGGAGAGGCGGTCTTAGAATCGTTATATGTATATGAATATAACAATTATTAATCAAGTGGGACTTGATGTATGAGTAGTGCCGTAAAGAGCACAATAAAATGCCACAAAGAGCATTTGATGATGATTATATTCCTGATAAGGAATGGAATGCAAGTAAGAGCATAAAATTTGTGATTATGAGTTCCTGATAAGGGACTTAATAATGAAATGAAATAGTACAAAATGATGGAAGTTTTTAATTAATGTTAATCACATTCCTGCATAGCTTAAAGTTAATTATATGATCATTTGATTCCCTTAGTTAATGCTTTAGAACTGTATAGTTAGACTTTTATTTTCTTAGCTTAGTTATTGTTCATAACTGTCATACTCTTTATTCATCTGGTGATCATATAAAACAGGGCCCTGACCCATTCATATTTCTTGTTGTGCATTCATCTTATATCCGCTCAGGTGCTCCACCGCAAGGACGCCTGTTCTGACTTTCCTAAATCCAGGGAATTTTGGCTAGCCGTGATGCTTTGCGAGTATTACGGGACATATTACAATATACGCTATCATTCTTGCACTCTAGTTAAGATCAGGTCATTACTTGGGCCTGAGGCCCAAGCCTTTGTAACTGTTTAATGTAATGTATTATGTAAATTACTAAACTTGTTTAGTATTATCTGTATGAGTCTGTTGATCGATATCATATTATGTCCTCTTATTGTTTACTTATCGTTATTGTACTATAATCTAGGGATTCCCACTTTCTTTTCAGTGTTGGGTTGTTTAATTTCTTTCTTTAAATTATAAAAACAAAATTTTTGGCAACCCGTTTTTCTGAAATATTGAGTGGTTATCCTCTATACTTCTTATTTTGTTGTGATGCTGAGAATGATTCCATCCATGATTCCTATTAAATTGGAGTATCAGGCTGGCGACCCCATATTTTGGTGAGAGGGTTGTCACAGATGGTATCAGAGCATCAGGTTCTAGAGTGCTTAGGAATTTGTGTGGACGCTTTACGTTTCCAACGTTGCTTTTGATTTAACATAGTGCCTTAGGATTAAGATCGTTGATTTCTATTATGAGATGCTGTTCTCCTACTCTGCGGTAGAACCCATAAAAGCTTTTGCTCGTTCGTGTGAGATCCGTTGGTCGATTGAAGAAGGGCACCAGGGAAGGTCGTTGTGAAGCCGTCATTAGATGGTAGACTAAGAATTGTAAGTTGTGGTTGGGGATGAGGACTTCTTTGGTGGTCGCTCCCTTTTGTAGAATTTCCTTATCTTGCTACTGCGACTACTAATTACAGTAGACATAGTTTTTCAAGTACCGCTAGAAGCAGAGAGTGGTATTAAGCTTGGGATTCCAAGCGATGTTTCATTGAAGTGGATAAGAGCCCATGGTAAGGGCCACAGGTTGAAGTAAGATGGAAGAGATGCGTCCTCATTTGGTGGATGCATAAGATCCAGGAGCTTTGGCCTAGAGAGTGGTATGGAAGTGCCCAGATGATAAGGATGGAGGAAAATCCTTCACCCGTAGGTGTAGTGTTAAAATGGTGGGAACATAGTCGTAATAATTGTGGGTACAGGAAATTTTGCCAATGGAGAAGCCCGATGGACACTTGCAATAGTGAGTTTCCCTGGGGTAACTGGACTGATGAGAAGGTGGATTCTCAAATGTTCACACGAGGTTCGGTCAGAGGCCGACAGTGAATAGAGAGTTATACGGTTAGGCAGGCCGTAGATAAAAGAGAAAGAGCCCTTCAGTGGAAGGATAAGTTCTAGAATAAGTGTTGTTAACACTTTTAAAGGAACAACATTCATGAGACCCCATTGGTGGATATCCGCCTGGGGAGGATTCATTAAACTAAAGAAGGGGAGGCCAGTAGCATGCTCTCTTTTGTTGAGGAAGTTAAAGGAACTACGCAGGCTATTGGGACGTGGAGTGTAGAACCACTCATTTCGATTTCGTTGATTAAATAACAAGGGCAAGGATAAGATGCCTAGTTGGGGCGTTGATGGAAGTAATTTTGGTTCGAATAAGACTCGAATACGGTGTCTGAGAACCATTAGTTTTAACCCGGAGTGATTAGCAAGAATGTTGGTGGGAATTACACCTTTGTTGTGGGTGGTGCATCCCCCAAGATAAGATAGAGTAGTATTGTCTTTGCTCTAGATTCGGGTGCGTATATCGATCTTGTAATGGTATCAATGCTACTGTAAAGAGAGTAATAATATGACTTCCGTGGCAGGGAAGTTTTATGTTTTCTTCATTCTTTATGATGCGAGTGATAATTTTTTAAATGTATATGTGTAGTATGTGTTACTTGTATTATGGGTATTATACTAGTAAAGATATTTTGGGTTGCTTGGGGGTGATAGCAAGCGAATAAATTGCAAGGATATCTCACTTCTAGTTTCAAAATGGAACTAGTTGTTATATAATATCTCTCCTAGATACATGTTGAGACTTTATAGAGGTGGATCGAGGTAGGTAGGAGATTTTCGTCATTTGTTTAGTTATCTTGTTTGAGTGTTTGATTGTTTTTTTACTTTGTTTGTGTTTGTTATGCCTTATCTCCACGACCAACTAGTTAAGTGGGCATGTGTCGGAGGGGTTCCTTGTTTGAATTTTGCTTTGCGAGACAATTCGCGCATGAACTCTTAACGACGTTGGGAGTGGAGAGATGCGGTTCTTATTTTTGTTTTATTATTTTCTTTTATTTTGTCATTAGAAGATGAATTGGAAGAGTTAGCCGAGAATCACGTAGTTGAGTGATTAAGGGCTATTAAAATGCAAGATAGAGGCATTGAATATAGTTCTCTCCTCTGATCGATGTGAGGGAGACTGTGATATGAAGTCGAATTGAGACTTCTGGTTATGCCTTGATGAGAAGGCTATTTAGTAAGATATGTATATAATGGGAGAAATATTTGAAAGACTTTACAAAAAGTAAATGTCTGATTAGTTAAAATCCTTTAATTATTTAATATGGTAAGGCATAGAAGTAGAATCTGATTGGTAGGGTTATGAATTAGAATTTTACTAGTCCCGATCAGGTGTCTTAGATCGTCATATCTTGATGACCGACGATGTGAGGTAGTAGTGTAACGGGAGGGTTCCTTGTTTGGTTTTCGCTTCGGCGAGACGTCCCACGCATGAAATCGAGCGAATGTCGGAAGTTGAGAAAGGTCTTGGGCACAAGGGATATACTTAGTATAATACTTCTACGACTTAGATAGGATATATATATAGATTGACCTTAGATTTATTAGGATGTTAGGCCTTTAGGGCATGTGGCATTGATTTAGGAAGGCTATAAGGAGTTGACCACGAATGGGTCGTGGGTTAACTCTAAGGGGGATTAGGTCCCTAGGAACGAGAAGTACGGAATATTGAGTTACTTGGAAAATTTAGGCAAAGGAGATGAGGCCTTTCTTAGATAGAGTGTTATGTTGGCAACTTAATTCGTGGGGAGTTGAAAAGATAAGTTGAATTTTTCTCCTGAGCCCATGTTGTTAAGCTAGAGGGTAGATTTAATGAATAAGTCTCTTCTAAGAATGGAGAGTAATAATATTGGAGCATGGGACCATTGTTTATGCGTCTCACAAGCGTAAACTTGTGGGAAGTATTATTCCACGCTTGAATTGAAATTCATTGCGGTAGAGATCGCCTTAAAGAAATGAGTCACTACTTCCTGGGCAGGAATTTTGGTTTTCTCGCGAGCAACAAGTTGTTGCAACATGTTGTGTATTAGAATAGAGTTGGTGAATGGAGTTCATAAGGGATTATCGATGAGATATTCCCTTTATGCTAAGGGAAAGCGATTTGGGTAGTAGATGTGACGAGTAGAAAACCCGTCGGAATATTAAGGAAGGCATGGGAGGCCAAGTAGAACGAGCATAACTTATAAGATTATGTAGCAAGAGTATTTATGTCCGTGATTGACCACTTCCCTACTAATGTGAAGAGACTTGTGGTGGAACGAAGAGGGGTATGTTCTTAGATATCTTCATTGAATTGCTGACACCGAACTGGTTATGATCCTATTCGAGGAAATTGTTTATCGTTTGACCAAATCGTTGATTTTCGACCATTATGGGTGGACTATATGTAGAGGAGTACGCCCCGCTCCTTATGAAGTAATGGTAGAACCGTATGAAGTTCCTACCACTTGTAGTGGACCGAGACTAGATATTTGTGTTAATGGTTTGGCAAAGTTTTGAAGAAGAAATGGGAACCGTATGAAAATGGAGTATATCTTTCCACCCTCAAATGAATGGATGGGAGTAGTAGTTTGTATGGATGGAAATTCCAGAACTATAATTGGGCTTTTTGAGTGGCCTTATGGATCATTTCCTAAGGTATGGCATCGTGAGGGGCCTAGTGTACCCGGTGGAGTAATTTGCATACTCTTTGGATGGAACCAACGAACAATATGTTCCTTGGACTTGGAATAGTTTCAGAACATTTCTTTAAGGATTGGGATTTTGAGCCATATGCTTGGAAGGAATAAGCCTATTCGAAGAGAAGTTGAGTAGTGTTGGGGTTAAGCTATTTATCATTGGTGTAAGTATCCCCTAGGAGGGATGTAAAGCGATTTAGGGAGTAAAGCGGTTTATTTCGAGTTGTATGGGTATCTCCTTCCGTTGTAAGGCAGCAGGATTGATAATTCGTGATGAACGATTTGGTGCTATGTTAGAGCCTGAAGAATGTAGACTGAGATCGATAGTGATGACCTTAGTTCGAGTACATTTGAGACGCCTCAGTACCGAGGGGTTTATTAATGGGGATAGAACGATAATTTAGAGTAGTATACCCTTTATAGGTGTAGGGTGCGCCTGAATTTTAAGGGAAAAATTCCCTCATAAGGGGGGGAGTATGTAACAACCCTCGCTTTTAGGAGGCTAATTTTATATTAACTTGTGGCATAGGGTAATTATATAAAATGTTGGAACTAGAGTAAATATTAATTTTATTAGATGAAAGTTAATATTTGCTAGATTGTTGCACATTTACTGCATGTGAAAGTAAATATCATTCGGTTGTATGTTTTATAGTGTCATGTGTTTTAAATGACATTATGGTTTAAATGAAAACGGAACTTGAAATGGATTATAAAATTACCGAATGCCATTTTAGAGGGCGTAGTTAGTCCCGGAATGTGCGAGACAGTCAAAATAACTGCCATATTGTATTTTTGTGTTCCGGGATTTTTTCATTGGTTATAACTTAAATGCGTATTTGCGAGTCATTTTATTGTGGTATTAAACACTTATGTTGGGAACTTTAGACTTAAGCCCCGATTTTAGTCTTCCAAATCCCCTAATTTCCTCATTTTATGTCTTAAATTTAGAGAGAAAATGAGATAAAGAGAGAGGAAGAGAAAAGTGGAGAAAGAGGAGAGAATGGGAGATTGAAGATTGGGATTGACTCTACCACAAAGAAATCTGAGATTTCAACTTCAAGGCAAGTTTTCTACTTGACAATATGTGATTTAAGATGAATAATTTGTGTGATATTTATGTATTTGCATTTGGGGATCAAAAATGGAAATTATGGTATTTAAACCTAGATTTTGGTTTATGATGATAAAATTGTGGATTATAATGGTTATAAACCATGTAGGATAAATTTTGGGTAGATAAATGTTGTTGGTTGTGTTTATAATGGAAGAGATTTGAGGTTTGGGAAAATTAGGGTTAATAACCCTTAAAAAAAAACTTGGCAAATTCGCAGGGGGTGAATCGATTCGGCCTGGCCGAATCGATTCGATCGTGGGGCAGTGTTCAGGTCTGAGTGGGCAGAATCGATTCGGTAGGTCCAAATCGATTCGGCAATTATGCAGAAGTCGGGTTATCCTGACCGAATCGATTCGAATGGTCCGAATCGATTCACTTTTCTGACCGAATCGATTCGGCAGGCCGAATCAATTCGGAAACCCTGCACTTTTGAGTAATTTTCTTAGTTTAATTCCAACTCTTTTTCTTTAAGTTTAGGACTTAAGAACCTTCTTTTATGAAGTAAATTTAATTTCCTAGAGTCCTAGATGAGTTGAGGGATTTCCCTACATTAGAAATAGGTTATGTGGGAACTTTTCCAGGGACATGCCAATTGATGTTAGGGCATTCTTTCTTCTAGTTAATTATCATTATTAAACTAGGAGTCATAGTGTTATGTTCGGGAGACTTTAGAAGCTCAATGGAGCTATATTAGTCTTGATGGTTTACACTAATACCACAAACGAATCTTTGGAGAATAAATTGAAAGTTATTTATTCATCGAGGTTATAACGATAAGGTGTGTTAAGTATGGCTTTGGGTATAATATGAGGTACTTACAAAAATGTAAAGTATCATGGTTTCGGATAAAATGAAACATACATATGAAAATGAAAAGGAAGTGGTAACGATTACAGTAAATGATAATTTACTAAATCATGAATATGGTAAATACTAATTTTCTTAAACACACCTCTCTTAATGACATCATAAGGGAAGTTCGCGTGCTTGGTGATGCCCCCTGGCTAATGAATGCAGGGTGGATATAGTCCTAGGCCATATGAGCAATTATGTTATGTTTTCGGCGTTGGTTAGGATATTTCGGGTGTGGTCTTAACTCTCCAGCAGGCATATGGCCGCTTCCCGACGTCTTGTGTTATAGGTGCCCAGGTTGTCTTGTTTCATAGGCCCTGGAAGACGATGGTCATTTAGGGGCGCACCTAGTGGGGAAACTCGGAGAGGCGGTCTTAGAATCGTTATATGTATATGAATATAACAATTATTAATCAAGTGGGACTTGATGTATGAGTAGTGCCGTAAAGAGCACAATAAAATGCCACAAAGACCATTTGATGATGATTATATTCCGGATAAGGAATGGAATTCTAGTAAGAGCATAAAATTTGTGATTATGAGTTCCTGATAAGGGACTTAATAATGAAATGAAACCGTAAAAAATGATGGAAGTTTTTAATTAATGTTAATCATATTCTTGCATAGCTTAAAGTTAATTATATGATCAATTGATTCACTTAGTTAATGCTTTAGAACTGTGTAGTTAGACTTTTATTTTCTTAGCTTAATTACTGGTCATAACTGTCATACTCTTTATTCATCTGGTGATCATATAAAACCGGGCCCTGACCCGTTCATATTCTTGTTGTGCATGCATCTTATATTCGCTCAGGTACTCCGTCGCAAGGACGCCTGTTCTGACTTTCCTAAATCCAGGGAATTTTGGCGAGCCGTGATGCTTTGCGGGTGTTATGGGACATATTGCAATAGACGCTGTCATTCTTGCACTCTAGTTAAGATCAGGTCATTACTCGGGCGTGAGGCCCAAGCCTTTATAACTGTTTAATGTAATGTATTATGTAAATTACTGAACTTGTTTAGTATTATCTGTATGAGTCTGTTGACCGATATCATATTCTGTCCTCTTATTGTTTACTTGTCGTTATTGTACTATAATCTAGGGGTTCCCACTCTCTTTTCAGTATTGGGTTGTTTAATATCTTTCTTTAAATTATAAAAACAAAATTTTTGGCAACCCTTTTTTCTGAAATATTGACTGGTTATCCTGTATACTTCTTATTTTTTTGTGATGCTGAGAATGATTTCATCCATGATTCCTGTTAAATTGGAGTATCGGGCTGGCCACCATAAATCGTCTAATAGCCTCAATACCATAGTGGTTTACTTAAGTTTGAATTGGACAGTGGGTAGGCGGCTAGGGATGCGACCTAAAGTGGATGTGATATTTTATAAAGGGCCATTTGGCTCAAAGCTCACTATTTAATGGAACTCAAGGTTAGTCTCCACAAGCGTCCATGGTGAAAGATATATCAGTGTTTTACTAGTAGTAGATAAGATGGTCAAGACAAGCCGTAACGTCGTTTAACTTCTCAATCGTCCAAACTAAGTCCCTCTGAAGTTCCCACGACGATGTCATTCGATAGAGCATATGAGCTCTTCCAAACCCTTCTTGGACTTGTCATTCATGAATACTGTTTGACCTCACACTCAATATTACAATCATGATAGTAGTATATTTAATGTAATTAAAAGATAAAATTTGACTAAGTAATACCTGAAGACAAAAAGGGAGCTCTCTCAGTAAGTTTCCTCACTGAGCTGCATCACTAAGCTACCTCGCTAAACTGCCTCTCTAAGCTACCTCTCTGAGTTGCCACATTGAGTTTCCTTGTTGTGTTGCCTCTCTATCTTAATGCATATTATGTCTCTTGAGTCTCCTCATTAATTGGAAAAGCTCTGTCTAATTTATAGATTACCTTTAGGCCCCTACATTTTCCCCTTTGTGTAGATATTTGTTGTGTGAACAAGAAGTGTATGGAAGAAAAACTTCTCAACATGATGGACCATCTTCTTTTGTGAGTAAAAATTCATCATTATCTATTGGAATTCTCCCAAAGTACCTATGGATCATATCCATCATCATTCTGACTTCTCAGAAGAAAATTCTCCCCAACCTACTTCATTCCTATCAACTAGTGAGTGAACTTGTAGTGAGGGGACATTTTTATTTGGATTGTCCCTAGTAACCAAAATTCAGTCCATTTTATCTGATAGAAAAATTCTCGATGTTTAAATCTACAGAATTCTCCCCGATGTATCTGAGTTGTTGATGTACCCATTTCAACTTGTTGGAAAATGAAAAATTCTCCACGATGTACTTAAGTTAAAGTTATCTCCGTTTAGACTGTTGACGAGGGGACATCGTGAACTTTTTGAACAGTACTATAAGCATCCTCCTTTCTTGGATTTAAGGTTTAAAAATCAACCCGTTGTATCATAGTTCGGGCTTGTAGTATGTGGACTTTCTTTAATTAGGTTTTCTTCCTTTAAATTTATTTCAAAACTTTTTAGCATAAAAAATCAGAACATCTTTGAAAAGAAAAGCTCGCTCTCCCAAGTGTCACCTCATTAATGACATGATATTATCTTTTCAACTATCAGAGCACTCCTCGAAGCGACACGTGTTCATTTATAATCATTACGGGCGACTAGGCACGTACTTTAATGGGAAAACCCGATCGTGTGTTTGAATTCCAACGTTCAATACTTTCAACACTTAACACATTTTTTTCTTTTTATGCTATCTACTTCAGAGTGCTAAAAAGAGGGAAAAAACTAGTTCTCCATTATTGATTTCTTCTCAAGGTTTTCTTTACCATAGTACTTTCTTTACTCTCTCTTTACCACCATCTAAAGCCACTATGTCGTCGCTTTCCAACCTCATCCTTATCATTACCTAGATTTTCTTTTCCAGTGCTAAAAAAATTCAATTGCATCTTCTTCTTCTAACCCAGTTGCTCCAACCACAGCTGCTACTTATGATACCTCCTTGGACTCCACCACTCTGATGGTGACCCGCCAAGAGCAAGTATGCTTCTACTGTCGTTCTCCTATTTTTTCAAAGATGATGACTTCTTGGGTGCATTCAAGACTTGCAATTTTAGTGCCAATTAGAACCCCTTGCTCCTGAATGATGAACATTTAGATTCATCTGTATGGGGCTCTACCCCCACAGGGAACTATGAGGTTCTGTATCGACTGAGGTGACTTACCTTACTCTCATATTGACTTCTAAGGCCCTAGTGGTTATCCATCTCACTTGGTTGTCTTGAACGATCATAGGTAGTCCACCTACATTGATTCCCTTATTATGGCTGGGCCTCATCTTGCCACCTTATTTGGGGAGTTCACTCTATTGAAACACAATGTTACATTACATGTCATGGTATCCCGTTGGAACATCAAATCCCATACTTTAATTGCATGTGAGGGGGGGGGGGGGGGGGAGTTCACCATAATGCTTTAGGACGGTTATGAGCTACTTAGGCTTGAGCCCATAGGTACAGTTACCTACCATGATGAGGCCTTAGATGTTGAAGAAAATAAATCCCAAGTAGACTTGGACTAGATCTGTTGGAGGTGTATTGGTACATCGAACAAGGCTACCTTCACCCCCTTATTGGAAACATTTTTTGGGCCCCTACTTCAACTAATTTCAGCCTAGTCAAAGGTACATCCCTTGAGTTATCTGCGTCCATACTCATAATTTTTTCCCATTTTATATTGCCCGATAAGCACATTGATCAACCTCGTAGGGATCTGATCAGTCTTTCGATCCGACTGCCTAGGGGTACAAGCCCCCTCTGGGAGTTATGGATTTGGGATCACTTGACACCTGGTTGGATATGAAACCTACTATATCAGTCAATTATAAATAAAAATCACATTTTTTCTCCCCCCATAAAAGAGTTTCACTTTGAATCGGGTTTCTCTGATTCGCAAGCCATCTCAACGTAAATTAATGTTTTATTGTTTTAGGGTTTGATGTGGTTATTTTTAGGGTTTTACTTTGATTATATTGTGTTGTTTTTTAGTTTACTACATAATTTGGTCAATCTTCAGGGTTTGAGATGCCCTGATTTTATTATTGTTTAGGCTTTGTTTAGCACAATTTGATTGTTTTTTATGGATCTGCTACTTGTTGTTGTGCATTGATACTTTGGACACATATTTCTTTATTGGAATTGATATTTATTGTTTTGTCTTCTCTATAGGGGTATTTTCCTTAAATCTTACATTTTTAATGAATCTATAATTTCAATTATTTTTTAGTCATAATAGGACAATACGATAAATGTTAAATGAGTTACAATATATGAGGTGATTTATTTGAGTTAGGATTGTCTAAAAGTGGAAATTCACAATTGAATATTTATAATAAAATAAAAATAACCCTAAAAAAATTTACCATGGTTATTTTGCTCTAAAGCCCCCAACGATGGTGAATGATTTGATACATAATAGTACCACACCTAGAAATTTTTTCTACCTCCATATCACTCCACATGGTGTAATTATTTTATGTTCCATTTTTCATTACGTATCACTTAATTTCTTTCTCATCTCATACCACTCAAACTCTCACTTCCCCTAAATCGTCTTCTCCATTAACACACTCCCAACCATCACACCATATCATCCTCATCCCCCATGTACAAATACATCTCCCCTTCTCTATCTCCCCCTTTCTTTTTTTCTCTCCCTCACACACATGCACACACATCGCCTATGTTTAACTATTATCTTTCTCTCACGCACAAACACAACCCCTTTAAAAAAAATATGCCTCCGCCACTCCACATGGTTTGACTTGTTTATGTTAATTTTCTTATTAGGTGTCACTTAATTTATTTCTCATGTAATGGCACTCATACTCTAGCTTCCTCTCAAATGTCATATCCACTAACTCCATCCCCACCACTACACCATATCATCCCTACCACCTACGAAAACATCTTTGTCCCCTCTCTATTTCTCTCTCTGTCTCTCAACAAAGTTTTTATTTGTAATAAAAAAAATGACACAAATTAATATTTCAGTTTCGTAGATGAAATCAAAATCCTATCGACTACATGTAGGTATCTAATCCGGGATGGGTCACCCAACCTACTATCACAACCGACATTAACCATTCAGACGTAGCCCACTATGATTAATTAACATTACTACTTAATATCGTTTACGTAAATAACTTGAGGAAATTAATCATTAATTATAACCTCACATTTTTAACTGATCCCATGTAAGTATTACTATGGACTTATATACGTATCTAATCTGGGATGGGTTCATTATATATGAGTTCATGTGTAGTGACTTGAGATGCAAGTTAACTGTACAAAGAAAATGAGTTATGTACAATACTTGTGTTAAGATGCATGAAATAAATGTATTAAAATAAGGAATGTGTCGAGACGATTGGGTAATTTTGGTAGGGGCATGGAGGATAAGACCCTTAATGATATAGTGACAGTATTACGATTTATTTGAGGCGAATTAAAATAAAAATAAATACTTACATGGGATCAGTTAAAAATGTGAGGTTATAATTAATGATTAATTTCCTCAAGTTATTTACGTAAACGATATTAAGTAGTAATGTTTGTTAATCATAGTGGGCTACATCTGAATGGTTCACGTCGGTTGTGATAGTAGGTTAGGTGACACTACTTATTTATATTGGAGGATTTCTGATGTATGTATATATAACCTTTTTTCACGTTAGTTGACTCCTTATATATGTACATATACACCTTTATTGCAAAGGTAACAATAAGAGAGTAATTGTTATTAATCTGGAATGATTTAAGTCTGAGTCAAAAGGACAAAATGCTGAAATCATTAAATTAAGGGGATTGGAATAACTATACACATAATTGTATTCGTAGGATTAGTTTGGGGATAACTATACCTATAGTTGTAGTGGTAAATTTAGTTTCTGAATAATTATATCTTTAATGGCTTTGGGAAGGTTATTCTGGAATAACTATACCGAGTCATGTATGGAGAAATAAATTATGCTATAAATATTATTGTTCAGGCTAGGAGGTAATATATGAGAAGTAATTTTAATTGCGAAGTATTCGTGGGATGATGATTTAATATGAGTTATGTAAAAACTGATTGGAATGTTGTACTGAAGATAAGAAGGCTATAATTATATGGATATAAATTTCTGGGATAAAAGTAGTTATAGTGTAACTGCTTATAAATTTTGGATGATAAAATGTACTATATTATTTGTTGTAACCGTCTTATCGGTTGGGGTTTGAGTGCAATTAGGATTGTGTAGCACACGTTGGAACAAGTGGGCATGACGTTGTGTAAGTCATTTAGGTACTACATAAGCAACGCTACTTAGTATATGGTAGGTGTTGATGTAGGTATCCTTTGTCACCGCTGGGTATGGGCCATGAACTGCTATATAGCATTGGTACCGCCCCACTTGTTTGTGTTTTGTTACGCATTTAGGACAAGATACTCCTTCGGGTAGTACTGATAGAGCATGAGCAGGATGCCGGAGATAGATGTCTTCATGTGTTGTATATATATATGGACATATATACTTATTCATTCACACATTATGGTAAGCTTTATATGGGAATGTGTCCTTTCTTAGTCTGTAGATGTAGTAAAATTCTTAATGATAATAAAGTCGGGTTGATAAAATGGTGTGGGTAATTAAGAATGAAAATGAGTCCTAATAAGTAATATGGTAGATATTTATTAATGAGAATTGTAATTGGGCATTCTAAGAAGGTGGACAATAATTAAAGAGAATGGATAATGGTGTAGCCAATTATTAATGAGAATAATAATTTTGTAATACAAGAGAATGAAACTTATAGTCTAATGGGGTAGACGACGAGGAGTATGAATCAAACCATTAAATAATATGAAGAAATAGATAAGGTTTATGGAATATTATATGATGCAAGAATTTGCAGCGAGTTTACAATAATTTTGTAGTCAATATTATGAAATCCATTCGGGGATTGAGGTGTTAGACATAAGTACCCACTTTTAGTTAACGCATCACTAGATGAATTATTCTTTGCATGTCACATTAGATAATGGAAGTTTTAATTGGAATTTTTCTTCAGGATACGGGAAGTACTGCTCTTAGATGGGAGGTGAGGGACTCGTTACATGACAGTGTCAATGGAGAGGCGTGAAGTATGAGTTATTAACATTTTACATATTCACTGGTGAAGAATCCTTCAAACTCTAGGGATCTGACCAAAATTATAAGTTTTTCCCTCCAAGTATTCTTAATAACAAAGATTATAGGATTGATGATGGATTAGACTTGCAGTTGCATTGGATATACTGGATTTTTCTCTATTAATTCCAGTGTAGGTTGTACTTCAGCATGTTTTCATTTTATTTCAGAATGGGATTTCTATGGCCACAAGTCCAAGAGTTTATTTATATCAGTTGCACTTAGCTTTATATTACGGACAATGTATGATGATTCCGTTTCTATTATTCGTGTACTAATCATTTTGATACAAGAATTTTTCCTCATTGTGGATTCTAATATAAAATAAAGATTTTTTTTATTCCTTCAGTGCTGAGAATGGTATAAATTATTGCTAAGCGTCATCTTCGGCATATTGACCCTGACCATCATTTACGTTAGAAAATGTGGGTAGTTACACATTTGGTCACACTATCTTAATCTTCCATTAATATGCTAAAACCAGTGAACAATTTTTGAAAAGTAAATTCACTACAATATGGAGTTGAAGTGTATCCAGTCAACCTTTAACA
This sequence comes from Sambucus nigra, assembly GCA_949130495.1. Classification (NCBI taxonomy): domain Eukaryota; kingdom Viridiplantae; phylum Streptophyta; class Magnoliopsida; order Dipsacales; family Adoxaceae; genus Sambucus; species Sambucus nigra. Next base: position 55,933,303 of record OX422217.1, on the reverse strand, counting down.
CTTTCTTATATGTACGAAGTGATTTGTGAATCTAGTATTTTTTTTATTAATTAAACATTAGTTGAGTAAAACTTGACCTAACAATCATGGGAGTGGAAACGATGAATTGGAGATAGAACGGAACAACTTATGAACTCTATTCTAGATCTGCATTCATGGCTCGCGGCTGAAAAATTGGTGGTTTTGAACCTATCCAACTGCTTAGTTGGTGTATCCTTCCTCTAAATTTTACAAAGTAAGACTAAATAAGAAAGGTTTACAAATAAGTTATACTAAAATGATATATTTCCTAATAGTTTCATTAAAAAAAATCAATTGGCTCTATTATATGTTTTTCTATTTAAAAAAATAAAGATATTATTTCTTTAATAAATACAATTTTATTTATAAACAATCAAGAGATATAGTCACTCGTAGGTACCTCTTACAAGCATTAATGAAAAAAAATGGATGAAAATGAGAGATAACATTCAATTCAACATCCATTACAATGCATGAAAACAAACTTAGGGCTATAAAATTTGCAAGGTCTTGAAGAATAGACGGAAGACCTTAGATTACGTTTAAGGACAAATTTCTTCCCATTAACTTAAAGTCGAAAATTATATGTTTTTCACAAGTAGTAAATATTAATAAATTAGATACTTATGAGGTATAGTGAATATTTAATATATGTTTTACATAAGTTGTATAGGTAATAAATGTTTACTACATGTTTTCTAGTGGCACATATATGAACAAAAGTATTTTCTAATGGGACCAATTTGAGTAATAAAATTATAGGACCCATTTGACTATAAAATTAGCAAACAGGACATATTTGTAATATTAAAAATAAAGAAAAACATAATATATCCACTCGGGCTTTTGGAAAAAGGTTCAATCCAATTTAAGAGTGTATAAAAATAAGACAGTCCGTAAAATTTTATCAATTTGGTTCTTGTACTAAGGAGACCATTATAATGACCAATATACCATTTGATAACTCGTTCAAAAAATCCATTAAACGTTGAAAAGTCCATAACTTCAAATATACAATTTCAAAATTCATATATTTAATATCTATCGAGATCTATCAAACAACACCCATATTTGATTTTTGTGACAAAAAAATGAAAAAAAAAAAAATTATATTTGAATAAAACCTCGATTTTTTTGGGAAAAAACTCCATTATTTCTCTTGAAATGTCTTTTTTCCACTCTAACAATGGTGCCCCTAGCGCGGACAAAAACAAAGGAATAAACAAATTGAGAGAGAGAGAGAGAGAGAGAGAGAGAGAATCCAAAGAGGATTTCGGCGATCTCTAATAAAAATTATGGTAGACTGTTCCAATAATGTTCCAACAGACTGTTTAGGAGAGGATTCTGTTGGGGGGGGGGGGGGGGTAGAGTGGGGTTTTGTGTTTATTTTTAATAAGAGAGTAATTGAGTTTTATATTAATACAAGTAAGGGTATAAATACCTATTTAACTAAAATAAATAACTATTCACTTATTTTGTGTACTTTTATCTCTAAAGGGAACACACAAGTAAATATTATTGTAACGTGGGGGCTATATTTATAAATATGGAAAGTATTCTTCAACAAATCCAAATATAGGGTGGAAAATAACTTTGAGCCAACTTCTCTATTATTTTTTTGTTTGGGTCCCTCTCTAATTATTCCAAGGCATGTTATATAAAAACCATTGAACAATATGTTTTTACAAAAAAATAAAAATACAAGAACTTCAAAATATTTTCCAAATCAATACACAAAGTAGAATCATTAAGAAAAAAAACTACATTCTCCTTCAACTGCCACTACTGAGAACTGGGTGGAGGATAATAATATTTTTTTAAATTGATTATAATTTGTGGATCGATTAGTTAAATCTACTTGGAAGTGGATTTAAAAAAAAAATTGTTATCACAAGATCGTTTTTTAGTTTTATATTTCTTAGTGGTTGTTTATGATTTTTTTTAAATTTCTCCAAAAGAAGTAATAGAATATTATGAACTAGAATATATTATTATGTAATAGAAAATTATGATCATTTTCAAAGAGATATGAATAGTACCCCCAAACACCAAAAGAATATATAAATAGTCATATCAATCATTCTCACTCACTCTATCTATTACAACTAAAGGGCAAATTAAAAATAATAAATATTACTTACACAAAGGGGAAAACAAAAATCAAACACGCTGTAGATAGTTGGCATTTGTTTTATTAAAAAAATGAATTCGAGGATTTACATGTCCTTGTAAAGATTTTTTTTTGATTCCACATCAGCGAAAGAGGTGATAACGTATCAATGCGTTTATCTATTCTCGAAGACTTTGAGATTTAGGGGTGGTCATATTCCCACTTCAAAATAATCTCATTAACACCATATACTTCAAAACACCACAAAAATCAACTATGAATCTCCTTAACACTAAATAAAATGGGATGAAAAAATACTTCATTTTTTCATCCCTCTCGCTCTCTACTACCAACAACCAAACCCTAACTCCATAACTTCATTACCAAATCCGAACACCATATCCCACAAATTAAGTAGATATGTAATTCAAATCTATACAATTGTATTTTTCTACGTGATTAATCGACATACTTGTGTATTATAGATGCTTAAATTATTTAAACATGTTTAATCTATATACATGTATTTTCATACGTGTCTAATACCGAACTCTATAACCAAACCCTACTTTTCATCGAAAATGAACCCTAAGTTAATGTAGAAAACCAAACCCCAATTTTTATTCATGTTTATTGAAGGTGGATTCCTCACGATCTCCCGTAATCATAGGTGATAAATTTCCATGGCCAAGTTAGTTTTGGGCACTCATATTCACGATTGCAAGAGAGAGATAGGGAGACAGAGAGAGAGAGAGAGAGAGAGATATAGTTTCCATATCAATAACCTGTATTTACCGTGATGATTCAATAAGTCAAGGTTTCTATTGGCCATGGGTTTTTAGTTATTCATGATTTTGATTGGCTGATTTTCAATAACTCACGGCTTAACTAGGAAGTTGATCACGGTTTGGAGTCACCGTGATTTTCTACCGAGTTTAATTTGTTAATTTCAAAGGATTATTGTCATTTTAAATTATTATTCCAATATTTTGTTCCAGATATGTTAAATGGGGAGAGATGGTAAACTACCTGTGATTGTATTTGTGACTTCATCGGTGATTATGTTCTAGGTAACGAGGTTTGCCAGGTATACTCGCTAAATACCTAAACTTTCATCTGTAATCTTATATGTTTAATTTTTTTTTACACTAGCGTGTTAATTATTAGTTATCCAACATTCCCTTAATAATACTAATCAGTCAAATGTTAATAAATTTATTAATTAATTTTGATTTTCTTCTGGATGATCTTGCTCACTTAACTGCAATTTGGGCACAATATTATTTTAGTGAGATTCTTCAAAAAAATGACTCTAGCAGTGAGTGTAAGGCCACAATATAGAGGACAAGCAGCTGCGCAATAGAGAATAATGTTCTTTTGCTCTATATTGCACATTGCATTCCTCTATACTGTGGCCTTACACCCACTGCTCGATTCATTTTTCAAAGCATCTTACTCAATATAGTACCGAGCTTGAAATGTAGCAAGGTGAGAAAAATCATCCTAAGGACAAGCAAAGTTAATAAACAAATTTATAATTATTTAACAAGGTAGTATTAAAAGGGGAATTCAGGATTGATAGTAGTTGACAAGATATGGTATGAAAAAATAAATTTAAATAAATGGGATTACACACGCAACTATAGATATGAGTGAGTACACCTAGGAAACCAAGTCACCTACCACATAAGTAGAATGATGAAAGGGACCCTAACAAGATATGTGCCCTTAAACTTCACAAAAATCATTGTGCTCAACTTTGTTATTTTGTTGCTTTTTTAGTTTGTTAAAAGATTTAATTGTCTGTATACTTTATTACTAAACATTCTGGTAAATATTGTGGTTGTTAATAAATGTGATTGTTTTGACAATGTGGTTGAAGTGTGTTTTATTATATTTTATTACTAAACATTGATGCATTATTTAAAAAATAAAGGATTATATGATAAACAACATGCCCAATGGAACTTGAGGTGGGAATATCACAAGCCAAATATAAAAAGGAACTTGAGAGAACTTGATTAAAAACCACAACCCAGTAAAATCATAAAATAAATAATGAAAATAAGATCACTGGATTGAAAATCATAACCCATTCGAAGCTCTAAAATTAATAATGAACTTGAGATTACTGGATAAAAATCAAGACCAACTGTAACCTCAGATAAAAATCACAACCAACTTAAATCATGCTAATAATACTATGATAAGAGCAAATCGTTATCAAAATATCTTGACCGATATGATTTATGATAAGGAGACCACGACCAAATCAAATCGTGCTTAACAGACCACACCAACCAAAACTGTGGTAATCTAGGGTTTGGTTAACAATGACCAACACAAATCGTGACACGCATTTTTAGCACCATGTTAAGCCGTGTTACTTACAAGAGAGTAACGACCTAAGTTGATGGTTAAACTTGACTTTTCACGGCCAAGTTAATCTTGATATACCATATCATACGGTTACAGGAGATTGTAGGAAGATGGATAGGTACAAACTTAAAGTGTGTGGGAACTGACACAGATTTACCACGGCCAAGAAAAGCCATCGTATATCATTGTCTATGGTTACAGTTCAATATAGGAAGTCTTAACACTTTTTTTATATATCTTTCTCTCGAATTGTTCTCTAAACTAAATAAAATGGGTCCCATCTAAACTTTTATTATTCTTTGGACAAGGAGCGTTTTTAAGTTTTTAAATGGTTTGATGCTTGGAGAAGGAGGGTATCAGCCTTGGGAAATGAGGGTTTTGATGTTTTTTCAGGGTTTGAGATTTTGGATAAGAGGGTTATGTGAAAGGGTATAATAGGCTTTTTAACAAAATTAAAAGGGTAAATTTGCTGTGTTTGATGGTAAAAATATTATTTTTGTGTTTTGTGGTGTTTTGGAGATTATTTTGGGGCGTTGGACGACAAAATAATGATGTCCACAACTTTGAATCCAACCATGTGGGAAAAAAGAAAAAAACTTTGTATCGAATTACTCCTTTGAAGATTATTAGCATGAAAGAGTACTTTCAAAGTATTGAATCTTATATAAGTTAAGTCGGTTTTTTACAATTAAGATAACTTTAAATAATTAGAAAAGTGAGGCATTTTTTTTTCCTATTATGGTTATCCAGCCTTATTTGAAAATGAAAAATACTCTAGTAACAACGATAATAATCCATCATCGACTTCGTATAAACAACAACATCAATTTAACTCAATTATTTAAAACAAACTCAATTCTACAAAACATACTCAATTCTTAAAACACATTAATACATGAATATAAAAATAAATTTTCTATAATGCAAAAACCTAATTATGTAAAACATATTGATGTTTATGCTACCATTCATTGCATGGACACCATTAAAAATTGGGAGTGAATTTAAATTTGAACAATCATAATCCATAGTACATAAAAATCAATATATGAACCAAACTTACATTATTAATTATGAACAATGAATAATTTTACATTTTATAATTCTCAACCCAATCCATCACCCCCCCCCCCCTACCCTAACAAACAAATACTCGAAATAATACCATATCCAAGTGTGTCGAACGATTTTAATACATACCTCAAAATAATACTAGAAGAGCAACGGTATTATATCCAAGTGATCATATCCAAGAAATGTGAGTGATCATAATTTGTCTGAATTGTGTGAAATGTAATAAAATTGTGTTGAACGATTATGATCACTCAAATGTGTTGAACGGTTTTAATACATACCTCAAAATTTTAGAAAATAAAATTAATTGACCCTGTAATAGTGAAAAATATTATCATATTTTTTTCTAACCAACACTTCTCGTAATAACAATATATGGGAATAACTCCTAACCATTTAAATCATTAATAACATACCATAAAATTGGCCTCTAAGCCATATTTTGGAACCCAACTTGTACCCTAGATTTCTCACCTATTGAATTTGTACTTCCTTGCCATGATGATAGTCTCAATTTTATATTATAATTAGAAAATCGAAATATATTTTTAAATATGACCATTGTAAGAGGATAGTACCCTTGAATCTTCAGAGTATAGTAATACCAGTAAAGGAATAACCCCTACAAGTATGGTAATGAACGATAACCCAAGTACTCTTTAACAAAGAAAATGAGCACAAAATATTATATATAACAAACACTCAGATTGAACTCACAATCTGCCGTGTATAACTCAGATGATAAAAAGGAAAATCATAAATAACTCATCCAGAGGGAGGGAGAAGTAAGCACCCCAGATACACCTGAACAGGTAGCCAATACACTAACAACCTCTGGTATTTCTCTAGTTAGCTAATAAATGATTCATGATAAATGACAATGGTGGGTGAGTAAACTCTTTGATTTTGCAATAACTTCTCTTTGATATATTCTCTCTCTAGCAATAAAATCTCTATATTGATCTCTCTCTTCTTATACGTGGTTGAGGCAAATAAATATCCTCACACCATCCCCATGTTGTACAAGTCCTCATTAACATGGAATTCCTTCCTTTCACTCTTTAAGGCTCAAGAATTAAATTCTTAATGGGTTAGCACACCCCATGTAATAATCATTTAATGCCAAGACATGCCTTTTGGCTATACATTGTGCGTCAGAGGACTGTCACAACTGAGGTGGCTCACCAAACCATCTGACAACCTTAATGCCACATTGGTTTACTTAACTTTGGATTGGACAATGGGTAGGTGGTGAGTGATGCCACTTAAAGTAGATGTGACATTTGGTAAAAGGTTATTTAGCTCAAAGCTCACTATATGGTGGAACTTAATGCTACTCTGCACCAGCTTCAATGGTGAAAGATGTCTCAGTGTTTTATGAGTTGAATCTAAGATGGCCTAGACAAGCCTTAACATCGCCTAACCTCTCAAACCTCCAAACCTACTCCCTATGAAGTTCCCATGGAGTGGTCATTCAATAGAGCATGTTAGCTCACCCAAGACTTTCCAGGCCTTGTCTTTCATGAGTACCACTTAACCTTACACTCAATATTACAATTGTTATAGCATAATAGTCAATGTAATCAAAAGTTACAATATTTATAAGTGAGAATGGACGATAAAAAGAGAAATCTCTCAGCCAATTTACTCGCTGAGCATCACTGGGCTACCACGTCGAGCTACCTCATCGAGCTTCCTTATGAAGCTATCTCGCTATATTCATGCTTCTTTTGTTTATCGAGTATCCTCGTTAACTGGTAAGCTCTCTCTAATTCACAAATTACCTTTAATTGACCTTAATTTTCCCCTTGAAGTAAAGATTTATTATGAGAACAAGAAATGTCTCAATGAAAAACTTCTCGATCCGATGGACCGTCTTGGATTGTGAGCAAAAATTCTTAATTATCCACTTTCCTTTCAACTGAGTATAATGTCAGGGGACATCATAATTTTGTCAGTTGTTAGATCTCAATTGTTCTTCCCTCCTAATTTCTTCTTGGAATTTCGCCAAAGTACCTGTGGATCTTATCCATCATTATTCTGACTGCTTGGAAGAAAATTCTCCCTAACTTTCTACATTTCATTCCACCAAAGAGTGAACTTGTAGTCACGGAACATTTCCATTAGGATTGCCCCTAGTTGCAGGAATTATATTCATTTTCTCTAATTAAAAAATTCTCGGCATTTGAAATTGTAAATTCTCCTTGATGTATTTGAGTTGTGGTTGTCCCCGTTTAAACCTGTTCGAAAAGGAAAAATTCTCAACAATGAGTTAAAGTTATCTCCATTTAGACTGTTGTGGAGGGGATATCGTGAACTTTTTTAAATGTGCTACGAGCAACCTCCTTTATTGGATTTAAGGCTTAAAATTCTCCGCGATGCATCTTCAACATGTTGTATCATCATTCGGGCATGTAGCGTGAGGTCTTTCTTTATTTGGGCTATTTGGCTTCATATATATTTAAAAAAAATTGCGTCAAAAATCATTACCTCTCTTGAACGAAACACACACTCCCATGTGTCACCTCATTAATGGCGCGAGATTGTATTTTCAACTCTGATAGCACTCCTCAAAATCACCAGATGTCCATTTGTAACCATTACGAGAGGCTAGGCACACACTTTCGTGCGAAAACTCAATAGTTTGTTTGGATTCCAACGTTCAGTACCTTCAACACTTATGGCATTTTTTTCATTTCACACTATGATCTTCAAAGCCCTAGAAAGAGGAAAAAAACCTGTTCTCAATTGTTAAGTTCTTCTCAACCTTTTCTTTATCATAAATCTTTCTTCCCTCTCTCTTTGCCACCATCTACATCCACCACTCCATCTCTTTACCTATATTTTCATTTCTCATTGCAAAAAAAAAATGTCGATGACTTCTTTTTCTTCTACCAAAATTTCTCTAACCACCAGTACTACTTCTGCAACCACATTCGACTCCACCACTCTAATAGAGGTTGTCAAGAGCAACTGCACTTCTACTACCATTATACTTTTTTTTTGTAAAGATAATGACTTTTTGGGTGCCTACAAGAGTTGCACATTTAGTTCCAAGTATGATCCGTTGCTCCTGGGTGATGAAGATTTTGTTGTCTGGGGCTTTTTTTCCCAGATGGAACTATGAGGTTTCGTATTTATCGAGGGAACTTCCCTCACTCGCACATTGAATTTAATGGCCCTGATGGTTATCCATCTCACTTTGCTGCCTAAAATGCTCAGATGTAGTTCACCTACGTTGATGCCCTTGTTAAGGTTGTGCTCCATCGTGCCACCTAGCTTGGGGAGTTCACTCTATCCAGACACAATGTTGCATTGTAAATACAGGTATCCCATTAGAATATCAAAACCCACACTTTCATGGCATCGTGGGGGGAGTTCACTGTTATGCTTCAGGAGGGTTATGAGTTGCTTCGATTTGAGCCCATAGGTACTTTGACCTACCATGATGAGGCCTTATATTCTAAAGATCTAAAAGATTGAGCAAACTTGGACCCAATCTGCAAAAGTTGTATTCATACATTGAACAATGCTACCTTCCCAATCTTTTTAAAAACTTCTGCCATGACCCTGCTATTACTGATTTTGACCTAGGCAAAGGTACATCCCTTGGGTTACCTGCATACATACTTTTAATTCTTTTGCATTTTATCTTTCCCAATAAGCCAAATGATCAACCTCGTAAGGATCTTATCAGTCTGTCCATTTGATTGGCCAGGGGTACAAGCTCCCTCTAGAAGCCATTGTTTTTGGATCGCTTTTCACCTAGTTGGATAGGAATATTTTAAACATGGAATGATCCTTGGGTAAATATAATTTGCCCAATTTTGCCAATGCGATAGTACTAAGGGGTTTCTTGTGTACCCGTTATCCGAAAATAGTGCCCAACGAGAAACCTCTTCTATCTAGAGAACTGATCAAGCCCCATTGCTATTTGGCTTCCATAAGAAACAAAGCATAAAGAACAAACTTTTAATTTTTGGCAAAACCATATGCTTCATTTGAGGCCTTATTTTCCTATTGTTCTTACTCTAACCCTAACCCTAAGTTACTTCCATATTATACTGAATGGGGTTACACCTCAGAGCACTACAACCCCAATCATTGCAGTCACCAGTTTGGGTACAACCAGGGGGTTCCTCACCAAGTTTTTCAGAAGTCTCATGCGAGAGCAACTTTTTTTTATGCTTGGTCCTTTTACACGGTTTTACCTATATCCACTATTTTCTCAGCTATCAGTGGTTGGATTGCAATTCATGCCCTTATTAGGAAGAGGGATGTGACTTATGATTTTGTGTTAAAGTATTGGCCATCATAACTGGCCAAAATTGAAAATTTTATTCAATGTTCCACCATTTATATAGCCATTTAAATTTTGCAACCCTTAGAGCTTAGTCTCAAAGGCAACTCCATCCAGGGAGTTGAGTTCCTTGTGAGCAACACTCCCAATGGCTCCCTAGTTATCTACGTCCCTCTTTCCCTTTACTCATCATATCTACCCCTAGGCCCATGAAATCCTAGCTTAAAAAATAACTACCCTGACCAAACAAGCCTTTGGAGTAGGTACATCTACCGCAGGTGCTTCTGGGGAGAATCTTTCTCAACCCCCTTCAAAAAAATCAAGGGTTTAAAAAAGTGGGACTTGCTCAAAATCCAAGTAAAAATCCCAAGACCCATTTAATGCCTTTTCTATTGCCTCTGTTCACCATCCAAGATCTTTAAATCTATGGAATAATATACGGGTGCAATGTTAAGCAGATCTTAAAACGATTCAACGTGAGTTTCAATGACTTACTCCTCCCTTTCCTCCCCTTATAGCATTTCCCATAATCCAAGTAGATCTAACTGAGGGGTCCATATCAAGAAGAAAAATTTATAAATTCCCCTTTATTGTTGGTGGTTCTGGTACAAGGAAAAAGACTTTGGGTACAAAATCCCAGAAGAAGCGTGTGACACCCCGCTTATATTAGTAATGGATGGCCAGCCCTATACCAACATAAAACATGAATATCAAGTGGATCATTCTCAGCATCACTGCTGAACAAACTAAAAATATGCCTAACCACCCAATAATAAAATAAGCGAATGCCAAAAAATTTCAATCTACATACAAAGAACTACAAACCAACATGCAATATGACTACAAAACATTATAATATACACGAGTAGAACAAACGATATAGTCGAAGATGCTGTCAGGTCACAGAAAATACAACAAATTGATAATAAAATCATAGAATAGCTAATAATACATACAACCCTTGGGTGTACATACCTGATATACAAAGTGGACCTTAAACTAGATGCACAAAAATAGGAAGCGGCTACAACAAAATCCTATAACACTCCTCAAATGTTATAGCTCCAAGGACTCTGAATTGAATAAGCATCATTGGTGTCCTTGCGGGGGGAAACCTAAAGTATATATAAATATATCAAGAGAGAAGATATAAACAGGTAAGAGCTTGAGGTTCAAAAATAATTTTAGCAAGGGAATTAAAATGCATAATAATTATGAATGCACGATATCATAATTAAAGTGGTGTCGCACTCTCTTGGGATTCAACCTTACCCCTCATCTATAGAACGCACCTAACATATGCATATGAACCTCATTCATGTAATTCACTACTCTAACACAGTCATCATTCTACTTCTTCTATCATCTCCTAAGATTACACTCAAACTTATACCATAATATCACTCAATTATATTTATCAGTTCTAATTTTTAACCTTCACATGTTATTAGCATAAAATATCTCATGTCATCATTAATTCTAGTAATATACCCCCATTATTTCACCAATGTCTGAGAACTAAGGACCAAACATCTCCCCAAGCCCAGCGTTACGCTAAGTTTCGTTCGTGGCATGTCTCACAAAGAAAAATCCAAACAAGGAACCCCCTGATACACTATCACCTAACATTGTCAGTCGTGGGAATCCGTCAGGTCCTCGGTCCAAAGTACACCCCTAGATTACTTCCCCTCTAAAGACATAAAAGTGTACTCCCCCACTCTCATGCCACAAAAGACAAAACATCATACACATCTTTATAACTTTCTCAAGTTATAATGTTACGATATCACACACTATCTATAAAGCTTGTATAATATTACACACACATATTATACATGATTCATCATTATCAATAAGTACACATACATTCACACATAATATATATACTTATAATCTTTATAATGCTATTAACTTCCAAGGGATCTCTCACATGTCCCGGGGTTACCAACGGTCGGACTGTCACACCGAATGGGAATCGGCCATAGTTCCTAACAAAAAATGAGAACAAGACATACCCACCATGTCTCACCCATAATAAAAATCACAAAATAAATAATGGACGCTGTGACCTTTGGATTATACTCTCCCTGCTCCTCAAGCCAGGGGGATTCACCCACATTGCTTAACTTCCCTTGATAGGATGAGAGGGTATGCTTCACATAATATATATATATATATATATATATATATATGTGTGTGTGTGTGTGTGTGTGTTTGTGTGTGTGTGTGTGTCATACACACCAGATACATACATTCAATCACATCATACATACAAACCATTACACAAGGTGTATACGTTCAATCTGATGGTTTATATGTATGATGTGATTGAATGTATATATCTAGTGTATAACATATATACACACACATACACACATACCCTCTCACGTTCATATGTAAAAAGTACATAACCGGTCTATATGTAAATAACTCTCATAATACTAACTAATACACTCCCGCATCCTTCTCTATTCATATTATTATTCAATCTGTCACTTGAGATTTACTAATCCATTCACACCTAAGATATGAATAATCGCCCAATTTAGCAACACTAAGGACACACGATATTTGTCTCTCATTCAGTCCATATTCGGCGTTAAGTAAGTTCCAACAACTCGGAGAATTTACGAAAGGATTCATTATGCTTAACCCCCAAATATACCTCCATAATAGCCAAAAACCATCCTTGAGAGAATCTTCATTCCTTAGAGGATTTACTAAAATAAAACAACACAATTTACTCTTAAACATACGTCCATTATATCCCCCAAAATGGCCCCTCTATTATGCCCAAATATGAACCCTCATAATATCACACGAACATGTTTACTACACTCTAATAGAGGGTCCCTAATAATAAAACCAATTAAAGAGGGGTAAAACATGAGGTAGTAAAAAGCAGTGATCTGACTGGACCGGGGGTCCTCAAAAAAAATATGCCCGATTCTTAAATTTTTTACACAATCTTTAATGACCCGATCGATCCCTCACCTCTTAAAAACGAACCGATCTGGGTTCCTTAAAAACAAACCGATTCGTCATTCCCACCTGAACATTTCCAGATCTGCATAATTTTATTCCCAGGAGATTTGTACCCAAAACAATCCTTCTACACCTTGTAAAATCTACTTAACATCTTTAAAACCCTATTTTACTCTACTCATCAAAAATATTATTCCCATCATTTCTATCAACAAACCCATATATTTCTCATAAAATTCAAGAATTCTAGGGTTTAACCATTTCAATTCAAAATAAATTAAATCATAAAAGAAATTATGAATAAAGTCACACACACAATTATTTAGCAAGTTTAATCACTTGCCTCAATGTTGTAGAGTCTGAATTTTCCTTGAATCCATGTGTTTGAGATAAAAATTTCAAAAGTTCTAAGCTTTATATTCTTTTTTTGTCTTCCGCTTCTTCCTCTGTCTTTTTCTAGGGTTTTCTCTTTTCTCACAAATGAGATTGGCAATCTCACGATCCTCTTAAGCCTTTAAATCCATAAATCCCAACTTTAAATGATAATACAGACTTAAAATGACTCGTTTACTCCAATTTGAGTCAAACTATGTACAAAATACTCCGGAACCCAAATAAACCCCCCGGGCACACCAATTCATCATTCGAGACTCCGAAAAATAAAAATCTAAATTATCCCAATATAATAATTCTATTTCTCCCAAAACAATTAAATACTCAGCGTTCAAATTTTACGGGGTATGATAAAGCATGAATACGAAGTGCGACCACCACCTATTTCCCCTAGTCCTAGGACTTCCCTTCCTCCATATCCATTTAATACTATTACCCTTGATAATAGTACTTAAGTTAAGAGTGGTGCCACTAAAGGAGCTTTTACAATACCTTCATCGCCTTCTTCGCCCATGGTTATTTGATCCCACTCTTATTCAGAGAAATGGGTATGATTTCCAATGCTTAGCAATTTTTAATTTTCTTTAGGGAGTTATATTCCCTAACACTTGTTCAAATTTCATTTTTCTCTGTAGGTGGGTAAAGTAGATAGAACTCCTCCGCCTGTGAGCCCTTTCATGTGAGGATGTTTTGCTAATCCTGGGACCATTGTATCTCCTCCCCATTCTACAATGATTGGGCTGACGTATTCACATCGTTCTTCCTCTAAACATGAGAAGGAGACTAGCAGAAAAGTTTTTGCATCTGTGGAAACTGTTGAAGCCTCCATTAGCCAGAGTGGATTCCTTTGTCTTCTTTTGAGTCATCTCCCTCGCCTGTGGTTTCTCTGTACATTGTTATAGTATCTTCAAGCCCTCTTGAAGTAATATCTTTTTCACTTTTCGCTCTATTTTCCACTTAGTTGTATTTTATTCTTAGTATTTTATTACATTTAAGGTTGTAAATGCTTCTAAATTATCCATATCTCTCGCTGGTTAACTTATTTAATTCCCTTTGGTGAGGTTTATCGTTAGGTTTTACCTCCTTTTCTACCATTACTAAGGTAAGCTCACTTCTTATGCATTTTCCCTCTTTTATGTGGTGTTTCTTATGTCTAACACTTTGATAATATTTGCAGCTTTCTTTGAGTCTCACTCCCCCCTCCCGTTCTGGGACTTCACGGGTTCCTTAGGCTACTGTTGGTTTGCCTTCTAGCCCATGGGTTCTTTCGACCCTGTAGTGGTTCATATAGTTGGAGTTCAAATGACTTCAGTGAAACCTTACCCAATCTTTGCACTTGTGCCTTTTCGCGAGAAAGGTTCTTCTCTAAAGGTAGCTCCCTCTATTTTAAGGATCGGCTAAAACCCAGAGAGGAGTTCAACTTACTCATGCAGTTATTACTCCTACAGTTATTATTGAGGTAACTACTACCTTCTCCCTCTTTTGGAAAAGTCCTATCATTATGCCTGCTAAAATAAAGGAAAAAAGCAAAGTGTAGCTTCCTTAATAATGAAAACCACTTGTTAAGTTTGTTCACAAATTCTCACATTCGAGGAAACATAACAATGAAAAAACACATGATAATCTTTTTCTCATAATCCACCTATAACGCTGACTTATCAATGAAAATACACTTGTTAAGATTTTTTGCCAACTCCACCTACAACATTGACTTACTAATGAAATACCACTTGTTAATTATATTTTCATAGACTCCACCTATAACAGTGACTTAAAAATAAAAACACATTTGTTAGGAATTTTCACAAACTCTACCTATAATGGGTGAATTAGTAATGAAAAAACACCTGTTAAGATTTTTTTTTGCCAACTCCACCTATAATGGTTACTTAATAATGAAAACACAGTTGTTAAGTTTTTTTTTTCAAACTCCACCCATAATGGTGACTTAATAAGGAAATTACACTTGTTAAGATTTTTTGTAAACTCATTCTTATTTGTTGTGTTTCAAGTTATAAGGGAACCCGCTCCTGCCAAAGAGACAACTAAGCGCAGCCCATTTCTTATTTATTCAGAGGAATCAAGTCACAAAGATCATGGCTCAACTATCGATCTACCAGCTGATAATGAATCCAGTTATGAGATTCCTTTACCCGACATGATTTCTCATGATTTTTGCCTCATGATCCTTCGGTAGTATCCCTAAATCTCTACATGTAACATGTAATCATTCTCTCATCGAACAAATTTCTAATCATCACCCCCAAACCTTCACTGTTGACTATCTCTGTTCAAACATAGTGGTGATGAGTTATAGGCTCCATGGTATGGAAATCGTTATTGTTAAGGTTATCACTACACAAAATTCAATTCTTACTAGTCCCCTCATCAATCTATATCTAATAAACTTAGGGGAGTTATAAAAGGATGGCTTCTAACTAAAGTAGTTGATTAGTCACTTGAAGCTTTTGAAGTGCAACCATTTGGATCATAAGAGGGAGCTCTATCTGTAGCACTTAGAGGCTTAACAATTAGAGGAGCCTAGGTTGTTGCAGTCGCCCCTCTTTTAGTATTTGACGATAAAGAGGTTATCGCTATCGAAGAATCTTTTATCAAGGCCAAGCAGAAACATAAAGCCTTAGTCATCTAACAGCGCTTAGTCCTTACTAGACTTAAAGGCTCTATTATTGCTTCGAAGCCTATTCGAGCTTGCCTAGTGATTTCTTCTCCTTTCTTGAGATATGATTTCTTTTGTGTTGAAAGGCTTCATTATGTAGTAATTTTTTCATTTGTTCATACGTAATTATTGGACAATAGTCCCCAATTCAGTAACCTTTTCTGGATATATGAATCAAAAAATTAAATTCCTTTTTACCATGTCATACTTTGTCAATTTTTATAACTCTTTTCTATTCATTCATTGCAAATATTAAACTCATATAATTTACAACCAAACTCTTTCTTCTTAACTCATGAGAAGAACCACAGAAAAGATATGACTCATAATGAATTGTAACATAAGCTCAATAGTTTTACACATTATAGATATCTGAATAAGGTTACTCGCTCAAACATGAAAGAACTTCAACCATTTGTTATTAATATTGAAAGGTTTATCTTCCTTGATCTTAGATATTAAGAAGTAACCTAAATCATAAGCCTCCTCCATAATGAAAGGTCCCTCCTAATTCATAGAAAATATAGGCAATGGTAGCCCTCGAATGTGCTTCTCAACTGCCTTCAGAACTAGATCCCTCTCTACGAACTTTCTTGGCCTCACCAAGTTATCATATTCCCTAGAGAGCTATTTTATGTACATTTGATAATCTTGCATCGCGTTGTACCTACGTCCATCCAGTGCTTCTACCTATGCGTGTCTACTCTAAGGAAGCATGTTATTTCACAAGACATATCGGGATAAGGGAACTTTAAGCTGTACTGGCAGAATTACTTCAACTCCAAATATAAGAGAGAACATCATATACCCTATATGTTTCCTCTTGGTTGTTTAATAGGACCACTGAACTACTAGAGCCTTATAATTCGATGAACCTGGGAAGTCTTCCGTCATCTTGGCCAAGCTTTTGACCAAGGTCTTATTAGATTCTTCAACTTAGTCGTTGCCTTTTAGATGCACCACCATTGAGGTATGATGGATAATGGAGTACTTGTTTGTGATCATCGTGTAACACCCCACTCAATTAAATATCGACTGATCAGTCCTATACCCAATTAAACAGAATTTACAGTTGGTTCATTTTTAGCTTCACTATCGAAAAACATTTTCTTTTTATTAATCACCTAATATCAAACTAAGCAGGTGTTAAAAGATTTTTCCATATTTTTTTTAAATAAATTTCCATTTTAACAACAAAATCAATTTAACATAATATCCATTCCATGACAATGAATAATGACTAGATAGCATCACTACTGAATATATGAAACTGGAATAAAAACTCCCTAGTTTAAATGACACAATACAATAAACTCCAATAAAACCATATGTATAAAAAACTGACATAATACATTAACTGACTAGGATAGAATGGAAATACTTAAATCCTCTTGGGTGACATGCCCTAAATGAAATATCAACTACAAAGTATGAATCAATGAATATGAAAGCATCTAAACAAAGTACAAAACTCCATAGCATCCATAGCTTGTCAAAAATATTAATCCTCTATGGTTGGCATCCCTGTGGCTGGACACCTGATATAAGAGATATGAGAGAGGAGATAATATGCAAGAAAATGGGTCAGAGCCCAATGTAAAAATAGTTTAGAAAATAGTAAGTGAATAAATTCTATATTCAGCAACTACTATATACATGTTAGATTATCGGACTCTCTCTTGAGAGTATCACCTCTCATTTAGAGTGAACACCTCATGTACGTCTAAGACAAAGTATTACATTTCCCATGGTAATTAGTTCATATGAGTTCCAACTAACCATATCCCATATCGTTCTCACATATTTCTCTTGCAATACAAGTAATACATATATGTCAAATTTCTCTTTAACATGGATAAGCCCTTTTTCAATTCAATATAATTAAGTATTCACTTACTTAATTCATTTCAGATTTCATTTTCTGTCATGTCTACTTATTTCACATAGTAAACACTATCACAAGTATATATAGACAATCACTCTATTAGTTGTATACAATATTGCACCTCGAGGCTCAGCTGCGATGCACACATACTATGCTAAAATGTCGAGGTGCATCTCATCACTGTACAGAGGACTGTTGGTTCAGTGTATCCATTGAACCATAAATATCAAAATACACATATTGGAGGTTAACACAGTCCTAATCCTTTGGGTTCCGCACATACCTATGCATCTAAATGACCGGCCACACCCTTATTCAAAAAAGTGGTCCTCAATCCCTAAGTTCTGTGTCTCGAGGTAACAAGTAAAAAATCCCCCATAAAGCTCATCAAGATATGACTGTCCTCTACGTGTAAACCTCTCGTGGATAGTGAGTAGGCTATGTATGTCATACACATAAAAAAACAATCAATAGGTATACACATCAACCTATATATAATTTGGTACGCACTCGACCAATATCATATCATGATTTCATCCTACCCCAAGTATCCGTCATATTTCTCAAATAACACCCATACTTGTTAATCACGATTATCATCTTATATTTATTATGTAGTTATCACTCACATAATACCAAGTACCCATATATATATACCACCAATATTAACCCGTACTGGACCATGACAATTATTCATCTCTTAATCGTATTATTATTATGTAGATATCTCTCACATAATTTTATTCCTCAATTCCATATAATTTTCGAACATTAACCCAAGTCCCTCACTCCTTATTAATGTACCAAAATTAATAAAATCTTACCTTGGGCCAAATTACCAATTTCCAAACTTTTCTAGGTTAAAAATAGGACTTTCTAAAATCTCGTTACAAGTCTAGAATTCTCGTTCGAACGATATGGCATGCCGTTCGAACGATAGTATGTCTCGTTCGAACAAGATCAACGTCATTTGAAATCATCTTCAACCTTAGCTTTCTGCATTTTTTCTTCATGTTCTTACACCCAAACCCTCATGGATTATATTCTACTAAGAACCCAGATATTCTAATGTGTCAAGGGGTGATTTTCACATAAGAGCACCCTCAAATCCATATGTTCATAAGGGTATCATCACCAAACCCATTAAATCCTTAAAACTTCAATCTATCAAAATTCTCCATTTTTACACCTCTTAAAAACCCAAAATTTAGAACTCTCATTTCATATCTAAATCATCAAATTTACATATTCAACATGAGAAGGATGCATCTACATGCAATACCTATCATCATTTTTATATATTCAATAAACATATATATATCCTCTATATGTAAAACCTATCCATTTTCATTTTCATAGTCTCTACATGTATAAATCTCCAACTGCATGAATTTTCCTATCCATTAAACTTGATTTATCAATCATTTTAATCCCAAATTCATAAGTTCATCATTCCAAAAGAAAATCCTATTCTAACATGGATAATATAAGCACCAAAATAGAGAAATAATTAGACTTGGCTTATGTATATGTATGAACCTTTGGAGAAGACAAGTGTTTAGCACCTCCTTTTACCTTCTTTGGTGACTATCCGGTGGTGGTGCAAGGTGTAGAGATGGTGGTGGTCCCCTTAATTTGCCTTAGGTGAATCTTACTTTCCAAGAAACTCTTCCTCTCCTCTATATAACCTCTCACTTTCTCTTCAAGTCTTTTCACTCTCTCTCAAAACACCTCAGTTTGTGTTTTGATGAAATAAACCTCACGTACAATCTAAACTCACATATATAAAAAGTCTCGAAGGTTAGCTAAAGGAAAAAAATGTAGGTACTATTCATCTCCAAAGAAAAATAACTAAAATGCCCATTCGGGGTGTCCTTTCATCTTCCAATTGACCAGAGACCCAAATCAAAACCTCGGGTAGATTTTTATGCCTATTTCGAACCTTCCGGACATAACGGCGCACTTGAAATGATAATCTGAATGACTTAAACATAAATCTCATTTTATTTTCCAAGTTTAGTCCTGACGTGACTCATAAGTCCATCCCGACTTAATTTCCATTATTGTCGTATTTCTAGCTCCCGGCAACAATTATTATATTCATATATTACTTTTATATCACTAAGTAATATTCACAATCATATATTAAAATTCATATATTACTTTAATCTCTAGTAATATTTAATCCCAATTAATCCCAATTAATTTTATTCACATAATTAATTCCAATTAATCCCATTAATTTAGCGCATTAACTTTTAATTTATCTCATATTAGAGTCATTAAAATTACGGGGTATTACATAGTTCCCTCCTTATAACAGAATTTTATCCCGAAATTCCAAAAGGTATCTATCGCACATCACATCCTGGTGCTCCCAAGTAGACTCCTCAGAATTATGGTGCTCCCACTGGACATACACCAGTGGAACTAATTTCGATCTCAACTGTCTCTCGATATGGTCCAAGATCCGTATTTCTCTCCCCTCATAAGAACTGTCAGGCTACAAATCACTTCTCAGAGATATCGCATCAGTAAAAAAATATGGAACACATCATGTATCCTATGGAAGTTCTATGGCAACCCCAATCTATAAGCAACCGGTCCAACTCTCTCAATTATAGGAAATGGTCCTACATATCTGGGCACCAATTTCCCCTTCTTTACAAATCTCATTATCCCCTTCATAGGATATACTTGCAACAATAGCTTGTCCCCCACAGTGAACTCCCAAAAGAATCACTTCGCATCGATTTATATTTTCTATCTGTCCTGGGCTACCCGAATACGACTATGAATCATCTCAATCCTAGAAGACATGTCCTGTGTCACCTATTTCCCAAGTATCTTGTTGTCCCCTACCTCTACCCAACACATATGAGAACGACAAGGTCTACCATATAATGCCTCAAATGGAGCCATACCAATGGTGAACTGGTAGGAGTTATTATACGCCAACATAACTAGTGGAAGTTATTACTCCTAGCCTCCCCTAAAATCTAGGATACACATGCGTAACATATCCTACAGCATCTGGTTAGTACATTCCATCTGCCCATCAGTCTGCGGGCGATAGGATGTACTTATTCACACCTCAGTACCCATGACCACGTGAAAGCTCTTCCAAAATTAGGATACAAAGATCTTATCTTGATCGAACACCATATTAAGTGGTACCCCATGTAATCAGTCTAAACTAGAAAAAAGTGAGCTACCTTAGTCAACCGATCCGCAATCACTCATATGGAATTGTGACCCCTCTGAGAAGAAGGTAACCCCATGATGAAGTCCATAGGAATGATCTCCCATTTTCACATCAAAACCTCTAATGGATGAAAAATCCAGTAGGCTTCTCATGGTCCACTTTCACTAACTGGGAAGTGGCACACTTAAAGACAAACTCAGTAATGTCCCTCTTCATACCGCTCCACCAATACTATCATCGCATAACATGGTACATCTTATCCCCACTGGGATGTATCGTAAATCTGGATCCGTGCGACTCTGTTATCACCGCATGTTGCAAATCCACACTTTTTGGAACAATAAATCTACCGTTAAAGCGTAAGCCCCAATCTGAACTCACTGAGTAAGACTCTGCTCCCCTGGCTAAAAGTTGCCGAATTTTCTCTTGAAAAAATGAATCCACTGCCTGAGCCTGAACTAACCTCATCACAATCTAAAGTGAAACAGTCATGGCTAATATAAATGATCAGGAAACTGCATCCTCATGTCCCAATTCATTTTATTTTGCCTTCCACACTGCAGCCAACTTACCTACCGGCCTTTGACTTAATGCGTCTGGTACCACGTTAGCCTTCTTTGGGTGGCAATGTATCTCAAACTGATAATCCTTCAAGAATGAAAGCCACCTTCCCTGATGCATGTCCAATTCCCGCTAAGTGAACAAATACTGACGTGACTTATGATTTATGAATAGGTAAAATTCCCCCCATTAAATAATGTGTCCATAACTGAAGAGTGAACAAAATTGCTGTTAGCTCCAAGTCGTGGGTGAATTAATTCTTCTCACGAGGCTTAAGGTTTCTGGAGGTATATGTTATAACCTTCTCCTCTTGTTGTAATAGTCTACCAACACCTTGTAACGAGGCGTCAGTATAAACTAAGTATTCCACTCGTGGTTTGGGCAGTGCTAGTACTAGTGCTGAAGTCAACTTATCTTTCATCTCATCGAATGTCAACTGACACACATCCTCCCATGTAAATGGTACGCCTTTACGGGTTAGGTTAATCAACGACCCCACTATCTTTGAGACCACAGATAAAATGTCTCTAATAATTGGATGATCGCAAGAAACTGCGCAGACACAATAAGACCCATAAACTTAACTTCCCAAAGGGAAAACCCACAGTTCTCATATTTTGCATACAACTGATGCTCATATAGTGTCTGTAGGACCTGTTGCAAATGGTCAGCATGCTCCTCCTCAGTTTGAGAATAAATTAGTATGTCATCCATAAAGACAATGACAAACTGATCTAGGAATTATCTGAACACCCTGTTCATAAAGTCCATAAATACCTTCGACACATTAGTCAACCCAAATAGCAGAACTCGAAACTCATATGATCCATATCTGGTCAAGGAGGCAGGCTTTGAAAAGTCCTGCTCCATGATATGCAACCGATGATAACCAAATCTCAAATATATAATTGAGAATTAGGTTTCTACTCTAAGATAATCAAACATGTCATCGATCCTAGGTAACAAATACCTATTCAGTATCATGTGACTTTGTTAAACTCCCGATAATCCATACACAGTCATAAAGAACCATCTCGTTTCTTTACAAATAACACAGGGGCAACCCAAGGTGACATACTCGTGTGGATAAAACCCTAACTAAATAACTTCTATATCTGAACTCTTAGCTCCCTCATCTCTGCTGGACCATATAGTAAGGTGCACGAATAATAGGTCGAGTGCATGGTGGTAAGTCAATCACAAACTTCATCTCCCTATTGGGAGGTAACCCCGGTATCTCCAGGAATACATCCACAAACTCATAGACTACTGGTATCAAATCAAGGGATATCGCTACTCCCGTAGAGGTATCCTACTCTATATACTATAAATGTGTAGACGACCCTCCCTCAGAATGAGGCATCGCCAGTAGGGACATATCCTCTCCCGGAATAGCTAAAATAATACACCAGCTATAATAGTAAATCATGGCCCTATATTCAACAAGCCAATCCATGCTGATAATCACATCATACTCGGATATATCCAATACAAGTAAATCCACCTATAAAATTAGACTCTCAATCTATATACTAACAGTATGACATATAAAGAAAATAGGTTTCAAACTACCCATTGGTGAGTTTACATAAATAACAGCGCTGTCAACCATATCTAGTAACCCTGTGGCGCATACAAATCTAGTGGCTACAAATGAATATGAGTACCACCGTGTTAGATAGAATGCACCCTATAGCCCCATAGATATAAAACGTATTCTCAATCATGAGCGGTGGTGGTTGCACCGCTGGTTGATGGACGTTATACACATGCCCATATTATCCCTCGTGTGATGGAGCTGCTGGAAAGGCAACTAATACTGGCACCTGAGCTAGTGTTGAGGGGGAGGGGCTAGTGGAAACACTAGTCTCTGTGGCTCCAAATGAGCACCATGATGCTGAGAAAATTTGCCCTTATTAGGACTATCGTGTCATTTGTGGCCAATTTTGCCACACATGAAACATCTTCCAATAAACTTTCCCCCATTTCGTCCCTATTGACGTTGACCTTACTGGTTTTTACAACCTCTTTGTTAGCCCTATTGCTGATCCTGATGGACCTCATTCGGATCGTAAACATTTAGCATAGTCCCCTGGATGGGAACCCTACTCACCCTGGAACTGCTAACTCTAACCTGCTAGAACTGCCTCCACTAGTCTTGCCTTATTGGCTTAACTCAATCTCCCGCGTGCCACCCTTTGCGTGAAAGAGAATATCCTAGCATTGAAGCATCATTGCATTAGGAACATCTCCATATGTATGCAATGAAAGATTATCTAATATGTACTGGCGAATCTTCCAGGTCAGGCCAGTTGTGAACATCTAAATTCTCTTTTCTTCAATAGGAACCTCTCCTGGCACCAAATTAGTCAGCCTAGTAAGTTCTTTTGCATACTCTGCCACTATGCTCCCCTCCTGGGTTAGGTCGAGTAATTTCCTCCTCATCTCAGTCTGAATGACGGAGGGAAAGTATTTACCCAAAATTCCTATATAGTCATAGTATCTCTCTCCTTGGCGGTGGTAATATCTTCCGATCACTGTAGAGCTGCCCCTGGCTAGCTTAAATAGAGATAGTATCTGAGGCTGAACTTTTATGAATCAAACATTCTCATGTGCCTCTGGATGTCTTTCTTCTATTTGCTAACAATCAGGACATCAAAACCTCCCTAAAACTCTGGTGGATGCGCCTTCTGAAAGGCATTCCTAATACGTTCCCAAGGAGTAGGAAACACCAATCTTGGTTTGGGTGGCACAGCTAGTTCTTATGTTGGTGCATGTTGTATATCTGCCAAAGTCGCATTGACTGCCTGAGCAACAATGGCAGCAACCTCTGTAACATTCATTATTCCCTGAGCTGGGCGGGCTGGTGCACATCGAGGAGTCATCTAAAATGAGAGATAACATTTCCATCAGTATTCAATATCACAGAATAGCTGAAGAATATATATTCATAAATAAGAATGCAACAATCCCAATAATAGGGCTCTATATCAAAGAATTCTAAGATGAAAGCATAATAAACTGTTCATATTCTAAAAGACTCTAAAACTTGATGTTCTGATACCACCTGTAACACCCCGCTCAATTAAATACTTTGTGATCAGTCTTATAACCAACTAAAATAGAATTTATAGTGGGTTCATTCTTAGCATCACTATCGAAAAACATTTTTTTTATTAATGACCTAATATCCAACTAAGCAGGTGTTAAAAAGACTATTCCAATTTTTTTTTTTAGTAAAACTCCATTTTAACAAAAAAAGTCGTTCAACATAATATCGATTCCAATATGATGAATAAAGACTAGATAACATCACTACTAAATATATGTAACTGGAATAAAACTCTCTTGTTTAAATGTCTCCATACAATAAACTCCAATAAAACCAAATGTATCAAAAAATGACATAATACATTAACTGACTGGGGTAGAATTGGAATACATAAATCCTGTTGGGCGACATGCCTTAAATATAAGATCAACTACCGAATATAAATCAATGAATATGAAAGAGTCTAAACAAAGTCCAAAACTACATAACATCGATAACTCGTCAAAAATCTTAATCCTCTATAGTTGGCATCCCTGTGACTGGACACCTGATATAGGAGATACAAGAGAGAAGAGAATATGCAAGAAAATGGGTTAAAGCCCGATGTAAAAATAACTTAAAAAATAGCAAGTTAATAAATGCTATATAAAACAATTATTATATACATGTTAGATTATCGAACTCTCTCTTGAGATTCTCACCTCTCATCTAGAGTGCACACCTGACGTACCTCAAAGTCAAAATTGTTACAGTTCGCATGCTAATTAGTTCATATCATTGACAACAACCATAGCCCATATCTTTCTCACGTATATCTCTTGAAATAAAAGTAATACATATATATCCAATTTCTCTTTAACAACGATAAGCCCTTTTTCAGTTCAATATATTTAAGTATTCACTTACTTAATTCATTTCAGATTTCATTATCTTTCATGTCTACTTAATTCACACAAGAAACACTATCACAAGTATATATACACATTCACTATGTTATATATATATACAATACTGCACCCCGAGGCTCGGCTCCAGTGCGCACATACTCTGCTATCATGTTCGGGTACATCTCGTCACTGTACAAAGGACTGTTGGATTGGTGTATCCCTCGAACCATAAATATGAAGATACCCATATTGGAGGTGAACATAGTCCTAAGCATTAAGGATACTCACCCAAATGATCGGTCACACCCTTATTCACAAAAGTGGTGCTCAATCCTTAAGTTCTATGTCCCGAGGTAACAAGTCAAATGTCCCGTATAAGGCTCATTAGGATATGACTTCCCTCTACGCACAACCTCCCGTCGATAGCATGTAGGCTAGGTATGTCATACACATTACTTCAACAATCAATAGGTATACACATCAAGCTATATAAAATTCGGTACGCACTCAACCAATATCCTAATAGGATTTCATCCTACCCCAAGTACCCGTCGTATTTCTCGAATACCACCCATAATTGTTAACTACGATTATCATTGTATATTTATTTTGTAGTTATCACTCACATAATTCCAAATACCCGTATATATATATATATATATATATATATATATATATATATATATATATATGTGTGTGTGTGTGTGTGTGTGTATCACCAATATTAACCAGTACTTGACCATGAGGATTATTCATCTGTTAATCGTAATATGATTATGTACATATATCTCACATAATTTCATTCCTCAATTCCATATAATTTTCCAACATTAACCCAAGTCCCTCACTCCTTGTTAGTGTACCAAAATTAATCACATCTTACCGTGGGAGAAATTACCGTTTCCCAAACTAATCTGGCCTAAAAATAGGACTTTCAGAAATATCATTAGAAGTCCTGAATTCTCGTTCGAACGATATGGCATCTCATTCGAATGATAGTATGTCTCGTTCGAACGAGATCAGCGTCATTCCAAATCGTCGTCAACCCCATTTTTCTGCATTTTTCTTCATGTTCTAACACCGAAACCCTCATGGATTATATTCTACCCAACACCGAGATATTCGAAATTGTTCTAACATTTTTAAGGGTTATTTTCATATAAGATCATCATTTTAATCCCAAATTTATAAGTTGATCAATCCAAAAGAAAATCCTACTGTAACATGGATAACATAAGAACCAAAATAGAGTAAGAATTACACTTGCCTTATGGGTAGGTCTGAACCTTTGGAGAAGACAAGTGTCTGGAACCTCGTATTCCTTTTTTCGATGACTATCTAGTGGTGGTGGAAGGTGTACAGATGGTGGTTGCCCCCTTAATGTTCCATTGGTCACTCTTCTTTTCCAAGAAACTCTTCCTCTCCTCTAGATAACCTTCCACTTTCTTTATAATTCTTTTCACTCTCTCTCAAAAGACCTAACTCTTTGTTTTCATGAAATAAACCTTACGTACAATCTAAACTAACTTATATAACAAATCTACAAGGTTAGCTAATGGACAAAAAATGTAGTTGTTATTCACCTCCACAGTAAAAAGACTAAAATGCCCCTTCGGGGTGTCATTTCATCTTCCAATTGACCCGAGACCCAAATCAAACCCCTAGGTAAACTTTTCTACCAATTTTGACCCTTACGGACTCAAAGGTGCACTCAAAATGATCATCCGAATGACCTAAAAATAAATCACATTTTATTTAACAACTTCATACCTACATGACTCACAAGTGGGTCCCGACATAATTTTCATTATTGCCATATTTGTAGCACAATATTTATTATATTCACATAATACTTTTATATCACTAAGTAATATTCAAAACCATATATTAAAAATCATATATTACTTTAATCTAGTAATATTCAATCCGAATTGATCCGAATTAATTTTTTTCACATAATTAATTCCAATTATTACCATTAATTTTAATTTATCTCATATTAAAAGCCATTAAAATTACGGGGTATTACACATCATTACTTTATTAGCAAGTGGGGTTCCATTATTTAACAACATGACCTTTGGAATCCCAAATCTTCAAATTATGTACTCCCTAGTGAAGTTTGCCACCATACTTGTTATTACCATCTTTTAAGTTACTGCTTCAGCCCACATTGTAAAAGAACCTGTTATCCTCAGTATCCAATTCATTCCTCTAGATGATGGGTGTCTTGCCCTTATAAGTTGAAATTCCCAAGTGTGAAATGGGTAAGGAGTGGGTAAAGACTGTAAGTTCATCGAAGGAGCATGGATCATGTTTCCATACAATTGGTACGCTTTTTACTCTTGAATAAACTTAGGAGAGTCTTTCTCCATAATCGATCAATAACAACCCAAGGTCATTAATTGGTCATATAACTTTTCCCCTACGATGTGAGCTATTTCGTGATCTTGCTTCAGGACTTAAATTACTTCCTCATTCGTGATGTATCTTAACGTCCTGTTGAAGTGTCTTCTGTGATAGAGTTGCATTTCTTGGACATAGAATCGTGGGGTCATTCTCTTCATTCAAATTTTGTCAATTTTCTCCATAGGAACAACTCCATTATTAATGAAATAAATATAAGCCTTTTTCCAATCTTCCTAAAAAAATGTTAACATTTATCACACCTTCATTGTAACTCCGTTGCATCCTACTTCATCATTGGTTAAAAGTAACCCTTTCTCTGAATTCTTTTATATGAAGGGATCTTAGTTGTTTCGTAGTATTTTTCATATGTCTTTTCTAACCTTCACTCTGCTTCCTCTGACCCAATACACCTTGATAACCATCCTCCCATGTTATTGAAGTAAAGACCTGCGCCAACTCTCTCAGTTCCATCTTTCCTTCCCCAGACTCTTATTGTTTCCTGATCTCACGTCTCCGCTCTGAATCACCTTCCATTGGCAAGATCGTTTGTACCACCGAGGGAGTTGTTCTTCATTATATCACTATTTTAGTTTTCCCATTCATTATGGCCACTTTTGAGCAATAGTGGCATAAGCATCAATATACCTATTCATCATTCTATGATGCTTCCTTATCTTAACCTGATGGAACTACTTGATCAACCATTGAATGCTTGTTCTGAAGGGTTCCAGACTGAGATGCTTCAACTCATATTCCACATTATCTTTCTGGACCACCAAGTTCGAGTCACCTTTGATCCATAGTGAGCGGATGCCCCTCTAAAGGGCCTCTAGCAATACCAACACTTACGCCTCATACTTTGTTTCGTTCTTGGAGTAAGAAAAATCTAACTTATAAGAAAGGCAAGTCCCCGCATTCCCTTTATAAATAATGACCCTTGATCTCCCTCTTCTTTGATGAAGCACCATCAAACTGCATAGTCAACTCTATAAGGTTTGCGTAAAAAAGGTTGGACCCCAAATCATCTCTAGGAATGCTATTAAGGAGTGGCTCAAATATCGCGGGCGAAAACATTACCAATAAGTCTGTATATGCCTTGCACTTGATATCGCGAGGGACCACACTCTTTAACTCATATTCTTAAAGGATACGGAACCACCTAACTTCTCTTCTACTTAAAATAGTTCTTGCCAACAGAAACTTAATGGGATCACATCTTGTAATAATATGAATTGTGAAAGATAGCATATAATGTATTAGTTTTTATGCTATGAACACTAAGGCTAAATGATGTATCTCTATACTACTATACATTACTTCTGGTCCATGTATGATCCTGCTTAAATAGTAGAATGGTCTTTTTTGTCGTTCAATTTCTTGGACCAAAATAGCCCCGATATCCTTGGTTGTAGAAATGAGGTAGAGCTGTAACAATATCCCTACTTTTAGAGGAATTGTCATTTATTGAGAAGTGAGCACTTTCTTTATCTTGGTGAGATATTCTTAGTGAGATTACTTACATTTGAACTTTGTGCCTTTTCACAGTACCTTCCATCTGTGGATGAGTTATCTCTCCCAGCCCTAGCACAAATCTATTAAGGTATGAGACTTTATCGAGGAAAATTTTGAGATCCTTCACAGTTTTTGGACATGGAATCTCTAGGATCGCTCATTTTTTCCCTGATTCATCCTCACTCCCTAACAATCCACTACAAATCCTAAAAACTTCTAGTTTGTAACTTCAAAGGCACACTTTAGTGGATTCATCCTCAGTTTGTACATCCTACACCGAATGAACACCTTCTTTAAGTCATTTAGATGGAACTCCTACTTCTTTGACTTGATGACTATATAATCCCCATAAAATTTCAAGAATTTATGAATGAAGTCATGAAAAATGACCATCATCATTATCTGGTATGTTTCCCTAGCATTTTTCAACCGAAAAGGCAACACATTGAACATGAAATTACCTAATAAAGTTCAAAATGTTACTTTCTTTGCATCTGCTGGATCCATCCTGATTTGATTTTATCCCACATACCCATATATGAGGATATTTATTTCATGTGCAATAGTTGCATCGATAAAATTATCAATGGAGGGTATAGGGAACCCATCTTTTTGGAAATCTCTATTCAAGTCCCTAAATTTCACACATAATCATATCTAGTTCTTATCCTTCTTCCCCACTACGATGATGTTGTTCAACCAAAATGAGTGCTGGATCAGTTTGTTGAACCCCAGTATTAACATCCATTGGACATTTTCCCTAATCTTCAAATCCAGCTCTAGATTATAAGTTCTTATAGCTTGCTTGACCGATATGGCTAAAGGCACAACATTCAGCCTGTGGTAGCTTACATATTCATCCAAGCCCTCCATCTATGTGTACTTCTAGGAAAACATGTCTCTATATACCTGAATAAGACCATTTTTTTCTCCATGCTCATATCCTTTGAAATGTAGATGGACCTAGGATCTTCTTCTTCTTTGGCTGGATAAAGATACTCCAGTTCCTGGATTTGTGGTTTTTGGGCAGTCTATCATATACTCCATCTCTTCATCTACCTAATTCATAAATTCTTATATGTTTAAGTTGTCTATGCCCAAGCACTACCCCTATTGGTTTACCAAAAAACACTCACACAGCGGGTTGGCCTCTTTATTAGCCTCTTTAACAGTTCATTCGACTACGTGCTCACATATTTGAAGGTGATATATCACCCTTCCATCCACCTTTATCACTTTTTTCATTGCCTATTGGCCTTCGAAGTTGCCTTCCATGTCATGTCTCTTGAAGCTTCTGCCAACATATCTCCCGAAAATCGGCTCACTAGGCTTTGGTATTTGACATCATGCTCCACCCGGTCCATTTTAGGTCTGATTATATCTCCTAATTTTTTAGAGATATTATGAGGTTTTGGATCGATGTGGTAGACCTCATCAATTGCATCCCTCCTATATGCCCATTCATGGCTCTAATCGTTCACATGCCCCATCCTCTCTCGGGTATAGGGAATTATGTATCCCTCTATTTGCCTTATTATGAATCTTATGTCATCTTCCATATTTGTATAAAACTCTACATCCATCAGTTGAGCCTCTTCAACTGCAAAGGGATTTTTCATTGTCCATATAATGATTTCAATCCCCTTCACATTTTCTTGAGCGCATTGGTGATATGTTGAAAGAACTAAGCCATTATTATGCATGGACACCTTTCCTATAAAATGATGGTAGGATGTAGCAATCTCAATCACATGAAACTTAATTTTGTGAAGTGATATTCCTCATTACAATCACCACGTTCACATACTCGATCGACTTGGAGGACTAGTTGTCATAACTAGAGATCACCAAGTACATTTTTATCAACCTTGCATCAAGAATGTTGGATGCATGGAATTAGTTGATAGGCATGATATTTATGTATGCTCCTCCATCCATCTGAGCTTTCGTAAGTCTTACCCCGATGATACTTATCATCAGGTGTTAAGGTATGTTATGAGGGAATCTTATAGCTCTATCAAGGTCGCTAAAAGTCACTTTGGACATTAATTTCTTTACCAACCTCGCCATGGCCCACGCCATCTCAGCGATGCAACTGCATTCTTTCGTGCAATTTCAAAAATCACTTGGGTTATAACCATTATGCTTTCTTTTGGTACTCCCACCTGATTGAAGAACCTCGAGAATTTGGGTGACTGCGATATAATATGGTATTCCAAATGTTCTACTTCAATTGTATAAAGGTTACACATCCTTTACATCCTTTGCGCTTGCGTCATCTTAGGCTATTATAACATTGTCCATCCCTCTCGTGCAATCATTCAACGCTTCCTCAAACTCTTCTTTCTCCACCACCAATTCCCTCGCCTCCCACTCAACTTTTTCATCATATGTACTGATGAGGTTAGCTGCATGTGTTGTCAGTGGGTTGTTGTTGACGTTTTCTTGATGGATGTGAAAATTCCATAACCTTAAATTGTTTCTTATAATCTTTGCTAGCTTAAAATAGGTCACCGTTAGATGACCAATTGTGACACCCCGCCTAAATAAATACTGGTTGATCAATCCTTTATTAAAATAAAATCAAAGTGTCCAGTTGGTTCATTCTTAACAACACTATCGAAAACAATTGTCATAATTAATCACCTAATAATTAATTAAACTAAGTGTCAAAACATTTTCCCAATTAATTATACCCAATTAATCCATTTATAATTTCCATGCTTTAAGATATAAGCCATTCCCATTCAATAACAATAAATACTGAACATGAATGTAATACTGAAATAAATGAGACTCGATAAAACATTCCAGTTCAAAGTCTAAAACCAATAGAATCATAATACTCAATCCGACATGAAAAGAAAAACTAATAACAAAATACAATTTCTGAAATAACTAAGCTGGAAACGGGAGACACATGCCCTAGCTGAAATGTCTGAACTAAGAACCGAATGAAAATATAGAAGCATCTAGTATCAATAGCCAATAGCTTCCACAACAACTGACGCTCGTCGAATGTTCCACGCGTCTAAGTCTGGTGGCGACCCTATGGATGGACACCAGGTATAATATATATAGAGGCAGGCTCCTGTGCACACTAACTTTGCACACTAACTTTGCACATTACCTTTTAAAAGTGGTAAAACAAATATTTTTGAGTTGATTTTTTTTTGCGTGATATTTAAACATTTCAAGGAACCCATATAAAAAAAAATCAGCTCAAAAAAACTTTTTTTGCTATTTTTAAAAAATCGGTCAAACTTTCGCAGTTTTTAAGCCCATTAAAAACTGCGAAAGTTTGACCGTTTTTTTAAAAATAGCAAAAAAAGTTTTTTTGAGCTAATTTTTTTTACGTGAGTCCGTTTAAATGTTAAAATATCACATAAAAAAATTGGTGTGCGCCAGCACTAAGTTTGCACACTTTTAAAAGGTCATGTGCAAAGTTAGTGTGCAAACTTAGTGTGCACAGGAGCCTGCCTATATATATATCAAAAGAGAGTAGAAATACAAAGTAACGGGTCAGATCCCGGTTTGTAAAAATATTTTTTTAGCAAGTATTTTAAAAATGCATTATTGCAATTATTATATGCATATTAGTTCCGAAATCTCACATGAAATCCTCACCCCTCCACTAAAGTGCACACCTATCGTATGTCTACCCTAACCTAGTTATCCATAATATCCCCAACTAGGTCATTGGCAGGAACTACTAAATATAGATCTTAAGAGAAAACTGTATCACCCATACAATAAATTATTTAATACTTTACTCCCATTAACTACATTTGATATTCTTTGTTCTAGAAGTAAATACTTTATCCCCTCAAGTTAACTTATTTACCAACATTTAAATATTCCCTAATTTCACACATTAGGATTATTCACAATAATAACTATATATGTTGTCAAATCATCCCTATACATATATATATAAATCCTGCGCTCCATGGTTAGAACCAATTGGCACAATGCATACTCTTCCATCATGTCCCAGTTCATCGCTCGTTTCATAAAGGACAATTAGTTCGGCGTCTTTCACGAACTATAAACCTCATAACACAAATATTGGAGGCGAGCATAATCACCAGCTAAATGGGCCACGCACATACTGACACTCCCATTTAACCGTCGAAACTATCCTACATAACAGATAGCACGTATCCAAGGTCATATACTCTGGGTACAAGTCAAATATCCCCCCATTGGGGTCACCCAGGATCAGACTGTCCAATGGACGAAACCTCCGCCCGATAGCAAGCAGCGTAGGTATTCTATACACACAATAATGATAAGCATATACTAATTGGCATTCCCAAAGCCTTACAAAAATTTAGGTATTTACCCAACCCATATTTATATTTCTACACGTAGTATATTTCTTTTCACTATCTATGTAATTAACTCAATTATTCACACTCTCGAAATTCCCAAGGTTAATTCACCTATTCAATACTTTAGGTATCATTCTAGAATTTCTTCCCAAAATAATTCTGCATTAAGTTAATATTAGTAATTGGCAGTTTTTCTAACATAATTAACTGGGTAACAAGATCTGGAAAAATTGGGAATTTCTGGGCTTTTCTTGGACCTATCGTTCGAACGAGTTAGCAGTTCGTTTGAACGACTCTGACTTCTCATTCGAAGGAGACTCCATCTCTTTTGAACGAGATGAGTCTTTCCCTGCTTTGAACAAACATGTTAGGTGTTACTGTTCATATTCGTCTGTAACAAAATTTCAGTCCTAAAACCTCTAAATTTCTCTACCCGAACACCAAAATAGCAATCCTAATTAATATTCAAACATGTATAAATTATATCCCTTGACTTTCAACCATTAATTCAACATAAATCAGTTATAAAGTCCACAATCCCCAATTTAACAATTCAAAACCCTAGTTCATCAAATTTCCATACAAGAACATCAATTTCAATTTAGTCCATCATCAATACTCATAAATTTGGGATTTCTACCCTATCTACATGAGGGATTAATTCTACTTTAATCTCCAGATTTTAATAAATGCCATTAATCCTCCAATTTCATAAAAATTCATAAATCAAAGGTGAATATTATCTACCTCCACTAATATGAACATTTTATCACTATTAATTTGATGTGGGTTCCTCATCTCGCGATCTACACTTTGGTATAGTTTTTGGTGTGTGTTCTTGAGTCAGGTTCCAAGGACACAAATGGCTTCTTCTTCCTTCCTTTGTGCCTTTATCTTTTCTCTCACGTAGGTTTAGAGTTTTTAATTCCCCACTAACCCATGTATCTCCTTATTTAGTTGCTTAATTTTCGTCCATAGTATTACTCCAAAATTCCAAGGGACAAAAATACCCCTACGGGGTGCCGGTTAGGCCTAAAATTACCCCGAAGTCCAAATAAAATCCCAGGTAGAGTTCAATGACTATCTCGACCCTTCCGGACTCAATGGCGCACTCGAAATTACCATATGAGTTATACAAAAATAATTTATCTTTTTATTCCATACAATTAGTTCCTACACGACTCACACGCGCACCCAGACTTAAAATACCAAACTATTGTATTTCGGAATCCGAAAATTTATAAAAATTTATATAATTCCATATTACATTTATCCACAGTAAAAATCAATGATTTCCATAAATAAATACTAACCCTTGGCACGGTATTTAATAATTATTTTAAATTCAGATTAATTAACAATTAAATTTCCCGACCTTTTTAATTTAATTAATCCAACAATAATAATAAATCCCATAATTATTTAATATCATAAAGATGTAAGGTATTACAACAATCCCCCCTAATAACGGAATAAGTCTGGATATTTCTCTCCCATATCCTCCTATCGCTCCCATGTAGACTCATCTACGTTATGATGATCCCACTGAACGCTCACCACTAGAACTAACTTTGACCTCAATTTCCTCTCGCTACGGTCTAGGATAGCCACATAATTCTCCTCATATGAACTGTCGGGCTGTAAATCGATCTCGTCAATCGCAATGTGGGTGTGGGATAACTCATCCCTTAGAAACCGCCTCAATAATGATATGTGGAATACATCGTTAATATGGTGCAAGTGCTCTGGCAACCCATGTCTCTATGTCACCGGTCCGATCCACTCAATAATGGGAAATGGTCCTACATATTTCGGGACCAATTACCTGTGACACCCCACATAATTAAATACCGGGCGATCAATCCTTTATTAAATTAAATCAAGGTGGACAGTTGGTTCATTCTTAGCATCATTGTCGCAAAATAAAATTTTCCAATTTAAACACCCTAAATAATTAAGCTAAGTGTCAAAACAATATAAAACTCTATTTCCATCTTTATTAAATCCCAATAGTTTAAGAATCACATAAGTGCTACGGATGGCAATTAACAGAAAAGAATTAATCCATCTAGATTAACCAAACCAAATATAAGCTACAAATGAAATCATCCTGACAAGAGTTAATACCCAAAGAGTACCGAATACAGAAAATAAATAAACATACATCTCTAACAAATCTATACTGAATGGGAAATGGACGACACTTTCCCTAACTATGAAGAACTATAACAAGAACCGAATCAATGGAGAGGACATCTACCACAAAGACCTGCAAATCCCACATAAGCTACAGCGCGTCCAATCCAAAGAACCTATGCATGACGCCCCTGTGGCTGGGCACTTGTAATATATACATATATATACAAGAGAGGAGAGATGATAGAAAATGGGTCAGAGCCCGATTGTAAAACTGTTTAAAAATAGTTTAGCATGTATTTAAAATGCTTACATGCTAATGCAACAACCATGTTAGTATGCGACACTCTCTTGAGAATTATCACCTCTCGCCTAGTGTGCACGCCTACCGTACTAATGAATCTTGTAAGTCTCTCTAACTTATTCTCCATAAGGTTTTATCACTTGAAATAAGGTTATGATATTCACTTTAGAAAATCAATTTCTTCAGGATTTATTACGTTATTTAGAATAACCCTGTACTGTCATAAAGTTTCCGAACACTTATAGTGAAGTTGAAAATTTATACATTACTTAACTACTATTACGCAAAGTAGAAAGATCTCATATAGATATACGTATATATATTAGTTACACGTATAATATATATACTAACGGCACCCCACATAAAATCTATGGTGCAAGGTTTCCATATATAAGTATATATATACCAATCACTCATATAATATATAAATATATATATATATATATATATATATATATATATATACTATTTGCACCCCACATAAAATCTATGGTGCTGGCATACTCTGCTATCAAGTCCCTGTATCACACATATTTAGGGAAATAATAGTTCGGAATCACTCTCGAACTACATTAACATAAAACACATACAAATGGAGGCGAAGCATAGTTCCAAGTCACTAAGAGGTCAGCACATACCCTCACATCTCTTAGGACCATCTGACTATCAACCAGATAGCCTATACTAAGAAATCCTATGTTATAGGGTACAAGTCAATATCCCCCAAAAAAGGTCCCATCGAGATAAGACCGTCCCGGCGTGAAAACCCCCGTGATAGCAAGTAGCCCGAGTATGATTTTTATACATATATAATATATGCACAATCACGCAGTCATATATATATATATATATATATATATATATATATATATATATATATATATATATATATATATATATATATATATACACATCCACATTTCTAAATTAGGTGCGCTCACGACCCATAATTATAATTATCCGTTATTACACATTTTACTCGATTATTTCGTATAACGGACTCGTTAATTGTACTCTCATTTATTTTTCAACTCATACTCACTTCTCCTGTCTCGAAGTATTCAAAGTGTAATTTCAGTAGGCATTTACTCACTTACGTTCCGGCCTAACTCCCTTATGAGTCCTGATCTTTTTATTAAATAATACTCATGATTTCTTATACACATCAATCATTGCTCGTTAACCCAAAATCTCGTCCTACACTAGGATGTTACTCAATGGGTCTACCTAGGCACTACTGGTCATCTATATATCCCATTGTATTCCAACAACAAAAATCAAGGGTTCCCATACATTTTAATCGGATTAAACTATCGGATGAGAAATATGCAATTTTCTAGGAAGGGTCAGTTCATCGATCGATACTCTGGGCTCCATCGATCGATCAAGCAGTTCTTGCCCAGAAAATGCAAATTAAACCTACGGGTTTCATCTTCCGATTCCTCCAAAAACTTCATTAACAACTCTATAATTCTCAAATAACAATACTACAAGTTCCATATACATATATATAAGGTTTCCAATGTGAAACATGTGTAGTTTCATCAACGATGTCCAATTAATGGGGTAAAATTGAGATAATCTTTAAGAGCCCTAATTTTGGAAGAAATATCCATTCCTCGAATTAATTTCCAGATTTCTTGTTTCTAAACTCATAATAATTCATGGGTAATCCTCTACATATGATGGGTATATCAAGAATATATTGAATCTCTCTAAACATGCGATTTAAGGTCTCCAATTTAACAATTTCTTTCATAAAACATGATATTGGAAATCCTAAACTAACATGGGTGAGACATTAACCAAAAATAAAGCAAGACAGATACTTTCCTGAAATTCAAGGTTGTGATTTCGTGGATGAAATGGTATGGTTGCGTTCCCCGTCGCGCGATCTACGTTTTGGTGGTGGTGGCGGTGCAACCGGATGCGTTCTTGACCTTGGATTGCTTGGAAAGCTTTATAACTTCCTCTCTAATGTCCGTTCTAAGGTTTTGAGTTTGCTAACCCTAAGCGACAATTCCAAATGGCTGATATAACCTAATTAAATTCGTGGGTTTAATTACCCAAAAATGCAAGATGTCCATAATACCCTCCCGGGATGTCAAATGGGCCTAAAAATGCCCCGAGACCCAAACTAAACCCCCAGGTTCACTTTTCTGACTATCTCGACCCTTTCAGACACATTGGGGCACTCAAAATGACCATATGAGCAACTTATAATTTATTCACTTTATATGATAATATTTTAGTCCTGACACGATACAGGTGCGTCCCGACTTAAATTTCCATAATTGCCAATTTATTCACTCGTGACAATTGTAATAAAATAAATCTCATATATTACTTTACTTGTCTAGTAATATTCAACAATTTTCCAAAAATTTCTAACCCACATCACGTTAGTAAATATAAAAATAAATTTCTGGATTAATATTAAATTAATATCTCAATTTGAATTTAATAAATCCCTAGTTTTAAAAGTCATAAAAATACGGGGTATTACATTACCCTTTCTTCCCTAACCTCATCACCCCTTCCATAGGAGACACTCACAATAATACTTGATCCCCTACGTTGAACTCCATAGAGAACCTCTTTGTGCTGGAGTAGCTTTTCTGCCTGTCCTAGGCTACCCAAATACGGTTCCTGATCATCTCAACCTTGGCTGAAATTTCCTAAATTACCTCTAGTTCGAGAAACTTATTATCCCCTGCCTCAAGCTAAAAATTAGGATAACGACAAGGTCTTTCGTACAATGTCTCGAATGGGGCCATGCCGATCGTAAACTGATAGGAATTATTATACGCTAACTCCACGAGTGGAAGATAGGGCGCCCAACTCCCTTTAAAGTTAAGGACACACATGTGAAACATGTCCTCCAGCTTCTGATAGTACACTTAGTCTGTCCATCTGTCTGTGGGTGATGATCCGTACTCAACTGCAGTTCAGTACCCATAGCCTTCTGAAAGATCTCCCATATGTGTGATACAAAATTCTTATCTCTATCAGATATGATGTTCACGGGTAACCCATGTAATCTCATGATCTCGACAATAAATATTCGGGCATACTATCCCGTACTGTAGTCCATTTGCATCGACAGAAAATGAGCTACCTTGGTCAACCGATTCACCACCACCCATATGGAATCGTGACCCTTGTGTGAAGTAGGCAGGCCAGTGATAAAATCCATGGAAAGGATCTCTTATTTCCACATAGGTATCTCCAGTGGCTGAAGTAACCTTGGAAGGCTCTAGTGGTCCACCTTTACTAGATGACAGGTGGCACACTTGGACAAGTAGTCAACAATGTCCTTTTTCATCCTACTCCACCAGTACTGCTGTCTGATATCCTAATACATTTCATCTCCTCTAGGATCTACCGCAAATATGGATCCATGAGATTGTGTCATCACTGCATGACATAAAACCTCTCCTTTCGGGACCACTAATCTCCCATTAAACCATAATCCCCCATCTGAGCTCATTGAGTAGGACTTTGTGCCCTCCGCTAAAAGCCGTACAATATGATCTGGCAAAATGAATCAGCGGCCTAGGTCTGAATCATTCTCGTAACAATCTCTGGAGTCACCATCATAACAAACATGAAGGATCGGTCCACTGCCTTGTGATGTCCCAATTATTTCCATTTCGTCTTCCATATTTCCTCCACCTCACCTACTGGTCTACGGATCAAAGCATCAACAACTATGTTTTCCGCCCCCAGGTGGTACTATATTTTGAACTGGTAATCTTTCACGAAAACCATCCACCTGTGTTGACACATGTTCAACTCCCACTGAGTGAACAATTATTGCAGTGACTCGTGGTCTGTGAACATGTGAAATTTCTTCCCCAACAAGTAGTGTCTCTAAATCCGTAGGGCAAATATGAATGCTGGTAAGTCCAAGTCGTGGGTGGGGTATTTTTTCTCGTGAGGCTTAATCTTGCAGGAGGCATAAGCTATAGTATGTTCCTTCTGCTGAAGTACTCCACCAAGTCCCTATAGAGAAGCATTAGTGTACAC
Organism: Sambucus nigra; assembly: GCA_949130495.1. Lineage (NCBI taxonomy): Eukaryota > Viridiplantae > Streptophyta > Magnoliopsida > Dipsacales > Adoxaceae > Sambucus > Sambucus nigra. The sequence goes on along the minus strand of OX422217.1, from coordinate 55,893,050 downwards.
CATGTACTCCACTCATGGCCTAGGTAAAGCAAGAACTGGTGCTGAAGTCAACTTATCTTTCATCTCATCGAAAGCTAACTGACAAAGATCATCCCAAATGAAATTTGTTAATGGACCCAAATTCACGCCCTCTGATTAATCACCTGTAATACCGGGATAACCCCAAGAACATAGTCACCTTCATCAGTGTCATGGGTTGTCCCCACTCCCTCACTACTGATACCTTTCCTGGATCCACTATTATCCCTAATTCTGACACAATGTACCCTATAAACTGTACTTAACATAACCATAATCCGCACTTTTCATACTTGGCATACAATTAATGCTCTCGTAGAGTATGAAGAACGCATCTAAAGTGCTCGGCATGCTCCACCTCAGTCTGGGAATAAATCAGGATGTCATCTATGAAGACAATGAAAAACTGATCAAACAACTCTATGAACCCCTTGTTCATTAAGTCCATGAATACAACTGGAGCATTTTTTAACCCAAATGCCATGACTCTTAACTCATAGGACCCATATCTCATCAAGAAATTATTCTTTAACACATACTGCTCCCTAATCCGTAGTTGATGGTATCTCGATCTCAAATCTATGTTTGAGAAGAAGGTATATGCTCTCAACTGGTCGAACAAATCATTGATTCGGGGTAATGGATACTTCTTCCGTATCGCGACTTTGTTTAACTCTCGGTAGTCCACACATAACCTTAACGAACCATCCATCTTCTTCACAAATAGAACGGGAGAATCTCAAGGTGAGATACTCCTACGGACCTATCCCAATAGGTGCTCAATCTGATCCCGTAACTCCCTCATCTCGGTTGGATCCATACAGTACGATGCATAGGCTATCGATCGAGTTCCTGATATTAAATATATAATGAACTCTATCTCTGGACTAGGTGGTAGTCCTAGTATATCATGGAACACATCAAAAACTCGTGAACTACAGGAATCGAATCAATAGGAATCACAATCTCCTTTGAGGTCTCCTCCTCTATATAATATAAATGGGTGGACGATCCTCCCTCGGGATGAGGCATCGTCATAAGAAACATCTCCTGGCCCAGTATCGCAAAGATAATAGTCCTACTATAATAATCTATCATGGCTTTATAAGATGCAAGCCAATCCATGCCAATTATGGCATCATGCTCGTGTATTTCTACGACTATCATATCCGCCGGTAAAATCAAACTCCGTAACTATATACTTACCCCCATCATATAATGAAAATAAAAGACCCACTACCTAGGGGTTAGTCTACACTAGTCACTGTGCTCTCTGCTGTGCCTAACAACGCGGTGGTTCGTTCAAAACTAGTAGCTCTAAAATAGTGTGAAGCACCTGTGTCAAATAAAATATTCCCTTTAGTACCATGGATAGGAAAGTTACCCTCAACTGCAGGTGGTGCCTGCTGGGGTTCTGGCTAGTGGATGTTATAAACACATCCATACTATAACTGTCCCTGCTGAATCAGGGGTGCTGGAAGAGATGGGACCTGTGTTGGTGCTAGTAGGGAGTTAAAAAAAGAGGGTCTCTGGGGCTTCTGTTGGGCACCCTGCTGTTGGGAAAACATGGCCTTATCAGGGCAATCCTGCTTTCTATGGCTAGTCTTGCCACATGAGAAACACCTACCATTGAAGTTACCTCCCCTTTGCCCATTCTGTCCTCGCCTTTCTAGCCATATCCCTATCTCGAGTCACCCGATATCCCCCATATCCCCCATATCCCTATCTCGAGTCACCCGATCAAATCCTCTTAGTAGGGTCCCCCTGATGGGAACTCTGCTCACCATAATAGACCTTCCCCTGAGCTAATGGTGCCCCACTGGCACTACTATATTCGGTCTAGCCCTTTTGGCTAAAGTTCCCTGCTCGTTTTCTCCACTAATGGTGGAAGGATTGGTCCTGGAAATGCAAAAGTGCGGCATTGAGTACATCAATTAAAGTACCGAACGACAGATTACCTAGGAGGTGTTGACGAATCCTCCAGGTCAATCCATCCATAAACAACAGAATCTTCTTGTCTTCTGTAGGTTCCTCATCTAGCTTCGTAGTAAGAATCCTCATGAATTCCTCCCCATATTCTACCACTGTCATACCCTCCTTCTTCATATTCAATAATATCCGCCTCATCTCTGTCTGTACTGCGAAGGGAAAGTATTTATGATCAAACCTCACCCAAAAGCTCTGAATAGTCATATTACCCCTCTCGTCCAAGGTGGTAGTAGATTCCCACCACTATAAAGTTCCCCCCACTAGCTTATAGGAATCCAATAACTTCCTTTGAATGTTGTTACACTCGTACATGCGAAGATGCCTCTCGATATGATTCTTCCGTTGGCTCGCTATGATGATGTCAGAACCGCTCGAGAACTTTGGGGGATGTGCCATTTAGAAAGTAACCCTAACCCTTTCCCATGCAGCGAGAAACTGAAATAGAACTTGCACCACAGCCTGTACCTGGGGTGGGCCTGTTGCACCACTGCTAAGGCTGTATTTACCACCTGAGGAAAAATCGTGGGAACGTCAGTTGCATTAATCATTCCCTGAGCCTGAGCTGCTGGCTGCTCTGGTTGGGCATTTCCATTTCTCGGGGCTCGTCTGGGAGGCATCTCAAATGAGAAGGGATTTATTTGTCCACAATTATAATTAAATCTCAAATAGCTGAAGATGTAACCATATAAATCATAGTACAACATTTCTAAAGACAGGGCTTTATATCAAAGAACGCTAAGTGGAAAACATGTCAAGCCGTATAGATCCTAAAGGACACTAGAACCTGATGCTCTGATACCACCTGTGACACCCCGCCTAATTAAATACTGGATGATCAGTCCTTTATTAAATTAAAATCAAAGTGTGTGGTTGGTTCATTATTAGCATCACTGTCAAAAACAATTTTCATTATTAATCACCTAATAATTAATTAAGCTAAGTGTCAAAACATTTTCCCAATTAATTATACCCAATTAATCCATTAATAAATTCCATGCTTTATGATATAAGCCATTCCCATTCCACAAGAATAAATACTGAACATGAATGAAATACTAAAATAAATGAGACTTGATAAAAATTCCAGTTCAAAGTCTAAAACCAATAGAATCATAATACTCAATCCGACAAGAAAAGAAAAACTAATAACAAAATACAATCTCTAAAATAACTAAGCTGTAAACGGGCGACACATGCCCTAGCTAAAATGTCTGAACTAAGAATTGAATGAAAATATAGAAACGTCTAGTATCAATAACTTATAGCTTCCACAACAGCTGTAGCTCGTCGAATGTTCCACGAGTCTAAGTCTGGTGGTGACCTTGTGGATGGACACCTGGTATTATATATATATATCAAAAGAGAGTAGAAATACCAAGAAACGGGTCATAGCCCGATTTGTAAAACTATTTGTTTTAGCAAGTATTTAAAGAATGCATTATTGCAATTATTATATGCATATTAGTTCCGAACTCTCACATGAGATCCGCATCCCTCCACTAATGTGCACACCTATCATAAGTCTACCCTAACCTAGTTATCCATAATATCCCCAACTAGGTCATAGACTTAAACTACTAAATATAGCTCTTAAGAGAAAATCATATCGCCCATACAATACGTTATTTAATACTTCACTCCCATTACCTGCATTTGATATTCTCTGTTCTAGTAGTAAATACGTTAGCCCCTTATGTTAACTTGTTTACCAACATTTACATATTTGTTAACTTCACACATTAGGATTATTGACCATAATAACTAATTATATAACTATATATATATAGTAAAATTATCCATATACATATATATATATATATATATATATATATATATATATATATATATATATAAATCCTGCGCCCCTTGGTTAGGACCACTAGGCGCAATGCATACTCTGCTATCATGTCCCGATGCATCACTCACTGCATAAAGGACAACTGGTTCGGCATCTCCCACGAACCATAAGTCTCATAACACAAATATTGGAGGCGAGCATACTCACCGGCTAAATGGGTAACACACATACCTATGCTCCCATTCAACCGTCAAAACTTTCCTATGTAATAGATAACACATATCCAAGTTCATATACTCTAGGTACAAGTGAAATATCCCTCTATTGGGTCACCCAGGATAAGACTGTCCATTGCACGAAACCTCCGCCCGATAGAAAGCAACGTTGGTATTCTATACAGACAACAATGATAAATATATAGTAACAGGCATTCCCGAAGCCTTACAAAAATTTAGGTATTAACCCAATCCATATTTATATTTCTACACGTAGTATATTTCTCTTCACTACTTACATAATTAACTCGATTATTCATACTCTCGAAATTCCCAAGGTTAATTCACCTATTCAATACTTCATGTATCATGCTAGAATTTCTTACCAAAATAATTTTTCACTAAGCTAATATTAGTAATTGGCAGTTTTTCTAACATAATTAACTGGGTAGCAGGATCTAGGGAGAAATAGAGAATTTTTGGGCTTTTTTGAGACCTGTTGTTCGAACGAATTAGCAGGTCATTTGAAGGACTCTGACTTCTCGTTCGAACGATACTCCATCTCATTTTAACGAGATGGGTCTTTATTTGCTTTGAACATACCTGTTACGTGTTACTGTTCATATTCGTCTACAACAAAATTTTAGTCCTAAATCCTCTAAATTTCTCAACCCCAACACCAAAACAGCAATCCTAATTTATATTCAAACATATATAAATGATTTCCCTTGACTTTGAACCATTAATTCAACATAAATCAGTTTTAAAATCCACAATCCCAAATTTAACAATTCAAAACCCTACTTCATCAAATTTCCATACAAGAACATCAATTTCAATTTAATCTATCATCAATACTCATCAATTTGGGATTTCTAAACTATCTACATGAGGGATTCATTCTACTTTAATCTCCAGATTTTAATAAATGCCATTAATCCTCCAATTTCATAAAAAATCATAAATTAAAGGTGAATATTATCTTCCTCCACCCATGTAAACATGTTTATTGCTATAAATTTGAAGTATTAAACACTTGCCTTAATTTCTATGATCTAATTCGCTGTTGATATGGGTATGAGTTGGTTCCTCGTCTCGCGATCTACACTTTGGTATAGTTTTTGGTGTGTGTTCTTGAGTCAGGTTCCAAGAACATAAATGGATTCTTCTTCCTTCCTTTGTGCCTTTCTCTTTTCTCTCACGTAGGTTTAGAGTTTTAATTCCCCACTAAACCATGCATCTCCTTATTTAATTTCTTAATTTTCGTCGATATTGTTACTCCAAAATTCCAAACGACAAAAATACCCCTATGGGGTGCCGGTTAGGCCTAAAATTACCCCGGAGTCCAAATAAAATGCACGGGTAGATTTTTATGACCATCTCGACCCTTCTGGACTCAATGGTGCACTCAAAATTACCGTACGAGTTATACAAAAAGAATTTATCTTTTTATTCCATACAATTAGTTCCGATACGACTCACACACGCGTCCAGACTTAAAATACGAAAGTGTCGTATTTCGCACTCCGAAAATTCATAAAAATTTATATAATTCCATATTACATTTTCCATCAATAAGTATTAACCCTTGGCACGCAAGTTAATAATCATTTTAAATTCAGATTAATTAACAATTAAATTTCCTGGACTTTTTAATTTATTTAATCCAACAATAATAATTAATTCGATAATTGTTTAATATCATAAAAATTCAGGGTATTACACCAATAATTTAGTGGATCTGGCAGTATTTGGGATTAGCTCTCACTTCTTCATCTGGCTCCATCGCTGGAGTATCCTTAGGCTCATAGACTATCCCCCTTGCACCATGGCTTCGTAACCACTAATGAAATCTTCAATGGTTAATGGTAATGGTGGTGGATCCTCTCTATCTCTGCCAAGCTTCTTTTTATTGTCCTTCTTCGGCTACTTGGACACTTCTCCTCCATTGGCATATCCCACTCATGGGTGTCGGTCACGTCCTACAATGGGTTGTACTGACTTCCTTAATACTATCGGGACAAGAATCGAGCTTGGATGGATAATTAATGAGATGTTTCTTATTTCTTTTAAAAATTACGCAAAGGTTCCTTCACGCATTTCATTTATAAGGTGACAGTTATACTTCATGAGCAAACTTTTAGCACAAATCGGATGTAGTTTGGACTCCTTAACCTCCTCCCTCGCATCGAGGAACCTTTCTCTGAATCATTGGATGTACGCCACCACCTCCTCTCCTGGTCGTTGCTTCTCCCTGCCGAACTACATCAACATCAATTCATCTTCAGTCAAAAAGAACTTGTGGATAAAATGAATGTGCATCTCTTAGCACGTTGAGACACTATTTAGAGCTAAGTGAGAGTATTAGATATATTCTTTTTAGTAAGGGATTTAGAAAACTCCCTCAATGTTAATTTCTTATTGTTACAATGGGCCCCCATGTTCTCAATATTTCACTTCATATGCTGCTTCGAGTTTCCCCCTTCCTTGTGTATTTCTTAAATATAGGGGGAATGTAATTCTTTGGGTAAGGTTCTTCGTTTTACTCCTCAATATAGGGAGTACGAAAATCATGGTATACTGATGCTACATCGCTGGATGACTAGAAGGAAGGAACTATCATCATCAACATTTCTTTTTACATCTCCTTACTCATTTCTTCTATGGCAGATTCAAGAGTTTTCTCAACTGTTAGAGCAATGGGATGAAGGACCAGAAGTGGAATGCTTTCCACATTTAGGGTACCCACTATTGGGAAAGGGGTGGGGATAATGTTCATTGGGGCAGATCCTGTTGGAGTTGTGCTCAATAGGAAACCTGAGCCTCCATTGGTGTTACGAAAGAGTTGGGGTAGATTCCCCCTCTAAAAGTTAGTGAACCTACATGTGTCTATAAGAACTCAAATAATTTTCCCATAGGAAGGGCTATCTACGCATGTTCCATCATGACGCTTGTAGATGCTTGTGTGACTTATGGGATTCCTATTGCTGTTTGAACTTAGGGAACCTCCACCCAAGGTGCCCCCTCCCTGGAAGCGTCAATCTCCCTCCCCACTTATTCCTCATATATCTAAATTGCATCAAATTCAAGGGTACGATTAAGGTTTTCTTGTGGCACGCGTCTAAAAGAATGCCTCCCTATCATGGTCACCAAATTTTAGAGGGTAGTACCCCTAAAGGCTTGGGAGTATAGTAATACCAGTAGAGTCTTAAAACCTATAGGTATGGTAATGAATGATAACCCAAGTACTATTTAACAAAGTAAAATGAACACACAACATTCTATATAACAAACACTCAGATTGAACTCACAAATCTCTCATGTATAACTCAAATGATAATAAAGGAAACTCATTTAAAGGGAGAGAGAACTAAGCACTGTAGATACACCTTGATAGGCAGCCAACATACAAACAACCTCTAGTGTATGCCTGATTAGCAATTAAAACCCTCACAATAAATGTCAATGGTTGGTGATTAAACTCTGTGGTTTTGCAATAACTTCTATTTGATATATTCTCTCTCTATCAATAAGATCTATGGAAAAACCTCTCTTCTCAAAAGTGGTTGATTCCAATAATTAGCCCCACACCCCCCACGAGATGTCTCAGTCCTTCTTAATGTGGAATACCTCCATCTGACACTTTATGTCTCAATCATAAAATGCCTTATGGGTTACCACACCCTAAGTCATAATCATTGAATGCCAGGACATGAATTTTTCATAAACATTATTCATTAGAGGACTATCACAACATAGTTAGCTTACCAAATCGTCTGATAGCTATAATATCACAACAGTTTACTGAAGTTTGGATTGGATAGTGGGTTAGTCTCCACCTAAAGTACATTTGACATTTGGTAAATGGATGTTTATCTTAAAGCTCCCTGTACGGTGGAACTCAAGTTTACTCAAAAAAAGCCTCCACGGTGAAAGATCTCTTAGTGTTTTACCATGTGTATCTAAGATGGTCAAGATAGGCCTTAAGTCTGCCCCACTTCTCAATACTCAAAACCAATTTCCATTGAAGTTCCCACATCGAGGTCATTCTATAATGCATGTGAGCACTCACAAGCCCTGCCAGACTTGATCTCTCACAAGTACAGTTTGACCTCACACGTAATACTACAATTGTTAAACATTACAATCAATGTAATTGGAAGATACAATTTGACTTAGTAAGAATGAAAGGTAAAAAAGGAGCTCTCTCAGCAAGTTTTCTCGCCTCACTGTCTCGTTATCTTCATGTTTTTTCCTTCTTTTGAGTCTCTTTTGTTAATTGGGAAGCTCTCTCTAATTCATAGATTACCTTCAATACCCCCTACAACCATAATTTCATGCATTGATTTAACCTTATCAGATATGTTTTATCCCCATAGTATGATTCTTAGGTAGCACTCAATGCTGTAAAAAGTTGTTAACATATTTCTCTACAATGAAAAAGCTCTAATACTTTACATCCAATAGGGGTAACATGGACCAAAGTAAATTTAAATAATTAACCTTATCTATTATCTTTTATGACCCCTAACATTCACATAAAATCTAACTAAAACCTTTATTTTATCAGTACATAAGGAGGATTCAATGTTTATTTAAAAAAACAGACCACTCACCCAAAATTATAAAGCTCATCTTAGCATTTTTTCAACCATCTCTCACTCAACGAAGAAAATGTGAAAATTGGGAGATGTAATTGTTACCCCTAACAATCAAATAAAATCTAACATAAACCTTTAATTTATCAGTACATAGGGACGATTCAATGTTTATTTTAAAAAAAATAGACCACATTCCCAAAATTGTAAAGCTGATCTTGACATTTTTCCAACCACCTGTCACACAACTAAATAAATTTCAAAATTTTAAGATGTAGACAACTAATAGACCTCAAGATTGAAACACAAGGATTGTTACATCCAATTACCCAATATACCTCAAGATCACAAGTTGTGCAAAAGAAGATGTTTTATCAAACATCAAAGCCATGCACACACTAAGCTCCTCAGGAATGAAATCTTGCAAGCAAGATCATTTCATATCAAACCATACATATTAGATTATTCTGAAATCATGCACTACATATTCCCAAGGAAAAATTAAATTTCCAAGATAAGACATGCGTAGAAGAAGCATTACGCTAAACCAAGCTTTGCACAACATGTTCCTAATCATTTTTCAATGTTGTAACTAAGTTATGCGACATATTATAAATGTGTTCATCCACAACTTCATAGTATAAACAAACCAACGAAAAGATAAAGTGATTAAAGTTAAAGTAACCTTCTCAAATCATGCAAGCATAAAAGTAAGACGTAATGTAAACCCTCACCCCACGAGGAGGATACAAAATATTATAATGCCGAGAAGTAATACAACTCCGTCCAGCAGTTATCTATAGCAATAAATAATTAACCCTAGAGCCCCGTGGACATTGGCATGTTTTCAAATCACATATATATTATGTTATGTCTGTGATTTCATTACTTTCTATCATATTCATCATTGTTTGGCTTGTGCGCATTAAATAACAAAATTTACAAACTATAATTGGCATTATTTATGGGGACAATCTAAGTTTTTTCCGTTAGAATATCTACTAAAATGTCTCCCGCATCCAACTTGGATCACCAAAATCTCAATGAATAGGAGGGTCGTTAAAAACACAATAATGGGGATTAGGAGGGTTGTCCCCTAGACTACGACAATCATGACAACCAGTAGGGACGTCTGTCATCTCCTACATCCCAAATGATTAGATCCACAGTCGGTAATTATTACCAATACTTTGGTGCTTGTTATCATCCTCAGGAGGAGAAAATGCTTATCAATGCTGAGCTTAAGTGATCTGACTAAATAACAAGGCTTGTTGATAATTAGTAAAAGTACCTTCTAAATGAAAGATTTTCCAACATGCACCAATAGTAGTAGAATTCTTGACATCAATGTTGCCTAAAGAAGATAGAAAGAGAATCCTATGGGAAGAAGCAAAAAAATGGGCACATTTCACAAACTTCTAGTCCTAAGTTGAGGATGGAGTACTCAATGATAAAAGCAACCCCCACTTATAAAGTTGATAATACGCAAATATTGTGTATTTCATCCATCGAACCTATGATTTTTAGCCCCCTCGGGTGCCTTAATCTATATATTTAAGCCCGTTAACTAGAAAACCTTGGTTTATATTGTTAACATGCTATATGAGAGGTGAATTGGTCTTTTGTAGGTATTTAGGTACTAAGAATGGAGTTCAGACACATTCCGCTCAAGTTTCGTACGCAATCGCATGTTCAAGGGAAATTTGGTCAATTAATAGTTTGGGCACATGGCCCAACACCTACGTGGAAGTTTTAGCCCTCCTCGCGAGCTTCACATGTCCTTTAACGGTGCTTGATTCCGATCCCTAACGAAGAAGTTACGGCGTTTCTAGTGTAAGGGAATACCAAATACACCAAAACAGGAGGAAAGGAGAAGCTGCCCTGCTTGATCGATCGATCCTTTAGATTTTGGTCATGATTTCAACCATCGATCGATCGATCCCCTACTTTTTTGAGATATTTTTATTTTCTTTTCTTTCTTTTTTTTTTCTTCCAACTTACTATATAACACAATTTTGTTGTAATATCAGACATACTTAGTTTTAGAAGACATTTTAGGTTAGGGTTTGGTTTTGAGAGATCATCTTCTTTTCTTCTTGGGGTGACATCCATTTGGTTTTGTAAGATTTAACTATTCATTATCATCTGCTTTAATATAGTTTTGTTCTTTATTTTCCCTGCTCTGTAAATTAGTTTCATGATTTGTTAATTAGTTTAATTGCTTTATTTCTTGATTTCCTAGTTTAATTAGTTGTAATTTAGTTTAATCATTATGTGCCCCTAGATAAATAGGGTCGGGATTTTGTTCCTCCATTAAAAGGCCCCGAGCTCCGAAAATTAGGTTTTGTCCAGAATTGTTCTTAATTGAACCCCTGCGTATTAAAGTCGAATTATTACGTGTTTAAATTTCTATGTCACACAACATTAGTATTTAAAGAAATAATCTGAGTTTAATCCGCGTATTACCAATTTTCGATTAAATGTTTATTCACGCAACTTTGGATTAAATTCTTTATTGTGTGATGTTTATCATTATTGATAATGCTCGATTAAATTAATCTAGAGCTGGAATTCTGATTATCTGTATGGTTGGATGTTATCCCGATTCTCGCTTTACTTTTATTTATACTTAACTTATTCTCTTCTTTTATTTAGAACCACCCATAACATTTTTAAACTTTTATTCCTGAATAAATAATCCAATTAAAATCTGTCGAACACTCCGTGTGGATTCGATACCCGACTTACCACTATACTTGTATCGCAAGTGCAGTTATAATTTAGGTTTTTCTATAGAGTTAGTGAGCCTAATATAAAATTATTGGTGCGTAGGTGACTCTCGCGAATTGGCAAAGACCGGTCTATCAAAAGTCTCATAGAAAAAGAACACGATGTAACGAACAACGAGGATAGTGAGAACTCTTCGATTTCATTAGAAGAGACGTGGATGAACACCAATCCCATCAAGAGGTTCTCATAAACAAACAATTTGGGAGAAAATATCTTTTGTATTGGATAAAGTCACTCTTAATCAAGGCATTGAGGAGTCTGAGAGCCCTAAGAAATTTACTTCCCCACGATTCATGCCCTATGATGGGAAGATAGACCCTACCGACCATTTTAAGTATTATCGTAGGGAAATGACGTTGTGGAACACCAATAAAGGCTTGATGTGTCGAATATTTCCCACCAATATTATACATGCTGCTTAGAAGTGGTTCAAAAAGTTACTAGACCGATAGAACGCCTCCTTCAAATAGTTGCTCGAGGCCTTCACAAATAGGTTTCTCACTAGTAGTACCTATCCTTAACAAATGGATTATCTGCTCACGATGATGAAGAAGTATCGGGGAACACTCCATGAGTATGCCATAAGGTGTTTGGTTGTGTATAATACAGTGGAAGACCAGAACAAGTAAGATGCAATGGCTTCCTTCAAGAATGGTGTTTCGAGCATTTTGATGATTTATGAGTTCCTCACTAAGCAATAGGCTATTACGATCGACGATCTCTTACAAAGGATTAAGAAATATGCCAAGGTTAAAGATATGGTGGCCTGAGTTGGTCAGGAAGGAGATCGATAGAAACAGTCTAGTAATAGGGACAAAAAATGACGAATAAGAAAGGAAGGACATACCACACTAGAACCAAGAAGAAGAATCTTGAAAAAAATTAAAAACATCAACAAAGGTTTTACTGAACTATTCTACAATATCGTATACAAGATCACAAGTCGATAGTATTTCAAACGGACCAAGTAAATGAATAGTAATCCTAAGAAGACCATGAGGTTGTAGTAATCCATGGTGGCTTAGAACTAGTGCACAACACAAAGCCATATAACATTTTGTATGCATGTTGCGGTCATAAATATTCATTTCTTCATGAAGCCTCAAGATTAAATCAGATAAAGGGGAATGCCTTAAGGATAGAAGTGAAGAAACCTACATCAGCAATAGAGGTGTTTTAGATCAACCCGACCGTTCCCATTATGGACAATCTTTGACAATCGACTGATATTAATTATTTCAAGAACATTGTATTGACTAATGATAATCAAGTAGGAAAAAGGTTCCCTATCGTCATTCTCTTATAATGAATCTCACGTTCGCTATTTATGATGTGGACACGTTGTTGGTGGATTAGGGCATCTCCTTGGAGGTAATATACCACGATATTTTTAGCTAGCTTGATCTGTGTATTGAAAACAAGCTTGAATCCACCATGGGCCTAGTGGAATTTATAAGAATGATTACTTTGCCATTTGGAATGTTTTTATCCCTTACCGAGTAGGAGGAATATCTTATCTCATTGAGTTACTTGTGTTAAATATAGATTTCCCATATAATTATATACTCGGTAGAGGGTGGTTACATGCCATAAGGAAAATGTCATCCAAATACCACCAAAGGGTAAAATGCATCACTCAAATGGGGATCATGGAAATTTTGGGGAACCAATCCTTAAATCGAATGTGTTTTAAAGATACCATCCAACCAAAATAAGTAAAAAATAATGATAAAGTTATGGAGCCAATGGAGGTCTCCGTACACTCCAAATAGTAGATAAACTATAGGTGATCTAGTGTTGAGGAAACTAGAGTTTCCTTATCAATATGTTCTGGGAGTTTCGTCAAGAGGGGGTCTTCGATAAGGACTAACTTGAGCATAAATTTTTGATCGGAAACTCAATTTCCGATAAAGGGAAGGAATAACTAATTATTTTACTTAAAATCAATTAGGATGTTTTTCCTAGTAACCATATGATATGCAAGGAATAGATCCAGAAGTAATGTGTCAAAATTTCCATGTGGATCGATTACATCCACCAGTGACTCAAAAGGTATGAAAAACCTCACTTGAGATATCTAGGGTTATCGAAGAAGAATTATGGAATCTTTTGGAGGCGCAGTCTACTAGGTAAGTTCAAATCTCTAATTTCCTATCAATTTGAAGAAAAATAATCGGAATGGAGAGTCTGTACTGACTTAATTGATCTGAACCTATTATGTATAAAGGATAGCTTTCCTTTACCCAAGATAGACCAGTTAGTCTATGCCACCACCAACCATGAACATATAAGCTTCTTCAGTGCCTACTCAAGGTACCATCAGATCCTGCTATTTCATCTGATCAGTAAAATACTTCCTCTATCACCAAGGTATGGCTATACAACTACAAGGTGATATTGTTCAGATTAAAGAATGTTGGCAAAAACAATTTGAGACTTGTAATGAATATGTTAAAGGATAAGTTGGGATATATGATGGAAGTATACTTAGACAACATGATTGTGAAAAGTAATAAAAAGTCACCCCTTTACGGACCTAACAAAGAGTTTTGTAGTCATTCGCTATTACGAAATGAAACTTAATGCAACCAAGTACTTATTTGTTGTAAAATTAGGAATGTTCCTCGGATACCTGGTCAGTCAAAGATGTATTAATAGAAACCCCATCTAGAATGAAGCCATCTGGAAAGTAAAATTCCCAATCATTATGCACGACATGCAAAAAATGATTGCCATGCTCTTTGTACTGCACGGATTCATATCAAGATCTTCATAAAAATGCCAGCCATTGTTAAATAACAAGGAAAGAAAGGAAATAAATATAGAACATTGAATGCACCTAGACATTTGAAGAAGAAAAAAGTATTTGAGAGAACCATTGTTGTTTAGCATTCCTTACTATGAGGGACCATTGCACTATTACCTAGTAGTGTCCGTTAGTGAATGTAGCTCAACAATCTATTCTAATATAGCCTCAAATTCTAAAGAGGATGGAGCTGGGATACCTCGGTGGAAATTTTTCTTGAATAAATAATGCACTTGGGATTTCAAGACTACAACAACAAAGGAGTGTATGGAGCCTTTATCGGTCGGCTAAAGAGGGTACTCTCCCTGGACTCTTGACATATTGATGTCTTTTGCGGTTTAAGGCTAGTATAAATTAGATATGAGGCGACTATAACTGTAGGGACAATAATGTGTCTGTGTCCTTGGAGAATCCCATACCTAGTCGCTAAGTTCAAGTATGCATACGTGCAACTGGTCCTAGGGAAAAATTCTCACGAAAAATCCCTAACCCCACTAACTTCATCTCTTAAGGGAGAGATGAAGCAAATAATCTAAGTAAATTATCTTGATCGTCCAAACATCAAGAAATGGAAATATGTCGAGCATGCTAGGGCCATTAATAAGGCACCGAGATGGATGGATCCAATAGTTTGTTACCTAAAAAAGGAAGACCATTCAAACAATGAGAAGAAGGGGAAGAAAATCTGACTAAAATTTGATCGCTTTCACTTATTAATAGGCTAAAAACTTTATCGATGCTCTTTTTTAGGATCGTGCATTTAGTGAATACACCCATATGATGTTAAAAACCCTTTATGAATTTTACTAGGAGATACATGGAATCCATGCAGGGGGCGTTGGAATTTAGGGCCAGGAACAAAGTGTATGGGTGGTCATATATGCAGCATAATGTAATCACCGACATATGAAAGTGCAATAACTACAATTATATGTGAGCACAATATTAGACACCCTCTTTCGAATATTATATGTGAACACAATATTAGACACTACAATAGTTCAGGGCCTATACTCACATTTTGTAGGCTATTTGAACTACGCTTAGGAGATCAATAAGAAAAACACCCTATGCCCTAGCTTATGGAATGGAAGTCATCATTCCACTGGAAACAAGTATGCCAATGAATTCTACCTTAGTTGACTCAACAGTGAAGAGACCAAAGAAGATCTTGACCAAGTCAATGAAAAGATAGAATTAGGTCTTATAAATCTCAGCTCGTACAAAAAATAGTTGACTCAGCAATACAACAGGGGGTTAGGGTGAGAAATTTTATAGTTAGAGACTAGGTACTCCGAAAGATTATGAGAAATGCTAAGAATCCCTTAGGAGAGAAACTTCAGCCCAACTTCTCAGGCCCATTTAAAGTCATTCGAGACAACTTGTTAGGATCTCTCCACATGGAACAATGGAGGGTGGAAAGTTTCTTCGAGCATAGATGTAACCATTCTGAAGAAGTAATAGTTTTAGGCATAAATTTATTTCACTTTTTTAATTACTTTTCAAACATTCATTTAGATTTCCCTCACATATTTACACATGTCATAATTTAGCTCTATGTTATTTTCAAAGTGGTAAACAAATGAGTATTAAAAAAAGAGGATCTATTAGTCTAATTATGTTTTCTTTGGAGAATTACCCATTACTCTAATGATTATTATTTTTCCAATATATTCTTTTAAAAGTAATTAACTAGTGGAATAAAGACAATATCAAAATTGAAACATCTTCTTAAATATTACCTGGTTCATTGTCCAATGGTTAACCCAATTCAAAATGTATTAGCGATGAAAAAAACTTAAACTTTATGGCGTTGACCCCACAAAGTTGTGAATTCTTGATTTTCTGGCTCTAGGCCTGATTTGATAACACAACATCACCTAAATGGTAGGAACATATATGCGGCAGCGTAAAGGGCAGAAAATGAAAAAAGGAAATCCATTAACACTCTGAAGTTATTCTAAGGAAAATGGAAAGAAAAAAAATACATTGAGAAAAATAAAAATAACATATTCAATCACTGTAATGACGTGATATGACTTTAAGTGCTCTAACTCTAGCTAAAATAAAATCTATTCTGTAAGGAGTAATAGCTTCGGACAAATCTATGGTTCTTGATGAACCTTTAGGAATCCCCTATTGACTATGTTTGGAGGTAAAAAAAAGTCCATCCACTCCACCCATGTCATAATTGATGAGGCACTTCCTTATCTGACTGGAATAGCATCCATAGGGATCCCTAAAACATTGGTTAATCAAGACAACAAGGTCTGCAAATACCGTAATTCAAAATCCTTTTTTTGAACTTTTCCATTGCTAGGGCATTAAGCCACCCGTTCCTTTTTCCAGCATTACGGGAGTCATTTAAGGTACAATTATAATGAGGAGAGACTCATATTATCTATCCATCCATACTTGGTAAGGTTGCTTATGAAAATTAAATGTATGGTGATCAAGCTTATCGGATAGGCTCTTGATGGTAGTCACTTTGTTGTGAAAAGACTTGTTGATCATATTAGAAAGATAGACCTTTTATGGTCGCATCCTTATCATTCAAATAGTTTTGACAATTTTTAAGCTCCTATATTTCTTTAGCATTCTCTTCTTTAAGAAATAAGGAACCATATTGAAAGTGTTCTCATGCCTGGTACTTTTTAAATCTTTTAAGCTCAACGATCAAATAATTTTTCTCATTCGTAAGAAGAGTAGTGACCTGTATCCGATAAGGTCGACATGCAGAGATAAACTCTTCTTTGAATGGGAAGACTTAATGTTGGCTAGCATATTTTCAAACCCTCCTTTCCCCTGAACTCATCCACCTTCTCATCAAATTTAGTGCTCATATTGGTTAATGATTTCCTATTATTAATTTTAATAGCAAGGACCATGTCATGAAATGTTGCGTTATCATCCACATTATGGTGAAAAATGTAATGTAGATTCAATTATGCATCATTTGTTTAGACAAACACAATAAGGCCCGATCACTAGTCAAGAAAATAATTATCATCATCATCATCATAGCCAGTACGAAAATGTCTTCCATAATTTTCCTGAAGTTATGCTCAGTAATGATGAATGCGGTAAGTCTTGCATTAGACATCATATATAAATGGTCGGATGTATGAGTATAAAAAATATAATAAAATATAAGGAGTACTATAAAAAATGCAACTGCTAAATTGACCTATGAATTTCGTTAATAAATGACAAATAGGGTAATCCCCTATATGGTTGATTGAAAAGAAAAGAAATACAATTCTTCTTAGAATTCGTAAGAATCATTCTCATCGACCTTCTCTTTCTCGGCAACTTGAATATTGTCTATGTCTTCCAGCTATTCGATCCCACTAGAATTAGTTTATCCGACCTTCCATATAGTAAACCTAATAAAAGAATCATCTCCTCTGACCTCTTTCCCTTCCTCATTAATATATATTTCCCCCTCAATTTGAGGAGGCGGAAGTTCATTACACTCCATAAAGATGTGAGAGTCCTCAGAGATTTGAACCTTCATAAGTGCCTCATCTCAACTATTTTTAAATAATACGTTTATTAGGTACGTAATATAGTCTGCGACTTTAGATACAGGCTTATCCCAACCATTAGAAAAGGCATCAACATTACACCTTAACAATCGGCATAAGGGCTTATGAGCTTTAGAATTAGCGTTATCACCTATTATCTTAAAATTCTCGGCCTCATCCTTCGCACTCTCGTCCTGTTTTTTGTCCTAATCCACAACAATGACCATAAATAAGAGTCATTAATCTTCTTTTGAACATTAGTCTTCTTAACATCTAGGCTTTATCCCTTTTTGTGAAGGTTCACCATCTTAGTCACCCAGGCAATATTAAGCAATCCGAAAACTTCCAGAGCCTTTCTCAACAGAAAAAAATCCAACTTCACATCAATGGAAAAAATTTCAATGATTCATTCCTCTCCAATAGATGATCACAATCGACATACAACTGCGAGACAATGGCCAAATAGTGGTGAGCAATATAATCAACTTAATATAGCCTCTTCCCAATTATCTGGGGTCGGCTGCATGAATACTTTTTTTCCATTCCATTATGTTTAGTACAATATATTCAATAAAACGACATCATATCATATCTTTTTTACAGTATTCTACCAAGTTAATATTGGCCTACATTTTCCCCTTACATTACCATCAATACTAACTAGATCACTCTTTTCTACGGGGGCATCCATCGATTTGTGCTTAATGTGTCCAAACTATATAAGTCAATTTTACATCAGTTTATCTTCTTTAGGGGATACATTTAATTTTTCATGAATTCATTCATTTTTAATTTTATCCCTTCGAATTTACCACAAATACGTTTTAGCATTCACATTTTTGCCTCTACACATTTTATTTTTGGTTGCCCAACACTCGGTCCCATATAACATGGTGGGTCTAATGTCCACCCTATTAAATTTCTTTATTTAAATTCAAAAGTATACACCTATCACACAATCGAATGGTATCACTTCCCCACTTAACCCACCATGTTTCAATCTTTTGAGTAACATCATTACTAATATCTTCATCTTTTGGGATAATCGAGCCTAAATAATGATATTGACAAATTTTAAGTATCTCTTGACCCTTTAGTTTCACCACACCCCCCGATTGTACTTCTATTTCTTATAAATTTTCACTCAAGATATTCTATTTTAGTCTTGCTTCTTTTAAATCCTCCCAATTCTTGAGTTTCTCTCCATAATTACAATCTAGAATTAATTCCCATCTTATTCTCATCCACTAAAATAATATCATATGTGAATAGAATACACCGTGACACCTCATCTTATATTTTTCCAGTTAACACATTCATAATAAGATCAAAGAGATATAAATTTAGTGTTGAACGTTAATGTAGACCTACATTAATTGGGAATTCACTGATTTCTCTAGCCGATGTTCTTAACATAGTCATGTCCCCATCATACATATCTTTGATCCTCAAGTCATTCATCTTTTTTATGTTTAACTTATCATATTATCTCTCCTTGTATCCTATTATACGCCTTCTCCAAATCTATATAAACCATATGAGGGTCCTTCGTTTTCTCCCTACGCATCTCCATTAATCTTCTCAATAAATAAATTGCTTCCGTCGTTCACCTCCCATGCATAAACTCAAATTAATTACTATATACGATTATTTTTAATCTCAATCTATATTCATTCACTTTATCCCACAGTTTCATCGTATTACTCGATAACCTAATGCCAGGACAAATTGAAAGACTTTGTATGTAACCTTTATTTTTACAAATAGGTACTAAAATAGTCTTTCTCCATTCATTTGATATCCTATTTGTCATTATAATTCTATTAGATATTTTTCTAAGCTAAAACACTCATTCCTCCCCTAAACACTTTAGAACCTCTATAGGGATACCGTCTGCACCTAAAGCCCTCCCCATTTTCATCTTTTTAGAAAAATTCCAATATATGTTGTTCTAATTGGGTGAAAAAAATATATTTTCTTGAATTTCTCTGAGTTCCTCGATATCTAATTTACCCCCAGTATCTTTATTCGATAAACGTTGAAAATAATTTTTTCATCTTACCGTAATCTTATCATCCTTTACAAGCACTCCCACATCATCCCCTTAATACACTTAACGTTATTACAATCTTTTGTTTTCCTGTCCCTAAGTTAAGTTGACATATAAATACTTTTTTCCCGGTTCCTATTCCTAATTTTGTTTTAAGATCATCATATGCTTTTAACTTAGCATCTTTTACCAATTTCTTGACTTCCCTTTTAGCGCATCTGTGTATCTCAAAATTTTCTTTGTTTCTAGTTGTTTCTCATGTTTTACAGCACCCCCTTATTATTTTAACTATATTTTTTACTTCTTCATTCTACCAAAAAGTTTCTTTAGATTATTCCCAACTCCTTTTTGATTATCAAAGAATTTCTTTCGATATTCTCCTAGTGCATTGGGTCATATTATCCCGCATTATGTTAGTCTCATATTGGATATTCCATGATGCTTCATTTAATATAATATCTTTGTTTTTAATTTCTCTCCTATTAAGTTCCACCACCTAGTTCATGGGTTAATATTTACTTTTTGTACGTGTGAATGATTTTTAATATTTATGTCCAACACTAGTATCTTATGTTATGAGGTTAAACATTCTCCCATGATACGTTAATCGGTCTTCTTTCCTAGTAATGAAAAATCTATTATGTTCTTATCTGTTCCACCTTTCTATGTTATTAGGCGTTCAAGCCTCTTTTTAAAACAAGTATTTACTAATATAAAATCATAACCCACTGTAAATTCTAAGATTGACTCTCCACCATCGTTTATCTCTAAAACCATACCCTCCATGCACTCTCGCATATTCTACATGATTTTCTACTTTGTGGACATTAAAATCTCCCCCTCTATAGATCTTCTCACCTACAGGTATTTCCTGAATTAATTCATCCGTTTTGTTCCAAAATTATACTTTAGGGTGGTTATATAGTACAATTTTGGCTAAATAGGCATTAACAATATTAATTATTTTTTCACTTAATACCAATTTTACAAGAATAAGTGTATAATCTTTCCTATTAATGGTTATGATATCATCCTTCAGATTTTGATATACTATTATTCCGATTTTGTTCCTATATCTATATTTTCCTATATAATATAATTTAAATCGTGTATTTTCTATTTATCTATCTTTATCACCGACCCAATTAGTTTTTTTGCAAACAATCTGTGTTAACTTTTCTTCTTATCATCGTATTCACTAACTCCATCCCTTTCCCCTATCATAGTCCTTATGTTCCAAGTCTCTAAACTAGTTAGACTATTTTGGACTATCTTCTTTACTCACACACATCTAGATTAGTTTTGGAACCCTTACTTATTTATCATCGCACCTGGGTGCCGAAGTGTCCCCTCACACCTATTTTCGAGACACCAAGTGGAAGGCAAAATGTTCTAACAAACAACCACTAGATAAGGAAAAAGCACCTATTGTAAAAGTGGGAAGGACTCCCAACCGAATCAATAACTAAATATTGTTGGGACACTTAACCACAGACTACACAATGCCCTTGACCTTATCATGAGTCATTTTTTCATGATATCCAGTGGGAGGGAGGATGATATTGATCCTTATTATGTCTTTTTGAGAAATGATCATGGCCATTGGAGGGTGAATCTTTGATGTCCATGGGATTGGTAATCTCACGAACTAAATTATTTTTATCCACTGATCAAGAAACATATTTATCAATGCCCAAACGACGTACATGGGTAGGCTTGGTGCCCATATTTGTGATGTTCGAATTTTTAACTATCCTCTTATCCATAGGATAAAGCTCTGTACAAGTACTGATTAATACATCCAGCAGTTCAAAAGAAGATGATGTTCCTTCATTGTTATATCCCACCCCTTTTAAATCTTAGGAGGTGGAAGATTTCAAGTTGTCCAACACAATAGAGATGACCAAACTTTATTATACTTGTCGAGAAATAAAGGAGGTGGTAGAGATCTTGTAGTTGAGGAGAACAATAACAGACCTAGATGGTCATTGTTTCCAAGCCCCCTGGTGGATTGAAAAAACCTTTTGAATATCGAAGAAGTTCACTTTGTCATCACGAGGTAATTTTTCTTACTAGTAGATATTGCTAATATAGGAAAAAGTAGTGACAATAATCAAAGAAAAGAAAACACAACAACAAAGTTACAATCATAACCTAAAACCCTCGTAGGGGTACCTTGGCCCTTTATGTTATTCACTCTGACAAAGGGAGGCATGTTGCCAATTTTTCATAATGTTTCAATAATCCCAGTACTCTTTATTGGCATCAGGATATTTCAGTACCAACGCCTGATTAGCAATCCTTTTCCTCATGGAATAATAACCTTAATGGATTATCACCTATTGATATCATGTACCTATTATTTGTAATACGGAGACGGTTCCCATACAACACATTATTGTGGTTATCCTCCTTAAAAATCCTCTATGTATTTTGAGAGACATGGGTTAGGACTACATCGAAGTATTGATAAAAGTCAGGAAAAAACTGGTTTGGGGGAATGTTACCCAACACTCATCTATAAATATTAAGAACAACCAATGTACTTAAGGATGTGCAAAAAGATCATATGGGATATTTACTAATTACACCTTAACATACTTAGGAATACGGTAATAAAGTTTAATTTAGTAATCTCGTAAACATAATACAAAATTGTGATAGACAAAAACTCAAATGAATAATCGATAGTAAAATTAAAAAAGTGTGGAAAACAATAGATATGGAGTCAAATATTCTTACATTGAAAATCAAAGTTGTGAAAACCCTCCTCGAAGTTGCACAACTTTTGAAATCAGCGGAAAATAGAAGGAGCAATTATTTTACGATGTGAAATGGATTTATAGTTTACATGAAAATAATTATTACAAGCGTATGACATCTACCGAAGCCATGGACATTATTCTTCACTACTAAATAAATATGTTTCATTTATAAAACGTTCCCATGGGATACTTGGTACTCAAAAATATTTCATTTTCTATGATATCCACAAAATTTCTCTCCTACTAATGCAAACATATTTCAAATAATTATAAGCCTTCGTCCAATGTTGAATAATTATATCTCTGAGTGTAAGGATATGCCAGGTATCAACAATTAACCTAAACGTGACAAACCCCAATGACCTCAAGGAGACCCTAGACTCTGGGGGCAACTGTGGAGTCTACAATCATGTAAGCTTGTATTCGTAACAAGAAATCAAACCCCATGCATTTATTATTAATGGAAAACCTAAGACAAAGAAATATACCTTCACACAATCACTTGTAATGGTTGATTATGATAATAGATAACTCTGAACTCTTAGGACTAGCTCGTTACGACTCTTGGACTCTCCTCAACAATTATATAAATATAAACCCTCCCTTGTGAGGAGGGAATGCAATATTATTACATGAAGTAGTACTATAACTCTATCGATCAATTCTATAAAGTAATAAAGAATTAATCCTAACACTTCATGGATGTAGGTACATTATCGAACCATGTACATCTTGTGTTGTGTGTGTGATTCCACTACTTGTTATCATATTTATTCTTGGTTGTCTTGTGCGTATTAAGTATCATTACTTTTAGGAAATACAACCTACACAAACAAACACCTATTTTTGTTTCAAATGACTAAAAATATATATTCTTTGTAGTTTTGGACCCAAAAACTCAATTAGAGAAAAAGCTTTAAGAAAAACTCACATGAATAAAATTTCTTATTAAAAGCCCTATTAGCCAAGTTCTTAATGCCCTATTCACTTATGATAAAGATCCAAAAGCTTTACCCTCAAACATTGCGCTTACGTTTGTTTGAAAGTTTACTTTATGGAGAGATAAAATAAACCCCAAGCAGTTGTTCTTTATTTAAGAACTATTTTTTTACACTTTAGTTATGATAGTTTCAACTACCCATTGTATCTTCGCATCATGTAATATCGGTACGTGATAAATTCTATGAGGTACAATAAATCCCTGTAAGGTTGGGTAAATCTTAATGGATGTCATATATCATTTGGGTGTGATAAATCCTTGGGTGGTTATTGACTATACGTTAGTGAACTGGAGCTAGTGAATTTTTCGGGTACCGTCTCGAGCATGGAGTAGACACAGTTGAACCACATTAAAATATTGAATTACAATATATCTCTTCACTCTCTCCTGAATTTTTCTATTGATTGTATAGCATTATCAATCTATATCAATTTATATACTCATTAATAATTAAATCATCCTATTCTACTTAAGAGAAAGTAGAAATGTTTTAAATAGATATTTAATTTATAATACCCAATTTACCCCGCTCTTTGGTTTATTTTTGGGGATAACAATCGGTATCAAATCCTCACACACAAATACTTATTTTGAAAAGTATATTTTGAGTTTAATTAATGAAAATAATGGTTACTATTTCACAAATAGTGAAACAGTAACCAGTGTTTTCGAGAAATCACTGCAACTAAGTTGAGTAAAGCCAAAAAAGAAACTTTAATTAAATATTAAAAATATGATAATTCCATGTCATTATCTAGATAACGTCGATGTAGGTAAAGTAGCACAGTGCAAAGAAGTTGGTGATAAATGAGGTACTCTTACAAAAGAGTACTTGGATGAAGTTCCACCACAAGAGATGATGTCCAGACCATTATATAATAAGCCCATATAGAAAGAAGAAGAGGAAGAATTACACTTATCAATATCAAATAAATTAGAAGTTATAGTAGAGTATTTCTTACTCTACATATTAATGAAAAAATTAAGAAACAATGATGTGGAACGCTCATAATCTACCTGAAAAAAACAAACAAAACAATCCAAGAACCAAAAGGTTATCTTATCATCATGTTAATCCTTACATTCTAACTCAAATACTAAAAGACATATAATCAAGGATGGAAACAAACAAAAAAATATCAAAGAACCAAGGATGCATATAAGATATTGGTCGACACACATTTGAAAATGCATGATAAAAACAAAATATTCCATTACAATATAAAATAATGGCTCGAAGAAAATAAGTTTCTTAAAATAAGAAATTAAAGATTAAAAGAAAAGAATGAGAAGTTAACATCAAATGATAAAGGGACACAACTTCAACATATATAATTAAAAGAAAAAGTTAAATGTCTAAAACAAGCCATTAAGAATTTTAATAAAGTACAGATAGTTTAAACCTAGTTCTTCATCAACAAATATTTAGGTGCGATAAGGAAGGCCTAGAATACGTAAAAGAAAAGTTTAACTCAAAATTAAAGACAAATTTTTTGAAAGACAAGAAAGAATATAATTCTTAAAAAAATGAAGGAATCAACTTGGAACATCATGAAAATTTTAAAGTGTTAGCATGTTAACCATTGCACATTTTTCAAAAAGAGAAATCACAGTTTTTGAAAATTGTCCAACTCATCTAAAATTGTAAAATAATCCACTTCACATAATTTGTAAAAAGAATGATTATGCATATGTTGATTGTAAACATAATCATATGTTTAATGTTTGTCATATAAGAAAAGGAAGATTCATGGGTATAAACAAAGGATGTCATCATACTCCATTAATAAAAAAATAAAAAACCAAATAATATGGGCGGGTTGAGAATGGTTGCATGTACAAGAGTGTTATTATAAGGGTGAATTAATTATAGAAGTGATTACTTAAATAAGTTAGATTCGGATTTAGATTCGGTAATTAAAAGCTAGTTATACGGTTAACTGAGTTTGTGTGTGTGTGAGTGTGAGTGTGAGTGTGAGTGTGTGTGTATAGACAATATATATGTATGATTATATCCGTGTGCTTGATATATGTAGAAGATACATATCCGAGTGGATATGATATTGGTGGAGGTTACGTGCTATGGGCTATTTACCTTGGAAAATCTTAGTAGGAGTGGTATCGGTCCCCTGGATCATAATTTTATCACTCGATGACCTTATGTGAGTTTTGATTTGGGTGGGCTTATGTGGTATAGTTATTCCCCAAGGATATATGACTATGTCTGCCTCCGGGTTACATTTACGCGTTGGGTTCATTTGTAAGATTCTGACCTGATTGCCAAGATAGAGGTGTGTATCCGTGGAGCTTGGTAGCATGCTAAAGATTTGCATCTGATGAGTTATTACTCTAAGGGATAGTGGGTGTACGTGTATGGTGAGTGATAAATATGTATACATATATTTGTGTGTATGTGTGTGTGTGTACTTGATGTGATATGGAAATATGTATATAAATGTGAAGAAAAATATATACAAGCATAAGACACTAAAGTGTGAATATTGAATTAATAACTAGGGAAAACTTTGTGAAATGAAATGATAAATTATATTTGAGAATTATAATTATCAAGCGTATGTGAAAGCTAATTATATAAAATAGGCATGACTCAAGGTAGCGTGTGGGAATAAGATATATATTACAACTACTTAGGCTGGGTAACATAGCTAGGGGTTAAAATGCATACTTTAGGTACGCACTATGGTAGAGGGTTGAGGATTATCTCATGGGAGTTCAATACCAGTTTAAAATGGGAAAGTTCACTACATATTTATTAATACATTATAATTACATACAAATTATTTTTAAATGGATTTGGCTCTCACCTATATCAGAATATTTTCAAAACCTTTTAAGTGTCCAGCCACAGCAATCCATTAATGATGATCCTTTACAGGTTATCGGAGATGTAGTAGCTGTAGAGTGCTGATAGGGATTTATTTTGTTTCTTTCTATCTTTAAGATTCTATATAGCACTCTTTCAGCGGTTACCTGTGCTTGTCTCCCATTGTCAAATTTTTATTTCAGTTTTTATTTGTTTCATCTTTGATGTATATTGTATTGTATACTAATGTTTTAATCGGTTAGCTGGATATTTGTTATTCTAGTTACATAGTTAATTATGTTGATTGTGTATTTAAATATTTATTTGGAATGGTTTATGGTGAAGTTTTTAATATATGGTAATTAAATTGAAGTTTAAAATGGACATCAACTTTATTAATAGGCTGTGTGTATTTAATTTGATTTTAATGGCACACAAAAGTACAACTTTACAAACAAATGTATGCACTAATTCAATATATACATATAGGTGAGAAAATCTATATAGGGGGAGATTTTAATGTCCATATAAGGGAAGATCGTGTGGGCTTTGAGATAGTGCATGGAGGATATGGTTTTGGAGATCGGAACGACGGTGGGGAGTCTATCTTAGGTTTTGCGATGGCCTATGATTTTGTACAAGTAAATACATCTTTTAAAGAGTAGCTTGAAGACTTGATAACTTATAAAAGTGGAACACATAAAAGACAACTAGATTTTTTCATTAGTATGAAAGGAGACCCATTAATGTGGGAAGATTATAAGGTTACCCCGAAAGAGAGCTTAACCCCACAACAAAGGATAATGGTGTTGGATGTAAATATTAAAAATCAATCACGAGTGCAAAAAGGGAAGATTAACCCACAAACTAGGTGGTGGAACTTAATAGGAGAGAAATTAGAACTATTTAAAGATTATAGACGGGGGATTGAAGGTAATTTTTAGATTAGAGGTAATTACACATTAGCAACAGTGTTCAGGATTAAGAAGCCGAGGCAACTTAACGTAGAAACTCAGCGAGTCAACTTAGCGTGGAAACTCATACTTTAGCTTGTTGTGTTAGTCATATTGTATCTTTGTTTGTAATGACTATAAGCTGTAACTGTTGTAATGATGTAGCGAGAATAATAATGAGTTTTGGTGTGAGATCAAACGGTACTCGCAAGAGACCAGGCTTGGCAGGTCCTGGGAGATCTTTCATGCTCTATCGAATGACCTCGCCGTGGGAACTTTAGAGGGACATGGTTTGGAGGATTGAGAAGTGAGGCAGCGTTGGGGATTATCTTGACCATCTTAGATACACCTGATAAAACACCGAAGGACCCTCACCGTGTAACCTTGGGCGGAGTAGCTTGGAGTTCCAACGGGCGTTGAGTTGTGAACAAAACAGCCCTCTACTTAATGTCACATCTACTGTAGGTTATATCACTAGCCAGCTAAACAATGTCAGACCTGCACTTGAGTATACCACTGCGGTATTTGGGGCTGTCAGGAAGTTGGTGAGCCACCTCTGCGACAATAGCCCCCTGACACATAGTGGTTAGTCAAAATGCATGTCTTGGCATTTAATGTGTATGATGTGGAGACAACTAGGGAATCAGGTATTTAATGTTTCTGACATAAAGTATGAGGGAGGTCTTTTATAGTCATTGATGATTGAGTTGCCTCGGGGATGGTGCGGGGGGCTATTTAAGGACCCCAACAACCTTTGAGGAAGGGGGATCTTTTCTGAGAGTTTAGAAGTTATTGCTAGAGATAATATACATTAGAGAGATAGTTTTACTCACCCACCATTGTCATCTATTACAAAGCTTTTAATATTTGATAGAGATTCCTGAGGATGGTTAGTGTGTTTGGCTACTTGCCAAGGTGTATCTAGGGTGCTTACTTCTCTCTCCCTCCGGCTAAGTTACTTCTAAGTTCACTACTACCTTCTGAGTTATACATGAGAGATTTGTGAGATCAAACCGAGTTCATATTCATTGAGTTTGTGTGTGCATGTCCTATAATTAATCCAAGGTTTTGGCTAATTGACTTATCATTACTATACTCAAAAGGGGTTACGCCTCCATTTTATCTAAACTACCCTCTTACATTTGGTGACTCTGCTAGGGAGGCATTGTTCTAAGCAAGGAGTATGGCACAAGATAACGTTAATCGAAGGATCAACTTTGATGACATCGAACACAATGAAGAACAAGATGCGAGAGAACTGGAAGCTCTAAGGGATGGGGCTTCTCGAATAGAGGTACTTCGGATTCAGGCGACCACAGGCGTTCTAGGGGTGACACAAGCTTCCACGAGTGCTGGGTTGGCACCCACTTAGGTGGCTCTCCTCATGAGTAAGTTTTATGAGTTTTTGCAAACTCCGGTATCTTCAACGGTGCTGGGAGGATTGAAAGACAATGCCTTCGTAACACCAGGGGAAACCCTAATAGCCCCACCAAGTGCAGGTGTAGCGAGAACATACCCAGTAAGAATAACCTCTATTGTGAATCCAGTAGTGGGAACCTCATGAGTATCAACAGCCTCAACTGTGAAGATTGTTCCAGCTGCAATGGGCACTCAGCCCATGGTCCCGTTGGTTGTTTCCTCAGTAGCATCACCCATGGAGGAACTAAGAAAAGAGATGCAGAATGAGATGCTGAAGTTCATGCAAGCCTCCTCGCAATCTGCTGGTGAGGTAGCTTCGGTTTATGAGGACTTTTGAACACACTATCCCCAGGAATACAACGATGAACCCTACCCAAAGGACTATATTCCTCCTATTTTTGAAAAATATACACGGAAAGGTGGGAACCCGAAGGAGCACATTAACCGCTTCGTTGAACACTTGTGGGTACATTGTAATAATAAGAAGCTCAGGTTGACAGAGTTTTCTAAATCTTTAACCGATAAAGCATACACTTGGTATTCTCATTTGGCTCTCAAAAGTGTTTCTATGTGGGTGGAGATGCATGTTTTATTCTCCCAGAAGTTCTTTCTGACAGAAGATGAATTTACTTTGACTCAACTGGGGAGGGAGAAGCAATGACCCGGGGAAGAAGTGGTTGAATATGTTTGAAGGTTCAAGGAAAGGTCCCTCAACATGAGGGAGGAGACTAAAGAGTACAAGTTATTACAGATCTGTGCGGAGTGACTGCTTCCTGAGTACATCTATCATCTCATTAATAAAATGTGCGAGGGTACTTTTTTGGCTTTCTTAAAAGCAGCGAGAAATATCTCCTTGGTGGTACGAACAAATTCGGTGGTGGGGCACATGATGTTTAGGAAGATGATACAACCTGTGTGGGGGAGGTCTCAGCCCCCACGGGTAGGGTACACCGAAGGAGGAAATGGGTGCAAGGAACCAAAGAAGGGCAATAAGAGGAAGTTTGAAAGAAACAGGGAGGACCCACCACCATTATTGGTACACTAGAGGAGGTTGTTAGCTATTACAATGCGATGGTCCAAGGAGGAACGATCTATGAACCAAAATATATTCCCGTTGGGGAACCTGATGCAGCAACACAGGTGTATCCTAAGTATTGCCAGGATTATCGGAGGATCTAACATCCAACGGAGAGGTATTTCACACTGAGAAGAATCATCAAGAAGTACGTGAAGGCAGGGTCATTGCAAATCCCTCCATAGAACGTCAATAACAACCCACTGCTAGCACATGGGGCCAATCTCGTGGTGGCCTATGATGAAGAGGCGGAGAGAGGAGAAAGAGAGTCAACGACAAAGCAAGAAGAGTATGAAGACGCTCTGGAAGATTATATGAGGGGAATGGCTAATGTAGTACTAGGCTATGATGAGGAAAGTGCCAAAGACGTGGGGGACGCATAAAGCGTCGAAGGTGAGGAAGAAGACCCAATCCTAGAATATTATGGAGTTTCAAAATCCCCAAAGTTCACTTGGTTCTTTGACCAAGTGGTGATACCGAAAGAGAGTAGGTTGGAGATAACCTAGGCAATACTTGACATTATGAAGAAGAATGCACTCCCTTCCCTGAGATGTAAGGGACCCATGGCCAGTTTGGTTAGGAGATTTCTCTCATAATTAACCTTCAGCGATGGAGATAGGGCTATAAGGTTCCCTCATAACAGGCCATTGTATATGACCACCAGCATCAACGGAGTTAGATTTGCAAGGACTCTTATGGATGGGGTAGCTTCCATAAATATCATACCAATCAATTCTTTACATGCATCCAATATTCCAGAAGAAAGGTTGGTCCCCATGCCCTTGGTGATTTCGGGGTATTATAACCAATCTTCTAAATCCATTGGGTATGTCCATGTTGGGATTGTGATGGGAAATATGAGTTCCCATATCAAGTTCCATGTAACAGATAGGGAAACTTCCTATCATTTGCTAATAGGAAGGGTTTGGATGCATAACCAAGGGCTAGTTTCGTCTACGTACCACCAATGCGCTAAGACAAACATCAAGGGAACATAGGTGACCATTAGGATATGAAGCGGCCCTTCACTATTGAGGAAGCTCACTTGGTAGACGCGACATTTTACACTGAGTTAGAAGAGGATGTCTGGATCCTAACAATAAGAATGGAGGGAGCATAGGTTCCCTCGATCAGAGAAAGGATGGGGCCTTTGAATGAGCAGGGTAAAGTGGTTGTAAGGAGTGAAAAAGTAATGACCAAAGAAGCTCAACTGGTGGTCCCTCATCCCAAAAACATCTCTAAGCAGCTCAAGGATAGGATGAGGCCCAGAGTGGATCCGATGGAGCATGAGGTTCAATGACAAAGTGTGCTGAGTCAGTTCTCAGGAAAAACAGTGGTTGAGGCTTGTAGAGAGAAGAAGACGAATGCGGTCACCACTACCAGCAGGAAATGAAAGAAGGTCATTACCAAGGAAGGAAAAGTGGTATATCGATTTTAATGGTGTGAACGGGTGGCTGAAGAAACTATTGATGAGGTTAACCTGATATATAAATGCTTTCGGGTAGATCAACGGGGACAACGTATGGTGATATATAACTCCAACATAGAGGAGCTCGTAGAGAATGTCGTCGAAGAACCAGACTACATGGCAGATCAACCGAAGCCACAGGCACAAGAGTTGGAGCAGTTGAACCTGGCAAAAGAAGGGCATGTTCCAAGGATTATCTTCATCTCGAAGGATCTCGGTGAGGAGAGACAAGAGGCCTTGGTTAAATTGATTCAGGAGTTCATAGATGTTTTTGCATGGAAATACATAGAGATAGAATGGCTGGATGAGGAAGTGAGCTGCCACAAGTTGAACGTGATGCCTTCAGCCATTCTAGTGAAATAAGTAACGAGAACGTACAAGTCTGATCAAGATTTAAAGAGCAAGGAAAATGTTCAACGCTTACTAATGGAAAGGTTCATCATACCGATACAGCACCCACTCTAGCTATCGAGCATTTTCCTAGTGGTAAAGAAAGACAAAAACCAAATAAGGATCTGTATGGATTTTAGAGATTTGAATAGATCTTATACCAAAGATGAGTTCCCTCTCCCCTCCATCGATAACCTGATAGATGCAACCGTTGGTCATAAGATGTATAGCTTAATGGATGGGTATATAGGGTACAACCAGATCAAGATGGACCCATCGGATGCAGAGAAAACAACACTCAGAACCCCATTTGGTAACTTCATGTACAGGGTGATGCCGTTTGGACTCAAGAATGTGGGGCGACTTACCAGAGAACAATGATGGACATTATCCATGACTTTTTCCAAAAATTTGTGGAATTATATATGGATGATTTGGTCATCAAATCGAGGAAGGAGGAGTCCCCTATGGGTGATTTGAGGAAGGTGTTCACCCATTATAGGAAGTTTAAATTGAGGATGAATCCACTGAA
Organism: Sambucus nigra; assembly: GCA_949130495.1. Lineage (NCBI taxonomy): Eukaryota > Viridiplantae > Streptophyta > Magnoliopsida > Dipsacales > Adoxaceae > Sambucus > Sambucus nigra. The sequence continues at coordinate 55,860,833 of OX422217.1, read as the reverse complement.
GTGTGTTTTTGGAGTGACAAGTGGGAAATTCCTAGGCTTCGTGGTTGATCGACAGGGGGAGCAGATGGACCAGGACAAGCAACGAGCGATCTTAGAGATGACAAGACCTAGAACAGCAAAGGACCTTAAGAGTTTCCTTGGCAAAGTCTCATACCTTAGGAGATTTACGCCTGGAATAACCAAAATAACACATCCGTTGATGCAGCTATTACAAAAGTACACAAAATTCAGGTGGGAGGAGATTCACCAGGAGTCTCTCGATGGACTGAAGAAATTGCTCATTTAACCACAGACCATGGCTCCCCCAAAGGTAGGAATACCATTACAGCTATACCTCACATCCACCACGAGGTCCATGGGAGCTTTGCTGGCACAAGAGATTGACGGGAAAGAATGACCAGTCTACTACCTCAGCGGGATCATCTATGGGCCAGAAGTCACATATAGTAGCTTAGAAAGGCATTGTTTAGCTTTAGTATTTGTAGCGCAAAAACTTAGACATTATATGTTGTCTTTTAAAATTCATATTGTAACTAGATGTCATCCGATTAAGTATTTTGCTAGCAAGAATGATATTGATTGGTAGAGATGCTAGGTGGTTCATCATCCTCTCCGAGTATGACTTGATGTGTGTGGTTCCTCGCACGATCAAAAGCCAGGAATACGCCGATTTGTTGGTAATTTTCCCCTCAGGAACGTTTTAGCCACCAAAAGAAAGTATCATATGGGACGATTTACAGGCCAGCCACCTAGATGCAACGGATGAGGAATGGTCAATGCAATTTGATGGATCTTAGGTGGAGAAGAAAGAAGGAGTAGGGGTTATTCTCTCAAAGGGAATGGAGGAGATTTTCCTTTCCTACAAGTTAGATTTACCTTTTTCTAACAACGAGGCAGAATATGAAGCATTGTTTCTAGGGTTTCTAGAGGCTATTCGGAGGGGGATTCGTTCCATTTGCATCAAAGGGGATTCAAATTTAGTGGTTCAAAAAGTGAATGGAGAGTACGGATTGAAACACATAAGCCTGGCACCATACAGAATAATCATCCAGAGGCTCCTCTTCCAGTTCCATCAGACCGAGATCAAGAGACAACCCAAAATGATGCGTCGTCACCCAGATGCCTATGCCATTTTTGCCCAGAAGATGGTTATGAGGAATGATACAACTACCGTTGTGATCCAACGAAGAACAGATCCTTCAATAGTACAGTCAATTATACCAATGGAAGAGGATGCAAATTAGAGGGGAGAGATCAAAAGGCAATTGGAATCTGGGGAAGGAGTGATGGGGTTGAGGGAATTAGCCCAATACTTCATGAAGTAAGGAAACCTTTACTTCAGGAACATAGGAGGATGGTTGTTGAGGTGCATCCGTCTAGAAGAGGCAGAGTAGAGATTGAAGAGCATGCATGAAGAGAACTGCGAAACAACTGAGATACCTCTCTATCGAAGGTTTCAAAGAGAAGGGTATTTTTGTCCTGAGATCAAACATGACGTGGAAAAGCTATAACAGATGTGCGACAAGTGCCAATTATTCTTTGAGGAAGCTAAATGTCATTTTATGGAGGCTCAGGCTGATTGGAGATAACCCTGTATTGACTTCATTAAAGATGTCATTGTCCCGATAGAGAAAATCAATGAGATGGGACTCCGGCGAAGGGCCTCGAGATTCTACATTCAGGAGGGGTACCTTTATCGAAGGGGATACTTCAATAAGACATTGCATTGCATCATGAAGGACGAAGCAGCCGAGGTTTTCAAACAGGAACACGATCCAGATCACATAGTAGGGGCCATGTTAAATGACCAGTTAATGACTTTGGGATATTATTGGCCAACGATGGAGACAGATTCTGATGAGTTCGTTCAAAGGTGCAAGGCTTCCCAACTTCATGGAAATATGATCCATTCCCCATCGGTGGACCTACACTCCCTGAAAATGCCCTATCCGTTTCACACTTGGGCATTCGACCTAGTAGGGGATATACATCCTTCTTCAAGGGGAAAGATATGGATACTAGTAGCAACATAGTGTTTAACAAAGTCGACTGAAGTGATACCACTAAGAAGGTCAACAACGGGGGTGGTAAGCAAATTCATTAGAGAATACATCATTTTCCATTTTGGGATCCCAAGGGTTATCCTTTCAGATAATGGGACCCTTTTCATCAATTTAGAAGTAACGATACACACAGACAAATACTCCATTGTCCATCACTCATCGACGGTGGCATACCCAAAGGGAAACGCTCAAGCCGAAGCAACTAACAAAACTTTGGTTAATATAATGGCTAAAATAATGGAAGATTTACTAGGATCGTGGGATGACAAGATACCGGCCGTATTATGGGCCTATTGAACAACAAAGAGGAAGACCATATGGTATACACCGTTATCTCTTATTTATGGGGTAGAGGCGATTCTCCCAATAGAGTTAGAAGTTCCCTCAGCTTGATATGCTTTGCGAAGTAGCATGCTCCCTCAGAATAGACACGTGTAGTTGGAAGTGTTGGATGAACTTAGAGATAATTCAATGCAAAACTTTTAAATGTATACGAAACATCTCTGCAGGGCATATGATAACTTAGTAAGACCAAGGAAGTTCATGGAGGTAGACCTAATATTGAAAGAAATAGTGAAACACATCAGGGTGCTTCCTCTACCCAACTTTGCAGCGAATTAGGAGGGACCTTTTATTGTAAAATAAGCTCATGACTAAGGTTATTGCCTAATTTCAAAGATAGAAGAAGATAGGCCATTCAAGATTAACAACAAATGGTTGAAACTCTATCATGTGTAGGCAATTATGTTTGGACCACTGATGTAGGTGGCTGTTGTTATGAATACACAAGTCCTTTTTTGTAATGAGTATGAAATTTCATTTTATTACAACACAATTAGAGATGAAAGAATTACATAACTTCACACTTCACAATCTATGCAAACAGTTGTAACAAAAATAAATGGCATGAGAAAATAAATATCTTTATCCATTCATAAACTTTGGGGCATTACAAAATTGGGATCTATTGCCCAAGAATGACATGAGAAGAAGAAAAAATATATATACAGAAGTACATTTAGCCTAAGAGGAACCATAGATCTGGGGTAGAGAAAAAATCCCCAGGGAGGCTCGAACAAGCATCTTGGCGAGACCGTTTAGAATTGATAGAGACCTCTAACCTCGTTTATGCTTGTGTGCTCTCGATAAGGAGTTTATCTTATTTTAGCTTCACTAGATGCAAAGATTCTTCGATGCCCTTCACCTTTTTATCAACAGCTTCTAGAAGAGGTGCTCACTCGACCAATTTAGCTTCCTCGACCCGTCGATCCTCATGATGCTTCCGCAGCTGTTCCCACTGGTTGTCCTGTTATCGACTCTTTAGGGTCTTTAAATGAGCGATAAGCCAGTCAAAATGGAACCCATCATGACCCAACTCCCTCAGATAACCCATAAATTAGTTAAGGAGGGGTCTGGTTATGTTTGAGGTCGGAGTGTTGGCAATTTTAGCAATGATGGTAGCCATGCCCTGAACCCTGTAACTTATAATGGAGATGTTTGAACGTAGGAAATCCACCATGAATGTCTCAGGATGATGATTTATAAGTTGTTCAATGACTAAACGATGGTGGGCAGACATTTGAGGGGAACAGTGAAGCACCATCGGGAAGAAGGCGTGAGGAGCCAAGTCGGGCAGAGGAAGCTCGCACCCAGATTCTCTCTCGGCAGCAACACCGATCGTGGAACCTTGATCATTATGTCTAAAATCTCTCGAGACAACAGGTTCCCGATGGGGTGAGCCAATAGGCGAAGGAACCGGTGGAAAATCCTCTCGAGCAACCTGAGAACAGTTAGAGGAAATATGGAGTTTGTGAAAAAAATCTTAAAAAGTGTTTTTGTTGTTAAGATGCCAATATAGGTGGAGTTTATGAAAAAAAACTTAACAAGTGTTTTCGTTGTTAAGTCACCAATATAGGTGGAGTTTATGGAAAATATTAACAAGTGTTTTCGTTGTTAAGTCACCGATATAGGTGGAGTTTATGAAAAAACTTAACAAGTGTTTTCGTTGTTAAGTCACCGATATAGGTGGAGTTTTTAGAAAATCTTAACAAGTGTTTTCGTTGTTAAGTCACCGATATAGGTGGATATTTTGGAAAAACTTAACAAGTCTTTTCGTTGTTAAGTCACCGATATAGGTGGAGTTTGTTAGAAAATCTTAACAAGTGTTGTCGGTGTTAAGTCACCGATATAGGTGGAGTTTTTCAAAATTCTTATCAAGTGTTTTCGTTGTTAAGTCACCGATATAGATGGAGTTTTTGAAAAAACCTTAACAAGCGTTTTCATTGTTAAGTCACCGATATAGGTGGAGTTTATGCAAAAAACCTTAACAAGTGTTGTCATTGATTAAGTCACCTACATATGTGAAGTTTGAGAAATGCAGAGAAATTAGCGAAGTACCTCAACAATAGTAGAAGCAAGAACATGAGTCACCACGATGGCCATAATGGTAGAAACCGTTGGGGGCGGGCTCATTACCTCAGTAGCTTTAACGGGGCCCTTGGGTAAAGAAGCCTCAACTGTAAGCAAGCCTCCCTCACCAATATAAGGTACTAAGGCCAACACAGGCGTATCATCAGAAGAAGACGTCAGATCTTCAAGCGATGCCTCAGCATGAGCAGGTACTGAAGAATCACCACATGAGATACAACATCAACCTGGGCCTTGGAAAGGAAAAGGCCACTAAGGGCAAAGGGTGGAGAGAGAATTGGAGAAAGATGCAACAACAAAGCTAAGTGTTAGAAATGATAAATTAGTACTCAAAAAGAGAGAAATACATATAAATGTTACTTATCCCTGTTATGGCACCAAAGAGGGGAACTGCAGTCAAGGGTCTCCGTAACGCAGTGGGAAGGAGAATATTAGCTATCAAAGATGCCACGTCCACCTAAAATATCCCAACATATCATAATGATAAATAAAGCAATGGGACAAATAAAAAATGTGAGACTTGACCAGAAATTTACCTAAGGGGCACTCTACTCGACCACAATGAGGGGTAGAGGGACCTCTTGCTCAGAGGGTAATTCAGAGGAGGCTGGAGTAGTTTCCTCTGGTTGGCCTGAAATTTTAGCATACCCAACAGGAGCGGCCCCTATAGTAGATTTTTTGGCCTGTTGGAAGGGAAAAAGATGAGAGTAGGTAAGGCATGTCATGAGGGAACGAGGAGGACTAGTATCGGCTTAAGAAATATTGCAATGCCCCCCATGAAATGGCTTACAGGGCGACTCGGGGGACCGGGCCTTTCTTTTTCAAGAACAAAACATACACACATACCTGAGGTATGGAGGGAGAATGAGAGGGTATAACTACTGGTGAAGGTGGTGAGGAGGCAACAGCAGAAAGGACTAGGGATAAAGGTACCTCGGTTGTCCATTTCTTCTGGGACTTAGTGGCCAGAGTTTTCTTCCCGACGCCCGTTCCATCATCACCTTTGGGTACCCTCGACCTTTTCCTCCTTATCGTCGTTGTCTCAATTAGATCAACCATGATCGTGGGGAAGGAAGTCGAAGGGGTAATGATGACAGCGCATCATTAAAACTCAGCATTTATTCGTTCTACATCTTCTTGGGCTTACCTTCTTAATTCCTCAACCTTTTATGCAGGCATCGCACGGGGAACGGAGGCAATAGGAAACGCCTCCAAAGGAGTTTTTGCTTGAGATTGGGGCTTGGACTTTGAAGACTTGGACTTCTTGGTCGTCTTGGAGGGTGGATGAGAAGGCCCTTCCCGTGTTGCAGCTTCGGCTGAAAGGGCCAGTTATTTGGGAGTTGCAATGGCTTTGGGCTTTGTGGTGGTAGTGTGGATCATTGGGCAATGAGGGAGTAGCTCTAGGGGAAATTCTTGAAGGGGTTTGCTCAAGGGAAACTCAACCTCAAGAAAAAAGTTCCCCTTAAGACCCAATTTAGAAGCAGAGAAAGAAAGTACTAGGGGATACTGAGGGGAGACTGGACATACTCACGGATCATTCCCAACTACTCCAAATGGAACATGGTGGCAAAAGAGGTGGATACGTTCCCCTTCCTAGTCTCACTAGGAAGGGTGACTCGCCCATTGATGGTAGATGTCACACCAAGAACCGCTGCGACAGTATAGAAAGTGCAGGGTTCAATGAAGGTGGTCTTTGTATGGTTATGTTAAAACACAGATCATGGGTCCCCCTGATCAAACCTGAACTGCATGCTACACCTGTCAGGGTTATAGGGCTCTGAGGTGTATCTCCATTTAGTGTAGTAAGGAAGAAACCTAGGGGTAAATAGAAGAACCATAGCTTGTAAAGGATATTCTAAAGCTGGGATGAACTTGACCTTTGTGGATGCAGAAGGAAAGAAATTCCAACTATGGGCAAATGTAGACTCACTGTATGGCCTCATCATAAAGGAGTCTTAAAGATCAAAAAATTCAATTATCTCCTTTTGACTTTGTTTTTTGTGTAAACATAAGAGGCGTGAGGCCTTGATACCTTAGCTCACAGGCATAGAAATAGACTTGGCGGTAATGGCAGGAAAATGAGTGCAAAGGAAGCCCATCAAAATGATGGTATTGCCAAAATTTGCCAAGTTGTAACGACCCAGTGACCATGCCATGTTGATGTGATTTTGATCCAACTAGGTATAGAGGTACCCCAAGGCAATGGAGGCCAGGGGAAGATTGAATCCCCTGGCCAAACGAATGGAAATATTTATAAGGTCCCTTCTAGGCTAATTGTTGAGTTTCCTAGTCAGGAAGAAGCGTGAAAGCAACATAAGTATATAGGACGATAGTTTCAGGGATGTACCTCTACCTCGGCCCATTACAACATTGACATCCGTCGGGGTTAGAGCTTTAAAAAATAGCTAATAAGGGGAGTAAATGTGGCTTTATTCGAGGAACCAGTGCAACTGTGGCAGATTTGGTCCAGCTCAGCTCGATCAGCAACTCTTCGGCATCTAGGGCCTCATCGTGATATGTGAACTCATAAATTGGATCAAATCCCAGGAGCTCATATATGTCCTTTGATGTAACAGTGAACTCTCCCCACGCAAAAAAGAACGTGTGAGTTTTGATGTTCCATCTGGAAACTAGAACTTGGAGCGTCGCGTTGTGCTTGGAAAAGGTGAACTCCCCAAAAAATTAGGTTCGATGAAGCCCAACCTTTGCGCGAGGAGCAGCATAAGAACTCTATATATGCATATTCCAGGCAGTGAAGTGGGTTGGTGACCCACCAGGTGCTTCGAAGTCAATTTGGGAATAGGGGAAGTCACTACGGTCCAAGCGAAAGCGCAGAGTTCCCTCTGGGGGAAGATAGCCCAACTTTGATGAATCCATAACCTCATCACCCAACAGTAAAGGGTCAAACTTGGATGAAAAATGACAAGACTTGCATGCATCAAAAAATTTAGCGCCTTCGCCAAAGATGGGCGCCCGGCGATAGAAGCGTAGTTTCTCTTAACGAGAAGCGTTCAGGGCAGCGCCGCTAGGGGCAACAGCAATGCCAGAAGTGGCGGAGGGGAAACCTGGCTAAGTGGTGGTGGAAACCTTAGAAGTACTTGGAGAAGCCATAATAGAGTCGCGATGAGTGGTATAACAGATTAAGAAGGTCTACAAATAAGGAGGGAGGAGCATAACTACAGGTGGTGGGGTAAAAGATGAGAAAGGGAAGAGACTGAGTAAAGAATGGACAAGAATGGAGGTTTGGGAATAGTTCTCTCTCCCTAAAGAAGATGGGAGCTTGAAGAAGATGAAGGAAATAGAAGGATTTTGAAATAAAAGAGGCGTTTGAAGCCTTCTAAACCTAACTTTTGAGTTTCCCACCATCGTACGTACACGACCGCCTATACTCATTTTAAATGAACACGTGGCAGTTTGGGAAGTATTTTGACAGCTAAAAAGATAGTGCTACATCATTTATGAAGCGATGCCTAGGGAAGGGAAGGGTTTCCTTCTTTAACAAGTTTGACTTTTGGCGCCAGAATTTTTCTCAGACATATCCAATAACTCCAAACAGAAAAGATGTCCCAACAGTTCAAAAAGCTATGATGTCCCCTCGCCACAAGTCCAAACGTTGTTTAAATGGTGACTAGGCTGCAACGAGGATAATTTATGCTTTTTCAAACATAGCGAAGCATTACAGGTGAGAGTTTCACTTACCAAGAATCAAAGGGAGTATTTGAGAAGGTTAGCAGGCCTTTCGGGAGAATTTCAAATAATGAAAAGCTAGAATGGTTGAATATCAGTATAAGGAAAAAGTTACAATGTCCCTTCGTCAAATCCCCAATAAGTCGTGACACTTTGGCTCAGGAACATCGGGCAGAATTTTACTTTTTCCTAGAGATTATAACTTTGCGGTTCTAACATAGGAAATGAGGCCATAATTTTTTCATGCAGAGAAAGTTCATCGGTTTGAGAAGTTTCGTGAAGACATTTCTTGTTCCAACAAATCTCTCCACGAAGGGAAAATGTAGAGGGGGCTCAAAGGTAATTTTGAGATTAGAGGTAATTCCACATTACCAACAGTGTTCGAGATTAAGAAGCCGAGGAAGCTCAGTGAGGCAGCTTAGCGTGGTAACTCATACTTTAGCTTGTTGTATTAGTCATATTGTATCTTTTTTTATATGGACTGTAAGATATAACGGTTGTAATGATGTAACGATAATAATAATGAGTTTTAGTGTGAGTTTAAACGGTACTCGCAAGAGACCAGGCTTGGCAGGGCCTGGGAGAGCTTTCATGCCCTATCGAATGACCTCACCATGGGAATTTTAGAGGGACATGGTTTGGAGTATTGAGAAGTGAGGCAACATTGGGGATTGTCCTGACCATCTTAGATACACCTGGTAAAACACCGAAGTACCCTCACCGTGGAACATCAGGTGGAGTATCTTGGAGTTCCATCGAGCGTTGAGTTGTGAACCAAATAGCCCTCTACTTAATGTCACATCTACTTTAGGTGATGTCACTAGCCAGCTAAACAATGTCAGACCTCCACTTGAGTAAACCAAGTGGTATTTGGGGTTGTCCGGCAGTTGGTGAGCCACCTCTGCGACAACAGCCCCCTGACACATAGTGGTTAGGAAAAAGGCATGTCTTAGCATTTAATGTTTATGACGTGGAGACATCTAGGGAATCAAGTATTTAATTTTTATGACTTAAAGTATGAGGGAGGTCTTTCACATGCATTGATGACTGAGTTGCCTTGGGGGTGGTGTGGGGGTATATTTAAGGACCCCAACCACCTTTGAAGAAGGGAGATCTTTTCTGAGAGTTCGGAAGTTATTGCTAGAGACAATATACATTAGAGAGAGAGTTTTACTCACCCACCATTGTGATTTATTATGAAGATTTTAATATTTGATAGAGATTCTTGAGGGTGGTTGGTGTGTTTGGCTTCCTGCCAAGGTGTATCTATGGTGCTTATTTATCTCTCCCTCTGGCTAAGTTACCTCTAAGTTCACTAGTGCCTTCTGAGTTATACATGAGGGATTTGTGAGATCAAACTGAGTTCATCTTCATTGAGTTTGTGTGTGCATGTCCTATAATTAATCCAAGGTTTTGGATAATTAACTTATCATTACTATACTCAAAAGGGGTTACAACTCCATCTTATCTAAACTACCCACTTACAAAGATAAATTATTAAATGAAGCGTTACAGAGTATTGGAGAAGGGACTAACATACTATAGAAGAAGATGGTGATGTCAATTATGAGAATATATAAATAAATTCTTCGAGAGTCAAAATGAAAGGGGCCACAATCAAAAGAACCTTGGAGGTAGAATGAAGAAGTATAAAATATAATAAAAATGAAAAGGGAGTTCTTTAAAATATGGCAAACAAATACAATGGAAGAAAAATTTTGAGAAATATAAATGGGGTAAAAAGGAAGTTAAGAAAGTGGTAAGAGATGCTAAGTTAAAAGCATATGATGATCTTTATATAAAATTAGGAACATAAGAAGGGAAAAAAGTATTTATAATATCACTAAACCTAGGGGTAGGAAAAAAACATATTAATCTCGTGAAGTGTATTAAAAGTGATGATTTGAGAGTCCTAGTCAAAGATGATGAGGTTATGTAAAGATAGAAAAATACTTTGAGAGGTTATTAAATGGAGATAATGGGAGTAGATTAGATATAGAAAATCTCCCTAGAATTTTGACAACAAGGGTTATAATTACTCTTTGAAAAGATGAAAACATGGAGGGCTTTAGGACCATATGGTATCCCAATTGAAGTTTGAAAGTTCTTAGGGGAGGAAGGAGTATCTTGGCTTAGAAAATTATTTAATATAATTATAATGACTTATAGAATGCCCGATGAATGGAGAAAGAGTGTTTTAGTACCTATTTATAAAAATAAAGGGGACTATATGAGGATAGTGTGACTAGGGTATGGTAAGATACTGAAACAGGTGATGCATGACTTACTCCAACGGACTCGGCCTTCAAGGTCTTAAAGGTCTCAAGAGCAACCGAGAATGAAAATCTTCCTTTTATGGTAAAAAATTGAGTATTGTCTATGAACCTCCTAATGAAAATATGAAAATTTATAAAAAACAATATAAATTTGAGGACGAATGATCTCCTAATAATGATTGTTGTCCAGGTGGGAGTCAAGAAACAAGCACTCGGGACTTAAAGAGAGAGAGAGAGAGAGATGAGATAATACTAAGTGTTTTGGTAATAATTTGATAGTGTAACAGTGTTGCTGATTTTTTATCTCTATATCCTAGACCTTGCTGAAGGGTCCTATTTATACTTGGGCACTAGGACTAAGCCGACATATTTGGTGCCAAAAATGAGAGGGAAACTTAGAGGGACAAGGTTTAAAACATACCTTTTGTCCCTACTGGGTCTGCAGCCACCTCGCCCCTCTGGAAGACGACACCTGGTGCAAAACAAAGTCAAAAAGAAAATGTGTACCCTAATGTAGACCAAATATCTGATTTGGTAAATATCATTTAAAACATTAACTATCTGATTTGGTAAATATTGGTTGTGTTAAATGAAATTTGACCAAGCTCGTCAAATTTATACCCCAAAATTGGTCATGGTCCTAGACTATGAACCCGATTGTGATGAGTGGAACATTGATGTATGGTCACGGTTCTAAGCTTTAACTAATTTAAATTTAATAAATAGTCATGATTTTGGACCGTCACCATGTGGGCATGGCAGTTATAAACTAAATTCGTGTGCCATGATTGTGGATCGTTATCATAATTGACTAGGGTTAGTCATGGATGGGTCACGATTTAGAATCTTGACATTAGCATAGGATTTTTAGTAGGAACTTTGGTTCATAAATAGTCATCAGTTTTTCAAAGTACAAAATCATGACCATTGCCTCGTTGATGTCCCCCTTTTTGGTCATGGATTTTTAGACCCAGGTTTGATTTTTTACTCTAAATACCTAGTCATGATCCTAGCCTGTGATCAATTGACTACGACAATCCTCAATATTTGGCATAGTATACGTACTTTGTGGGGGATAAGAATTTATCTGTAAGTTTTAAAAGGTACTTGAGAGGATCTTGTCGAACATAGTTCTGGAATATGGAGAAAAGAAGAGTTGTTTTTATGTGACACCCCACCTAATAAAATAACGGGTGATCAATCCGATACCAAATTAAAGCATGAGTATCATATGGTTCATTCTTAGCTTCACTGTCGAAAACCAATTAAATTACTAATAACCTTTTAGGCTGGCATCAAAATTTTATATTATCTAATCTTTTTAAACAAACCATTCAAATAAAACATCCACATAGTTTATATATATATACCAAACTGAAATGAAACAAAAATAACCGATCACTCGGTTTAACATAAAACAACAAAATCAAACGCCGCACAAAAAGGCTATAAAATAATAAATAATATAGTTGGGCTATCGGTCCGAGTTTTTATACAATACCTCCTATCTAGATTACAAGGATAGAAACATCTACAGTAAACCTGCTTGCATCAACAGCTGCTGTAGCGAACGTCTGACTCGAAAGAATCTTCATCCAGGTTTCCATGTGCTTGGACACCTAATATATATATACATATATAGGAAAAGAGAGGAAAAATAGATAAACGTGTCAGAGCCCGAGTTATAAAAATATTTTGCAAGTGCATAAATGCTATATTTTTCAAATATGATTTATCCCATATTTAAATTGGTATCGCACTCCCATGAGATACCCTTCACCGCTCTTCTAATAGTGCACACCTATTGCATACCTAATAAGAAACCTAGTTAAGCTAACCTGCCTAACTAATTTGTTCCACCGAAACTCTGAAAATCCCTATAAAACCGAGTACTAAGGGATAAACTTCTCCCCATTCCCAACACTGCGCTACGTTCTTGCGTGGGGAGTTTCGAGAAGCGAAATCCAAACAAGGAAGCCCCCCGATACACTACTACTTGGCAATGTTGATGGTCGAGATCCATTAGGCCCTTAGAAAAAAGCGTATATATGAACTCATATATATATACATATAATTCTTTCTTTAATATACAAATCATAATTTAAGTCCGGATAAAGTCTCCCGGAGTGGAAATAAATCCTTATTCATTTTACCCGTTGCACTAGTTAAAGATATATGATATCTTGTCCTCATATACAGGCAATATACTATACACAACCAGTATAATAACCATCCCACTAAGATATAACTCGAGGATGCCATCTCTCAATGCTATCATCTTCCAGGGAATTACTCATATACAATCATGGGTACCAGCGGTCGGACACTCACACCGACTTGGTGAAAACCAAATCACAACGTATGGGAAGCAGTCACAGTTCCTCCCTGGAAATGAGACTGAAACATACCCACCACGTCCCCTAATAAAAAATCACATAATATAAAATGGATGCTCTGACCTAGGGACTACACACTCCCTGCTCCTCAAGCGAGGGGCCTCACCCACATCGTGCAACTTCCCATGATAGCATTAGAGGGGGTATGCTTCACATAAATATGCCATTCACACACAAATATATTTTTAATATCATATATATACTATAAACACTCATGTATATATAGTATACAAAACTTCTCAATATATACATATGGCTATAATTGTAAATCTCGTATAGCGATAGCCAACTAACCCCGAATGCTCCCACTCGTAATAACATTTAAGTACTCGCACACTTTCGATACTAAACCCAAAATTATTCTCTCACTTGATATATAACTTTTACCTTAAACACTATCCATGATTTATATACTCACCGAATTTACCAATTCGTAATAATTAAATAAGTACACCCTAAACTTATTCAAGTTCCATGGGTATCACGCCTCTTATAATAATCTTCGTCAATAGACGTATCGAGTAATCGCTAAAGCATCTTAGGCCCTATCCTCAATTTCAATCCTACTCACATCCGATGATTTTATTACAAACCTATTGGAATATACTTATATGCATAATCTCCAACTGAAATAATTTCCTGAGTGTTACTCATCCCAAACATCTTTAAATTAGGAAACCCTTGGATTTCACCTTCAATTAACATAAAGGGTACACCTCACTACAATAATAGTTTAGAGGTCCTTTCGCTACATTTTGGAACCCCAAATATTTAACTCCTTAATTCGTTTATGTCACAACCATACATAATACCCTAATTAGGAAGGCCTTTTAAGTTTTAAACCAAAAGATAAAAGGAATAAAAATCCATTTCTTGGGCAGAAAACAGAGTGCCAGTCGACCGGCCCCTGACCCCCGGTCGACCGCGGGTTGGGATTTTGCCTTGCTGTGAAATAAGTATGCCCTTTTCCCCTCAGTAGGTCAACCGGCCAAAGTGACACGGTTGATCGGTCATACCACTTAGGTCGGCCCTTTCCCAGTTTGGACGAAATCCAAAATTCCAAACACCCAATATATGAACCCAAACTCCATTCTTATGGTTTCAAATCTCAACCAACAACACTACAATCATCTAGACATTTATTTATAACTAACACATCAATTATTTGGGGGATTAAACCAATTTTTTTCTTAGATTTAAACCCAAAAATACTTAAAGCCCTAGTTTTACCATTTCCCCCATTTCAATTCATATCTACCCTCCATTATTTTGGATTCAACTCTAGAAATCATTAAGAGTTTATACTACATCAATTTGTTAACTCATACACAAACTACCCAAATTTATTTTAAGGCTTCTAACCCAAAATTATATAGTTTACCAACTATAATATGAGATATATACATTGAATGAAATAAATCAAGTAAAAACTTGCCTCGAGGATAAAATCTGACGACCTCGAGTCGAAGCCCGCGGAGTTTGGCCGGAATCTCCCTATTTTCTCTTATTTTCTCCTCTTCCTTCATTTATCTCTTTTTCCTTATTTCTTTCTCCATCCCTCATGCCTTTATAAGGGAGAAAAAAGGGCTTGTACCTTACTAACCCAAAAATGAACCGTTTACTCAATTGCGAGTCCCTACTGATCCAAAACATCCCGGAACCCAAATACTACCCCCGGATACACTATTTTGACTATCGCAGCCATTCTGAAACCAACTGCGCAATCAAAATCTCCATCTGAGTCACTTCAATGCAATTAACTAATTAAACGCAATATAACTTAATACTGTTTTTCTAATTAAAATATTATCCTTTGCCGCTTTACCCAACTGTGACATATAATTAAAATGCTCTGACTCATTCACTTAATCCCAAAAGTAAATATAATACATATCGAAAATCATCTAACCCTCGTAAACTCAAAAATTTATTATTCATGATAATTCCTCAAATTTCCAAATTATACTTACTTATGAAATTTAATTATCTATAAAAGTACGGGGTATTACATTTTAGAATAGAGTGAAGGTCAGAAGTGTGTAGTGCGATGAGAATCGAATCAAGGGTAAAATTTCTTGATGCAATATAAGTTGATTTTATGTTCCAACTCTTATCCATCAACGCCTATAAGCATAGGGGAACCCCTGAAAAAATCTTATTCATAATATATGGTCTAGTTCAATTGGGTTTAAATTTCCCCCTTGGTTTGTTGAATGAGTTCTATGATTTTTTTAAGAATGAGGCTCCCTTCTCGCACACCACAGTCTTTAGCATTTTTATTAAATGATCATGTAATGTGATGATGATACCCTTGCGTATGGTACAAATCTTTCAATATGTTTTCATTATAGAGTAGAAGTTCATCGTAATGGCTCTATTACCAATCAACCTCATTCACTTGACTCTCAAGGATGACTCACATGGATTTTATTTCATATTTTACTAGAAGAACTGCTTCGATGTCATATATTAGGGTGTAAGAGTAACCTCGATGGGTGTTCTAATGGACGTACAGTAGCCCCAGATGGCATAACGAACTCCATCTCTCCAATATCTGTAACTTTTAGTCTACTTGGTGATTATGGATTTGAGTCATTTATTAAAATCTTCAACAACCATATTAGTTCACGTTCGATAGGGAGAATACTTTTGCGTTTGGATTCCATGTTGCATAATAGCTTTCGTGCCCTCAACTTCGAAATGGAGCCCATTATCTGATACTAGTTTGTGATAAACCCCGTATCGACATATGTTATTCTTTCTTATGAACTTGGATATTTTATTCATATTCAATACTGCATTTAACTCTACTTTAACCCATTTGGTGAGATAATTGATGGTAGTAAGAATGAATTCTTGCCCATTTGATGCCTTAAGAATGACTTCCCAAATGAATCAATGTCTTAAGTAGACAAGGTCCAAGAAAGGGCCATGTTGTACAACCTAAGGAGATATAAATGTTGGATATCCAACAATTGAAGGAATTTAAGGCACATCCTGACATAGGTAGTGTAGCCTTAACTAAGGTGGACTAAAAGTATCCTTGTCAGATAATTTTCTTTGCAAGCCTATGACCGTTCGAGTTAGGACCTCATTCCCCATTATGGAGGTTTTGCATTGCTTCTTGAATATTATCCCTGTTATGCACTGCAAATGGATTCCATTAAAATTTCTCGAGATTAACATCTTGTCGCTAATGATGTATTGGGTCTTAACTCTACAAAAGGTCAAATGGTCTTCCTTATCCATCCATTGATAATATCGTTCCTGTTTAAGGATGAACCAAATATCGTAATACCATAAATCCCACTTTGTATGATTCTTTTGCATCAATCTCGATGTGGTTGCAATGAATTGGCATGGATTGTTTATGAACATAAAAGGGGGCATCATTATTCACCCGATCATGTTAACCACAGAAGATAAGTTTGTAATGCATTTGTAAGGTTTTTGCTTAAACAGGATAGTTAGTGGCATGTAGAATCTTTGAATTAAGAAATCAACTCTTCAAGGTGAGCATGAAAAGGCAGTAGTTTCTCATCTTTGACTTTCCATTTTCTTAGGACTTGTACCATAGTGAGGTTTGAGTCTCCACAAATTTCGATGTGACAAATTTTATTCTGGATGGAGGTCTTGAGGCCTACGGTGTATAATTTATATATTTTCATGTTATTGGAGTAAGACAACTCCAACTTAATGGTGATGATAGTGTGGGAGTTGTCGAGCGAGATCAATAGTATCCCAATGCCATATCCCTTTTTTAGTAGCTCCATCGAAGAACATTTTTACTAGAGCTCTTCTTGATAAGTATAGATAATATCCAAGTCAGAGAACTCATAAATCCATAAATTAGATTATCATATGGTATTTCCGGCTATGTAATCACAAATGTCTATTCCTTTGATGGCATTCTGCCTGAGATAGGTTATACTGAACTCAGCTAAAATGACAACCAATAGGAAATAAATCTTGAGAAGAAATTTTTTTCTAGTAGGTACTTCATGGGTTACATTCGAGACCCAACATTTACTTGGAATGCAAGCACGTAGTGTTGCAGTTTCTGAGTGACCCAAACTATGACCCAACATTGATGAGGAATGAAAGCATGTAGTGTCACATATTTTTAGTGATAAAACTAGGGCGACACATACCTTCTCCAACATTATATAGTTTACTTTGTACCCTACAAATCTTTGATTGTCATAGTGTATGGCTCTCTGCATGTGCAATTCTTTGATGTAGTGAGCAAACATAGCCCCAACCGTAATCTTTGTGATAATTTAATACAGAGAAGGGGTATACTAGGCTATAGTGGTCAAAAAATATAAGTTAGGGTAAGGTATTTCTTGATCTTATTAAAGGCTTCTTGACATACCTCATTCCAAAATTTGGTTGAATCCATTTGAGATGGAAGTGAGATGATTGATGAACCCACTGGTATTTTAGACCTTGCCCAAGAAACCATGAACTTCCTTCTCAATCTAAGGTGGTGGCATCTCGACGATGCCTTCAATCTTAGAAGGTTACACTTTGATTGCTCCTCACTAACCATCAATCCAATGAATTTACCCTTTGTAATGCCAAAAATTCATTTTTTTAGAGTTGAGACACATCTAGTAATGTTGTAGTCATTTAATGAATTTTCTTAGGGTAGGGATTTGACCTTGTTGATTTTTGTACTACTCGTTGATTGGTAGTTGTGATGTTTTTAAGACCAAAAGTCATAACAGTATAGCAAAAGGTACCCCATGGAGTGGTAAAAGAAATATTTTCTTAGTGATGGAGATGCATTTTTTATCAGGTTAGACCCTACGAATCCATCAACAAATGACTCGAGGACACGATTAGTTATATTTTCGCTGATCATGTCGATATTGGGCAAAGGGTAATCATCCTTTGGAGTAGATTTATTTTTATCTAGGTAGTCGAGGAACATGAAGACATTTCCTCCCAATTTTGGTATGGGGACAATGTTGGTAATCCAAGACAGAAACCTACATCAGGTCTTTTAACCACTTCATTTTTCACTTTGAGGGACCATTCAGGTACATGCTTTATTAGCTTCTAGTTGACTAGTTTACATTTAAGATAAGTGGGGATCTCATTTTTCATAATATTTTGGTCAATGCCGATCATATCTCCGTAAGACCATGAGAACACATCCACAATATCTTTTGGGAGCTCTTCCATTCAGAGTGTTTTGGAGATAAGTTCCTACCTCTTTAACACTCTCTTTTGGTACGAATGGCCAAGAGATATGATCTTATCTAGCACACTATAACTTCTATTGGATATGCTTATTTATTGTCGATGGCCCATTCCCATTCATGGTATGAAATGCATTGATTAAACATTTGTATTATGTTGATGTTGCCATTTGAGATTTATTCAGGACTCATTTTTTATTTGAAGTCATTTTCGGCCTAAATAGGGACTGGATCAATCTTGAAATTGGAGAGGAACATATAATTTATACTATGTTGGAGCTAAAAAAATTGGTTGTGGGTATCAGTGCCATGAATGTTATCATCATCTATGAAAATGGAGATGACCTAGTTATCCAAGTAGAATTTTTGCTCTTGATGAAGGGAGGAGGATACTCCCATGACACTGTGGAGTCATGGTTGACTAAAGACTAGGTTGAAATAGGAAGGGATGTCAGTAACCTGGAATTTTGTGTAAGGGAATATCATTTTAGCCCTAAGGCATAGAAATATGTAACACCCTGTGCAAAAACACGAGGCGCTATGGTGATTTAAACAAAAATAAATCCATCAACAATCAGTATATAGAATCAATAGTCCACAAAATAAGTATAATGAATCCAAAATTTACAATTCCAACATAATTATAATTTAATTACATTGAAAACAAGGCTAAGATCTCAAGACAAATTACACTTCCAAGATACACTAAAATAAAAAAAATACTTGAAACCTCATGATCTAAAATCCTCCAAAATTCGTAGCTTCCAAATCCACGTTAACCTGCTACTAAAGAAAAATATAGGGAAGTACACAATATGACAAGAATATATGATCACAGATAATAATGGTGAATAAAGCGCACCAATACGAATCAAATGCAATAGTCAAGCATTTTACCAATTTAATTTCTCAATGTGACACCCCGACTAATTAAATACCGGGTAGCTACTCCTTTATTCAAATAAATACAAAATGTCAAGTTGGTTCAGTTCATAGCATCACTGCCGAAAACATTTTTAAACAATTACTAGCCACCTAATATTTAAAAAGTGAGTTGCCAAATTTTATTAAATTAAATTAACATGCGAACAATTAAATTGAGTCTGGAGTAACACTCCCCAGAATAATCCAAATGTTGACTAAATACCAATACAAAAGTCTCAATAAATAAATAAATCCAAAACTAAAATGAAACTCGAAGTCTGAGAGTCTTGTCTCTTAAGGGAAATGGGCGACACACCCTAGTAGATGAGGCGTCTATTATCGAGTTCATGTAACTTCCACAACAGCTACAACACATCAATGTAATGGAACTCATATGCTTGGCACCCCTGTGGCTCGGCACCTAAAAAGTTTTTACAAGAAAAATAGATTTGAAAGGAAACAGGTCAGAGCCCAAGGTGAAAATAATTTAAAAAGATAGAAGTGTTTAATTGCATTAAACAATAAATATTATATACATGTTAGTTACGTGCTCTAACATGAGTTCCTCACCCCTCAACTAATGTGCACGCCTAACGTATATCCTTAACCCGTCCTAGTTATGCCGCTAATTAACTAGTATGAACTACTTCCTGCCTTCACACATATAATATACAGGTCTATTAGTATCATTCTAATATATCCTATGTGTAACTCACCTTTACATTAATCAGATTAATTTATATCAATTACAATAGGAATCCACATTTTTATTCCATTCAAATATCTCAATTATTCATATTCACAATTTAACAATGAGTCCGTTATAAGTATAAGTATATCATTCTCAGCATAAACATATAAATATGGCACCGCAAGGCTAAGCTGAGGTGCACGCATACACTGTTATCGAATCCCGGTACATCACGTTCATAAGGACTACGTGTTCAGAATCGCTCAGGAACCATTTCAATAAACAAAATCACACATATTAGAGGTGAACATAGTTCACATAGCCATAGGTCACGCACATAACTATGCTCCCATGGTCAGCTGACTTATCAATTTACAAATAAGCCATTCACAACCCCATGTCCTTAACGTACCAATCTAAATCTCCCCATAGGCACACAAAGATCATATGGCCCTATTTCGAAGGTCGACCTTCCATATTAGCAAGTATGGTAGGTATGTCATACATACAATAGCCCATATACTAAGCATTCACACAACTTAGGTAACTATTATATTATTTAAGGGTATATTCTCAGTCCTATACCATGAGTCTAATTCGTACGATGTTATTAACCAAGATTATACATAATATATTTTGTCAATAAATCTCCCGTCGTATTGTTTCGAGTACTTCAACCTATCCTGAAAAGTTTAATAAGTCTCTTACGTATCTCACATGTAAATTCGGTACTCCGAGGTCCTTATTTATCTCAGAAATCCTAACTTATCACTCACACACACTTAAGTCACGCTCTCAAATTTTATAATGGTAAATTACTCGTCGGATACTCGCAAGTTCAACGCTACATTCCAAACCAATTCCAATATGTTCTGGGCTTCAATTACATCCCTACTGGTCTCCCTAAAGTTCAAATGTATTCACAAAATACCCACCTACAACTTTCAATGGCTGGAATCGCTTAAATTTTAAAAGTAGAAAAAGGTCACAGTTTCTCGGTAGATCGATCGATCGACCTATGAATGTCAATCGATCGAGACCAGTCGATCGATCGATCAAACAGGTGCAGGTCTCAGGTTTCCTTCATTTTCAGTCCCATTCTTATCCCAAATCTTCATTACAAGGTGTTAAATCCTAAAGTAAGAATATTGGGTAATCATACAACCTAATTACATGATTCTTAACGTTCCAGAATTCTTAAATCATTATCCATTAAACTTTTCTTAGATCAAATCATCTAATTTCCATGAAAAACCCTATTTTTCTATTTTCTTCAAGAATTATCATACACCTTCTTATAAATCCGTATTTAACTAAGCATGGCTTATGATTTCGTTAATAGAATACTTCCAGAATAAAACTACATGTAAATCCTACCCTGAATTAAGGTTTCATCTCCAATTTTCATGATTTTCAATCATTGTTCATGGCTATCATCAAATCCTATACTATCATGGATAAATTATTTGCTGAATCTTAATGGATTAAATCACTTACCTGGGAATTTGATGTTCTAATCTGTTGATGACGATAAGGGTTGGCTCTCTTCCTCTCTCCAGTCAGAAATTCATCGATAGATGTGGCGTGTGGTGGTTATGGCCTTAATATTGGCTGATAAATAAAGCCTAAATTTCGTGGATCAAAATTCCCTAAAAATTAAAATGACTAAAATACCCTCACGGGTTATCGATTTGGCCTAAAAATGCCCTGGGACCCGAACCAAACCCCCGGTTAGTGTTTTCTGACCATCTTGACCGTTCCGGACATGTTGGCACACTCGAAATGACCATACAAATGACACAATTATAATTTAAATTTAAACCCCTTTAAAATGATTCTTGACATGACTGACACTCGCCTCCTAACTAAATTTTTGAATTGTCATATTTATGACTCGCGATAATTTTTAATAAATTCAATAATAATATATTACTATATTCACTCAGTAATATTCAACATTATTATCATAATGAAATACCAACTCTCATCTCGCTAGTATTTAAATCCAGATTAATTTCCAAATAATTATCCCATTTAATTTAATTAATTCCATTAAATAAAATCAATAAAATTACGGGCTATTACATACTTCTCCCTAAATAATAGAATTTCGTCCGAAAATTCAGAAATAAATTATACCTCGGAAAGGTAACTGTGGATAATGCTCGCGCATCTCATCCTTGCGCTCCCATGTAGACTCATCAGTATTATGATGCCCCTATTCAACACGTACTAAAGGTACTATCTTCAACCTCAATTTCCTCTCGCTATGGTCTAGAATAGAAACCGGCCTCTTTTCATAGGAACTATCTGGCTATAGATCAATATCCTCTAAAGTAATGTGAGTATAGGCCAAATCATTCAGAAGATATCTCCTCAGAGAGGAAATATGGAACATCCAATGGGCCCTATGCAAGTGTTCCAATAACTCAAGTCTATACGCGACTGGTCCAATTCACTCGATGATAGGGAATGGCCTCACATATCTAGGTGCCAACTTCCCCTTCTTCTCGAAACGCATAATATCCTTCATAGGAGACACTCTCAGCAGCACCTGGTCCCCTATATTGAACTCTCAAAAGGATCTCTTAGCATTGACGTAACTTTTCTATCGGTCCTGAGCAACCTGAATACGTCTCCGTATCTTATTTATCCTCATCGAAGTATCCTGAATCACCTCCGACCCAAGGAGCTTGTTATCCCCCACCTCTAGCCAACATGCTAGGGAACGACAAGGTCTACCGTACAACGCCTTGAATTGATCCATACCAATTATGAACTGGTAGGAGTTATTATAGGCAAACTCCAACAGTGGAAGATACTGCTCCCAACCACCTACAAACTCGAAGATGCACATACGCAACATGTCTTCCAGCATCTGATTCATCCACTCGGTTTTCCCATCAATTTGTGGGTGATAGGTTATACTCAACGACAACTCCGTTCCCATAGCTTCCTGGAAACTTTCCTAAAATCGTGACATAAATATTTTATCGCTGTCAGATATGATATTGAGAGGCACCCCGTGAATTATCACACATTCAACTATGAAGATTTGGGCGTACTGTCATGTAGTGTAGTCTGTACGAGCTGGAAGAAAGTGAGCAACCTTGGCCAATCGATCCACGATTACCCATATGGAGTCGTGACCTCTCTGTGATTAGGTAACCCCGTGATGAAGTCTGTGGAATTACTCTCCCATTTACACATATGGTCCACCTTTACTAGCTGGTAAGTGGCACATTTCGAAATGAACTCGGCAATATCCCTCTTCATTCTGCTCCACCAGTAATGTCGCCTCATATCCTAGTACATCTTATCACCACGAGGATGTATCATGAATCACGAACCATGCGACTCTGTCATTACCTCGTGTCACAAGTCTTCCCTCTCAAGAGCAACTAATCTCCCATTGAAGCGTAAGCCCCCGTATGAACTAATGGAATAAGACTTAGCCCCCTCTGATAGTAATCGTACTATCTGCTCTTGACAGAATGAGTCTGTTGTCTGGCCCTGTGTCCCCTCGTAATAATCTGGGGAATTAATGTTATCATGGACATGAATGATCGGGACATGGTGTACTAGTGTCCTAAATCCTTCCACTTTACTTTCCACAGCTTGGCCACCTCGCCTCTTGGCCAATGGCTCAACGCATCTGCTACCACGTTAGCCGTCCCGGGGTGATATTAGATATCGAACTGATAATCCTTCACAAACTCAAGCCACCGATGTTGATGCATATTCGGCTCCTTCTACGTGAAGAGGTACTGTACGGACTTGTGGTCTGTGAATAGGAAAAATTTCTCCCTTGGGAGATAATGTCTTCAGATTCGAAGTGCAAATACGACTGTTGCTAGCTCCAAGTCGTAGGTGGGATTATTTTTCTCGTGATTCTTAAGATTACGGGAAGAATAAGCTATAGCCTCACTCTCATGTTGAAGTACTCCATTCTCGGCCTGGGCAATGCTAATACTGGTGCTGAGCTCAACTTGTCGTTTAACTCATCGAAATCCAATTGGCAGGCATCACTTGTGAGTCAGGTGTGTTAAAGGACTTGCAATGTTTTAGAATCCCCGAATAAACCTCTTGTAGTATCCTACTAATCCCAAGAAACTACATATTTCTATTGATGTCGTGGGTTGTCCCCACTCCCTCATCGCTGATACTTTCCCCGGATCAACAGATATCCCCTTGTCAGAAATGATATGCCCCCAATACTTAACCTCCTTCAGCTAAAACCCACACTTCTCATATTTTTCATACAACTCGTGCTGACGTAGTGTCTGCAAAACCTTCCTCAAGTGCTCGACATGCTCTTCCCCTGTCTGGGTGTAAACCAGAATGTTGTCAATGAAGACAATGATGAACCGGCCTAGGAACTCCCTGAATGCCCTATTGATCTAGTACATAAACATAGTTGGGCATTGGTTAGGACAAAAGTCATAACCCTGAACTCGCAGGAACCATATCTTGTCAAGAAGGTAGTCTTCGAGGCATCCTTCTCTCGATACGTAACTTATGGTATCCTGACCTCAAGTCAATCTTTTATAAGAAGGGAGCTCCTCTCAACTGGTCGAATAAGTCATCGATTCGGGGCAACAGATACTTATTCCGTATCATGACTTTATTCAACTCCCGGTAATCGACACACAACCTCAAATATCAATCCCTCTTCTTAACGAACAGTACAAGATCACCCTATAGAGAAGTACTCATATGGATAAATCCCTTACCCAACAAAAGCTCTATGTGATCCCGTAACTCCCTTATCTCTGTTGTATCCATACAGTAAGGTGTGCGGGCTATCGGACGAGTGTCCGGTGTCATGTCTATAATAAAGTATATCTCTCTACTAGGAGGTAATCCCAAAATATCCTAGAATACATCAGCGAACTCTCAAAAAACTACAATCGAATCAAGTGGTATCACCACCTCCTTAGAGGTCTCCTCCTCTATGTAGTACAAGTGAGTGGATGATCGTCCCTCAGGATGAGGCATCGCTAGAAGGAAGATCTCCTGACCGGGTATGGCAAAAACAATACTCCTACTATAGAAATCAATCATGGTTCTACACGCAACCAGACAATCCATACCAATAATCTCATCGTACTCGGACATATCTAATACTTGAATATCAGCAGGTAAAGTAAATCTCCTAATCTTTATACCCACGCCTCTACAAATTAAGGAATTCATAGAACCTCTACTCAATGGTGAGTCTACACAAGTAATAGTGCTCTCTGCGATATCTAATAATCCTATAGCGCGTGCAAACCTCATGGTAATAAAACATTGTGTGGCTCCCATGTCAAATAAAATATGCCCCATAGTCCCCTGAATAGAAAACATACCCTCAATCGCGGGTGGATCTTGTGGGACTGTGGCCTGCTGAAGCTTGTAAACCCGACCGTACTGAAGTTGTCCTTGCTAGACTGGAACTGCTGGGATAGGTGGTAATGCTGGCATCTATGGTAGCGCTTGGAGGGCGGTGGGAAACATCGATCTCTGGGGCTCCTAACGAGCACCCTACTGCTGCTAGTGCGGGGACCTACCCCTCTCAATACACTCCTGGTGTTTGTTTCCAATCTTGCCACATATGAAACATTTCCCTGTGAAGTTCCCCCTTCTCTGACCCTGCTGCCCATGGCTCTAATGGTCATTACCACCCCTACCCTGGCCATTCTGACCATGATGGCCCGACTGAAACTGTTGCTCACCGTGATGGCCATGATGGCATGCTGACCCAGTTGGCCATGCCTAAAACATCCCTGGCCATGTCTGAAACCCCTGGATCTAAATCTCATAGAATCCCCCTACTGGGACTTCTGATTATGCTGCATGTGCTGACCCTTAACTGATTATGCCCTGCTAGCACCATTATCCCCTGTTATACCCTGCTGGCTGGACTCTCCTGCTCGCTTACCCTTTGACAAATGAAAGAGGTGGTCCTGGTAGTGAAGTAATGTTGTGTTAACCACATCTGAATAGGTGGCCAACGAGAGATTACCTAGCAGGTGCTGACGGATCCTCCACGTCAATCCATCCATAAACTTATGGATCTTTTTCGCTTCAGTAAGGATCTCATCGAGAACGATGTTCAAAAGAATAGTGAACTCGGCCTCCTACTCTACCACTATCCTCCCTTACTTCTTAAGGTTCATCAATTTCCGACTCATCTCGGTGTGAACTGTTGACGGGAAATATTTACGTTCGAACCGCACCCATAAATCCTAAATAGAAAGAACATCTCTCTCCTCTGCGGTTGTAATGGACTTCCACCACTGCAATGCTGCTCCTACCAGATTATATGTAGCCAGTATCTGCCTATGCACATCTGTACACTCATACATCCTCAAGTGTCTTTGGATGTCCTTATTCCACTGGCTCGACACAACAACGTCGGAGCTCCCTGCAAACTCCAGAGGGTGTGCCTTATGAAAGGCATCACGGACACGTTCCCAAGTACACAGGAATGCATGAGTCTGGACTGGGGCTAGCACCGGTGCCCGAGGTGGTGCCTGCTGCACAACTACTAACGCCAAATTTATCGTCTGGGCTATAATGGCATCAACTTCAGTAGCATTCGTAGAACCCTAAATTGATGCAGGTTGAGGATTGGGCTGGGCACCCCTAGGAACTCGCTGTGCACGTCGAGGAGGCATCTGAAATGAGAGAGAAGTTTTTATAAGTCCACAGTTAATATCTCAAAAACCAAAAGAGTACAACAATCCTAAAATATAGGGCTCTGTATCAAACGATGCTACGCAAAAACATAACAAGCCATAAAGATCCAAAGGATGCTAGAACCTGATGTCCTGATACCACTTATGACACCCTAACTAATTAAATATCGGGTAGCTACTCCTTTATTCAAATTAATACAAAATATCAAGTTGGTTCATTTCATAGCATCACCGTCGAAAACATTTTTAAAAAATTACTAGCCACCTAATGTTTAAAAACTGTGTTGCCAAATTTTATTAAATTAAATTATCATGCAACCAATTAAATTATAAGATAACTACACCAGATCCACATCACAATCACAATAGAATAATAATGGAATAAATAAAGTGAGTTTGTATTAAAAAACCCGGAATAATCTAAATGCTAATTAAATTCCAATACAAAAGTCTGAATAAATAAATATATCCAAAACTGAAATGAAACTGGAAGTCTGAGAGTGTTGTCTCCAAATGGAAATGCGCGACATGCCCTAATAGATGAGTAACCCTGAATAGAATCAAATGCAGAATGTGAAGGCATCTAATACCCAGATCCTGTAACTTCCACAACAACTACAACACGTCAATGTAATGGAACTCTTATGCTTGGCGTCCCTATGGCTCGACACGTAAAAAGGTTTTACAAGAAAAATAGATTTGAAAGCAAACGGGTCAGAGCCCGATGTGAAAACAATTTAAAAAGATAGCACTGTTTAATTGCATTAAATAGTAAATATTATATACGTGTTTGTTACGTGCTCTCACTTGAATTCCTCACCCCTCAACTAATGTGCATGCCGAACGTATATCCTTAACCCGTCCAAGTTATGCTCCTAACTAACTAGTCTGAACTACTTCCTTCCTTCACACATATAATATAGGGGTTTATTCGTATCATTCTAATATATCATGCGTGTCACTCACCTTTACATTAATCATATTAATATATCAATTATGATAGGAATCCTCGTTTTCAATTCCATTCAAATATCTCAATTATTCGTATTCACAATTTAACAATAAGTTCGTTATAAGTATAAGTACATCAGTCTCATCATAAATGTACAAATATGGAACCCCTAGGCTAAGATGCAGCGCACGCATACTCAACTATCGAATCCCGGTACATCATGTACATAAGGACTATGTGTTCCGAATAACTCAGGAAACATTTCAATAAACAAATTCACACATATTGGAGGCAAACACAGTTCACATATCCATGGGTCATGCACATACCTATGCTCCCATGGTCAGCTGACTTATTAATTCACAAATAATCCATTCACAGGCCTAAGTCCTTAAGGTACCAATCTAAATCCCCTCGTAGGCACACAAAGAACGGATGGTCCTATTCTGAAGGTCGACCTCTCGTGATAGAAAGTATGGTAGGTATGTCATACATACAATAGTCCATATACTAAGCATTCACACAACTTTGGTAAGTGTTATATTATTTAAATGTATATTATCAGTCCTATACCATCGGTCTAATTCGTACGCTATTATCTTCCCATATTATAGATAATATATTTTGTCAATTCGTATTGTTTCAAGTACTTATGCCGATCCCGAATAGGTTACTAAGTCTCATATGTATCACATATGTCAATTCAATACTCCGAGGTCCTTATTTATGTCGAAAACCCTAACTTATCACTAACACAAACTTAAGTCACGCTCTCGCATTTTATAATGGTAAATTACTCGTCGGACACTCGCAAGTTCAATTCTACGTTCCGAACCAATTCCAATATGTTATGGGCTTCAATTACATCCCTGATGGTCTCCCTAAAGTTCTAATGTATTAAAAAAATCCCCATCTACAACTTTCAATGGCCAGAATACTTTAAATTTAAAAAGGGGAAAAAGGTCACAGTTTTTGGGGAGATAGATCGATCGGCCTATGAATGTATATTCATTGATCAAGCATGTGTAGGTTGCGGGTTTCCTTCATTTTCAGTCCTATTTTTTTCATAAATATTCATTACAGGATGATAAATCCTAATGTAAGAATATTGGCTAATCATACAACCTAATTACATGATTCTTAACGTTCCAAAATTCTTAAATCATTATCAATTTAAGAATGCACTTTTTTTCAAACAAAGAAATTATTTAATTAAACTCGTTTTTTTAAATTAAATCCTAAAACATGCATCTAGGCGTTATTGAAGACAATATGATCATGCAAGCATTTTCAGTCACAAACAAACACACAAATGAGGAAAAATCCCCCAAAGAGGCAAAACCTTATTTATGTTCACTATAATATGTAAAGAACGGTTTACACGGATTATACTAAAAACATAAGTGACATACGAAATACCCTCAGGTGTCGGTTCCGATGTCGTCGACTGGAATCTCCTCCAAGACCTCCAGATGGGCAGCAATGGAAAAGAGTTGACTTCTCCACAAGTTACTCTAGATGAGTAAAAAATGATCTTTTTAAGGTTTAAAGATTCACACACACATATGGGAATGGTTTTGTGAAACAACAAGGCATGAAACCTTAAAAACTTGAAGTCTATTTTCTGGGATGTAAATCGTATAAACGTGAGAAAAAAATTCTTGAAAAAACGTGCAGAATGTGTACAAATATTTATACCAAAATTGAGGTGCCGTCGTCGCTCGAATGAGATATGCATGTTGCTTGAATGAGGCCACGTGTCGCTTGAACAAGATTGCGTGACATCCTCATGTCGCTTGAACGATAGAGAGATATCACTCTATTGAGCTCGATGACCGAGATTAGTCCACTTTTACACTTAGAATTTTTTTTCGTTTTTGGTAAAAATAAATCAGACTTCGAAAAATATTTTTTTAAAACATTACCAATTATTTATGCAAATATTAACAACTCTAATAAACCATTTTACTAATAACGCGTCGTGGAGTTGTGGGAATAGTTGAACAGTACGTCGCTTGTAGCATGATGCCTATGTCAAGATGGTGGATGCATAGATTCGAATAAAGGTCATCCAGGATGATCGTGTGGACGTGCCGAATGTAGCGGTATTAGACATACATATTGTGATCTAGGACAAATGGAACATTCCTAGATTCTACGTTGGACATCTATAAAATATGTCCTTACAAATATCCCCCTATGTCTATATCGGTACATACATAAAAATCCGAATTACGCTATCTCCAAAAATCAATTGACATATAAGATAATATCCCCATTAAACCCTCAAACTGACAATACTAACTGACATGTCATTAATCAAACTTCAACATCTTCAAATCTCCAGCTTTTCTCATCAGGGTGTGAAATCCAACAATCATCAATTTTGTACCTACACACATGAGATAAAGCAGATACCCGTGACACGCAACAGTTTCAAATATTATGATATGCAAAAATTGAATCAACTAAGCTTAAGCAAATCATTGATAAATCAACCGAACAATTCTCCCCCATAATTCATTCTCCCCCTTTTTATGATGTCCCCAAATACACAGATATGAGAAGTAGAAATAAATGCAAATGGAGAGTGTTACAAGGGAATAAACATTCTATTTTTCAATATTTCAAAAAAATTTCACACAAAATATTCAACAAATAATCACACCATGAAAGATCACAAAAACAACCAAGTCGATGATAGCTAAAATGAAGGGGTGTGAGCAAATTCGATAGGAAAATCAATACATACAAACATAACATATGTGCATGATGAATATCAAATATTTCTAATGAATGAACTCAACATATTACTTAGGTGTAAAACAAAGGGAATTATAAGAAATTGACTCAATCAAATCAGTAAATCAAATCTTAAAGTAATTTCCAAACCAATAACGTCCAAAACTATTTAATGCTTTTCAGGACTGTCAAGGAAGTGCAAACCCGTTTAAATTCACCAACCAAACTCCCTCATATTTATATTTTATTTAGAGGTGATCTAAATTCTCAAACTTTAGAGAATTGATGGTGAAACCTAATGGCCCATATTCAGCATGAATTGCTTTTTATTGCCTTTAAATTTTTTCGGGCTCTTTTAACCTCTGTGGACCCCAGATAATAAAATTCCTCAATTTTTTAGGTCCAATTTAAACGGTTGCTTAATCGCAAAGGATAGATGACTACCTTTCCTAGCCCTTTACCGTTGATAAAATACCACAAAATCTCACCAAACGGTTTTTACATGCATTCCAATCTTGTCAAGTTTTATCGCATATGGTTCGTTGTATAGACATAATTGAGATGGAAACACTCAAGATAATATGTGATACATAAGTACAATAATCAAATAAAGTCGTGAATGTGTGCAATAAAGGATATAAGGAGCCAACCATGTAAAAAGATATCACAAATATTATCTTAAAGACTCCAAACAATGTAAAGCACATGGATGCAATGATATAGCATCTCAAATCACTATCAAACAGTCACATGAATAATGGAAATGGAAGTTGTGACTCGTCTACCTTAAATTCTCATCCATAAGAGGTGTAAACAAAATACAAAAATCTTTTTGTGCATCTCTAAATTTTTTATAAAAATAAGATCTTTATAGATTTTTCGAAAAAAATATAAAAAAGCAAAAAATAAGAATACAAATGATACATACTAGTAATAGGAATCATATGATATGAACATGACAATGCATCCTATCCTTGACATGGACGAACCCTTTAGTCAATTGTGAAAATCCCTAAAGACTTTCTAAGACTCTCGAATTTAAGGGCATCTAAAGGTTTCATGAAAATATTGTCTAACTGAAGGTCAGTGGGTACCAAACTCAGGGATACGACTTTCTCCTCAACTAACTGACGTATAAAGTTATCGCGTGTCCTGATGTGCTTTGTGCACAAATATTAGACCGGATTACGAGATACGTGTATCGCGCTCGTGTTATCACATGAGATGGTTATGGTGTCCTTTTAAATCCCATAATCCTCCAACATTTGCTTCATCCACAAGAGTTGCGTGCAATAACTCCTGGTGGTGTTGTACTCAGCCTCCGCAGTGGACAAAGAGATGGAGTTTTGCTTCTTGATCGGCTAGGAGACAAGAGCAGAACCAAAGTAGAAACACCCAATATAAGTGCTCCTACACCCATCTACATCATCGTCCCAATCGACATCCGAATAGGCGAACAAATGGTCATCAGTGTCAAAGGAATACCAAATACCATAGGATAGAGTCCCACTAACGTATTTGATAATACGTTTTAGAGCATGTAAGTGTGACTCTTTAGGGGACACATGATATTACGCATAGACTCCAACACTAAAGGCTATGTCGGGATGACTGGAAGTCAAGTAGAAAAGATTACCTATCATACTCCGATACAAGGTTTGCTCTACATCTTTGCCTCCCGTGTCCTTACAAATCTTGATAGAAGTACTCATAGGTGTACGTGAATGCTTGGCGGAGTTGAAACCAAGTTTATTCACTGTATCTCTAGCATACTTGGAATGGGAGATAAACATTCCATCCTCTAGATGATGAACCTGGAGTCTAAGGAAGAAGGTAAGATCACCTACCATGATCATCGCAAACTCACTTTTCATCTCCTCCTTAAAGTGGTGAGCATTATGGGGTTACGTGGATCCAAATACTATGTCGTCCACATAGACCTGGTTAACAAAAATAGCATCGTCATCTCTCCTGATGAATAATGTCATATCAACTCCCCCTCTCTTGAAGCCACTGGCTAAGAGATAGGAAGTAGGCCTCTCATACCAAGCACGGGATGATTGCTTCAAACCATACAAGGATTTCCTCAGATAGTAGACGTGCTTCAAGTGATTAGTGTCTTCAAACTTTTTTATTTTTTCCACGTAAACCTCCTCCTGTAGAATGCCATTTAAAAAGTCACTCTTGATATCCATTTATTATAGCTTGAAGCGAAGATGACATGATATGGCGAGTAGTAAGCGGACGGACTCAAGCCTCGCAATAGGAGTAAATGTCTCCTCAAAGTCTACACCCTCTATCTATGTGTAGCCTTGAGTGACTAACCTTGCCTTCTTTCTTATTATGGTACCATTTCATCGATTTTATTCTTGATAATCCACTTGTTACCTATAACATTCATCTCACTAGGTCGGGAATAAGTTCCCAGACATTGTTCTTTTTAAACTAAAATAACTCATCATGCATAGCAGATATCCAGTGTTCATCCTTGAGTGCTTCTTTGTGATTCTTGTTCTCGACTCTATATGTGTAGCAGACATGGCTGATAACATTCTCTAGCTGAGCACGAGTCTTAACCCATAAAGTGGGATCGCTAATAATGGCGAAAGGATCATGATTCTTGCAAACCCAAGTAGGTGTGTTCCCTAGAACAGGAGTAGGGTGCAGCCTGGATGTGGGAGACACAGTGGGATCATAAAAAAGGAGTGTGTCATCCTCTCTCAAATGGGTGAAGTCAATAGACGTCGATGGTTCATCATCTTGCACAATAATGTTTATTGACTCCATCATTTTGGATCTCTTCAGGTTAAAAATCTGGTACGCTCTACTTTTGATGAATATCCTAGCAATATTCCCTCACCGCTTAGGGAGTAAAAATGTCCTAATTGCTCTCTAGCCCGTAGGAGGTAGCATTTAATCCCCAAAACACGAAAATATGCAAGGTTGGGATTATTTCTAGTCCCCAATTCATAAGGCATTTTAAGTGTATATGGATGAAGGTAAACCTTATTCACCGTATGGCATGCAATAGACACTGCCTCTGCCCAAAATATCCTAGCAACTTTATGACGTCGAAGCATAGATCTTCCATTTCCTGAATCGTCCTGTTATTTCTCTCAACAATCCCATTTTATTGAGGAGTCTTCAAAGCAGAAAAATCATGTTTGATTCCTATGCTATCATAGTAAAGATCTACTTTTTTCTCCGTAAATTCAGTGTCATTGCACTATGATTCTATTAATAGTGACTCGATGTTGGTTTTGTAGGACACGTCACTTGGTCGGTAAAAACTCTACAGCATCAGATTTCTCTCTCAAAAAACTTATAATCGAATATTTGGAGAAATCATCTACCTTCACTAAGATGTACCTATTACCACCCAGACTCTATGTATGAGTAGGACCCATGAGATCCGTGTGTATCAACTCAAGTACTCGTGAAGTGGTAATGGAATTCAACTTCTCATGGGGGCTATGAATTTTTTTTCCCAGCTGAGAGGGTCCACAAATCATGGAATTTGGCTTTTCCAGTGTTGGTAAGCCACATACTAGGTCCTTTTTAGCTAAACACGTCAAATATCTAAAGTTCACGTGACCTATATGTTGGTGCCACAGATCCATAAGAGTGATTGTGGCACTGTTGCAGACAAGTGAGGATTTCGGCATAGTCCCATAGTAGTTATCCTCAGTCCTCACCCCTTTCACGAAAAGTTTACCGGCTTGATTATAGTCATTACACGCATCCCGATCAAACTTTACGACAAATTCAGTGTCGCACAGCTTGCTAATGCTGAGATGGTTTTCTTTCAAACCTTTGACGTGCAAAATATTCTCTAGCTTAGGAAATCCTGGTAACTCTACTGTACCTCATCCTACGAAGCTAAACTTCCTCCTGTCTCCAAAGGTGACTTTACCTTCCTTAAAATCCTCTAGGTAGGTAAAAAATGAGACATCACCTGTCATATGTCTGGAGCACCCACTATAGAAATACCATTGTGAGGTATTATGTAATTTGAGAGCGATATGGGCAACAAGGGACTTTTCGTCTTTCTTAGGTACCCAAGAAGTGGTAACCTTTTATTTACCGTTGTTGTTGTTGGTTTTATCCGGGATGCGGGAAGCATTTATTGACGACAAAGACATCCGTCGGAATTCCTCCATCAAACTTTGTGATTTGGCGGCTAAAAACTCAACACGCTCTCTTAGACTAGTAAAATCATCAGTATGATGTGGTGGAGCAGTAATACGTCATGTCCAACCCAAACTATAGCAAAACTCCTTGAGGTGGCCTTATCTTTTGCACTACGTACAAAAGAACACAATCTCAGGCGGACCTTGGTTTGCTTTTCTTGGTCAAACTCTCCTTCGTGGTTTTTGACGATGGCCATATGTAGTTGTAGGAAACTCAGGAACTGGTCCAGGTGATATTTGGGACGTGGGGGCACAATCAAAACCTATTCTCTGCCTATCACCAAAACCTAAAGCGGGACCGAGGAGAATATTTCCCATCTTTCCAGATATGTCCTTGCTTTGAACCTTGACTTCCCATGCTCTCTCAAGATCATGAGTAAGCTGGGATACAAGGGCTTCAAGTTTTTTTCGAATCATGGATCTCACTCATAAGACTAGCCACTTGTTTAGTCAAGCTCCCTTTATCTTTCTCAAAATAACTCTCTTTCTCTCTAAATAGCCTCTCTCTTTTTCTATACTGACTTTCTCTCTCAACACAAGTAGACTCTCTCTCTCTCTTAAGGTAGTGCAGGCG
The DNA here is from genome assembly GCA_949130495.1 of Sambucus nigra. Classification (NCBI taxonomy): domain Eukaryota; kingdom Viridiplantae; phylum Streptophyta; class Magnoliopsida; order Dipsacales; family Adoxaceae; genus Sambucus; species Sambucus nigra. The sequence goes on along the minus strand of OX422217.1, from coordinate 55,826,021 downwards.
GAGAACACCCTCTCTCTTTCTTCTCCTATCTCTTCCTCTAAAGCGGTGATCCTATGAACTAACTCTTTGTTACGCTTTTTGGTTTTAAATGACTCAGTAGATAACTCAGCATAGGCCCATTGAAGATTACTCTTTCTCTCACTAGCAAAATCCTCCCCCTCACTCACATCATTGTCATTGTCGAGGTGTCCCTATGAAGTAGCATCCTCATCATCACGAGGAGCACTAGAGGTACTCACATGACTAGCCACGAATGCGGTGAAGTTACACTCATGCGATGACTCGTCTCCAGAGTCCACTGACTCGTCCTCACTGTCGTCAGTAAGGGTAGCATTAAGGGTATCTTTGCCCTTTTCTTTGGTAAGTCCGTTCAGCCTAGTAGCACACTGAAAATCTCTATGACCCTTACCGTCACACTCATACCATCTCTCACCGTATTTCTTAGGAGGGTCTTTAAAATCTTTTTCATTTTTCTTTTCAAAATTATTTTTCTCAAAATTATTTTTATCTTTGAAATTTCCATTTTTCTTGAATTTGAGAATTTTCTTGAATTTTTTTTTTAAACAGGGCCAAATCATCTGAATCAGGGTCACACTCTAAATCAGACGTTTCTATCTCCCTTTTTCTAGATGACTCTACTCTCTTTCTTACCGACCCTCACTCTTCCTATCCTAGGCACTAAATGGAATTCCCTTATCTTTACGCTTGACGGATTTAGGAAACATATCAATTTCATACGTTTGTAAGTCTCTTACTAGTTCCTCTAATTTAAGCTTGTTTAAATTACCAATAGAATTTAGAAAAGTGACTTTAGGGATAAGGCGCTTAGGTAGTGATCTTAGAATCTTTTTAAAAACTCTAGCATTTGGAATGTGTTCACCAAGATTAAAGATAGTATTTACTATATCAAATATTCTAGCATAAAATTCATCAAAATATTCAGATTCAAGCATGGTGATAGTTTCAAATTGAGTTGTTAAGTTTTGAAATTTTTATTCTTTCACGACATTAGTTCCTTCATGGGTAAGTTATAAAACATCCCATGCCTCGTTTGACATGGTACTAGTCATTATCCGTCGGAACTCATCAGGAGTGACGGATCCAGAAATAGCACTAAGACCCTTAGACTTAAAATCTGACCATTTAAATTCTTCTTCAGTCCAAGCAGTCACAGATTTAAAATTTATCACATTGTCAATAGTGATGGAGGGAGGTGTACACCCTCTTTCAACCAAACCCCAAACTCTTTCATCTATGGCTTAGAGCAGATTTCATACGGGCTTTCTAGTAAGCATAATTTGTCCAATCAAAAACTGTCATTTTATTATATAATTTCTCCATTTTGAACACACCCTTTTTCAAAAATCAATTTTTCAGATAATTGATATCTTAAAAAAATTTGGGAAAAATTACACGGTATAATTGTGAAACTGGCTTTGATACCAATTTGAGAGTCCGCTTTTGTTCAAACAAAGAAATTGTTTAATTAAACTAATTTTTTTAAAATTAAATCCTAGAACATGCATCTAGGTGTCATTGTAGACAATATGATCATGCAAGAATATTCAATCACAAACAAACACACAAATGAGGAAAAATCCCCCAAAAGGGGAAAAACTTTTTTTATTTTCACTATAATTTGTAAAGAATGGTTTACACGAATTATACAGAAAACATGAGTGACATACGAAATACCCTCAGCTGTCGATTCTGATGTCATCGGCTAGAATCTCCTGCAAGAACTCCAGATGGGCAACAATGGAAAAGAGTCGGGTTCTCCACAAGTTACTCTAGATGAGTAGAAAATGATCCTTTGAAGGTTTAAATCTTCACACACGTATATGGGAATGGTTTTGTCATTAAAAAAGGCTTGAAACCTTAAAAACATGAAGTCTGTTTTCTGGGATGTAAATCGTCAAAACGTAAGGGAAAAAGACTTGGAAAAACGTGCAGAATGTTTACAGATATTTATACGAAATTGAGGCGGCGCCATCGCTCGAACAAGATATTTATGTCGTTAGAATGAGGCGACGTGTCGATCAAACGAGATCGCGCGATATCTTCATGTATCTTAAACGACAGAGAGATGTCGTTCGAACGAGCTCGATGACCGAGAAAAGTTTGCTTCTACGCTTAGAAAAATTTCTACTTTTTTGTTAAAAATAAATCAGACTTCGAAAAATATTTTTTTAAAACATTCCCAAATATTTATGCAAATATTAACAACTCCAATAAACCATTTTACCAATAACGCATCGTGGAGTAGTGGGAACGATTGAACAACACGTCACATATAGCATGATGCACGTGTGAAGATGGTGGATGCATAGATCGGATCAGGGCCATCGGGGATGATCGTGTTGACGTGCCAAATGTAGCGGTATCACACATACATACTGTGATCTTGGACAAATAGAAAATTCCTAGATTCTACCCCGGACATTTATACAATTATGTGCTTACACAATTAAACTTTTCTTGGATCAAAACATCTAATTTTCATGAAAAACCCTATTTTCTATTTTCTTCAAGAATCATCATACAGCTTCTTATATATACATATTTAACTAAGCATGTCTTATGATTTAATTAATAGAATACTTCCAGAATCAAACTACATGTAAATCGTACATAGAATTAAGGTTTCATCTCCAAGTTTCATGAGTTTCAATCATTGTTTATGGCTATCATCAAATCCTACACTATCATAGATAAATCATTCGTTCAATCTTAAATGATTACATCACTTGCCTGGGAATTTGATGTTATGATCCGTTGATGACGATAACAGTTGGTTCTCCTCCTCTCTTCGGTCACAAATCTGGTGATAGTGGTGGTTATGGCCTTGAAAACTTCCTTAGAACTTCCCCTATCTTCTCACGTTGCCCACTACTTGATTTTAACATATAATGGCCCTCATGTCCCTAATATTGGCTGATAAATAAAGCCTAAAATTCGTGGGTCAAAATTTCCTAAAAATTAAAATTACTAAAATACCCTCCCGAGTTGCCCATTTGGCCTAAAAATGCCCCGGGACCCAAACTAAACCCCCGTCTAGTGTTTTTTTACTATCTAGACCCTTCTGATCACATCGGCACACTCAAACTGACCATATGGATGACACAATTATAATTTACTTTTAAACCCCTTTAAAAATGATTCCAGACACGACTCACACGCGCGTCCCAACAAAATTTCTGAATTATCAGATTTATGACTCGCGACAATTTTTAATAAATTCAATAATCATATATTACCATATTCACTCAGCGATATTCAACATTATTATCATAATCAAATACCAACTCTTGTCTCGCTAGTATTTAAATCAGGATTAATTTTCAAATAATTATCCCATTTAATTTAATTAATCCGATTAAATAAAATCAATAAAATTACGGGGTATTACACTCAATAACACATCAATGGGTCATCAGTCCTGTCCTCACCTCACCCAAGCTTCGTAAAGCCTCATTGTGGCTATTGGACTTTTGGACAATTCGCGGTGACCATTCTCCATGACATATAAAAATCTCATTAAACCTTGCCCAACCACAAACATAATATCTCAGCGAATCAAAATTTTAGATTCCAAACATCTGTCATAGGTTTCCAATGAATACAAAAATGCAGCATGAGTGAAAATAACACATGAAACAAACGGAATACTCTGCATAGAATTTAGGAGAATATTATGTAATTCCCGTACATTAAAATAATCACACGAAAGCCATAAATACATTGACTCAAAATTTTGATGACACCGCTACTTTCCTCTCCCAAAATTAATCAAAACTCGTTCCTGAACAATCTTGAAAAGACTCAATTAATCATGACAAGTATTGAGTTGAAAGTTAAAAAGAATGGGGCTACGGTTTAGACGTTGAAAGGGAATAAATTGTAAATGTCTTTTGGAGGAAGAGTTAGTTTTAATTTATAGTGATTAGGAGTTCTAATGCTAGTAGAGTTCTATTTAAACTTGAAAAAAGTTTTCCCGTAAGTCACGTCCCAGAACCGTGACAATTTTTTAAAAAAATTTGCATTTTCAGTCTTATTTTAATTTTTAATAAAATCTTACTTTTTAGTAGTAAAACTCAACATTTTTAACTACTAAAAATATATAAAATATAAAATTTTATTTTACCCAGAAATTCGAATTTATTTAAAAAAATAAAATTCGGATTACCAATTGTTACATAATTCGTCATTAGCACAGGAATTTCATCCTCGAAATTTGACAAAGCCTAACGCTCAAAACGGCTGACAAACGTCTACCCAAGCACCATGATTAGGGGCCCATACACCCAATCCTACATGCACGTGCCACTCGCGCTCTCTGGTGAATTACTACTCGATTATATTTCCCAAAAATCAATACAACACTAAAGTTCTCAAATCCATTCTAGACATTCTCACATTAAGATTACTAATCCTAGCCTCGATGCCCCCCACGTCCTCAACAAAAATCTCCTATCTCTAACGAAACACATACAACCCACATACTAGACCGAAACAAAAAGACCCGATGGTTGATGTATAGGTAAGCTCTGATACCATCTGTAACACTGCGTACACAAACACGAGGTGCTACTATGATTAAAACTAAACTCAATCCATCAATGATCAGTATAGAGCATCAATATTCCACAAAATAAATACAACGAATCCAAAATTTACACTTCCAAAATAATTACAATTTAATTCCTCTAAAAATAATGCTAAGCTCTCAAAATAAATTACACTGCAAGCTACACACAAAAAAAATCCTCTAAACATCATGCTAAAAAATACTCCAAAAACTTGTAGTGTCCAAATCCACGTTAACCTGCTTCTAAAGAAAAATACGGGGAAGTAAACAATATGACAAGAATATATGCTCACAAATAATAATGGTGAATAAAGTGAAATAATACATATCAACATATACGAATCAAACCCAATACTCAAGCACGGTACAAATTTAATTTCTCAATAACACGTCAATGGGTCACTAGGCCTCACCTCACCTCACCCAAGATTCATAAAGCCTAATCGTGGCTATTGGTCTTTTGGACTAATGGCGGGTGCCCATTCTCTGTGCCATATAAAAATCTCATGATACCATCCCCAACAACAAATACAGTACCTCAGCGAATCAAAATTTTAGATTCCAAAAATAGCTCATAGGATTCCAATGAATACCACAATTCAAGATGAGTGCAAATAACACATGAAACAAATGGAATACTCTTGAGAGAATTTAGGAGCATATTATGTAAGTCCCATAACTTAAAATCATCACACGAAAGCCATAATGATTTTTCTACAGTATTCTGATCACTCCGCTACTTTCCTCTCCCAAAATTAATCAAAACACGTTCCTGAACAATCTTGAAAATACTCAATTAATCATGACAAGTATTAAGTTGAAAGTTATGAAGAGTGGGGCTACGGTTTAGACGTTGAAAGGGAACAAATTGTAGATGACTTTTGGAGGATGAGTTAGTTTTAATTAATAGTGATTAGGAGTTCTAATGCCAGTAGAGTTCTATTTAAACTTGAAAAAAGTTTTCCCGTAAGTCACGTCCCAGAATCGTGACAATTTTTTTTTTAAATTTGCATTTTCACTCTTATTTTAATTTTGATTAAAATCTTACTTTTTAGTAGTAAAACTCAACATTTTTAATTACTAAAAATATATAAAATACAAAATTTTATTTTACCCAGAAATTCGAATTTATTTAAAAAAATAAAATTCTAATTACCAGTTGTTACATAATTCCTTATTAGTACAGGAATTTCGTCCTTGAAATTAGACAAAGCCTAATGCTCAAAACGGCTGACAAACGTCTACCCAAGCACCATGATTAGGTGCCCATACACCCAATCCTACATGCACGTGCCACTCGCGCTCTCTGGTGAATTACTAGTCGATTATATTTCCCAAAAATGAATACAACACTAAAGTTCTCAAATCCATTCTAGCCATTCTCACATTAAGATTACTAATCCTAGCCTCGATGCCCCCCACGTCCTCAACAAAAATATCCCATCTCTAACGAAACACATACAACCCACATACTAGACCGAAACCCAAAGAACCGATGGTTGATGTATACGTAAGCTCTGATACCATCTGTAACACTGCGCACACAAACACGAGGTACTACTATGATTAAAACTAAACTAAATACATCAATGATCAGTGTAGAGCATCAATATTCCACAAAATAAATACAACGAATCCAAAATTTACACTTCCAAAGTAATTACAATTTAATTCCTCTAAAAATAATGCTAAGCTCTCAAAATAAATTACACTGCAAGCTACACACAAAAAAAATCCTCTAAACATCATGCTAAAAAATACTTCAAAAACTTGTAGTGTCCAAATCCACGTTAACCTGCTTCTAAAGAAAAATACGGGGAAGTACACAATATGACAAGAATATATGCTCACAAATAATAATGGTGAATAAAGTGAAATAATACGTATCAACATATACGAATCAAACCCAATACTTAAGCACGGTACAAATTTAATTTCTCAATAACACGTCAATGGGTCACTAGGCCTCACCTCACCTCACCCAAGATTCATAAAGCCTAATCGTGGCTATTGGTCTTTTGGACTAATGACGGGTGCCCATTCTCTGTGCCATATAAAAATCTCATGATACCATCCCCAACAACAAATACAGTGCCTCAGCTAATCAAAATTTTAGATTCCAAAAATATCTCATAGGATTCCAATGAATACCACAATTCAACATGAGTGCAAATAACACATGAAACAAATGGAATACTCTTGAGAGAATTTAGGAGCGTATTATGTAAGTCCCATACCTTAAAATCATCACATGAAAGACATAAAGATTTTTCTACAAAATTCTGATCACACCACTACGTTCCTCTCCGAAAAATAATCAAAACTCGTTCTTGAACAATATAGAGAAAATTCAAATAATCTTAACACCTTTTGAGTTGAAAGTTATGCAGAATGGGGCTCGGGTTAACAGGTTGAAAGGGAATAATTTTGGATAAGCCTTCTGGGGGAAGAGTTGTAAAAAAAATAATTAAAAGAACCTAGCCACAGATTAGTTGTAATTTGTAATGATTAGAAGTTCTAATGCTAATAGAATTGTATTTAAACTTAAAAAAACGTTTGCCCGTTAGTCACGTTCAAAAAACGTGACATACGATTTTTTTTTAAATTCCCATTTGGACTGTGATTTTAATTTTGATTAAAATCCTGCTTTTCAATAGTAAAACACAACATTTTTAATTACTAAAAATTATTAAATTCCAAAATTTTATTTCCAACAAAATCCGAATTAATTTTAAAAAAATTAAAATTACGGGTTGTTATAAGATATTAAACCACTGACTTCTCTTCCCATGTTGTCATAAGCGCACGTAGCGAACGATGGAATGATGTCAATGACTTGGAATCCTATACGTCTAAGAGTTCTCAATGGGAAAATTTTGAATGTATAAACATTATCCATGAGCACCAATGAGACTGTCCTTTTCATGACTTTCACTGAGATATTGAGAGAATAAATATAATCTAGGACATACTTGGGAATTTATTCATCGATGAAGGAGAAGAGCCTTTTGACAGTCAGAGTTTCAATAATATGGGTGGCCTCATTAGTGGAGGTATAGGATGGAATTGTAGGTCTAGTAAGAATCTTCATAAGAGAGTTCATATGAAGTTGTGAAGACATAAAGAGTCATCATAGTGTGATGTTAGTTTGAGTACTCTTGAGATGCAATAGGATACTTCTTTCCCCATCATATATTTTTGGCATTAGGATTTATTCATCTACCCCATTACCCTTGTATTTACGTGAACTCACTGATATTGGGGTTCGATCTTTATTGTAGAAGGGTGTTTTGGCTTGCTCACTATATTTGGGGGAGGAACCCTCTTGCCCTGAGGTGAAGAGATTTTGGGCGAGGGACTCGTTCATCTTTCTTGTAAAGATATTTTGGGAGAGGGACCCCTCTAGCACTACTACAAAGATATATTAGGTGAGGGCCCCCTCTAACCCTCTTATAAAGAGATATTTGGGTTAGGGCCCCTCTAGCATTCCTACAAAGATATATAGGAGAGGGACATGTCCAACCCTCTTATAATGAGATTTTAGGCGAGGTACCCCTCCAGCACTCTTGCAAAGATATTTGGGCGAGGGACCCCTCCAGATACATTTGAACGAGGGATCTCTCCAGCCCTCCTACAAAGAGATTTTGGGCAAGGGACCCCTACAACCCTCTTGGAAAGAGATTTTGGGCAAGGGACCCCTCCAGCCTTCTTGAAAAGAGATTTTAGGCGAGGGACCCTTCCATCCCTCCTACGAAGAGATATTTCGGTGAGGGACCTCCCAGCCCTGATGCAAATATATTGGGGTGAATGACCCCTCCAACCTCTTATAAAGGTGTCAAGTCACTTTGGCAAGGAACCCCTCTAGCCCCTCCTTCAAATAAGTTTTAATGATATTTTGAGAAGGAATACCTCTAGGACCTACTTCATGTTCAAAAGATAAGCTTGGGTGACTGAACCCTTCCCACAAACTAAAATCAATTGAAATGATACTTGGGCATGGGATTCCACAAACGAGGGACCCCTCTGCCAAGACCAAATAAATTGAAAAACCTAGTGAGGAAATCGAAACTAAAGGACTCTTATAAGAAATGTACAAATAGTACTTGTTTTGTAGAAAGTGGATCCAAGGAGTGAACCACTAAATAAAATAGACTAGGATGGGGGTACCTAGCATGAATAGTCCCTCGTTATGAAAAAGTACTAATACTTACTTTCTTATGCATGTAGTCTAGTTGAGCAGGCAGGGATCAAATATGCCAGTTGGAATCTCTTGGGAGTTATGGCTTGGCGGATAAGGAACAAGGTTTGGGGAACTTTAATTTTTGAGAGAATACTAGTAGAAAGATGCTAGGGTTACTCAAACTTCTTACACAGTTCACACCCAGTCATAGTAGAAGTGAGAAACCAAGGGTTTGCTCACAGTAAATGAATTTTCTGGTAAAAACAATTTTAGCAAAGGGAGTCATTAGGACCCTTCTTAAGTAAGAGGATTTTATAGAAAGGGGTCCTCAACCCCCCCCCCCCCCCCCCCAAGTATATTGGTTTTATACGTGGTGGTCCTTGAGACCCCTTTTAAGGTTTACAATGATTGTATAACAAGTTACAATTTCAAAAGGTATTTACTAAATCAGATATTTTTTCTCCATTACTAGGTGTCATTTGTCAGAGGGGACATGTGGTTGTTGATCTAGTAGGGACAAAATGTACAATTCAGATAAGGACAAAAGGTACATTATAGACCCTTTCCCTCACCAACCTCTTCAGTTTTGGCACCAAAAAGTGTCAATTCGGCCCTAGTGTCCAAGCATAAATAGGACCCCTAAGCAAGGTCAAGTCAAAATCAGAAACTCGAGTTACACCATTACTCTGGAAAAATGATACTAGGCCACCTAATCGTATCTCCATGCTCAATCTATAGGGCTAAGTGCTTTTTTCCTTCACCCCACATTGACAACCATCATTCTCAATAGTATCTGTTGAGAAAAGTTACTATTATTATTGTGAAGTTCATCTTCTTGGAGGGACTGGTTCTAGCTTTGAATCCATTTTTACTTTAAAAAGAAGGTTTTACCACGTGATTCTATAAAAAATCTTGATGACCTTGGAGGTTGAGTTCAATGAACTGAGTTACGCCTCACCCATTTTAGTATCTTACAAGACCCCAGTCAAACTACCCTCCTATATTTGGCGACTACGATAGGGAGGTATCCTCACTTCTATGAAAAAAAAAGGTTTTAAAATTTCTAAGAAGCTAGTTTTTAAAGAAATACCACTTGGTAATGGAACTCAAAGTTACCAGACCACTCCGGAGGATGTGGTACTGACTAGATCTGAGACACTTGCTCCTCAGGGAGCGCAGACCATCTCACCAACAGCAGTTCCAATGATAGGTATGATCCTTATGGGAATGTTTCTGACTGTTGAAACAAAATAATATATACCTATTAAGTTTGGGTCGAAGTTGTGTACACTAGTAGTTGCCCCGTCTGGTTGGCCAGCCACTCCTGTAGCAAGTTCGATGGAACTCCACCATAAAAAGTGGTGCTAGAGCAAGTTGTGGAACCATCAAGTTTATAATCATCAAAGGGCATGAGTTTGGAGGAATCACCTTCCAAAGCTATTACTATAGAGGAGGTGAGCAAACTTCTCTTCTCCTCTCAATGGGAGTCTCCTCATCTATATGAGGAGATGCAAGATCGCTAACCACCAGAGGTGAACGAGAAGACATACCAAGAGGGATATATTCCAATAAAGTTTAAGAAGTTCATTGGCAAAGGGGGAGAATACAAGAGAGCACGTGAATAGGTTCGTTGCATACCTGCAAGTGCATTAAAATGGCACATCTATGGTTGAGAGAATCTCCAAGACACTTAAAGGGAAGGCCTACACAACATACTCCCAATTGTTACCCAACCGCATCCCAACATGGGAGGAGATACAGAGGAAATTCCTTCAAAAGTTCTTTATAGCGAAGGATGAATTCACGTTGAGAAACCTGGTATAGGAGGTTAATAAGTCGGGTGAGGAGTTAATGCAGAATATCATATGTTTTAGTAAGAGGGCACTGAATGTCCATGAGGATGTAGTGGAGGCAAGGTTGCTGCATATTTTTATCGAGGCACTCTTATAAGAATACGATTACATTTGTTCCATGAGACTAGAGATGGAACTTTTAGATAGTTAACTAGGACTGGGAGTAATATAGCCATGCTAATCAAGCCTAGGTCCTCCAGTTAGAGGATGTAAGTCCCACAAACTTTAGGAATATTTCAAGTCTCGAGGAGGCAATCAGTCAATTATGTGAATGGTGGTTCAAATGGAAAGAAGGGAGGCCCTGTATCTGAGAAAAAGCCCAGGTAATAAGAGAAAGTTTAGATAGGATGCCTCACCAACTCTACCTTACATCATATATAATGTAATGGACCGTTATCATACCATGTTACGAGAGGGGGTAGTGGGTCCCTTCATCTGAATAAGGAATTCCGAACAGTAACCTACAAATCTAACCCCAAGTATTGTGCATGACATCAGAGGTATCAACACTACAATAAGGACTTCTACTACTTAAGTAGGATCATTGGTGAGCATATGGCTAGTGGTACGTTGCAAATACCTCCGATAGATGTTAAGCATAACCCACTCCCACCACATCACTTTGGCACTGCCAATATGGAAGTAGGATATGTTGAAGAAAAAGCTCGAGATCTAATGGAGTAGGAAGGTAGCGCAAAAATATGTGAAGAGCTAGAAGGTCTAGTCCTAAAAAAAAAAGACAGAGAACTGAGCAGGAGAGGAGGCATGATGAACGGGTCTTCCCTCTTGACCAAGAAGAGCTTGGACGTGGGGAGGTTGAGAAACTGACCCCCCCATAAAGGAAAAGTGGATGTCATCCTTGCTCTAGATGAGGGGGAACATCTAAAGAAAAATATTCTTCTAATGCCCAAACGTATGAAGTCGATTTAGACCCTGAATGTGAAGCCATAGCGAGAAGTGGTATGTTTGAATAAATCTTTGGTGAGATTGCAGTAGAGTATGACACCAGAATAGTCATAATAAGGAAAGTTTTTGAAGTGGGGTAGCAATGTGGAGACCTCTTATTAATTTGGCAGGGACCAATTGGGAGGTTGATCAAAAGATACACTTCTAAAGTAGACTTTCTGAGGGAGATAGGCAGGTGCCTTACATCCAAAACTGCCAATTAAACGTGACATGTATGATCAACATAATCTCCTTACCTAGGGCATTGATAGATGGAGGGGCGTCTATTAATGTTATGGCAATCAGTACGTTGTATAAAACATAGATTTATCAAGAGAAGAAAGTACTTGTGCCGCTGGTTATTTAAAGATTTGACAATGCTGGCATGCAATCCTTTCGATATGTGAATGTGTGTATTAAGTTAAGGAATTTACTTCCCACATCAAGTTCTACGTCATCACTTCCAATACCAGATACAAATTTCTCATCGAAGGGGTTTGGATGCATACCCATGTCGTAGTACCCTCCTCCTACAACTAGGGGTGGCAACGGGTCGTGTCGAGTCGAGTTCGTGTCGGGTGATAAACGAATCGTGTCAAAAATTCGTCCACCCAAACACGATTCATTTACTAAGCGGGTGGAAAAATGAAATTCATACACGATTCTTCTACTTAACGAATGACACGACACAACCCGTTTACACCGTTAAATAAACGAATGGTTTTGACACGGTTCACCCGTTTATCCCGGTTCACCCATTTAACCCGGTTCACTCATTTAACTCGGTTCACCCGTTTAACCCGGTTCACTCGTTCACCCCGTTTAACCCGGTAACCAAGTTACTTTAAAAATCTAAAGAGGAAACAACTTACTTATACTTAGTCAAGAATGGAGAATTTTCATAACAAATCGATGTGGGATGCTTAGATTACGGGTTGTTAGTGGGTTAACGGGTTGTAAATGAGTTAACGGGTTACAAACGGGTCGCGGGTTACAAATGGGTCGCGGGTTCTAAATGGGTGATGGGTTCTAAACGAGTGAAGGGTTATAAACAGGTGACGGGTTGTAAATGGGTAGCGAGTCACACGGGTTCTAAACGGGTGACAGGTCACTAATGGGTTTCGCGAATATACACGAACCCGATTCATTTTCTTAACGGGTCTGGCGGGTCCACCCGTTTATGACCTGAACCAAATAAGGCTATACCCAAACCCGCTTAAAGAGTGTCGATTTCGTGTCGGATTAACGGGTCATGTCGTAAATTTCCACCCCTACCTTCAACCAATGTGCAAAAGCTAACATCCGAAGACCATATATCATAATCAAAGAAACATATAAGCCCTTTTCTATTAAGGATTCCACCAGGTCGATGCGGAATTTTACATAGAACTGGACAAAGAAACGAAGAGTTCTATAATAATGTTAGAGGAAAGAAAATTGGTTGGAGAAGTTTATCCATGATCATTTGGGAGAGATGATGATCCACCACGTTGTAAAAGGAAAGAGGAAGGTAGAGGAGTTAGCTAAGAGTCCTTGAACACGTAAGAAGGTGGTCCTACCTATTGGTGAGGTCATATATAATTTATAAAGGTTTGTACAAGCATCGTCATGGGATAAGAATGCCGACTCGACAACAGAGTGCTTTGTGGTGGATGAAACCCACATCATTAAACATATTAAAGAGCCAGAAGAGGCTCGAGAGTGCATGCAGGATGGACCCAAGCAGCAGCTATAAGAGGTAGAGGAAATCAACCTTGGAGTAGAAGTGGGTGAAAGTAGACCCATTCTAATTTCCCAGAGTCTGAACCCAAAGCATACGGGAAAGCTCATTAACCCGATCAAAGAGTTCATTGACACATTTCCTTGCAAGTATCCAGAGATGCAAGGGATAGATATAGAAGTGAGCCCTCAAAATTTAAATGCTCTTCCAAATTCTTTTCTAATAAAGCAAGCGACCCGTACATACAAAGCTGAACTCGACCAAAAGATAAAATATGAAGTAGATAAACTACTAGTGGCGGGGTTCATTAAGTGAAAATGTGATTTCTCTAAACAACGTGTTCTGATACCACTCGTCGAAGGAAAATTCCCTGAATTTTAAAATTCCAAAATTCAGGATAGATGGTTCACAATATATTCCAAATTAAAATTTCTTTTCGAATTTTCACAATTATAAAATTCAAATTTTAATTCCTTCAAAATTAAAATTAACTCAACAAAAATTTCAACTTAACGTAAACAATGTGAATTCCATTTTTACTTTTTAATTCAATTTAATTCAACTCAAGTCCAAATTATCCCTAACAAAAACTAAATATTGGCCAAACAAATTAAACATAAATTTTCCCAAATTAATTTTTTGACTTGAATTAAATTAAACTAACATTACCCAACTATTAATTAGCACCAAATTAAATTAAGTAGTGATTTAAACAAGTTTTTATCTTGATTAACCTAGCATGAATCTAAGAGATATTTTGCAAGATAAAAAAAATCACAATCACACTATGCCGCGATGTACAAGGAAAATTCACCACGGGAAAAACCTCGGATGACCCAACCTACAAGTTCCCTAAGTATGTTTTTTTTTACAAATACAAGATAAGAGACTTACATCACATGACTCGGCTCCCTTTAATCCTCGACTCTCATTATTGCATCGACCTATACCTAGTATACAACTCCGGAGTCCATCGAAATCTTGGAACCCTCCAATGGGGAACAACTACTGTCAACCTATTCATGGTGCCTTTCACCGTATGAGCATGCCACAATAAAAATAATCTCCTTTTGGGGTAGAGAAATAACCCAAACTATCTCCCTAATGGGTAAATATGTAACCCGATGCCAAACAATCTCCAAGCAAAGATATATAAATAGGAAAATGGATTAAACTAGAAACATGGGTGTAAACATGTATATTTGGTAGAAATTGGGTCTTGAAAACTTAACTCATAAATGAAAATTTTCACTTATGAATATTTCTTTCGTTTTCTCTCGAAAGGAATTAAAAAGTTATCAGGAAAAGTGGTTCCCGCACTAATTTAATCAGGTGAAAGTAAAGGAAAAAAGTTATCAGTAAAGTGGTGAAGGATTGACAAAAGTGCACAAAAATTGACACGGTCGGTCAAACAACTTTTCATGGTCGTTCGAATGAGCATTCAGCATGCAGAGCTCGTTCGAATGAGAATTCTGAAAATATCTCGCTCGATATTCTCTTTGAATGGATTCGTTTGAATGACCTTGTTTCAACGACCTTCCAACGAGAAAATAGATAAAAGTTCCACTATGTCGTTAGAAGTTCGTTCGAATGACTTGGGAATTTCATTCGAACGAGATTCCAGGTTCATTCGAATGAATTTTCCCGAAATTCTAAAATTCTTTTAAGCTAACAAACTTTAATTAATGATTCTCAAAAAAATTCTAAGAAAAATAAAAAGTCGTTGATGAAAAAATTAATAAAAGAAACACCGAAATAATTTTCCAAGGTCCTTTATATATAAATTCATTAATAACTTTGTAGACCTTGGAAAATGATACAATGTTGATGATGAGAAATAAGGCACTTGAAACTGAAAAAGAAATCTAGAATTTTACTTGGGTGTGTCGTCTTCAAATCTTGAAACGTCATAGGCTTGAGGTACAAAAATCTATCGTATTACTCAAATGTGACATCCTGCCTAATAAAATATCGAGTGATCAGTCCTATATCAAATTAAACAGGATTGTCATGTGGTTTTAATCTCAGTATCACTGTCAAAAACCATATTAATTACTAATAACATATTAGGCCTCGCATAAAATTTTTTAACTTTATAATCATTTTAATCTAAACTCATAAGTAAATTCATTCACAAGGTAATAAAAACAACAATTGGAATGAATAAATAAAAAGATGATAACTCTTGGTAAAGATATATTACAACCGAATGGAATGCGCGTAAAATAAAAATGTCGTAAATAAAATAAATGACAACAGTTGGGCAACATGCCCAAATATATTTACAATACCTATTATCTTGATCACAAGGATAGAGGCATCTAAAATGATTTCCTGCCAACATCCATAGCTATGGCAGCATGTCTGACTCGGAAGAGATAGTCATCAAGGCATCAATGTGTCTTGACACCTAGAAAGTATACAAAAAGGGAAGAATAAGAAAATAGATAAGGGTCACAACCCGAGTTTTAAAAATCATTGTAGCAAGTTCTTAACTTACTTTAATATATAAAATATGGTACTCTCCATATTAAAATACGTGTCTCACTTACATGAGATACCCCTCACCTTTCATCTAATAGTGCACGCCTAATGCGTGTATTTTAAAATACCCTAGGTCAGCTACCTTGTCTAAATAATCCCTCACATAATTTATCCTTACCTTATGAATAACTTTCACTAGTTATCACACTATTTACATTTTACTGTTACCATCTCGTATATAATATTCTCATCATTATATACGTATATTACATTTTATATTCCGGATATCATGAATTAACTCACATTTCTTACCTTGTTTTAGTCCATACATACATACATACGTACATAGATACGTATATATATATATATATATTCTCATCTCGTCTACATACATATAAAATATACTATCCACATTAAGTGTGTCCATAGTTATATATCACACACTATATAAGTATAATAGCCATCCCTCAGGGCTATATCTCAATGGATGCATTCTCTAAGTGCCATTATTTTCGAAGGAATTACTCACATATCATCCTCGGTACCAGCGATCAGACTCTCACACCGACTTGGTAAAAACCAAATCACAATGTATGGGAAGCGGTTATAGCTCCTCATATGAAAGTGAGAATGAATCAGACCCAAGACTTTGCACCCAAAATAAAATCACATAATATAAATAATGGACGACTATGACCTGGAGACTATATGCTCCTGCTCCTCAAGACAGGGCCTCACCCACATCGCGCAACTTCCCATGATAGCAGTAGAGGGGTATGCTTCACATAAATATATCATTCACACACAGATATATTTAAAAACACAGCATATATATATTGTCTATATATAAATAAATAAATAAATAAATAAATATCCAGCTATCCATGACTGTCTCTCGTGGCATTAGCCTATAATTCAAAATATATCAATTCGTAAAAAGTAATAAGTATACACACAACATATTTTAATCCCATAAGTATTCACTCATTTATGATTAAATTCTCACATTTATTATTTTTGAATATTCGTCTATCACATCTACCTAGTATTCTTATGTCATCCTATTCGCACCTTAGGATATTACTCATACTTATTCGGTATATATATATATATATATATATATATATATATATATATATATATATATTTATATATAATCGGCATATATATTTCGTCCCAGACATCCCTAAATTTAAACCCTGGAACTTTCCCACTAACCCGAGACTTATACATCCCCCAATTACTCTTTTAGAGGTCCTCGCACTCTGTTTAGAATCCCTAACATTTTATCTCTAAAAGGAATTGGTCTCCAATCCTTTTTAGGCCAAAAAACCTTTCAAATTTTCTGTTAAAGCCGGATCGATCCAGTGTCCAGTAAACAAATTGGTCTGCTGCTCAAATTAATGAACCGGTCCGATCATAAACTAACCGATCCAAAATCCCAGTTCGAACCGGTCCGATCTATCCCGTTTTTTTCTTTCTACGAAATTCACTACAACTCCCATCCAATCTTAGATTTAAGGTTCCTAATCTCCCAAACCAATCAATGTAAACATCTGCACACATATCTACTACAACCACAACATTTAATTTCATGGGATTCATCCATATCTAAGAATTTAAACCCTAATTCTTATTAAGCCCACCATTTTTATTTCTTCCAATTACTCACCAAGAAATTCATCGTTTTCATAGATTCAAACTTAGATATCATATAGAATTATTATATCAATAAAATCATCTGAAATCATTCCCAAAAATCCAATTTTGATTCAAGAATCGCAACCCGAAAATCATAATTTTCTCACCAATTATGATATGAACATTAAACACACTTAATAATTTAAAACCAGTTAAACACCTCCTTGTTTGGATATATCCAACGATCTACTACCGGAATCTGTCAGAGTTTGGCTCAAGCCTCCTCTTCTTCTCCCTTTTCTTCCTTATATATCTTCTTTCTTTCTTTTCTTTCTCTTTCTCGCGTGGCTCTTATAAGACAGAAATAAGGTTCATCCCTTACTAAACCTAAAATTGACTTGTATACACCAATATGAGTCCCTACTAACCCAAAAAGTCCCTAGAACCCAAACACTACCCTCGGGTACTCCATTCCGACTATCTCGGCCCTTTGAAGAACAACCGTGGACTTGAAATCTTCATCCGAGTCATTTAACAAAATATCACGTCTTAAAACCAACACCTCTCCACACGTGTTTTTTACATAAAATAACACCGCTCGTCGCTTTTATTCACCTGCGACATGAAATATAATTAGTCCACCTCGTTTATTTTATATTCTCAATTTATTAAGTTACACCCACTCATGTAATTTAATTATCCAAAAAGTACGGGGTATTATATCCTCCCCTCCTTACAAAGGAATCTCGTCCTCAAAATTCAGATACAACCGCTACTAAGACTGGGGATCTCCCAACACCACATCCTCCATTACTCAAAACCCACTTCAATGTAAGGCTCAATCACTATGGCCCCAGCTTTACAACAAGCTTGTTCAATTTCCTTCGTACCGATATACTCTATCAGTCATAAACATTGACTTCAATAATTGCACATCACACATTGTGCTTTACCTATGACATCAAAATAAGGAGAGCATGTACATTATTGTCTCAATCGACTCAATCTTATTGGAAGGCTGCACGTCACTAAGTGTCATCTTCCCGTGTCCATCCCCAAATATATCTCCCATCTTTAGAGAGAAACAACAAGAACATCAAATCACTCCAATTGGTCCTTCAAATCTCGTTTCATGGCGACGTAACTCTTATGACGCTCCAAAGTCACCCCAATACAATTTGTGGTTAATGCCCCTCTTAACAATTGACACTAAATCACATCCAATCGAGAAGTTTATTTATTCACCCACCTCTAAACAATCAGAGGGAGAAAGACCAGGCTTTCCCACACAAAACCTTAATAGGCACCTTGTCCACATCAAACAGGTACGAGTAACCAGATACAACTCCACCAATCGATAATTTCCCAGCCAATTACCATACCATGTTTTACTTCAATTACAAGTTAGGTCAATTTTGGAAATAAACTAACCGCAGTGACCATAGAATCACATTCGTACCACTTTACTAGTCGTCGATCACCTCCCGTCTACTCATCGGTCTATAACTTTGTCCCCACTTCTTCTCAAAAATCCCACTAGGAGGTGGGATTCAAGGTTCTCATCTTGATTTACAACAGTATTCGATGGTACCTTGCATCAGTGCAATCCTTCCTTTCAAGGAAAGGTTTGAGCACACCAACCTATTTCCATCTATAAGAGGCTCAATCAGAGACAATCACACTATGTCTCACCATATACCACTTAGCACTTATAATATCTCACATTAAGTGGTACTTTATACTCCTCTTCTCCCTCTAGGGTGTACCAAAGTTTCTGCCCATGCACTTTTGCCACATGCGCACTTATGGGTCATTTTTTCTTATCGACATCAACATTATATTTATGTGCAAGTCACCCTCAACATTTGACTGAGTGGGACTTCAATCCAATTTCCCACAATACTTTGATTATCCTCTTATCCAGAGATATCCACAATAGTTAGATGTCTTATCACATCCCTTCAAGTCATCTCGAGTGTGTTACTCTCTTTGCACACACATACTTGGATCCTACTTTTTCTCACACTACGTTTAATCCCTCATTCCATTATATCTTGTTCATAACTTCCCCAAAGGCATACATTCCTCACACTAATTCCCTCATCCTCTTAACTCGTGCCACCTTACACCCAATAATCCACACATATTAACGTAAACATCACGTACATTTCACACATAATCCTACTTCCATCGCATTCACAGCGTCCTTATCATTCTTGGGTATTCTCAATCCCCCCATAAATCCAAAAATTTTAGTTCTCAGTAGCATCGCTCCACCTTTAAACATACAGTGAAGAGAAGAAAAATTTTAGGTTCTTTTTCATGCCACTACCGGCTCCAATGGCCTTATATCATAATATAACTTTTAACTCACAGTTATATCTAGATACCTGCACAATAACCGAGGTACCAAACTTGTTGACTAAAGATCCAACATCTCCCCACTTCTAACGATGCGCTAAGTTTCATGCGTGGTATGTCTCACGAAGAAAAATCCAAAGAAGGAACCCTCCCCCAATACACTACTACCTAGCATTGTCAGAACAACGAAATCAGTTAGGGCCTTAGTTATAGCACGTCCCCTTAAACTCCTATCCCTTGACATAATAGTATACTTGTCTATTATCGGTTACACAAGACCACATATATCACGGTGATCTTACTATGACTAGTTCTTAGCGAAAACAAATCAGGAGTTATGTCTCTCTCCTCTGTAAAAACCAACATACCCTGAATTACATTAATAAACATCATAATTCACCGGGATCAACTATAACGAAATAACACATACATAAAAGTATGTTATGTGATATATCATACATTATATACACATATATATTAGCTCAACCCTATTCCATAATGTAAATTCAAATTCTTCTCATTTACAATATAAGTCTCATTTCTCCAAAAGGATACACCAAATCCCTATAAATTTATCCATTTAATTATACTAAGAACAATAATCCAAAATTTCATCAAGTTTAACATATCCTAACTCCCGATATTTGGTGCCTTCGTGCGTGGGAGGTCTCACAAAGCGAAATCCAAACAAGGAACCCTCCTGATACACTACTATGCAGCTCTGTCGGTTATTGAAATCTGTCGGTCCAGGACCTAAGACTAATGATATGTTTAAATCAATATAAATTATATCTAAGATCACATCACTAGCATGACTAATCTCAATAAAAATATACTCTCATTGTCCACACTCGCTAATCAACTGGAAATACACACATAATAATGTTATCGATATAGCCAAAAAACTCATGTCACACGCTAATCTAGCGTTAATCAAAATAACGTGACTCGCTTGTGTCATATAAAGAATACCTCATTCACCTGAGAGTAAAACTCACATTTCCAACTTACCAATCACCTTGGCTTCTCAAATGGTTCCCGGACATCACGTGCATGTCCAAACCGAACCAAAAACTATCTTAATCATTGTCCCCACTAGATACCAAACTCTTATCACTTTTATTCACTTTGGGCAAGATCAATGCATGTGGTCTTACTCCCACACTAGCCCTTAGCTCCTCTAACCCTAAGGAACGTACTATTGGCCTTACTAGTTCCAGTTGAATCCACCTTCACTCAGTAGATATACAACAATTCAAATCATTTAGATGGGTCCCTTGATGGGTATCTTCGTCACGGTATTTCACTAACACCGTTTCATCCAGTCTTACTCTCCGAATGAATCTTTCGATTCTTTTAGCTCCCCACCAAAGAAGCGTTACCATCTTTACTGACAAAAGATGACGTTATCACCACCTGAATCGGTCGTCCAAGCAGAATTTTCCATAATTTCTGGAGACTATTCTTGCTAGCCAATTACCCACTTTAGGATTCTCTTCTCCATTATGCCTACTTCATCAAGGAAAAAAATTATTTTCACAAATGGAACTTTGTCTTGCTCTTCCTGTCATGAGTTCAGAACACTACTCACATCTCCTTCTGAACAAAAAGATGAAGGAAGTTTCAGTCAAACCGTACCTAAGATCCTTCTATTGGCATAAGATTTCACGTTCTAAATGTGGGGGTATACTCCCACCAATACATCCTTGCTCTTATGATCCATGAAAATTTAACCCAATTTTCACTTCCGGGTATACCACACTCTGCCATATGCCAAGGCCTTGGGGTATCTTACATCCATTGGATAACACGTACAATCTCCGCATTAACTAAAATTCCAACGGGCGGTCCTCTTCAAAGACCCATCTGACTCTTTCCCATTTTGACAAAGACGAGCGAGTCTAATTTGGTACCATTTTCTGATATAGCGGTACTTAAAAATATATATTGCACCTTAGAAGTCTTCACAGCCCATCTTCCCGAGCAAAAATAGGGGTGACATCAACTACAAATATTGTCCCAAAAATATTCTTCAACTCCTCACAGCATTCACCGGTCATCCATTCATTCTTCAGCATATGAACACACCCGAACACAAAAAAAAAATCACTAATATATATACATTATAGCAGGAGAACGAAATCTCACCATATAAGTCAACAATCCTAAACTTAGGGCTCTATATCAAATAGAAATCAACGCTGAAAATGTAGTACATCTGCACAGGTTCCTAAAGACTCTAGAACATGATGCTATGATACCACCTATGACACCCTGCCTAATAAAATACCGAGTGATCAGTCCTATATCAAATTAAACGGGATTCTCATGTGGTTTCACTCTCAGCATCACTGTCGAAAACCATATTAATTACTAATAACCTATTAGGCCTCGTGTCAAAATTTTTAACAATATAGTCTTTTTGAACTAAACGTAAAACTAAATCAATTCACACGATAATAAAAATAGAAATTGTATTGAATAAATAAATAAGCGATAACTCTCGGTAAACATATATTATAACCGAATCGAATGCGAGTAAAATAAAAATGTCGCAAAAAAAATAAATGACAATAATTGGGCAACATGCCCGAATAAATTTACAATACCTCCTATCTGGATCACAAGTATAGAGGCATATAAAATGATTTCCTGCCAACATTCACAACTGTGGCAGTACGTACGACTCAGAAGAAATAGTCATCTAGACATCCCTACGTTTAGACACCTAAAAAGCCTATGAAAGGGGAAGAAAAATAAAATAGATATGGGTCAGAACCCGAGTTTTAACAATCGTTTTAGCAAGTGATTAATTTACTTTAATATTTAAAATATGGTACTCTCCATATTTAAAATGGTATCGGACTCACATGAGTTGCCCCTCACCACTCATCTAATAGTGCACACCTAGCGCATGTATTTTAAAATACCCAAGTTAAGTTGCCCCACCTAATAGTCTCTCACATAATGTATCCTTACCTTATGAACTTTCAATAGTTATTTACATTATTCACATTTTAGTGTCATCATTGCATATTTACTATTCTCATCATTATATGCGTATATTACATTTTATATTTTGTATTTCATACTCCTAGATATCAGGAATTAACTCACATTTATTTCTTTATTTTAGTTCATACATACATACATATATATATATATATATATATATATAATAAAGTAGAAAACTTATGTATGTCATAAGCTAACACTATGATGTCATCAATATGATTTTTCTTTGCACTTCCTATTTTACCCCTCAAAATTTTGATTCCCCCCTCTTTTTATACGTAGTAAATTTACACTTCAATTCAAAATTGGGGTTACTTTGGGAAAACAATGATACTTCTCTCCCGCTCACCCCCTCTGTCCTTTCTCACACAAACATAAATTTTTTGTCATTCTCCTCTTCTCCCCCGTTCTCACACCTGGACAAAAAAAAAACTACCTCAAACATCCCCACACCTAGGGCCACCGCCCCTTATCCACGCCGCCGCTTAGGACAACATAAGTTTGAAGTGAGGTTTTGATTTTAGTTGTTAAAGTTCTAACGTATGTCTGATTAGTTGTTTAAGCCAAACCTCAAACCAAACCCGTACAATACAAACCTCTCACACATATGTCGCCCTCAACTCATAGCCGCCCCACTCACCTCAACGTTGTCGCCATTGGTTGTGCAATTGTCCTTGCTATTGGCTTTGCTGGGTAGGTGTTAATTAGGGCATCGATTTCGGATGGTATTTATATTTTGGTTTTTAGGTTTACAAGTTCAATGGTAAGATTTTTATCTCATTTTCATTTTAAGGTCTTAAAAATTCCTAATTTTTTTTTTACTTTGTTGTGCTAATAAATTGCTATTTGGATTTGTTTTCATAGGTGAAATGTTTGAATTTTGTTTATTTGGTAAGATATGCATTTCTCATTTCTCTATTTTTTCGAAATGGCTAGGGCTTTGTTTTCAGTTATGACTGGTGTGATTTAGATCACAATTTGTGTTTTATTGGCCTAAAAGGTATTTTCGGGCTAAGAATTTAAAAGGGTTCAAACACACAACATAGAGCTACAATGCTTTGGTTGAAGCTCTGGGAAAGATACCTATATGTACTATGGTTGATATGCTTATGAAGTGTAAATTTTGAAATTAATGATATTGGGTTTTGTTTTGTAGGAAGATTAATGATATTTTCCTTTCAGGCTTGAGTTGCTCATTGTAACAAACATGTCTTGGTTGTTAAGAACCTTTGTTCTTGGTATGATCTTTCCATTATCTTCAAATATTTCTGTTTAATGGAAAATAACATTACTCACTTACCAAATTAATTTGTTTTTCTGAGCAAGAATGGATCCCAGGAGAAGAAAAAGAACATCGAGAGGAGGAGGTAAACTCAAAGGACCAAATTATTAGTTCTCATTATTTTTTTGTTTGAAAAGCAATCAAAGTACGGGAGAAGAAAATCAATCAATATTTTTTGGTTTGAAATAGATTAGTTCTCGTTATTAAATGTGTATAAGATGGATCTAGTGCGAATCAGATGTTTGGAATTTTAGGGTCCCGGTGGAAACAAATGTTTGAACTTATGGGTTCTCAGTGGGCAGAGTATAGATGGGAAGTTCTCAAGGGTAAAGACAAATGCAAAGCCTGTTCATTTATTCTTTAAAGAACAACTCTTACAACACGAGGAACCCCATATGCGTCGTTTATGGATTGAGTTTATTTTTTATAATCTACGCACCGTGTAGAATTTGGCCTTCATTTTTTATTTCATTTAAATGTCTTGATTGTTCATGTTTTATGTTTTTGGGCTTCATTTTTATTATTATTTTTGCTTCTATAAATATTTTTAGGTATGATGAAGGTTCAGTTGAGATAACATGTTTGACAAAATGCCCAATTGTATGTCTTCTCCCTAATCATTCTCTTTTATTGGTTCTTGATGGAGTGATTAATTGTATTTCAAAAATATTTGTTTAACTTGATGGAGTGTTCTTATTTTTGTGCTATGTATGGTTTTTGGTCCGTCAAACTAAAATCCCCAAATAAGTTCGATATATGTTATCCTCATAGGTCGGTATATATTGTTGCAACTATTGGGTACGCATGTGGGGTTAAAAGGTTTCAATTTGTAATTAGTGTTTATCTTGCTGGAGTGTTTTTTTTATAGGAGCATGTTTTTTGAAATGGGTTCATAAAGAAGTTTGCTAAAGATAATGTTGATATATGTATAAAAATAATTGCTTCAATGGTGGTTCTTTTGAATTTGGTACATATTGTTTCTTTATAATTTTTAAGTTCAGTTGGTGCTCTGCACAATTTTTTTTTTTTGCAAAATCAAACACACTCAAAAGCCAAGTATCTCAATTTTATTGGTTTAGTGTTCATGTTGTTGTTATTGTTGTTGTTGGTTTAATGTTTAGGACAGGTGCTAGGTAGAAACTATTGATACCTTGGCTTTTTATAGGAGGACAAATGCTCGGTAAAAACTATAGATTGATTGAGTTTGGTTGTCCAACAAATGCATGGAAATGGCCAAATCTACCAAACTACTTATGGTATGTAAATAGCTCTTTTAGTCATTTTTGTTATTGATTTCTTTAGTTACTTATGCTCTTATTTAATGCATTTTATTTTGGCATTTGATTAAGTATCATACTTTGATTTGGTCCACTCAAGTTTTTGATTGACTGTTTTTTTCGAATAAATTATCGAGAGCTTTAAAGTGTGGTTAAATATCATTGATTAGATGAACTATCGAGTGATAATATGGGGTTTAATTTGGCACTCTGACCGTAGGACATGACACCCTATATATTCAAAAATCAAATTGCTCGAATAAAAATGTGGGGTGTCAATCATTGAGGATGGCACCCAGTGTAGAAATGACCTATTGAGTATTAATAATGACCTATAGAAATGACCTCCGGCTGATTAAATCACTCACTTTTAGAAAGTTGGGAGCCCCCTTTTAAGATAGTTAAGAAGGTGGTTGATATTTTTTAAATAGAGATCCTTTGCTGATGAAAATAATGAACAGAGTAACCACGTATGAGAAGTGATCACGTTGCCATACTTTTCTTTAGTTTTCTATCTTTAAGGGCATTGATCGGGTACATATGACTTTATCCTAAGTGATATTTTGAAAAAGTAACATGATAACATATAACATCCTTTTTCTCCTCTCTTTCAATAAATTAATGATTTCGGAGTAAAGAGGATAAGGTTGTGTTATGTAGCTTAAGTTTTTTGTTCCAGACCATAAATGTTCATTAGGCCACTGGTATTTGCAGTGTTCTATAGAAACATGAGGTTCAAGTGTGTTACTCGAGTGATGAAAGATTATGGACTGGGGTCAACAAAATAGGAACTTGAGCAAGATTACTATTAACTTACCGAAATCCCCTGTCACCATTACAGGTCTCTTGGACTATTGTTCAAAATGTATATAATCATGGCATATTTTCATGTTTTGAATAGTAATATGAACTTAATTTTTGCTTCTATTTCTGTTTTTAATTTTATCTTTGTTTTGTTATGATTTTGTGTATGAACATATTTGATCAGTTTATCAGATTTTGGACTAGAAACCTTTTGAGTTATTTCTTTTCTAAAAAAATGATGATATTCGGAACAAAGTTTACCAAAGTGTGTGCTACTTTTGTATAATGAAAATTAGTTTTAGTAGCATTGAGTGGGATTTTAAATAAATTGGAAGATAGGTTAAAGTGTGTTGTAAATGATGAAGGTCCCAACACTAGATCGAGATCTGTGGCACCTGTAAATCAAGTGCAGTGGTACTATCCGACGGGGACACTATATCATCAGCAGCAGCAACAGAAGCCCCATCACACCGTCCCTTACTATGGGTATGTATTTTTTTCCTTTTCCTATGGTTGATATAAATATTAATCATTTAATATACATGGTTCATTTAACACCATGTAATTCATGAGATGTCGTAGTGAATACATTGTCCCAGCCTCATGAAATCATGATTTGTTCTTGGTTTACTTATTTGATGCTTCTTTTTGCTGCTTGATCATGGATTGGGCTTGGGAATAATAATTTTTTTGTAGCATTGTATTATTATGTTCAGGTGGAATGGAATAGTTGCCCAAATAGGCTTCAGTTGTTTCTATTTTGGTGACTTTTTATTGTTGAGTTTTATTATTTTCTTATGCACACCTGCTAATACACCGTTGAGTTTTATTAGTTTTTTATGCAACTCTATTGGTCTTATTGATATTAGTTTTGGACAGGCCTTGGATCTCATCACATAGCTGCAACTGTTATATCTGGCATATGTTGGAGATTCTTTTTGTAGACTTTTTCATACCTGCTGTTGCCAATGGTTGCAACTTTCACAATTTAATTGAGTGAAATATTGTTGTCCTCACCAGGGGGCTGGCGTACCCCGCCTGGGTACTCTCAGGATTTGGCCTTTCCATCATCGAATATACTGTTACCGTTCATTTTTTTCAACTCCGCCACACTCAGCGACTATTTGGCAGACCCTAAGGGGATATCTCCTTTAAATATGATTCTACTCTGACCTCCAGCAGGACTAGAAACTCTGATAGACGTGTGAACATTCTGTGGTGCTAGATCATCCACGACGGAATATTTTTGCTTCTATAAATATTTTTGTTTTCTCCATTTTGTTTACATTTACTAATTTCGTATTTTTTCGTTGTAACAGGTATTCTCCATCCCATCTCTCACGTGATGCGTCAGTTAGTAAAAATATAAAAGATGCATCAGTTAGTAAAAATATATGTGTCAAATGCATATTTCTCATAACATTAGGATTCCTTTAACACCATTGACGAAGCATGGTTAAATGTTGTAGACATAAGTCATTTGGTATGCAAATTGAGCATGGACTGTATAAGTAAGTTGTTGAGGTTATTAAACATTTCTAATTTATACATGACTTGAAAAAATGATTCTTTTAGTATATAGTCCTTGTTTAACTATGATTTTGACAGTAATTTCATTAGTTACTTTATTACTTTATTACTTTACAACTTTACTTTTACTTAATCAAAATAATAATACTTTCCTTCTTTATTACTTTACTTTTATATAAAATTTGGTCTCCTTTAATATCTATATAATTTTTACTTTACTTTTTGTCTCCTTCATTTTTTTCTAAATACATAATGACTCCATGAGAATAGCTGGAACCATATGGTAATTACTTAAGTTTGGGCCACAGGTGAATGCTTTTCATGATAAACACAATTCAATTTAGTTGTGACGCAGCGGGTGTTATAATATCTCCAGAGCTATTCATGTCTCTGTAATTGTATTTTAGTATAAATACGAATAATTGGCGAAGTTGTGCTGATTTTTTGGCTTATATCATTTTTTATTTGTGTGTCCAGAGGTCCAGCAATGAATAAAATCAGGTAAACTTTGTGTTTAGCCTGTGCAACACTGTCATGGCATATATGGGTTGGAACCAACATTTATCTCATCAATTGTCCGTGGGTATACTGTTGTAAAGTTGTTAATACCTCCTAATTTATGTTACTTGCATCTGTTTTCTTTCACTATTTGATACAATAGTTTGCATTTCAAATATTAACGTGTCATGACGAATGCATTTTTTCTTATTTGTAGTGTGACACTAAAAGGGAAAAAAATACATTTTTGAAAATTGGAAATGCTACGGACAAAATATCAATGGTGACACCGTAATATATGAATAAAGCTTTTAAATACCATTTGCTACGGACAAAGTATCTTCCTCAATGAATAATTCAAGGGACAAACTTTGTTTTCTTGCATGTGAGCAATTGGTATTTAAAAGCTTTATCCAGCTCTTTCTAGATTTAAGTTATCTTGAACAGAACATCTATTTTTATATCTGATAAGGTCCATCGATTTCTACTCTTTTTGTTATATTGGACACAAAACCTAAATTCTTAGTCTATTTTGAAGCACGTTATACCTTTGACTTACTTAAGTCTATATTGTATAAGTGTTCATCTAATTTGGAAATAATGACAAAATTTGTTGTCTAACCTAGAATCCAAAGATCCTCAGACTTATTCTCTCTAATCCTCTTCAATGATCCAAACAAGGTATAAATTGAATCACACTACACACATTAGAAGTGCATACATGTGTATATATTGCCCATATTTGATTGTGTGTTAAATTCTCCTTAAAATGTTGTTTTAATAATTTTTGGGAATTTTTAAACATTTTTAAAATAATGTTTTCTTTAATAAAAATGTGTTTATAAACTTTGTGTGGTTAAAATGCTATTATGAAAACTTAGATTTTCATTAGTATGTTTGATTGGGTAGAATATCAATGCACCAGAGACTTCAGGGTGTTGCATGTAATTAATTTGGACGCGCGTTTGCCAGCCAATGAAATGCCAACACTTGTCATGCTCTTGTTATCTCATTTGTGTTTATTTTGTGAGAGAACTGCCTGGTGTAATGTGGATCGTTAGATCAAACCTTATCTATGATCTGCATGTGTTTTAAGACTATCCATGTGCTATCACTATGGACCAATCGACTTCGTTTTAACCCACCGCTTTTTTACCACCCTTGGATCAAGTCAATATAAGGAAGACTGAATCTCAACCATTGATTGCTATCAGCGATCCAGAACCTTCCTTGGCTCCTATATAAACCCTCTCATTCTCAGCATTTTAAGACTTTTGGCAGTCGTCCAACTTGAGCGAAAAAAGAGAGAAGAGAGAAGTGAGAGAGAAGAGAGAAAAGAAAAGAGAGAAGGGAGAGAAAGGGAACTGAGTTAGAGAAATCCTAACCCTAACCCTAAACAACTTCAAACCATATTAAAACCTTCGTACTTTCAGAAATCCAAACACAACCTTGAGTGTTTGAGAGAGATTGGTGTTACTGGTTTGATCGTTTGTAGCTGTAACCTCTTGATCTGTGATCTTGTTACCAACTTAGACATTTTGGTGAGATCTGTATTTTCTTTTTCATAGAAATCTTAGATCTACACTATTGCATGTTATATATCACTAGATCTGCATATTTGTTTCTCGTTTTAAGAAAATCTTTTCTGATTTAGATCTATAAATATTTTATGTTTTCTGTTCTTATGTAACTAAACCTTGACCTAGTTGGATTCTCACTTGGAGATTTTCAATCTCGAAAATATTTTTAAAAACTGAGATTGATTAAGATCTTGACCGATTTAGAAGCAAGATATCCGTGGAATCAGGGATAGATTAAAAGGTCAAAAAGGTTCTAAGTTTTGTAAGAAAGAAAGAAAACAAAATCACAGCATATAGTCTTTATATGTAATTTTCTAGGGCTGTCTGTAAAAACTAAGTGTGTGTGAGTTCATGCATGTGAATAGAAATCACATCACAAACACTTGACACACTACCACACTGAAAGTGTTGGGTATAAGATCAAAGATTATTGAGTCGACGCAAAGAAAGCTAAAGCAAAGGGGAAGTTATCAAACTAGAAGAACATCATCAACAATCAGATCTACAAGAAGTTAGAAGGACACCAAGTGGGGTATATTCCTAAACTTAGAATAGGCTGAGTTGTGTGCATGTATGTTGTATTGTTTGTAACTGCTATTTGTCTTAGTGGATTTTTTTACTTTCATGATTTAGAAGTCACCGTGGATGTTTCCTCTATTGGGAGAGGTTTTACCACGTTACAAATAGTGTGTTCTGATTATCTTCATCTCCTCATCTCATTCTATAGTGTGCTGATATTTTGAAACTATCTTAGTTTTAAAACTGATTACAAAGTCTTGGTTATTCTCGTACATAAGTTTTTTGTAAACACATCTTGTTGTTTATCATTTTTATTTTCAAAAGAAATGGGTTTCTTCAACAAACATATCGGAGTTGCTTATACAGTTTAATCATTGTATTAAACGGCATTAGTAACGTTTTTCATATTTGGATTATTTAAAATACAGGTCTAACTCGGTACTAAGCTCCTCTAGGTGTACAAAGGCTTGATATGGAGTAATAAGTGACAAAAACAGTTTTCATGTAAGCATGTTCCCTTGCTTGCAAGGTATTACACCCCATTGCGTTACTCTTATGGGCAGATCTTAAACTGTTATGATTACACCAATATTAAATGATGAGTTCTATTTTTTTTCACGTAATATATAAACAAAATTGAGGGGTAATTAGATGAACTGCCTCTAAATTTTGTACAGGTCATAATGGTTTGACTCAACAATGAATATATGTTCACTCCTAGACAAATCCATGCCTCTAGAATTTTTAGGATTCAATTTTATTTAAGGTGAAGAGGAGATCCTTCATTAGGTGAATCCTTATAGCCTTAGGCAACATCTTGCAGGATATTGAAAGATCTTAATCAAAACTCTTATAATTAAGATTGTGTGCACAAAGATGTTCTTATTATTGAGATAGACGTTAAAATTGAAGCTTTGATTTATAAGAGAAAATAGTGATCCAGACTGCATGAAAGATTATTAAATAAGACTATTTTCTGTTCAAATGTACAGATTTTCCTGATGTGGTTTCCAAACTATGTGGTATCCTTATATTTGGTTTTAGTGCACTAAACTACGCTAGGAAAATGTGGTTGATTCATTTCAAACCCAAAACACATTACAACACAACACACACCAAGAGTCCCGCTCCACCAGTTTGATTTAACACGGGAATGGAATGCACACAAACACATAAACTCACAACTATTTGGTACCAACTTTGATATTTGGTAACACAACTTTTATATTTGTTTTCTGATTTATTTTAATTGTTGTGTTAGTTATTTTTTCTTTGAAATTTGAGTTGTTACTCACTTTTATTTGTTCCAAGTTGCTCCTAAAAGTTCTTTCTCACATTGTTGTAATTAATTATTGAATGTGTAACAAGAACTAAATGATTGTTCCCTCTTTGAAATCCTTCCTAGATAATTTATGTGGTTGTTTACTGAATGTGTCTGGACTTCATTTCATTTCATTTCATTTTCCTCACTTAATTTCATTTGATATGGTCTTCAGATGAAGTTGTGGTCCAACACAAAAAAGTTAAGCATTTATCCTTGCAATAGTTGTGCTCCACAAAGGTGTTGGATCCATCGAGATGTTTGTCGACCTTCGCTTGGTCAAGCATAAGGCTCTATGGTAGTATAAGGTCGGTCATTGAACTAAGCACGATAAGTATTTATTGTCAGCTAATTTATTCATAATTTCCTCTACATGCAGCCTTGGGTATTTTTGGCCACAACACTTCGCCTTTGACATAGTATTTTGGCCTCTGGCAGGCGAACTCTCTGCTAGCTTGCTAACTGAGTTTTGTTTCAATGTACTAATCAACTCAAGAACGGGCTCGAGTTTCTCTAAACTTAAGTGGGTGAGTATTTATCTATGTAATTTTTCAATTCTAAAAAAACTAGGCACATTATCGTTCAATAGCATATATGATTAGATTTTGGGTGATGCATTAACTCACCAAAAATGTATGTACGTCATTCTCGAGTGAATAAAACTGTAGTTGTTAGTTTAAGAGCACCATATAAGTTGCAGCTTACTCATTTTAAGTTATTTTTCCATTTTTATGAATGGGTAAAAACTCATTTTTGCCTTGATATGTTATTTTAGATGTTGATGAGATAAAACTTGATATGTTGATAATATATAACTTCATATGTTATTTTACATGTTGATAAGATATAACTCATTTACCCTTGATATGTTATTTTAGATGTTTTAGCATGTCTTGAAATTTGTGTCATAGTCGTGACAGTATCGAAGGCTTTCAATTGACTAACCATATTTTTTGTTTTGTATCACGTCACATTTTAAAAAATACAGAGAATCATTACAGTGGAACACGTGGGACAACCTCAATTGATATATATGTGATTTTTGTAAAGAATTTTGTTTCTTTGAAGCATTTGTTTGATGAATTTAGAATTTTTGAATATCGTACGATTGGTTGTTGTTACACTTTAAGCAAGGTGGATAGTCCAATAAATAGAGGAGGCTGTGTCAATTTTTTTTCAAATTCAAACTTTATTAATTTGATTCACAATGCGAGTTTATTTGATGAATTTAGACTATTTGAATTTCATTGGACTATTTATTATTGGTTAAGCAGGGTGGATAGTCTTATAAATAAAGGAGATTATGACCAATTTTTTAAAAACTACATTTTGTGTTTTGGGGGACCGGAATTTTTTCCTTTTTGCAATTACGTATTTTGAAATTTTTTGTCGTTTTGCGATTATCAACATGCCTTCAAGCACGGGCATACCCTAGTATATATATATATATATATATATATATATATATATATATATATATATATATATATATATATATATATATATATATATATATATATATATATATATATATATATATATATGCGTGTGTGTGTGTGTGGGTTCTCATCTCTTATATATACATATAAAATATACTATACACATCAAGTATATCCATACTTATATATCACACACTATATAAGTATAATAACCATTCTTCAGGGTTAGGTCTCATTGGATGCAGTCTTTTAGTGCTATCATCTTCCAAGAAATTCCTCACATATGGTCCTGGGTTCCAGTGGTTGGACTCTTAAACCGACTTGGTAAAAACCAAATCATAACATAGGGGAAGCGGTCATAGCTCCTCATCTGAAAGTGAGAATGAATCATACCTAAGACTTCTCACCCAGAATAAAATCACATAATATAAATAATGGACGGCAATGACCTGGGGAGTATACACCCCTGTGCCTCAAGCCAGGGCCACACCCACATCACGTAACTTCCCATGATAGCACTAGATGGGTATGCTTCACAGAAATATATCATTCACACAAAGATATATTTAAAATAACATCATATATATATATTGTCTCTCTACCTGTATATATATATATATATATATCCGGCTATCCATGTCTATCTCTCATGGCATTAGCCTATAATCCCGAATTTATCAATTCGTATATATTAATGAGTATACACAACTTATTTTAATCCCATAATTATTCACTCACTTATGATACAATTCTCACATTTCTTATTTTCGAATAGTAGCGTATCACGTCGAGCTAGTATTCTTACATAATCATATTCTCACCTTAAGATATTACTCATACATGTTATGTATATATCTGTATCTATCTATCTATATATATATATATATATATATATATATATATATATATATATATATATATATATTCTACTGTGGGTGCCATTTTTGCCGCCACAGGCCCAGATAAGTAGCCCGGCAAAGGCCCAAAAGCCCCATATTCCTACTGAAATAAGTTATGACTTAGTGTCTTCCTAAAATCTCGTAAATAGATACTCTAGGGACTGCTGGACTAATGTGGGGGAGTCAAACACCCCCACTCCCCGAGAACAAGCATGTATATAACAAACCCTAAGCCTAGGGAAAAAGTCACGTACGGTATTCACCTGTAAAACACTCCCCGGAGTACAAAGAAATAATACTGAGAGCACCACCATGGACGTAGGCATTCTTACTGAACCACATAAATATTTTATCTTGTGATCTTACATTCTTTACATTCTTTATTTGCTTTGGTGATTGTCTTTTCCTATTAATTTGCGTTGAACTTAATTGTCAACATAATTGGTGTCGTCTGTGGGAACGTTTGTCTTCCTTTAAGAAAGCCCTCACCAACAAAGGATTTGAAATGTCTAGACACAGCAGCAACGCCCTTCAAGCAGTGGATATCCAAGAACAACCTTCCCCTCGTAGGATCAAATCTGAAGTTCGATGCCCAGATCAAAGGGGTCGCCCAGAACTGCAGGCCTCAAAAGAATTTCAGGGACCAGTGAGGTCCACACAAATCAGACTAGCGAACATTCTCACAAGAAAGAGGCTGAGAATGCTCACCTCAAAATGATATTGGAGAAGATGGAAAGGGAACTCTATCGCAGCACCAGGCGATGTCCATACGTCACCCCTAGTCCTCAAGCGAGCAAGTCTCGTAGTCGAGGAAGGAGCCCTAGACACGGATCCCAGATATTTGAGGAGCACGAGTAGGATGACGACTTGCTTGAACGATAATGAACAGTTTTCCATTACAGGATCCCAACTCGATGTGATGCGGATATACGAAATTTGGTCCAAAGAGAGATGGACCAGCTCCCAGCTCATCAGGGTTCTAGATCAACCAGGGAGAATGATTAGTGAGATCTCAAGACCCAAATTAAGTCCCCTCTCTCAAGGGAGATAGAAGAAGAAGAAGCCCCCAAGAAATTTTCTATTCTGAGGTTCAAGATCTATGATGGAAAGACTGATCCTATCGATCACGTTAGGCAGTACACGAAGGCCGTG
The DNA here is from genome assembly GCA_949130495.1 of Sambucus nigra. Taxonomy (NCBI): domain Eukaryota; kingdom Viridiplantae; phylum Streptophyta; class Magnoliopsida; order Dipsacales; family Adoxaceae; genus Sambucus; species Sambucus nigra. The sequence goes on along the minus strand of OX422217.1, from coordinate 55,790,933 downwards.
ACTCTTTCAAACCAGAAGGATGTACTAATGTGTCTGATTTTTCCCTCATGTGTACATGATGTGTCCCAGAAGTTGTTCGAGAGTCTCCCTCATAGATCCATCAGGAGCTTTGAGTCCCTGGCCGAGCTTTTCACGGATTGCTTCATTACCAGCATCTCCCATCCAAAGAGGATGGATGCTCTGCTAACAATGAAGAACATGTCTCATGAGAGCCTCCGGGAATACACAAAGCGGTATTGGTAGTTATTCAATGAAGTTGAGGACTGCTCGGAATAAATAGCAGTGGCCTTTTTTAAGATTGGCCTGCCCAGCTCTTGCCTTTTGCACCAATCCCTGACAAAGAAGGATTCCACAACCATCGATGATATGATGTCTCGCATCGAGAAGTACGCAAAAGTTAAGGATGTGACCCTCCTCAGTGCACGAGAGAATGGTCGAGCTAAACACGCTGCCAAGGGAAACAATAAGGCCAAAAAACAAAAGAGATGAGGCAAGAATGGGGGCAAGGGTGACTCCAAAAATAGGGGCAATACTGATGCTTCGAAAGCATTTTAGGCAATAAACACTATCTTCAAAGAACCAATATAGAAGATCCTAGAGAAAATCAAGGATGAGCTATTTGTTAAGTGGCCTAGAAAGATGGGAGGAGATCCTTCAAAGCGAAACAACGCACTGAGATGCGATTTTCACAAGGAGGGAGGATATAAGACTGAGCACTGCAACACTCTTAAGTCTCACCTTGAAGTGTTGGCCTAGACCATGCATCTGAACGAGTTTGTGGAGAAGAAGGCAGAGAAGGTTGCTACTAATGGAGACACAAGGCCCGATAACGTACTCGAGGGTGATGATGGCCATGAATTTACAGTAATTCATGGGGCATCTGATATGAAGCAGATCCAAAGGAATTCAGCTCGGATGGAAGTGAAAAAAATTACAGCGGTAATATAAGCTTTTCAGATTGATCCAGTGAAGACATAGTCAGGAAATGATCGGCAAGCAGATGATGTCGATTATAGCAAACACATCATGTTCAAAGATGAAGATCTGGTGGGAGTACGAACCCCACATCATGATGCCTTGATCATCACCCTCAGGATAACCAACTATGACGTCGATAAGTTACTCGTCGACCAGGGAAGCTTATCCGAGGTAATGTATCTCGACATGTTCAGAAAGTTGAAGCTAAGGGTTTCCGACCTGAAGGAAGCCATTGTCCCTCTAGTTGGATTCGCTGGAAAAGTAACTATCCCATTGGGAAAGATCATGTTGCCAGTAAGGACAGGAAGTGTCTTCAAGATGATCGAGTTTCTGGTAGTCGACATTGATCCTCCATACCAAGCTATCCTCAATAGAGGATGGCTATATGGAATGAGGGTAGTCCCGTTGACCTACCATCATAAACTCAAGTACGTGACTGAGCAAGGAGTAATGGAGATCCACGGAGATCGAGAGATGGCAAGAAGGTGCTTTATAGCGTCCATCCGCCCAAAACTAGAGAAGAAAGTCGAGAAGGCCAAAGAGAAGATTGAGGAGAAAGATGGTTTGATACCTTCGAAATAGCAACTAAAGTTTGGAAGACCCGGGGTGGAGGAGACCAGGATCTCCCCTCTGAGCAGGTCGTTGAAAACCTGGAAGAGATCACAGCTGGTGGGAGCAAGAAAGATAGGTTGTTCTTGATTCGAGCTTCTCTAAGATATTAAGAAAAGAAGGAATTAACGGTATTATTGAGAAACAATCTAGTTGTTTTCGCGTGGGAACCATACGAGCTACCTGGAATTGATCCCAGTGTGGTTTGTCATCGATTGCACGTCGACCGTACTCTCAGGCCTATCGCGTAGAAGGCACGACGAACTGCGCCCGAGAAGTCCCAAGCTATAAAAAAGGAAGTACAGAAGCTACTGGTTGTAGGATCCATACGGGAAATTCAATTCCTTAAATGCCTTTCCAACCCAGTAGTAGTTTTGAAGAACAATGGAAAATGGAGAGTTTGTAAAGACTTCACTGAACTTAATAGGGCATGCCTTAAGGACAGTTTTCCCCTCCCAAAGATCGACCAATTGGTGTATGCTACAGCAGATTATGAGAGGATGAGCTTCCTAGACGCATACTCTGGGTGTCACCAGATTCCTCTGTATGTGCCAGAAGAAGACAAGACAACATTCATCACTACCATCGGTTTATACTATTATAAAGTTATGCCCTTCGGGCTCAAGAATGTAGTAGAAACTTACCAGCGACTGGTCACCAAGATGTTAAAAGTCCAAATGGGAGATACCATGGAAGTCTATATTTATGATATGCTCGTCAAGATCAAGTGCAAAGAAGACCATCTCTCAGACATGTCAAGGACATTTGAAATCCTCAAGAAATACCAAATGAAACTTAAAGGGAGCAAGTGTTCTTTTAGTGTCGAGTCAGGAAAATTTCTTGGGTACATGGTTAGTAAGAGAGGCATTGAAGCCAAGACGGATAAGATCGATGCAATCAATAAGGTACAACCTCCTCACATAATAAGAGATGTGCATAAGCTCACGGGTATGCTCGCTACTTTGAACCATTTCATCTCAAAGTCCTCTTAGAAGAGCAATCAATTCTTCCAACTCTTAAAAAGAAACAAGACAGTTGAGTGGAATCAATATTACTCAAAAGCACTTGAAGAACCCAAGGCTTATCTCAAAACATCACCTTTGCTGGTGATACCTCAAGAAAATGATTCCCTGTACTTATACATCACAGTCTCCAGCCACGTCGTCAGTTCTGCACTTATATGCAAAAAGTCAAAAATCTAGTACCCAGTCTACTACGCGAGCAAGACCTTGTTAGACGCCGAGTAGCGGTAACTACCACTGGAGAAGCTCACCTTTGCACTGGTGGTAGCCTCGAGGAAAATGAAGCACTACTTCGAAGCTCACATTATCATTGTCCTTACCTCACACCCCCTTAAAGCAGTCCTGCGAAAAGCGGGTCTATCTGGCAGACTCTCCAAGTGGTCAGTTGAGCTCGAATGATTTGACATCCAATTTTAAACGAGGAATGCAATCAAGGGGCCAGTGCTCGCCGGCTTCATCGCGGAATTCACACGCGTGCAGCCTCGCGACCAACTCCAACCCATAGATTAGAGGGAAAATCCCTCAATAGGAGGGATTTGGCGACTATTAATTGATGGAGCCTCCAACTCAGAGGGGGCAGGAGTAGGCATTGTGCTAGTTACCCATGAAGACATAATTCTCGAGCAGGGCATCAGACTTGGATTAGAAGACTCCAACAATAAGGCAAAATATGAGGCTTTGATAGCAGGCCTGCAGAAGGCACAGGCATTGCATGCAAAACAGCTTTAGGTGTTCGGCGACTCATAATTGGTCTCCAATCAGATAAGTGGGGACTTCAATGCCAGGGATGAAAGAATGGTATCCTACCTCGCTTTAGTAAAAAAAGTTAATGTTCAACTTTGAGGAAGTCAGTGTCCAACAGTTTCCCAGAGGATAAAACACTTATGACGATGCCCTAGCAGCATTAAGTTCAACAATCAACTCCAATATGAAGAAAAAAATCCTTATAGACTTCCTCGCCCAGCCGAGCATCACCCAGAGCGAAGAGCTTCCAAACATGGGTCGTATTCTCCAAGACGAATCAGCACCTAGTTGGATGGACCCCCTGAGGGATTATTTGAAGGATGGTACACTACCAGACAAGAAGAAGGATGCTCATCAGATAAGAGTTAAATCTCCCCGCTTTGACTTATCTACTGAGGAAAAGATATATAAGAAATAATTCACCAGCCCTTACCTCCAATGTGTTACCTAAAGGACGTCGATCAAGTGTTGATCGAGCTCTATGAAGGAACCTATGGGAGCTATATTAGAGGGAGATCGCTAGCTTTTCGAGCAATTAAGGAAGGATACTAGTGGCCATATATGCAAAGAGATTCTGGAGTATATGCTTGCAAGTGTGGAAAATGTCAGCTATATGCTCCTATGGTCCACAAACTTGCCACGACCTAAGATCACTTACTAGCCCTTGGCCTTTCGCCTAATAGGGAATGGACATCATGGGCCCTCTTCCTACCACTGCCGGTAATCGTAAGTATCTGTTGGTTGATACAGACTACTTCACTAAATGGATCGAGGCAGAACAGTTAATAAACATCAGGGACGCAGATATGATGAGATTCATATGGAAAAACATAATTACCCACTTTGGGATCCCCATAACCATCATCACTTACAACGGAACGCAGTTCGAGAGCGTCCCCTTCAAGAGTTTATATAACGACCATGGATTGAGGCACCATTTTAGCTCGATTTCCTACCCCTAGAGCAACGGTCAAGATGAAGCTTCCAACAAAACAGTGATCAATGGGTTAAAAAAATCACTTGATCGAGCCAAAGGAGCATGGGTGAGCGAGCTGCCACACATTCTATGGGCTTACCGCACTACCCCACGATGAGCAACGAGGGAAACCATCCCCTTAGAAGATGGACTCCCAACCATGAGATCCACCTTGGTCAACCAAGGCCAAAAGGATATAGCATTACTCGCCGAGATTGACCTAGCCGACGAACACAGAGAACTAGCTCTAGTAAGACTAGCGAGATATCAACAGCAGCTCACAAAACACTATAACAAAAAGTTCAACCCAAGGACATTCTTGGTTGGGGACTACGTCCTAAGGAATGTTCTTGGCAGCGTAGTACAACCATCTAATGGCAAATTGGGTCCAAACTGGGAAGGACCATTCAAGGTGACAATGGACGACCTATAAGGTGCCTACCACTTGGAAACGCTGGAGGGAAGAGAGATACCCCGGGCGTGGAAGGTAACCAACTCATTTTTCATAATTGGAATTAGCACTATTGGAATTAGCAACTCATTTTTTAATTGCTTTTTATTAATAAAAGATTGTTTGACAGTGGCATCCTATGTAGTCTTAATTTTGTATTATGAACTTTATAACTTGCACACCTTTTCCAAGCGACATGCACATCACTCAGTATACAAAAGCTGGGGATCACCCTCCTTAGGTTTTTGTTATGAAACACGAACAACCTCTTAGCATTGCCCCTAGAAGTATATGAATCCCTACAAGGGGACCTTAGGCATCTCGGCTTAATCGAATTGGTCGCCAAATAATGTTTTTCTTAAAAAGCCTGATCGGATAGAACATCCAACACTAGGTGTGTCCTCGTCATTGACATACTTAGGCCTTAGGGAGTGTGACGACGTGACCTAAAAGGTAAAGTAGGGAAGAATGGTATCTCATAAGCATACTGGACTGGGAGGATACTCACATAATAAAATAACTTTACCTACATCAAATCTAATATACTACGAAGAGCCCAAGATAATCAAACAAAAAATTAATGAAGTAAAAATACACAACACATGTTTAGTTAGTAAAATGCCCAAAACATAAATATTTTACTTCGTTACATTAACAAAGTGTTAAATTAAAGTAAGAAAATCTTAGTGGGCATTAAGCCTATGAGTAAGGTAATCCGCCACTTGCGATCTCCGACCATGGTCCAGATGAGGGGCCAATTCTTCCTCGACTTTATTTACATCTTGCTCTAATAGCTACCTGGGAATAGCATCTATAGGGACCCACTAGTCATCCCTCCTAAAAGGATTAGGCCTCAGAGTTGAGGGAGAAATCTCGTGATGACACTAGAGTACTGAGTTATGGGGGTCCTGCAGCTCCCTAAGGGAGCTCAATCATCCCCTAATAATGTTGATCTCTTCAAACTCTGTCAACCTCATCGAAGAATCTATCCAACCTTGGTCATAACCATCATCCCACACTCACGGAGGTCCTCTCTTGAACAGATGCCTCAGTCGTGTGAAAAGTCTTTGAAGCCCAACAGAAATCATGTACGCTCGATGGACATCTTCCCGGAGATCATCCATCTCCCTAACTGAACACCCTACATCTGGACCAGCTCGTGGAGCAGCCAATGAGATAGAACCTCGCAAAACTAAGGGGGCACCGCTCGGTCCTGTGCCAGCTCGCGAAACAGTTGATAAAGAGGAACCTCATAAAACATGTGGTGTGACGCTCAATGCATTCTTCCTGAGCCGCGACACTTCCCTCCTCATCGTCTCATTCTCCTACTGAAGAACTTCTCCGACCAGATTGATTTCAGAGGCATATAGAAGCTTAGCGCTCAAAGTGTTCACTTCTTCTTGGACAGAGGCACCAACTTCTTCGATCTCCTGAAGTCTATCCTTCAGTTTGGCGAAGAGCTTAGACTAGTCTTTAAAGCTCTTATTCCTCGACCAGAGAGACTTGAAAATCCTAACGAAGGCTTGGCGAACCTGATTACTCGCATTAGGACCAAGGATCCTTCCCAGTTGAGAGGTGGCAGGTAGATAATCATATACCACAATCAACTACAGGACATACAAGCATTCAAAAGTAAAAGAATCAAAATGTAGATGGGAAAGTCTTTTCATTTCATTCAAATAAAGATGTCTAATTACATCGAAAATTAAAGTAGACCAGTGCAAACAAAGCAAAAAATACAAATAAAGTCTTAAAAGAAGGCTACCTGGAAACCTTAATCTGTTTAGAGGTCACTGGTTGCCTTCCCTTGTCAACAGCAGAGGGAGTACCTCCCTCGGATGGAGCAGCCACCATTCCTTGAACGGAGGGAGTGTCAGTAGGAATGGTGAGAGATGCAGGAACACCACTATCAAACACCGGGGGACGAGCCTCATCCACAACAGGATTCGGGCCTGGATCATGCTCGTCGAACAAGGGTGAATCAACATCCACCCCAGCAGCCAGAAGAACCTTGTTCCATCCCTTCTTGATGTTCATCCTACTGATATAGCCTATCTGAGCATCAGCATCCTCATATGCGATAGCCCACCCGAAGTTATATGAACTCTCCTTAATGGTAGCAGCCTCAGACTCCACCTTCTTCATCTTTTCTAATAGCACCTTATTTTCCTCCACCACGTCCAACTTTCTCGTGCAGACCAGATCATAGGACTGCCTCAACTCATTCAGCTCCTTGATCGCCGCTTCCTTCGCTCTGTTGGCTTCAATAAGGGCGAGATTAGAGGACTTCTAGGCCTGGCTAGTAGCCTTCACACCGGCCTCTAGCTCGATACCTTTCCCCTTCAGTTTAATGTTCTATTTCTCCAAATTCGCATTCCTACTCACCAACTCTTCGTGAGTACGGTAGAGAATATTGAATTTAGTCACGAACTGTAAGTAAAAAGTGAGCATTAGAAGAAAGAATTAAACAGAAAATTACGAGTATTAAAAAATGGAAATAGACTTACCAAGGCTATCCTATGACTTCCTTACAGAGCTAACTAGTCGGTCCCCATCGCCCTATGTCGATCAACACCAAAAATTGCTCTCTCGAGCAGCACAAGAGCCAACTAAGGAAAGGTGGCGAACGAGTCCCCTCGGGTAATGTGGACATGGGAACTAAAGCTTACCCGTCCTTCGTCCCTACTTCCACCCTCATTCTCTCCTCTTCCCTTTCCTTATTCTCCCTCTCGGCTTTCTCCTTCTCAGCCCTCTTCCTCTCTTCTACCTTCTTCCTCTCCTCTTACTTATTTCTCTCTCAACTGCTCTTCCTCCCTCTTCTTTTTTTCCTGCTCGATGGAAGTAGGTAGAGAACCAGTGGAAACTTCTCCACTGTCAGACTTTTGCTTATTCGATCACCTAGAAAGGAGCACATCATCCTCATCATGATCATCCCTGATCAGCTTCCTCCTGGGAGGAGCCATATCTTCGTCGCTGGAAGTACTTAACTCATTGAAGGACTCTTGAGCTTATGAATCCTCTTTCGAGCTGGATGACCCTTCACCACTAGAGCTTGTCTCACTGGCACCACCTTCAACAGTGCCTCTAGTATCACCTTCACTGTCCTCACTGCAGCTGCTCTCTTCCTCGTCCAACTTGATGGGGTCTGCAGCAACTTCCTCAATAATGTCCAACTCAAGGATCTTATCTATAGGTCATGCGATGAAACTAGACTGGATATTCTTATACTCCAGAAGAAAAGCAGCTGACCGAGGATGTTCACCGTCAACCAAAGGTTCTTTGATGTTCCAAGATTTAATCATCTTGGCAGCTCGAACCTCACTAAGAGAAGGTTCCAAATTCTTTGTTCTCGCTGAAAAGTAGAGAGAAGAATATCAGAGAAATCATACATCAACAAGAAATTCGAAGAGAAGAAAAAAAATTAAGCCTACCTATGTACTCCTCCCCATAAAAGGTAACCGTGAAACTGTTAGACCTCGACCCCTCGGTATGGGGAAAATTGTCAATTTCTTGCAAGAAAACCCCCTTGCCATTAATCCTTGTCGGAATCAGGTAGATTTACTACCAATACCCTATCAGGACTCCTGGCCTTGAGGTAAAGAAGACCAGAACTTGTTCACGAGAAAGATTAGCAAAATCATATCTTAGCAAGCCCTAGATTGGTGCCATATAGCTCATTTATTCTATGGACACCATTAACTATCTTCCAAACATTTGGCAAACACTGTGCGGGGAAAATATTGAAGTAACCAAATAAATTTAAAAACAAATTACTTGGGGGGAAGTGATTCCCCCTTGGGACAGTAAAAGAACGTGAATTCAGTGAGCAACCTCTATTTCTCTAACATTTTTAGGAATAGGGGCACACTCAATGTCTACCCAATCTGGGATGTTGTAATATTTCCTCAATTAAGTTACCGACCTATTACCTATTTTCACCATTTGAAAAACCCTAACTATAATTGCGATGAGATTACAAAATAAAAAAGCAGAGAAAGAGAACAAGAAGAACTTACAAAATAAAAACTTGTCTTCGGACGACGCGAAGTCACAAGCGAAGATGATAGAGGAGATTGAGATTGGGAGATGATGACTTGGGAACGACGGCGCAACGGTAGGAGCTTAGAGAAGATGCGAAAATTTGAAGAAGTTTTAGACGACAACTACAAACTACTGCTCTAAGGGACTTTTAAATGCTTCCAATCATCGCGCACAGGACACGAAGCAAGTTGCTGCCTAAATCAGTTTTCAATCCTGTGAAGAGCTGCAAAATTTACAAGGAAGATATTATGACAAACCATTTAAATTTATTATGCACAAATTGTGGCCCAACAACTTTAGGGGCAATTGTGGGTACCATTTTTTCCACCACGGGCCCTGACAAGTATCCCGAAAAAGGCCCAAAGTCTGGGAGCCCCGTATCCCTACCGAAATCAGTTATGACTTAATCTCTTCCTAAAATCTCGTAAAGAGATACTCTATGGAGTGATGGACTAATATGAGGAAGTCCAACACCCCCACTCCCCAAGAACAAGCATGTATATAACAAACCCTAAGCCTGGGGTAAAAGGCACATATGGTATTCAACTGTAAAACACTCCCCGAAGTACAAAGAAATAATATTGAGGGCACCACCGTTGACGTAGGCATTCTTGCTGAACCGCGTAAATAATGTGTCATGTGATCTCGCATCCTTTAGATTCTTTATTTGCTTTGGTGATTATCTTTTCTTATTAATTTGTGTTGAACTTAATTGTCACCACATCTACCCATATATAATCGTCATATATAGTCTACCCGCAAAAATATATATGAACAAACCCGCCGAATCATTCCTTGAATGTCGTTCATCCCAGACATCTCTAAATTTAAACCCCGAATCTTTCCCACAAAACCCAAGACTTATATAACCCCCATTTACTCTTTTTGATGTCCTCTCACTCTATTCAGGATCCCCTAACATTTTATCTCCCAAAGGAATTCGTCTCCAATCCTTTTTATCCCATGAAAACCTTTATGAATTTCTGCTAAAGCCAGACCGATCCGGCGTCCATACAATGAACCGGTCTGGTGCTTAAATAGACGAACCAATCCAGTCATAAACAAACCGATCTGCAACCCCAGTTCGAACCGGCCTGGTCTGTCCATATTTCTGCTTTCTACAAAATTCACTCCAACTCCCATCAAATCCATGATTTAAGGTTCCTAATCCCCCAAACCAATCAATATAAAAATCTTCACACTTATCTACTACCAACACAACATTTAATTTCATGGGATTCATCCATTTCCAATATTTAAACCCGAATTTTTATTAAACCCACCATTTATACTCACCAAAAATTTCACCATTTACAAGGATTCAAGATTAGATTTCATATAGAATTATTATCTCAACAAAATCATATTTAATCATTCCTAAGCATCCCATTTTTTATTCAAGAATCCCAACCGAAAAATCATAATTTTCTCACCAATTATGATATGAACAACAAACACACTTAAAAATTTAAAGTATGTTAAACACTTTCCTGGTTGGATAAATATGACGATCTCATTCCTAAATACGCTGGATATTGGCATGAGTCTCCTCTTCTTCTCCCTTTTCTTCCTTATTATTATTCTTTCTTCTTTCTTTCCTTTCTCTCCCTTTCTCTATTTCTCGTATGGCTCTTATAAGAGAGAAACAAGGCTTACCCCTTATTAAACCCAAAATTTACTCGTATACACCAATGTGAGTCCCTACTAATCGAAAAAGTCCTCAGAACCTAAACAATACACCCAGGTACTCTATTATGACTATCTCGGCCCTAACGAGACCAACCGTGTGCTCGAAATCTCCATTTCAGTCACTTAATAAACCTAAGACAACTGCACATGTGTTTTCTGCCTAAAATAACATCACTTGTCGCTTTTATTCACATGCGACATGAAAAAAATTTAGTCCATATCATTAACTTTAAATTCTCAATTTATTAAGTTACACCCACTCATGTAATTTAATTATCCACAAAAGTACGGGGCATTACATCAAATTGTTTTGTCTGGAATAAAGTCAATACTACAAATTAACTCGATTGGAAATTTGCCCATTCAAATCTCCCCCTTTGGATATTCCGCGACAAAACCAAATCAAAAATATGTGAGGCGTCAAGCATTCCTAGACACAATCCCACCCAAAATAAAATAAAAAATGGATGCGCTCTTGACTCAACTCATAGAGAATGCTTTGTCGCTTTAACCAATTTTCCACTGAAAATAAAATCCTGAACATGGAAAAAACCCATTAAACACATAGTAAATATCACTAGATAAAATGCAAAAAAAAAAAATTATCCCCCTCAATTAATTCTCCCCTTTTATCTAATATGATTTATGTAAGAAGATAACGTTCTCCCCCTAAGATAAATCTCCCCAAGTTAAAGGTTTAGATACCATTTCTCCCCCCTTTTTGTTCAGGAATGGACAAATGTCAAGAATAAAATAACTTATTTCTCCCCCAATTAAAGAAAATACTCTCCCTAAACTGAACAAGGGATACGAATAAGGAAAAAACAAGGTAAACATACAATGGTGCATAAACTGACAATTGCATTTAATCATATGACAACAATGAAGTTCAACTAATCAATACAAAGATTAATAAATATCACCGATGATGAGATCACAAAAAGATACCATTAAAATGTATTATGATAAGCATGGGATATCAAACATAATTCGCAACAAGATAGATACAAATTTTGAGTTCAAAGTATTCATGGACTAGCGAGCAAGGTAAAGACTAAAAACGAAGAGACACAATATATACACACACACACACACACACACACACACACAAAAGATACTAATAATGCGCGCACACACATACTTAGGTATAAACACCACATACGACACAAGATACATTAATCTTTCCACACTTATATGGTAAAAGTGTGTTTAAATACATGTGGTAAACAAAAGTCAAGGGTTGTGAACTAGTAACAAAATAATTTAGACCCAATCACCCAAACATACTCATGGAGTTCTCATTTGATTGCAAAACTTTATCAAACTAAAATATAGCCTCATGTGACGAGATAAAGTGAACTCACAGAACAAACATGCACAATGCACACAGGCCTAGAATTTTAATGATTCTACAAACCAATAGAGTCATGACAAGAATAGCATAACTAGGATACATTGTCATTGTTCTAACTAGTTGATATATCCAACCAAACTTCGTCATTAATACTCCTTTCCTTTCTCTTTTCTTTATGAACATACCAATTAAATAATCAAGGCCTTGGATAGTTTTTAATGCCACATTTTTTTAGGCCAATATTCAATGGTTTCTTTTCACGAAAAGTATTTTTGTCTTTCGCAGTCCGATTCCATTAATAAACAACTAAACCGTATAAATATTTTTCTATTTTTCTTAAATTCGGGAAACGATTATTACATGCACAAGTCTTCCATAGTCATCATAATATGTGGATGACTAAATTGATATGAGAACATCTCATTTATCATTAATATACATGTGAAGTTAAATTCCAAATGAGCTCGTACATATATGAATCGAGGCATATGGAAAGAGAATTAATTAAGAAACACAAAATCAAACACCATGAAAGCATGATAAAGAACACTCTAAGGACTGAAAATCTTAACCAAAAGTTCTAGCCACATGGAAAAGAATATGATATTGGATTCAAACACATGTATATGCCACATAAAGTGTGACAAACTAAAATACACAAATACAAAAATAAATATTTTGGAGTTTTTTAACCAAACAAGTAAAAAAATTAGCTGAAAAGAAAATAAAAATCTTTTTGTAGTTTTAAATATCGCCAAACAACATAAAATAAAATACAAAAGATAAACCAGTCATAGTTCTAGCAATAATTTTTATGATGAAGCATAAACTAGAATATGACAAACAAACATACAACTAGAAAGAATATATCATGATGCACATAAGCTAGTGTATGTAAAGCATGCTATCACATTTAACCTTTAGTTTTAGCAAGGGAAGTATCACGTGCAGGCAAAAGAGTATAAAAAATCCTATCTTGTAAGGCCTCCAAATAGGACCTCCTAACCCAAACTAGTGAAGCGTGACACTCTCGGGATTTTGGAATTTTGGTGACTTTACCATTAGACTTCCTAGAACCTTTTTGAGCTCAAAACAAAATTTCCTAAGATGACCTTTTTTTATCACAATCTGAGCATTAAAAGACTCGACAAAAAGTAGTACCTAAGGATTGACCTTTGAAAGTGTTCCTAGTAGATTCTCTCATACTGAAGGTTTTGGATTTATTAGTTAAATCATTTTCAATATCGAAACCAATATCGCACAAGGAAATTTTAATTTGTATGGTTCCAAGAATTTTATCTAATTTTTTGGACCTACATTCGAAATCAAATTTGACTCGACTTGAGTCTCTCAACTTTTTTTCAACTCTAAAATACATGACTCAATCAAAAACATACTATCTTCAAACTTGATAAGATCTTTCTTGATAGCCTCCATTAAACCTCTAAAGATATCTCTCTCACCTTCTACATACTCAAGCTTCTCACGAAGAACTCTCTCATGTGTCCTAAGGTCTTCCACTAAGGCACTCCCATTATTAACCTTGGCACGTTCTCTCAAACAAGCGTCCAAGTTTAAGTTTTCCCTATTTTAATTTATTTCTCATATAGCTCACAAAAGGCCACTAGAAGCTCACTCTCCTCTACCTCGTATTAATTCTCACTCTGACTTTCTTCGCCACTCTCTAAAACAACAAATTTTTTGGATTCACAAAAAATGGCCTTGAACGTGTCATGTGTTAAGATGTCATCATTGGATAATTTCTCACTTTCACTTCAATGACTAGCCATGAACACGAAAAAGTTGCGCTCAATGGGGGAATCATGTCCCTCTCACTTTTCACTATCATTAAGGGTGGCATGGTATGAAATTGGTTGTTTTCCCTCCCTCCTTAGTTTAGTGGGACACTCTATTGTCCTAGGGACATAACCTTCACAACCATAACGTCTATTCGACTCGTCCCTATTAATATCTTCATTATAATTTGTAGGGAATTTATCGGTTGTGTTGTACAAAGACTTATCTAATTTCTTAAAATAGTTTTTAAGATTGTTTTATAAATTTCCTAACAAACATAGCCATATTCCCAGAGCTGACATCACTCTCATCATCCGAAACTAATTTTTCCACCTTTTGAGACTTCAAAGCATTGAACTCTCCTTTATTCTTCTCATTCTTGTAGGTAAAAATGTCAAGTTCATTGATTTATAAGTCGCCTATGATCTATGCAAGTTTTGTAGAGGCTAAAGTGGGTAAATAATTTTAAACGGTCACTTTTGGAATAAACCAATCGAGTAAGGACCTCGAAATTTTGTTTACAACATGCTTGTCGAGTATCTTTTCACCAAAGATAAATGATAAATTAACAATGTTGGAGAGTCTAGCATATATTTCATAAAAAGTCTCACTTTCAAGCATTTTAATGGTTTCGAATTTAAGTGGTGAGGTTTTGGAGTTGAAATCTTAATGACACTTTTTCCTGCATGGTTAAGTTGGAGTATATTCCAATCCTCCTTAAACATTCCAGCGTCATGATTCGATGTAAGTCATGAGGATTAATCGCACTAAATATGGCATCTAAACCACTGGATTTAAAATTTGCTAATTTAAGTTCATTCTCACTCCATCTCTCTACGGGTTTTAGGACACGTTCATTTTCAACTAGACAAGTAGCTGGAGACCACCCAATAACTACGGACTGGGAAACCCACTCATCTAAGACCTTAAGTGTCAATTTCATTCGTGATTTCCAAACAAATTTAAGGATCTTAACGCAATAAATTAGTGCTCCCTCTTTTATACCAATCTGAGAATGTGATTTCTCTACACTATATGTTCTTATACAACTTATTGAAGTAAAATGCCCTGAATTTTCAAATTCCAAAATGCACGATGGATGGTTCACAATATATTCCAAATTAAAATTTCTTTTCAAATTTTAACAAATATGAAATTCAAATTTTAATTTCGTCAAAATTAAAATTTACTCAAAAAATATTTCAACTTAACCTAAACAAAGTTAATTCGAATTTTATTTTTAAATTCAAGTTTATTCAACTCAAGTCCAAATTAGCCCTACAACAATGAATTCATGATTAAATATAGGCTAAACAAAATAAACACCAATTTTGACAAATTAATTTTCTAACTTGAATTAAATTAAACTAACATTACCCAATTGTTAATTAGCACCTAGTTAAACTAAGTTGTGATTTAAATCAACTTTTATCTTGATTAACCTAGCAAGCATCTAAGTAATATTTTGCAAGATAAAATAAATCACAAGCACACTATACGGCGATGTACAACGAAAACCCACAACGGGAAAAACCTTTGACAACCTTGCCTACAAGTCCAGTCAGTACAGTATGTTTGCATATACAATACAAGAGACTTACATCACACAACTCGACTCCCTTCAAGACTCAACGCTCCTTCTTGCAACTTCGGAGTCCACCTGAATCTTAGAATCCTACAATGGGGCACATCTACCATCAACCCATACATGGTGACTTTCACGGTATGAGTATGTCGCAATGAAAACAATCTCCTTTTGGGGTAGAAAAGGAAACCAAACTATCTCCCTAATGGGTAGAGACGAAACCCGGTGCCAAACAATCTCCAAGCAAAGATATATTAATGGAAATTTGTATTAAACTAGAAACATGAATGTAAACATGTGTTTTTGGTAGAAATTTGATCATGAAAACTTAACACACAAATGAATGTTTTATCTGAAGAATATTTCCCTCTTTTTTTCTTAGTGGAAATGAAAAAGTTATCGGGAAAAGTGGTTCCCTTAATAAAATTTTCAGGTAAAAGTAATGGGAAAAAGTTGTGGGAAAGTGGGTAAAAACTGACAAAAGTGCATAGAAACTGACACAATCGTTTGAACGACTTTTCACAGTCATTCGAACGACTATGTTTCAATAAGAATACAACATGCATAGTTCATTCGAACAAGAATTCAGAAAAGATCCCGTTCGATATTTCTTTCGAACAAATTCGTTTGAATAACCTTCCAACGAGAAAAAAAATAAAAGTGAACTAGAAATTTTGTTCGAACGAGATTCTAGGTTTGTTGCAAAGCCTTTTCCAAAAATTCTAAATATTTTTTAAGCCAAAATTTTTTATGAAAAGTTCTAAAAAAAATTCTAGAAAAAATAAAAACCCGGTGATGATAAAATTTATAAAAGAAACACCCAAATAATTTTCCAAGCTCTTATACATATAAATGCATTCATTCCATAAGAGACCTTGGAAAATGAGATAATGTTGCTGACAAGAAACAAGGCAATTGAAACTACAAAGATATCTACACTTTTACTTCGTCGCATCGTTTTCAACTCTTCAAATGTCATAGGCTTGGGGTAAAATAATCTATCCTATGACTCAAATTGTTGTATAGGGAATTAGGCCAATACTACAAATTAACTCGAGTGACAATTTTCCGTTACATTAAGCATATCTGGCATCCTGTGTGGTTCTCCAACATTGTATCTATGGAAAAAAGGGACAAGAGTCACATTCAGATTTGTGTGCATTTTCCTGACTTAAATCGGGCATGTCCTAACGATGATTTCCCCCTACCCTGTATAGATAGCTTAGTGGACGCTACTGCAGGCCATGAAATGTATAGTTTTAGGGATGGGTACATTGGCTATAATAAGATTAAGATGAACCCGTTGGATGCATAGAAGACTACCTTCTGCATGTCATTGGGAAACTTTCACTATACATTCATCCCATTTCGACTAAAGAACACTAGGGTCACCAATCAGTAGCCCATGATTTCAATCTTCTATAATTTATTTCATGACATACTGGAAGTATTCATGCATGATCAAGTGATCAAGTACAAAAGAGAAAGAAAGAATATACAAGACCTCTTAAGGGTGTTCGAGAGGTGACATCGGTATAAGATGCAAATAAATGCCTCTAAGTGTGCCTTTGGGGTCACTATGTGGAAAAGTTTAGGGTTTTTTATGAATATTCAAGGGGTACATGTTAATAAAGGAAATAAGAAGTCCATTGTAATGATGTTGCCTCCGAAGAGTCAGAGGAACCATAAGAGCTTCTAATGGAAGGTGTCCTATCTGAGCAGTTTCATACTCGCACTGGCAGAAATGACCCACCCATTCACACCCCCATTGAAAGTTAAATTCAAGTGGACATAGGGAAAGGAATAAAAGAAATATTTGAAAAGGATCAAATAAGTATTAGCCTCTCCATCCACGATGATCTCGTAGGAAGCTGCGACACTACTACAGCTCTACTTCACTTCAACAAAAAGGTCTATAAGAGCTCTACTTTCTAGGAGAAAGAAGGATAAGAGAAGCTAGTGTATTACCTATTGATGGTGATTTTTGGTAAGAAATAAAGATATTCCAACATCAAGAGACAATGCCTTGCCCTAGTTTTTGTAGCTTAAAACTTGAGGCACTACTTTATGGAATTCATAATTCATATAGTAACCAAGTCTAACCCCATCAAGTACCTTCTTGGGCGGACGATCTTGGTAGGATGGGAAGAGAGATTGTTTTGATTTTTTTATAGATTATGATATGAAGTGAATAGTGAAAAAAGCCATCAAAATTCAGGCGGTATCTGATTTGTTAGCCTATTTTCCATATGTGAATTTTAAGCCTCTCAGTGAAGAGTTACTAAGGGATAATTACTAAGCATATGTGGAAGAAAAGAAGAAGTAGTGGGAAATGGAGTTTGATGGATCTAGTCTATAAGGTATAAGGGGTGCGTGCATTATACTCCCAATCAGTAAGGATAAGATCACCCTCTCCTTCAAACTAGACTTTAAATGCTCAATTAATGAGGTTGAGTACAAGGCTCTCATTTTAGGCATGTTAGAGGCACTCTAAGGAGGCGTCAAAGTATTGTGCATATGGGGTGACTCTAACCTGGGGGTGAAATAGTTTAATTGGGAGTTCGCTCTTAAACATTCCAACTTATCACCCTACAAATACATCATCCAATAGTTACTGGGGAAGTTCCAGGAAGTAACCATTGAGCGATATGCATGAACACTCAATAGGCATCCTATTGCACTGGACACAATTGTCCAAAATAAGACATGGATGAGCCACAAGAAATAATCAAAGTACGGTGGAAAACAGTACCTACCACAGTGAAATATTTGTTTCCAAGAAATTAGCCAAAATATTATAGGTATTTGGTTGTAAAATAAATAAAAATAAGAGAATGAACGAAAATAATGCTAGAATTAGCTAACAACCACCTTTTGTAAGAGACACTTTACTTTAAGAGCCCTATAGGGTTCTTAGCAAGGACTGCTGGAGAAAAGGAAGCTACAGAGAGGTTGGTAGGGATGCAGGAAAAGCATTGCGGGGATACCGATATCCCTCTTTATTTCCGATTACAGTGAGTGGGCTACTATTGGCCCATCATGAGCGCAGAGGCTGCTCATCTACAACAAGATTGTTTTAATTGCTAGACCCAATTTGACCATCCAACATAAGATAATTTTTAGAAGCCTTTGAAGATTGGAAGCAACCATACGTAGCCTATCTGAAAGATGGTGAGTGGCCAATAAAGAGAGGGTGAAATTTACCTCTAAAAGAGAGTATCCCCTTTCTATCTTGTAGAAGGAGAGATCTATAGGAAAGGATACAATGATAAGTCACTGAAATATATAGAAAAGAGGATACTATGAAAGTGTTTAAGGAAGCTCATGAGCCCTCTCACATGGGAGGTGCGAAACTGTACGATAAACGGATCATGCTCAGGTACTACTGGACAACAATACACGCTAAATCCATCGATTATGTGAATAAATGCAGATCCTGTCAAGTGCATGGAAATATAGTACATATCCCTTCAGGCAGCTTACAAAACCAAAAAGCTCCCTACCCTTTACACATATGGGCATTTGTCCTGGTTGGAAAAATCATCCCAGTATCTCGTGGCAAAGTTTTTATTATTATGGCTACGGAATTATATACCAAATGTGCAGAAGCCATTCCTCTAAGAAGGGTGACTGCTCAAGTGGTAACCTAGTTTATTAGGGAGTATATCATATGTAGGTTTGGTATAGCCAAGGTGATTCTAATAGACAACGATAAATAATTTCTATGCATGGAGATGGCACTTTTCATTGACAAGTACAAAATTGTGCATAATAGCTCAACCATATCCTACCCAAAATGAGATGGCCAGGAAAAGTTCACAAATAAAACCTTGATCAATATCCTAAAGAAGATACTATAAGACACGCCATGGTCATGGGATAAAAATCAACCCATGGTGTTATGGGATTACCAAATATCGCAGAGAAAGTCGAGAGAGTTTACCCCATTCTCACTTATGTATGGGACTGAAGTTGTCCTATTAGTGGAACTGGTGGTACTCTCAGCTAGGGTCTCTCTAAGAAATGGAGTCATCCCCTACCCATGGAAAGTGTATCTGGAGCCATTGGACGAGCACAACTATAAGCAAAAAGAGAAATTTATAGTTTACACCTAACATCTATCTAGATCCTATGAAAATTTTGTCAAGCCCAGAGTCTCAAGTGGGAGACTTGGTCTGCCGAGTATCCACTCATGACCTCCCCAGCATGTCCTCACCAAAATTCAAACCCAACTTAGAAGTTCCCTTTGTGTAAGAGGGGTAGAAAAGTATGGACACGACCAGATTTTAGGGCCGAAGAGAAACTATCCCCAATCCATGAATTGCAAGTGTATGAAGAGGTATTATGCCTAGTGTTGTTAAAATTCATTCATGTAATAGAATTTGAGCGGTTTGCTCTCATAATAGAAAAGTTCCTTTCTGTAAAAGAAAATGATAGAGCAATACTATCTTGTAAACAATTCACAGCAAAAAAGAAATGGATAACAACACTTTTTTATCACTGTAGGCTTGATGTTTATTTTGATTACTTACCCAATGTATGCTGTAGACCCAATAGAATATTTCATTGTTTTAGAAATACTCTCTACTAGGCTAGAAGAAGGTCCATGGAAAAAAGAGGAACTTTTATCATTAGGTGTTGGGGGATACATCCATCCTAAGAGAAAAGTATATTGAGCAAAGTATATCCATACATAATAGATAAATAGTTTTATTCTTCTTATTCTTAACAGATCAGAAGGATAACATCCTCCAAGTAATAAAAAAATTACAAGGAGATTTATAGCCTAGAGAACAAGATTCTTACGTTTATTCTCATATATTCTTTACTCGGACAAATCAGTAGAAATGTGGAGAAGGGGGCCACCCTCCCACCCCCCAACCCCGCGCCCCCCCTCTCTAATATTTTTAAGACCATGAAATCTCATAAGAAAAATGTAGAGTAGGGACCCCATAGACTAGGGGCTATTTTAATTGAAAAAAATGATCAGTTACCATTTACTTATTCCATTTATAAACGTTCTTTTGAAATAGAACCTAAATGAAGGAGAAGTGGTCACCCCCTCTCCAAACCATTCCTTATGAACACATAGACAAATTTGTGGGGGGGGGGGGGGGGGAGCTCAAAAATAGTAACTTACCCAGATAACATGAAAACACCCCGTAATCATATGCGGTTGCCTTAAAAAATTATATATGTATATGACTTTCTCAGATTAATTCAAGTACCCCACATTATATGGGGTAGCCTAAATTGATCAAATGATCACAGATAATTATAGCATGTTATGGTAAATAGATGCCAAAAGTATAGATAGAGGTGAAGAAAAGAAAAAGTGCAAGAGAATAAGAGAAATATTTTCTCATTTATGAATGATCAATTCCTTACATATGAAAAAGAAAAAATAATACACGACAAGAAATAGCATATACACTTGAGATAAAAAAACAAGTCATCACGGGTGAGGCTGCTTGCATAGAATGGACCAGCCTCTCACACAAACTCCTCCTCTAACTTTACCAGCTTGGACTCATCCTCCTAGTCACGAGACTAAAGTCAATCAAGTAAGAACTGAAGTGATGCAATCTAACCCCAAATCCTCGTAGCCTTAGTCTGTCGTTGCTCATTCCTGGACTGTCTAGATGTGTGAAGTCTCACCATCTTTCAGAAGGTAATGTTAAAAAATTGACGGCCTCCAACATCAAGCCAACCTATCCGAAAATGGTCGAATTTTTGTAGGTCATGGAGAGCATCCATGAACATCAATGTGAAGGCACTAGTCAGATCGGTTGGATAAGTATCTAGGAAGTCGTTAATATGGCTCGCAAAAGCCTTCACGTGGAACACCCTGAGCCTATCAATATGAAGCACAATATGAGATGTGAAGCTCTCAGGATAATGCTCCAAAATAAAATATAAGATTTAGTGCTCATGTGTCCTAAAGTGATCTGGCCGCTCCTTGCACCACAATCTACTCATAAAATTCGTAGGAACCTCCACCTCAGCGTCACCATCTAAATCGCGCGACTCAATCTTAGAGGGGAGGAAAGAGTACTCACCACCGGAATCAACATTACCAGCTATATGAGTGTCCTCAGAACTCTGATCTCCGCATTAGCTACCTCGATAAACTTGCCAACAATATCCTGAAAACAAGTTCCCATGACGAGTTAAATGAGAAATAAGACAAAGACAACTACAATCCGACTCTGCAAGAGGCTATGTAGAATGCTTACCCCAAAGCTCAAAGGAGTGAGTATGCTATAACCTAGCTCAAAGGAATCAGCTGGATGAGGGAGGCCAATCTAAGAAAAATAAATATCAATAAGCAATATCGATTTCATTTTCATGTGAGAGAAAAGGAAGTTTATGAAACTAAACGATTTATAGTAACTTTGGTATGACGGTCAGACACCTAAGGGCTGTGCAGCGCAACACTCTCTGCCTGTTTCATAGAATTGGGAATAACTGCCTTATGAACCTAGAAATATTAAAAGAAGGGTGAAAGTGAGATCACTTGCACAAGGAGAAATAGAAAAATAGCGAAAGGTATGATATTGTAATACCTGTCTCACAGCTTTTTCTCCAATATGGTCCACAGTTATCAGAACCACTGCTTCGCTCACTTAGGAACAATGAAACGAGGGTGAAGGTAAGCATACTTGAACAGTAAGAGAAAGAAAAAAGATAAAAGAGAGGTAGTAAGGAGATAAAGGTATAACAGTGTAATACATCTCCCGTAGTTGTCTCTCCACGATGATCCATAGTTATAAGAGAAATTTCCCCGGTAACGAGGAAATAATGAAACAAGGGTGAAGCTAAGCATTCGAACAGTAAAATCAAGAAGAAAATGGAGAAAAAAAAAAGAGAAGGTATGATAGTGTAATACCTCTCTTACAAATACATATTTAATATGCTCCAGAGTTAACAGAGCAACGACATCATTAGCCTAAAAAATGAAACAAGTGCAAGATGAGCCTACTTGCGTAGTAAAAGCAAGAAGAAAAAACTGGGGGAGTTGAAAGGACATGATGGTATGATAATATAATACCTACTTCGCAGCTAGTTCCCTAATATATTCCACATTCACTGGAACAATTGCATCACTAGACTGAGAATATGGAAACATGTAAGTGTTAGCAAATGTTTTGAACAATATAAGCAAATTCTAAAATTATATAAAACTTTGTGTTTACTCGGATAGCCTCATCCAGGGCGCTGGCCAAAAGAACCATAGTGATCGGGGCATAACTGTTAATACGCCCTGTAAAAAGGAGACCCCAGTTGTGCTGACCTCAGAATAAGATGAGGATTAAAAAATAATACTAGTTAAAAAAGAGAAACAAAAATTACTACTATCTTACAAGAACTAGTTTATACTTCAGTAGTTACCCCCATAATAGTGAATGGGGCGCTGCGAGTGTTGCTTTAGGGGCTATCTTCGCAACACTCGTCGCGGGCATAATAAAAAAAGAAGCCTCCACAAAAGTATCCTATAAATAAAGAGAAAAAAGTAAGGGTTAGAAAATCCCTTACCTCATTAGAACAATCATAAAGAAAATCCCAAAGATCTATGACAAAAATAATTACCTAGAGAGGTAGTATGATAAGACCCTCGCTAAAAGCAGTAGGGCAAGGGTGACTCATTTGTAGCAAGGGCTGCTAGAGGAATAGTAGCAGGAAGTGTTGATGAAGTGGTAACATAAGCCAGCTGAGAGAAAGAAGAAAATGGCTCGTCAATACAACCTAACCATAGAAACAACAGGTAGAATGTTAATAGAATACATGCACCCTATACAAAGAAGAAGGGTGGAGGGTTACCATTGTTATAACATGGGATGTGTTATATCAGCCTATGAGGAATAGGATATATTAAAGTTCTATCATCCATAGAGGTGTGGACCCAATAGATAGGATTCCTCCCAGAAGGGGATAACCCTAGAACAGTGGTCTTAGCAAAAAGTAGAGTCCCTCATGTGGAAGAAAGTCCAAGATACACGGGGCCCTAAGGAATGAAAATTGACAAATTATAAAGTAACCACAAGTCACATGATAAACATTAAAAGTAGAGTAATAAAAATGGGGGGGAAGAGAACAAGAAGACCCCTGAGAAATGAGAAAGTAGGGGGGATCAGCTTCAGAAGTGCCTGCTGCTAAAATATCATAAAATGAAGTGGAAGAACTAGAAGTCACAATCCTATGAAACTATAAACAAATAGAGAACACAAGGGAAACAAGTTTAAGGGAAAAGATAACAGTGAGATCAACAACTTAAAGGAAATTAGAGGAAAAAATAACTGAACAGAATGCGGGGTTACATAGGGGACCCTGATGCTAGTAGGATCCACATATGAAATCTGCAAATGAATAAAAATACATAAAACATAACAAGATAAATGAAAATCATGACTATCAAAGATTTAAAGTTCTCGGGAAGGAATGACAAACCCCTCTATAAAGGCCTCTGAAGGAAATAAGCATAGAATTGCCTTATCGCTGGAAATGAGCATGATGAAGTGGATGAGGCGAAGGAAGACTCATGTCATAAGAAGTACCATGTGAAAGCATCACAAAAAAAACTATTAACCAAGTAAATGAGGAAAAGAGAATAAAACCATATAAATAAAAGTCACAAGTAAAGAAAGACTATAGTTGTAGAACGCACAATATAAGCATATGGAAGGGTTCTTGTAGACGAGCTAGTCCCCGAATGTGGTGTCTCATCATCACTATAAGACTCCCTCAAAATTCATAGGAAGGTGTGCTTCCATAGACAACTAGTTCCTCTTTTAATGAAGGGGATAGGGAACCAACATGTAAAACTCCGTAAGAGCCAGTTTCACTAAGTAAAAAGGATTCGGGTGTAGTACCTTTTAAAACTAGAATATATGTCATAAGTACCTCTTGGGAAGAGAATCTCAGAGCCTCATAATCTTGATCTAGGATAGTCCTATAGGTCTCCTCTACTCCAATACCATCAGTATCTAACCTTGATCCAGTTTGGAGGGAGCAATAGCATCAGAATCGATCATCTTCCTCTTATTGGCAACTGTTGTCCTCGTAGGAGGACGTAAGGAAGTTGGAGCAGCGGTAGTAACAGGGATGAAGTATGCCATGTTTGTTTTTGGGTGTTTTCTTTTTCCCACAATAGAAGACTTTTCCTTTCCCTTACCTTTGGACTGGACTTTAGACTTGGAAAGATGCAACTCAACTTACTTCAGCTGGGTTAATTCATTAAGAAGGGGCTTCACTAAGATGGGAAGATCTTGCTTTAGGGGCGTCTTAGGTGTAGTGATAAGATGATAAATGTCTTTTTGGGATTTAATGAATTAAAACTGACCCTTTACATACCTGGTGGGAATAGTGTCAAGGGTAGATCCATCCACACAATTTTGAATAAGATGAACCTACCGTTGCAAAGTAGGAACCAAGAAGAGGTGAAAGACGGTAAGTGATCACGAGGAGGAACATATAGTCCCCCGAAATGACATACCCTATGGAACATCTGTTGAAAAGTAAATTTCATGCGAGCATGTAAGTAAAAATCTAAATGGTCACTGTTCGAGGGATATGAAGGGGTATGAATACCTTGGTCATAAACAAATTATATCCTCACATGCTTAGAATGATATAACTCAGCGCCTTGACCTAACTCAATAAAATAAGGAAAAATATTTGGTAGTAACATCATTGCGACATTGATATGTGGGCAACAAGAGACAGTAGACACATTTGAAGGGCAATTAAAAGTTCCACCATCATCGAGGAAATATAACTAGTTAATAGTGCCATCGGGGAGGTTGCTCTAAGGGAACAAACAGAAATCTTAAATATTATCAATAAGAGACCCCAATGGTTTCTTACGGGCCTTCTTGTGCCATCTCATAAGATGAGTAACATCGATATGATAGGCCTTTATCTGTGGGGAAAACTAGGAAAAATGCTCAAATAGGAGATCCATCAAGATAAGGGAATTACCAAAATATGTGGCATAATAGCGTGCATAAGATCTCTTAACATCTACACAAGTGCGGTAAGGGGTATTGTCCTCCGTCGCACCAACCTCACATCTAATCCAAAAAGGAGATCATGGGGAGAGTCATTTAGGTTTCCTCAGATACTCAGAAATGTAACTAGAAAAGCAACTAAGTGTGAGGGGGAATGGAGTTTGGGTCCATCTTGACTCTTGAGAACTCTACTGTAAGTATCCCCCTCGGGGGGCTTCTCAAAATATTTAAACCAATACAACTGCCATTTAGCAAAAAATGTTTGGTAAGACCGATCATCTTAATGGCCAAATATTTTGAACACTCAGAAAGGGATGACTGAACCTTTTCCACCATCTCCTACTCAAGGTGGTCCTCATATCCATCAGTAAAAACATGCCCTCCTAAAAAAAAGGGAAAGCAACCCGCATATATCCTCCATGGTAATAGTGAAATCCCCATAGCCAGTTACAGAAGTGTGACTCCCTGCTCCAACGAGAAAGCAAAAGATTGAGGGTGGAGCCACGTTTAGCCATAGTGCAAGATTTCAATCTATCAACTGAAGTCAGAATATGATAAACCCAAGTAGCCCTGGAAGCTCCCACAACTTTGATATCAATATTAGAATAAGGAAAATCACCATGATACCCTCTAACTATAAGAATAGAATAAGGAAGAATGATGGGAGAACCAGTAGACTAACTTAAACCCATACAGGGTTTGTCGACATTGCTATCAACAAATTTCTCCTAAAACTAGGCAAGAAAGATCAAAAGTTCTCTGGTGGCCCAAAATAAGGTGCACAATGGTAGAGTCTAAAATCCTTTCCTTAACGAGTGTGCATATAGTCTTAATAAGACTGAGCAGAGGAGGAAGAGGTTGAGGAACCCCCAGTGACCAATTGTTCAAAAGTGGCATCAACTATGATAGAGATCCCATATGAGGAACCCCAGCAGAAGTCAGAGATGAGGAACCCCTATTAGATTGGGTTCTCGACGAGAAACCCCCAACAGAAGCCAAAGACGACGAACCCCTTGTAGTTTGGCTTCTCGGAGAGGAACCACCTAGTAGAAGTCATAGACGAAGAACCCCTAATAGTTTAGGTTCTTAGTCAGGAACCCCGAGCAGAAGTCATGGACGAGGAACCCCTAATAGTTTGGGTTCTCGGTGAGGAAACCCCATTAGAAATCTCAACCGAGTAACCCTAAATAGAGAATGGAAGAGAAGAACCCCCCCTAGACATACCCATTAAAGAGGAGCCCCTAGTAATAAAAGTTTCAAGATCGAGCACCCCACCAGTAGTAGACCTTATAGAACTTAGGTCAAAGCCCGTTCCTTCAGACAAGAGACCTCCAGTGGTAGGTACTTTAGAAGATGAAATCCTAAATTTTGAGGAACCCTGAGTGACATCGGCGACTGAAAGTAAGCCTGTAGGTGTGATAGCAGAAAAAAGGCCTTGAGCTGTGGTTATAGTGGTGGTTTCAGTGGCCACCACTGTAGAAACATTGATAGAAATGGTTAAATACCCTATTCCGAGGGGAATAACAATGGTAGTGATGGTGGTAGACACGCTTGATGATGGTGATGCCATTAAAACGGTTTTGTAAAAGCTTTAAATGAAGAAAACTATGGGTGTTTTTGTTGGAATATAAAAAGCCTTAAAATGCTCTCTTAAGAAAATAATGAGAAGTATTGTAAAAGTAAGGGTTTTATGTTCAAAAGTTCTTATATGAAAATAGTAAAATTTGTGGGAATACCAAAAGGTTAGTAGATAATTTTACCCAAATGATATGATAGTCCCCATGCTAATGTGTGGCTCCTCCAAGCTCTAAAATCTGGAACAAAGGGATAGTGTATTTAATGACCATGTGGGTAATGATGAAATGTTCTAGGGTGTCTCAAAAATTTAAAATTGAATTTATAGCTTCCAAAGCCTTTTGGTTTACCCAACACAAAATACTTTGCACGAGGGGCTAATGTAGAGGGGTGTTTTGGCTTGCTCACTATATTTGGGACAGGGACCCTCCAGCCCTCCTACAAAAATATTTTGGGAGATGAATGCATCCAACCCTCCTGCAAAGAGATTGTTGTCAAGGGACTCCTCGAGCACTCCTACAAAGAAATTATGGATGGGGGACTCCTCTAGTCGTCATGTGAACAAATATTTGGGTGATGGACCCCTCCAGCCCTCCTACAAAGATACTTGGGCGAGGGACCATTCAATCCCTCCTGTAAAGATATTTTAGGAAAGTAACCCCTCTAGCCCTCCTACAAAGAGATATATGGGCAAGTGACCCCTCCATCCCTCCTATAAAGATATTTAGGCGGGGGACCCCGCCAGCCCTCTTATAAAGTGATATTTGGGCTACGGATCCCTTTAGCTCTCCTGCAAATAGATATTTAGGAAAGGTACCCCTCTATCCCTCCTGCAAAGATATTTGGGCGAGGGACCCTTCCATCCCTCCAGAAAAGATTTCAAGGCACTTGGGATAGGGTTTCATGACCCCGTCCCAAAATAGTAGTGATAGGGAACGAGTGTCTTGACATTCCACCAAGGCAAGAAATATTTCGACTTGAATTGTTTCCATAAATATAGGCAGCGAAAATACATTCAGATGGTCATGAATCATAAACAACTAAAAATAAAGGAATTATGTCATCAGAGCTTTATAAAGGAAACTTTATTTATATTATAAGTAACCATGAATTACAATTGAAGACAAAATCTAAAAACACATTACAAGTGAGCCAGACATGCTCCAACATAATAACAAAAAGATCTCTAAAAGCTAAATCTTCAACATAATCCTTCTATGTGCTCTCCACGAGCCTACTTATTTCCTGAAAATTGGTTATTTATACAACATCAGCTAAAAGCCAAATGATATTCATCTCCAGACATTCCAGTGTTTTTATAGCAAATTGATACCTATTCAATTTAGAAGATAAGTCTTGTATATAGAGATAGGAATTTGCAGTAATATACATACATAAAGTAATTGACAATAAATATTTTTAGAATAAAAAGTTCAGAACATAACAGATAAAATAATTGAGCAATATGTAAATTATTGAATTTTATTTTTATGGCCATGTAACCTCTAATACCCAGATAAACAGATAGTGTTACCAAATATTTCCACCCGGCAACAACACGGACAGAAAATCATGATCTCTAGAACAATGCCTTATTTAGAACACACCAGCAATAAACTAGGTGAGAAAATACCACCCTAATATTTACACCGGATAGTCAAGGCCAACATAGTATGAGAGTTTCCATAGGCCGAATCAATAATTTAAGAATTTAAATTAGATGTATATATCGAGAGATATACACATAAAACAAATGACAGAATCATCGGTATTAGATATTTTTAGAATAAAAGAATTTCACAAAATATATATAGTTTACATAATAACATATAATCAAAATACACAAGGAATGTCATAGAGTACTCAAATAGAAGAGAAATTCGAAGTTACAAATACATAGTCTTTAATCACTCGTTAATCATAAGACGAAACTTCTTCTTCAACTTCCTCACACATTCTCTCACTATATCTTTTTTATATTTGGAATGCGTTTCGTGTAAGATCTGGTACTAAGTCTTCTATTTATAGTTTCTCAAAGTTATTTGGGTGATGACACGCATCTCGATGACTAAGCATTCATTTTGGTTAGTCGCGGTTAGCGTGTCGCATAACGGAGTTGTCTTGCAGTCTTAATTCACGAAATGACGACAAGTGTATTGGATTTCTCTAATTCCATAACATGTGTTTAGTCCATTCCTTTAAAGGTGACACATGTATAGTGGATGTGTCAAAGCCAAGCATGAGGTGTAAAGTTATTAACAATATAAGGGTCATTTTACGCATGAAGGGCATTTTAGTAATTTTACACCATACATTTTCAATATTTCTTAGAGGTCCTTGAAAATATTTTATTTACATAATTGATCTTTATATATTTTCATTTTAGTCCCTAAAACTTTTTTTATTAAAAATTAAGTCCCAAAAAATTTAATAAAATTACATTTTCTACCCCGAAACTTATCATTTAGCTTAGGATATGCTATAAGACTTTCATTTAATCCATTTTGATGAATAAGGAGATTATTTCAAAGTGTTTAAGTCGTCCAAACCAGCCTCTCCCTTCAACCAATGAAAATATAACACGTGGTGTTGTAATTAGACATATTTGCCCATGTTTCGTAATTTTGGCATAACTTCTTGTTCAGACCTCCGTTTAACTCACAGTTTGTTGTGTTACAAACCTAATTCAAATATATACAACTTTTTAGTGTTTACCTCAACTCAATTGCTATATTATAATTGTCAAAACTTGTCTCCCATATGAACATTCGTACCGAAAACTTTAAAATCTTATGTTTGTACTAATTTGATATTTCATGATTTCTGAAGGTAGGATTAAACTAAAATAATGAATTAAAATTATGTACCACAATAACACATTGTCCATATCTCATATGTAAAACATTTAAAACAAGCTATATATGAACATATAAAAGTGGGTCATTACATCCTACCCTCCTTATAAAAAGTTTGGTCCCCAAACTTTACTTACATTAATTTTCAATAGGTATGGATATCGCTCCTTTATTTGATCTTCTCGCTCCTAAGTTTCTTCTTCAAAGGAATGATTTATCCATAATACTTTGAGCAGTGGAATTAACTTAGTTCATAATATTTTCTCTTTATGGTCCAAAATTTCTACTGGATACTCAACGTAGGTTAAATCATCTCTAACTTGAAGAGGTTCATGACTTAAGATATGTGTTGGATCTGGGACGTATTTCTTCAGCATTGACACGTCAAACACATTATTCACACTAGAGAGTTCAGTGGGTAAGGCTTTTCCATACGCAACAGCTCCTATCCTTTCAAGGATTTCGTAAGGTCGTATGTATCTTGGACTCAATTTCCCTTTCTTCCCGAATTGAATTTCTTCCTTCACTGGTGATACTCGTAAGAACACATAATTTCCTCTTTAAAATTCCAACTGTCGGTGGCGATTGTCGATAGAACTCTTTTGACGTCTTTGAGCGATTCAAAGTCGGTCTTGTATCAATTTCACCTTCTCTGTTGTGATATGAATTAATTTTGGTCCCAATAATTTTCTTTCTCCAACTTCTACCTAACATGCAGGGGAACAACACCTTCTACCACAGAGTGCCTCATACGGAGCCATTTGAATACTTGCTTGATAATTATTATTATATTCAAATTTTTACTAACGATAAATGATATTCCCACTTGCCTTTTAGGTCAATAACACATGCCCCAATCATATCCTCCAAGGTTTGAATGGTTCTCTTAGATTTTCCATCTGTTTGAGGATGAAAAGCGGTACTGAAATTCAATTATGTTACCATGGCTACTTGTAGGCTTTTCCAAAAAAGAGACACAAATCTAGGGCCACCATTAGAAACAATTGAAATTGGGGTTCCATGAAGCCTAATAATTTCCCTCACGTATAACTTGGCTAGCTTTTCTAAAGAATGGGCAATCTTAATGGAAAGAAAATGAGCAGATTTAGTTAACCTATAAATAATTACCCAAATAGAATCATTACCATTTGAACTCCTTGCTAAACCTGTCTCAAAATCCATAGTAATATGTTCCTATTTACACTCAGGGATAGGTAGGGGATGTAGTAATCCTGATGATTTTTTATGTTCAACGTTTTCTTGTTGACAAATCAAACATTGAGATACAAATTCGGATATCTCCCTTTTCATGTTATTCCAGAAAAATACTTCTCGAAGATCCCTATACATCATTGTACAACCTGGATGAAATGTGAACATCGAGTAATGACTTTCCTCCAAAATTTTCCTCTTTAGTTGGGCATCACATGGAACACATACTCTATTTCCAAACCTCAATATATCATCTCGTACTGCAAATTTAATCCTCTTCCCTTCAATAACTTATTCTCTAATCTTCTTCAGTTGTGGGTCATTTACTTGTGCAAATTTGATCCTTCCCATCAACATGGGTTGTACTTGTAAGTTTGCGATTATTCCTCCTTTATAATAAATACGTACATCTATTTCCATACTTATCAAATCCTCCAACACTGCTTCCTGGCTTGTAATAAGACACGCTTATTTCGGTGTATACTTCCTACTTAAAGCATCAGCTACTATATTTTCTTTCCCAAGGTGATAATGAATTTTTAAATCCTAATCTTTCATTAATTATAACCACCTCCTTTGTCTCATGTTCAACTCAATCTGAGTAAAGATATATTTCAAACTCTTATGATCGGTATAAATATCACATGTCTCGCCATACAACTAATCTCTTCAAATCTTAAGAAAAAAAAATTACAACTGCTAATTTTAGATCATGGGATGGATAATTTTTCTCATGTGATTTTAATTTTCTCGAGGCATAAGCTACTACTTTTCCATTTTACATTAGCACACATCCCAAACCATTTTTTATAAGCATCACTATAACTCATAAATCCCCATGTCCTTAAAGGAATAGTTAAAATTGGGACAGTTACTAATCCATTCTTAAGTTCTTGAAAACTATTCTCAACTTCCTCAGACCATTCATAATTCACCTTCTTTTGGGTTAACCTAAATAGAGGTGTGGCAATACTAGAAAATCCTTCAACAAATCTTCGATAATAACCTATTAATCCATGAAAACTACGAATATTTGTCACATTAGTTAGTCTAGGACAACCTAGTATAGCCTCAATCTTTTGAGGGTCAATCGACACTCCCTCCTTAGAAATGACATGCCCTGGAAAAGAGACACTAGGCAACCAAAACTCAAACTTCTTTAATTTCTCATATAATTTCTCTCTCCAAAGGATTTGTAACACCGTCACTAATATCTTTTCATGTTCTTAAATACTTTTGTAATAAATAATGATTTCATCAATGAAAACAACCACACATTGATCCAAATATTTCCTAAACACTCTATTCATCATATCCATAAAAGTGGCAGGTGCATTAGTAAGTCCAAATGGCATCACAAGAAATTTATAGTGACCATATCTTGTACGAAAAGCTGATTTCAAAATATCACCTTCCTTAATCTTCAATTGGTGATAGCCTGATCTAAGGTCAATCTTAGAAAATACTTTGGCACCTTGAAGTTGGTCAAACAAATCATCTATGCGATGTAAGGGGTATTTTTTCTTAATGGTCACCCTGTTTAGTTCATGATAATCTATACATAACCTCATCATCCCATCCTTCTTTTTAACAAATAACACTAGAGCATCCCAAGGGGAAACACTGGGTCTAATAAAATCCTTGTCTAACAGATCTTGTAATTCAACTTTTAATTCCCTTAATTCTAAAGGTGCCATATGATAAGGTGGTTTAGAGATTATTATTGTTCCAAGAATAAGGTCAATCATAAATTCTATTTCTCTACTAAGAGGAAGACTAGGTAAATCATTTGGAAAATGCTGAGCTATGTGAATATCTTTTAAACTAGGTTATTTGGTTTGCAAATCAATAACACTTGCAATGAATCCTTGACACCCCTTATTAAGAAAACTACAAGCTTGCATTGCAGAGATAATATGCATGGGAGATATGATACGAATTCCTTCAAAACTGAATTCTGGTTGGTTAGGGATTTGGAAAGTAACCCTCTTCTCAAAATAATCTACCTTAGCATGATATAATGCTAACAAATCCATCCCCAAAATGTCTTCAAAGTCTCTTATGTATAAAACTATCAAATTAGTGAATAGCTTATGACTACTAATATCTATAGGGCAAGACTTATATACTAATGTTCTGGTTAATAACTCACCTGAAGGAGTAGAAATATGCATGCTATGATTCAAGGGTTCGGTCATATTGGTAAAGTGATTAACAAAATTCACAGACATAAATGAATGGGTAGAACCAGGATCTATTAAAACTTGAAAGGTTGTGAGCATATAGAAAGTGTATCTGACACTACTGCGTTAGAAGCTTGGGAATCAGAAAGTGCAAAACCTCTACCATGTCTGCCTTGATCCTTCTTTTCACCTAAGGGCTGTATCGGAACCCTTTCTAGGGTTGGGTAGTCTTTTATCTGATGTCCTTTATGTCCACATCTAAAACATGCTCCTGTAACCTTACAACAAGGTCGTCCTCCATTCATCTTCCCACATCGCTGACATATCTTGTTATTAAACTATTTGTTATCATTAGCTCCCCCAATATTAGGTGTACTCCTAAAATTATTTTTTTATTTGGGTTCCTCCCTATTTGTCCCCTAAACTTCCTCTTACCATCTCTTATTCTATTGTACCCATCTCCATCTATGTCAGCTATCATAGGTCTAGCTATGACGTCACTATATAATGTCAACTTCAGGATGGAAATTCGACTACGAATACTCAACCTTAACCCACGTTCAAACTTTTTTTCTTTTAAAACATCAGTTATCACGACATAAGGTGAAAAACAGAATAATTTAGTAAACTTGGCCTCGAATTGACTAACCGTCATATTCTATTGCACTAGACTCGTGAACTTAGCTTCCATTTCATCCTTCACCATTTTGGGGAAGTCATTCCAACCTATGCAAGTATTACTTTCCTCGTGTATTCTCTTAGTCATTCTCCACCAATGTTAGGCTTCACCTTGTAACATAAATGTTGGAAATGAAACCCTTTGTTCATCGGTAGACTTAAGAACGTCGAGTATCTTTTCCATCTGCATCACCCAACTTTCTACTTCAGTGGGGTTAGGAGTACCTTTAAAAGAATGCGGGTTCAACTTCTTAAAATTCTCAATGGTATAGCTAGTTATTTCAAGATTGCTTGGTGCTCCATTATTCACTTTATGCTCCACAATATTTACTAGACTCTCAATCGCCTTGTACGCACCTTCTAGTCTTTCCATACTTGAAACACTTTTTCTCGCAGTTGATCTTTGTTTCCATACTATCTTAAGATTTAAAATTAGAAGAATAATTATATATAAACAATTAAATGTAAACTCTAAGACATATGGAGGGTTATCACATAAGTCGAATATTTAATCCAGTATCTTATGTATGGAAACTTAAAATCGATAACGTTCGAAACTTATGTTTAGTAGTCTATAGGCTCATAACCTATGCTCTGATACCACCTATGTCACGATCCCGTCCCAAAATAGTAGTTGTGGGGAACGAGTGTCTTGACATGCCACCAAGGCAACAAATATTCCGACTTCAATTGTTTCCTTAAATAGAGGCAGCAAAAATACATTCAGATGGTCATGAATCATAAACTATTGAAAATAAAGGAATTACATAATTAGAGCTTTGAGAAGGAAACATCATTTATATTAAAATTAACTATGAATTACCACTGAAGACAAAATTTAAAAACATGTTACAAGAGAGCCAGACATGCTCCAACATACTAACAGAAGAGCTATAAAAGCTAAATCTTCAACATAATCCTTGTATGTGCTCTCCACGAGTCTACTTATTTTTTGAAAACTTTTTATTTGTACAACATCAGCTAAAAGCCAAATGAGATTCAATCTCCATACATTCCAGGATTTTGACAGAAAATTGATACCTATTCAATTTAGAACATAAGGCGTGTATATAAAGATAGGAATTTGCAGTAATATATATATATATATATATATATATATATATATATATATATATATATATATAAAGTAATTGATAGTAAATATTTTCAGAATAAACAGTTCAGAACAGAACATATAAAATAATTATGCAATATGTAAATTATTCAATTTTATTTTTATGTCCATGTACGCTCTAATACCCAGATAAACAGGTAATGTTACCAAATGTTTCCGCTCGGCAACAACACAAATAGAAAATCATGATCTCTAGAACAATGCCTTATTTAGGGCACACCAGCGATAAACTAGCTAGGAAGGTACCACCCAAATATTTGCACTCTGTAATCAAGGCAAACATAGTAAGGGATTTTCCATTGTCTGAATCGATAATATCATAATTTAAATCAAATGAGTATATCGAGAGATATACACATATAACAAATGACGGAATCATAGGTATCAGATGTATTTGAGAATACAATCATTGCACAAAAATATATACAGTTTTCCTAATATAATATAATCAAAATACTCAAGGAATGTCACAGCGTACTAACCTAGAACGGAAATCTGAAGTTAAAGATACAGAGTCTGGGATCGCTCGTTAATCTTAGGACTAAACTTCTTCTTAAACTTCCTCACCCTTTCTCTCACTATTTATTTTTGATATTTGGAATGAATTTCCTGTAATAACTAATCCTAAGGCTTCTATTTATAGTTTCTCAAAGTTATTTGGGTGATGACACGGGTCCGGATGATTAAGCATTCATTTTGGTGAGTCGGTGTTGGCGTGTTGCGTAACAGGGCTGTCTTGAAGTCTTAATTCAATGAATGATAACACGTCTAGTAGATTTATCTAATTTCATAACATGTGTTTAGTTCATTCCTTTAAGGGTGACACGTGTACAATGGAGGTATCAAAGCCAAGCATGAGGTGTAAAGTTATTAAGGGTATAAGGGTCATTTTACACATGAAGGGAGTTTTAGAAATTTTACACCATACATTTTCAATATTTCTTAGAGGTCCTTGAAAATATTTTATTTACATAAGGGCTCTTTATATGTTTTCATTTTTGTCCCTGAAACTTTCTTTAATTAAAATCAAGTCCCTAAAGTTTCATAAAATTACATTTTCTACCCCGAAACTTATCATTTAGCTTAGGATATGCTATAAGACTTTGATTTAATCCATTTTGATTAAGAAGGAGGTTGTTTCAAAGTGTTTATGTAGGAAAAACCATCCTCCCCTTCCAACCAATCAAAATATAGGTAATAAGACAAAATACAACTTAAAGGATGGACAAATTTGTCCTTATTTTGTAATTTCGACATAACTTCTTTCTCGGACCTACGTTTAACACACCGTTTGTTGTGTTAGAAACATAATTCATATATCTACAACTTTTCAATTTTTACCTCAACTCAATTGTTAGATAATGGTCAAAACTAGTCTCCCATATGAACATTCCTACCGAAAACTTTAAAATCTTATGTTCATACAAATTTTATATTTCGTGATTTCTGAAAGTATGTTTAGACTAAAATAATAAATTAACATTATGTAACATAATAACGCATTGACCTTATCTCATATCTAAAACATTTAAAATAAGTTGTATATGAACATATAAAAGTGGGGTCATTACATAGGGTCCCCTTCAGCCCCTTATTCGAAGAAGTTTCAAAGATATTTTGAGAAGGAACCCCTCCAGGACCTCCTTCAAGTTAAAAAGATAAGTTTGGGAAGGAGACATATTCTCCTAAACTAAAACCTGTTGAAATTAGAAATTGGAATGGGAATGGGATTCCACAAATGAGGTACCCCTTTACCAATACCAGCTAAAATGGAAGACCTAGTGAGGAAGCCCGTAAAAAAGGACTCATCTAGTAAACGTTCAAATTACACTTGTTTTGCAGTAACAGGATACAAGAAGTGAGCCTTTGAACAAAAAAGGCCAGGATGAGGGGATCTAGAATGAACATTCCTTCATCATGAAAAAGGTTTTCGTCTATAGAACGAAAGTACTAATACTTACTTTCTTATAAATGTAGCTTAGTTGAGAAAGCATGGCTCAAATAGGCTAAATGGGATCTCTTGGGAGTTTTGTCTTGTCAGCTGATAAAAAAGGTTTGTTGAGAAAGATCTACCACTTATCACTTTAGGTTTCAAAAAGTTAGTAGACAGACCATATGGGTTACTCAAAATCCTTACACAGTTCACACCCAGTCATAGTAAAAGTGAGAAACCAAGATGCTGTAAACAATAAATGAACTTTTTATACAAAAATATTTAGAAGAGGGTGTCCTTAAGAACCCACTCAAGTAAATGGATCTTAGAGAAGAGGTTCCTCTAACCCTTCTTCCATGTTTAATGGTTTTATGGGAGGTGGTCCTCAAGACCCCTGTCAACGTTTACAATGTTTATACAACAAATTACCATTTCAAAATATATTTACCAAATCAGATATTTTATCTCCATTAAGATACATATTTTCTTTTTGACTTTGGTCCACACTAGGTGTCGTCTGTCAGAGGGGACATGCGACTACAGACCTAGTAGGGACAAAGGTTACTTTGAAAACCTTGTCCCTCACCAACCTCCTCAATTTTAACACCCAAAAGTGCCAACTCAGCCCTAGTGGCGAAGTATAAATAGGACCACTGGGCAAGGTCAAGTCAAAATTAGAAACTCAAGTTACACCGTTACTCTGTCCAAATCACACTAGACTACTTGGTATTCTCTCCCTATTTTCTCTCTAGTGCTAAGTGCTTTCTTCTTTTACCCTACATTTATAACCATCATTTTCAAGTGTATCTCTTGAGAAAGGTACCTACTGTTGTTGTGAATTTTATCTTCTTACGGGGACATGTTCTGGTTATGGTTCTATTTTTACTCAAAAATGAAGGTTTTACCTACTGCTGCTACAGAAACTCGTAAAGGGAGAGTTCATTGAAGTGGGTTAGCCTCACCTCTTTCAGTATCTTACCTGATCCTAGTCACTCTACCCTCCTACATTTCTAGTATTGGCCTGACCAAGTCATGTGGTATATAAAATATAGGAAGAACAGGAACCTAGTGTTTTAATCTATTTTTGATACTAG
Source organism: Sambucus nigra (assembly GCA_949130495.1). Classification (NCBI taxonomy): domain Eukaryota; kingdom Viridiplantae; phylum Streptophyta; class Magnoliopsida; order Dipsacales; family Adoxaceae; genus Sambucus; species Sambucus nigra. The sequence goes on along the minus strand of OX422217.1, from coordinate 55,753,015 downwards.
AGAAACTTCATTATTAATTGCTAATAATTCTTCAAAAGATATCATTCCATAGAAAGAGGCAATTATATCATGGTTTTCATCATTCACCATCCGAGTTATTTGAGGGAACAGAGTCATCCCCACACCGGTGAGAAGTGTTTTGGGTAAGGAATATCCTTTGAGTTTCATTATTGTGGGGAGATCAAGGGCTTCACATATTTTCTTCTTCATGACATACTCCTCTGATAGTATTTGAATGATATTATCTGGGGTAAATTCCTCTAGAGGTATATACTAATCATTGAACTGACAATCCCACTTATAGGCGTCTGTGTACATGTTAAGGATATTCCCATAATTTCCTTTTTATGGGGGATTTTAAATTGGAACTTTACCATAAAACTTCTAAGTTGTTCTGGGACACATGACAACTCACGCCATGCATTGTGTTCCTGGGTGGGATTAAATATTAACGAAAGATCTTATCATGAGAAAGAGCGTCTTATCAGGTGTATTTTTTGGATTTGTGTGGAAGGACGGGCAAACTTTGAGATCACCAGGTGATTGGTAAGATTAATTGCATGAAGTTGTCTTCGTGACGGGTTGTATTTTTGTAAAAGGATCAAAATATTGGTCTTCATTGATGAAGATGGCGTTCACGCCAGCTTGATGCATAGGTAAAGGGTTTTGAGCAATGTTTATTTTAAGGTTTGTATGAAGGGAAATGATGCCCTTATCGATGAGTAATTGGACATCATTTCCAAATGATGGCACTAATCAGTGGTGTGCCCGACAATATGGTGAAAGTCACAATACAAATCATGCTTAAAATTTGGAAAGAGGTCGTAAGTGGATGAGGATACATTGCCTTAATTATGTTGCATGATAAGATAGCTTGGTAAATGTTTTAGAAAGTAATATGAAGTTTGGAATATTCTTTCTGGGTTATAGCAGGATGGGCTTCTTGTGCCCATAAGGTAGCAGGCTCAAACGAAATTTTATTGACAGTAGTAGCAAGAGTCTTATCATGCTTATGATGCGTAAACTTCCCAATGGAATTATTTGATTGAAGCTCAACTTTCAGGAAGTTGGCAATTTCTTTGATCTCAATCCATGCCTCCCGAAGGGCTCTAAAATAATGGTAATACTTGATACCCATGGAAGTCTAAATGTATGGCAAGATGTTCTTCTTTACAATTTTGAAATGTTTCTCCCACGGGCAGTTGGTCATAATGGAAACCTTTTCTCTCCACCTACTAAAGAAACTATTGATGGATTTCCTGGGGTTCTATTTCAGAAATTCTATTAACTATAAGAAAATATTCATATATGTCAATTTTAAATTTTGCGTTATGTAACATAAGGTTTAAATGTGTGAAATAAAATTTTCATAATATTATTTATCAAACTTCAATCTAATTTATAAATTTATTGAGATTTTTAAACTAATTTATCAAACTCTCTCCATTAAAGATTTTAGGTTGCAAACTAATTTCCAAATCTATTTACATGTTCAAATTTTGTTTTCATATTTTATTTTCATGTTCAAAATCCGAGTATCCAAATAAATTTCAAGATTGATTTCCAGGATTGAACTGAGTATCCAAATGATTTTCAAATATCAAGATTAAGGTTGATCTCCACTTATATCTTTGACGTGCTTGTGATTTTGTGCAATTGTCTATATTAATTTTTTTGTCCTTTTGTATCCAAATTAATTTGTACTTTTTATTCAGTGGTTTTCGATTGTTTACACGGAAGATTAGTAAAGTATAAATTTTAACGAGTACCTTTAGTATTCATGTTGTGACTTTCTTGTGTACTATTTGAGTTTTAAAGGTTCAGTTTATTGAATTTATATATAAAAGGATTTACCTTAGTTAATTGTTATTATATCACACAATGTTCAAACGAAATATATAACATACACAAAATATCAATTTTCACGTATTAAGTATATGACTAGTTTTTTAAAATTTGTAATAAAAGTGAGATAAAATAAATGTGAGGTTTCTAAATATTAGGATTTTGTTAAAAAAGTAGGGATACTTTTTAAAATATGATTGTTCCAGATTATTTTTATTTATGTTGTGTTTGTGGTTAATTTGTAGACTACCTCTCTATTTATGAAATCAACTATCGATCCCGCTTGGAATTTGTCTCGTGTCTTTGATTGTTTAGACATCATGTATTTTCTAATATGTTTTAACTTAAAGTAGTAATTTTATTATTTTCCATACTTATTAAGTTATGTACAGTTGTCTAATAATGATTGAGCATGGAGTTATAAAATTCGGATAAATTTGGTGTGCGGTATAAACATGTGAAAAATGTGGAAAGTTATATGTTATTATTTTGTGGGTTTAATGGTTGTGATTGATGTTAGGGTTCTTGATATTTCCTGGGTTATATTACTTAAAAATATGTACTTTTTCCATCTATTGCATTAGCTTGTAGCAGTGAACTATTATGTTTAATAATTACTGATGTGGTAGAAACAATGCACCTGTGCAAATATGTCAATTGTTGTTACCGGCTTCTAATCGAAATGCTAAAAACATAAACTATGACTACACTCTTTACTGGGGTATAGCGGGCAGTCTGGGTATTGAAAATCCACACGGAATATTTGATAGACTTTAATTAATTTATTACTTATGAAATAAAAGTGTAAAAGGTGATGAGGTTAAAAAGGGAAAAGCAAAAAAAATGATTAGAACTAGATAAGAAAGATAAAATGGGATTATGGTCACATCCCCGTTAAGGGATAAAAATGGCGTAGGAAGGATTTTGGGTCGAAAACCTTACACCGAGAAAACTCAATTAATTATAAACACCAAACATGGAGAAAATTAATTCAACAATTAAAGATTAAACAACTAATAAAAAATGGGCACACGTGGATTAAAATTGGATTATCAATTGAAACACTAATGTTGCGTGACAGAGAAAGTTACGCATAATAATCAAACTTTAATACACAATGTTTCGATTAAACACATTTTGACCTAAAACGTTGGCTTCCAAGCTCGGCACCCATTAATGGCGGAAATATGACCCCAATCCTTAAACTAGCTACAAGACATGATTAAAATAAGAAATAAAACTAATTAATCAACGAAAACTATAAATAAACTAACAAAAAGTAAATACTTGGCAAGGAAATGAAGAAAAAACAATGAAATAAAGTAAATGCAACTTTAATTACATAGAAGGGGAGATGAATAGTAACTTACATACAAAAATGGGTCGAAACCCAAGAAAGAGAAACTCCCAAAGAGCAAACCCTAAAAATCCAGCCTAAAATGAATTCTTTTTTACAAAATAAACAAAGTGTTGTTTATGTAATAAGTGGAGAATAAAATAAAGAAATGAAAATGAAAAAGAAGCCGGATAATATCTAAACATGGTTGACCGCGGCGAAGGGGGTCGATGCTCCCTAGTAATGAAACAAAACAAAATCAGTCCATAAAAATATAAATGCCACTTTTGTAATGAACATGACTGCATTTAGCACATGAAGTAAGACGTTAAAATCCTTGGTTACCCTAGTGGATGATTGTCGTCTCGTGAGGGTTTTCAGGGATAAAACACACAAACATCATAGTTTCCTAAAAATATATGTCCAGCCACATGCGACAAGCCCAAAAATAGCGAAAAAAATTTCAAACACGTTAGTAGCAAAGTGAATAAATTCACACAAAAGTCGATTTCGTTAACATATTAAAGTGAACTTCATTCAACTGAAACCTTAAGATATGGGAGGAAAAGAGAGCACATGAAAACTATTATTCGGCAAAACATTTACTAATCGGATATGCATTAAAGCGTGTATAATGCCAATCCTCATCAGTGTATACACTAAACAAATGAAATCACTATGGAATGAGGTAATCCATGGGACATGCAAGCATAAAGAGTAAATGGAAATGGAAACTGGGTTGCACATATGTCACAAATGAAGAAAGTTATATATAAAATGAAAAATATGTAATCTCAATCAAAGATACAGTCATTAAAGGAGGCAAAATGTATTTTCACAGATTATCAAAACTAATTTAAACATTTGAATTCAATTAAGCCAAGTATCACATTGGACTTTGAAGGGCTGTAATGCATGTTTTGGGTTAGGGTTAAGAAATGAAAGGAATATGTATTAATTAAAAGGTGTCTAGGAAGGAAAACTCGGGATAATGGAAAATTGTGAGAAGTTTCAAAATTGGAAACATATTTCCATAACAAGCATTAGATATGGAATTGTACATCGACAAGGATTATGGAACACTATATACGTCATATATAAACTTTCTCTTTCTTCTTTTTCTCATATTTTTCTTTGATTTTCTTTTGCCTTTTTTTTACTTTTTCTTCTCTTTTTTACTTATTTATTTTTTTCACTTTTATCACTCTCACATGCTTAATTGCAAGCCCACAACAATAAAATCATTTAATCCCAGGTACCATTCCAAAAAAATGTATGCAAGGTTATATGTCTGGTTTATAACTCCAATGTGGAGTTGGTTATGGGATTTGAGACAAAAGGGTACATTAATGCTCAAAGGGGTTGACCGGGGAATTATGTATAAGGTGAGGTCAAGGTCAGTATGGGTGACATAAAAAAGATGGACTATAAGAATTTCCTAAACTTTACGTAATTCTCGAGTGAAAGGAACTTTGAAAATCATGCTCAAGTAAAACATTTCATAAGTAAACTCAATCAATGAACGATCAAATGAAAGAATAAAGAGATTACAAATGACTTTAGCATTTTCAAATAGGAAAGAGAGTGTATAAACACTACAAATGAATTAAGGCACAAATAATATTCGGTGTAAGTATATACAACACAACAAAGATTATCAAGTTATAAAAATCTTAAACCAAAACATTAAAACACTAATAGCGCATGTACTCATGGGATTGAAGTTTAATTCACGAATTATTTATAATATCAATGATCATATGACTAAAGTATAATAAATTATAAAAATCATGAACATGCATCACAAAATTGTCTATTGGATCGGACATTTATTAAATACAATCATCGAAAATATGGGAAAAACGCCGAACAAAAGAGAAAAAAGAAATAAAATATTTTTGAAATTTTCAAAATTTTACTATAAAAGCATGCCTGAAAATGATCAAATTAATGAGACTAAAAAAATAATGGATAGAATATCCCACTCCCCTTAACTTACATGTTGAAGTGTCCTCAATGCAAATAAAGAACATAATATAAAGAGAGAAAAATAAAAATATTACCCAAATTGGAGCGATCTCTAGATAGAACAAGTCATTGAATCTACAAAACATGTTAGCACCAAGCATAACAAAGAAGAATAGTAAAATGTCTAACTAATTACACTAGACAATAAGTGAAAAGAAAAAATGAAAAAAAAACTAACTATTTACAACCTACTGTTTTAACTTCTATCTAACTATATGTGACACCCCGCCTAATTAAATACCAGGTGATCAGTCCTTTATTAAATTAAAAATCAAGGTGCACGGTTGGTTCATTCTTAGCATCATTGTCGCAAAATAAAATTTCCAATTTAACACCCTAAATAATTAAGCTAAGTGTTAAAACAATTTAGAATCTTATTTCCATTTTTATTAAGTCCAGATATGATAACCTTTTTTTTTATAACCAACAGTTTAAAAGTTCATAAATACTAAGGATGAATAATAGAACACAAGAACTTAAATCATCTAAATAAACCAAACAAGTTTAAAACTATTAATGAAACCATCAGGACAATAGTTAAAACCCAAAGGGTACCAAATACTAAAAATAAAAGAACATTAATCTCTAACAAATTCAACTGAATAGGGAAACGGGAGACACATGCCCTAACTAATAAGAACTAAAAATAAGAGTGGAGTCAATAATGAGGTCGTCTAAGCAATGGCCTGCAACTCCCACCTAAGTTGCAGTGCGTCCATTCCAAGGAATCTATGCCTGATGCCCCTGTGGCTGGGCACTTGTAATATATACGTTTGTATACACAAGAGAAGAGAAATAACAGGAAACGGGTCAGAGCCCGAGTGTAAAATAATTTAAAATTAGTTTAACAAGTATTTAAAATGCTTATCGGCTAATGTTACAACCATGTTAGTATGCGTCACTCTCTTGAGAAATTCTCACATGTCATCTAGTGTGCACGTCTACCGTACTATTAGCCTCAAAAGTTCATTTTAGCTTAACCTTCCCATAAAGTCTCATACCGCTAACTAAGATGGCTAAGATAATTAATTTCTAAAATTTAAGGTCTCATATATATCTTATTTTATCTAAAAAATAGCCCGGTGTTGTCACAAAATTTTCAAACACTTATAATAAAGTCGGAGTATTTACTCATTACTTAACTACTTTTATGCACAGTAGCAAATTCCCATACTTAATTATAAATATATATATTAGCCACTCATATAATATATATACTATTAGCACCCCGAATAAAATCTATGGTGTTGGCATACTCTGCTATCAAGTCCCGGTATCATACATATTAAAGGAAACACTAGTTCGGAATCACTCTCGAACTGTATTAATATAAACCACATACAAATGGAGGCAAAGCATACTTTCAAGTCACTAAGAGGTCAGCACATAACCTCACGTCTCTTAAGACCGTCTGACTATCAATCAGATAGCATGTACCAAGGAATCCTATGTTCTAGGGTACGAGTGAATATCCCCTATAAAGGCCCAATCGAGATAAGACCGTCCCGGCAAGAAAACCCCCGTGATAGCAAGTAGCTCGTGTATGATTTTTATACAGATATATAATATATGCACAATCACACAGTCATATATATATATATATATATATATATATATAAATATCCACATTTCTAAATTAGGTGCGCTCACGACCCATAGTTATAATTATCCGTTATTATCACATTTTACTTGATTATTTCGCATAACAGACTCGTCATTTTTATTCTCATTTTTAATTCACGTCATACTCACTTATCCTCTATCGAAGTATTCTAAGTATAATTTTAGTAGGCACACACTCACTCAACTTATGGTATAACTCGCTTACGATCATCAATCTTTCTATTAAACGTACGCCTATTTTCTTATACGTAAAAATAATTCCTCGTTGACCCAAAATCTCACCCTATATTAAATTTCACTCAACGGGGTCTACCTAGACCCTACTAGTCTTTTCTATACCAGATTATACCCCAACAATAACAATCAAGGGTTCCTATGAATTTTAACCGGATTAAACCATCTGCCGAGAATTATGCTGCTTTCCAAGAGGGCTCGATCGATCGATGTAAGGGGGTCGATCGATCGATGTTCTGGATCGATCAATCGATCAAGCAGTTATGATGAAACCTTCTTTTTTTCCAGTTACGGGTTTACCTACAACTTCAACCAAATCTCCATTAACGATTTCCAAACTCCCAATTAACAATACTACAAGCATCATATGCATAAGGACAAGATTTCCTACATAAAATATGTCCGAATTCATCAAAAATCATGATTAATGGGGTAAAATTCTTATAAAATACAAGAACCCTAATTCTCTTTTAATTTCCATTCTTCCAATTCTTTCCCATTTTTCTTACTTCTAATCCGATACAAATTCGTGGATTATCCTCTACATGTGATTTAGATGCCCAGAATACGTCTACTTCCTCTACACATATGATTTGAAATCTCCAAAAATATAATTTCTTCTATGAAACATTTTCTAAACAACCATAGACTAACATGATTGAAACATTAACTAAAATACAGCAAGATAGATACTTGCCTGGAATTTGGATTTCTTAATTGTGGATTAAAGTGGTATGGTTGCGTTCCTTGTCGCATGATCTACGCTTTGGTAGTGGTGGCGGTATAAACGGTCGAGTCCTTGGCCTTGAGTTGCTTAGGAAGCCCTTTAACTCCTTCTCTAATTGTCGTTCTTTGCTTTTATTTTTGTTAACCCTAGTAGGAAATTGCTAAAGGCCGATTTATCCTTAGGAAATTCGTGGGTTAAATTACCCAAAAATGTAAAATGTCTATAATACCCTCTCAGGATGCCAATCGGGCTTAAAAAAGCCACGAGACCCAAAATAAACCCCCGGGTACATTATTTTGACTATCTCGACCGTTACGAACACATTGGCGCACTCGAAATGACCATACGAGTGACTTATAATATATTCACTCTTAATAATAATAATTTAATCCCGACACGACATCGGTGTATCCCGATTTAATATCCATAATTTCCATTATATTCACTCGTGACAATTTTAAAAAATCAATCTTATATTTTACCTTACTCCTCCAGTAATATTGAACAAATATCCAATAATTACTAACTCATATCACGCTAGTAAAAACAATAAACTTCCGGATTAATATTAAATTAATATCTCAATTAAATTTAATCAATAAATCCCCATTTTTAAAAGCCATAAAAATACGGGATATTACATACTTCCCCCTAGTAACGAAATCTCATCCAGAAATTTGGAAAATACGGTATGCCTGGTAAAAATAGATTTGGATACTTTAATAATACCCAAAATGGACTTCCGGGTAAGGAGAATTTCCTATAGTCCTTCCCGCCTCACAATAAGCTTATTTGTTACTTTCAATACAATCAGTTATAGAGTCATACTTTAATAACAGCACTTCACATTGTGCTCCAATCTGTTCTATTCGCATAAGGCAAGCCAACTATTCATTGGCCCCCATTGTCTCAATATTATTGGGTGTCCGCACCTCACTACATAACGAACACTCGTATTTATCAAATCACAAAACTTTCTTTTCTGAAAGAAAGCTTACGGATACTTGACCACTCTTGTCAGTTCTTCGAATCTCGATTTTGGCAATGAACTCTTATGTCATTCAAAAATTGTGACACCCCGACTAATTAAATACCGGGTAGCTACTACTTTATTAAATTAATACAAAATGCCAAGTTGATCCAGTTAATAGCATCACTGCCGAAAACATTTTAATGATTACTAACCACCTAGTATTTAAAAAGTAAGTTGCCAAATTTTAAGTTAAGTCTGATTAACATGCAATAAAAGAATAATGGAAGAACAACATAAATCCATTCACCATAACGAAGTAATGAAATAACCAACAATAGTAATAAGTCCAGAGGAAAACTCCTCACAACAATCCCACAACTGAAAATAATAAGACAAGTCTGAATTCTGAATTAATTACATGCCCGAAGTCTGAATAACTGAAATAAATGAAATGCCTCTAAAAGAAATGGGCGACATGCCCTACAACTGATAAATACTGAGTATAGAGTCAAGATAGATGAAGCGTCTATAATCAATGTCTTGTAACTTTCACAAACAGCTACAGCTCGTCACCTGAATGAGGATCCTAAGCATGGTGTCCTTGTGGCTGGGCACCTAAAATGGTTTTTACAAAAATAGATTTGAAAGCGAACGGGTCGGAGCCCGAAAGTGGAGAGTATTTTGAAAACAGCAAATGCTTTAACAACATTTATAACAATAAATGCCAAATACATGTTAGGACGTGCTCTCACATGAAATACTCACCTCTCGTCTAACTGTACACTCCTAACGTTCCTGTACCCATTCATGTGTTTTCTCATAACTATCTAGTTCCAAAGAGTTTCTAACACTTCTACTCGGTTCACGTTTAATTCCAAACTTAACAATTAAATAGCGAGTTCTACTTTAATTCTCAGATTCCCAATTATTAACAAAACCATTTATTAATATATGTTCCCTTTTATCTTTTCATAATATTACAATTACTATACCCACAAATTAACATAGCAATTTCCTTTTCATTTAACCGTATATTATTCACATCATAAATATACAATACAAGCACCCAAAGGCTAAGCTGCGGTGCACACATACTCTATTATCCATCCCGGTACATCACGTACATAAGGATCACAAATTCCGAATCTCTCAGGAATTGTTGGAATAAACACCACACACAAAAATGGAGGCGAACATAATTCAACATATCCATGGTCACGTACATACCTACGCTTCATAGTCAGCTGGCTTATTAACTCACAAATAAGTCGTTCTCTTGAACTCTGTCCTCGAGGTACCAATCTAAATCTGGGCAACACAAGGATAAGAAGGCCCTAAGCGAACGTAACCTCCCGTGATAGCAAGTATGGTAGGTATGTCATACATATAAAAATCATATACTAAGCATTCACACATCTTAGATAATTCAATATTAATAAAGGTGTACTCTACATCCTTATACCATTATTCCAAATTTGTATATTTTACGTCTCCCGATAATATAAAAGTTAAACTGTCGACAGGTCTCACGTCGTAGTTTCTATACTTAAAACCTATCTAAAATAGATTATTAAGTTCCTATTATTCCCACGTATAACATCTTTATTCCTAAGGTCCTTACTTCTGCCTCAAACCTCATTTCATCAAATTATTCAAATTTACACTATTAACCCAAATATTATCTCACTTATCGAATTTCATTAGTTTAGAATAATTCCTCAAATTGAATTCTAATTAAGGTCCAAATTTCATAACCATGCCTACTGGTCTTCCTTAAGGTTAAGGGTATTCATACGGTCTCCAACAATATTATCCAAGGGTTAACATCATTAAAATTTAAATAGGGAAAACTTTACTCATTCTGGGAAGGTCGATCGATCGATGGTGGTCGATCGATCGACTGATGAACATCGATCGATCGAATGCACCAGGTATGGCTACGGACTGCTTCGTTTTGCAGTTTTCAAATCATCCCAAAACATACTTTTGATGCATGAATCTCTAATATAACGTTATAGTATCATCATACAACCATCCTACAACATTAATAACGTTCTAAAACCAATAATTCATCAACCAAGGGCTATATATGGATCAATCTTCATCAAGAACTCTAGTTTTCTAATTCTTTCAAGAACATTAATAAACCTCTTCTTAAATCCGTTTTTAAATCATCAAGGGTCATAATTTTGAATTCATAATTAATCCAGATTGTTACTACATGCAGTCCCTAATATAATTCATAGTTTTAAACTTCCAATTCATGGGTCTATATCATCTTCCAAGATAAATTCGATAATTCCTAAACATGGAAAAGCATGGCATTGAATCAATTGTAATTAAACCACTTGCCTCTAATCTTTCTCTAAATTTGAGGTTGAATCTTGAAGGTTGGATTGTCTTCTCTCTCTCTGCAGAATTCTTCTCTTCCTCTCTCTCTCTACAAGTTCTTCTCAAGGTTCTTCTCGAGGTGATAATGGAGGTGGGGTTGGTTTTTGCCAAGTTTTAAAGCTTCTAAACCTCTCCCGTAGCCCACTACCTAAATTGGGGTTGGAAATTGCTTAGTGGGTTGAGACTAAGTCAGAATTCTAACTCTAATTTTCGTGGGTTTCAATTACCCAATTTCTGAAATTACCGAAATACCCCTATAAGTTACCGGTATGGCCCAATAATGCCCCGGGATCCAAACTTAACCCCCGGCTAGTGTTTTCTGACTATTTCGACCCTTTCGAACGTGTTGGCGCACTCAAAATGACCATACGGGTGATAAAAATAAAATTCACTTTTTAATTCAAATAATTATATTCCTGACGCGACTGTCACGCGCGTCCCAACAAAATTTCCCAAATTGTCGTATTTCAATCTCGCGACAATTTCAATATTTTCAAAATTCATATATTGCCAAATATACAGATTATAATCAAATACTAACTCACATCTCGTTAATATTTTTATCCGAATTAATTTCCAATTAATACACATTTAATTCAATTAATCCTCAAAAATAAATATCACGAAAATACAGGGTATTACTTACTTCCCCCCTAATAACTAAATTTCGTCCCGAAATTCGGAACTAGAAAGTACCTGGTAAGAACAACTCCGGATAACATTCGCGCATCTAATCCTCGCGCTCCCATGTGGACTCCTCGACATTGTGATGTCGCCACTGAACACGCACTAACGGAACTAACTTTAACCGCAGTTTCCGCTCACTTCGGTAGAAAATAGCAATCGGCCCCTCCTTGTAGGAGCTATCCGGATGGAGATCGATGTCCTCCACAGCAATGTGAGAATGAGACAAATTATCTCTAAGGTATTTCCTTAGCGAGGAAATATGAAACACATCGTGAATCCGATGCAAATGTTCCGGTAACCCAAGTCTATACGCAACCGGTCCAATCCGCTCAATAATAGGAAATGGTCCCACATATCTCGGTGCCTGTCGCGCCCCGAATTAATTAAGTTAAACTCATCCTTTTAGTTAGAGATAAATTTCCTTAAACAATGCTTTAATTTAAATCTCTGAGGAAAATAGCATAAGATTTTTTTTCCAAAGGTATGTGTAGATGAAAACCTAACTGCCTTTACTTATAAGTTATAAGTACTACATAACTTTACATAACCAAGATCCTTCGTTTAATAAACACACAAAAGTAATCTTGATATTCAAACCATACTAATTATCCGTCACTCCCCCGTTTTTAAGGTCCTAACTTGGCAGTGAACTCCAAATTATAAGCATACCTGAAACAAAACATTACAGGAGTGTAAGCTATAAAGGCTTAGTGAATGACCACATACCACACATATAACCAATTTGAATAACCATTTTTATTTTGTTCTAATGCTATAACCCAACAGGAATTGTGAAACTCTCGCAGGCCTGGACCCACCACAGTCCAATTAACCCACCACAGTTATTAGGGATCACCACATCCCTTTATTAGGCCCGAGTACACAAACCTTTAAGTTGGATTAACAGGACCACCACATCCCGTAGGACCCACCATAGTCCTTAACATTAGATAAAGGACTCACTAGTCCATATCATTATATAACATCGCTTAACATTTTTAATCATATGCATATGTTTCATAAATACAACATCACTCCCATAAACATTTTCACACATGTGTTTAACTACACATTTCCATATGAAATTATAAGCATTTATATTTCATAAGGAAGGTCACTCACCTTGGATTTAGTGCTAATATTAATACCAGCTACTTCCTTGTTATGGTAGTATTAGCTGCTTCCCCACCTAACAAGTCAATGTCGTTAGTATTTGAATACACCGATTAACATCAAACCCAATAATACATCACATCATATGGTCAATCAGAAATAACTAAGGAGGAATTAAATATGAAACTTCACATTTATATAATACCCAATTAATTAGGGTTCTAACACAATTTACAGAATTTAATTACGAATTTGCTAGACAAAGTTATGCCCATTTTATTACAGCCTTTTCCAAATCATGTCTCAAGAAAAATAACAACACAACTTCAACTTCATGAAATTCTCATAATTTTTGTACAACATAACTTTCCATGATATTCCACCCAATATCAGTAAACACATTGAATAATACAAATTTAATGTTTCATAATTTTTAGGTCTCATTTTCTATGTCGAGCAAAACGTCAAACACCTGGTATGCATTCTTGCTCCTTTAGGGCAGATTTTAAACCAAGACTTCAAACTATCACCAAGGGTTCATTCCTTGGTATTTTTACACAATTATCGGATATGTTATACATGTATGATCGTATTTTACTCTCCAACTTGAATCAATCAATTCCAATAAGTATTCCATGATTTATACCATTTTTAGTATAACTAGGTCAAAATACAACATTAAGGCATAACTTAACATTTTTAAGCATACATAACCTTGACCTTGAGTATAATTCAAGGAAACATATAATAAACATGTTTTAGCAGAAACATAAATCATAATCATGAATTTTCTAAATCAAAATTCTTTACGAAAAGATGATGTAAATTTAGGACTTTAAAGTATGCATTTACGATCCTAGCTCCAGTTTTAACTTATGTTCTTAACCCATCCTTGTTCCAACACAATGCAGCAATATGGGTATCATTAAAATATATATCCAAATCAAAAATAAAAACATGATAAGTATTGAACTCATCCATGTGACCAACATTAATAAAGATGTAATTACCTTACGAGGATTCCTTGATTTATGGAAAATTTCCAAAGATTTATTCCTTAACTTTCTTCTCTTTCTCTCTCTTTAGGCAAAAATCTTGTTCATGGATGCATTTGCTGAACAAAGGAGTTTTTTTTATACATTTTAAGTCGGCCAAACCATCACCCACCCTTTAACCAATCAAAAAATAGCACATGGTGTGCTAATAAGACAATTGTCACTTAAGGGATGGACATATTTGCCCTTGTTTCGTACTTTTGGTATAACTTCTTGTACGAGCCTCCGTTTAACCAACGATTTGTTGTGTTATAATATTAATTCATATATCTACAACTTTCATATTTATATTTTCCCAAAATCATAAACTAATACGCCTAATTTGGGCATCGAACAGGAAAGTAGTAATTTACCGAAAATCTCAAAATTTTCACATTTGGCGACCAAACATTACCAATTTCGTATCAACACCCTTATTTACTTTTATAAACATAATCATGCATTAAAACATAATTTATGATGCATTTAACCGCATAACTAATCATATGTTCTAAACATGGTATCCTCGATCATAAGCTCAATTAACACCTAATGTAAACAACACATATATCACATGAGCATGCATCCCCTAAACATGATAATTAACATGTTTAACACACATAACCAATATATAAATTATAACTCCTAAGTTATAATTAATCATGTAATTAACCTTCCTAATCATGTTTTAGGGCCTTACAATTCTACCCCTCTTATAAAAATTTCGTCCTCGAAATTTAACACATAAGAAACTTACCAAATAGATGAGGATATTGCTTCTTCATGTTATCCTCCCCTTCCCAAGTGCCATACTCCACATTCCGATTTCTCCACATCACATTAACTAGTGAAATGGTTTTACTACGTAACACTTGCTCCTTTCAATCTACAATAGCAATTGGTTCCTCCATATAGGTTAAGTCATCTTGAAGCTCTATCGGTTGTGAGATAAACACATGTGAAGGATCGGGCACATACTTACGTAACATGGATATTTGAAAAACATCATGTATCCGGGACAATTCTGGTGGTAGCGCCAATTTATAAGCTACAGCTCCAACCCGTTTCACTATCTCATAAGGGCCAATGTACCTGGGACTTAACTTTCCCTTCTTCCCGAATCTCATAACCCCTCTCCATGGAGAAACACGCAGGAATACTCGATCACCTTCCTCAAATTTCAATTCTTTCCTTCTATTGTCTGCATAACTTTTCTGTCTACTTTGCTCCACCTTTAAGTGATTATGGATAACATTGATCTTTTCAGTAGTCGGTTGTACAATTTCTGGCCCAAGAAGTTTTCATTATCCTACTTCAGTCCAACACACTGGAGTTCTGCATTTTCTCCCATACAAAGCTTCATAAGGAGCCATCTCAATACTCGAATGATAGCTATTATTATAAGCAAACTCTATTAGTGACAATTGTTCATCCCAACTCCCCTTTAACTCCAACACACAGATTCGTAACATGTCTTCAAGTGTTTGGATCGTTCTTTTTGACTGCCCATCAGTTTGAGGATGAAAAGCTGTACTAAATTTCAATTTAGTCCCCAAAGCTTGTTGTAAACTAGGCCAAAAGTGAGAAGTGAACTTAGGATCTCGATCAGAAATAATAGAAACTGGTGCACCATGCAATCTAATAATCTCATCCACATATATTTTTGCATATCTATCCATGGAGTAAGTAGCTTTAACAGGAAGAAAATGTGCAGACTTAGTCAACCTATCAACGACAACCCAAATAGAATCAAACCCTCGTGATGATTTTGGTAAACCTATAACAAAATCTGTAGTAACATGCTCCCATTTCCACTCAGGAATAGGTAAGGGCTGTAGTAAACCACTTGGCTTCTGATGCTCCACCTTCACCAGTTGGCAAACTAGACATCTAGCAACAAAATTTGCAATGTCGTGTTTCATTCCCGGCCACCAATAGCATTGTTTAAAGTCTCTATACAGTTTCGTGCTCCCTGGATGCATAGCATATAAATAACAGTGGGCTTCCTCTAAAATCATTCTTCTTAAATCAGGCACGTTAGGTACACATAAACGGTTTCCGTACATAACAATGTCATCGTCCTGAATAGAAAATTCATTTGCTTTACCCTTTTTCATATTATCTCTAACT
Organism: Sambucus nigra; assembly: GCA_949130495.1. Taxonomy (NCBI): domain Eukaryota; kingdom Viridiplantae; phylum Streptophyta; class Magnoliopsida; order Dipsacales; family Adoxaceae; genus Sambucus; species Sambucus nigra. The sequence continues at coordinate 55,736,894 of OX422217.1, read as the reverse complement.
TTCTTCAATTCTGTATCTCCTGCCTGTGCTTGTTTTATCCAGTCTATCAACGTGGGTCTAACATTTAAATGTGCCACTATTTCGTAAGACTCATTCAGAGTTAGTTCCACCCTCATTAAAGCTAACTCTCTCAGCAGGTCAACTCGAATACAATAAATACAAGATACTATGTCTAGAGATTTTCTACTCAAAGCATCAGCAACAACATTAGCTTTACCCGGATGGTGATGTATCGTGCAATCATAATCTTTTATAAGTTTCATCCACCTTCTTTGCCTCAAGTTCAAGTCTTTTTGTGTAAACAAGTATTTTAAGCTTTGATGGTCAGTAAAAATTTCACAACTAACACCATATAAGTAGTGTCTCCAGATCTTTAATGCAAAAACTACTGCAGTTAACTCGAGATCATGAGTAGGGTAGTTGCGCTCATGTATCTTTAACTGTCAAGAAGCAAAAGCAATTACCTTTCCATGCTGCATTAATACACATCCAAGTCCTTGATACGAAGCATCACTATAAATAACTAAACCTTTTGTACCTGTTGGGATAGTCAATACTGGAGCTGATGTCAACTTACCCTTTAAATTTTCAAAGCTTTTATCACAATCACCACTCCACACAAACTTGTTCTCCTTCCTGGTAAGCTTAGTCAATGGCAATGCAATAGAAGAAAACCCCGGTATAAACCTCCTGTAATATCCTGCCAATCCCAAAAAGCTACGTACCTTGGTCACACTAGTTGGTCTTTACCAATTCATTACTGCTTCTACCTTCTTGGGATCTACACAAATACCATCAGCAGAAATAACATGCCCTAAAAATACAACCTTGTCTAGCCAAAATTCACATTTAGAAAATTTAGCATACAACTGCTTCTCTCGCCAGGTCTGTAAAATAATACGCAGGTGGCATTCATGCTCATCCCTACTACAAGAATATATCAAAATATCATCAATGAAGACAATAACAAAAGAATACACATATGGGTGAAATATACGGTTCATCAAATCCATGAATACGACCGGTGCATTTGTTAACCCAAATGGCATGACAAGAAATTCATAATGTCCATACCTGGAACGAAAAGCAGTTTTAGAAATGTCACAATCTCTTACTTTCAATTGATGATATCCGGATCTAAGATCGATCTTGGAAAACACTTTGGCTCCTTGCAACTGATCGAACAAGTCATCAATGCGGGGTAGTGGGTATTTGTTACGGATAGTCACCTTATTCAATTGACGATAATCGATGCACAGCCTCATGGTTCCATCTTTCTTCTTCACAAACAATACTGGGGCTCCCCACGGTGATACACTAGGCCTTATAAAACCACGATCTAACAAATCTTGCAACTGTATTTTTAGCTCCTTTAATTCTGCAGGTGCCATGCGATATGGTGCAATAGATATCGGTGCGGTGCCTGGTACCAACTCAATCGCAAATTCTACCTCACGATCTGGTGCTAACCCTGGGAGTTCTTCTGGGAAGATATCTGCAAACTCATTAACTACTGGTATCTCTGGTAATTTTCCAGCCTCTTGTCGTATGTCCACCACATGGGCAAGATAACCCTCACATCCTTTCCTTAGCAGTTCATAACATTTTGGAGCAGAAATCAAACAAGTTGGAGTGACATTTCGTTCCCCAATAAATTTAAATTCAGGTTCACCCGGTAACTGAAACACTACCTACTTTTTAAAGCAATCCAAACATACATGATATGAAGCTAACCAATCCATACCCAGTATTACATCAAAGTCGCGCATATCGAGAGGTAATAAGTCAACTAGTAATTCTTTTTCACCCACTCGCACCACACACTCCCTATATACCCTCTCAATAAAAACCAACCCCCCCACTGGAGTAACAATAGCTAAACCAGAATCTAATGATGATAATGGTTTATTAAGATGCAACAGATAAAGCAAAGACACAAAAGAATGTGTAGAACCAGGATCTATCAACACATAAGCATCTTTATCACCAATAGGAAGTGTACCTGTCACTACGTTAGGCATAGCTTTTGCATCTTGTTGCGTCAGTGCAAACACTCTGCCTTGGCCTTGACTTTGCGATATACCTCCTCTACCTCCCCTGGGTACATTCTGTGTAGAACTCCTACCTCCTACTGCCACACTCCCAACTGATGTTGTAGCTCCCATCGCTGGACAATTCTTGCGTAAGTGCCCCGGTTGATGACAATGGAAACATAAAGGTGTCGTCTCAGCTATTGTACACTCTCGAGACATGTGCCCTTGACCACCACATCTATAACAAAATATAGCCCTCGGCACAAACACAGATGCATTTTCTAACCAATTCATCCCAGTCCTTCCACCTCGAGCCTGAAATCTTCCACGTGAACTTCTATTATTTTTAAATTCTTGGCCCCTAGGTACTCCTCGTGCTACACTCTGAGTTGAGGTTCCCGCCTCCCATCCATATGACCTTATGCCATCATGTCTAGCTTTCTTCGAGTGTTCAACTTTCATTTCTTTTATTGACTTTTATGACACCATGGCCCTATCCACCAAGTCCACATAATCCGTTATCTTCATATTAGCAACCATTCTTTTTATATCTACACTCAGCCCGGTTTGAAACCGATCACATTTACTTTCTTCCGTCCTCACCAAGTCAGGCGCAAATCTAGATAAGGATATAAATAAAGCTTCATACTCTGCCACTGTTCGATTCCCCTGTTTCAACGTGATAAATTGTTCCTCTTTCTCCTTCCTATAAAGCCTTGGGAAATATTTTTCAAAGAACACTTTCACAAACTTCTCCCATGTAATTCGTGGAGGATTTATTGGCACCACTCCCCCCATTGTAGTAAGTAACCTTTCTGTTGCACCCCACCATAACTTTGCATCATCCTCTAACCTAAAGGTTGCTAATAAAACCTTTTGTTCATCTCGCACTTCCATCACCTTGAATATTATTTCCATCTTTCTAACCCACCCCTCTGCCACTAACGAATCCGTAGTCCCAGTAAATGCAGGCGGATTTAACTTCATGAACCTCTCATGTAATTTGTCCCTATCCCCACCATGTTCTCCACCTCTTGCTTGTTCCATAAGTTGTGCCACAACACGTAATATTCTTCCCACATCATCAATAGGTTGTTGTTGCACCTCTGGTTCATCCACTTCAATAGGTCTATGTCCTTGCTGACTATTAGGTACATAGGATGCCTCACCCTCTGCTCTATCATGCGGCTCGTGTGGATCCATCACTAACTGCAATATAATTAACTTAAACAAAATATAATAGCAGCAGTTTAATATTAACATTGTTAGTCAAAATCCAGGTGCATAACAAACTCACTTTCTAGTGTCCACTGCCAATCTAGACCCTCACACCCTATCCAGAACCAAATAACCACGCTCTGATACCGAGTTGTCGAGCCCCAAATTAATTAAGTTAAACTCATCCTTTTAATTAGAGATAAATTTCCTTAAACAATGCTTTAATTTAAATCTCTGAGGAAAATAGCATAAGATTTTTTTTCCAAAGGTATGTGTAGATGAAAACATAACTGCCTTTACTTATAACTTATAAGTACTACATAACTTTACATAACCAAGATCCTTAGTTTAATAATTACACAAAAGTAATCTTGATATTCAAACCATACTAATTATCCGTCACTCCCCCGTTTTTAAGGTCCTAACTTGGCAGTGAACTCCAAATTATAAGCATACCTGAAACAAAACATTACAGGAGTGTAAGCTATAAAGGCTTAGTGAATGACCACATACCACACATATAACCAATTTGAATAACCATTTTTATTTTGTTCTAATGCTATAACCCAACAGGAATTGTGAAACTCTCCCAAGCCTGGACCCACCACAGTCCAATTAACCCACCACAGTTATTAGGGACCACCACATCCCTTTATTAGGCCCGAGTACACAAACCTTTAAGTTGAATTAACAGGACCACCACATCCCGTAGGACCCACCACAGTACTTAACATTAGATAAAGGACTCACTAGTCCATATCATTATATAACATCGCTTAACATTTTTAATCATATGCATATGTTTCATAAATACAACATCACTCCCATAAACATTTTCACACATGTGTTTAACTACACATTTCCATATGAAATTATAAGCATTTATATTTCATAAGGAAGGTCACTCACCTTGGATTTAGTGCTAATATTAATACCATCTACTTCCTTGTTATGGTAGTATTAGCTGCTTCCCCACCTAACAAGTCAATGTCGTTAGTATTTAAATACACCGATTAACATCAAACCCAGTAATACATCACATCATTTGGTCAATCAGAAATAACTAAGGAGGAATTAAATATGACACTTCACATTTATATAATACCCAATTAATTAGGGTTCTAACACAATTTACATAATTTAATTACGAATTTGCTAGACAAAGTTAGGCCCATTTTATTACAGCCTTTTCCAAATCATTTCTCAAGATAAATAACAACACAACTTCAACTTCATGAAATTCTCATAATTTTTGTACAACATAACTTTCCATGATATTCCACCCAATATCAGTAAACACATTGAATAATACAAATTTAATGTTTCATAATTTTTAGGTCTCATTTTCTATGTCGAGAAAAACGTCAAACACCTGGTATGCATTCTTGCTCCTTTAGGGCAGATTTTAAACCAAGACTTCAAACTATCACCAAGGGTTCATTCCTTGGTATTTTTACACAATTTTCGGATATGTTATACATGTATGATATTATTTTACTCTCCAACTTGAATCAGTCAATTCCAATAAGTATTCCATGATTTATACCATTTTTAGTATAACTAGGTCAAAATACAACATTAAGGCATAACTTAACATTTTTAAGCATACATAACCTTGACCTTGAGTATAATTCATGGAAACATATAATAAACATGTTTTATCAGAAACATAAATCATAATCATGAATTTTCTAAATCAAAATTCTTTACGAAAAGATGATGTAAATTTAGGACTTTAAAGTATGCATTTACGATCCTAGCTCCAGTTTTAACTTATGTTCTTAACCCATCCTTTTTCCAACACAATGCAGCAATATGGGTATCATTAAAATATATATCCAAATCAAAAATAAAAACATGATAAGTATAGAACTCATCCATGTGACCAACTTTAATAAAGATGTAATTACCTTACGAGGATTCCTTGATTTATGGAAAATTTCCAAAGATTTATTCCTTAACTTTCTTCTCTTTCTCTCTCTTTAGGCAAAACTCTTGTTCATGGCTGCATTTTCTGAACAAAGGAGTTGTTTTTATACATTTTAAGTCGGCCAAACCATCACCCACCCTTTAACCAATCAAAAAATAGCACATGGTGTGCTAATAAGACAATTGTCACTTAAGGGATGGACATATTTGCCCTTGTTTCGTACTTTTGGTATAACTTCTTGTACGAGCCTCCGTTTAACCAACTGTTTGTTGTGTTATAATATTAATTCATATATCTAAAAGTTTCATAATTTATATTTTCCCAAAATCATAAACTAATACGCCTAATTTGGGCATCGAACAGGAAAGTAGTAATTTACCGAAAATCTCAAAACTTTCACATTTGGCGACCAAACATTGCCAATTTCGTATCAACACCCTTATTTACTTTTATAAACATAATCATGCATTAAAACATAATTTATGATGCATTTAACCACATAACTAATCATATGTTCTAAACATGGTATCCCCGATCATAAGCTCAATTAACACCTAATGTAAACAACACATATATCACATGAGCATGCATCCCCTAAACATGATAATTAACATGTTTAACACACATAACAAATCTATAACTTATAACTCCTAAGTTATAATTAATCATGTAATTAACCTTCCTAATCATGTTTTAGGGCCTTACAGTGCCAACTTCCCTTTCTTCCCGAAACGCATAATCCCCTTCATAGGAGATACTCTGAGCAAAACCTGGTCCCCCACTTGGAACTCCCTCAAGGTCCTCTTTGCATCAGCGTAGCTCTTCTGCCGATCCTGAGCTACCCAAATGCGACTCCGAAATAATTCTATCCTCGTCGAAGTATCCTGAATCAATTCCGGCCCAAGTAGTTTGTTGTCCCCCACTTCCAACCAACATGGTGGGAAACGACAAGGTCTACCGTACAACGCCTCAAATGGAGCCATGGATTGTGAACTGGTAGGATTTGTTGTAAGAAAACTCCACCAGTGGAAGATACTGCTCCCATCCACCCTCAAAATTAATGGTGCACATACGTAGCATGTCCTCCAACATCTGATTTGTATGCTCGGTCTGCCCATCGGTCTGCGGGTGGTACGCCGTACTCAACCGCAACTCCGTGCCCATGGCCTGCTGAAAACTTTCCCAAAACCATGAAACAAATATCTTGTCTCGGTCAGACACGATATTTAGGGGCACACCATGAAGTCTCACTATCTCTGCAATAAAGAGCTGGGCATACTGTCCCGCAGTGTAGTCTGTCCTTACGGGTAGAAAATGAGTGACTTTGGTCAACCTGTCCATAATTACCCAGATGGAGTTGTGACCTCTCTGTAACGTAGGCAACCCCGTGATAAAGTCCATGGAGATGCTCTCCCACATCCACATCGGGACCTCCAACGGCTGTAGAAGTCCTGCCGGTCTCTGATGATCCATTTTTACTAGCTGACAAGTGGCGCATTTTGATACAAACACGACAATATCTTTCTTCATCCCGCTCCACCAATACTGACGTCTTATGTCTTGGTACATTTTGTCCCCACCGGGATGTACCGCGAACCGTGAGCCGTGCGACTCTGCCATCACCTCGTGTCGCAATTCCTCCCCTTCCGAAACTACTAATCTCCCATTGAAGCGTAATCCCCTATCTGAGCTAACGGTATAGGATTCGGCTCCCTCTGCTAGTAATCGAACTATCAGCTCCGGACAGAACGAGTCATCTTCTTGTGCCTTTACAACCCTCGTGACAATATGCGGTGTAACAGTCATCATCGACATGAATGATCGGGCCACTGCATCCTGGTGTCCCAACTCCTTCCACTTTGCCTTCCACACATCTGCCATCTCATCTACTGGCCTTCGGCTCAACGCGTCTGCTACCACGTTAGACTTCCCCGAGTGTTATTGGATATCGAACTGATAATCCTTCACAAACTCAAGGCACCTTCGCTGCCGCATATTCAACTCCTTCTGCGTGAATAGGTACTGTAGGGACTTGTGGTCTGTGAACAATCGAAATTTTTCTCCCAAAAGATAATGTCTCCAAATCCGAAGGGCAAATACCACTGCCGCTAACTCCAAGTCGTGGGTGGGGTAATTCTTCTCGTGAGGCTTAAGCTTACGGGAAGCATAAGCTATGGCCTGACTTTCCTGCTGCAATACACCTCCAAGTCCTTGTAAGGACGCATCGGTGTAAACTAGATACTTAACTCCCGGTCTCGGCAATGCTAACACAGGTGCTGAGGTCACCTTGTCCCTCAACTCATCGAATGCCAACTGACGGGCATCACTCCAAATGTACGGCACACCTTTACGAGTCAGATGTGTCAAAGGACCTGCTATCTTTGAAAATACCCGAATAAACCTCCTGTAGTATCCTGCTAGGACCAAGAAACTACGGATCTCAGTCGGTGTCGTGGGCTGTCCCCACTCCCTCACCGCGGATACCTTCCCCGGATCAACAGATATCCCTCGGTCGGAAATAATATGCCCCAAAAACTGAACCTCCTTCAGCCAAAACCCGCACTTCTCATATTTTGCATACAGCTCGTTCTGACGTAGCGTCTGCAAAACTTGCCTCAAGTGCTCGGTGTGCTCCTCCTCTGTCTGGGAGTAATCCAGAATATCATCAATGAAGATAATGACAAACTGATCTAGGAAATCTCTGAACACTCTATTCATCAAGTCCATAAACACGGCTAGAGCATTGGTCAAACCAAAAGGCATAACCTGAAACTCATAAGAACCATATCTTGATAAGAACGCAGTCTTTGAGACGTCCTATTCCCGGATACGCAACTGATGGTATCCCGATCGCAAATCAATATTCGAGAAGAAGGAAGCTCCTCTCAACTGGTTGAATAGGTCATCGATTCGAGGCAACATATATTTATTCCGTATCGTGACCTTGTTCAACTCTCGGTAGTCCACACAAAATCTCAGTGAACCATCTCTCTTCTTCACGAACAACACAAGGGCACCGCACGGTGAAGTAATCCTCCGTATAAACCCCTGACCCAACAACTGCTCAATCTGATCTCGTAGCTCTCGCATCTCTTCCGGAGCCATACGGTACGGTGCGCGTGCTATAGGTCTCGTATCTGGTAATAAGTCTATGACAAAGTCTATCTCACGACTGGGGGGTAATCCAGGTATATCCTGAAATACATCGGCAAACTCTCGAACAACCGGAATCGAATCAAGTGGTATCACCACTTCCTTAGAGGTCTCCTCCTCTAATAGTACAAATGAGTGGACGATCCTCCCTCGGAACGAGGCATCGCCACTAAAAACATCTCCTGCCAGGGAATGGCAAAGATAATACTCCTACTTAAACAGTTAATCATAGCTCGGTATGCAATAAGACAATACATACCAATAATGGCATCATACTCGGTCATCTCTAGTACTAACATATCAGTAGGTAATACCAAACTACCAATCTCTATCCCCACTCCCCGACATATAAAGAAAATAAGTGACCCACTCCCCAATGGTGAGTCTACACATGTCCCTGTGCTCTATGCTGTGGCTAATAACCCTAAGGCTTTCGCAAAATGTGTAGCTATAAAACAATGCGTTGCCCCCGTATCAAACAAAACCCGACCCATACTACCATGGATAGGAAACATACCCTCAATCGCGGGTGGTGCCTATGGAGCTGCGGCCTGGTGGATGTTATAGACACGTCCATACTGTAGCTGCCCCTGCTGCACTGGAACTGCTGGAATGGCTGGTAGCGTTGGCACCTGGGCTGGAGCTGGGAGGGCTGGTGGAAAAAGTGGCCTCTGTGGCTCATGCCGAGCACCCTGCTGCTGCTGCTGTGGGGCCCTGCCCTTATCAGGACACTCCTGACGTTTGTGGCCAATGTTACCACAAATGAAACACTTTCCCGGGAAGTTCCCCCCTCTCTGTCTCTGTTGCCCCCGGCCCTGGTGGCCGTTACCGTTCCTCCACTGGCCCTGCTGAAACTGCTGTTGACCATTCTGACCCTGCTGGTTCTGATGGCCGTTCGGACCCTGATGTCCCAGCCGGAAACCTCCATGTCCGTGCCTGAAATTTCCCGACCTGAACCTCTTGTGATCTCTCTGCTGGGAACCCATATCACCCTGCCTCTGCCCCTGAACAGAATGTGCCCCACTGGCACCATTTCTCCCAGTCCTTCCCTGATGGCTGGACTCTCCTGACCTCTTGCCTTCAGCCATGTGAAAGCGATGATCCTGGCAGTGTAACAGTGCAGCGTTAACCTCATCAGAATAAGTGGCCAATGATAGGTTCCCCAACAAATGCTGATGGATCCTCCAAGTCAACCCGTCCGTAAATTTCTGTATCTTCTTCTCTTCTATAGGTATCTCATCTGGGACAATATTCAGCAAATTGGTGAATTCGGCCTCATACTCGGCCACAGTCTTACCCTCCTGTCGAAGGTTCATCAACTTCCTCCTCATTTCCGTGTGAACAGCAGACGAAAAGTACTTGCGGTCGAACCGCACCCAGAACTCCTGAATCGTGATCTCTCTCCTCCACGGTGGTAATAGACTCCCACCACTGTAGTGCAGATCCCACTAGCTTAAAAGTAGCTAGTACCTGCCTCTAAACGTCAGTGCACTCATATATCCTCAAGTGCCTCTGTATATCCTTTCTCCACTGACTCGAAACAACAACATCGGAGCTACCAGCAAACTCCGCTGGATGTGCTTTCTAAAGAGCATCACGTACACGTTCCCAGGCAGACGGGAATGCATGTGGCTGAACTGGCGCGGCAACTGGCGCCTGAGGTGGTGCCTGCTGAACTACGGCTAGTACAGCATTTACCGCTTGGGCGACTATGGCTGCAGCCTCAGCGGCGTTCATCATGCCCTGAACTGGTGCGGGCTGTGGTTCTGGAGTTGCATTCCTAGGAACCCGTGGTGCACGTCGTGGAGGCATATGAAATAAGAATGAAGTCAATAAGTTCGCAGTTATAAGCTCAAAATAGCTGAAGGACGTAGCATACATAAAAGAATACAACAGTCCTAAAATATAGGGCTCTACATCAATGAAAGCTCAGCGGAAACATAATAAGCCGTTCAGATCCTAAAGGACACTAGAACCTGATGCTCTGATACCACCCTGTGACACCCCGACTAATTAAATACCGGGTAGCTACTCCTTTATTAAATTAATACAAAATGCCAAGTTGATCCAGTTAATAGCATCACTGTCGAAAACATTTTAATGATTACTAACCACCTAGTATTTAAAAAGTAAGTTGCCAAATTTTAAGTTAAGTCTGATTAACATGCAATAAAAGAATAATGGAAGAACAACATAAATCCATTCACCATAACGAAGTAATGAAATAACCAACAATAGTAATAAGTCCAGAGGAAAACTCCTCACAACAATCCCATAACTGAAAATAATAAGACAAGTCTGAATTCAGAATTAATTACATGCCCGAAGTCTGAATAACTGAAATAAATGAAATGCCTCTAAAAGAAATGGGCGACATGCCCTACAACTGATAAATACTGAGTATAGAGTCAAGATAGATGAAGCGTCTATAATCAATGTCCTGTAACTTCCACAAACAGCTACAGCTCGTCACCTGAATGAGGATCCTAAGCATGGTGTCCTTGTGGCTGGGCACCTAAAATGGTTTTTACAAAAATAGATTTGAAAGCGAACGGGTCAGAGCCCGAAAGTGGAGAGTATTTTGAAAACAGCAAATGCTTTAACAACATTTATAACAATAAATGCCAAATACATGTTAGGACGTGCTCTCACATGAAATACTCACCTCTCGTCTAACTGTACACTCCTAACGTTCCTGTACCCATTCATGTGTTTTCTCATAACTATCTAGTTCCAAAGAGTTTCTAACACTTCTACTCGGTTCACGTTTAATTCCAAACTTAACAATTAAATAGCGAGTTCTACTTTAATTCTCAGATTCCCAATTATTAACAAAACCATTTATTAATATATGTTCCCTTTTATCTTTTCATAATATTACAATTACTATACCCACAAATTAACATAGCAATTTCCTTTTCATTTAACCGTATATTATTCACATCATAAATATACAATACAAGCACCCAAAGGCTAAGCTGCGGTGCACACATACTCTATTATCCATCCCGGTACATCACGTACATAAGGATCACAAATTCCGAATCTCTCAGGAATTGTTGGAATAAACACCACACACAAAAATGGAGGCGAACATAATTCAACATATCCATGGTCACGTACATACCTACGCTTCATAGTCAGCTGGCTTATTAACTCACAAATAAGTCGTTCTCTTGAACTCTGTCCTCGAGGTACCAATCTAAATCCGGGCAACACAAGGATAAGAAGGCCCTAAGCGAACGTAACCTCCCGTGATAGCAAGTATGGTAGGTATGTCATACATATAAAAATCATATACTAAGCATTCACACATCTTAGATAATTCAATATTAATAAAGGTGTACTCTACATCCTTATACCATTATTCCAAATTTGTATATTTTACGTCTCCCGATAATATAAAAGTTAAACTGTCGACAGGTCTCACGTCGTAGTTTCTATACTTAAAACCTATCTAAAATAGATTATTAAGTTCCTATTATTCCCACGTATAACATATTTATTCCTAAGGTCCTTACTTCTGCCCCAAACCTCATTTCATCAAATTATTCAAATTTACACTATTAACCCAAATATTATCTCACTTATCGAATTTCATTAGTTTAGAATAATTCCTCAAATTGAATTCTAATTAAGGTCCAAATTTCATAACCATGCCTACTGGTCTTCATTAAGGTTAAGGGTATTCATACGGTCTCCAACAATATTATCCAAGGGTTAACATCATTAAAATTTAAATAGGGAAAAACTTTACTCATTCTGGGAAGGTCGATCGATCGACCTTTTCCTTCGATCGATTGATGGTGGTCGATCGATCGACTGATGAACATCGATCGATCGAATGCACCAGGTATGGCTACGGACTGCTTTGTTTTGCAGTTTTCAAATCATCCCAAAACATACTTTTAATGCATGAATCTCTAATATAACGTTATAGTATCATCATACAACCATCCTACAACATTAATAATGTTCTAAAACCAATAATTCATCAACCAAGGGCTATATATGGATCAATCTTCATCAATAACTCTAGTTTTCTAATTCTTTCAAGAACATTAATAAACCTCTTCTTAAATCCACTTTTAAATCATCAAGGGTCATAATTTTGAATTCATAATTCGTCCAGATTGTTACTACATGTAGTTCCTAACATAATTCATAGTTTTAAACTTCCAATTCATGGGTCTATATCATCTTCCAAGATAAATTCGATAATTCCTAAACATGGAAAAGCATGGCATTGAATCAATTGTAATTAAACCACTTGCCTCTAATATTTCTCTGAATTTGAGGTTGAATATTGAAGGTTGGATTGTCTTCTCTCTCTCTGCAGAATTCTTCTCTTCCTCTCTCTCTCTCTACAAGTTCTTCTCAAGGTTCTTCTCAAGGTGATAATGGAGGTGGGGTTGGTTTTTGCCAAGTTTTATGGTTTCTAAACCTCTCCCGTAGCCCACTACCTAAATTGGGGTTGGAAATGGCTTAGTGGGTTGAGACTAAGTCAGAATTCTAACTCTAATTTTCGTGGGTTTTAATTACCCAATTTCCGAAATTACCGAAATACCCCTATAAGTTACCGGTATGGCCCAATAATGCCCCGGGATCAAAACTTAACCCCGGGCTAGTGTTTTCTGACTAGTTCGACCCTTCCGAACGTGTTGGCGCACTCAAAATGACCATACGGGTGATAAAAATAAAATTCACTTTTTAATTCAAATAATTATATTCCTGACGCGACTGTCACGCGCGTCCCAACAAAATTTCCCAAATTGCTGTATTTCAATCTCGCGACAATTTCCATATTTCCAATATTCATATATTGCCAAATATACACATTATAATCAAATACTAACTCACATCTCGTTAATATTTTTATCTGGATTAATTTCCAATTAATACACATTTAATTCAATTAATCCCCAAAAATAAATATCACGAAAATACAGGGTATTACAAAAATCACCTAAAATGGCTATGGTGATTCCATCGCAGTCATCAGACTCTAACTCGGCGGATCAAAATTTTTGGTTATCCACTCACCTCTAAACAACCCCGGGGAGAATATTTAAGGTTTTTCCACACAAAATTTCAATAAGATGTTTTTCCACAATAAACATTACGAGTGCTTCCACGTAACTCTACTGTACTTAACGTCACTTGCTCGATACATCTGTTGTCGAAATGAAATGACCACCATGAATTTAAAAATTACTTTAACGCAGTTCCACTAATATTTAATTACCTCGCCTACTCCCCGGCTAAGGGTGATACAGCGTACTCAAAACGAAATGATATCCCATTCTAGTCCAGAAATTACTAGGAAGATCCTCTTACCGACGTGATTCTTATTTCCAAAGAAAGGTTGGGGCACACTGTCTAATAGTGTATACCCCCAAAAGAATAATAATCACTTTGTTTTAGGTCAACTTGTTCCACACATCCTATGGAACTTGTGACCTTACCTTAAGGTTGGCAACTTATCCAAAAAAAAAATATTTACCGAATTTACCAGTCTCCTCCACTATAGGAATTGTCGATATCCGCAAAATTCTATGGTTGATCCTCTTGTTCCAATCGATTTCCACTTATGAGTGGTGCATGCGGAGACCACTCACTATGTCCCACTCAACATCAAATTCTACTTGAAATGTCTCATATTAAGTGACACTTAATACTCCCCTTATTCCCTTAGAGTGTACCGGAAGTTGCGATCCGTCCACTTTTCTCCAGGATGTTCACTTCTGGACCTTTTATACCATACTAACATCTTCACTCTTTGTACGCGTCAGTCGCCCTTAACATTTGACTAATTACAACTCTACTCCGATTGTTCTCCCCAATAATTAAATTCTACCCTTCTCAAGGGATACCCCCTTTTAAAATGGCTTCCTACAGCCTTCTAATCAAATTCGGGTGTGCTACCCTGATCGCACACGTATATACGGATCATCATTCTTCACGTGATGCTCAATCCACTCTATCACTTCCACCTCATCATGTTAGTCCCATAAACATATATTCCACACGTATTTTCCCACATCCCTATAACTCGGACAATTTTAACATCAGCTAACCAGGATGCCCACATTCTGTATCACCCCACCCACCCGGGAAGAGCGAATGGTGCACTACTCATCGATAAAAGTAGAAAAATTCATCAAAACACTAGGTATAGAGCATTTACATCCCACAACAATAAAAGAGAAAACACAAATCTCAAATTTCTTCAAATAAGTACAACAATCCTCCCAAATAAATACAACAACGAAAATAAATCACCAATGCTCTATACATCAAAATAAATAAAAGTCTTCTCTGTTGTATTAATAATTCTCCCCAAATAATCCACACTAAAAATCATCCCAACTCTTTATTTCCCTTGTGCTCCGAATGTGGTTACAACACTTGGGTATTCTCAATCACCCTTAGAAATTGAAATTTTAAATTCCCTTTATCATTATTCCATCGTTCAACTCGTAGTGATAAAACAGGACTTTCAATGCTTTCTTACCACACAACTGGCTCCACTGGCCTTAAATCATAATTTAACTCCCAACTTATATATATAATTACCAGCTCCTATTACGACTGAGGTACCGAACTCATGGACTACCTAGCATTGTCGATTATCGAGATCCGTCAGGTCCTCCGTCCATAGCATGTATCCCTTTATTCCATCTCTTAATAGAAAAGTTACATCTCCTCGCGTAATTACACTTAACAACGAACATTTTGCCAATTGCACTATCGTTCAGTATTGGTGGTAATCACATTCCATAAACCTTTAATACATACAATCAGGATTCTCAAAATCCCATTCCCAATCATATGGATGTAACTCTCAACTCCCACATCTCTAAAGGATAGATATATCAACGCACTCTTCCTATCACCAAGTCCTGAGCGCTAAGTATAATAATGAGTTAACTCTTTTCCCTCAACAGTAACCCAATAAATACTGAATGATAACAACAAAGTCCCTATACACCGGGATCAAATATTTTTAGCACACTATTCCCTCCGAAGTCTCTAAAATAGATAATATAAGTGTGAGTCTGACCTCTCGCAGGTGAGGCCTTGCCAGAACAACACACACTGCATTGAGGTAACCACTCCGATAGGCTTGAAATAACTGCCTACTATTGTACTAATCATTGCTATAAAGCTGTAACAAAGACAATGTCATACTCGTATATCGCATCACTAAAACAAGTAATCTCAATAAGAATATATAACACTATTAATACACCCATTCCTCCTCCGCGGTTAACACTAAAGATAATCCCGCTACACTAGGGAAAAATATTAACATAATAGTAATGTTTATAGTTATACGCATTAAACTCGTCTCACATGCTAATCTAGAAATAAAATATAATACCCCGTATTTTTATGCTTTATAAATTTGGGGATTTATTAAATTTAATGTGAATTATTAATTTAATATAAATCCTGAAATTAATTATTTTTAATTATTAACGTGATGTGAGTTAGTAATTATGGGAAACTTGTTGAATATTACTAATGAGCAAAGTAATATATGATATTGGGTCTATTAAATGTCAAGTGTGAATAAAATGACAATTTTGGAAATTTGAGTCAGGACGCGCCCGTGTCGCGTCGGGGCTAAATATTGATGAATAAAAGTGAATAAATTATAAGTCACCCATATGATCATTTCGAGCACGTCAAAGTGTCCGGAAGGGTCGAGATAGTCAGAAAAGTGTACCCGGGGGTTTAGTTTGAACCTCGGGGCATTTTTAGGCTTAATTAGTACCCCGGGACGGCATTTTGGTCATTTTGCATTTTTGAGTAATTAAACCCACGAAAATTATTAAACTATATCATCCATTTGGAATATCCCTTTAAGTTTAGAAGACTCAAAACATTAGAACGACCATAGTAGAGGGAAGGAGAAATCTTTCCAAGCAAACCAAGTCTGAAAATCCATTTGGTTGCACCGCCACCACCACCAACGCGTAGATCGCGCGACGGGGAACGCAACAACACCAAATTCGTTCACAAATCAAAACGCTGAAAATCTTAGGCAAGTATTTATCTTTCTTATTTTTGTTAATGCATCGTTCATGTTAGTCCAAGGTGATTAGGGTGAGTTTGGTAGAAGAAAATCCATGTTGGAGATAAGAAAATCGCATGTAAAATTGATTTGAATGAAAATCTGGAAACCCCTTCATATGTAGAGGCTTAAACATGAAATTTTGATGAATTAGGAGTAGAAATTTCTAGAAAAAGACTGATTAGAACCATGTTAATGAAATTCTAAGGTTCTTGAGATTTTTATGAAGTTTTGGCCTATTAATGCATGGTTATTGATGGAAAATTGCATGCTTTACGTAGAAGATGAATAATATGGGTGTATACTGATTATAGTACGAATTTTAGGGAGTTTGGCTGTGAAAAATATGGATTTGATTGAGGTTGGATTGTGAAACCCGTAACTGTTAATCTGCAGAATTCGCATACCAGTTTGATCGATCAATCGAACCTGGAGTGTCGATCGATCGACGCATCGATCGATTGAGCTCCTGACATCGATCGATAGACCCCTTCTAGCAGACTCAAAATTTCCCTTTTTAAATAGTTAAATTAAATTTATATGAGTAATACTCCTTAGACATTCTTATTAAAATATTTTGGGAGACAAAGAAGACCAGTAGGACTTATTAATAATTATGAGACCTTTAATGTAAGACGAGATTTGCATTTTTGGGATGTTTACGTATAAGGGACAATAGAATTATGTATTAAAGGGAGAGACACGTAAGATAGTTACGATGGAAAATAGATGAGTACCTACTGAATTCTACACTTTGGAGGATAAAGTCCATGAGTGTTACGTAGTAAGTTGGAATAATCTCTCAAATTAAAAGTAAGAGACGAACCGTTATAAGTAAATAATGAGAAATAAGGATAAATGTTGTAATTATGGGTTATGAGATGAACCTAAAGTTGATATGGTAATAGTAGTATATTTATATGACTGTGATTATGCATATATTATATACGTGTAAAAATCATGCCCACACTACTTGCTATCCCTGAGGTTACCGCGCTGGGACAGTCTTATCTCGAATGGGCCTTAATGGGGGATATTGACTCGTACCCTAGAAGATAGGAAACTAGGTATGGGCTATCGGATCGATAGTCGGACGGTCCTAAGAGACGTGAGGGTATGTACTGACCTCTTAGACTTGGAAACAATGCTTCGCCTCAATATTGTTTTTGTTCGTGTTAATATAGTTCGAGAGTGATTCCGAACTTGTATTTCCCTTAGTACGAGAGATACGGGGACTTGATAGCAGAGTATGCCTGCACCATAATTTTTATGTGGGGTGCTGTTAGAATATATATATTATATGAGTATTTAATATATATATGAATTTTTGAAATTTGGAACTTCCTATTGTGTTTATGGTAAGTAATAAATGAATAATGATTTCAATTGAGAAATACGTGTTGTGAAAGTATAGTGTATTATTGGGAAACTTTATTGGCAAATAAAGGTTAAAATGAGAAGCTTGGTTACTAAATGAAATTACCCTCTTAAATAATTAAATTGTTTAGTTTTAAATCTTAGGAGTAACTTAAGACAAGTTAAACCGTTAGGAAGGTTAGTGCGACAGGCGTGCACATTAGAAGAGAGGTGAGAATTTCTCAAGGGAGCGCCGCACTAATATGTTGTTGCATTGGCCTGTAAACATTTTAAATACTTTCTAAACGTTTTAGATCATTTTCACTATCGGGCTCTGACCCGTTTCCATTTCCCTTCCTCTCTTGTATATATATGTATATATTACATGTGCCCAGCCACATGGGCTTCTTGCATAGGATCCTTTAGAAGGAACGTGCTGCAGCTTAGGTGGGAGTTGCAGGCCTCTTACTTAGACGACCTCATTCCTTGATTCCATTTCTAGCACTATTTATTCAGTTGGGCATGTGTCGCCCTTTCCATTGTTCAGTTATTTATCAGACATTGTGATTCATTTATGTTTCCAGTATTTTACTCTTTGGGATTTGTTATGGTCCGGATGTTTTCATTTAAGTATTAAATGTTGGATTCAACTAGTTGAATGTTTGATTATTGGGATTGTATATTCCAGGATAGTTGTGGTATGACTATTAAATTGTGAATTATTCAAAATTTTAAATGTTGGTTTATTAAATAAAATTTGGAAAGTAATGTCTAAAATTGTTTTGACACTTAGCTTAATTATTTAGGGTGTTTAAATTGGAAACGTATTTTTGACAGTGATGCTAAGAATGAACCAACTGTTCACCTTGATTTTAATTTAATAAAGGAGTGATCGCCCGGTATTTAATTAGGCGGGGTGTCACAAGTGGTATCAGAGCATCAAGTTCTAGTGTCCTTAGGATCTGTACGGCTTATTTCGCTTTCAGCTTAGCATTTTTGCTATAGAGCCCTATTTTAGGATTTTTGTATTCTTGCTTTACGTTTACGTCTTCATATATTTGAGATTTGGTAATAAATATAAACTAATAAATTTCTTCACATCTCAGATGCCTCCGAGACGTGCACCAAAGGATAGGTGTGCCCAAGCCGAGCAGCCAGCAGCTCCGGCTCAGGGTACGATGAATGCTAATGAGGTAGCCACTATTGTTGCTCAGGCGGTGAATGCAGCGCTAGCGGTGATACAGCAGGCTCCACCCCAGATTCAGGCAGTGGCACCAGTACCTGCACAACTTCCATCTGCATGGGAGCGGGTTAGGGATGCCTTTCAAAAGGCACATCCCCCTGAGTTCTCGGGAAGTTCAAATATTGTCATCGTCAGCCAATGGAAGAAAGATATCCAGTGTCATCTTCGTATGTATGAGTGCACAGACGTGCAGAAACAGTTGTTGGCTTTCTTTAAGTTAGTGGGGGCTGCTTTGTAGTGGTGGGAATCCACCACCACCTTGGAGGAGAGGGATACGATCCCGATTCAGTCATTCTGGGAGCGGTTTGACCGCAAGTACTTTCCACCCATCGTGCAGACTGAGATGAGGCAAAAATTACTGAACTTAAAGCAGGAGAATTCTACCGTTGCTGAGTATGAGGAGGATTTCTTGAGACTTCTCACCATAGTGCCAGATGAGGCACCTATTGAGGGTAAGAAGATAATGTTGTTTGTGTACGGGTTAGCTTGGAGGATCCGTCAGCATCTTATAGGGAATTTGTCTCTAAGTACCTTCACAGATGTACTTAATGCTGCCTTACTACACTGTCAGGACCACCGCTTCCATCTGTAGGGAAGCAAGCGAGCAGGGGAGTCCGGCCAGCAGGGCAGGACAGGGGGTAGTGGCGTTGGTGGAGCACTGACATCCAAGGGACAGACTTGTCAGCATGAGCAGAGTTCCCATCAGGGGGACCCTGCTAAGCGCTTCATATCAGGTGATTCCAGGCAGGGATTTGGGGGTTATAGGCAGGGTCAGCAGGGCCAGCAAGGCCAACACTACCAGCAGCAGGGCCAACAACATTTTCATCAGGGACAGTGGCGGGGTGGTAACGGCCAGGAGGGCCGTGGTCAGCAGGGTCAGAGGGGAGGTAACTTCAGAGGCCGATGTTTTGCGTGAGGCAAGCATGGCCATAAGCGCTAGGATTGCCCAGAGGGTGATAGGGCCCCACAGCAGCAGGGTGCCCGTAATGAGCCACAGAGGCCACTTTTTCTGGCCGCCCTCCCAGCACCAACCCAGGTACCAGCCTTACCAGCAATTCCAGCAGCTCCAGTGTAGTAGGGGCAGTTACAGTATGGACGTGTCTATAACGTCCACCAGGCAGCAGCTCCACAGGCACCACCCGCAATAAAGGGTATGTTTCCTATCCATGGTACTATGGGTCAGGTTTTATTTAATACTGGGGTGACGCACTATTTTATAGCTACCCATTTTGCGAAGGCCTTAGGGTTATTAGCCACAGCAGAGAGCATTGTGACGTGTGTAGACTCACCACTGGGAAATGGTTTGCTTGTTTTCTTTATATGCCAGGGTGTGGGGGTAGAGATTGGTAGCTTGGTATTACCAGCAGACATGTTAGTCTTAGATATGCATGAGCATGATGTCATTATCGGTATGGATTGGCTCACAGCTTATAGAGCCTTGATTGATTGTTTCGATGGGAGTATTGTCTTTACCATTCCGGGGCAAGAGATGTTTGTAGTGGTGATGCCTCGCCCAGAGGGAGGCTCGACTGCTCATTTATATTATATAGAGGAGGATACCTCTAAGGAGGTTGTGATTCCCTTAGACTCGATCCCAGTTGTTTGTGAGTATGCCGATGTATTTCAGGAAATATCAGGCCTACCCCCAGTTGAGAGATAGACTTTGTCATAGATTTATTATCGGATACTCGACCTATAGCGCGCTCTCCATACCGTATGGCTCCGACAGAGATGCGAGAGTTACGAGATCAGATAGAGCAGATGTTGGGTCAGGGCTTCATTCGAAGGAGTACCTCACCTTGGGGCGCTCCAGTTTTATTTGTGAAAAAGAGAGATGGTTCACTGAGGCTATGTGTGTACTACCGGGAGTTGAACAAGGTCACGATACAGAACAAGTATCCGTTACCTTGAATCAATGATCTGTTCGACCAGCTGAGGGGAGTAATTTTCTTTTCGAAGATAGATCTCAGGTCGGGATACCATCAGCTACGTATTAGGGAGCAGGATGTTTCAAAGACTGCTTTCTTGACCAGATATGGGTCCTATGAGTTCAGGGTGAGGCCATTCGGACTCACAAATGCTCCAGCCGTATTTATGGACTTGATGAACCGATTTTTCAGAGAGTTCTTGGATCAATTCGTCATTGTTTTCATAGATGACATTCTGATATATTCACACTCCGAGGAGGAGCATGCCAAACACTTGAGGCAGGTTCTTCAGACTCTGCGAGAGCATCAGTTGTATGCTAAGTACGAGAAATGCGGGTTCTGGTTACGAGAAGTACAGTTCTTGGGATATGTTGTTTCTGAACAGGGGATAGTAGTTGACCCTAGTAAAGTGTCAGCGATGAGGGAGTGGGGACAGCCCACGACACCAACGGAAGTGCGTAGTTTCTTGGGGTTAGACGGATACTATAGGAGATTCATTCGGGGATTCTTTGAAATAGCGGGTCCGTTGATGAACCTGACTCGTAAGGGGGTACCATATGTTTGGGATGATGCTTGTCAATTGGCTTTCGACGAGCTGAAGGACAAGCTTACTTCAGCACCGGTCCTTTCTTTACCTAAATTGGGCGTGGAGTACCTGGTTTACACCGATGCCTCTTTAAGGGGACTTGGGGGAGTACTTCAGCAGGAGGAGAAGGCTATAGCTTTTGCCTCCCGCAAGCTTAAGCCGCATGAGAAAAATTACCCCACCCACGACCTGGAGTTAGCAGCGGTCATTTTTGCATTGAGGATATGGAGGCACTATTTATTGGGGGATAAATTCCGCTTGTTCACAAACCACAAGTCACTGCAGTACCTGTTCACTCAGCTGAATATGCGTCAACGTAGGTGGTTAGAGTTTGTGAAGGACTATTAGTTCGACATACATTACCATCTGGGGAAGGCTAATGTGGTTGCTGATGCATTGAGCCGTAGGCCGATAGACAATGTAGCGAACATCTGGAAAGCAAAGTGGAAAGAGTTGGGTCACCAGGACATAGTGGCACGTTCTTTCGTATCTGTCATGACAGTGACACCCGAGATTATTAAGAGGGTGATAGAGGCACAGATCGCAAACCCATTTTTCCAGGAGCAGATTGTACGACTTTTAGCTGTGGGTGATGAGTCCTATTCTGTTAGTTCTGATGGGGGTTTGAGGTTTAATGGGAGATTGGTGGTCCCAGAAGGATCAGCATTACATCATGCAGTGATGACCCAGTCTCACGGGTCCCGATTTGTGGTACACCCTGGGGGAGATAAGATGTACCAGGATATGAGGCGGCAGTACTGGTGGAGTGGGATGAAAAAGGACATCGCTGAGTTCGTGTCCAGGTGTTATACCTGTCAGCTGGTGAAGGTGGACCATCAGAAACCGTCAGGGTTGCTTCAACCATTGGAAATACCTACGTGGAAGTGGGAGAGTATTTCCATGGATTTTATTACAGGATTGCCTACATTACAGTAGGGCCACGACTCCTTCTGGGTAATTGTGGACCGTTTGACCAAGGTGGCTCATTTTCTGCCAGTGCGCACGGATTATACCACGGGTTAATATGCTTAGTTGGTCATTGCTGAGATTGTGAGATTACATGGGATGCCCCTGAATATTGTGTCAGATAGAGATAAAATTTTCGTGTCACATTTTTGGGAGAGCTTTCAAGAGGCTATGGGTACTGAGTTGAGGCTGAGTTCAGCTTATCACCCACAGACAGATGGACAGACAGAGCGTACTAATCATATGTTGGAAGATATGCTACGCATGTGTGTCCTTGATTTTGGAAGAGGTTGGGAGCCACATCTTCCACTAGTAGAGTTTGCTTATAATATCTCTTATCAGTTCACTATTGGCATGGCTCCATTCGAGGCTTTGTATGGCACGCCTTGTCGTTCCCCAAATTGTTGGCTAGAGGTGGGGGATAACAAGTTTCTAGGACCAGAGGTGATTCAGGAAACCTCTACGAGGATTGAGATGATCAAGAGTCGCATTCGGATAGCCCAGGATAGGCAGAAGAGCTACGCCGATGCAAGACGGTTCTTCCGAGAGTTTAATGTGGGGGGGCCAAGTGTTACTACGCGTATCCCCTATGAAAGGAGTGATGAGGTTCAGGAAGAAAGGGAAATTTTCCATGAGGTACGTGGGACCATTTCTCATTATCGAGAGGATTGGGCCGGTAGCATACAGATTGGGACTACCAGAGCATTTACATCGCATTCACGATGTATTCCACATCACGTCGTTGAGACGATACCTTCGGGATGATATGGCTGATACCCACATCGCGTTAGAGGAGATAGACTTATAGCATGACAATTCTTATGAGGAGAGACCGGTGGCTATCCTAGACCATAGCGAGAGGAGAATGAGGTCGAAGGTAGTTCCACTTGTACGGGTCAAGTGGGAGCATCATAATGTGGAGGAATCCACTTGGGAGCGCGAGGCAGATATGCACGAGAGATATCCAGATTTATTCTTACTAGGTATGCCTTATTTTCCGAATTTCGGGATAAAATTCCGTTATTAGGGGGGAAGTATGTAATAACCCGTATTTTTATGCTTTATAAATTTGGGGATTTATTAAATTTAATGTGAATTATTAATTTAATATAAATCTGGAAATTAATTATTTTTAATTATTAACGCGATGTGAGTTAGTAATTATGGGAAACTTGTTGAGTATTACTAATGAGTAAAGTAATATATGATATTGGTTCTATTAAATGTCAAGTATGAATAAAATGACAATTTTGGAAATTTGAGTCGGTACGCGCCCGTGTCGCGTCGGGGCTAAATATTGATGAATAAAAGTGAATAAATTATAAGTCACCTGTATGGTCATTTCGAGCGCGTCAAAGTTTCTGGAAGGGTCGAGATAGTTAGAAAATGTACCCGGGGGTTTAGTTTGGACCTCAGGGCGTTTTTAGGCTTAATTAGTACCCCGGGAGGGCATTTTGGTCATTTTGCATTTTTGGGTAATTAAACCCACGAAAATTATTAAACTATATCAGCCATTTGTAAAATCCCTTTAGGGTTAGCAGACTTAAAACATTAGAACGGCCATAGGAGAGGGAAGGATAAAGCTTTCCAAGAAAACCAACTCCGAAAATCCATCCGGTAGCACCGCCACCACCACCAACGCGTAGATCGCGCGATGGGGAACGCAGCAACACCAAATTCGTCCACAAATTAGAACGCTAAAAATCCCAGGCAAGTATTTATCTTGCTTATTTTCGTTAATGCATCGTTCATGTTAGTCTAGGGTGAGTAGGATGAGTTTGGTAGAAGAAAATCCATGTTAGAGATAGGAAAATCGCATGTAGAATTGATTTGAATGAAAATCTGGAAACCCCTTCATATGTAGAGGCTTAACCACGAAATTTTGATGAATTAGGAGTAGAAATTTCTGGAAAATGACTGATTAGAACCATGTTAATGAAATTCTAAGGTTCTTGAGATTTTTATGAAGTTTTGGCCAATTAATCCATGGTTATTGATGGAAAATTGCATGCTTTACATAGAAGATGAATAATATGGGTGTATACTGATTATAGTACGAATTTTAGTGAGTTTGGGTGTGAAAAATCTGGATTTAATTGAGGTTGGATTATGAAACCCATAACTGTTAATCTGCAGAATTCGCATACCTGTTTGATCGATCGATCGAACCAGGAGTGTCGATCGATTGACGCATCGATCGATTGAGCTCCTGACATCGATCGATCGACCCCTTCTAGCAGACTCAAAATTTCCCTTTTTAAATAGTTGAATTAAATTTATATGAGTAATACTCCTTAGACATTCTTATTAAAATATTTTGGGAGACAAAGAAGACCAGTAGGACTTATTAATAATTATGAGACCTTTAATGCAAGACGAGATTTGCATTTTTGGGATGTTTACGTATAAGGGACAATAGAATTAAGCATTAAAAGGAGAGACGTGTAAGATAGTTACGATGGAAAATAGATGAGTACCTACTGAATTCTACACTTGGGAGGATAGAGTCCATGAGTGTTACGTTGTAAGTTGGAATAATCTCTCTAATTAAAAGTAAGAGACGAACCGTTATAAGTAAATAATGAGAAATAAGGATAAATGTTATAATTATGGGTTATGAGACGAACCTAAAGTTGATATGGTAATAGTAGTATATTTATATGACTCTGATTATTCATATACTATATACGTGTAAAAATCATGCCCACACTAGTTGCTATCCCTGAGGTTACCGCGCTGGGACAGACTTATCTCGAATGGGCCTTAATGGGGGATATTGACTCGTACCCTAGAAGATAGGAATCCTAGGTACGGGCTATCGGATCGATAATCGGACGGTCCTAAGGGACGTGAGGATATGTACTGACCTCTTGGACTTGGAAACTATGATTCGCCTCAATATTGTTTTTTTTTTGTGTTAATACAGTTCGAGAATGATTCCGAACTTGTATTTCCCTTAGTACGAGAGATACGGGGACTAGATAACAGAGTATGCCCGCACCATAATTTTTATATGGGGTGTTGTAAGAGTATATATATATTATACGAGTATTTAATATATATATGAATTTCTGAAATTTGGAACTTCCTATTGTGTTTATGGTAAGTAAGAAATGAATAATGATTTCAATTGAGAAATACGTGTTGTGAAAGTATAGTGTATTATCGGGAAACTTTATTGGCAAATAAAGGTTAAAATGAGAAGCTTGGTTACTAAATGAAATTACCCTCTTAAACAATTAAATTGTTCAGTTTTAAATCTTACGAGTAACCTAAGACAAGTTAAACCGTTGGGAAGTTTAGTGCGATAGGCATGCACATTAGAAGAGAGGTGAGAATTTCTCAAGGGAGTGCCGCACTAATATGTTGTTGCATTGGCCTGTAAACATTTTAAATACTTGCTAAACATTTCAAATCAATTTCACTATCGGGCTCTGACCCGTTTCTATTTCCCTTCCTCTCTTGTATATATATGTATATATTACAGGTGCCCAGCCACATGGGCGTCTTGCATAGGATCCTCTGGAAGGAACGTGCTACAGCTTAGGTGGGATTTGTAGGCCTTTTGCTTAGACGGCCTCATTCCCTGATTCCATTTCTAGCACTATTTATTCAGTTGGGCATGTGTCGCCCTTTCCATTATTCAATTATTTAGCAGACATTGTGATTCATTTATGTTTCCAGTATTTTACTCTTTGGGATTTTTTATGGTTCAGATGTTTTCATTTACGTATTAAATGTTGCATTCAACTAGTTGAATGTTTGATTATTGGGATTGTATGTTCCAGGATAGTTGTGGTGTGACTATTAAATTGTGAATTATTCAAAGTTTTAAATTTTGATTTATTAAATAAAATTTAGAAAGTAATGTCTAAAATTGTTTTGACACTTAGCTTAATTATTTAGGGTGTTTAAATTGGAAAAGTATTTTCGATAGTGATGCTAAGAATGAACCAACTGTTCACCTTGATTTTAATTTAATAAAGGAGTGATCGCCCGGTATTTAATTAGGCGGGGTGTCACATAAACAAAATATAGTGACTTGGTTGTGTCACCTAAAACACGCCTCATCATCGAAGGATAAAATTCATACTTCTACTTTGCCATTCGCCTTGGCCAGTCCTCCCTCTGGGCGAGGCATTACCACCAAACACATCTCCTGTCCTGAAATGACAAAGAAAATACTCCTATAAAAAAATATAGCATGCCAATAATGATATTGTAAGCATGAATATCTAACACCAGCATGTTCGCAGGTAAAGTGAATCTACTAATTTCTATATCTACACCCTTTCGCCAATGGTGAGTATACGCACGACACTGTACTCTTTGTTGTGTCTAGTAACCCTAAGGCTCATGCAAAATGAGTTGTTATAAAATAGTGTGACATCCCAGTACAAAATAAAACTCGACCAATATTATCATGTATAGGAAACATTCCCTCTATCACAGGTGGTGCCTGAGGTGCTGTTGCTTGGTGGACGTTATAGACACGTCCATACTGTAATTGCCCCTACTGATCTGAGGCTGCTGAGATGGATGGTAGAGCTGGCCTTTGTAGTTTATTACAGGCACCTTGCTGTCGTGTGGCCCTATTCCCTTTTGCGAAATCCTGAAATTTATGGCCATTTTTGCCACATTTGAAGCACCTACTTCGAAACTGTCTCATTTTACTACACGGTTGTCTAGTTTCGCCTTTTCCTTGGCCTTGTTGGCCTGTTTGAGCAACTTAACGAAAAATGATGTCAGGTTGACGACAATCCTTCCACTTGTGACCCAATTGCACACATTTATAGCAGAGTCCTAAAATTTCTCGCTGGTCGGGTTTGAGTTTCTCTCCACTGTTATTCATATAAAATTTACGTTCATTGCCATCCATTCCACATTTGAAACACCTTTTTGTGACTTCATTCTGACCCCGACTTTGTTGGCCTTGACGCTTTTGGCTCTCCACATAAATTTTGTTACCTATGTGGACTTTTTGGTCTTGGGGAACTGGGTGATGCGATTTTGGTGTCTTCGCATAATTTTCAACTCTAGTTACATCAAATTGACTAATCTCCGTAGGTCTTTTGCCTCCTCTGAGCTACATAGTGTGATCGTGGTACTATAAGACTACAGTGGTAACTGCCTGTCCCATAATGCCTATAAATTTGGCGATTGATACCCTTTTCGGAGACACCTGAGGTGTGAGTTGTTATTACTCATTAATTTCCCCAACGGCATTAACTTGTTCATCTTGACAGGCCGTCTGAAATTTTAAAATAATCTGGATAAGTTCAACATTAACATCGACAAATCGCAGAAGCACGAATTTCCAATGCATGAAGATGAATACGATATTCCTAATATCATGGCTCTAAATCAAAGGCGTTAAGATGGAATGAGATAAGCCGTACAGATCCTAAAGGACACTAGAACCTGATGCTCTGATACCACTTGTGACACCCCGCCTAATTAAATACCGGGTGATCAGTCCTTTATTAAATTAAAAATCAAGGTGGACGGTTGGTTCATTCTTAGCATCACCATCGCAAAATAAAATTTCCAATTTAACACCCTAAATAATAAAGCTAAGTGTCAAAGCAATTTAGAACCTTATTTCCATTTTTATTAATTCCAGATATGATAACCTTTTTTTTTATAACCAGCAGTTTAAAACCTCATAAATACAACAGATGAATAATAGCACATAAGAATTTAAATCATCTAAATAAACCAAACCTTTTTAAAACTATAAATAAAACCATCCTGAAAATAGTTAAAACCCAAGAGGTACCAAATACTGAAAATAAAAGAACATTAATCTTAGAAAAATTCAACTGAATAGGGAAACGAGCGACATATGCCCTAACAAATAAGAACTAAAAATAAGAGTGGAGTCAACAATGAGGTCGTCTAAGAAATGGTCTGCAACTCCCACCTAAGCTGCAGCGCGTCCGTTCCAAGGAATTTAAGCCTGACGCCCCTGTGGCTGGGCACCTGTAATATATACGTATATGTATAAAAGGGAAGAGAAATAAAATGAAACGGGTCAGAGCCCAAGTGTAAAACAGTTTAAAATTAGTTTAGAAATTATTTAAAATGCTTACCGACTAATGTAACAGCCATGTTAGTATGCGTCACTCTCTTGAGAAATTCTCACGTCTTATCTAGTGTGCACGTCTGCGGTATTATTAGCCTTAAAAGTTCATTTTAACTTAACCTTCCCATAAAGTTTCATACTGCTAACTAGGATGGCTAAGATAATTAATTTCTTAAATTTAAGCTCTCATATATATCTTATTTTTTCTCAAAAATAGCCCAATGTTGTCAAATAATTTTCAAACACTTATAATAAAGTCAGACTGTTTACTCATTACTTAACTACTTTTATACATAGTAGCAAGCTCCCATACTTAAGTCTAAATATATATATATATATATATATATATATATACATATATATATATACATATATATATATACATATATATATATACATATATATATATATATATATATATATATATATACATACATATATATATATACATATATATATATACATATATATATACATATATATATATATATATATATATACATATATATATATATATATATATATATATATATATATATATATATATATATATATATATATATATATATATATATATTAGCCACTCATATAATATATATACTATCGGCACCCCGCATAAAATCTATGGTGCTGGCATACTCTGCTATCAAGTCACCGTATCACATATATTAAGGGAAATACTAGTTCGGAATCACTCTCGAACTTTATTAACATAAAACAGATACAAATGGAGGCGAATCATAGTTTCAAGTCACTAAGAGGTCAGCACATACCCTCACGTCTCTTAGGACAGTCTCACTATCAATCACATAGCCTGTACCAAGGAACCCTATGTTCTAGGGTATGAATCAATATCCCCCATAAAGGCCCAATTGAGATAAGTCCGTCCCGGTGCGGAAACCCCCGTGATAGCAAGTAGCCCAGGTATGATTTTTATACAGATATGTAATTTATGCACAATCTCTCTCTCTCTCTCTCTATATATATATATATATATATATATATATATATATATCCACATTTCCAAATTAGGTGTTCTCACGACCCATAATTATAATTATCCATTATTAAAACATTTCACTTGATTATTTTTCATAACGGACTCGTCATTTTTATTCTCATTTATAATTCACGTCATACTCACTTCTCCTCTCTCGAAGTATTCTAAGTATAGTTTTAGTAGGCACACACTCACTGACCTTCTGGTATAACTCCCTTATGAGCCTCGATCTTTCTATTAAACATACGCATGTTTTCTTATGCACAAAAATAATTCATCGTTGACCCAAAATCTCACCCTACATTAAATTTCACTCAACGGGGTCTACCTAGACCATACTGGTCTTCTCTATATCCATTATACCCTAACAATAATAATCATGGGTTCCTATGCATTTTAACCGGATTAAACCATCGTACGAGAATTATGCAGTTTTTCCAGGAGGGGTCGATCGATCGATGTAAGGGGTCGATCGATCGATGTTCTTGATCGATCGATCGATCAAGAAATTATGATGAAACCTGCTCATTTCCAGTTACAGGTTTACCTCTACAACTTCAACCAAATCTCCATTAACGATTTCCAAACTCCCAATTAATAATACTACAAGTATCATATGCCTAACAACAAGATTTCCTACGTAAAATATGTCCGAATTCATCAAGAATCATGATTTAATGGGGTAAAATTCTTATAAACTACAAGAACCCAAATTCTCTTTTAGTTTCCATTCCTTCAATTCTTTCCAAGATTTCTTACTTCTAATCCCATACAAATTCGTGTCTTATCCTCTACGATTGATCAAGACGTCCAGAATACGTCTATTTCTTCTACACATATGATTTGAAATCTCCAAAAATATAATTTCTTCCATGAAACATATTCTAAACAACCCTAGACTAACATGACTGAAACATTAACTAAAATAAAGCAAGATAGATACTTGTCTGGAATTTAGATTTCTAAATTGTGGACGAAAGTGGTATGGTTGTGTTCCTTATCGCGCGATCTATGCTTTGGCGGTCTAAACGGTCGAATCCTTGGCCTTAAGTTTCTTGGGAAACCCTCCAACCACTTCTCTAATGGTCGTTCTTTGCTTTTGTTTTTGTTAAACCTAGTAGGAAACTCCTGAAGGCTGATTTATCCTTAGGAAATTCGTGGGTTTAATTATCCAAAAATGTAAAATGTCTATAATACCCTCCCGGGATGCCAAATGGGCTTAAAAATGCCCCGAGACCCAAACTAAACCCCCGGGTACATTATTTTGACTATCTCATCCCTTCCGAACACATTGGAACACTCAAAATGACCATATAGGAGACTTATAATTTATTCACTCTTAATAATAATAATTTAATCCCAACACGACACCGCCGCGTCCCGATTTAATTTCCATAATTGCCATTATATTCATTTGCGACAATTTTAAAAAAATCAATCTTATATATTACTTTACTCCTCCAGTAATATTCAACAAATATCCAATAATTACTAACTCATATCACGCTAGTAAAAAAAGAAACTTCCGGATTAATATTAAATTAATATCTCAATTAAATTTAATAAATAAATCCTCAATTTTAAAAGCCATAAAAATTCAGGGTATTACACTATACACTAGAAGTAAAAAAAAATTAGGGTCCATGCAAAATACAATTTGGCTTTTAAAGATCAACATTGTACCCTCCCTTGCATGCATGCCTCCCCAAAATTAGGAATTTTGTCTGAACAATGGAAGTCGCGTCTAAGGCGTAAGAAATGAACCATCACTAATTAAAAAAAAATTATCTCGAGAAAATTAGAATCACATTCCTAAGGTGGTGTCTAACACGTTGTAGATTATTAAATCGGTATTAATTTAAATTTATTAAGAAATCAGAAAAATAAAACTTTTGATTTTATTATTTTTAGTAATTTAAATATTTATTTTATTTATGCAAAGTAGGATTTTAATTGGAATTGAAATTAGGGGAGAAATCAAGATTTTATTTAAACATACAGATTTTTGGGCATTCTTTGACATATGACTAGAACGAGTCGATTCGTCCTAGAGGGTGAATCAATTCGGAATGGTCAGTGTCCGCAGTTTTGTACTTTTATTAGAATTCTAATCACAATCAAACACTAATCTTTTTCCCACTCAAAGTAAATCAGGTTTAGACTTTTCTAAACAATTTTTCACAAAAATTTCAACCAGAATACTCCTACATCTTTTTCACCTTTGATGAACAAATCCTAGCCCCAAATTTACTCAAGATTTAGCTCAAGTCTTGAAGGCTTAATTAGTGATTTCTCAAGATTGTTCGAGAAAAATCTTTTTTATTTTTCAAGAGGATCATAACCATATAATCAAAACCTCCAACCGAATTTTCAGCGGTCATAAACATTATATTTCCTCTCTTTAGTATTATGCATTTCAAATGTCGTGTACACATTAATTTACATGTTTTTCTTGAAATAAATTAGCAACCTTCATTAGAAAAAGTGAAATCTAATTTTGGATTATTTTTCTGCAAAGAATATCTTAATCTAAATTAATACTTATAATCCTTGTGTGCTCAGGGTAGAGGTTGGGTTTTATGTAAGAAGATATAGATTTCCATGTAGAAATCACAGTAGTCTTATTTAAAGGAAAACTAGATTTCTACAACCACATAAAAGTATGTATCTATTATAAAGTAAATTATTATTGTGTGCTCCATAAAGTCGCACGATATTGAATTTATAAGTGTTTAATGAAATAAATTATGTTAATTATGACGATGGATTGAACGATTTAAATTAAAGTAAATTGTGATTATATGAATAAATAGCATACTTGTTGATCAATTGAATTGTGCGACTTACTATTTTAAATCCATAATTTCCGTAGTGGGGACGACATGATTTTTTTGTAGTTATGCTCTCCCTGATATTTTAGGAATACTTGCTAGGTATTGGAGTCTTAGTATTGGTTAATAGTTTCTAGGTATGGGACTAGTTAGTGTAGATATTTATGGATGGTATATTCTAGGATTGGGTTCATTTTTTGTGTCATTTCGTTTATTGCATAGCCTATATGGGAGACTATGAAGAGATAATTGATTGAAATTTATCCTATAGAATAGTGTAGGACGTGCGCGTATTTTGGAGACCTCGAGGTGTGGAACTAGGGGTAGGTTCGAGGATTATGCTCAATAATAAGGTTGGAGTAATTTAAAATAATGAGATAATGAGAACTTCATATGATTTAGAACTAATACCTAATATAATAAACGGGTATTAAACTGAATTGTTGACACGAGTATGTTCAGGGCAGACAGATGATTTTGACAGATAAATGGTTCGACTTGCTATAAGAAAGTGGGTGTGTGTTGGCATCACGAGTATGTGCAGGCTCACAATTATAGTGATGTATCGTACATGGAACCTCACGAGTATGTATAGAACCAACAGAATACCGGTTGAATATCTATAGTGAGGCCAATGGGTGTTATGTGTAGAACTTTGAGCATGCCAAGAGTGTGTGCAGAGCCGTTAAGTGGTCGTTTGGCCATATTAGTGTCGCATAAAATAAAATTTATTGGTTAATTAAATTAAGTGATGATAGGAATAAAATTGTAAATAATAATAGTAATGAAATATTTGGGGTTAGATTTTAGGGTGGATCAGCTGTACGGTAGATAGTAGTAATTTATGTTTATTAACTCGTTAATAATTATCCCGTTTAAATTAAAATATTCAATTGTGGTATTTATTCTGTATAATGTTATTTTCTAAGTTCACATGCCCTTGTTGGGTAGAGTAGCTTGTATTTATGTGGTGGGTTCTGACCCATTGTGTTGACTAACATTCCAGGTATAGCACTTGGGTAGTTGAACAGGAGTAATTAGAGATATTTTGGAAGCGCTGTTGGAGTTTATTTTAGTTGCTTTATTAGTTGCATATGACTAATTGGAGATATTCGTTTCCATCGCATTTCTAGTATGAGACTTTATTTATGGGTTTGGTGCGCCAATAGTTTCCACATTTGTCTACGATTTTATTAAGATGTTTATAGTTGGATCATTTTATTCAAATTTATATAATTCTTGGAGTTAGTTTTAATTTAGTGATTAACATGGTGATGGATTTATTATTGCAAGAACGGTTATTTTATTTGGATCAATTTCATTATTATCTTGTGAAATGAATTTTGTATGTTTCATATATGTCACATGCTTTGAATAATTAGTTATTTTTTGATGACTGCCATAGTTTGGTGTCGGCGGATGGCCACCTCACTTTTCAGATTGCGCATGGTGTTACAAGTGGTATCAAAGCATGATCTTAGGTTTTTAGGTTGTGAGTCAATTTTAGTTTCTGTGTTTCTTACCTTTAATTCCTTTGATATTTTTGTTTTCATTATTCCAAGTTTGATGTCGTTTTGTTCCTATATTTAAGATGGAAAACACTACGAGAGTCAGAGATGAGATAGAGTGTTAAGTTACTGGCTTCACCAATCACGAAAGGCCGAGACACTTTGTGTTGGAAGCTAATGAGTTAGAGACTAATGTGCATGAGGCCACGGTGGCCGGTTTCAAAGTTGGGAGATAGAGATAGGTGACTTTAGAGGCGCAGCAATGAGTTACACTCTCTTTGACTTGGGATATGGCTCGGGAAAATTTTAATAAAGGCAATCCTCCCATCTTTTCAATGGGATCTGACCCAACGGTTTATCACCAATGGAGAAGAGACATGGGGAGACACTTAGGGATGGAGGATTACAATGATGTGGAAAAGAAGATGTTATCCACGTTCTGTAATACCCCGTATTTCTGCGTATTTAGAATTTAATTAATTGGGCAATTAAACAAAACATACATTTTAATTTAAATTACATGAGTAGAGTAATTTAGTATGATTTGATGATAATTATGACTATTAAGAGATTAAAATAATAATTTTTATTATTAAATATTAATCGATAAATAGACACTGATTAATGTTATGATTCAAATTTTCTAAGTGAGCATAGTAAATGTCTATAGTTAATTGGTACGAAATAGAGAGAGATATGGACGTACTTTATTATACCTCAACCTAGTGTCATGTGTAGACTAAATTGAGGTTGAGATGGAAAATATATTTTTGGCAACTCAAATGATGATTTAGAGGTCATAGACGATTTCTAATGGGTCGAATTAGTCAAAATAGTATACCCGGGGGTACTAGTCGGGTACCGGGGCATTTTTAAGCTAAATCGGGATCGTACAGGGGCATTTTAGTCTTTTGGCATTTGGTGGTGAGGAGACCTACGAATTTATGAGTGTTTTATCAGCTGAGTAAAAGTGGGGTTCGGGTTACAAACCTCATAACACAAAGGAAAGTCATTAGAGAGAGAAGAAAGATTATTCTCAAAGCTTAAGGGAGAATTGGTGAATGATTCATAGGGTTCTTGCACCACAAACTTGTTGGAAAGGAAGATTAGAGGAGAAAGACAATCGGTCACCAACAACAATCATGAAATCATATCAGCTCTAAATAAGGCAAGTGCTTATCTGCAAAATTATTTTGAGTTATAACATCCATACGTAGGAGTGTCAAATAACTGATTTTGATGAATATTCTTAGAGAAAGGGAAATGATTAATTGGATGTTTGGGTAGAAATCACATGTAGTTAGATTTATATCTGTAGGGAATTGAAAATCAGAGGAATCATGATTGTTAATAAGAATAAATATCTGGGTTTATTATTTAGAATATGGGAAGAACATATTTTAGGGTTCTTCAATAATTAGAGGATTTGTATTATTTTGGGTTAAATTTATGAAGATTCGTGATATTTAAATCATTGGAAATCATCCTAATGTATGTAGGAATGGTTAGAAATCATTGGTTTCAAGTTTGGTGTGTTATCATGTAAGTTGGAAATTTGATAATAGTGTGGAAACACATGAATAAGACGATATGCACCTACACATGCTCGATCGATCGATCGACCCTTGAATATTGATCGATCGATGGAGTCAATCAATCGATGGTCCTGGTCCATTGATCGACCGAGGCTGATTCTGGGTTCTTTTATTGGTTATGTTCTATTCATTTACCAATGATTGTGGAAAACCTTAGGGATGATGTTGTACCTATGTAGGGACTTAAAGAGTACCAGTAGGTGTATAGTAAAGGTCCGTTGTAATCATAGTGTGAAATATTGGAGGTAATGGACCGATGAGGATAAACCGATCGATTAGTATATCGAAGATTCGAGATTTGAGTTACGGAGAGAGTAAACGTAATCCCAAGGGGTAACTTAACTACTGAAATGAATATAGGGGTAACTAAGGCCCTTAGAGTTGTGTGAATACTCAATTAAAATTACGATAGTGAGAGAAATAAAAAATAATTAAGTACGGTAAAAATTAAAGAGATAATATTAGGTACGAACACTATTATTAGGTTGTGTGTATACCTACTGAATTATATAGATACTTAGGTGGTCAGAATACCTAAAGCATAATTGCTTATATTAGGGTCGAGGTAGGATTCCGAGCTAATATACGAAAATAGTAAGTTGGGGTTGTTATGAAAGAGTTCCGAACTAACCTATGTATAAATTTCATTAGTGGGATTGAGGTGATTATTTTGAACCACTTCATGAAATGAATTTGGGGTCTAAGTGAGATTTCGAACCAAACCCTTAGTTGGTGTCGATGGTCCATTCCGAACCAAGGGTCCCTGATGCGTTTTAAGAGGACATATTAGGAATATATAAATTTATAAGTATATCTAGCGTGTGAAATATATACTATATTAATAATCTACTTATGCGAGATAGTAGATAATGCGATGAGGCGATTACTTCTATTAGAAAATTAAGTAGGAAGACTTAATTACAAAATGGTGAAATATAATCGGGCGTGAATAGTTATCTAAGTATATAAATCATGAGATATGGTTACTATTACATACGAAGTGGATGGAATGGGAGCTTAGTAGTATAGGTGAGACAGTCGAGTATCATAGTTTAGTTAGCTTGAGTAGTATAGCTAGGTGGGCTACGTATGGGATGTTAGGCGTGCACGATAGATGAGGGGTGAGGTAACTCAAGAGAGTGTACGAAAAATCTTAACATGTGTAGTCAATAACTCGTCTTATTGTGATAAGCACTTGAAAAATATTTTCAAAACGTTTTGAGTACTAACTCTTTCTATTAAAAATATTTTCAAAACCTTTTAGTTGTCCATCCGCAGGGACGCCAGACTTGAAGATTATGTCCAGGGACTCATAGCGGAAACTTTATTGAGGCTGGAAGGACTTTGCCTGGACACTTCATCTATTCAGATCTAGTGTAGGCTCTCATGATAGTATTCTATATTGGGACATGTTGTCCACGGTCTTTATTTCAGATTTTAGTAAGGGATTATGTTAGTTTTATTTATTAGTCTTGGACTTTTAGCTGAATGCTGACTCGACAAGATTTTTTCCTTTATATATTGCTACTTGATTGGATTTATAGTTGATTGTGAGTGGTTACTTTTTCTTCCGCATGAGTATTTTGTCTTGGGTTAATGAAAGAAAAAATGTGACGCACCGGTCTAATTTCATTAAGGTGATTAGTAATTAAAAAGTTTTCGACAACGATGCTAAGAATGAACCAACTTAGAAACCTGTTTTAATTTAATTTAGAACTAATCACTCGGGATTTAATTAGGATGGGTGTCACACGTTCCAAGTTGACATGAGATGCATTACAGTGCTGGGAGAGTGTCACTATATCGGAAGACCAGGATCGCTCGAATTATGGAGATTTTTTTATAAAATTCAATGATAAGTATTTCCCATATGTAATTAGAAAAATAAAGAAGTTGGAGTTTTTAAATTTAGAGCAATGTTCAAAATCAATTGCTGAATATGAGCAAGAATTTACAAATTTATTATTGTTTGTATCGAGGGAGGTAAATATCAAGGCGAAGAAGATGGAATGCTTCATTAAGGGCTTGTATTGGTGTATTAGGTAGATGATGTTGCAGAATCCGGCCTACATTCAGGTGGTGGACATCGCAATGTTATTATGGAAAGAAAAAGTAAATTTCCAAGAAAAGTTGGGGAACAAGAAGGAGTCAGATGGTCAAGGAAGAGAGAATAAGGGTCACTATGACCAGGCATGGAAAAGACAAAAGACACGTCAGGAGTAGAAGCGAAATAGTTTCCCATATGGACCTTAGGGGAAGGGGAAAGAATAGTTAGGTAAGAGAGAACCAAACATGCATTGTGGACCTTTTAGGGGCGTGTGTTTCAGTTTAGGAGAAATAGGGAACCGAGCTTCTAAGTTTCCAAAGGTGCAAGAACAATAGGGTCAGGGCCAGTGAGGCCAAGGGCCTCCAACTCTAGCAGTGGCAGGTGCATTAGGAGCGTCAACAGTACTAGAAGTAGCCATGCCATAGTGGGTAGGTGTTATATGCTTCCGACTCAGAACATTCAAGCAGGATAGGCGTCATAGGAACCACGACTTGGCTAGTGGAGTGACACGGTATGTATAATTTTCTTATATATATATGGGGGTAGATATATTGTATTTTTTATCGTGGGTTATGTGGGTGTAGGATTGGGTGTATGGGCGCCTAATCGTAGTATTTATGGATAGGCTTATGTGAGCCTTATTTTATTTTGCCCGTCTATGCATCATCGAATTTCGAGGACGAAATTCCAATGCTAGTGAGATAGTATGTAACATGATAATTGGAAGAATTATTTCTTCCTCAAAAAGGGGTGGGGGTAAAACACAAGTTTCAACCTCCACCGGGCTTTGTGAAGAAGAAATAATGTCCTCTAGTTGGGCGTTTATATTTAAATACCATGCCTTAATACTCTCGTATTGGTCATTCAATTGCATAACTGCTAACTCATGATCAAACCAATAAGAAAACATGACATCTTCTTGGTAGGTTGGCTCATAGATAGACGCTTCCCCGCTTCCCAAATTATACTCCCAAGGCAATGATGGATTACATACAAATTCTTGAATTTCACGCTCAAGTTGTTAATTTTTAAGAATTTTTAGGCATTCTCGCATTGTATTGGTAGTGTAACTTTGAAAAATATTCACATAAGAATTAAGGTTATGTAAAGAGTTATAGAGAGACATGTGAAATTAGGTAATTTAAAAACGCGACAAGCGCAAAAATTTTAATATTCTCGAAACAATTTAGCACAAGTAAAAAAGAAATGGAATACGAAGAATACTACAAAATAAAAAAAGAATTACAGTCTATAACAAAATAGTCCTCGACAACAGCGCAATTTTGATGGGGCAGAAATCGAGCGTCCGTGTAGATACGCCAATTCTTGTTATCAGCATCTGACTTCAATGCAAAAGATCCAAACTATGACTACACTTTTTATGGAAGTATAACATCCAGTCCGGGTATCAAAAATACATTGGAAAAGTTTAATAGACTTTAATTGATTTATTACTTTTGAATAAAAGTGCAAAAGGTGATGATGCTAAAAAGGGGAAAAGGGGAAAACGAGATTGAAACTGAACAAGAAAGATAAAATGAGATAAGGATCACGTCCTCTCCATCTGATAAACAATTCGTACAAAGGGTTTTGGGTAAAAAAAATTTAAACAAGAACACTCAATTAATTTAAACACCACACATGAACAAAATCAATTCAATAATGAAAGATTGTACAACTAATAAAAAATGGTCACACACGGGTTAAAATCGGATTATCTCTTTAAACACTAACATTGCGTGACAAAGAAAGTTAAATGTATAATATTACAACTTTAATATGCAAGGTTTCTATTAAATGCATTTTGACCCAAAACCTAGATAGCTACAAGACATGACTAATACAAGAAATAAAACTAATTTGCCAATAGAACCCATAAATAAACTAACAAAAAGTAAATACACAGCAAGGAAATAAATAACAAAGCCTCAAATATAGGAAATATAACTTAAATTAAATGGAAGGGGAGATGAATGATAACTTTCATAAAAAATGGGTTGAAACCCTTGAGAGAGAAGCACCCTAAGATCAAACCCTAAAAATTTAACCTAAAACGATTCTTTTTTAAAAAATAGAAAAAGTGTATTTTACATAGTAAGTGCAGAAACGAATAAAGAAATAAAGAAATAAAAAAGGAAAATGAGTCGGATATCTACTTGACCCTTTCGACTGCGGGTAAGGAGTCGGTCAACCTCGTCTCGGGGAAAAATCACAGTGGATTAATTCGAAGGCAAAATCTAAATCATTGGTTGAGGGGGGTTCAGGGACAGTCGATCTGGGGCTCAAGGGTGATTGACCTATCCCGTATTTTTTTGTGTCCGTTGGTCATTACATGGGAGAAACGGTGCTTGACAAAATCGGCCATAACTTCTTCGTCCGAACTCAAAACGACATGTCATTTGCGGCCACACGAAGCTAACTCAACAACTTCGCTTTTACGAAATTCCACCGATATGGAGATGAAGTATAAGTGACACGCCACCAATTTTAATCACGGTTGATAATTTTTTTATCAGAATAACTAGGAATCTCATATAGTTTGATCTTACCATCACTATAGAAAACTTTTCAATCATTAACCACGTATGTTAAAATAAATCGGGGCAAAATTTTGTCCGCCATTATTATAACAACATGAGAGACTAAATTAAATTAACTAAACCATCCAAGAAATAATAATATGAACAACCACATGACATATATATGAATAAATAAGACCGAATAAACCATCAGCTCCTAAAACAAATTATCCAACTATAATCTAAAATAAATATAAAAATCTCAACACAGTCTGATAAATAAATAGAAAAACTAAATAGTCTGAGGGAAACACACCCAAATGAAGTACTAAGAGAAATCCTATAAAGAACGAGTGAGCTGAAACATCTAAAATAACTCTGGCAAGTCTTCACAAGTGTTGTAGCATTGTTGTATAGAATCATAAAACTTAGAGTCCCTGTGGATTGACACCTAAAAGGTTTTGAAAATATTTTGATAGGGGTCAGAGCCCAAGAAAATAATTTGAAAATATTTTCAAG
The DNA here is from genome assembly GCA_949130495.1 of Sambucus nigra. Lineage (NCBI taxonomy): Eukaryota > Viridiplantae > Streptophyta > Magnoliopsida > Dipsacales > Adoxaceae > Sambucus > Sambucus nigra. Next base: position 55,696,297 of record OX422217.1, on the reverse strand, counting down.
AGTTTAAATTGCAGATTAAATTAGTTATTATTACACATGTAAATTCCACGTACACTCTCTTGAGATTATCACCTCTCAACTAATGTGTAAGACTAAGGTATCCTATTTGGCTATGTTATCCATCCCAACTAGATAACGTATCTCAACAACCTCAATAAGTCTAACTCACTCGTATTACATACGACATGATACCACAGTCTCAATAATTTATTTTTATCCACGTATTCTTATTTCATCAATCATTTGAGTTTCTCTTCACATTCTATCAATTCTACTATCAAACATAAGTAGGTATCTCTCATACAACTATAGCATCGTGTAACACCCCGCCAGCCCGGGGAGAGCTAGCGGAGCGCCACTATCGATAAAACTAACCAAATTAGCAAATAACAAGGTATAGAGCATCTAAAAAAATCCCACAATATAAACGAAACCACTAATCTCAATTCTTCAAATACAATACAACAAAGTGTCTCGAAATAATATAAATCACCAATGCTCTATACAACACAATAAAATAATACAAATCTTCCAAAAATATTATTTCCAAAATAATTCACGCTAAAATCATCCCAATTGGTCCATAGCGATCAAATCCACGCTAACCTGCCAATGAAAAGAAAATATGGGAAAGTACACAATACGACGGGAAAGATGCTCAACAAATATATTAACGATGAATAAAGCGTAACGACACGAGTAAGAATATTTAAATCAAATGCAAATCTCAAATAATTTATCATTAAATTTCTCAACAACACATCAATGGGTTACCAGCCTCACCCCATCCGCATATGCTTTATCAAGACATAGCCCGGGAAGCAGGAATTTTGGCGAGTGCCCAACATCCGTGCCATATTAAAATCTCATGACAACGTTCTCAACAATAATATAATAATGCCACATGAATCAAAATAATTCAACAATTATTTCTCCAGATTTCAAAGAATTTAACAATTCAAATATGAGTTCAATAATCTCAAGAATTCAAAGGGAATAACTCTCGAGAGATTTAAAGAGCATATTGTATAAAACCTCATACCTCAAAATTATCGCATGAATCGACTCAAAATCTAATCGCACCATCACGTCCCTCTCATAAAAATAATCAAATCATGTTCTAGCTCCAATACAAGATAGCCCAAATAGTCCTATTTTAAAAACTCTAGAAAATTCAGATCCAAAAATTATTCGAATCACTGATCCGACTTCAGATTTGGATTCTACACGAAAAATTGAGTCAGGTATGTGTTTTGGATTTTTTTCTCAAATCTCATTCGAAGGCACTCAAAAGGAATATATAAAACACTCCAAAATGACTATTCTCATTCCACTCGTTTTTGCCTCTTTGGATTTCATTTTTGACCTCTCTTTTTCATCTCTCTTTCCTTATAATCACCCATAATATTCCTTATATAGTCTCTCTTTCAAACCCTAGCTTGGAGACTAAGATAACACATATTACTATATTGCCCTTTAATTCAAAATTATCAACTTTACATATTTAAACCATTACAAAATGTTCAAAAGCCAATTAAATTTGAATTTAAATATTCGATTCATTTCAAATAAAAATAAATATAATATCAATATACCTATTAATAAAATAATAATATTATTAAAACTATATATCATATTCATAAATAAAGCCCTCAAAATTACGGGGTATTACACATCCTTAGAATGTGGAAACCTCTAGATAGCAAGGATCATATTTATGCCCACACACATAATCAAATCAAAATCATATGAGTTCACACAACCTATATATGCATATTATTCAGTAAGTATACACACAACCCATCATATAAGTATGTATGTAGCATATTTCTCATGCATACTCATCGTACAAATAAATACAATTATAACCTCTTATTATATACTTTTGGGTATTGCTTAATACCCTAAGTGTCCCCGTTACCCCTTAATAAATATCAGTAACAAATACACTTATACACCACTGGTCTAAATAATAGGTTCACTTATCTCTCTGTGATCCATCCTATTCTTTCAAGTTTATGAATCTTCACATTTATCTCGGTAGGTTCTAGCCTTTATTCATCCCATTTTTGCTAAGCCTAAACTTTCTCATAGGCTTACTAAAATTCATTGTGTCCATTACTATGGTTTACGAATAGACCAAAAGACTCCAAGTTAATTATTCTCAAATTTAGGGGTTAAAAAGGAAAAACTCAAAAATTCTGGCAAAACCGAATTGATTCACCAAAGAGTCCGAACCGATTTTCCTATCGAATCGATTTTCCCTTGGGCCAAATCTATTCGAAAAGTAGCAGGTCTCTCTTTCCTCTATGCAGTTATGTTTTTCAACATTATTATATATTCAAATCATCTTATAAGGTTTGAAAACCCCCAACTAACATTACTAATCGTCATTTGTATGTATTAGGATCATATTTATCATTATTAACACAATAATTCCACCAGATATCAGCCCAAGAATAAATCAAAACTCGGTATTTATAAAATCCCTAGTTTTTTATTTTTTGTCTTCTTCATCCCAAATCAATAATTTACCAAGATTTATCCCATGATTATTGTCACGTGTAAACTGATTGTGTGTCCTTTACATAGTTGGATTCATTCTAAATGCAATCCTACCCCAAATAAAAAGTTCAATTTATCAAAAACTGAAGAATATCATCAATTGTCGTTAAACCAAGAACCCTACACTACATGGGTATTGTAACTCATTATTAAATGCAAAACACAAACTTGCCTTATCAGGACCAAGTTTGAATTTATGTTGACTGTGATGAAAGTGTTCCTCCCTTACTTTTGATCACAATTCCGACCATAACTTTGAAAAAAAAGACCTTGCATATCCATCAACTCTCTTTTTTTCCTCTCTAATGACCTCTCCTCTTTTTTCCTTTGATTCCTAGGGTTTGAGATATGTTGTGATGCTTCGTTAAAAGACTGACCTTAGTTCTTAAATCCCAATTCCTGAAATTAGGCTAACAGGTCAAGCCCAAGTGACCCGAACACTTCCATGTGGGATCAGTTTTGACTAATAAGGCCCTGAAATCAAAATACAACACCCATGTACACTATTTCGACTATCTCAACCCATTCGGAGTCAACCATGACCTCAAAATCACCATCTGAGTCACGCTACAGGAATGTCCTATCTGGACCCAATTAGTCTACACACGACTTCCGGTTGGAATATAATGTTGTCATGTCACTATCGCTCGTAAGGACGTTAATTAATTATTTAATATTCACTTAATAATCTTATTTCACAAATATTAACTATTATATCTCTCGATTAGTATTTTCAATTCACACCTAATAATTAAATCAATTAAATTATGGAACATGTTTAATTTAAAAATACCCGAATTCATTAAATAATAAATGCTAAAAAATATAGGGTGTTATATACTTCCCTCCTCACAAAATAATTTTGGCCTAAAAATTAGGACTTACTTGGGGTGAATAACTCTGGATACTACGCATGCATGTCATCCTCTCACTCTCAGGTTGACTCATCAACATTGTGGTTCCCCCACTGAATTCTAACCAAGGGTACTACAGACCATAGCTTACGCTCACTATGATCAAGTACCACCATCGGTCTATCATCATATTGGATATCTGGTTACAAGTCAATCTTCCCTAAAGGAGAATGCCAGAAAGCCTTCTCACTCCTCTAGTATTTCTTCAGAGATGACACATGACATCATGGATCCATTACAGGTGCTTTAATAGTCCCAACCTACAAGCTACTGGTATCTCCCTCTCAATAACCGAAAACAATCCCACATATCTCAGTGGTAGCTTCCCATTATTGCTAAATCTCATTAATCCCTTCATAGAAAACACCCATACCAGTACTTGGTCACCATCCTCAAGCTCTATGTGCCCCATATCAGTATCGGCATGACTCTTCAACTTGTCTTAAGCTATGCAGATATGCCCTCGAATCTGCTCAATCTTGGCAGTGGTTTCTAGAATCATCTTTGGACCAAATAACTTATTGTCCCTCACCTCTAACTAGTAAGTGGGTGACCAATAAGGATGATCATAAAATGCCTCATATGGTGCCATGTCGATGGTGAACTAGTAGGAGTTGTTATATGAAAACTTCATTAAAGGAACATATTACTCGCATTCTGCCCCAAAGTCAAGTATGAACATCCGTAACATATCCTCTAGCATGTGATTAACTCCTTCTCTCTCTCTCTCTCTCTCTCCGCGTGTCCATATATCCGTGGGTGATATGCTGTACTCAACCATAAATATGTGCCCATTGCCTCCTAAAAGATTTGCCATAAATGGGACACAAAGATCTTGCCCCGATCAGATAAAATATTAATAAGAACCGCATGTATCCATATTGCCTCTGTAATACACAACTTTGTATACTACCTTATCTCAAAGTTCATGTAAATCGAAAGGCAATGCACCTCTTTAATCAACCAATCCACTATCATCCCTATAGAGTCATGAACTCGTTGTAATAATGGAAACACGATAATGAAATCTATGTGTGGCCATCCTCGATCCTCGCAAAGGGAGAGGATCCCTTTTGGTCCCACGCGTCCCTCTCGAGAGAGCTTCGGTAGGCGTCGTTGATGAGGTGAAAAATGTAGAGAGATAGAGTCGTCAGTCTATTTTACTCAAAACGGACAAAAGAAAAGGGATCCATCCCGAAGGACAACATCCAAAGATATACTGATACATACGAAACCAAAATGGTTCGAAAAGGGTCCAGAGGCTAAGTTACGAAATGGGAAGGTGTTAGGCACCCACTCCTCCCTTACGGTCTTACATGGGTTGTTGCTACTTTCCTTTATTTCCCCGTGATATGTGTGCATGTGTATCTGTAGTGGAGATAGGAATCATCGACTTGTATCATGGAAGAGGTAAGGTGAGTCATCCATAGGAATGTTCCTAAAAGTAATATTAGAAATAGGATTTATGCGATTATTCTAGCGCCGATCATTATAAGGGAATGATAACGCATGTGGAATAATACGCCACTAAGAACAAATATATGTATATGTAAATATATAGAATTTAAGAGAGTTAAGTTTAAAGAATATAGAAAAATAGAAAAAAAGTAGGAAAATGACTCGAGTCTCGGGTTTTACCCCTAGACGCCTACGTAGCCTATAGAGGCATCAAAGTCCACATAGTTCGTATGCAAAATGAGGGGTGGGATTTATCCCATAAATCCAATTGGGGACTTCTCTTATATGTGTGTGTGTGTGTAAAAAGTGTTTTAGTTGTGAGAAAAATGTGAGAAGAGTGTGAGATTTCCCGTTTGGAATTTATGAGCAAATCCTCTTTTTCTTATTTTTTTGGGTTTTATTTATATGAAAATAAAAGATGTGAAATAATACTAAATAAAAAGTATATTAGGATATGTGATATGAGATAATGAAAGTACTAAGTAACAAAAAAAACTAATGCGAATTTAGGAGATTGTAAAGAGGGAATTGAGAAATTTGGACCTTCTTGAAGATCTTGAGCTTGATCTTGGATGTTAGAGAGCAGCCCTTGCACTTGGTTGATGATGGAGGATACTTAATTCACCAAGTTTGATGAATAAGGTGATGAAAGGTGATGGTTGGAAAGGTATTTGGAACTGGAAATCACGCTGACTTCGAGAGGGGTTTTTTGAGCTTGCTAGGAGTGATGGATGTCTAATCTTCCTCCCCCTTTGCAATGGGGTTAGGAACTCCTTTTTATAGGCTAAGGGTATTGACGATAGTCATAGACCTAGTCCTGCCAATTGGCAGGTGTGTTTAGGCACACTGCAGATAGGTAGTGTTTGGAACCTACCGTTTGGCAGTGTTTTTCAGGTTCCTTCGGATAATTGGTCATACAGAGAAATTTGTTGATCCGAATCATGCATGGGTAAAACCATTGGAAAGGTACTTCAGAGACCTTAGAAAGTTTTTTGGACTACTCCCGGGTCTGATAGTTGACTTTGGGTCAAATTTGGCTCGGAAGCCTGTGTCGGTCCTTTGGATGGGGAATCATCGGATGTAAATGGATTATTCGTCCACATGGTATGGACTGTTGGAAAGGGGTTTCAATGACCTTCAAAGATTCAGTCAGTCTCGATAAATCTGAAGAGTTGACTTTGGTCAAATAGGGCCTGGGAGCGTCTAGTGACCTCCTAATCAAGTTTTGGGGGAAAATTGGTCGTTCGTTCGCACCGTAAGTCAGAATTACACACGGGATAGACCATTGGAAACGGGATTAAGTGCCATTAAGATATTTATTCACTCTTATTTGAGCTGAAGAGTTTGACTTTTAGGTAAATAGAGCTTGGGAGTGCCCCATGCCCTTTAGGTCAGTACCCGAGATATGTCTTGGGTTTAAAATGATGAAGGGAGGTGCTATGGACCTAAGGAGAGGTTATGGGGTATTATAATGGGGTGTCTATAGAACCCCTTAATGGGTGAGTTTGGAAAAAATGAAATCCATCGAATAGACACCACATGATACCTTTAAAAGAGGATGACCAGAGGGTCGAGGTCAATTCTGAGGACCTAAGGATGAGGATGACCGATTCTGTGGGTCAAAACCAATTCTCAGGTCTTGAAGATGATGATGACAGATTCTATGGGTCGAATCCAATTCTGAGGGCTTGAAGATGAAGGTGATTGATTCTGCGAGTCGAAGCTAATTCTGAGGGCTTAATGATGAGGGTGACTGATTTTATTGGTCGAAGCCAATTTAGGGAGGAGGGTGACCGATTTTGCGGGTCGAAGATGATTCTACGGACTTAAATTGGCATGTTGCGGATGGTCTTAAAGGAAGTGATGACCAAAGATTTATGTCAATTATGAGGACCTATACCAATGATGAGGGTGACCAATTCTGTAGGTCGAAGCAAATTCTCAGGGCTTAGTTTGTGATGACCGATTCTGCGGGTCAAAGATAATTTTACGAGCTTAAGTTGGGGATGCCAATTCTGTGGGTTGAAGCCAATTATATGGGCTTAAGTTGGGGATGATCGATTCTACGGGTCGAAGCCAATTCTGCGGGCTTAAGGTGAGATGACCAATTCTGTGAGTCAAAGCCAATTCTACGGGATTAAGTTTGAGATGACCCATTCTGTGGGTAGAAGCTAATTCTACGGGCTTAAGTTTGCGATGACCAATTCTGCGGGTTGAAGCCAATTCCGCGGCCTTAAGTTGTGAATGAAAAATTTTGTGGGTCCAAGCCAATTCTTCAGTCTTAAGGTGAGATGACCAATTCTGTGGGTCGAAGCCAATTCTGCAGGCTTAAGGTGAGATGACCAATTCTGCAAGTTGAAACCAATTATGTGGACTTAAGTTAGGGATGACCAGTTCTACGGGTCCAAGCCAATTATGAGGGATTAAGGTGAGATGACCAATTATGTGGGTCGAAGCCAATTCTACAGGCTTAAGTTGGGGATGACAAATTCTACGAGTCAAAGCCAATTCTGCGAGCTTAAGTTGGGGATGAATAATTCTGCGGGTCGAAGAAAATTCTGCGAGCTTAAGGTGAGATGACCAATTCTGGGGGTCAAAGACAATTCTACGATCTGGAGTTGGGGATGACCAATTATGTGGGTCGAAGACAATTTTGAGGGCTTAAAGATGAGAGTGATCGAAGCCAATTCTGTGAGCTTAAGGTGAGATGAACAATTCTGCAGGTCAAAGCCAATTCTGCGGGCTTATGTTGAGATGTTCTCAGGAAATTATGTCGGGAAAATTACCTCGTGATTTTGATTTGAGCTGGGGAGTCAAAATCTGGGGAAATGATTAGGTGTTCCAGGGTTTGGAGGTATTTCTTGAGGAAAATTGAGACCTTTGGGGAATAGGAGATGATCCTGAAGTATTGGATATTTTGGAGGTCCTCTTGGGACGTTGCTGGGGAGAGATTCTCTTATCTTTTGAGAGTTTCTCTAGGGAAATTTGGGTTCCGCTTGAGGAACTGCAAAATTTTCTTGGTGAAATGCTCTAAATCCTTTTCGGGATTTTTAAGAATTTTCTGAGGATTTTTCAGGGTTTTCTGATATATCTTGGTTTTCTGATGTTTCTCTGTCGAATATGCATGCCTGCGGGACGACTGGGCTTGAGGATGTTTGGGAGCATCCTCCACCTGTGGTGTGTTGGGTGGTATCCTCAGCAGGCTTTGGGAGGTTGGCGTCTGTGCTAGATGAGACGCCTTGTTTGATGGCAGTCTTATGCACTCTGGGGGGAGAGGTGGTGGGCGTTACCCATACCTTTCATTTTGGTCTTGGGGAGATGATTGTGACTCCCATAAATGTGAAATAGCTACTGGGGATGGATTGCGATGGAGAACAGATAGAGGTTGATCGCTCCTTACGAGTGAGGCTAGAGGCAGTGCGCGCGAAACTTGGTGATGTGAGGAGGATAGTTTATGGGGACTCCACCCATCTGTCGCCGCTGAAGGATGTTTTATTGGGCAGAGTGATCGATGTGGAGGATGACCTGTAGGTGAGGCAGATGACCCAGTTATTTATTTTGCTAGTGTTAGAGGGATTTCTGGTGGCGTCGAGCAGTGACGTTGTCCACTTATGGTCTTTTCCACTTATGGTTTTCGAACATCCCTTAATATGATTGTGGGAGCCTGACTTTGGTGACCCTTTATTTCACTTTGAATACATTTAGTCGGTGTTGTCGGCAGTCTTTCAGTGGAGCCATGCATCTTCTTGAGGTATTGTTCCATTTTTTGCATTTTCCTTTAATGCATTTGCATTTTCCTTATGCATCTCTTTTAATTGTGAATTTCTTGTCTTTGGCAGACGTGGTTCTACGAGGTGATCGGGTGTAATACCTAGCTAATTGCTTTGAAGGATGATACTCTTGGGGATTTTCGTCGGTTGCATCGATGGTGAAAGGCCAATCGACATTCGATGAGTTCTCTCTCTAGAGCCGTGCATTAGGTCTTGAATGGCCTGACCAGTGGCATAGTAGGACTTCTCTCTTCTTCAGTCTAAGACCTCTATGTGCTCTGATTTTGTATTTAACTCACATCTACTGGGGATTTTTCAGGTGACCTTTTACCCTTTGGGGGACAACCATTGAGGACATGGGGTTGACTGGAGTAAATTCATAGATAAGACGTTTGCTTGTGCATGAGTTTGGCCACTCTTGGTATCTCGAGGAGAGGGTGGTCCGATAGATTGCTGAGGGGGAGGTGGTGGTGCCACCTGCGAGGCCCCCTATGTTTATAAGTCGGGAGCTAATGCTAAAGGATTAGAGGTTTACAGCGATGATTGGGGAGTCCTACCTGTTGTACACCGATACGGCTGCGCCGCACGCTTATATGGTCTTTATGACAAGATAGCTGATGGCGCCCAGCATATATGATGCACTTCCCCTCCATCCTGCGGGTTCGAGTCGGCCACTGGGGTCCTCTTACAGCGGTGGAGGTCCTTCGACATCTACGACAGTGACGACCTCGGAGGTTCCCTTCCTGCAGCTGCATACTCCTCCGTACAATATCCGACAGTGTGATGAAGGGATGGTGCCTATGCTGCATCGTCCTCATGCGATGGACCTGGAGGAGTTGGGCTTGACCGGGAAGGTTCTTCGTCCTGAGGTATATATTTTTTGTTCTTTTCTTTTCCTTGCTTTTGGTTTCTTTTCTCCTTGATACATATTTCTCCTTTTCTTATAGCACGTCCGGGTGTCCACCACTTAGCTGAGGGATATTAGGAACTGAATATCTTCGATGATTGCCCATATTTGGGACACAGTTCCTATTCCTTCTTTCTTGGTGTCGTCTTCCTCATCTAGGGAGGAGTCTAGTTCACGTAGCGGTGGTGAGTCATCTCACCATCGGGGAATGAGAGCGCGTCGTAGGGGTGGAAGCTCTTAGGAGAGATAGGGGAAAGGGCAAGTGAGAGAGAGAGAGAGAAAGTGGGTTCGGGCTAAGTCCCATTTTTTTTTACTTTTCTTTATTTTCCTGCAAAATGACGTAACACATAAACATATCTATGTAATGCAATGAGGTATTTTGATTATATTCTATTAATGATGAATGAATGCATGCACATGCGCTTTTTACTTTGCTGCTGAGACTGTAAAAAGAAATATTTTTGGTATTTTGAAGAAACGTTTTATCCCCATGAAAAGGGGATTTGGAAATTATGTTGAGAATATCGATTTATTTTGAGTTTTCTAAATTATGACAAAAGAGCAAGAAGGAAAATTTTCCAAAAGTAGGGGGTCACCGATCGGCAAGCACCTTGTCCTGCCTAATGACAAGTCAATCCAGTCACATTAATTTAAAGCTTTTATTGGTACCCTCTTCAACTTTTGGTACTTTGTGGGGAAGGATTTCCTCCGATTTATGCAGTGGTTACATCTTTTGTGAGAGTTTTCAAGTATAAAAGAGGGGTAAGAGTGGAGTGTTTTCATCGCACCTTCACATTCCTACCTTCTTGTTGAGTGAGATTGCTCGCCCTGGTAGTGTTGAGTTTTCCAAATACCTCGAGACTTTGGAGGAAATGTATTCCTAAAACGTCGACTATGATGCTTGGAATATGCGTCCAGTTTCTTTATGGCGTAATCGGCCCATAGAGTGGGACATGCTGTTGGCGGCGGTACAATTATGGTACCCTAAAGATCATGTATTCCGCTTTGGCTTGGAAGAAGTTTGTTCAACTTACGAGGAATTTTCTTCTATGTTGGGGATAAATCCCGGCGTGGCTACAGCTCTGCTTGAGTTTTCCCGTTCTCCCCGGGAGTTGTTGGCCGGGCTTCTTTGTGTTTCATCCTCGGTGGCCAGATCACTGGTGGCTGGAGGTATGATTTCTCTTTCAGCGGTGTTATGGTCTACAATTATCAGGAGGTTGGTGATGCTGGATATGCTGGAGCTTTCATTGTAGGCTTAGTTTCAAAGTTACTACTCGTGACCGGGGAGATGTTGGTGGACCCACAACTTGCAGTTATTACTTCATGGATGTTCTACCTGTAACACCCCACCTAATTAAATACCGGGTGGCCAGTCCCATACCAAATTAAAACAGAATATAGAGTTGGCTCATTCTTAGCATCACTGTCGAAAACATTAACTAATCACTCAATACCCAATTAAGTTGGTGTTAAAAACTTTCCAGATTTTAATTCAACAAAACAATTTTTAGTTTACTAATAACACTACACATTTTATTCTACCACAATAATTACTGAACAGATGACACAAAATAATTTAAATGTAATTGGAATAAACATTCCCACATAATAATCCAATTCTATAATCCCAACAATAATAAATATATTAAAACGACACGAATACAAGATTATTTAACTCAGATAGAAAAGAGATAACTGAATTCCTTTGGGCGACATGCCCGAACTAAAATAATACCGTAAATCAAATGAAGATAGGTGTCTAAACAATACTTCATAGCTCCATAGCTCGTCAAAATCCTCTAAGGTTCGTGTCCCTGCTGCTGTACACCTGATATAGAAGGCACAATAGAAAAGAAAATAAGCAAGGAAATGGGTCACAACCTGATTTGAAAATGATTTTTAAAATAGCAAGTATTTAAAAAGTGCAGTAAAGCATTTATTATGTAAATGTTAGTAACCATACTCTCACTTGATATTCTCACCTCTCAGCTAGAGTGCACACTTAACGTTTCCTATTAACCTCCTAGTTAATGGTTCCTCCTCACTAGTTTCCATAATATGATTCTATCCCATATAATGACCCCGTATGTCCCATACCATACTTAGTATAATCATTCATATTCGTCTCTCATTAAAATGAGTTAAGATTTTCAAATCTATCAGAATAATATTCATTAACTTAAGTCTATTCTTTTTCTTTATTCACCTACATCTACAATTATCACATAGTAGATTAATCAAACCACTCTATATACATTTATTTAATTCATTATATATATACATATATAATACGACACCCCGAGACACAGTTGCGATGCATGCATTACTCTGCTATCACGTCCTAATATCGTTGGTCGCCGAATAGGGGAATAAAGGTTCGGTAAGGATTCCTCGAACCACAAATATCAACACAATCATTGGAGGCGAAGATGGTTCTTGTATCCATGGGTCACGCACATACCTACGTACCCATAGTCAGCGGACTTATCAACTCCCCGATAATTCTTTTATAGACCTATGTTCTCGAGCGACAAATCAAAAATCCCATGGATTCATCACGATATGACTGCCCTCACGCACAAACCTCCCGTCGATAACAAGTAAGCTAGGTATGGCATACACATAAATCATCAATCAATCAAATAGGCATTATCATCTACCTATAATATAATATCAACAAGGTAGTCACACTACCCTAAGATACTTCCCATACGTATCATTATATCTCTTTAAATCCTACGTATTAAATATTATGTCTTTACTTCTTAATTTAATTATCCCCGAGCCTCACTCATTACTCAAGGTTCAAATAGGTTTTCCTCAATATATTTATTCAGTAATAAAATCACTAATATCCTACTGATCCACCTCATCTTATCTCCCGAATTACTACGAATTTAAACTCTTCCTTAATTAGGGTTAAAACCGATTGTTTCTAATCTCTTATAAACACATCTTCTATCAACTAGGATTGAATACCATCATCACATGCCTCATAGTCTATAGTGTTTCATTCACACTATATGACTTATCAAAAAATCAACATCCTCGCATCCTATAACATCTCTCCACTCCCGACATCGTTAAGGTTCATGCGCGGAGCGTCTCGCAAACCGAAATCCAAACAAGGAACCCCTCCAATACACTACTACTTAACTTTGTCGGTCGTGGAGGTCCTTCAACTTCAAATATGCAACCGGAATAAACTCATCCCCTCTTTCAACCAAATGTGGTCTGAACTCCCATCTCTATCCAGGAGCCATACCACTAAGCGCTTGTACTACACTTAGTCCTTGCGAAATCAATAATGAGCTTAAACTAAGTCCTTGATGCTCAAATTGTAACCCTAAAGCTACCCAGTTGCTATATGAAATCTCCCCTAATGGACCTATCCTTAATCCTCATGCATACAAATTAGAATCCAACACATGAATCTAGCCACCGAAATTTCTATAATTATCATAATTCTAATCAATTAAATCCCAATCAAATGAATTCAATTCTTAACTAGGGCTTACTGAACCTTCCTAAGTCCCATTATATCCAATTAATAATCACCAAAGATTTATAAAAGGTTTGGGACAAGAACAAACATTAACAAGAAACAACTTCACAAATTTTGGGGAGGTCGATCGATCGAAGGCAGGGGTCGATCGATCGATCGCCTACATAACAGTCCAGTTTTCTGCATTTCTTCTACTACGGGTTTCATCACTTTTGATCATTCAAACCTTCATATTAACAACCCAAATTCATTATAATCCTTACTACATGATATATCAACATATGTAAAAGATTTCTAATGATCTAAACATCCTAGAATCATCAAGAGTTTGAATTAAAAGCATATATTCATCATATTTTTCCAGGAAATTTATATACATGATATCTTCAAGAACACACCAATGATTCTCAAAATTTCTTCAACAGATTTATGATTATTTCGTGGATTACTATCTACCTACAACATGAGTTTGATTCCTACAAACTTCCATTTTTCAGAAATCCATTAACAACTCTTCTTTATCTTCCAAAAATGAAAAATCTCATCTTTTTTATAATTATTCTAACATGGACAATATACAAACTTAGATTGCCATTATCAAAAACTTGCCTCTAATGAAGATCTGATCCTTTGGAGTTGAATAACACAGGTGGTTCTCCTTTTCTTCGGCCAACTTTCGGTGGTTATTGGTGGTGGTGACCTTTGACCTTTTGTTCTCCTCCTTTCCAAGAAAGCTTCTCTCTTCCCAAGCAACCTTTCACTCTCTCTAAGAAGATGACTTCTCAATTTTGTGTAGAAGAGATGAATGAACCCAGGTACAACTAATCACCAAATATTTATAATAAGACAAAATCCGAAATCACTATTCATCCCCCTTGTAAAAATGACCAAAATGCCCTTTTTGATTGTCTTTTCATTTCCAAGTGACCCGAGACCCAAAACCAACATTCAAATAGACTTTTCTTACTATTTCAACCCTTACGGATGCAACGACACAGTCGAAATGACTATAAGGTTAATGAAAAATAAGTTTCCTTTTTAATTTAACATATTAGTCCTGACACGTCCCATACCGCGTCTGACTAAAAATTCAAATTACTGAATTAATATCACATAACCATATCAATAACATCACATTCATATATTACCTAAATATCTTTAATTAATATTCAGAATCATTCATTTTAATATCCACAATTCGGATAAAACCCAAATGAATTAATTTATACATAGAATCCAATTAATCCATTAATTTAAAATATAACCCATTTTAAAAGTCATTAAAAGTCACGGGGTATTACACTACCGCCGCATCCCTGCGGCAGTGATACTTGTAGAGACCTTGAATGGCTTAGATGTCAGGCGAGAAGGTCGTTCTGACTTTTTGAGGGGTAGCCCCGTGATACTATTCATATGGTTGTCTGAAAGATCCCGCCTGGTGACTCCTCCGGAATAGCCTTTGTCGGTTGTACCCAACTTCTTTTTGCATCATTTCATCAGTGTTGGCCTGGATATTGAGAGCTGGGAGAACTGGATTGTGGAGCATGGGGCTCTAAATCTCTACTGGTCTGTACCTTGGTGGGGATAGCAGCTACCTATTCTGGAACTAGGAGAATGCCCATATGTTCAACTGGTTGGTATCAGACAGACCTCTTTTTATTTCCCTTGGAAGCTTTTGCACCAATTTGGTTGGGAGAAGAATGTGCCACATCGGACACTAGACTCCTTTCCATTAGAAGATTTGACAGAGCGTCTGTGCATGTGTCTTGGCTCTTTGTCGGAGAATCAGCGTCCGTCGACCTGTCCTTCTCAGTCGGCTAGGAGAGTTTGGTACATACCTGGGGATTATATGAAGTGGTTGTGGAGGAGAGTAGTTAGCAATATGTTGGAAGTGGATAATGAACAAATGTGGCTTGACATATCTGAAACCATGGAGGGAGGTGTGGTAGTTTTTCTGAGGCTTGTTCGAGCTTATCGGTCCTTGGAGCATCTACGGCACTCCATTCAGGTAGGGGAATCTTGGGGCCCCAGGATGTAGATGACGATGATGGAGTGGGATCCTTTGGTAGCTATGGGTAGGCCTCTTGGGGGAGTTTATTTTGTACTGGGAAGTAAATTTGGGAGTTTATTTGGATTTTTAGGAATGTATGGGGACGAGAGTTATTTGTTCCTTTATGTAATTACGCTATTATTTCTTATTATTGAAATAAACAAGTTTTTGATCATCTAGCTGTGCCTTTTGATGAATTTTGTACTTTGAATTATCTATACTGATCGCTAATGCATGCATAATCCTTTTGTTCAGATATATGTTAGAATGGAATGTCGTTCTAGGAGATAAGAAAAGAATATTTTTTGGTGAAAAAGAAAGGGTCGTGCTCATGTAAGATTTATGAGCTGCCTACGTACCTCTGGGGTTTTTGAAAATTTTCAAATTTTCTGGGAATGAGTTTTTTTTAGCAGAGGATGATGCCCACGTAGTTCTAGGTAGAGGGAAATGAACAATTTTTTTTTTTAGAATATAAGGGAGATGAGAAGAGTCGTAGCGTGCTGAGATTTAGGACTAGGGGTAAAATTTCTTGAGATGCTCCAGGTTGACTAGACGAGCCATCTCTTCTCCATCTAGGTTGGTGAGCATGGTGGCACCACCGGATAAGATCTTTTTGACAATGTATGGTCCGCTCCAATTGGGCTTGAATTTCCCTCTAGGGTCCCAGATGGGCTCTACTATTTCTTTGAGAGATAAATCCCCTTCTCAGACACCACAGTCCTTAACTCTCCTATTAAATGATCGCGCTATTTGGAGATGGTACCCTTGTAGATGATATAATGCCTCCAGTCTCCTTTCCTCCAAGAGTGATAGCTCGTCAAGGCAGCTTTGATGCCAGTCCTCCTCACTGACCTTGATTTCAAGCATGACGCGTAACAAGGGTATTTCTAGCTCCATGGGTAGGAATGCTTCCATGCCGTAGACTAGAGAGTAAAGGGTATCCCTAATAGAGGTTCGAATTGAGGTTCGATAGCCCCATAGGGTGTAAGGGATTCGGTCGGCCCAATCTCGACAAGTTTCGATTATCTTACTGCTAATGGATTTGAGGTTTTTATTGGCAGCTTCGACTGCACTGTTGGTCTGAGGTCGGTAGGGAGAATATTTGTGTCTCTAATTCCTATACTCGTTGACCACTTTCTGTGACTTCTTCCTCGAAATGCAATCCGTTATCTCACACTAGCTCGTGCGGGACACCATATCGGTAGATAATGTTTTTTCTTGATGAATTTAGCCACCTTCTTGGCATTCAAGCCTGCGTATGACTCGGTTTCGACCCATTTGGTGAAGTAATCAATGGAAACCAGGATGAACTCATGTCCGTTTGAAGCCTTATTTATAAACTTCCCTATGATGTCGATGCCCCAGGTGGAGAACGGCCAGGGATAAGTCATGTTGTATAATTCTCGCGGAGGCAGTTGAAGGTTGGAGAACTATTGGCATTTGAGGCATCTTCAGAAATAGGTGGTGTAATCCTGGATTGTGATGGTCTTGTAGTATCCTTGTCGAATGATCTTCTTAGCAAGCATGTGACCGTTCATGTGAGGTTCTCATTCTCGCTGTGGTTTCTTTGCATCACCTCTTCAATGTCAGCCCCTGCGATGTAGTGTAGATGGGTTTTGTCGAATTTTCTCTTGAGTAGTACTTTGTGATAGATGATGTATTGAGTGGCCAGTCTTTGGAGGGTTGTCCGGTCTTTCTTGTTGGAACCCTCAGGATACCTACCATGCCTAAGAAGGTGCCAGATATCATAATACAAGTAATTGACTAGCTCGAGATATTCTTTGGTGATGAGCTTAATGTGGTAGCAGTGGGTTCATTTGTCTTGCTTTTGGGCTAGGAAGGGGGCCATTGTTATGCCTTCGGGCATCTCAACCATGGAGGCCAAGGTAGCAAGGTCATCGGCTAGACATTATTTGCTCGAGGTAAGTAGTGGAAGGGGATGTCTTGGAATTGGGAGGCTAGTTCTTCTAAGTGGGCATGGAAGGGTTGGAGTTTCTCTTCCTTGATTTTCCATTTTCTGAACACTTAACCAATGATAAGGTCAGAATCCCCATAGACATTTATGCATTGTATATCTTTCTTGAGAGAAACTTTGAGGCCTACCATACATGCCTCGTATTCAGTCATGTTGTTGGTGCAGGGGAAATCCAACTTGATGGCGATGGGAATGTGGGAGTCATCTGGGGCGATCAAAATTATCCTAATGACATATCCATCAAAGAACATTTTCCATTGAAGGTCATCTTGAGCAGCATAGAAGATGTTTTCATGAGAGACTTTGAAGATCTGGTCATCAGCCTCTTCCATGGGGTAGTCAGCGAGGTAGTCAGAGATGGTTCTTCCTTTTCATGTGTTTCTGCGTGACGTACATGATATCAAACTCGACTAGGAGCATCAACTATCGAGCTAGTCGGCTAAATAAGGAGGATTTCTCAAGCAGGTACTTGATGGGGTCCATTCGGGATACAAGCTTAATGGGGAAGGCGACATTGTAGTGTCACAACTTTTGGGTGACCTAGACAAGTGCGACGCAAGCTTTTTCCAAAGTAATGTAGTGGACTTTCTACCCGACCAATTTGTGACTAGTGTAATAGATGGATCTTTCTATGCGGGAATGTTTAAGGTAAGGCCTAGCTGCAGTGTTGATTATGGTTAGGTATAGAAGCAATGGAAGACCAGGCTGTAATGGCATGAGTATCGGAGGTTGAGTCAGGTATGGTTTGATTTGGTCACAGGCTTCTTGGCAGGCCTCGTTCCAAAATTTAGTTGAATCCTTTCAAAGGATTTTGAAAATTGGTTCACAAATAGAGGTGAGCTAGATGATGAACCGGCAGATGTATTGTAATTTCCCAAGGAAACCTCGACCTCTTTCTCCGTTCGAGGAGGTAGCATCTCAAGTCTGGCTTTTAGCTTGGTCGGATTTGCTTTTATTCCCTTTTCACTAACCATGAATCCTAAGAATTTTCCCTTTGTAACCCCGAAGACACATTTCTTTAGATTGAGTCTCATCTGATACCGTCGCAATCGTTCAAAGAACTTTTGGAGAGCATGAATATGACCTTCTCTAGTTTTGGATTTGATAACCATATCATCCCTGTAGACCTCGAATTCCTTGTGAATTAAATTATATAAGATGGTTGTGGCTGCCCTCTGGTAGGTAGCCCCAGTATTCTTGAGATCAAATAGCATAACAGTGTAGCAAAAGGTTCCCCATGGGGTGTGGATGTTGTTTTTTTCTTCATGATATGGGTGCATTCTGATTTGGTGGCATCCGGCAAACCCATCCACGAATGACTTGAGAGCATGATTGGTTATGTTGTCCACTATCATGTCGATATTGGGTAGTGGGTAATCATCCTTTGGAGAGGCTTTCTTCAAATCCCGATAGTCTACGCACATACGAACTTTCCCTCCTGATTTTGGCACAGGCACTAAATTGGATAGCCATGTGGGATATTCGATCACACGAATGACACCCACTTTCAGCTTTTTGACCACCTCTTCTATGACTTTGAGCAACCATTCGCTGCGGAGCTTTGTCAGCTTTTGTTTAACCGACTTGTAATCTGGAAGAGTGGGGATATCATTCGGAGCAATTTTAGGATCAATTTCGGGCATATCATCATAGGACCATCTGAAGACATCTACGAATTCCTTCAATAATTCTTCTAGTTATGAGCGCTCATGCTCTTCAAGGGTAGCCCCTATCCTAATCTCGCGTAGTTAGCTACTAGAACCGAGGTTAATAATAACAGTCTCTTCTTCATTAACTTGAACGTAGTTATGTTGTTTGTTATTAACCTAATTTAGATCAGTTAAAAATCATTCATTTGCAAAATCAGCATCATCAAAAGTTTGATTAGAATCTAAACAATTAATGTAAGGCATAACAAGATACTCAAAATATTCATTTATTTCATTGATAAGAAAAAAAAACATTATGAAACTCATCAAATGAGGTCTCGATTACATTTGAGCAAGGATAGACAACATAAGAAGAAATGGGGTAAGCATTGGGGTTAGGTGGGATTTCAACAGGTAGAACCGACGCAGCATGCCAGTTGAGGAGAGGTGTATCACCATCTTTAATCAAGTGGGCTGGATCTAGTTATGTAGAGCTTCAATGAACCATGCAGAGTGTCACCTCGGTGTCTTTAAGTTGAACGAGTCCTGGGAGTCACTTTCCTCAGTCTCTTCTATATCTTTAATGAACGGTTGTACATGGTGTTAGGAACTTTCGGCCCATGGGTAGCTGTCTTGGAAAAAGATCTCCATTCCGAGTTTCATCATTTTGTCTTTATGGTCATACCATGGTTCCGAAAAGTTGCAAAAGGGGAAGTCCTCACCCTCTTTGATGAATCGTCCATTCAAGGAGTCACCTGAGATAGTCTGGATGCGACCTTGTCTTCTCTTTGGTCGAGGCTGGCAGATCATTTGACCCGTGCTGTATCTCAAGGATTGGATTGCTTGTACTTTCACCCTCATCATTGTCATCATCACCCAAAATGGTGATGACGCATCCGTCGATTAATAACTTCAACTTTTAATGGAGTGA
This sequence comes from Sambucus nigra, assembly GCA_949130495.1. Lineage (NCBI taxonomy): Eukaryota > Viridiplantae > Streptophyta > Magnoliopsida > Dipsacales > Adoxaceae > Sambucus > Sambucus nigra. The sequence goes on along the minus strand of OX422217.1, from coordinate 55,676,573 downwards.
GGAAGACATACCCTTGATATTATGGAGCCAAGTTCATCCGAGCAATAGGTTAAAACAAGTTGGGATGTCAATAACTTGAAATTCAATGATAGGGTTTATAGGACCAGCCCCTGTTATAAGTTTTATGGATCCCATCACCTCCTGATGGATATTATCGTAGGCCCATACATCAGCGAAAGTTGGAGCGAGGTCACTTTCTTTCAGTCCTAAGCATTTGAAGGTTCTTAATGGGCAGACATTCAAGGCGGATCCATTATCGACAGGAGAGAGTGGTATGATTTTCCCAATAACTTGGACAGAGATGTTTAGTGAATGATTGTGGTTTATCCCAATTCTTGGGATTTCTTCTTCAGAAAAGGAAAGCATTCGGGTAGAGGTCAAGGATCCGACTAAATTTATCGCTTCTTCGGGTGTAGTAAAAGGAGGAACTATGAGTCCAGTGAGGAACTTGATCATAGCATTTATGTGCAGCTGGGAAGACATTAAAAGCCCCCATAGTGTGATGTTATATTGAGTTTTCTTCGACTGATTGAGGATCTTGCTTTCCTCGAGGGTTATTTCAATCATATGAAGGTTTTCAATGCCCTTCCCCTTGTCATTGGTGGGCCCTGATCTGGTAATGTGATTTATTGAAGAAGGGAAGAACATGAATCCCATTTCTTCATCAATCTCAGGTTGTTCTGCCACTTTTTTTATTTCTTCGAGGAGCTCCTCAAATGATATCATCCCACACATGTCGGCCATCAGACCAGTTTTCTCAAAACTTGTTCTTCATTCAAATATTTGAATTCTTCCCCCCATCCGGTGGAAACAATTATGTCTTTTCATATAAAGTCAATGCATTCCACAACATCAATGGCTTCTTCATATAGGTCTTCCCATTCTGTGGAGATACATAAGGGTGAAGGGATCAGGCGCCCTTATAATTTCAGAGTATTAAGTTCTCGATCATACTGTAGATGTCATTGGTTTGCCTAAATAATTCTACCATGATCTGGACGATGTCATCTAGGCTGACTTCATTAGCGGGTACCACCCAACTGTCTGACTCTCGGGCCCATTTCCATGCTTCCAAGAACAGCATAATGAACCTTTGATACTCAATGATCATCTGTGAGGGAAATTTTAGCCCGAACTCTAGGATTTGGTTTAATACTTCTGATAATTCCATACCTCCATTTTCAGAACGGGTATGAACAGTGATGCATGCTCTGGTAAGGAGTGACAGTGTCTGATCAGTGAGGCTAACAGGGTGTAGGAGGAAATATGGGCAAGTTTAGAGGGGTTTGGGAGAGTTTATGAGTGTGGTTTGAGTTGATGGATCAAATTATGGGTTCATTTATAGGAAGATAGCATTGGTATGATTTGGGAGTGGGTTGTGAGTACTGTTTGGATTAGGACTGGCTGGTGGGGCATTGGTACCCCGATCAATTAGACCTTGGATTATGTTTCGTAGGTGAAAGCATTGGTCGATGGTATGACCAGTATTTTGGTGAAAGGCGCAATGGGCATCTGCCTTGAAGTTTCTTAAAAGTGGATTGGTCAATGAATGGGGATCCAAGGGTTTAATGAGGTTTTGACTTAACAGTGCTTGATAAACTTCGGAGAGGGGAGCATGGAGCTTGGTGTATTCCTTTTGGACTGGGATAGGGCGGCTTTCTAGTTCCCATGAGGTGGTTGGTTGAGATATGTTGTTGATGGTTGAGACTGCAACACTGGAAGGTTTATCATATTTTCTGGGTTTGAACTATCCGAACACTTTCTTTTGTTCAACCTATGTTTTAGCAATACCTTCCTCAATTTCTACTCCTACTTCTCTGAGCGCTCAGAAGTGGGGATATTATTGTCCTCCCATGGTTGCTCGGACATGGGGCAAGAAGTTCTTTTTCACTATGTTGACTTGTTCTTCCTCGGATGGCCGATTTGTCATTGTGGTTCCCTTTTCCCCCCATCGGGCTATGAAGTTACTCACTGATTCCCTAGAGTTCTGTTTGAGGGTGACCTCAAGCTCTTCATTATATTTTTACTGCGATATGAATTCTCGGGCTACATCCTCCCAGCTACGAATTCTGGACTCCTCGAGAGACAAAAACCATCGGGGAGTGCTATCCTTCAGATTTTGCTGAAACAATTGGGCCATCACTTCTTTAGAATCCCCTAGGAGATTCATAGCATGGTGATAACTGTGAAGATGGACAATCGGTGGTCCACTTTCTCCGAATCTCTTGATATTCGGCATCTTGAACTTCTCGAGTAACCTCGCCTTTGGATAAGGAGATATGTGGGTGTAGTCCACATAATTTCCAGAGATTCGAACTTGGTCAAACTCCATAGTTAGCATCTTGAGATCTTCTTTCACCTTGTTCAATTATTACTCTTTCGTATCAATGATCGAAGGCAAGTTAGCCCCAGGCTGGGCAAGGTTTGGCATAAGAAGGCGGGTAGGTGGTGGCCCATTGATAGGAGGGGCACATGGAGCATGTTGATATTCTTTGGGAACTCAGATAGGCTCGGGTGGAACCATAGCATGAGGGAATAAGACATCGGGCTCTTGAGGAACATGAACCTGGTTTCGTTTCATCTCTTGAACCTCAGTCAGAAAGTTGTCAATCTTGGACACGAGCTGAGCTAAAACTGCCATCAGATCTGGCTGCGTAACTGGTACTTGATCTGTGTTCTCCATGGAAAGCGGGTGGATAATGGACTCAGAAAAAGTAGGAGGGGAACGGACGGAGCTCCGGGGTGATTTGACTGAAGACCAAATCCAATAAGGAGCCAGGCCAAGGGCGTGCGATCGACCTGAGAAGGCGTAAAATGGGATTTATTTTTGACAAAAAAAGGATGAAAATATTTTTGACATTTTTTCCTTTTTGAGATTGCAAGACTATTTTTGGATTTTTGGTAAAGAAAGTAGAAATATTTTTGTATTTTTGATAAAGAAAGGAGAAATTTTTTTGTAAGCCGGGTCTCAGCATGATTATTATAATTATTATGTTCTCACTTGTATTAAATTCCCTTAAATGCAAAATAAAATGCCGAACAGAACCCGGGCCTAGAAAAGTTGGATTTTTAATATATGCAAAGCTATGGATGGACTTGTAACCAAGCTCATGGGTAGGGTCTCATTTTAAAAATGCGCAAAAATTTGGGCGACAGGCCGACCCAAAATTTCGGCAGAGTTTCGGGTCGAACCTGACAATCTAACATGTGTGTCCTAGGTTTGACACCTAGATGCGTGTATGCAGCTTGGTTGGGTGAATCGAAAAGGGTTTCCCCCCTTTGGCGTGGCTTACACGATATACGTCTTGCTTTTGTGGGCAATCGGTACGTATGGACAAGCCATTTGATATACCTGAGTGTACGTGAATTGCCTCACTATATACCTCCTGGGGATGATAAGTGTGAGAGGGAATTCAATATACTCGACATACGTGAACGAGCTCCTTGCGATATACCTCCCGTCATAACTTCGGTCAAGCAGTACGATGCGGGGGAACCGTTCTATATAAGTCGAAAGTACTTGGCCAATGGAAGGTGAGAGTCATATCGCATAGGCTAATTGCGCCCTGCCAGACCAGCGCCCATCATGAAGTGAACCTCCAGTCACTGGACAAAATTTGGTCGATCATAATACTCTATGGTGATATCGTGTTAATCATGCATGATTAACTTATTAGTATCTTATGATGAGATTATCTTTATTGATCATGACCAACAGGAAGCAAAGTATGAGTACCAATGGTATACCAAGTATGGGTGATGCGTACAACATGGGGATATATGTGATCCTAGGTGCACGTGGTGTGAAGTGTACATGGATAATTTTCTACATGTGTGTGAACATAAGCATAAGCATGAGGTACGCATGAATAGTAAAGGGGAACATGCAAATAGGGGGATATATAAGAAAATAAAATACCCACGTAAATAGAGTCTAGCCCTCAAAATGAAAATAATCCCCAGCAAAGTCGCCACTATGGCCATCACCGATCCTCGCGACGGGAGAGGATCCATTTTCGTCTCCTGCGTCCCTCTCGAGATCACTTCCACCGGTGTCGTTGAGGAGGTGGAAAATGTAGAGAGATAGAGTCTCCAATCTATTTAATTCAAAATAGACAAAAGAAAAGGGATCCATCCCGAAGGACAACAACCAAAGACATACTGATACATACGAAACCAAAATAATTCGAAAAGGGTTCGGAGTCTAAGTTACGAAATGGGAAGGTGTTAGGCACCCATTCCACCCTTACGGTCGCTCATGGGTTCTTGCTATTTTCCTTTATTTCCCCGTGATATGTGTGCATGTGTATACGTAGTGGAGATAGGAATCATCGACTTGTATCATGGAAGAGATAAAGTGAGTCATCCATAGGAATGTTCCTAAAAGTAATATTAGAAATAGGATTTATGCGATTATCCTAGCGTCGATCAATATAAGTGAATGATAACGCATGTGGAATAATACGCCGCTAAGAACAAATATATGTATATGTAAATATATAGAATCTAAGAGAGTTAAGTTTAAAGAATATAGAAAAATAGAAAAAAAGAAGGAAAAGGACCCGAGTTTTGGGTTTTACCTTGACATGCCTACGTAGACTATAGAGGCATCGAGGTCCATGTAGTTCGTATGCAAAATGAGGGGTGGGATTTATCCCATAAATCCAATCGGGGACTTCTATTATGTGTGTGTGTGTGTGTGTTTAAAAAGTGTTTTAGTTGTGAGAAAAATGTGAGAAGAGTGTGAGAATTCCCGTTTGGAATTTATGAGCAAATCCTCTTTTTCTTATTTTTTTAGGTTTTATTTATATCAAAATAAGAGATGTGCAATAATACTAAATAAAAATTATATTAGGATATGTGAGATGAGAGAATGAAATTACTTAGTAACAAAACAAACTAATACGAATTTAGGAAAATTTAAAAAGGGAATTGAGAAAGTTGGGCCTTCTTGAAGATCTTGAGCTTTATTTTAGATGTTAGAGAGCATCCCTTGCACTTGGGTTATTGATGATACGAGAAATCTTACATAGGTAGATCTCGTGCCAATAAGTCAAGTATGAAGTGGAGAATAAATAGATAAAGTAAGTAAATAGAGAGAAGACAAGATATAGAGTGGTTCAGCCCTTAAAATAGGCCTACGTCCACTGTGTTGCTCTGTTCTCATTATATACGTTGTATTGTACAGTATAGCATGCCTAAAGAGGTGTACAAGTATGAGAATAAAGGAGAATACATGGATGTCGCAGTTCTGGGTGTGCCGAAAGTCACACCACGATGTAGGTGAGTAGCCCCCGAGTCGTAGGCTGTGGTTGTATGGAGAGATTTGTGCAAGGCTTCGTCGGGTGTTGTAGACAGTACTTCCCTAGGAGAGGAAATCAATCCCATCCCCCTTATATTTTGAGGTGTGGTCCTCTATTTATAGGAGGGATATGAGTTGTCACGTGCTATGAGCACGTGGTCTGGAGTTGCTGTAGTGGAGAGTGCCTTAGCCTACAAGGCAACCAGTCGTGTCGCGGCCATTGGCTATAGGAGGGTCGCGCCCTTGTTTGTCTAGGGCCGCGCCCTTGGCTAGGGAAGGGCCATTCTGTGTTCCTACAAGGCCGCGGTGCTTCTGTAAGGCCGCGCCCTATGTCTTGTTTGGCCTCACCCTATGTTCTCCAGGTCCGCGGCAGGAGGTGTTATATTTGCAATATCAATAAGCCCCTAAGCCGTAGTGCAAAGAGTTATTGATTTTGGGGCTGTGGCTGAATTATGACACTGCTGCGACCTCTTTGATACCAGGCAGCGGACTACTGAACCGCGAGCCACGGTAATAGTGTGGGCGACGATTCATCTTTTGTGCGTTCTTATATAAATTGTCTCTGGCCGTGGACTTCATTATGTTTCCAAAACTTTGAGAGCAAATCGAGAGAAAATCTTGTTCTTCCTTTCTCAAGCATTTTCCGGCAGCCTTCCGAGGTGGTTTGAAGCTGCGTGTGGTGTTTCCAAGGTGGTGTGAGGCTGAGCATCGCAGATTTCTTCATTTCCAGGTAATCTTTCAATCAATAGACTTCGTAGTTTGCATTTCTTTCCACTTTTTAATAATCGAACATCTGAATCTTACACCAAACCTATTTCTAATCTTCATGAACAAACTCTAGCTGTTTGATAGGAATCTAGGGCTTCAATTTAAAATCTTCTTATTCCCTCAGAATTGAACACATGAATGCTGAGTACCTCAATAATTGCTAGGATAAATCTTCATATGCTTAACTGAGACCTAAGTTTGATAATTGTTAGGATCCTCGAGATGCCATGAAAATCATATAAATGTTCTTGCTGTTCTTGATGCTTTTCACCAAATTCTTCATATTTTGCGAATTTTGATCTTTAAAATGATTAAACATTATATACATCAACTGTTTTAAGAGTAAAGCCGCGGCATGATGCCCCAACTTTAATCTATTCCCATTTTGGTCCTTGTGGACGTCGACCGCGGTCTCTTAAAATCTGAGATTTCCCTTTGCAAAATAAGAGTAGATAACTGCAGACATCTTAAAAATGACAGTAGACATTTACTTGTTGGAGGGAGAGGCCGCGGATTTATAAAAAATACCAGTAATGTTGAACCCCATTCTGGAACCAAATCGCGGCGTTTAGTAGGATGGCTTAGGCCCCTTAGGCTGATTTATCCTCCTTGGTTAGATGAGGGTCGTGCCCTTTTATATGGAGGGTTAGATTGTCACCCTTTTAGGTTTAATCAATAGTTGGCAATTCATGTAAATAATCTTTCCGCGGCTTCTTGGTCTTTTCCAAACCATACTGGCTGCGGCGCCTAACTACGGACTCTGCTTTTCAGGTACCGCTGCAGCCATATGAACTTTGACCCATACGAGTTTTTGAGAGGCTTTTGGGCGAACAATTTTGGGGCCTCTCCTCCTAAAATTTCTTCCGCGGCTCCTTTGAGATCAATAGGGCCTTGCCAACTGAAGAATTGCCCCAACTGCGTAGTGATAGATTCGGACTCCGCGGGTTCTGCGCTTAGGAAAAATTTTCACTCCGCGCCCATGGAAGAAGGGGCCAATTCAAGTAATATTCCATCGGGTGCACGTGATGATGTCGCGGCCGTTAGGGATGACCCTGATGGTCCTTCTGGTCGGCCCTTAGCTGCGCTTGATATCCGCGGTATCATGACCCAAGAATGGGTAGATCAGGTAGCGGAAGCCTTTGAATTTCTAAAAAATCCAATCTACTCGGCACCTGCCGCGGAACAAAGACCTTGCACGGTCCTGGAATATCGAGTTTGTTTCCCACTTCACGCCTTTATCTATGGGCTGCGGATGCCTGTTCCTGTTCCCATCCGTCGCATTTTCCAGACAATGAAACTGGCCCCAACCCAGTTAGATCCCAATGGTTGGAGAGTTGTTCTTGCCGCGGTTGTGCTTTGGGAGAACTTGTTCAAAAAGGACATTACTCCTGCGGAGTTCTTTCATTTCTACCGCCCAAAAGAGAACTCCGTAAAGTTCGCAGGATACTACTACTTTTCAATCCGCGACAGGAATGAAACCCTTTACATTGGGAGGCTGACCAGTGTAAAAAATTTGAAAGGAAAGTACTTCTACATTTCTTGAGAAGGGTGGGAGTTCCACCCTGAAGAGAATGAGAGGGAAAAGTCATTTCAAATGCCGCGGCAATGGGGAACTCCCTCCAAACTAGGTAATTTTTTAAATGTCCGCATCCCTTCCGCATATTTTGTTAAATATCTGCTAACCTTTGGATTTATTCTTCTTTAGTCCTTGATAACTTGACTTTAAACAGAAGGCAAGAAAAGAGGGTTGCTGAGGCCGCGACGGTACCTGCTGAACACAAGAAGTTCAGCACACTAGTTACATCAGCGAGCATATTCGAAGCAGGTTTCTTCCCCAATAAGTCAATTCCCCAGCAAATGGCCGCGGAAGGTAACACTAATAGTTCGCGGAGTGTAAAATGTTTATGCAGTTTTTATTTAGATACTTGTGTTTACAGTTGCTTCTCTTTTTTAGGTGAGGAAGTTGATAGGGAGCTGCTGGCTGCCCAACTGGCAGAAATGGACGAGGACGCGGTGGTTCTCAATAATACCGCGCGGAGCAGGAAGAGGAAGAGGGGGAAAACAAAGGTTCCAGCTGCGGAACCTTCGGGAGAACCGAATCCTTCTACCGCGGAGAAAATAAACGTTGTGGCCCCTAAACCCCCTGCTGACTTTGATGATGATATAGGGGAAAACTTGGCCGCGGCTGGCCTGATGTCAACTGAAGTCCCGCCTTAATCATCCTCTCCTCCTCCGCCAACTGTAGTGGCGGTTAATGCGAACTTGCCACCTCCTCAATTTTGCGGAGAGTCTGGGCCTGATGGTAGACTAAGGCCTCAATTAAGGCAGCCTGGCCCCAATTCTTCTTGGGACACTACCGCAAAGGCTGCGCGGGGAATGAAGCAAGCCTTGGATGCCGCGAACCTTGACAGGCTGGTTGGAGAAGATCATGAAGATCTGGAGGACTGCGGCTTCCATATCCTTCTGAGGGTACGTACCAGTTGTCATTTGACTTTGCATATCATATTTTTCCATATTTTCTAACGGCTTTTCTTTCAGGCCGCGGATGTTATTGTGGTCCAGAAGAGGAAGTACGAGGCCTTGTATAGATTGAAAGAGGCCGAGAAGAGTGCCCATACCGCGGACTTGCAAGCTGTGCAGACTTCTTCTTTTGAGGGAGGGAAAAAGTCTGCTGCCGCGGCTCTTCAGGCAACCCATATGAACCTGGAGAAGACCAACAAAGCCAGAGAGGAAGCGGAGGAAAATTTTAATCAAGCTGCGGAATCTCTGAAATCCTCACAGGCCCAGACAGTTGAAGCCGCCCGTGTTGTAGAGATTTCAAATACCAAACTCGCCCTACTCCAGCAGAAATATCAAGAGTTGGAAGACAAGTCTGCTTAGAAGGATGAAGCTCACGCCGCGACAATACAAAAGTTGGAGGTTGATCATGGCGACGCCCTCCAGCTAGCCATAGATCATTCTGTGGAGTCATTCAAAGGCTCCAAGGATTTCTTTCTTATCAATAACATGGCATACCTCCGCGGCTACCAGGAGCTGCGGCAGAGAATTATTAAGAACTTCCTTGATGCCAAGGAGACGGTCCTCGCTTGGAAATTAAGTGATACAGAACATCAAGAGTGCATTGCTGAGCTGAAGGCCACGGCTGAAGAAAGAGCAAGGCTGAGAGCCCAAGCAGAGGCAGAGGCTGCGGATGAGGGGTCGGAAACTTCCGCGGTTGGTGAGGAGGAAGACGAGAATGATGACGCCGCGTCATGAACTTGTAATCTTGTCAACTTTTGAACTGACCTTAATATAGGGTTGCATCCCTTTTGCTAGTTATCTTTTACTGTGGTCGTGGCCTTATTTTCTGTAAACTGCTAATATGAAAGCTGCGGCCATGTTTACTGCCTTGTATATGCTTGCTTGCTTACGACTCTTTGCTCATTTACTTTCATGCCTTAATGAATGGTTGAATGTACCTGCTCTCATATTTGCAAATTGCTTTCTGTATTGAATGAACTTGTAGGAATTGTAGCTAGGTGCGCGGAAGCATAGTATAATTTGATGCAATCTTGTGCTCTTATTAATCATCCGCGGTGTCCTTGTCACTTTATGGCCCCTTTTTGTTCTTCTGGCTGACTATATCACGAGTATTCGTACTTTTTCTAACAACATTGGAACAAGTTCCTTTCCGCGGACAATTAATTCTTTAGAATGTAGCCTTTTTTGTTTTGCCCTTGCACTTTTCACTGTAGGGCTGTGATCCCCCATGTCGCGGTGCCAATGAAGTATGGTTTTGGGGCTGCGGCTTAATTTCTTCAATTTTTCGTAGAAGCCGCGACCGCCTTTTGTTATCTACTCATTTGCCATGTAGAAATAATGAATAGATTGATGCCGCAGTAATTTGAATGAGGGAAAATATTCTGAATTCAATTCCACCTTAGCGACTCTCAGTCGCGGTTGTTTTAATTGAATCTGAATTCAAGTCCACCTCAGCGACTCTCAGTCGCTTTTTCCATTCAGCTATGGCAGGTTGCCATCCAGTGCTAGGGCAGCAGTGGATGAGGATGTCGCGTCATCTACTTGACTGCTGACAAGATAATGAGGCTGTAGAACCTTGCCCTTGGAAAATCGAAGCCATCCTTCTGTAGGTTTGACATGCTTCATGATCATAGTAACAACGCCTCATATACCCTCTTCGGTTTTCTTTCATGGCTTTCCTTTAGTCGATATTGGGACACTATGAAGCCTCCCCAGGCTGGGTTACGTTATTAAGCCACCCATATCTAACCTTGGGACATTATGAAGCCTCCCCAAGCTTATCTTGGGACATTATGAAGCCTCCCCAGGCTGGGTTATGTTATTAAGCCACCCACGGATAATCTTGGGACATTATGAAGCCTCCCCAGGCTATCTTGGGACATTATGAAGCCTCCTCAGGCTTATCTTGGGACATTATGAAGCCTCCCCAGGCTAGGTTATGTTATTAAGCCACCCACGGCTAATCTTGGGACATTATGAAGCCTCCCTAGGCTGGGTTATGTTATTAAGCCACCCACGGCTAATCTTGGGACATTATGAAGCCTCCCCAGGCTATCTTGGGACATTAGGAAGCCTCCCCAGTCTCGATGACGCATCCCGAGAGCTGATAACGGGCGTTGTAAGCCCTCGTGGCCAATTAAAGCTCCCTGAATCCTCGGATGCTTTCGTCAATATGATCATCAAATGATAAGATATAGTTGCACCTCGTGAGGGGAAGTTCCGAGTTAATTAAGATCACAATCCCTCCACAGGTGCATCCCGAAATAATAATAATCTTTCGAGATAATCTGTTATTCCTCCCTTCAAATCTGTTTAAGACAAGAGGTCTTTTTGTGAGACGACAGATTATAAAAGCAAGAGAGAGAGAAATGAGATATGGCAAAATTTGCTAATTCATATATTTATATATGCATGCTCTAGCTAATGACCGTGTTAATAAAACATAAAGTCTTGAGTATTAAGGCTACAATGAGCTTCATAAAACATAAACAGAAATAGTTGAAATTAGAAAGACTAAGGATGAGATGCGGCATGCAGTCGCTGCCAGTTCTGGTTGAATCCCTTATGCATTCTTCAGGAATCGCTGCAGCATCCCTTGCCCAATTAGCCTTTCAACTTCATCCTTCAGAGCATAGCATTGCTCTGTGTCATGGCCATGGTCCTGATGGAATTTGCACCAGGTAGCTTTGTTCCTCTTGTGGGGTGGAGCTCTCAATTTTTCTGGCCACCTCAAAATCTTATCCTCTTTGATGAACTCCAAGATCTCTTCAATGGGGAGGCTCAACTGAGTATAGACACCCAAATTTTTCTCTGATTTCTCTGCTCGCCTTTTTTGACCTCTGACGGTTGATTCTGCGGTTTAATTTACTGCCGTAGCAGGTAAGGCTGGCTTTGTTATTTCCTCCACTTCCGTGCCTATGTTTTTAGATGTCGCGGCCTCTAGAATTAGCACCCTCTGAGTTAGAAAATTGACCTGGGTCTGAAGTGAGGCGTGACTGTCATAGAGGTGATTAAGGTGATTGTATAGTTGCACAATCTCATCCTTGACTTCTGCACTCCGGCTGGATTCTCCTTCCATCTCTGCTTTTGTTAGTCTTTAAAAAGTATATATATATAATTTGAGAACAAACTAACAGAAATGAGCAATCTCAGAGATACTGAAGTAATCAAGTAGGAAATGGGGATGCAGCATTTTCACTGCTACGGGGCACCGTGGCCGCGGCCGCGGCCATAAGGCACGTAGTAAGATGCACTGCCGCGGCCTCATATGAGACACCATGGTAGAGCTAGAGCCCAACTGATTACGCTCCTCAACGTTTGAAGTTTTTCTCCCGAAACTTATGGAGAGCACACCTACTAGGGTTTGTCCATGAGTAAATAACCTCTCGGTGCACAACACGACACATTTTCAATGATAAACCCTAGATCATAGGCCAAGAACAACAAAAAAGGAGTTGATGCAATCCCTCCCTAATCATTCCTCTTTTTGGGGCAAAACCCCATCATGCTTTTCAGCACTAGCTAGATAGAATGATATCACGGGGGTATGCAAAATAGATCTAAAGCCATAAGATGGAGTATATCTAGATATAAGAAATACCCACTTAAGGGTGTGAATGTGAAACAGAGCTCAATAACCAAAATTTTACTCATGAGATTATGATCCAAGGGATCTCCATGAGTAAGATAAGGTGTTTACGAACTCAAAATACAGAGAAACAAGATTTGAAAGATCTTCGATTTCCCACAGACGGCGCCAAACTGATGATACGAGAAATCGTACATAGGTAGATCTCATGCCAACAAGTCAAGTATGAAGTGTAGAATAAATAGATAAAGCAAGTAAATAGAGAGAAGACAAGATATAGAGTGGTTCAGCCCTTAAAATAGGCCTACGTCCACTGTGTTGCTCCGTTCTTATTATATACGTTGTATTGTACAGTATAACATGCCTAAAGAGGCGTACAAGTATGAGAATAAAGGAGAATACATGGTTGTCGCAGTTCCGGGTGTGCCGAAAGTCAGACCACGATGTAGATGAGTAGCCCCCGAGTCGTAGGCTGTGGTTGTATGGAGAGAGTTGTGCAAGGCTTCGCCGGGTGTTGTAGACAGTAATTCCCTAGGAGAGGAAATCAATCCCATCCCCCTTTTAGTTCGAGGTGTGGTCCTCTATTTATAGGAGGGATATGAGTTGTCACGTGCCATGAGCACGTGGTCTGGAGTTGATGTAGTGGAGAGTGCCGTAGACTACAAGGCAACCAGTCGTGCCGCGGCGATTGGCTATAGGAGGGCCGCGCCCTTGTTTGTCTAGGGCTGCGCCCTTGGCTAGGGAAGGGCCATTCCGTGTTCCTACAAGGCCGCGATGCTTCTGTAAGGTCGCGCCCTATGTCTTATTGGGCCGCACCCTATGTTCTCCAGGTCCGCGGCAGGAGGTGTTATATTTGCAATATCAGTTATGATGGAGGATACTTAATTCACCAAGTTTGACGAATAAGGTGATGAAAAATGAAGGTTGGAAAGGTATTTGGATGTGGAAATCATGCTAACTTTGAGAGGGGTTTTCTGAGCTTGCTGGGAATGATGGATCTCTGATCTTCCTCCTCATTTGCAATGGGGTTAGACCCTCCTCTTTATCGGCCCAGGGTATTGCCGAGTGGCATAGACCTGGTCTTACCATTCGAAAGGTATTTTTAGGAACACTACTGATAGGTAGGGTTTGGATCCTTCCCTTTAGTAGTGTCTTTCAGGTTCCTTCAGAAAATCGATCGTAGAGAGCAAACCGTTGATCCGAATCGTGCACGGGATAAATCATTGGAAATCTACATTCAGGTCCGGTAGCTGACTTTGGGTCAAATATGGCTCAAAAGCGTATATTTTTCTTTTAGATAGGGGATCGTCGGACGCAAACGGATCGTTTATCCTCATGGTAAGTCAGAATTGCGCACGGGGTAGATCGTTGGAAAGGTGAGGAGATGTAATTTGACCTTCCAAAGAGGTTGACTCAGTTTGGAGAATGTACTTTGGTCAACTTGGGCCCAGAAGCGCTCAGTGACCTTTCGAAGTAAAATGGATCGTTCGTCCGTACCGTAAGTCAGAATCATGCATGGGGCAGACTGTTGCAAAGGGGTTTCAGTTACCTTAGAAGATTCATTTAGTATTGGTCTAGATATAGAGTTGACTTTGGTCAAATGGATCCTGGGAGCGTCCGTTGACCTCTTGATCAATTTTTGGAGGGAAATGGGTCGTATGTCCGCACCGTAAGTCAGAATTGCGCATGGGATTGATCGTTTGAAAGGGGATTCACCGCCCTTAGAAGATTCATTCAGTCTCATTTGAGTTGAAGAGTTTGACTTTTGGTCAAATGGACCCTGGGAGTGCTCGATGGCCTTTAGGTTAGTACCCGAGGTATGACTTGGGTTTGAAATGATGAAGGGAGGTGCTATGGACCTAAGGAGAGGTTAGGGGGTATTAGAATGGGGTGTCTACACTATGGAAATACTCTCCTATTTCCACATGGGAATATCGAGTGGATGCAACATCCCCATTGGCTTATGGTGGTCTACCTTCACTAATTGGAAGGTAACACACTTCAAGATAAATTTAGTTGTGCCCTGCTTCATCCATGACCTCCAATACTTCATGTTCATATCTTGGTTCATCTAATCTGCACTGGGACACCCATGAGACTCTAACATCATTACATGTCTCAAATCCTCATCATTTAGACCCAGGAGGCCCCCATTAAAACATAAAATTTTCCTTTATACTAATCTACTATGACTCAACGCCACCAACTAATAACTGGTGAACTCTGTCTTGGTAATACTAATCCCCTATTTGGGATTTCACCACCCTCCTAATAATCTCATGTGTGATAGTTAACATGAAAATGAACACTCTGGCCACCTTATAATCATATTGAAGCTCTTTATAGTTCGCCTTGCAAATCTAAACTATCTCCCATGCTGGTCGTTGGATTAATGCATTTGCCACTATGTTAGGCTTCCTTAGATATTAAATACCAAACTGGTAATCCTTCACGAACTACAACCACCACCTCTGCCTCATGTTCAGATCTTTCTGTATAAAAGGATACTGAAGATATTTATGGTCTATGAATAGGGTAAAACGCTCCCCCAACAGATAGTGCCTCGAAATCTTCAAGGAAAAAATAACTGTGTCAAACTCCAAATCATGTTTGGTATTATTTCTCTCATGGGGCTTAAGCTTACGATATGCATAAGTATTATCCCTCTTCTCATAATATAATACACTCCCAAGTCCCTACAAGGATACATTAGTATAGACACGATACTCCAATCCTCCCCTAGGCAGTGAAAGTATGGTGTTGAAGTTAATTTGTCCTTTAGTTCATCAAAGGCTAACTGACAATGGCCATCCTAAATAGACAGCACCCTCACCGCCTATACCTTCCTCAGATCAACCCTAGTGCCCATAATCTTTGTTAAATATCAAATGAATCATCAATAGTATATGTCCAACCTCGAAAAACTATGAACCTCGGTCAGTTTCGTGGGTTGTACCCATTCCCTCACGGCCTATACCTTACTCAGATCAACCGTAGTACCCATGTTAGACACAATGTTGCCTAAAAATTACACCTCCCAAAGATAAAACCCATATTTCTCAATTTTGGCATACAATTGCTGATCTCATAGTGTCTGTAAAACTATACACCTATGCTTGGCATTCTCATCCTCAGAGAAAGATTGAACCAGAATATCGTTGATAAACACAATCGCAAACTAGTTAAGGAACTCTCTAAAAACCCAGTTCATTAAATCCATAATTACTAATGGAACATTGGTGGGCCCAAATGGCGTTGTGTTAGAAATGTAGTCTTAAGAACGTCTTCCTCTCTAATGCGTAACTGATGATAATTGAACCTCATATATATCGGGAAGAAGTAAGGTCCTCCTCTTAGGTGGTCAAATAGATCATTAATTCGAGGCAGTGGATAGTTGTTTCGTATCATGACCTTGTTCAACTCTCTATAATCATACTCAACTGAAGTTATCCATCCCTCTTCTTGATGAATAACATCGGCACACCTAAGGATGAAGTACTCCATCTGATGAAACCATGCCCTAGATGGTGCTAAATCGTCTCCCTTAACTTTCCCATATCAGATGGGGCCATACAATAAGGCTCTCGGGTATTAGGATTCTACTCGATGCTAAGTGAATAACAAACTCAATTTCTCAGTTTGACGACAACCCGAGTATCTCCTGAAATACATCCTCAAACTCCTTCACCACTAAAATTTAGTCAACGAAAACAACCACCTCCTGTGAGGTATCATCTTTAATGTAATACAAGTGTGTGCTCGACCCTACCTCGGGAAGAGGCATCGCCACTAAGAACGTCTCATGTCTTAGAATTGAGAACACAATAGTCCTGCAAAATAATTCACCATTGCTCGGTATCCATCTAACCAATCCATACCTAAAATAACATCATACCACTCCATATCAAAACATAATATACCCACATAGATGTCCACACCCTTATAGATGGAGTGTATAAGCGACCAACTACCCAATGGTGGATCCACACACATAAGAAGACAACCCTATGTCCCTAAGAGGATGGCATCTCATGAAAATCAGTCACTATGAAAGAGTGTGATGCTCCGTTGTCAAAAAGTTTCATACCCTCAATTTTTGTGAATAAGAAACATTCCCACTACTAGTGGTGGTGCCTGTGGGGCCTCCTACATGATGGAATCTCTAATGTTATAAACACATCCATACTATAACTAGCCCTATTGTAGTAGGTTTTGTGGGGATAGTGCTACAGGTGGCATTTGTGCCTGTTGCTGCCTAATGTTGGAAATCCTTCCTCTTATGGCATGTCTGTCAAAAAATAAATTACTGGCTCGGGGACTCCATCTATCTCAGGCTCTAATAGACCAGACGGTGCCAAATTTTCTATTGACCCTGATGGCCTCATCCCATCTAGGCTCCCCCACTGTTCCCTTGGGCCCGGAGGCCTTGAGAACCTGTTGCTACTGAGGAACCTATTGGCCCTGCCTATAACCTCCATCATGTCATTGCTCTTCTCCTGATTCCCCTGACGGGAATCTTGCCCCTCATGTATACCAGACTTTTCTACTATTGTGGTTCTTCACTAGAACTTCTTGGTCCTACCTTGCTCGACTGTCTGTTCTCACCTCCTCTCTTCATTCCCTTCATATGGAAGAGATGGTCCTAGCAGTGTAAGTGTGTGGCATTGACAACATCTATATAAGTCACCAATATATGGTTGTCAATCAAGTGCTACCTGATCATCCAGGCTAGTCCATCCATATACTTCACTTTCTTCCTTTCCTTATTGTTCACTTAATCAGTGCAAAGTTATCCAAACGAGTAAACCCCTCCTCGTACTCGGTTACTGAGCGGTCTCCCTAGATCACGTCATTAAATGTTTTTTGCATCTTTGTCTCAACTACTTGGGGAATGTTTTTTCTATCAAACTGCCCTAAGAACTATATAATAGACATCGTATCCCTCCCCTCAATAGTTGTTACCAACTCCCACCTCTTTAATGCCGCTACGACCAATCTGAATGTGGACAACATTTGATTATATGCATTGCTAATGTAGACCATGCACAGGTGGCACTATATAATTTTATTCCATTGGCATGCCGCAATCACGTCTAAACTCCATTAAAACTTTAGTCGGTGGTGGACCTTCTAAAAATCCTCCCTAACCCTCTGCAACTTTGATGGCCCCGAGTGGGCCAGGACAACTGGAACCACTAGCTGCAGTGGCTACTGGGCCTGTGGAAAATGAAGAGTCTTTGTACTCATCGATGTATTAACTTCATGAACCACTATCACTACCACCTCTATAGCTAACAGTGTCCCATGTCATGGTTGTGCCTACGGTGCCTATGGATCCCACTGAGCCTCCCTCACATTATCCTTAGCCACTGCTCTCGTCTCTTGTCCTCTCCTAAGTGGCATCTAAAAATAGATCAAATTGTATGAGTTCACAGTAAATACAAATATAACAGTAGAAGAACGTAATTTCAAATGCATAATAATGAATACAACAGTCCCAATATTGGGGACCGATGTCAAAGAACGATATGCTGAAGTTGTATTAAGCTGTATAGATCCTACAAACACTATAACCTGATGCTTCGATACCATCAATGACACCCCGCCTATGTTAAACACAATTGATTAGTCCTTTTTCAAAGTAACTAGGAATCTCATATGTTTAAATTAATCAAACCATCCACACAATAACAATCAGAACAATCGCACAACATATATATTTTTAAATAAGACCGAATAAACCATCGACTCCAAAAAAAATAATACAACTACAAACTAAAATAAATATCTGAATACAATTTCATAAATAAATTGAAAAACTAAAGAGTCTGAGGGAAACACACCCAAATGAAATACTAAAAAAATCTTATCTAGAATGAATTAGCTAAAGCGTCTAAAGAAACTCTACAAGCCTCCACAAGTTCTGCACCTACGCATCCCGGGTTAGAATCATCAAGCTTGGCGTTCCTATGGATGGACAACTAAAAGGTTTTAAAAATATTTTGACATGGGTAAGAGCCCAAGAAAATAATTTGAAAATATTAGAAATAGGATTTATGCGATTATCCTAGCATCGATCAATATAAGGGAATGATAACGCATGTGGAATAATACGCCACTAAGAACAAATATATGTATATGTAAATATATAGAATCTAAGAGAGTTAAGTTTAAAGAATATAGAAAAATAGAAAAGAAAAGGAAAAGGACTCGAGTCTCGGGTTTTACCTTGACATGCCTACGTAGACTATAGAGGCATCGAGGTCCATGTTGTTCGTATGCGAAATGAGGGGTGGGATTTATCCCATAAATCAAATCGGGGACTTCTAATATGTGTGTGTGTGTTTAAAAAGTGTTTTAGTTGTGAGAAAAGTGTGGGAAGAGTGTGAGAATTCCCGTTTGGAATTTATGAGCAAATCCTCTTTTTCTTGTTTTTTTAGGTTTTATTTATATCAAAATAAGAGATGTGCAATAATAATAAATAAAAATTATATTAGGATATGAGAGATGAGAGAATGAAATTACTAAGTAACAAAACAATCGAATGCGAATTTAGGAAAATTTAAAAAAGGAATTGAGAAAGTTGGACCTTCTTGAAGATATTGAGCTTTATTTTAGATTTTGGAGAGCATCCCTTGCACTTGGGTTATGATGGAGGATACTTAATTCACTAAGTTTGATGAAGAAGGTGATGAAAGGTGAAGGTTGGAAAGGTATTTGGATGTGCTAATCACGCTAACTTTGAGAGGGGTTTTCTGAGCTTGCTAGGAGTGATGGATCTCTGATCTTCCTCCTCATTTGCAATGGGGTTAGGACCTCCTCTTTATAGGACCAGGGTATTACCGATTGGGATAGACCTAGTCCTACCATTCGTAAGGTGTTTTTAGGCACACTGCCAATAGGCAAGGTTTGGATCCTGCCCTTTAGTAGTGTCTTTCAGGTTCCTTCGAAAAATTGGTCGTAGAGAGCAAACCTTTGATCTGAATCGTGCATGGGATAAATCATTGGAAAGCTACTTTAGATACCTTAGAAAGTATTTGGACTCCTCTCAGGTCCGTTAGCGGACTTTGGGTCAAATATGGCTCAGAAACGTGCATATGTCCTTTGGATGGGGGATCGCCGGACGCAAATGGATCGTTTGTCCGCATGGTAAGTCAGAATTGCGCACGGGGTAGATTGTTGGAAAGGCGAGGAGATGTAATTCGACCTTACAAAGAGGTTGACTCAGTTTGGGGAATTTACTTTGGTCAACTTGGGCCTGGAAGCGCTCAGTGACCTTTCGGAGTAAAATGGATTGTTCGTCCGTACCGTAAGTTAGAATCATGCATGGGGCAGACCGTTGGAAAGGGGTTTCAGTTCCCTTAGAAGATTCATTTATTATCCGTCGATATAAAGATTTGACTTTGGTCAAATGGATCCTGGGAGCGTCCGTTGACCTCTTGATCGAGTTTCGGGGGAAAATTGGTCGTATGTCCGCACCGTAAGTCAGAATTGCACATGGGATGGACCGTTTGAAAGGGGATTCAGTGCCCTTAGAAGATTCATTCAGTCTCATTTGAGTAGAAGAGTTTGACTTTCTGTCAAATGGAGCCTAGGAGTGCCCGATGGCCTTTAGGTTAATACCCGGGGTATGACTTGGGTTTGCAATGATGAAGGGAGGTGCAATGGACCAAAGGAGAGGTTAGGGGATATTAGAATGGGGTGTCTACACTATGGAAATACTCTCCTATTTCCACATGGGACTATCGAGTGGATGCAACATCCTCATCGGCTTATGGGGGTCTACCTTCACTAATTGGAAGGTAACACACTTTAAGACAAATTCAGTTGTGCCCCGCTTCATCCATGACCTCCAATACTTTATGTGCATATCTTGGTACATCTAATCTTCACTGGGACACCCATGAGACTCTAACATCACTACATGTCTCGAATCCTCATCATTTAGACCCATGAGGCTCCCATTAAAACATAAAATTTTCCTTTATATCGATCTACTATGACTCAACACCATCAACTAATAACTGGTGAAATCTGTCTTGGTAATACTAATCCCCTGTTTGGGATTTCACCACCCTCATAATAATCTCATGTGTGATAGCTAACATGAACATGAACACTCCGACCACCTTATAATCATATTGAAGATCTTTATAGTTCGCCTTCCAAATCTAAACTATCTCCCACGCTGGTCGTTGGCTTAATGCATTTGCCACTATGTTAGGCTTCCTTAGATATTAAATACCAAACTGGTAATCCTTCACGAACTACAACCACCACCTTTGCCTCATGTTCAGATCTTTCTTTATAAAAGGATACTGAAGATATTTATGGTCTATGAATAGGGTAAAACTCTCCCCCAACAGATAGTGCCTCGAAATCCTCAAGGCAAAAATAACTCTGTCAAACTCCAAATCATGTTTGGTATTATTTCTCTCATGGGGCTTAAGCTTACGATATGAATAAGTATTAGCCCTCTTCTCATAATATAATACACTCCCAAGTCCCTACAGGGATACATTAGTATAGACACAATACTCCAATCCTCCCCTAGGCAGTGAAAGTATGGGTGTTGAAGTTAATTTGTCCTTTAGTTCATCAAAGGATAACTGACAATGGCCATCCTAAATAGACAGCACCCTCACCGCCTATACCTTCCTCAGATCAACCCTAGTTCCCATAATCTTTGTTAAATATCAAATGAATCATCTATAGTATATGTCCATCCTCGAAAAACTATGAACCTCGGTCAGTTTCGTGGGTTGTCCCCATTCCCTCACGGCCTATACCTTACTCAGATCAACCGTAGTACCCATGTTAAACACAAGGTCGCCTAAAAATTAAACCTCCTAAAGGTAAAACCCATATTTCTCAATTTTGGCATACAATTGGTGATCTCATAGTGTTTCTAAAACTATACACATATGCTTGGCATTCTGATCCTCAGAGAAAGATTGAACCAGAATATCGTTGATAAACACAGTCGCAAACTAGTTCAGGAACTCTCTAAAAACCATGTTCATTTTTTTTTAATCAGGATATTTATTGAGTCTATAGAGATAAAAGCCCTCTCACATGGCTTACAAGCAAATCAAACAAAGACCTTTTCGGAAACTACTAAAATAGATGCTTTAATCTCTTTAGGGAGATCACTGTAATTTTGAAAGCTTAAAGAGCTTTGATGATAGGATCCATGATTGGCAAGCAACACTGCAATTTTATTGGCTTCTGATGAACATAACTTGATGAGGAAATGATTAGTTTGGAGAAATTCATTGATTTCAGAAATTTCGGTCCTTATACGCCACTGAGATGTAGAAGAAGATATAAAATATTGAAGAATATTTTCTGAATCTACTTCGATGTCTATGTTAGAAATACCCTTCTCCTTGCAAAACTTGATCCCAACCAAAATAGCTTGAATTTGAGCTTCAATCGATGAATTTGGAGATAAAGCATTTGAGCAAGCCCAAATGAATTGACCCGTATCATTTCGAATAATAGAGTCAATATCCATATTGTTCCCTGTCTTGGCAACACAGTTGAGTTTGAGTCTACCTTTTGGAGGACATTTTAAATCCATAATTA
The DNA here is from genome assembly GCA_949130495.1 of Sambucus nigra. Taxonomy (NCBI): domain Eukaryota; kingdom Viridiplantae; phylum Streptophyta; class Magnoliopsida; order Dipsacales; family Adoxaceae; genus Sambucus; species Sambucus nigra. The sequence goes on along the minus strand of OX422217.1, from coordinate 55,654,806 downwards.
CTAATAGAACATTGGTGAGCCCAAATCGCGTTGTGTTAGAAATGCAGTCATAAGGATGCCTTCCTCTCTAATCCGTGACTGATGATAATCGAACCTCATATCTATCCGGAAGAAGTAAGGTCCTCCTCTTAGGTGGTCGAATAGATCATTAATTCGAGGCAGTAGATAGTTGTTTCGGATCATTACCTTGTTCAACTCTCTATAATCATACTCAACTGAAATTATACATCCCTCTTCTTGATGAATAACATCGACACACCTAAGGATGAAGTACTCCGCCTGATGAAACCCTGCCCTAGAAGGTGCTAAATCATCTCCCTCAACTTTCCCATATCAGATGGGGCCATAAAATAAGTCCCTCGGGTATTAGGCTTGAACTCGATGCTAAGTGAATAACAAAGTCAATATCTCAGTTCGACGACAACCCGTGTATCTCCTGAAATACATCCTCAAACTCCTTCACCACTAAAATTTAGTCAACGAAAACAAGAACCTCCTGTGAGGTATCATCTTTAATGTAATACAAGTGTGTGCTCGACCCTACCTCGGGAAGAGGCATCGCCACTAAGAACATCTCATTTCTTGGAATTGAGAACACAATAGACTTGCAAAATAATCCACCATTGCTCGGTATCCATCTAACCAATCCATACCTAAAATAACATCATACCACTCCATATCTAACATAAGAAGGTCGGTGTCAAAACATAATATACCCACATTGATGTCCACACCCTTACAGATGGAGTGTATAAGCAACCCACTACCCAACGGTGACTCCACACACATAAGAAGACAGCCCTATGTCTCGAAGAGGATGGCATCTCATGAAAATCAGTAACTATGAAAGACTGTGATCCTCCGTTATCAAAAAGTTTAATACCCTCAATTTTGTGAAAAAGAAACATTCCCACTACTACTAGTGGTCCCTGTGGGGCCTCCTACATGATGGAATCTCTGACGTTATAAACACGTCCATACTGTAACTACCCCTCTTGTAGTAGGTTGTGTGGGGATAGTGATATAGGTGGCATTTGTGCATGTTGCTTCCTAATGTTGGAAATCCTTCCTATTATGGCATGTTTGTCATCAAATAAATTACTGGCTCGGGGACTCCATCTATCTCAGGCTCTGATAGACCAGACGGTGCCAAATTTTCTATTGACCCTAATGGCCTCAGCCCATCTAGGCTCCCCCACTGTTCCCTTGGGCCTGAAGGCCTTGAGAACCTGTTGCTACTGAGGACCCTATTGGCCCATCCTATAACCTCCATCATGTCATCGCTCTTATCCTGATTACCCTGATGGGAATCTTGCCCCTCATGTCTGCCAATCTTTTCTACTATTGTGTTTCTTCACTAGAACTTCTTGGTCCTACCTTGCTCGACTGTCTGTTCTCACCTCCTCTCTTGATTCCCTTCATATGGAAGAGATGGTCCTAGCAGTGTAAGTGTGTGGTATTGACAACATCTATATAAGTCACCAATATAGGGTTGTCAATCAAGTTCTACCTGATCATCCAGGCTAGTCCATCCATAAACTTCACTTTCTTCCTTTCCTTATTGTTCACTTAATCAGTGCAAAGTTATCCAAATGAATAAACCCCTCCTCGTACTCGGTTACTAAGCGGTCTCCCTAGATCACGTCACTAAATGTTTTTTTCATCTTTGTCTCAACTACTGGGGGAATGTATTTTCTAACAAACCGCACGAATAACTATATAATAAACATCGTATCCATCCCCTCAATAGTTGTTACCAACTCCCACCTCTTTAATGCCGCTACGACCAATTTGAATGTGGACATCATTTGATTATACGCATCGCTGATGTAGACAATGCACAGGTGGCACTATATAACTTTCTTCCAATTGCATTCCGCAATCACGTCTAAACTCCATTAAAACTTTAGTCGGTGGTGGCCCTTCTAAAAATCCTCCCTAACCCTCTCCAACTTTGATGGCCCCGAGTGGGCCAGGAAAACTGGAACCACTAGCTGCAGTGGCTGCTGGGCCTGTGGAAAATGAAGAGTCTTTGTACTCATCGATGTATTAACTTCATGAACCACTATCACTACCACCTCTATAGCTAACAGTGTCCCATGTCATGGTTGTGCCTACGGTGCCTATGGATCCGACTGAGCCTCCCTCACATTATCCTTAGCCACTGCTCTCGTCTCTTGTCCTCTCCTAAGTGGCATCTAAAAATAGATCAAATTGTATGAGTTCACAGTAAATACAAATATAACAGCAGAAGAACGTAATTTCAAATGATTAATAATGAATGAAACAGTCCCAATATTAGGGATCGATGTCAAAGAACGCTATGCTGAAGTTGTAGTAAGCCGTATAGATCCAACAAACACTATAACCTGATGCTTCGATACCATCAATGACACCCCGCCTATGTTAAACACAATTGATTAGTCCTTTTTTAAAGTAACTAGGAATCTCATATGTTTAAATTAATCAAACCATCCACACAATAACAATCAAAACAATCGCACAACATATATATGTTTAAATAAGACCGAATAAACCATCGACTCCAAAAAAAATAATACAACTACAAACTAAAATACATATCTGAATACAATTTCATAAATAAATTGAAAAACTAAATAGTTTGAGGGAAACACACCCAAATGAATACTAAAAAAATCTTACCTAGAATGAATTAGCTAAAGCGTCTAAAGAAACTCTACAACCCTCCACAAGTTCTGCACCTACGCATCCCGGGTTAGAATCATCAAGCTTGGCGTTCCTATGGATGGACAACTAAAAGGTTTTGAAAATATTTTGACACGGGTAAGAGCCCAAGAAAAAAAATTTAAAATATTTATCAGAGATTAAATCATTTATTTATGATGCATGTAAATTCCATGTACGCTCTCTTGAGATCCTCACCTTTCAACTAATGTTCACGCCTAACGTATCCTATCTAGCTATGATGCCCATAGCAACTAGGTAACATATCTCAATAACCTCGATAAGTATAGCTCACCCGTATTACCCGTACAACACACTATCACAGTCTCAATAATCAATTTTTATCCATGTATTATTATTGAGTCAATTAATTGAGTGTCTCTACTGAAATACTTCTAGATATACACAATCTATCAGTTCTACTATCACACATAAGTAGGTATTTTACACTTGCATATATTTAACACACATATGATAAATACAGCTATAGCATCCCTGGAATGGCCCCTCGTGATGCTAGCATACTCTGCTATGAATTCCATGTACCTCTCATACTACTCAAGAACTATTGGTTCCAATGTCTCCTCGCACCCAAAATCAACCAATACACATTGGATTGACATGTTTGTCCCCCTAATACATGACACGTAGTGAGCCTACCTAAGTTCCATTCTCGTGGGAACAAATCTAAACCTCACTAGATTTGCAAAGGTGGGATCGCCCTCTACACAGAAGTCTCCGAATAACAGGAAGAGTAGGTATGTTCACACACACAACCAAATCACAACCATAGGTATTCACATAACCTATATCTATAGATTATTCATTAGGTATACAGAAAACCCATCATATAAGTTCATATGTAGTATATATCTCTTGCATACTCATTGTACAAACAAATACAATTCTAACGTCTCATTATATATTTCGGGGTATCTCTCACTACCCTAAGGGTCCTATTTATCCCTTAATAAATATCAGTAGCTAATACACTCATACAATGCTGGTCCAAATAATAGGTTAACTTATCTCTTCATGATCCGTCCTATTCTTGTGAATTTTTAAATCTTCACATTTTCTCGGTAGGTTCTAGCCTTTAATCCTCCAATTTTGGCAAAGCCTAAACTATATCATATTCCCACTAAAATTCATTATGTCCATTACTATTGTTTAAGAATAACCCAAAACCCTCTAGGTTAATTATTTACAAATTAGATCTTAAAAGGAAAAAATCAAAGATTCTGGTAAATCAAATCATATCTCCCAAGGGGCCGAACCAATTTGCCTACCGAATGGATTCGCCCTTGGGCTGAATCGATTCAAAAAGTAGCAGATATCTTCTTCCTCTATACAGTTACATTTTTCACCATTATGATATTTTCAAATCTTCGTGCAACGTTCTAAAACTCCCAGTTAACATTACTAATTGTCATTCATATTTATAGGGATCATCTTTATCATTATTAACATAATAATTTCTCCAAAAATCAACCCAAGAACAGATCAAAACTCAATATTTATTAAAAACCCTACTTTTTGTGTGTTCTTCATCCCAAATCAACCATTCAACCAGATGTCTCACACGATTATTGGCACATGTAAACTGATTTTGTGTCCTCTACATATGTGGATTCATTCTACATGCAATCCTACCCCAAATCTTGTGATTTACTCATAAAAAACCCAAGGATATCATCAATTATCATTAAACCCTACACCACATGGGTATTATAACTCATTCGAAAATCCAAGCTAAAGATTTTCCTTGTCATTCAAAAGTCTAATAATATGTTGATTGTGATGGAATCCTTTGCGTTCGATCACGATTCCAGCCACAACTTTAAAGAGAAAGATGTTACACCTGCACAAACTCTCTTTTCTTCCTCTCTAATGGCCTTTCCTATCTTCTCCATTGATTCATACGGTTTGAGATATGTTATGTTGCTACCCCAAATGACTAAACTTAAGTTTTAAATCCCAATTCTAAAAATTTGACTAACGGGCCAAGCCCAAGTGACCCAAGAACACTCCCTTATGGACTCGATTATGAATAAAAAGGCACCTGAATCTAAATACAACACCCGAGTACACTATTCCAACAATGTCGACCCATTCGGAGTCAACCGTGACCTCGAAACTTCCATTCGAGTCACTCTGTAATAATGGTCTATCCCCAAACTCAATTAGTCTACATAAGACTCCTAGTTGGGATATAATGTTGTCATGTCCCTATCGCTCGCAATGACGTAAATTAATTATTTACTTTTCACTTAGTAATCTTATTTCACAAATATTAACCATTATCTCTACTAATTAATATTTTTTTATTCACACTTGATAATTAATTCAATAAAATTATGACGCGTGTGTAATTTTAAAATATTCAAATTAATTACATAATAAATGCTCAGAAATATGGAGTGTTACAGTATGAAAAAAGTAAAGTCGAGTCATAGAATGGAACTTCCTTAAAAAGCAACCAATCCACACTTTAACCATTCCAATACCTACAAAATCTCAATTATACCTCGCAAAACGTATACAAATTCATAATAGAGATAGCCTTGTTATCCAACATAAATATAGGCATAAGGAACACAAAAGTGATGGAATGCATAAAGATAAAGGGCACAAATATTTAATACTCATCACCTATCAATTACTTATCTCGTATTGCATATAAATTTCAATCATAATTCTTATTATACTTGCTTCAAAATATATTGCTCTTGAATAAACAATGAAAGATTATTACAAGCATATAGAGAAGGGGAAGATTATTTTCTTATAGTTGCTCGACATATTGCGAAAGATGTGAAATTCATACGATGCCCATGCAATCAATGTGAAAATATTTTACAATTTGGTATGACAGAACTAAGACAACATTATTATAGTTTAGGTGTTGTTCCAATTTATACTTCATGAAAATGGCATGGAGGGAGATATCAGAGTGAATCATCACCAAATATTGTTATGAGTGGGACTATTTGTAAAGATTACAACATGGATACCATGGTGGAGGTTGAAGATATAACGGAGATGGTTAAGGTTATAAAAGAAAACACCACTAGAAATGTAAAACAAATTTAAAAGTTTCTTGTAGGAGCATAAAACCCATTGTATGAATTTTATAAAAAGTATACAAAGTTATTTGTTGATATGCCCTAAATGTACCCCATCGGCTCCGAGACATCAACCTCGGCCATGGAGATGGCCGATGTTGAAAGGGCCTTAGATCAATAACCAATGGTCTCGTCCAAAACAAGCTCGGCCATGGACGATGTTATTAGTCACCTCGGCAGGTGAGGTCTCCGTAATCCACAGGGGTGGTTATCCATTTGGTCGCCAAAGGCTTGCAACCTCAGCTTGGTTCAGGACCGAGGTTTACATCCCATCATCATAACCAATCTCGGCTGAGGATCAACTAACATTTCTACTATGCTACCATTACCTCGGACCAGGCTGACGTCATAGCTCAACATGCCTTACCTCAGCTTTCCCACTGGGCCAAGGTTACCACCTCGTCCTCTTCCAGGTTGAGGTTGGGACCATTCGTAAATGGCCGAGCCCTTATCAGCATATGTATTGTTGGGAACACGTGTACACAATCAGTTATAACCGAATCATTCCCCTCACGTGGGGGAATATTGAGGTCATCATTATCTATATGAGATCAGCCAGGTGTTATCCTCATACTGGTCCGATCCTTATGTGCATGTTCATTGCATGCTTGGGGGGTACATTACACCCCCCAGGCACTATATATAGAGGTCATCCTCTACCTTGTAAAGGATTTAAAATTAGGAACCCTAGCTGAAACTCTGTTAAAACATACAACAGAGAGAGAAAGCTTGAGAGATTGTATCCATGGCCATTAGTGCCCTCATACAGTGATATTAATCACACACTTGCACGGTGGACGTAGGCCTAATTGGCTAAACCACTTATACTTTTGAGTTGTTCCTCTTTTCCTCACCTCATTCTCTTATACTTGATATACTTGTGATGCCATTGTTATACATTGATTATAGCTCATATACACCTTACCCGGTGGTGCTATTTCCAGCATCATCATTTTGGCGTCGTCTGTGGGAACGGAAAGTTGTCTCTTCCTCATTGTTCGCTTAACCTTACTGGAGACTCTGGTGGTGAACCAGGACTCACCCCTTGCGTGGAGCTATTTCACCATTGAAAGAGGTCCTATAAGGTATTAAGCTCATTTACTACACAAGCTCTTTTGTTCTAACACATGGCACTAGAATTACCATCACCTCTTCCGTCGCCTGGTGCGGGAGGACCTAGCTCCAGCTAGGCACCGCCCCAATTTGAAATAGCGGAGGTGGCCGTAGCCTTGAGGTCTTTGGCTGTAATGCAACAAGCAATGCAGGAGCAATTTGCACAGCTCAGCCAAAATATTATGAGGCCACCTGGAGTCTCACTGGATATGATCACTCCGACGGCTATTCAGCCTCATCATGATCCCAGGGGACCACCCCAGGCACCGCGAAAAGACCAACCTACACCCCAACGGAGGAGGGACATTACTGACCCTAGGCGCTTGCGCTTGAGGAGGCAAGGAAACCCTTTTCCCTAAGGACACGTATAATGATCTAGAGGTGGAAGAGGTCCTGAAAGATTATTGAGAGCCATATGAGGTATCGAACAACACAGTTCGTCCTATCCAACGGAGCCAAGGTTATGGAGACAGAAGAGGTGAAGCCCAATAACGAGGATCATCTTTTGATCGACTGAGCAAAGGGTCATCCTTTGGAAGGCTCGACCCCGTAAATGACCTAAGGCAGAGGTTGTCAAGGTCGAGGAGTGCAGCCAACTCATAAAGGGAAGAGAGGCAAAGTTGGCCTCATTATGGATAAGGAAGAGACCAAGAAGAGGTCAACAACAGACGTTGTGCTGCGGCAGGGGAACCCTCAGTCCACCCCTTGAAGGTGACTGGGGATAACCTTGGCCAAGTCGACATTGTAAAACCATGGAATTACTCCATCCAATGTCTTGAGGACAAGATAAGAGACCTCATCAAAAGTCGGGATCCACTACGAAGAGGTTTCTCAGAAGGCTCTCCATTCGTGGCTAAGATAGTGAGCTTTCCTAGCCCGACCAAGTTCAAGACACCTATAGTGACTCCCAAGTATGATGGTAGCACTAATCCTGTACATCATAATTAAATGTACTAGTCAACGACGGACATTTACTCAATACTAGATGAGATGAAATGCCGGGCCTTCTTCGGGACTTTGACGGGAGCTACGTACATATGGTTTACTTCTCTTATGAAGAATTTAATTGAGAACTTTAAGGGCTTTGCTGAATAATTCATTCACAATTTCTGCTTTGGGGTAAGACCTCAAAAGAAGACCACCCATCTGTTGTATTTCAAGCAAGGCAAGCATGAGAACCTAAGAGAATACATCGCCAGGTTCAACAAAGAAAAACTTGAGGTTAAAAATTACGAAGAGAATATTTCCATGACCGACCTCAGAGGAGGTCTTCATTAAGGGAAGCTATTGTGGAAACTTGCAAAAGACCCTCCAAAGTCCATGGCAGAGCTATTGGCAACTGCAGGGAGGGTCATGAACACTGAAGAGGCCATGGCTGCTAAGTACGAGGATGAGAACGGCGGTAGTAGCAGAAAGTTCCAAATAAAGAAGGATGGAAAGAAGAGGTCAGTTGATGACAAGTTTGCACGATATACCCCTCTTACTGTAAGCTGCGAACACATCCTCAATGAGATCAAGAATGACCGATCCCTAAGATGGTCAAAGAGGTTGAAGGCTCCTCTACATAAGAGGAACCAAAACTTATGGTGTGAATTCCACCAAGACCATCGTCATGTCACAGACAAGTGCTTCGCCTTAAAGGATGAGATTGAGAAGATGTTGAAGTCAGGAAAGTTGAGGAAATATATTGATGGCAAAGCTCCCAAAAGGGGAAGAGAAAACCCCAAAAAGAAGAGACACGACAGGTGTCGTGACGATACCACGGTAAGAGAAGACGATGGCTCGGATGACGGTGATGAAGACGATCCGAACCTCCCACCAAAAGATGACAACACCCCAGTAAAGAGGGTTGGTATGATATCCTTTGGTGTTAACATCATATGCGGAGGACTTGTAGGGGGTGGTTCTGAGGTGGCTGACCGGAAGGCCCATGTGGCAGAGGCCAAGTCAGTGGACAAACTTGAAGTAGTAAATCTAACATTTTCTGAGACGACGCAGAAGAGAAAGAAGGTGGACATGGACACTCTCGTAGTTGGGTTTTCCCGACTCGACTTCAAAGGCATCCTAGCTCCACACGATGACCCTTTGGTGATCACAACAAGAGTTCATGGATGTGAGGTGCAGAGAATCCTTGTAGATGGAGGAATTTCTGCAGATGTGATTTTATGGCCCTGCTTCAAAAGCCTGGGCCTTAGCAGAGCTAGGCTGGTACCCTATCATCATCTGTTAATGGGGTTCAGTGGCGAAAAGCTCCCTCCGTTGGGCATGTATGAGATGGACGTGCAAATGGGCAATAAGTGGCCTAAGAGGATAACCCGGAATATCAACTTTTTCATTATTGACGAAAATGTCTTCTCGGCCTATAACCTCATTATAGGAAGAGTAGACCTGAAGGAGTTTGAAGCCCTGCCATCGACGATCCACCAGATGCTAAAATTCCTGACCCCCTGTGGAGTAGGGGAAGTGCAGGGTGACCAGACCATAGCACGAGAATGCTACTTCAACTCGGTTGAAGAGAGAGAGGCTCATAAGAGAGCAACTACCACATATAATATTGATACACTTAATCCCAGAGATGAAAATAAACTGAAGAAAGGAGAGGCCGTAGAAGAGGTAGAATCCATTTCCCTCAATAAGGACGAGCCAGAAAAAACCGTCTAGGTCGGCAAAGCCCTAAAGGCAGAAATCAAGGAAGAGATGATAGACTTCCTGAGGAAGAGGCAGAGTGTCTTCGCTTGGAGTCACGCGAACATTCCTGGCATCAGCCCTGAAGTTACGTGCCACAAGCTGAATGTGACTAAGGATGCTAGTCCAATCAAACAAAGACGAAGAATTTACTCCAGGGAGAAGTACGACATCATCCGAGAAGAAGTCAGAAAGTTGGAAGAGGCTAAGTTTATCAGAGAAGTCATATATCTGGAGTGGCTATCGAATGCAGTCATTGTACCCAAAGCCAATGGAAAATGGAGAATGTGCATAGACTTCACCGACCTGAACAATTCTTGCCCAAAAGAAAATTATCCCTTACCTGGAATCGACCAGATGGTGGATGCAACTGCAGGACATGAGCTCATGAGCTTCATGGACGTGTACTCAGGCTACAACCAGATTTTCATAGATGCCGAAGACTCAAAGAAGACAGCCTTCATCACTGATAAAGGGACGTATTGCTACAAGGTTATGCCCTTTGGATTGAAAAATGTGGGGTCAACATACCAACGTCTTGTGATTAAGATGTTGGAAGACCAAATAGGTAAGACTATATAAGTGTACGCCGACGATATGTTAACGAAGAGCTTAAAGGCATGCACCCATATGGAAGACCTGGAAAAGACTTTCGATACCATGGACTTGTACAGAATGAAACTCAACCCTGCGAAGTGTGTCTTCAGGGAAGGAGTCAGGAAATTTCTTGGATTCATTATCAATCTGAGGGGACTAGAAGAGAACCCTAAGAAAATCAAGGTTTTGCTCGACATGAAGACACCAAAGAGTATCAAGGACATTTAGAGGCTTACTGGAAGAGTAGCTTCACTCAACAAATTTATTTCAAGAGCAACGGACAAGTGTCTTCCATTCTTTAAGGTGCTTAGAGAGGCCTTTGAGTGGGACAAAGAGTGTGATGAGGCTTTCAACCAGCTCAAGTCCTACCTCGGATCCCCCTTACTCCTATCTCGGCCCATAGCAGGAGAGAAGTTTTATGTCTATCTAGTAGTATCTGAATCAACTATAAGTGCAGCCATAGTACGGGATGACATTGGGGTCCAAAGGATTGTGTACTTCAACAGTAAGGCCCTTCAGGGGTCTGATCAAAATTATCCTCGAATGGAAAAGTTGGCCTATGCCCTAATACATGCTTCTAGGAAGATGAAGCCTTACCTCCAAGCCCATTTCATAGTCATCCTCACTGAGTCCCCACTAAGACAGGTCCTCCATAAGTCTGAGAAGTCAGGTAGGTTGATGACATGGTCCATTGAGTTGGGGGAATATGACCTCACTTATCAGCCTAGAACTGCCATCAAAGGGCAGGCACTGGAAGATTTTGTTGCAGAGTTCACATAGGAAGAGGTCGAGGTTAAGAATAATCTAGAGACTACAGAAGGGTCAAACAGCGACGTCTTTTGATGCCCGAAATAGGTTATGCCCAAGAAAGTTAGAGGTGGAATAGCTGAGAATGAGGAAGACCGATACCTCTTCAGGCAGGGAATCATGTTAGAAGATAAAGACATTTGGAACCTCTTCGTCGATGGGTCTTCTTGCGAAAGTGGAAGCGGTGCGTTCCTGACACTCTCAGCCTCAGATGGTACCAACATCAAATATTCCCTAAGGTTTAACTTCAAGGCGTCAACCAATGAGTCAGAATACGAGGCTATGATAGTAGGCCTCTCCTTAGCAAGGACCATTGGTATAAGACGACTCCTCCTTCACAGTGACTCAAGGTTGGTTGTTAATCAAGTATTGGGGGTTTATGAGGCCAAGGACGAAAGGATGGCCAAATACCTGAAGAGGGTGAGAACGATACTCGAAGGCTTCGAATAGGTAAAGATAAAGAGAATACCATGGCAAAACAACAGTCATGTAGACGCATTAGCAAGGCTAGCTTCGGCGATGAGGACAGATATTAGAAGGATAATCCCTATTGAGATCTTGCCCGGCGCAACCATTGAAGAAAAAGAGGTCAGTAACCCTTGCCTCAATTTGAACCTAGGAGACTCATGGATGGATCCCCTTATCAGATATATCAGAGCGAGGGTGCTACCGGAGTCAAAGTTAGAGAGTAGGAAATTAAGGTACAGAGCTACAAAGTTCTTAATAGTAGGAGATGTCCTGTATAGGAAGGGATTCATATTACCTCTCCTCAGATGCGTTCATACCACAGAAGTTCCCCACATCCTATAGGAGGTACACGAGGGTTTTTGCTCCAGTCACATCGAAGGGAGACCTTTGGCGAAGAGGATTATCATGTAAGGATATTGGTGGCCGACCTTGGCCAAAGATGTTGCAGCCTACGTGAAGAGGTACGACAAATGTCATAGATTCTCCACTATCCCACATCAACCTCATCAGCCTGTGACGTCAATCAGTTACCCTTGGTCATTTGCAGTATGGGGAATTGACCTAGTAGGACCCCTTCCAAGGGCTGCAAATAATTACCGATTTCTAATAGTTGCCATTGATTACTTCTCCAAGTGGGTAGAGGAAGAGCCAATGATCATGATTACAGAGCTGAAGACCTTCCAATTTATTTGGAAGAACATCATAAGCAGACATGGCCTCCCAAACACCCTCATTTCGGATAACGGAACCCAGTTCAAGAATTCTTCCCTAAAAAAATACTACAAAAGAGTTGGGATAAAGCAATTTTTTTCTTCTCCTGGCCGACCTCAGGAAAATGGTCAAACCAAAGTCACTAACAGAATAATCCTTGACGGGATCAAGAAGAGGTTGGAAGAGGCTAAGGGGAGATGGATCGAAGAGGTTTATGCTGTGCTATGGTCCTACAGAACAACGACAAGGACACCAACGGGGGAGACCCCATTTATGTTATCACATGGCTCAGAGGTCGTCATACCAACAGAGGTAGCACTCCCTACTCATAGGGTTCAGACCTATGACCCTGAGAAGAATGGGGAGGAGATAAGACTCGACCTAGAATTGATTAAAGAGAAAAGGGAAGACGCGAAAATCAGGCAAGCATCTTACCAATAGAGAACTGCAAAGTTCTAGAATCAAAGGGTAAAATTAAGGCCCATAGCTGTAGGGGACCTGGTGCTGAAGAAGACGGTACAGAGGGCAAATAAGCTTCACCCAAATTGGCATGGTCCTTACAAAGTAATTGAGGAGGTTGTTCCAGGGACCTACAGGCTAGAGAACCTCTAGGGGAACCTTTTTCCAATCCTTGGAATGCTGATCATCTAAAAAAGTATTACATATGATGTTGCAAGAGCTTTCGTGTAAATGTATCATCTTATGAAGAGATTATTAATGATAAGATCAAAATTCCTGTGCCAATTCTTGTCTCATTATGCTCGAGTAGGTGAATTTTATGGGGATAACATCTTAGTTGATGACCTCAGACCTTATAACATCATGATTTGGTGACAAGGTCTGAGGTCAGACATCATACTTGGATGACCTCAGACCCTAGATATCATTAATTTGGTGAAAATTATTTATAGGGATAACATCTTAGTTGATGACCTCAGACCTTATAACATCATGATTTGGTGATAAGGTCTGAGGTCAGACATCATACTTGAATGACCTCATACCCTAGACATCATTAATTTTGTGATAATTATTTATGGGGATAACATCTAAGTTGATGACCTCAGACCTTATAACATGATGATTTGGTGACAAGGTCTGAGGTCAGACATCATACTTGGATGACCTCAGACCCTAGATATCATTAATTTGGTGAAAATTATTTATGGGGATAACATCTTAGTTGATGACCTCAAACCTTATAACATCATGATTTGGTGATAAGGTCTGAGGTCAGACATCATACTTGGATGACCTCAGACCCTAGACATCATTAATTTGCTGAGAATTATTTATGGGTATAACATCTTAGTTGATGACCTCAGACCTTATAACATCATGATTTGGTGGCAAGGTCTGAGGTCAGATCATACTTGGATGACCTCAGACCCTAGACATCATTAATTTGGTGAAATTTTTTTATGGGGATAACATCTTAGTTAATGACTTCAGACCTTATAACATCATGATTTGGTGAGAAGGTATGAGGTCAGACATCATACTTGGGTGACCTCAGACCCTAGACATCATTAATTTGGTGAAAAATTTTTATGGGGATAACATCTTAGTTGATGATCTCAGACCTTATAACATCATGATTTGGTGACAAGGTCTGAGGTCAGACATCATGCTTGGATGACCTTAGACCCTATACATCATTAATTTGGTGAAATTTTTTTATGGGGATAACATCTTAGTTGATGACCTCAGAGCTAAATACACATTTCATGACAAAGAAAATCATTCAAAGAACACTCAGAAAATAAGGAAGTGAAGCATGTATCAGAAGTTAATATAAACTAAGAGTTACAAGATATAAGGTAACTGAGTTTACAATCAGAAGTCAAAATTAGAGAATTATAAAAAGCTTCACAAAAAAGGCCTAAGGGTTTGCACCTACAATATTGACATCCTCGGCCTCATTCCCCTGACTGATGTTAGTTACCTCGGCCCCATCATCTTAGAGGTTGGCGCCTTCAGTCTCAGTAACATCCAAAGGTGCAGTCTCTGCAGGGGCAGCATCTTCCTCTTCAACCTCTTAAAGGGCCTGGGCAAATTGAGGATTACCCCGAAACCCAGACCAATGAATTCAAAGGCTTTTAAGTTCCCTTACTCCTTCTCCTTTGTAGCCGCCCATTTTCCAGTGGCCTTAATATCTCTTTCGAGGTATTCAAACCCAAAGGTTATGAATTCATCAGGGACTTTGTAATCAGCCAGGATCCCCTCAGAAGCATCCTCAAGGGCTGCCTTCACTGCAGCATCAACTTTTTGCTACAGAACATCATCCTTAGACTTCAGAGAAATGGTGTGGTCCTTTCTAAGCTTGGATATCTCTTTCTCCAACTCCTTAACCTTCTTATCAGATCCGTCAAAAGCAGACTTCAGACGATCTACCTCTGCATTCAGGGTACTTTGCACCTTCTCGGCCTCTTGGCCTTTCTCGATGAGGGGCAACTTCTTTAGAGTCCAGTTGGCAAGATGGTGCATAGCAACGAGGCCCTGCAAATCAAGAAATCAAATGTATAAGTTCGAATTCAAAATAGAGGTTACACTTTGGAATTAAACTAAAATCTAAAGTTATACCTGAATGGACCTGTGAAGGCCAAACTCAACCAGCAGAGGAGTGTCCATGGAGAGACAAAAGCATTTGTGAGCATCGGTCATAGTAGAGACAATGGCATCCAACACTTGCAAACTATGGCCTATTATCATTAATTTCCAGTTTCTCCAGACGGGCAGCCAATGCGTCTTCAGAGGATATGGGGATGGACTTTCGGGCCTTACTTTTCCTCTGATCCTCAGGGGAGGTGGTTGTAGTTTTCCTTTTTCTTGTAGCATCGACCTTGGATGTTCCGACACTTTTATTTGGTGGAGGAGGAGGGGGTGCATTTAGGCCTGCCTTCTTCACGAGCTTCATAAGACTCGGGGTAGACATCTCCCAAACTTTGTCTGAAATGCCTTCGAGGCACTCTACAAATGGAAAGGTCTGAGTTAGAAGATTAGAGACATAAAAAGTCAGAGGTTTAACTTGCTGAAATAATAAAATAAGCACTTACGAAGCTCTGTCAGAGGACTACCCCCAAGTCCAGTCTCAGAGAGATAGTAGGGGGTCATCAGGTGTTCGAACCTAACCAACAGACCATGCTCCCCCTGATCTTGAAGATCTTTCACTTTTTGATGATTATTTTAGCTTAGCCCAGGGTCGGCAATGGCTGCCATTGACACCTTGCCCCATCTCAGGGGTATCCTCGGCTCCATGTTCGAAGAGGGGACGTAAGGGCCAAATTCCTATGCCCATGAGGCAAAGAAATACCACGACTTCCAATTATGGTTACTAGTTTGGGTGACCTGCAATAACTTCTTAGTTGACTTTCGAGCTAAGAAATGGTAATAGCTCGGATGATTCCTCGCAGAGGAAGGGATATAGCACCCGGTGAAGACCTGGACAGGAAGGTCTGAATGGTGGACTGCCTTCCATAGAACTATAGCTCCAATTATCACTCTCCAAGTATTGGGGGATAACTGAGAAGGAGCTAAGTTAATGTAGGAAAGTATGTCCCTAATAATGGTATGAATGGGAAGACGAAATCCTAACTTAAACATCTTCTCATACAGGCAGATCTCGCCATCTCGGTCGCCAAAAGCCCTCTCTTCCCTCAGAGGTTTCCTGAGTTTTATGGAAGGGCTAATGGAATATAGATGCCTGAAAGCAAGAAGGATGAGCTCGGTGATAGTGCTCTCTATCTCGATCGCCTCAGAGGTGTCAACATCGCTCTCGACATCATCATCGTCATCGGGTTCAACGTGGGCCTGAACAGACGATGGGTGACCACTTGGGAATGTCTGAGAGAACTTAGCACCTATGTCAACCGACAGGGGAATGGCTTCAAGAATTGGTGGAACAGCAACAGTAGGTCCTACAACCTCAACATCGAAGGAAGAGTGTGATGTGCTTGAACTCTTGTGAGACGAGGCCCGACTAGAAACCTCAGCTTGATCAGGAACCTGATCCTGCTGAGTGGAACAGTCCATAGCCTCTTTAAAAGAGTCCACAGATATAGTGTTTGCGCTAGATGACTCAGACTCAGACATGGGGGTAGTTTAAATAGGACCTCTACTGATTTAACTAGATTGGCTGGCTCAGGGTATATGACCTTCGGAGGGGGTGGACAGATAGGTCTGAGGGGGAATGCCTCTACCCTACGAGCCTCCTCTTGGGCTCTTTCTATCTGCCTAATTTTATCTAAGGTCTTATCCCTAAGAGAGGGGAATTCCTCTAAGAGTTGGTAAAGGGGTCTAAGAATATGAGGCAGACCCTACACTTGTGACTCTCCTAAGTAAACATGATTGGAAAATTGACTAAGGATCAAACGAAGCTTTTAAATAAGAACAATTAAAGAACAGTCTGCCGAAAAACTCTTAGGCTCGCCGAAAAATGCATAAACTTGACAGAAATTGCAACAAAAGGAAGAACAAGGCAGAAAAGTGCAATAAATGGAGAAAGAGGGGTGATAAACGATACCTGAAGAGGATGTGTGAAGTAGAAAGAGATAAGTTGGCAAGGAGAAGCCACCAAAAGCGCTGCTAACCAAACTCTGGTAGAGAGAGATAGAGAAGCAGAAAATTTCAGCGAGAAAATGAAGGAGTGTGGAAGAAAGAGAAAGGAAATGAAGGTTAAACCCTCAAATAGCGCCACACGCACCCCAAGGCCCATTATTGCCTTGGGAGCTCAAAAGACTACAATCATTACACCTGCCAGGCATGCTAGCCAGTTGAGTAGCTGACACTTGTTAAAAAGGCATTAACACCTAAGGAAGTACAACCTCGGGTACCCATTAGGCACCTGATCACACAGGTAACTAAGGGCTAGGGGTGATTGATATGCCCTAAATGTACCCCATCGTCTCAGAGACATCAACCTCGGCCATAGAGATGGACGATGTTGGAAGGGCCTTAGATCAACAACTAGCGGTCTCGTCCAAAGCAAGGTCGTCCATGGCTGACGTTACTAGTCACCTCAGTAGGTGAGGTCTCCGTAATCCATAGGGGCAGTTATCCATCTGGTCTCCAAAGGCTTGCAACCTCGGCTTGGTTTAGGACCAAGGTTGCCATCCCATAATCATAACCAATCTCGGTTGAGGATCAGTCGACGTTCCTGCTACGCTACCATTACCTCGGCCCAGGCCGACGTCACATCTCAACATGCCTTACCTCAGCTTTCCCACTGGGCCAAGGTTACCACCTCATCCTCTTCCAGGCCGAGGTTGGGACCATTCGCAGAAAGACAAGCCCTTATCAGCATATGTATTATTGGGAACACGTGTACACAATCAGTTATAACCGAATCATTCCCCTCACGTGGGGGAATATTGAGGTCATCATTATCTATTTGAGATCAGCCAGGTGTCATCCTCATACTAGTTCGATCCTCATGTGCATATTCATTGCATGCTTGGGGGGTACATTACACCCCCAGGCACTATATATAGAGGTCATCCTCTACCTTGTAAAGGATCTAAAATTAGGAACCCTAGCTGAAACTCTGTTAAAACATACAAGAGAGAGAGAAAGCTTGAGAGATTGTATCCATGGCCATTAGTGCCCTCATACAGTGATATTAATCACACACTTGCACAGTGGACGTAGGCCTAATTGGTTGAACCACTTACACTTTGGAGTTGTTCCTCTTCTCCTCACCTCATTCTCTTATACTTGATATACTTGTGCTGCCATTGTTATACATTGATTAGAGCTCATATACACCTTACCCGTTGGTGCTATTTCCAGCATCATCAAACTATTCAATATTAAAGCCAAGAGTGTGTGGTTTAATTAAAAAAATTCAAATATGAATTCATTATTTGCCAATATACTTCTTGCTAACAGTGTATTGCCTTCTTCTACTAATGAGGAAATATTTTTTTTTCCTATATTAGGAATGGAGTATAAGAAGATACATGATTTCCCAAATGATTATACACTCCAAAGAAATCAGTATGAAGATGTTATTGAGTGTCCCACTTATGAAACATAAAGACATAAGGTGAATAAGAATATGTTGAAACAAGAAAAGAGATGATGGGAGACAAGGTGTTCCTATGAAAATATCATACTTCCCATCCATTATAAGATCTAGATGGTGGTTTCAATCTTCATAGATTGTTATGTCTTTAACATGGCATGCATCTGATAGAATAGTTGATGGTTTGTTGCATCACCCAGTAGACTCACCAACTGGGTATCTAATTGACGATAAGTTGTCTAATATTGCAGTAGAACCAAGAAAACATTGATTAGCACTATCAACATATGGAATCAATCCTTAGCGATATTGGATACATATACTTCGAGTAGGGGTCGTGTATGAAGAGAATGTTAGCGATGTTTACTATGTTGATATCAGATCTAAAATAATTGGGGAATAATTTAAGTTTTTATTTGTCTCCATTGATAGATGATCTAAAAACCTTTTGGGTTTAAGAGACAAGACTTATGATTCGTTTCTACACGATTAATGATTTTTTAGCATATTGAAATTTATCTAGATGTGTTTTCAAAGAAAATTATGCTTGTCAAATATGCAGTGAGTAAAAGTATCTTGGAAGATTGAAACATTATGGTAAGTTAATTTATACTAGTCATCAAGTGTTTGAATCCATAATGGTATCAGAGCTTAGGTATACGACCACCCTAGGGTCTTGGATTTTTGGGTCTGTTGCGTTTTTGTGGCGCGTATTTTGGAGATAGAAATTTTAGAGTATCGTTTCGTATTAAGCATCTAGATTAGATGTGAGGAAATTATTTTGGAGATGAGATTATTTTGGAGATTGTTGGCCTGATTTTTGAGAGTTTGGTATTCGGCGAATTTCGAGGGCGAAATTCCATTGTTAGTGGGGAAGTGTAACAACCCGCGTAATTTTTGGGGTATTTTCGAAATAAAGAGGAAAAGTAAATTTTGAGATAAAATTATTTGTATTGCTCAAATATGTTGGTTATTATTTTTAAAGGCGAGAATTTCAAACGATTTCAAAATCGGAATTAAAATGGAGTTTAATTGAATTTTTATTATTTAGAAGAGTCCTCAAAACATAAAACTCTCTAAGAGTCCTCGGAACATAAAACTCTCTAGTAAAAATAATATTTTTAGAAATTCGACCGTTCGATCAAGCTGAATTTTTGTCAGCAGTCCTGTCTCGCCGTTCGCTACCACATACTAAAATTTCAAGAAATTCCAACGGTTCGATCATCTGAAATAAAATTTTTAGCGTTTGTATCTCATTAGAACTCTTTTCTTAATCAAACACTTAATCATTTATATATCAACAAATTCGCGGCTTGGCTTTTCAAATCACTTTTTCTCAAACTTTTCAACCAGAAGACCTCTCCAAAATTACTCCCTTTCATCTACAAACCATAGCCCCAAACCTATTCAAGATTTCAACCTTAGATTAGAAAGCTTATTTGGTGTTTTCTCGAGTTTGGGCTAGAACGAGATTTGATTATTTTCTCGAGAGGAACGTAATGGTGTGATTAGATTTTGAGGCTGAATTATGCGATGATTCATTTGATGATTTTGAGGTATGGGGTTTTACACAATATGCTCCTGAAATCTCGTGAGTGTTTATTCCGTTGAATTCTTGTTAATTGAACTCATATTTTGAATTGTTAAATTCTTGGAAATCGGGAAAAATAATTGTTGAAATTATTTTCATTCATGAGGTATTATTCATGTTGTTTTGAGCACGCTGTCATGAGATTTTAATATGGCACTGATGGTGTAATATGGCACGCTGTCATTAAAGGTTTTTAATGATACCTTCCACAAAACCATCCATTTTGAAGCCAGAAAAAGGCTTTTGATGGCTATTAAGTGTTTGAAGCCTCCCTTGAACCTTTAAGTGGTGAAAAAATAATGACAAAGGTTTGAAAAGTCAAGGTTTCTTAGGGAAATACGGTAAAAAAGAAGTGTGGTTTAATTTGAAAAAATCCCAATGTGTAAAAAAATTATTAAGTCCCCAATTCAAAAGATATTAAGGCAGAAAGAAACGAGAAGTGATATTGATATTGGAGGTGGTTCTAGTAGTTATGGTGGTTATAAATTTGTGAAGAATAAGTTAATAAGTTGTTAGTATTCTTGTTATAAGCATTTTTCTATTCGACATAACTTGGATGCCATACACAAAAAAAAATGTTTGCAATAATATCATTGGATCCTTACTTAATATTTCATGAAAAATAAACGATGTAATGAAGTGTCGCCTCAATCTTAAAGATCTGGGATTCAGAAGTGAGTTAGCACCGCAAGTTAATGAAAAAGGGACTTACTTACCGCCAATATGGTATTCACTAGGATGAGAGGAAAATGAATGTTTTACAAAACTATCCATGACCTTATGGTACCGGATGGCTACTGTTCAAATTTTAAAAGCCATGTCTCAATGGATGATTTGAAATTTTACAGCTTAACGTCTCACGATTGCCATATTATAATGCAAAAAATTCTTTGAATTTCAATTCGATTCGTGTTGCCAAAATATGTGAGATATGCTTATATTAGAATATGTTTATTCTTCAATTCTCTTTGTGAGAAAGAATCGGATGTGCAAAACTTGAAAGAAATTTAAAAGGATTTATGATCACACTATGTTTGCTAGAAAAATACTTTCAATCGTTGTTTGACATTACAGTGCATTTAATAGTGCATCTTGTATGATAAATCAAAATTTTCAGCCAAGATTTCTTTCAATGGATATACTGTGTAATAACATAAGAAAAATATGCATAACAATCTATCTTTGTCTTTTTAATGTTTACGTGCATGAAAGTTTTAATAGGTTATGTGAGAAATCGAAATCATCTAAAAATTAATATTTTTCAATGTTATAGAGAAGAAGCAGAAATTAGGATTCGTTGAGAATTTTTTTCTGAATTAGACACAATTGGAGTTCTTGCTAGAAGAGATGACGATAAAAATTTAAGTGGTTCTGACATCATCAAAGTTGATTAGATTTCCTAATAGCTTGCACATTTTCATGTGCTTCACAACACAAATGATGGTCAACCTTATACAAAGTAAGTATATTAACATCCCTTTTAATATGAAATTTCTTCCTCGCGTACATACCTTTTTATTTGTGATTACAAATTTGTTTTAATACACTATTAGGGAGCATCAGTAGTGCTTGAAAGAAACCCATCCTTAAAAAGGAAAATAAAATAAAAAGTGGCTTGAAGATTAGCACAATTACACATTTATACATTTGTTGCATAAAAGGGTATGATTAATTTAATATATTAATATAAATTTTATTTGGAAAGTAACTGTAACATTTAAATTAATAGGTTGAGATTGAAGAACAATTCCCAAACAATAATGTCTCAGATACTTAAAATGGATTGCTTGTGGACCTCACTAAGGCATGATCAGAGTACCCGACCATGTTATTAATGGTATTCATTATTGAAAGAAGAATTGTAATGATGCATGAGTAGCCCAAAATAAGGACTGAGCCAAGTTAATAAGATGTTGCATATAGCTAGTGACAGGGACAAAAACATCTTCTTTACATATATGGTTTTTATGTTTTTTTTAAGGTGATATGGATGTTCGATATTTTTTATTAGGATTCTTATATTTTTGTGTGACATGGTCGACAACAAAATAGGAATCAACGTAGATTAGAGATGTTTCATATCCATCAATTTTCATAGAGTTGGTCATAAATTCTATTCTTTCATCTTGTCCTCTTATTAAATATAAGTTTTTGTGTTCTTGACCAAATGAATAAAAAATGTTCAATTGTATTATCAAATACTCAACAGGATTAATGGTACCAGGATCATACAATGGATTCAACCTAATTTTGGATCTTGAAAAAATATGGTAAGATAGTAAGTATAAATCATTTTATTAGAAGTGATGAGAAAAATGGAGATGGATGTAGATATATAAATGGTTTAGCAATTGGCCTACATTCACTGTGCAAAGTGAGATGGTATTTGCACTAGAATATGGATCAAAAGGCCTATTTGACCATGGTAAAATCTCAAACCTAAGAGAAGTCATTGAAACCTCATAGGTATCTAAATACCCTTTCTACCGGTCCATACCGTGAGCGAATTGGGCTCATGGCTCGCACAAATTCACTTTTTTACTCTAAACCCAACTGTATAGGACATCAAGCACTTTTGAGCCTTGCTTGACCTCGGTTAACTCTCTAACTTGATAAAGTATCATTAAAAACTCATAGGGATCTTAATTCCCTTTTGGAACAGTCCTTACGGTCCATGAATCGACTTAACGACTACTGCGTACTCATCTTTTTACTTTTAGACCTAATCTAAAGGCCACTTGGCACTTTTGAGTCCTATTTCACCTGGGTCAACACACTAACTATGTGAAGATCCTTTACATCTAATGGGTCTTAATCCTTTTTCCAAAGGTCCATACCATGTGGAAATTAGCCTCACATTTCGCACATACTTGCCATTTTACTCTGAGAACTCTCTTAAGTGGTAATTGAGTCTTTCGTAGTCCCATTTGACTTTGATAAAGTCTTGAACCTGAAAGTGGATTAATGTATTCTTATATGGTTCTAAATAGTGTTTCCAACTGTCTCAACCGTGTGTGATTTGGACTTATGATTTGCATTTTATGCCTTTCTTCGAAAAAAGATCATTACCAACTGCCTATCGGAACCCCAAACCCTCTACCCCATTAGTAAGGTGTACGTTATTCATCCGCAAGGAAGGGTGTACTGATAGGCAGACCATTGTCTATTCCGTTTATCACCCCATGAAACACTAGTTGTTTTACTATTTACGGAGACCACCTCATTCCCAAGGGCCCTTTTCTGAATTTAGAACATTCTCCTCGAAATTAGTGCACTGAAATTCCATTTTTCACAAACATTCTCTACAGTTCCTTACATCATTCTCATCTATATTTCACCACACTTTTTTCTCTTACCTCACCACCATCTAACCACCTAAAAATCAGCCATTTGAATTACAAAATCAATATTAAAGTCCTTTAGAAGGTCTATCCTTATCAATTTACTACTCATTTAATTTGTATTCATTATTTACTTTTCTTTCCACTTTTGATATATCTTTGTTTCATTTCTTATCTTCAAAAATAATCCCACTTTTTATTATTTAGTACGCAAATCTTATTTTCTCAAAATATAATAAAGGTAAAATCCAGGTTTTCCTACAAAGCCTAAATTAGAATTTCCTTATTTTCCACACTCCCAACACTTGACATATTTAAAAAAAAAATAAAGAAAGGTTGAACTTACTATTTATGGGTTAAATGCCTCTCTTGTGTCTTATCAAATTATACGTACTTTGGTTCCTCTTAGGCTATGTAGGCATCATGAGCCAATCTTCGAATTCGAGTCCTATTTTCTCAGTTATTCATTTTATGTTTTCTTGCATTTAGTAGTACTGTGGATACGTGCACTTCTATGTATTAGTTTTCCCGCTCAATATACACACTCACTTTCTCATAGTGATTTATGATTTCAGAGACATTCACATTATATTTTTATGTCATATTTGTGTACAGTCCTTAGGATTATTCCCGTCTATTTTTCTAATGACGTGAGTTGGATGATTTAAATCTTCATTATTCATAGTGCACACATGAAAGCATGTACCCTATTTTGGATAAAAGTATAACATTATCACATCCCATGGTAGATCGAAGATTATGAATGGGTGCCTAACACCTTCCAATTTTTTAACCGTGTCCCAAAACCCTCGACTCATTTGGTAAGTTTATGCATCAATATGACTTTTGATGTAGTTCTCTTGGGACGACTACATTTCTTTTGCATATTTTGAGAAAAATAGATTGCCTATTTTGATGATGTTCAATTACATTTGTAGAAGCCCATGAGCATCAGCGCGACTAGCAGATAGAGGATTCCATTATCCTCAAATGCCTTTATACGCAAAGAGAGGGATTTCTCCGATTTTCTCTCCTCTCCAATTTCGGGAATGGCCGGCACTGTAGGAATCTGACTCGAATGGCCATAGTGGTGATTCTGTTAAGGACCTTTTTTGTAGAGGACTAGACTATATTTTTCATGGGTACTGGGAATGGACTGCACTGTTGGAATATGACTCGAATGGTCATAGTGGTGATTCTGTTAAGTACCTTTTTTGTAAAGTACTAGACTATATTTTACTCTCCTACATTTTTACATGTGTACATATGCCTCCACTTATATGTTATGCTTACTCTTTTACTTACATATTGTATATATACCTTGTTCTTGTCAGGATGTTTTTCCCGACCATACTATTTTCTCATCACATATATACAATCTTCTTATCAAATGTTCCACCCTTTACTCAATTATACATATCTCAATCTTATATACCTTCACTTTTACTCACATGTTTCGCTCATACCTCGTAGATATCCATTCTTAGTCATAATAGAACGCACGTCCACATTTATCTCACTCGTATATATCAACATACTCTCCTCACTCACACTATTCACATATCACTCTCTCACTTTGCCCATATTTTCCACTCACTTTGAGTATATTCACGTGCCTTACATTTTGTATCTATCACTATGCTTTATATACAGTCCCTATGCTTCATGTAGATACTTGTTAGTTTTAATCTCCAATATTATCCCTTTCATACCATGTTACTTGTATATTATCCTTCACCGTGAGAATGATTCTCTTATTTGTCATACACAAAACTCTCTATGAAATATTAATTAACACTCATGCATTCTCACACACAACATCACTTGAGCACTTCAATTTTAATCAAAATTGTATCCCGTACTAGGGGGTCACTTCCTGATGGGGGTTAGCCCTATGTTGAATGGTTAACCTAAGTGATATGATTCCCACCTTCCATTGTCCTGGTACCTTCGACGACTATCAAATGGTTCCCCCCGAATCATTTTTCTTCACCGAACTCACGATGGGAGGTACATAGCAGGGAACTCATTCACATACGTCAAACATATAGAATTTTGTCTCTCATATACCATCTCCATGAGGTATATCATGATACTCAGGTACAATAAATGGATTATCCACACGTATCGACGAATTTGTTCCCTTATAGGAAAGAGGTATTTCGTGGAACTGATTCTAACAGGTGGAACCTTTACACTAACCCACCAACTGCATCAGCCTCATTTAAACATTTACCTTAGCACACCCATTGATAGTTTGTCGGTTATAATGCAAAACTTAGCCAAAACTCCGGGTCACCTTACCACACAAATATTTGCACTATCTATCCCAATTTTAAAGCAAAACCCTGTCTATGAGTCTGAAAATTAGTCAATTTTTGCATCATAAGCGAAACATAATACTACTTAATAATAACCATGTTAAGGACTTTCCTTTTTCCCTCTTTTAAAAAAATATCAAAAATATTTTCCCCATTTAAAAACTTAAATACCAAAAATAGTCATCTTCGCTCATAATAAATAAAAAATCATTTTTCTCAGGTGTGATCGTTACCCTAATTTTTTATAAGGCTCCCTATTAGGTCTGGTCTTCCATCAAATCACCTTGAAGCTCCACTGCTTCCTCTACTTCTTATAGTGAGTTCGAGTTATACCTTCGAAGGTTATTCATTGAGAACATTGACTTGGCTTTGAGCTCCCAACCAAATTTAATTACCATGATTTCCCAGCTCAGTGCTAAGGTTAATAACCTCCTGGAAAAAGATCCAATATTTGAACCCTCAACCAGAATCAACAACATTGAAACCCCCAATGTACCTCCCATGTCACTAAAATCAGTCAAAATGTCTCTTTCTGTTCACCTACATCCTACAAACCCTATGGATCAAGATCAATCACTCCTTACTCAACATTATATTTTCGTTCACACACAATCAAACGCGGATGTGTGGAATTGCCTGTGATTCTAAATCAACTTTGGATTCGGTCTAAAATTGCCTTTAAAAATGACCATTAACTATGAGAAGATTAGTGATTTATTTATGGAAGCTGAGAGGTGGGCTCGAGAATCTGATGAATAGGTTATTCCCTTAAAAGAGTTTGATCGAGATAAAATTGTGCAGGTCATGTCAGATATGTTCTTCCAAAAGCAAGAAATATGTGTTGTCTCCAAGTTTCTCATCATCCTGAAACTCCAAGGTTGCCTGGTCCCTTCTGTTCAGGAAGATTAGTATGAGGAAGTCGTAGATGTTATTTAGCGTAAAAATTTTCAGGGAAATATGACATCATTACCACTAGATTCGGGGATAATTTTGATAGATATGATGATGATTTAAACTTTAGATAAATCAGTACAACATATTATTTGTGTGTGATGATATCCTTAGAAGAATTTTTTGGGGGTCAACAAGGTATCGATAACCCCCAAAGTATATGAAGCTATATGGTTCTTGTTCTTCCCTACCTCCGTTAACCACTTGACCCGATTCAAGCGATATTAAAAAGATCCAATTCTTCCATCATCTGGAATAGATAATGGAAAATGAGTCATTTAGAAACTCCTAGCGCCATAGAAGACAATTAAAGGCAGTAGGGTCCTTGAACAACTCAAAAATAATCAATCTAATATGACCCTATAACGGCTCTTCATATCCTCATAACTATATATAAATGCCTTGGTAAAGCTACTAATGGTACCCATGGCTCCTCCCACTACTACTCCTGAAAAATCAGTGCATATGGTCGAATATACGACTACTTCTAGATTCCTCTCCTTCTCCGAAGAGGAAATTCCAAAGATTGGCCCATATCATAATTACACTCTGAGCATGTCCGTTGAAGTCATGGGGAAGATGAATACATTGCATCTTATAGATAACGGGTTTGACCTCAATGTCTTCCCACCTAGAACCCTTAATTTCCTGGGGATAAAAGATAGTGATCTAACACCAATGTCTATTGTTATTCGTGCATATGAAAATACTCATTGAGAAGTTATGAATTTTATAAATCTTACACTAAGAGTTGTCCCTCTTCGCCCTCACATATAATTCCAATTGATCTACATACCTTCTTGCTTCAACCTATTCATCTACTGCCCATGGCTCTACAGTATACGAGGGGTATCTTATTCTTTCTATCAAAATTGAAATTCTTTGCTAATGGTCAAATCATCACAATTCTCGAGTATTACAATAACTCAGACAACACTGACACTAGTAACTCAATACTCAAGATTCAATACGCGGCCAATAACAAGGGTTTCACTTGTTTTAAGATTGACCCACTTCCTGTCTCAGATGGGGAAAATTTAAAATTGACTATTTCCAGAATAATTGGAGCTAGGTTGACGCTAATAGGGAATTCTCGAGCCAATATTCCTGAATGAAGCCTAACTCCCATGTGACTTGATCTACAAATAATCATGGAGTGAACTTAAGATGCTCTATCGGCCATATCATAAAAGAAGGTTAGAAAGAAAGAAGACAATCTCAAGAGACTACTTGAATGGATGGTTTGTCAAGGAAGGTGAGGAATTCCCCTTCTATAGATTCCCCGACCCGTGGCATGACCCTGTCGAGAGATGAAACTTGGGATGGAGATTTTCCACGAAGTTGAAATAACTTGAGATGAAGGGAAGAAACATAGGGTAGAGCCTATAATAGACAAAGTCGTGGAAAGCATAAAAAATTCTAAGGACGGTGACACTCATGCATCCTTTCACTTGCATACACTGGTTCTAGATCTTTGGATGATCCACTAGAAAGTTAAGCCATCTGACCCTTTCAAGAAGATCGTCGTCGCATATTTACCCTTTATCTATTGGCATGGCATTCCTCTCCATCTTATGCCATTTAATTTGAACCTGTTGTTTATACTCTCAAGAAAATACTTGGTTCTACTATTTTTTTCTTCTATTTTTAATCTACTTGTGAAAGAGGACTCCTTTGATTTGGTTATCACTATTGTATTAATTGGAATTTTTTTTAATTAAATAAATGATGATTTCAAGTATCTTGTTATGCCTTACATTAATTGTCTTGATTCTAATCAAACTATTCATGAAGATGATTTAATGAATGAAAGATTCATAGGTGATCTCAATAAGGAAAAACTTAAACTACATAACTGCATTCAATCTAATGACGATAAGACTATTGTTATTAATCTCGGTTCTACTAGCCATCCACGTGATATTAGGATGGGTTCTACCCTCAATGAGGATGAGCAGTCATAGTTTAAAGATATTTTAAAATAGTTTGTAGATGTCTTTGCACGGTCCTACGACGACATGTCTGGCATTGACCCAAAAATAACGCAGCATCAGATCCATGCCTTCTTAAAAAGCGATTTTATCAATCATAAATTGAGAAAAATATGAATACCTCAAGGTCAAAGATGAAGTGGTGAAATGATTAAATGTGGGCTTCATTTTCATCGAAGAATATCTTACGTGGCTTGAAAATATCATCCTCATACAGAAATTGAGAGGGGAAGTCTTCATGTGCATTGATTATGAAGATATGTACAAGGTATCCCTGAAGGATGATTATCCTCTGTATAACATGGACATGATCATAGATAACACTGTTAGTCATGCCCTCAAATCATTTATCAATGATTTAACCGATCTTAATATATTATAATGCATCGGGACGATCAAGAAAAAAATGCCTTCATCACCCCATAGGGAAATGTTTACTACATAATCATGCCATTTAGTCCTATAAATGTTGGGGCTATCTACGAGAGGATCAATGTATCCATTCTATATGACCTTATCCACAAGGAAGTTAAGGTCTATGTAGATGACATGGTCATCAAATCCAATACTCGATAAGGTGACATTCTTTCCCTGAGAAAATTCTTCGAGCGACTCCAATAATACCATATGTGACTCAACGCATAAAAATCAATCTTCGGTGTCACCAAGGGCAAACTCCTCGATTTCATAGCCAGCAAAAAATGGATTATAGACAACACTAACAAACTGAACCCAGAATGGTCTTTCATTCTTAGGTAAGATCTACAACAATGGTTGGTTCATAAGCCAACTGACCCATATATACGAGCCCATTTTCTAAATTCTCTGAAAGGATCAAACTAATGTTTTGAATGAGGGATGTCAAAACGCATTTGATCAGATCCATTGATCTGAAGCATGCATGGGGCATACCATTAGAAAGGTACTTCAGATACCATTAAGAGTCCTTTGGGCTGCTCCCAGGTCTAGGAGTTGACTTTTGATCAAATGTGGCTTGAAAGCGCACGTCAATCCTTTGTACGGGAGATCGTTGGATGGAAACGGATAGTTCGTCCCACGTGGTAGGTAAGGATCATGTACAAGGTAGACCGTTGGACAGGTCAGGAGATTTACTTTGAAATTCCAAAGAGTTTTTCTTGGTTCAAAAAGTTAACCTTGTTCAACCGGGGCTCGAAATCTCCCGGTGACCTCTCAGAGTAAAACGGATCGTTCTTCCATACCGTAGGTCAGAATCGTGCACAGGGAGGACTGTTAGAAAGTGTATTCAGTTCCCTTCAAATATTCATTCAGTCTTGTTCAATCTGAAGAGTTGACCTTGGTCAAACGAAGTCTCGGAGACCCCGGTGGCCTCCGAATCAATTTTTTGTGCACGGGGTGGACCGTTGGAAAGGCCTTTCAGTGCCCTTTGAAGATTCAAAGAGCTTTCGCTCAGACGATGAGGTTGATTGGGGGAAAATCAAAGACCGAGAGCACCGAGTGGCCTTTAGATCGGTACTCGAACTATGACCTAGGATTTATCGTTAAATGTAGAGGTTCTAGGGACATAAGGAGAGACTTAGGGGGTCTTAGAATGTGTTGTCCGCAGTCATCAATCCCATGTCCCTCTATTTTATTTCTTATCCTCGTAATTACCATGAACTCGTGATAAAACCTAATGTTTTTCTCCCTTCCCCCTCCCCCTCCCCCCCCCCCCCCCCCCCCAAGCCAATGAATACTAGAGTTTTGGTAACAAAAAAGATCTTCTTGCTTAAAACTATCATTATAATCGTTCCTAAGATTTTATCCAAATTGTGTAGGAATGAATTTTCTTGCATGATTTGGATACCTTTTAAGTCTACTAACGAGGCTCTTTTTTATTACGAAAATGTTGCCATAAATGTTTTTGTTCCAAATTTAGAGTCCATTAGTAAGCTCATTAAGATTTTTAAACAAATCCTAACCATTATTTCGAGTTCTTTGAATAATATTATCAAAATCCTCATCTCAAACCAACTAGCTAGAAGTCTAAACAGTCTTTGAGAGGTTCTAGGTCGAAGTTTACCTTCCAAATGTAAAACCATGGGGTGATGGTCAAATGAGATGCTAGGTAAGTTATCCACCACCGCATCGAGTAACATCATTCTCCATTATGGTTTGTAATAACTCTATCCAGTCAAACTACTATGTGGCCAATCCCTTTCTGTGTTGGTAATGGCCATACGAGGACTGTTATGTCTACTAATTTCATAAAATAAAAAGTAGATAATAAAATTTATTTTGGAGAATTACGAACTGTAAGGACACAAATTTCCAATTGAGTCCTTTGTAGTTTTGGCTCAATTCCGGAAAAAAATGTTTGAGTCATAGGATAGAGTATTTTGATCATCCTTCAAGCCTATGATGTGTTTGCTGAAGACGTAGCGGCCAAGTGTATAAAGCTTCATCAAAATGCCGAGTTTAAAGTGCCTCGTTTCTACGTCATCAACAGTGGTTCCATGCTCCTAAGGTATGAATGCATTACATATATATATAGGAGCTTGGAACCGTTCATAATGGGTGTAGGTTTAATTATAAAACTGTTGTTTATTTTTTAGAAAGATTTGATTAAACTTTTATATATAGTATATAATGTTTCTGGGCTAAATTCGAAAATTACAGCTTTCTAGTTTTTCGTTCGATATTGTCGTTCGAATGAGAATGTCGTTCGAACAAAGCTGCCAACGAGCTTCCCAATAGGCCACTGTAACTTCGTTCGAAATGTCGTTCGAATGAAATGGATCTTCGAATGAGATTTCGAATGAGATATCTAACGAGTTCATTTTTTAATACACTAGAACTTCGTTAGAATATCGTTAGAAGGTCATTCGAACGAGATTTCAGGCGGGAAAATTTTATGGCAGTTTTTCCCCATGTTTCCCACTTCCTTACCCCCTTAACTTTTGACAGAAGTTAATAGTGCGGGAACCAACCTTTTTGGTTTAACTTTTTCATACACATCTATGTCTAAGAGTGAGTTTGAGAGAAAAAATGATTAAGGAAAAAGTTCATGTTTTAAAGTGTCTAAGTTTTCAAGAAAAATTGATTATACACTTTAGTTTTACACCCATAGTTTATGTTTTCCAAGCTTCCATATATATATACTTTTCTTGGAGTTTGGCACCGATTTATCTCTACATATTGAAGAAGAGATTGTTTGGGTTTGCTCCTAAATCCCACAAAGAAGAAGAGGTTTTGCGTTGATTTACCCACGTGGATAAAGGCTCCTAGTTCGGGTGACGGTGACCATATAAAGTGCGATCTGTGGATTTCGAGATCGCGATGGAGCTCCATGGTTATTCGCTAGGCAGTGGTTGATACAAAAAGACGCGTCGGAGCTTGATAGGGATCGAGTCGAGTGTTGTAAGTCATCTAGCTTGTATTTGTAAATTCCGTACTTAGTGGATTTGAGGCTAGGGCCGTCCAAGGTTTTTTCCCGTTGTGGGTTTTTCCTCGTACATCGCGGTGTAGTGGATTAATTGTTTATTTTATCTTTTGCAAAATTACCTAGAACGCATGCTTTGGTAAAAAGATAAAATTGGTTTAATTTAATCATTATGTATTTAATTTGGTGCTAATTAAATTTGGGAAATGTTTATGTTAATTTAATTCAAGTCATTTAATTTAATTGATAAAATTGGTTTGGCCTAACTTGATAGATTTGCAAAATATGACTTAGGCAAATTTTCTAGGACTTGGTTTAAGTAAAATTTAAATTGTGTGTGTGTTTAATCGTATTTCACTTTGTGTTTAATTTTAATTTTGAAAAGGAAATTAAAATTTGTATATTGTAAATTTGTTTTAAGTTGAACCATCACCTTTACGCTTTCTCATATCTATCTAAAAGGAAATAATTTTTTTAAAATTTAAAATTTTGAAGGCCTATCGCTCTAACAATTGGTATCAGAGCCAAAGCGATAAGTTATTTCGTTAAGATCCTTTAAATAATTTTTGGCTAAAATGGAATTTTCCCCATTTTCAAAATTTCCTATTTTCGATGGTTCTAATTATGCATACTAGAAAGCGCGAATGAAATCGGCACTTAAATTTATCGACGAGAGGGTTTGGTTATCGGTAGTTAATGGGTGGTCTCCACCAACTCATTTAGTTGAAAATGAACGTGTTCCCAAACCGGTCGATAGATGTACTGAGAATGAGTTTAAACTTTCAAATTTTAATTCCCGTGGTTTAAATGCCATGTTTAGCACTGTCACACCGGATGAATTTCGACATATTATGACGTGTGAAACCGCTAAAGAAGAGTGGGATATTTTGCAACTCACTCATGAGGGTACAAGTGTCGTTAAACCTTCGAAACTCCAAAACCTCACCACTCAATTCGAAACCATCAAAATGAACGAAAAATAAAATCGAGTTGTAAAGAAAATTTTAAGGTCCCTACCTGATAGATTTATTCCAAAAGTGACCATTTTAAATTCTTTACCAACTTTAGCCTCTACCAAAATTAGAAGAGCTTGTAGGTGATTTACAAACCTATGAACTGGATATGTTTCCCTCTAAACCAGAAAAGAAAATTGAAAAGGGCATTGCTTTAAAAGACCTAAAAGAGGATAAACAAGTAGTAGAGAGTGAGAGTGATAGTGACTCAGACGATATGGCCTTGTTTGCTAGGAAATTTCGAAAGTTTCTTAAAATTGACAAAGATAAATTTAAAAATGACTTTAAGAAATTTAAAATTTCTAAGCATGACAAAGTCGAGAGGATCCCTAAAACTATTAATGAAAATTTAAATAGGGACGAGTCAAATAGGTGTTTTGGTTGTAAGGGTTATGTCCGTAGGGATTCTGAGTGCCCCACTAAACTAAGGAGAGAGGGTAAGCAACCCATTTCATGTAATGCAACCCTTAGTGATAGTGATAAGTAAGAGGGACCCGATTCCCTCACTAAACCCAACTTTGTGTCTTTTATGGCTAGTCATGTGAATGATAGTGAGAACTAATCTATTGATGAAACTTTAACACATGACACTTCCAAGGTCATAGTTTATGATTCCCTTGCTTTTTATGGTAGTGAGAGTTGAGAAAAAAGAGAGAGTGAAAATGAAGAAGAGGTTAATGTCAGTGAAATTCAAAATGATTTTCAAGAACTGTATGAAGAATCTATTAAATTAAAAAGAGCTAATTTGAAGTTAGAAGCTAGTTTGAAAGAACGTGTC
The DNA here is from genome assembly GCA_949130495.1 of Sambucus nigra. Lineage (NCBI taxonomy): Eukaryota > Viridiplantae > Streptophyta > Magnoliopsida > Dipsacales > Adoxaceae > Sambucus > Sambucus nigra. Next base: position 55,621,186 of record OX422217.1, on the reverse strand, counting down.
AAGGTCGTTGATAATAGTGTGTTGGTTGAAGACCTTAGGACACAAGAGACATCTCTTCGAGAGAAGCTAGAATATGTAGAAGGCGAGAGAGATAGACTTAGAGGTTTAATGGAATCCTTAAAAAAGGAGCTTCTCGAGTTTGAAGAGAGAAATGTTTTATTAGAGTCTAACATCGTAGAATTAGAAAATAAATTAAAAGACATTTGTATTGTCAAATTTGATTTGGAGTGTCATTCGGAAAAATTAGATAAAATATTAGGAACGGTCCAAATTAAAAATGACACTTATGGTTTAGGCTTCGATACTTGTAGTTAATCAACGAATAAAGCCAAAACCAATGTTTTAGGAGAATTCACTAGGAAAGCTTTTAGAGATCACTCCTTAGGAAAATCTTTCCATTGTGAGTTTAAATGTTCACATTGTGTTCGAAAAGGTCATTTTAGGAAATTTTGTTTTGATCTTAGAAAGGGTCCCAGAAAATCCTTCCGTAAGGCAACCAAGGTAGCCAAGGTTCCTACACCCCGAGTTAGTCACTCGTCGTTAGTTTGGGTTAGGAGATCCGACTTGGTAGCTTGATAAGATAGGGTTTTTTATTCTCATTTACTATCACATGCTTCATCCTTTGCTAAATCTAAAGGTTGAATGTGTTAGTGTTTGCATACTTTAGCGTTTGTACTTCATGCTATATTCACATGCTAAATGTATGCTTGTTTTAGTCATTTTTTAGTCATTGATTTATTTCATATCTTATGCTAGAAATCATGACTTGTTTATCTTTTTTATTTTATTTCTTCATTTTCTTTGCATTAAATGAAAAATACAAAAATATTTTTGTTTATTATTTGGATTCTTATCACTTGGTAATTTAAGCTTAATGAAAAATTCAAATGATTTTTGTTTTTCTTTTGAGTATATATTTTTATTTTTGGTTAAAAGCCTCAAAACTCAAAAAGATTTTATTTTGTGTGTATTTTAGTTTGACACACTTTTCGTGGCATACACTTGTGTTAGAATCCCATCTTTTATGCTTTCATGTGGATAGAATTTTTAGTTTAGATTCCCAATCCTTATTATGTTCTTTACCATGCTTACAAGAAGTAGTTGGATTTTGTGTTGATATAATGGATTTTATTTTTATATGCCTCTATTCACACATGCATGAGCTCTTTTGAAACATAACTTCATATGTATATTTGATCTTTGTGAGGTGTTCTCCTACAAATCTTAGCATCTACATACCTGTGACCTAGGAGGACTAGTGCATGTCAAAATTCGTTGCACGTTAGATTTGTGATAAATAAAAAATGATATCTAAATGTGCACGGGGAAGGGCTCCAATAGGATTTATTATCCTTTGCGATTGTAAGCCACCGTTTGTTTAGACCTAAACGAAATACGTGGTCCAAAGGCCAAACAATAGAAAATATGGCATTAATAAATAATTTCCAAGGCCTATGTTTGATTGATATATTCATTTAAAATTGTTATATGCTTATTGAGGGAGATTGGATGGTATATCAACGGTTTGCACAATGTTCGTTTATCCTAGTTGCGCTATCAATGTCATGACTCTATTGGTTTGTAGAATCATCAACATGCTAGGCTTGTATGCATTGTGTATGTTTGTTCATTGAGTTCAATCTATATTGTCATATGAGGTTATATTCAAATGTGGTGAAGTTTGCAATCAATTGAGAACTCCGTGAACGTGTTTCAAGTGATTGGGTCTAAATTTAATCGTTACTAGTTCACATCCCAACACTTCCGTTTCCATATGACACATTTTTTCCATACGAGTGTTAAAAGCTTATCTTATTTTGTGTGTGTCATTTTGGTGTTTTATATCTATATGTGTGTACTTATGCTTAACTTGTATCTATTATGTATCCATATATATGATATTTTGGTTATATCTTTGCCATTTTTAGCTATTCCATTTATGCTTCGATTCAAAATTGGTACCTTGTTTGTTGCGTTGTTTGCTTGATATCACATGCTTAGAATCTTATGTGTAATTTGGTATCATTTGTCTTCTTGCATCTTAGTTGGTATCCAATATTATTTGTTGGATTAGTTACGATTTTGTTGCCCATGTTCTTTAATGTTCTAGCCTTTGACTATTCCTGAATAAAAAGGGGGAGAATAATAGTGGGAGAAATGGTATCTAATCCTATTGTAATCATATCTTAGTTTGAGGGAGATTTAACTTAGGGGGAGTCGCTATCTTCGTAGGTTGATAAAGGGGAGAATTAATTTTGGGAAATACTTACCTCAATTGTATTTAATATTTTGATATTCCCTATGCGCTTAATGTGTTTGCTTAAGTGTGCAGGAATTATATATAGGAGCAACTTTCGCTGGAAAAGATTTTGATCATTGGGTTGTTTGAGTCAAGCATTGTATTTTTATTTTGCGTGGAACTTTTTGTCAGTCTAGTAGAGCTTGACGGCCCTTTAGGATTTTTGGTTGGTTTTTGTCACGGAATAGCCAAAGGGGGAGATTTGTAAAGACACAATCGTAGTTTTGGCTCAAGTCCGGAAAAAAACGTTTGAGTCATAGGATAGAGTATTTTGATCATCCTTCAAACCTATGATGTGTTTGTTGAAGACGTAGCGGCCAAGTGTATAAAGCTTCATCAAAATGCCGAGTTTAAAGTGCCTCGTTTCTACGTCATCAACAGTGGTTCCATGCTCCCAAGGTATGAATGCATTACATATATATATAGGAGCTTGGAACAGTTCATAATGGGTGTAGGTTTAATTATAAAACTGTTGTTTATTTTTCAGAAAGATTTGATTAAACTTTTATATATAGTATATAAAGTTTCTGGGCTAAATTCGAAAATTACACCTTTCTGTTTTTTCGTTCGATATTGTCGTTCGAACGAAATTATCGTTCGAACGAGAATGTCGTTCGAACGAAGCTGCCAACGAGCTTCCCAATAGGCCACTGTAACTTCATTCGAAATGTCGTTCGAACGAAATGGATGTTCGAACGAGATTTCAAACGAGATATCTAACGAGTTCATTTTTTAATACACTAGAACTTCATTAGAATGCCGTTAGAAGGTCGTTCGAACGAAAATCTCGTTCGAACGAGATTTCAGGGGGAAAAATTTTATGGCAGTTTTTAGCAGTTTTTCCCATGTTTCCCACTTCCTTACCCCACTAACTTTTGACAGAACTTAATAGTGAGGGAACCAAACTTTTTGGTTTAACTTTTTCATACACATCTATCTTCAAGAGTGAGTTTGAGAGAAAAATTGATTAAGGAAAATATTAATGTTTTAAAGTCTCTATGTTTTAAAGAAAAATTGATTATACACTTTAGTTTTACACCCATAGTTTATGTTTTCCAAGCTTCCATATATATATACTTTGCTTGGAGTTTGGCACCGGTTTATCTCTACATATTGAAAAAGAGATTGTTTGGGTTTGCTTCTAAATCCCACAAAGAAGAAGAGGTTTTTCGTTGATTTACCCACGTGAAGAAAGGCTCCTAGTTCAGGTGACGGTGACCATATAAAGTCCGATCGGTGGATTCCGAGACCGCATTGGAGCTCCGTGGTTATTCGCTAGGCAGAGGTTGATATCTTGCTTGTATTTGTAAATTTCGCACTTAGTGGATTTGAGGATAGGGTCGTCCGAGGTTTTTTCCCGTTGTGGGTTTTTCCTCGTACATCGCGGTGTAGTGGATTAATTATTTATTTTATCTTTTGCAAAATCACCTAGAACGCATGCTTAGGTAAAAAGATAAAATTGGTTTAATTTAATTATTACGTATTTAATTTGGTGATAATTAAATTTGGGTAATGTTTATGTTAATTTAATTCAAGTCATTTAATTTTATTGATAAAATTGGTTTGGCGTAACTTGATAGATTTGCAAAATATGAGTTAGGCAAATTTTCTAGGACTTGGATTAATTAACTTGGTTTAAGTGAAATTAAAATAGTGTGTGTGTTTAATCGTATTTCACTTTGTGTTTAATTTTAATTTTGAAAAGGAAATTAAAATTTGTTTGTTGTAAATTTGTTTTAAGTTGAACCATCACCTTTACGCTTCCGCATATCTATTTAAAAGGAAATAATTTTTTAAGAATTTAAAATTTTGAGGGCCTATCGCTCTAACACGAACCATTGTTTTTTTTTAAATAAAAATTTATTAAATTGGAGGAGAAAAGGCCTCTCCTGTGGCACCTACAAGCGCTAGAGAAAAGAAAATTTAAGAAATCTGGAATGTGTATTAGGACGCCTTAGATTGCATTTAAGAGACGAATTCTCCTCGGCACTTAAGTATGGAAAGGAATCATGTTCTTCTTTTCTCTTTTGTTTAATTCCTTCGACCTCAAAATTATTTGAGTCTTCCATATTCCCTAAAATCTTACAAGAATTTTTTACTAGAATCTTGGACATTTAGTTTCCACACTTTCTTCCAACCGATTCTTTAATAAACGCTCGTTGTAGCAGAATTAATTGACATTCCAAGATCAAAATTAGAAATTTCCACGAATAAATTAATTTCATGATCTTCCTTATCCGAGTTTGGAATGTCCTCGAGAGGCGGAATTTAACCATAAGAGTCCTCATTATCCGAAATATTATGAATAATATTTTGACCCATGTGTTTAGGAGATTTAGAGACAAGGGATTTTCTATCCTTAATACATTTTTTTTTCAAAACCTGCGGAACCAAAATTCAAATCATCCTAAATATGTTGGATTTGACCTTCTGGATTCTTTGGGCTTCCCTCCATAGTATTATCTGTGAACAAAGTGTTTTCGAAATGACTGTTAACTATATTTTCGGAACCTTCCTGATTTTGTGGGGCACAAATCTTATTATGAATTTTTTTGCTAGCGTTTTCGGCTGCCTGAGCACTAGAAAATTTCCCGTTCTTTTTAAAAAAAAACGTATCCTGTTAGGAGGTAAAGATTCCTAACTCTCAACACTGATTAGAGCCATCGTACTAGGATGTGTTACAATATAATCTTCTACAATTGACGCCAATTTACCCATGGGATTTGTTTTCGCCTTCTCAGTCAAATCTGGCACCGTTGGATCCTAAACTGTTGTAGCAAAAGTTGGTGTCATCCGACCTGATGGGAAATCAAAGCCTTTTTTGGTGGCTAAAGTATCTGAGCAAAACTGTACAACCACTCTATTGTGGTATTCTGCATTGTGATTATTTTTGTCTGATATTTTTGACCTGGAACAACAATCGGGTTGTTACCGGGTTTTTTGTTCACAAAAAATCCGGTAACAACCTTCTGAATGCTCGCATCACTTTCCACCAGCAGGCGATAACCCGATTGTTGTTTTTAGGCTCAGAGGGAGCTCCCAAGTTTGCCTGTGTTGAAGTAGGCTTATGCAAGGTATTATTCAGCACATGAGCAGGTGACTTGAACACTTCTTTTTGAAGATGTCTACACTCATTAAAAGAGTGACCAATGTTTTTGCAAAAGTTACAAAAAGATGGAAGAGATTCGTATGAGACTTCAACAAAAAAATAACTATCCCCTTTTTCAACCAAAATGCGTTCAGGAATTTTTTGAAACATGTCAATTTCCACCAAGACTCTAGCAAAATTTCCATAAGTTCTTTCAAGGGTGGCCTTATCAATGCGACGGGGTAAGCCCACTCCTCTAGTAATTTGAAGAAAAAGTATTGGATCCTAATTATCTTGACAAAGACCCATGAAACGAACCCAAACAGTGGCAGTAGACTGAACGTGTAGTTCTGGTTGGAACTCAGGTTCCCAAAGAAGGAGCTTAAAGGATCCATTTAAGAGTTCGGAACTTATTAATGACCAAAGCTTAGCCATTTCATCAGGACTGGAAAAACAAATATTAAGAATACCCTTACCAAAATGTGTGAGATTCCAGTTGAATCTTCCAAATATTGTTGAGTGCAAGTTTGAGATCATCAAGTTTCCATGTTTAGCACCCTTCATAAGAACAATTCTTCCAATAAGATTATATGAACTACAAGATTTAATAACCTCATGATAAGCTTCATCATTCAATCTAACAGCAAGTGAGTCTCCACGAAAATAAGGGTCACTAAGAGAAGTTAGACAAAAGATTTTCTTCTCACTTTGTTGACAATAATCTCTTTTGTTACGAAAAACATCAAAAAAGGAGGGTTTTGGTAAATTATCATCGTGAGGTGTAGTGTTAGAGATGGGTGAGGTATTTTTATTTGGGACTTCAAAAGGTTTAGGATCAAAATCCAAACAAAACGCTGGATTTGTATCCATAGGGAGTGTAGACAAGTTTAAGAAATGAGGGAGCAGTATAGAGAGAATGAGGAGTTTCTCTCTCTAAAACCCCCTCTCGTTGATCTTGGTTCATTACAGTATAATCACGAACAATTGTAATTACTAAAATTAAGATGCAAAACAGGGTATAGCTATTGAAGCTCCTATAAATCTTTTAACACTCGACTTTATTTTCAAATAAAAGTTAAAAGACTTTTCTATCCTTACCTTATATAGCCTTATGATTAATCCATTCCTTTCTCACTCACAAAAAAAAATAAACATCTTTTTTATCCAAAAAATTATACACATAATTTTAAAAAAATAAACTATTAAAAAAAAGCAAGGACAGTAAAAATATATATATAATTTTAAAAAATGAACTAATAAAAAAAACAAAAACCTCTTCCTTGCCCTCAAAATTATTTTTTTAAACCAGTAAGAGGACAACTCAATTAAAAAGAGACACAACACATGACATAATTTTTTTTTCTCCACCCAAAATGAACAGCACCCATACGACGCAATTTTTTTTTTTTACCGAACACGAAAAACGATCAACTAAAAATGCGGTCCGACATGAAATCTCATTTTTATTTAGCTAACATAAATACAACACAAATAAAAGTGACACGACACAATACAACCTGACACAAAATATTTAAAAAAAAAATAAGATACGAGCACGACCTAGTTAAAACACGGCATGCCATAAAATATTATTTTTTCACCTAACACGAACATGACTAAAATAAAAAATGTAAAATAAACTAAAAAAAACTTTAATAATTAGATTATGTTAAAAAGGTACCATAAATATGAAAAATGGAATATATGGTTCTTGAATTTTAAAACAAAAAAAAATGTCAATATATTTTTTTTATCTAACACGATCTAATTAAAATGCAACACGATAAGACATGAAATCTTATTTGTTCACCTGACACGACCCAAATAAATGTGACATGATACTAAATCTTATTCTTTTAATTAAATGTTAGATTTAGTATCGTGTCACATTTATTTGGGTCTGGTCAGGTAAACAAATGAGATTTCATGCCTTATCGTGTTGTATTTTAATTAAATCGTGTTCGTGTTAAATAATTTAATTAGATCGCATTTGTGTTAAATAAAAAAATATATTGACATTTTTTTTTGTTTTAAAATAAGATTTAGTATCGTGAAATCTCATTTGTTTACCTAAAACTCCCAAATAAATGCAACACGATAAGACATGAAATCTCATTTGTTTACCTGACACGATCCAAATAAATGTGACACGATACTAAATCTAACATGTCATTAAAAAAATAAAATTTAGTATCATGTAACATTTACTTGGGTCGTGTTAGGTAAATAAATGAGATTTCATATCTTATCGTATTGCATTTTAATTAGATCGTGTTCGTGTTAGATAAAAAAAATATTGACACTTTTTTTTTGTTTTAAAATTCAAGAACCATATATTCCTTTTTTCTATTTATGGCGCCTTTTTAACATAATCTAATCATTAAGGTTTTTAAGTTTATTTTATTTTATTTTTTATTTGAGTCATGCTCGTGTTAGGTGAAAAAATAATATTTTATGGCATGCTGCGTTTTAACTAAGTCGTGTTCGTATCTTATTTTAAAAAAAATATTTTGTGGCATGTCGTATTGTGTCGTGTCACTTTTATTTGTGTTGTATTTGTGTTAGCTAAATAAAAATGAGATTTCGTGTCGGACCGCATTTTTAGTTGATCGTTTTCGTGTTCGGTAAAAAAAAAAAGATTTTATGTTATATTGTTTTTATATGGGTGGTGTTCGTTTTAGGTGGAGAAAAAGAATTTTTGTCACGTGTCGTGTCTCTTTTTAATTGAGTTGTGTTCTTGTTTGTTTTAAAAAAATGATTTCGGGGGTAAAGAAGAGATTTTTGCTTTTTTTAGTTCATTTTTTAAAATTATATAATATATTTTTTACAGTCCTTGCTTTTTTTTAATAGTTCATTTTTTAAAATTATGTGTATAATTTTTGGAGTAAATGAGAGGTTTATTTCTTTTTGTGAGTGAGAGGAAATGTAATGGATTAATCATAAGAGTATAAGAGTCTTTTAACTTTTATTTGAAAATAAAGTGGAGTGTTAGAAGATTTTTTTGGAGTGTGAATAGCTATACCCTCCAAAACAATAAACATAAATATGTATGTATTATTCTGAAATGGAAACATATACAAAAATACAAGATTTACTTGAATTCGCTGAGAATGTAAAATAGAACCAGAATTATGAACAAATATGAGCCATGTGTAATACCACAATGTCCTTAAGACAATTTAGTTACCCTACATAGTGCTTTAAGGTCTAAATTATTATCGCTCAAAATATAACGAATTTTTTTAAATCAAAACTGGAAGCACGTCAATGATTATATTTTAGCGAACTTAATTCTGTGTCTTTTACTGAAACCATGAACACGACATAATGAACAAACGAAATGCATTAATGATTAAAACCTGTCGCAAAAAATTAATTTAATTGGAACCAAATGAGAGGAATTTTATAATCCCAAACCCAACCAAATCGATTCAAGACGACCGGACGAATAGATGGCTAGCGAGCACATGTGGGTTTTTGCCCTAAGCCCAACACTTGAATAGTATAGGCCATATCCCCTACAAAGAGTTGAGATAATCCAAGGCATCAAAGACTTAGTGCACAATTGATGTTTTATTAACTCTTAAACTTTCCACTATTCTACCTATATGGGACGAGAGTAATACACTCCAAATTTCATTAACTTTCATTGATTAATGGGTTTCTTTTGAGAGAAATTTGTCATTCATAACTTAATAGAATTGGACTTGTAATTATACCATGTGAATCTCCTTTCAAACGAGAACGCGTTCGTATATGGTCCCAATAATATCATGGTGTGGGTTTGAGCTCAATGTTTCTCAAAATGTTATGTCCAATACCCATTTCCAATAATCCCCGACATGAATGAAATTTGGCTTTATATACAACATGATAAGGATAATATAGACACTGGTTAGTAAAACTGAAAATTTATTATATAGGGAAAGGTAGCCTACTGACCTTCAACTTTTCTTAGTAATATAATATCGGATTTACTTTGTTAATAAATGGACTGTACGTACTTGAAATGTCAACCCTTTTTTTTAAACTAGACAACATTATTCACATAATAATTCTTCCACGCAGTTGGTTCTCAAGTTTGTGTTCCTTTTGGCCATAAAAACTACTTGGTTCTGTGAGTATTTTAGAGAATTTTCCTTTCGTTATTCTCATTCAAGTGGTCCCCTTCTTACTCACGTTGGTGATATCCATAGGGAGTATCCTGTTATACCCCACATAGACATACTGAGATATGGATGTCATTAAAAGTTTAACTTATTCCAACTTCGTAATAGATATGCACTGTCTCATTTTTGGAATGGATACAAATAAGTATCCCTCATTGCGTACTGAATACGACGTAGTTCAGTTTTCCCATTGAACCTAGATCTTGGGATGTCCAATCAACTAGGTTAGGTTGCCACTATTTTTATTCTTGATTATTTTGTAGGATTTAGACCCATTACTCTCGATGATCTTTCAACTTGGTCTTGATTTAAACCTTTGGAAAGTAGATCTGCTATATTATCCTTTGACTTTACATAATCAATTGAGTTAATTTTATTTTAGAGAAGTTATCTAACGGTACTATGTTTACAATGAATATGTCATGACTTTTTGTTATACATGTGTTATGTGTCATTGATTGACTATCATAATGTATACATATCTTGGGCATAGGTTTTGACTAATTTTACACATCCGCTAAGATGTTTCGAAGCCATTCAACTTCTTCTCTAGCTTTATCTAGTGCAATAAATTCAGATTTCATTATTCATATAGAAATACGTGTTTGTTTTTGGGATTTCCAAGAGATGGTTACACCTCCAAGGGTAAATACGTACCTACATGTTGGCTTAGAGTCTTTTGTATCGAATATCTAGTTTGCATCGTAGTGGCCTTCAAGTACGACTAGATATCTTGAATAACGCAGTCCATAATTTTGAGTATGTTTTAGATAATCTAAAACTCCCAAAATTGCCTTCTAGTGATCTCTCCCCGGATTATTTATATATCAACTTAGCTTACTTACTGAGTATTTTATGTCCGGTCAAGTATTGTTCATGATATACATTAAACTGCAGATAATACGAGAGTTCTCTAATTGAGATATGATGTCACCATTATTTCTTGCCAGATGTAAAGGTACATCTACTCGTGTCTTAGTAGGACAGATATCATATTTCTTGAATTCTTCAAGTATTTTCTCTATGTAATGAGATTGTGATAATATAAGTCCATTAGATGTTCTAGAAATTTTAATTCATAATATAACATCAATGATACATAGGCCTTGCATGTGGAAACAATTATTCAACATATGTTTAGCAATTTTGACAATGTCAATGTTACTACCCATGAGCAGCATATCATCCACATAGAGACATACAATGACATATCCACTTTGAGTACTTTTTCAATAAACGCATTTATCACACTCGTGAATTTTGAAACCATTTGGTTACATAGCATGATCAAACTTTTCACACTACAAGAAAAATAGTCATTTATGTCAGTCAAAAACTGACATAAATGACCATTTATGTTAGCTTTAGATTTTTTCAAAACTGACATATAAAGTCCTGACATAAATGTTCGTAAAACTGACATAAATAAGATCACATTTATCTCAGTTTTTAAAAACACACATAAAAACTATAGTATCCACCATGTTTTTAATCACATTTTCATAAAAAAACTGACATAAATAACATCACATTCATCTCAGTTTTAAAAATTTTATGAGAGTTTGCTCAAAACTGACATAAATGTTGATATAAAAATTTTTAAAAAAAATCATTACTCCATCAATAGACAACTATGATTTGAGGTTAAATTAACCCTTATAAATAGATAATAATCAAGGTCATAACTATCACCAATTTGAAATACATCAAAATACTTACAATAACAAATATTGATGTGAGCCACATCATATCCAAAAAGTAGCTAGTGTGTGAGCTACATGATAATATCATAAAAATAGTGATGATACATCACAATATCCAAAAACTAGCATTGTGAACTATATCATAAAATCCACAATCCAAAATAATACTCAACGTAGGACGTTATCGAATGTAATACTCGATCAAGTTTGTTCTCAATGCTATCCAACCCAAAATGAGTAACCCTGCAATCAAATGTAATCAACATAGTTTTCATCATAACACAATCATCTCAACAAATTGTCATTACGACATAACAAAATACAGTTACTCGGAAGTACCTAATATATATAATCCGTAATGAACTCAATGAACTCCGTATGAACTTCATTTAGCTCATTCAACGTGAACATCGCTTTATCGGACAATTTTCTTATCTAAAAGATTGAAGATAGAATTGAATTTATTATTACGGTATATAATAGTTAATAACAAAATAATATTTTATATAATAGGAAAAAAAGATAAAACAATGGTAACATACCTTTGTTTCAAAAGGTATGGAAGGATCCTCCATGAAGTACTACATGAACTTTAACACAAAATATCCGCAATGAAGATTATCATTTCCTTGCACTGGGCACTAGTTAACACAACATTATTACCGGATAAATAATAAAAGAGTGCAAGTCGAAAAGATTTTTTATACAACACAAACAATTATAAAAACTATAAAAAAAAAATTGGACAGAATTTCCTCTATTTATAGGACTATCCACCTTGTTTAAAAAATTTAAAATACTCCAACAACAAAGTTAATAGTTCATAACATCAATACCAATTACCCGTAAAGGCAAAAAATGTATAACTGACAAAAACTTATAACACTCAGCACATAGCTGTTATAACAACAGCATAGTAAGAAGCAACAGAATGTGCTAGCCTCGCCGAGTACAAAATAGAAACAAACTAGCTGATATATATATATATATATATATATATACACACACACACACTAGCGTATTGCCCCTGCCTAAAAGCACGTAGAAACTTTTTCAAAGTATGAAGTCATGTATAAATTGCGTTAAATTTTTTTTATATGTAACATAAATAATTTTAAACAATATAAAAATTTTGGGCAAAACTTCCTTTGTTTATACGAGTATCCACCCTACTAAATAAGTAAAAAATACACCAACAAAATTAATATTTCGTAATAACAATACTAATAGTCTGTCTTAAACATTGTATAAACAAAATCAATGATTCAACTTAATTCGTGAAAATAACACCAACACATCAATAAGTAAATAAATGACACCAATACATGAATACCTCAATATAGTGTTCCAACTGAAAATATCTTGGTCACTTGCAGATTTCGCTTAGCAATATAAAAATTACCTTTTCATAATAATAAGTAGAATCCAAAAGAATTGAGTAATTATACAAACTTATAAGAGATAAATGAAATGCCATCGGTACCATTTCTGAAGACATCTTCCTTATTGAAGTATTCAATTCTCAATTGTTTGTTTAGATAACCTGCCAAATGGAAGAACAACTGTTAGAATGGTCCATTATTTTCAAATATGAAAGTATAAAAATTAAAGTTTTAAAAACTATAAAAAAATGAAACGTTCAAATACTTGTATAGACAAAATGTAAAATAACATAGTAAACACCCAGTCTTGAAACTTTCAATCGATTTTCAATTTTCAGAAAACCTTAAAATCGTATCTTAAAATTTCAAGTAAACCTCAATGGTTATATTGGATTACGTTAATAATGTCTGACAGTGTCGTCGAATGAAGAGAACCCTATTTTGTGTGGTCGAACAATAAAACTTGTCATTCTTCTTGAGCCATTCTAAAAAATCTCAATTGAATACCTTATTTCAATCATAAAAAAATTGTGATTGAAAATAGAGAAACAATGGACATAGCAACAAAAAACTACATATTAACTTGCATGCTATGTTAATATAAAGTAATTGTAAGATAATTAGTCTTATGAAGTTTCATTAAATTATTAGTCCAAAAATAAACCAATAGTCAATTGTGCATTTCTATAATTCATTCTAAAGTTGCAAAGAAACAAAAGGTACTTTTTAATTAAATAAAAATATAACAATGAAAATTTATAGTGCGTATGTATTCTGTAGAAGAAAAAAAGATGGGCATCATATGAAATGTATATAGCATTGGAAATGCTAAGAAATGCAAACATTTACTACATAACTGATTAATGGAACTAATGGAAAAAAAAACTGAGTTGGATAAAAAGAGATTTTAGTTATTTTACCAAAATAGGATAAAAAGATATTTTACCTGAATCAAAAGTTTCTTAATGTTAGTTGGATATATAATAGCATCCAATATTGGAGTAGTAGAATTTTCCCCTGAGAAATTTAGTGATTTCGACAACCTTGTGTTTAGTTTTTTTATTTGGTGGTCTGCATTTACTACGATGTTCATGTCGCTGCTTTCCTTATCCGATTCAATAGCTACTACACCATTGCACTGAAATTGAGAGAGAGAGAGAGAGAGAGAGAGAGAGAGAGAGAGAGAGAGAGAGAACAACAGGAAACTACTTAATTCCAAAATTTATAACTGGAAATTTACAAAGGCATGGGGGAAAAAGGCATCAGTTAGAAATAATCTAGCTTAAATGTCCCCTAGCCTTTGGTGAACTGAGTAACTTTAATCCTGGGTGACTTGAGAGTTGAACTTTTGAATAATCAAAATATAGTATATTATTTAAGTGGATGTCCTTGCTATTAACAAAATAGACATTAACCATTATTAATACTCTATTGATTATTATAATAGAAGCATGTGACTTTCTATTTCTTGTCATTATTCTTTTTCTGAAATCTAGCTATGATTATAAAGACCAACATTTATGAACCAAATCTTGGCAATCTTATATATTTTTCACAGTGTTTACATAACAACGCCTCGGGCAATCAATTGCGCTTGTCGGGATTCTTTTGCTTTGGCTGTGATTCTAATAGAGAAATAGAGAGGATTGAGTGTGGAGCAAACATTATAATGTGTTAGAAACTAAAATAAGGGTCATTTCAGATAAATAATAAATTAAAAAAATACAAAAACAAAGGCAACATGGGGTAATAAACTAAACAACAGAACCTGAACTCATTTCAAGCGTTTAAATTGATTATACAGACAAAATAGAAAACTTTGTTCAAGATTTTCGTATCATAACATATCAGTTTGAACTGATTTATACAACATTGGTTATTATACATATAAAACTAAATGATAAAACTAAACCATAATTGAAAACATTCCTTTAATCGAATATAATCAAGAAGCGAGGTCAGACTTGCAACAATAGCCTATGGGGTAACCAAATTAAACTAACCTCAATAATCCATCCATTTGAGAAAATGTCCAAATTAAACTAACAATTTAAACATCAAAGAGAAAAGCACAAATAGTCCTACCTATGTCGCAACCGAATCTCACCTTTGAAGGATGGCCAACAGGGAAATTGATAGTAATCTAGCTAGTGTGTCGCAACCGAGAAATATTTATGGACAGAGCAGTGTTGTAGGTGTTGGGCAGAGCAGTGAATATGGACAGGGCAAGTACAAACAGTGTTGTAAACGTTACCTACAATGGACAGAGCAGTGTTTATTTTTGGCTTATAAGATATCACATGTTCAGACGCAATAACAAAACATAAAAATGTTATTATTTACTTAACAAGGTATAAGATGACAATCCGAGACCACAAATATGGGAGAATGTTTGCATATTCCCCAAATATTGAGTGCTTTTAAATATTCTCAGTTGGATGCAAAGTTTGCATACAATGGATACAAATATGTGATAATTGGATGCAAGGTTTCAAATTTACAAACCTCGTATCCAAGTTCATCTGATAAGAGTTGATGGCCTTGTATCCAAAAATTGTATCCAACCATTGCATCCAATTCTCTTCCATTCAACTTCTCAGTAAGTGGTGATGGCAGGGGCATAGTAATGAAAATTGTAGCAAAACTCATCACAGTAAACCCTTTAAGAAAATCCATATCAACTGGAGAAATTATCATAGACCAACATAGGATATATAAACATCAAATATATAAAATGCTTAGGAACACAACCTACTTAAAGAAATTGTCCAAGCCCAATGCTCCTTGAAATTGTGTTACATCCAAGTCTTGAAACAATCAAATAAATAGGTCGCTGAGTAAATTGAAGATGTAACATTAAAATACAAAAGCCAGATAGATGAAGAGAAAAAAGGAAGTATGTGAGGGAACTTTGACATGTTTAATGAAACTTTTCAATCTTTAAGTATGATTAATGTTCTAACATTCAATATGCCTTTCCTATTAACACATTTAAAATTGCAACGTACGAAGGTAATTTAGAATAGTAAAAAGTCATATAAACAGCAAACCAATCCATAAGCTGATGTCTAACCTAAAAAAGAACCTAAACTCAACTAAACCTAATAAAGAAGTAGTACGAATAAAAATAAATAGAAAGCGAAGCTCACAATTTATGAAAGCCCCTAGTTATCATCCTTATGTTAGTGCAAATGACAACCACGCAAGCTAAAACCCATTCATACTTCACACATGTACGACCAAGATTGCAACCTGTTAAATAAAAACAAAATATATTAGAGAACCCTTACTATAAAATACAAATGAAAACAAATTAAGCTACAAACTATATATATAATAAACAAATCAAGATAGAAACTCATCACCATCAACATCAACAGTTTGTGTGTGTTTGTGGGGGAGAGAGGAGATCATATTTATGAAATAGAGTCCCAGAATGTCTAAGCATAACACTAATTATGCTAATTAACATGATAAAACTTTTTTGAAAAGGCATGTTTTAATATACAAATTTTGACACAGAACAATTTTATTGATCAGCAGAAAACTCTCAACATTTCCTTTTGGGATAAATAAAACTGAACCAAGGGTACCAGGGGGTGAAAAATGTACAAAAGATATGGAATAATGCATCTGTTGATGATAACTATCTTCTATGCAATTTCATGCACACAACGTTAATTGGACCAATTCTTGTACTTGGCACCAAATTATCCATATTCAAATATTTACCGACACCGCCAACCAATATATACACATTTGGGTGAAGTATATAGCTTCTAGGAAATTATAAAAATGGACTTTAAACTATTTCTCGTGTTTCAATTAAGACGAGGGCTTCATAAGCTAAGTTTTATTGATATGGCCTCTCAATTCTACAGATTTATTCACAAGTTCACTTAGAAGAGTTACTTCCAGTGAGTTTTTACTTGACAAATGCTTATATATACAGACATGCATTTGCCTTTCAAATGCTTATAGATATATGTAGAGACAAATTCTTATATACACAATTACTTTTCAAATACTAATATATATATATATATATATATATATATATATATATATATATATATATATATATATATATATATATAGAGAGAGAGAGAGAGAGAGAGAAACTCTCACAATAGTAGCTAGAACCCTTGAACAGTGAATTAGTGGACCACCTTTTCTCCAATGGTTGTGATATAAAATTCCATAATTTCTCTGTTGGTGCTTGGTTTTGACCTTTACTAACAATTGACCTAAATAATTGAGAAGTATATGGTTCATTAGGTTAGAGTAAATAATAAGTAAAATCCTGCATAGTAACAAAAATAGTTCACACATAAAGACATCATTTACTGGAAATCCTTACCCACAAGCTCATTCTTATTGACATATGGACCCAACTCACAATTGGTACAAAATTGAATTTTGTTTCAGGAATATAAGTTTCTCCATTACTTGCTTCCTCCACTTCAAAATTTTCATTCAAAGTCATCTCATAATGATTTTTTTACAGTTTTGTAATGCTTTTTTGCAACATTTAGTGTTCCCTTTGATATGTAATAGACCTTACTCATTTGAAACCTGAACTCAGAAAAGATCAAACACACTTAAAAACACAAACATCAATAACTAATTAATTAGATATAAATTAGTAAAAGATGGTACACAATAAACATGTTTTATGTGACTATGTACAACTTTAAAATAGTGGCAATGGAAGACGGGATGAATATAAGTATGGTCTTCGAGAAATACTTTACATAAAAATAAGAAATAAAAAAAAGCATAACCAAACCACTCAACGTTTGGTGCACCCCTTCACAAAAGTGAACTGTTTGAAACTAATTTCCATCTTTATAACTAGACAAACCTTAATTTATGTTTGTGGATCATATTTAATTTCAAATTTTATAAAAATTCAAGTCACAATCCCACTTTAAAGGAAGTGATGCCAAATTTTCAAAGAATCCCTTCAACTTTCGCATCCTTGAAGTGTGTCCATGCTCAAAAAAAGTCACTCTGAAATCGGAACCACTTTTAAAGGCACAACCAACAATGGAGATGTCCACAGAGGGTAACAATTGGATCGTTCAAAAAATCCAAGCATATGTTGCAGTCAAAGCAGGGACAATTTAGTGACTTTGGTTAAGCGTTTTTAGTCCCGATTCACAACCACAAATACTATAAAAGCAACGTTTTCCCCTGATAAGTAACAAGCAATAATAAGAAATGAGCACGGTGAGAATTTGGATAAACATATGTAATGCAATCCAAACCAACAAAAACACCAATGAGAAGAAATAAAGCATTTAAAGCAGAAGGTAGAATAGGATGTCGACTGAGGCAACATGAAAGAACCGATGGTCTATTATATTTCAAACATATATAGATCTAGAAAAAAGTATGGAGAAACCAAATTCAAGTAGTTGACTTTCAATTGTCCATAAAGATTTAACTGTCTGGCAAAAATATAACATGGTCCTACTAATGATGAAACAAAATTCACATAGTTTACTCCAAATTGTTTCAGTAAGGGCTTAATAAGTATGAAGGATTCTAAGAAGCACAAAGCTAAGTGGTGTTCAATGCTATATAAAAAAATATTAGCAAAATAGTTCAGTGACATCTCACTCGTTTCTAAGAAGGACTTTTAACCTTTAAAACATAATTTGTTGGTACAAGAAAAGCCAAATCAGAAATTGAAGTAATGAAGTCAGTGTGAATATATGATCAATGGAAGAGCAAGTTCTAATGAAAAGACTATGGATTGCTAAAGTGTACGTATGTACATCGAAAGGACTGTAGTAACTAAAGATTTATGAAAACAAAAAAGGGAAAATAAAGTGTTCAAATCACATACTTCGGCTGATCATTCTCATGGAGCAGCTGCTTCAGAGTCCAATTTCTTCTTATCCCACACACACATAAAAAAAAAAAGAAATGGAAGATCTTTATATGTATTGGCTGGTGGATGGTCAGCAATGTAAATAGAATCTACTATGAACATATATATAATTGCAATAAAGTTGATGGACCCCCTTTTTCCTACCCTAAATAGTAATAATAAATCGCTCAAAAAATGAATAAAATCTAAAGATTTTCAAATATTAAAGTAGCCACAAGTACACTAGATCCAGAAGCCTTTAAACCGACCATCAATCCTGGCATAGGCCACATATGTGTTCCATTATTATTATTGATAATCTGGACAAGATATTCAATGAAATTAAGAAAAGAAGTGGCTAGGTTCCATACATCACGTACAAAAATAAATAGGTTAAGTAATAATGAGATGTGTATCTACCTAGTTGTCATCATATATTTATTTGTTCGTTCACGACAGAGTTTTCCATGCTTCTCAATGTTTTCATTATAAGGATTCATGTCAAATTTAATATATATTTTCCCCTCCACGGAGAGCCTTCCCAAAATAGAGAATAAATATTGATGTAGATGAGTTCTCTCGTCTTTTTCAAATGTGGGATGTACCCACTTTTTCCTCCAAGAAACCAATAACTCATAAATAATTTGGTGGTAAGTGCGTGAAGTTAGTGACTGCTCGCGTATGGTGGGATGAATTGTCGTGTGATAATCAACCTTGAATCCGAAGCTGACCCGAGATAAAGGAGATCTGGATTCATATGAAGGAGATCCTTTTTGCAAGAATTCAAGGATTGATCATGAAGGAATATTCTAGACCATTTCAACTTTTGTGAACTTGATCAAGATTAAGGGAGAGCTCGAAAGAAAAATCATTGATAGGTATTTAATGGCATCCAATGCTTTTTACTAAATCAAGTTGATTTTTGAAACAAATAAATCCATTTGGGGCTAGCAATGGAGTATGCATAGAAGGTGGAAGAGTATGTCCAGGCAGAAGTTTTAATGAGTAAAAGTACTACTATGGATCTTGTGGCTCCTCCAAAGCATGGCCAACTAGCTTTACGGATTTAAGTGTGGGGCTTTTAGACATCAAGTGGCAAGAAGAGCTATATAGTGATGTACTTTTGACATGTATGCATTCCTCCTCATAAAACATACCATAAGTTTATGTGAAACATGCTAACCTAAATCCAATTCCAAACTATTTGATTGACTTATAAAGTGAGATACCATTCAAAACTGAATTTCCTCACTAAAGTAACTAGGGAACCATTTTATAAATAGATTATTATGAATGCAATATATTATCTAATTCTAGAGATTGAAAATTTAGTTATTTATTACAAGAAAGGTTAAGATGATCTCGTTGGCATTCCATACCAAGTGGCTATTAAACTGACAATAATGGAGTTACTTCAACTCATATCATGTGAGGAAGTGCAAAGAATATGTTTACTCACCTTGAGATAATTCAGAAAACAGAGACATTGTAATGAAATCTGTAGACATGTCCATGGAGTAGCACTTGGGTGAATTATCAATGCTGAGGATGATCCAGATGAGAAAACTGGTAGATATAGTGTTGCTACTGTTGAAGCCTCAAGGATTCTAAAAGGGTTACATATGAATTAAATAAAATCACGAAAATAATGAAAAGAAATCAAATGACAAAGAAATAAAGAAAAATTTAATTAAAAGAAGAAGAACACAATCCAAAGAGTTACGATATAAACACTACACGGTTACAATAGGAAAGTGGATTTTACTTACATGTAATCATCTCTAATGACAAGATATGGAACATGGACTCTAACGTGCTAATCTTTTCTATTGACTATTAAGGACTCGCGATTGCTCTGCGATCACCTCAATCCAGAGGGAGCTTCCTGTGGGCCACCTTCTTCTCCTTGTGGATTTTTATTAGGCGAACATCCCATCATAATTCTGATCAATGTCAAGTAACAATAATAATGGGATATGTAGGAAGGTCATTTAGTAGAGATAAATGTATAATATAGTGAGAGGATATAATATACTTGTTTCTCGAATGCAAAACATATATGAGCCAACGATTTAAAGGGTTCAAAACCTAGTAAAATTAAGGAAGTTCTTCCCATTTGTAAAGAGAGATAATAAATCATAGGCCAAGAAAAAAATACCACTATTTGGGAAAAAATGACATGTGCGACCTTGTTTCATTCTTCAAAATCTTGTTAACAGATTAATCGAGGATATACGGTATATAGGAGGGATAATAGAGGAAAAAATATAGATGATGATGAACTAACCAATATAATCAAACCATTACATTGAGCTATTGACCTCACTTCTGAAACGTCATAAATAGATTATTTGACAGAATCCTTATAAAAGTATAAAAATAACATGATATTCAATATTAACCCAAAGTATAAAAAAGTACATGAAGATGTTTCTTGGTTTGGTTGAAAAGTTTAAAGGTATGACTATTTTTGGATATAATAATCTCCACCAATCTCTATCCATAGTCCCGATGAGTATGGCTAAGGTGGAGTCGCTCATCAGTTTGCGGCGGCTGGTGCAACAACTTTTGTTAAACAAAGAAAAAAACTTCATTTGAATAATGAGTTAAATAAAGATTCAATTAATTTAAAAAAATTTATCCATGTAAACAAGGGTACTAGTAACAACATAAAACTACAAAATTATGTATCATGTAAACACGATTTTAAGTACTAACGAACAAAACTATGCCATTTGATACAAACTAATAAAATAAAATAGACACTTGTTTGATAAAATCAAATAGACACTTTGATGTATATTGGTGACACGTGGTGAGTGGTTATGGTCCTGGGAGAAGTTTATCTTTTTTTCTATTTTTATTTTAGGATATTATTGTCATTTTCTTTTATTCTTAGTGTTTAATTAGTTTTCAAATATGATTGGGGCTAAATAGTCAATTTTAGTTATTAGTTGCCATTTTTAGTCTTTTTGGATCTTAGCTTGGTTAGCAAGCTAATCTCTCATATAAATAAGCCCTTAGCCTTCATTTCTAAGGAGACTTGAATATTGATAAAAGAATATATATAGAGAGAGAAACTATTTTTAGTTTAGTTTTATTTGGTGTATTTAGTTGGTGTGTAGTGTAATAGTAACGCTTCTGCATTCTTTATTCACATCAATTGGTATTAGAGTTGCATTTGTTCTGAGCATTGAGATGCATTTGTTCTTGATGTTTTTCATGGTGCATGAAGTGGGTATCGAGTTGAGATTCCAACTTGGGCAACCCTTCAATTAGGTGGATTGATAAATGTCCAAATAGGAATCGGATTGATGGAAACCCTAAATTCCATCACCGCTAAAAGGGGGTATACCTACCCTTTTAGCCTCCTCCTCCCCAACCTCCACCATCACCTTCCTCCACCTCCATCTCCTACCGCCACACAACCACCACCATCAGATCCCCAAAACCATCATCTCTTCCCCCATTCAAAACCCTCACAGCCGCCCTACTGCCCTGCCCAAACAACCTTAACCCTAGCTATCCAAACACCACCCCACTGCCCTCCCCCATCCCTATTTAAACCCCACCGACAAGCCCTAACACTAAACCCTTCCCCAATTTTCCCCTAATCTGCCTCATCCTTATTTTTACCCTATTTTCCCCTTTCCCCACTCATTAATGTCAAACCATGATCAAACCCAACAAAAATGGGCTTCCCTACTCCGATCCAATCCCCCCCCCCCCTATTTGTCCACAAATCCGATCAAAATTGATCTTATGACCTATTTGTGACACAACTCCAGACTTCCATGAAAAATGCATTCCATTTGGGATCCATTTCTGACTATTTTCCATTTTTGGGTCCGGCTTTTCGGAATGTCACCGTCTTCAATCCGCTTGTTTTGTTATTGTACTCGCAAAGGTGCAGTCACGAGTTACCATCCGATCAGATTCAAGGGTTCACCACACAATGTAGCAATCATGTGCTTGTGATGTCGAGAATGCGAATATGGTAGTCAGTTTTTGGTTGCTCGGATTTCGTAGAGTGACATCACCGGGATTTGGGTTTTTTAGACCCATTATTAATGAGGTTCATACACATGGGACTAATTCCAGTTGGGCTTCCCACTTTTGATTGAGTTTGATTGAGGTCCAAAGCTTTTCTTGTTTCATATCATGTGGCATTGATGAGTCGCCCTACACCCTCGCGGAAGAGCTTTTTCGAAGACGGGGATAATGATATATATTGCTGACACGTGGCGTGTGGTTGTGCTCCTGGGATAATACTATCTTTTGTTATATTTTTAGTTTAGGATATTATTGTAATTTTTTTATTTTTAGTTTATAATTAGTTTTCAAATATGATTGGGGCTAACTAGTCAATTTTAATTATCAGTTGCCCTTTTTAGTCGTTAGGATCTTAGCTTGGTTAGCAAGCTAATCTTTCCTATGAATAGGCCATTGGCCTTCATTTGTAAGGAGACTTGAGTATTGATAAAATAATTTAGAGAGAGAAAGAAACTCTTTTTAATTTAGTTTAATTTTGTTTATTTACTTGGTGTGTAGTGTAATAGTAAAGCTTCCACATTCTTGATTCACATCACACTTGTTTGATCATATTTTACTTCATACACATACATATATGGACATATACAATCATCACAAAGGTACATGTGTATGTGCTCATTATTATAAAATCCAAGACATTGAAACTATATAATAGTTGTTGTTCCTATATAGTGCATATTATTTCATATGCAAGATATACCAAAATTAAGCAAATAAAACCTCTTCACATCACAAATAAAAATTTCACTAAAAACATGAATTTTCATAAAGAACACCACATAATTTGATAATATAGTATCACTTCTCACTTTTCTTAACATCGTGTGCATCTAACACCCCCCCTGTAATGGTATTAGTTTATTTGTCAATTAACTGCTAATAAACATCCACTGAAAGCCTTGAGATATGAGATTTCGTATCTTTAGAAATTAAGCTCTATAAAGACCAATCCAATTTAAAGAAATATAAAATTAGAAGAGCTCGGGGATAATATATTATTTTTGTTCTTGGTCACTATTTTTTGTTTGTACATAATTGTTTAGACACTAAGTCTCCATTTGGCAATCCAATTTCAAGCTATGGAAATGGAATTGAAATGCCAATTTTAATTCCACGGAATTGAAATTGGCCTTCCAATTCCAATTCCAAGCCTAGGAATTGGATTGCCAAATGGGCTCTAAGAACCCTCACCGCATGGGATTTACCTAAACATGACACTTTTATATTATAAAAAAATCATGTGTATATTTCAAAAATTTGTATATACATTATAAAACTGTACATACAAACTACAATACCCAATCGACAATAACAATTCTATATATGCCCAATTAGCTTCAAGCCCTAAATAAAAACACCCGACCATCATTAACAATACCAAATTTATTTTAAAACGAAATAACACCACTCCCTCAATATTTTTAATGTTAAATTAATTTCAAGATGTAAACACTAACACTCAATCAATATCAACAATACCAAATCAACAGTAACAATACCTAATTAATTCAAGCTCCTAACTAACGATGCTCAATCACCATTAACAAATAACAGTACCAAGTACCAAATAATTTGAAGCCCTAAAATAATAATACCCAACCAATATTTATAATGTTCAATTAACTTGTAATCCTACAACATTTTTTTAAACATTCCTAACATATTTTTAAATATATAATGAAAACATTAAAACTTAACCTCTTGTAAACAATCATAACTAAAATAAATAAATAACGAAAAAAGTAAAACTCGTACCTACATTAGGTCATATAGCAGCTGCCGAGAGACTGTGGCGATGTAGATGATGAGGAGATGGTGTGCAGTGGAAGATGATGAGATGAGGCGCTGCAGAGGAGAGACAGAGGAAAGGACAGAGTGCCTTAGAGAGAGAGAGAGAGAGGGGGAATAGATGAAACCGTAATAGAGATGGAATGGAGAGGAGTAACTCTCTAGGCGGGAAGGCTAAAAAAAAAGGCCCGCGACTTGTTTTCATTTATCTCAATTTTAACTTAAGTTGAAGATAACTAAAACTACAATTTATCTCATATTTTAATTAAATTGAGATAAAAATACACCTTCAAAGTTGAACTGACATAAATGTATATTATAAAAAATCATTTATGTCATTTTCTATTTGTCTGACATAACGTTAATTTTCAAACTAACATAAATGATATTTTTTCTTGTAGTGTCATGCCATTGCTTCGGTGCTTGTTTTAATCCTTAAAGATATTTTACAAACATACATACTTTCCTTTCTTGTTCAGGAGATTTGAATCCTTCGGCTAGCTCCATATGTATTTCTCATCTACTTCACCATTTAAGAAAGTTATTTTCACACCCATTTGATGTATTTCAAGTTCGTCTATTTTGGATATTGCTATCAACATTCGAATGGAGGTGATTCTTACCACTAGTGAGTATGTACCGAAGTAATCCAACCCTTCTTTTTATTTCTATCATTTACCAAAAAGTCTTGATTTGTACTTTTCAATTGATCCATCATCCTTCTTCTTCGTTTTAGAGATCCACTTTTAACCTAAAGGTTGTGAACCTGATGGTAAATCCACGAATTCTAATTTATGATTTTGCTTTACAAATTCAATTTCATTATTAATTGTTTCTTTCCAATTTGAAGCATCGGATGCTGATATAACTTCTTTGTACATTTAAGGATCATTTTCTAATAAGCATGTTAAAAAATCCTAACTGAAAGAAGTGGACATTTTTGTCCTTTTACTACATCTTGGTTCATCCGTTAGAGATTATTAATCTTTGGGTTGATGAACACTACTATATGTAGCGTCATGTGTCTTTTTTGTAAGAATAGATTCTCGAGTCATGTTATACGAAAATTAATTTTCAAAAATGAAGCATCCCTCGACTCAATAATAGTTTTAACATGAATATCCGTAATCTCGGATTTAAAAACTAAAAATCAATATGAATTGTTGTTATTTACATAACCAATGAGAACAAAATCAAAGGTTTTTGGTCCTATTTTGACCTATTTAGGTTTAGGAAGCGTCACTTTGGCTAAGCACCCCCACACTCATAAATATTTATAGTAAGGTCTTCGACCTTTCCACAATTCATAAGGTGTTTTGTGAGTTTTCTTATGAGTTATTTTGTTGAGAATATAATTAAGGAAAAGGAATGCGTCCCCCTATAAGTTTTGTGGTACTCTAGAACATATTAACATAGAGCTCATCATTTCTTTCAATGTACAATTTTTGCGTTCCGCAATGCCGTTAGATTGAGGTGAGTAAGGAGCAGAAGTTTGGTGAATAATTCCATGTTCGGAACAAAATTCCTCAAACAAAAAATAATATTCACCACCTTTATCACTTCTAATTACCTTTTTTTTTTCGCTAAGTTGATTCTTAACTTCAATTTTGTATTGTTTAAATTCATTGATAGCCTCGTCTTTGCTAAGTAATAAATATAGCTAGCAATATTTTATGCAATCATCAATAAAAGTAATAAGATACTTTTTTCCTCCTCTAGTTTTTAAAAACTTTAAATAACAAATATCAGTGTGAATGAAATCTAAGTGTTCACTGATTCTTTCAACAAAATGAAAAGGTAATCTTGTTAATTCTGATTCCACACATATATCACATTTATGATTTTTATCAATGTCAAATTTTGGCAAAAATTCTAAATTAATTAATCTAGGTAAAGGATCAAAATTAGCATGTCCCGATCTAGCATGGCACATATTTAAAACCTCAAGCAAGTAAGAGAAATTAATATTATTATTATTATTGATTGCCTTAGGCACATCAATCATTATATTCATCTTAAAGAACCCTTTATTCATGTAGCACTTTCCCATATACACAACATTCTTAGATAGGAAAAAATTATCATATACAAACACCAACTTGAAATCATTCTTTCTAAGTAAAGAACCGTAAACCAGATTCTTGCGAATATCTGAAACGTGAAGCACATAATTGAGCATAAGTTCTCTCCCTAATGTCATTTTCATCACAATTGAT
Organism: Sambucus nigra; assembly: GCA_949130495.1. Taxonomy (NCBI): domain Eukaryota; kingdom Viridiplantae; phylum Streptophyta; class Magnoliopsida; order Dipsacales; family Adoxaceae; genus Sambucus; species Sambucus nigra. The sequence goes on along the minus strand of OX422217.1, from coordinate 55,594,610 downwards.
AAGCACCCAAAAGTGTTATATTTATACCCTGAATATACGTATTTTAATTGCTAATTCTCGACAATTTGGGTCTTATGCGCGTAAATGTTTAATGTGTAGGCTTGATCGACGTTTGCAGAAGTTTGATGCTTATTTAAAGGAAAATGTACGATTTATGGAGCTAATTCCCATGTCCCATAACCTATCCCCGAACCTTAAGCCTAGACCTTCTCTATCCTATACCAAAACCATCACCCGAGCCCCGTGTGTGTCTGGTTTGTTCCCTTTTATTTATTTTATTTTATTTTATTTTATTTTCATTTGTATTTTTTTTTATGTTATATTGTGTTTTGAGTCATGTATATAATTTTAGGATTTATTTTTATATTTTATTTTTGTGTGTCACGTGTGTTTTTATTATTTTTATAGGTTAGTTTTTTAATTTTTATTTTTATTTGATTTTTAGTTTTTAGTATTAGTATAGTTTTGTTATTTCTTATTAAGTTAGGTTTATTAGTATTATTTTATTTTGAGTATTTTATTTTTAGATTAGGAATTTAATTTTTGGTTTTATATTTCTTTATTTTTATTTATTTTTTTATGTTAGCATTTTAATTAGATTTTTATTTTTATTCTTTATGTTGTGTCTTAATTTTATTTTTATTTCTAGGGTCACAAATTAAACACACACAATCCACACTATCCTACCCTCACTCACGCCTAAGCTAAACACTCACCCTCACCCTTACCCTCACCTTTTATCATATACCTCTCCACACCATAACCCAAACACAAACCATCTCCTTACCCATTCACCAATACCATACACCCTCACACACCCTATCTACCCCCTTACTCATCATCTTCTTCACCACACCTTCTCTCTCCTCTCCCTCCATTAACAACCTTCCACCCTTCTACCACCTGCCACCAGTAGCAAGTGGTGGCCAAAACCCAATCCGAAACCCATCTTCCGACCGAACCAAACCAACTAACCCGAAACCCCCCAGCGAACCCACCTCCTGCAAACACAACACTCAAACACCTACTCCCAACCCTCTCACCCATATGAACCCCATACCCGCCATCCAACATAACCCAGTCCAAACCCGCAGCCACAACCAGAGACGATACCACCACCTTCCAACGCACGACCTTATCACGCCAATCCACAACCCGAATCCGTAACCCCCTGTCCAACCCACGACATGCCTCAAACTGTCGGTGTTCCCCTACTAAACCCAAAACCCAACTGCGATCTTGTACCCAATAGTGCCTTACCCAAAATCGAGCCCAAGCCCCCAAGCCCGATTTCCTCTTCTGTTAAGACCATAAACCAAAGGCAAACCAAAAATAACCGAGTCATTTACCCCACATGTGAATTAAACCCTTATTTTCCCTTTTAAACCACTTCCCAAATTACCCCCAAACAAACCTTAACCCAACTTAACCCCTTATACCCAAAATACCCTTTTAAATAAATAGATTTTTATTCCCCCACTCCTTACCTCACCCAAACCACATGCACACCTTTTTCCTTCTATTTATGCCCCTAGCTCCATATACCACACTATAAATGAAGACCCAAAAGCTCATTTGGATATCATCTAGAGAGACTTGGAGAAGAAGAGAGATAGTTTCGAGAGAAAATAAATTAGGGAAAAACATTTTGTAAATAGATTTATTTTTATTTTTTTATTGAATTAGAGAATTGGTGAGATTTAATTGTGAGTGATTGAATTGTATTGAAGAAGATAAAGTTCAAATTGCCAAATTCAAGGAGACTTATTGAAGATTTGTTCTTTTTCTCTACTCTTTTATTTTATATCCGTTTCATTTTTTTGTTCATCACGTTTAATATAATGTTAGGCTAAAACACCTTTCAAGGGGAGGGGTGACTCATTATTTGATGTTAATCCTAATTTAATTAATTAATTTAAATTAAATGTCCCTTTGATGATTAATTTTGCACTCTTACATTTTAATTTATGGTTCGAGAGAGGGTAAATGATTTTCGAGAGAAAATATAAATTCTAGTTATAGTACCCATTTTAGATTCGAACTAGAGATTCAGGTTTCTCAAGTATGGTATTATTCCTTTAATTTCAACTATAGGCTTACATTTATGATTTAAACTAGTTTAATCGATCGATCATTATGCCCCAATTGCATATGTCTCTGACATACCCATATCGCTTAGGTTAGCTCCGGCTAAGAGTGCTCATCGCTTTCTCGATATTAAATCCAAGATGGTTTCTACCTCTCCGGATATTGTTCATGTTCCACCATGCTTGGCTCATCTTGAGCCCATTATTTCTTGTAATTCCTCTATCTCCGATCTTGGTGCCTCATTTGCCTGACCCTATCCATCTATGACATAATGGTGGATAAGTTGACCACTCACTCATTTATTTCCACACTTCCTCCTGCGAGTGCCCTTGAGGATCACTTTGTGCCTCATGAGGAGTGTGTGTCTCCCACTCTTGAGTTGGATCACCTTCTCCCACCATTTATCCCACCCGATCCACCATTTATCCCACCCAACCCACCCATTATCCCTTCCACCCCACCACCTGGTTTGGATCTTGATTTTACACATTTGAAGTTTTCATTTACATTTTTAGATCCTGACCTGAAACCATCCTCCACCTTCCACGAGAGTATCTATGGTGCTACTCTCTACTTTCGTGACACCGAGATTGTTACCCTACGCCCGCCACTCTCTTGTTGTGTTGATTTTTCCCATCGACAGCTCCCTGGCGTGTCACGGAGCGACCAGTATCATCACCCAATCATAGAACGGTCGTGTGATTTCTATGAGGCCCACCCCATCACTAATTCCACACCATTTCTCCTTCCTCACCAACTAGAGAACCATTCTTATAGGGTCCTTGTTGCCCTCACCTTTCAGCTCAATAAGGCCTGAGACCGATGCCTTTTCTCCCTTAACCTGATACCCACCCACCCATGGTCCACCGATGCTTTGCATCGTGTGATGCAGTTTTCCATACAAGTGCATTGACCATTTTTAGCCTTTAGACAACAAGACTGACGCTTCAGTTCTGTTTGGGTGTGATTCTTATCACCCAATTTTTTCTGCCACCCCGTGCTTTCATAGATCTTATCTTCAGGGTGAGATTCCTTCGGTTTGGCTGAAGATATTAAACTTAGAGCTTCCAAGAGGCAAACCGTTGTTCTTGTATGAGCCTCATCCTGTTTAGGGGTGGTGTTTCACATCTTCCTATGCTTTCAATGTTTACAGACTTGTACACTTTTTTTTTATCTTATAACTCATTCAGGTTTTTTCTTGGATACATTTGTCCACTTCATCAACGGTTGATTCTAGTAATCTCTTTCCTACCTTCTACTCTCAATTTTAAAAATCATTTTACTTACCATCGAGGATGATGTTCCTTTTTGTTTGGGGGTGGGAAATTTTATCAAAATCAAGCCTTTTTAAAAAAAAAATTGATTTTTGAACCTGATTTTTAAATTTTTTGGGCAATTTCTTTCATCTCACTCATTGATGTGAATTTTCTATCATCCATCTTTTAAGTTTAGGAATCAAGCTAGATAATTTATTTTCTAAATAGCTAATGAAATACATATGAAGGCATGTTGCACCATGAATTTCTATACTCAACAAAATTTACGAAGGTATCACATCACTGCGGTTTAGAGTTGAAGAGTATTACAATTCCCAAGAGAACTGTAAGGCCCGCTAGTAGAGACTTTAGCTGGTGAGATTTTTGCCTTTCACCCTTTCAGAGTGTTTTAAGCAATCTCCGAGTCACAAGTTGATTCAACTTCTTTTGGGTCCGCAATTTAATTCGTTGTATGATCTCATTTTTCTTCTTTAAAATTTTGGCTTGATTACTCAGAACGACATCACTTTCGAGTTGTAAGAAATATGTGTCTTGAAATTTATCCCGATCACTAAATTTTCACCCATTCACTTCACACATTACATTACCATATTCTTCCATATTTCCATTTATTCTTATCACCATCCATACACATTCCCCACTCCATTTATATATCATCCATCATTTTTTGAGAAAAAGAGTGTTTTTCAAATGTAAAATGTCTTCAGTGTTGAGAGTATAAAAGAAAAAAAAAAGAAAGAGAGAAAAACAAAAAAAAATAGACAAATAGAAAAAGAAAAGGAAATTAAAAAAAATAGAAAAGAAAAAAATAACGAGAGAGAAAATAAAAGAAAAGGAGAGTTTGGAGTTAGTTCGTTTGTAATAAAGACTTTTGTTCTTCAAGTATAGAACACTCTTCTCGCACACACATCCATTACTCATCCATCATCCATCCATCCTATCATACCCATATCATCCCATCATATCCTTCCCATTTCATTTCTCCCTCACCCATAAACATCCATATTCTCCCCTAGGTGTTCGGGCAAATGAAAGTCAACGTGGTGAATAACTCGACGTTCTCACTATAGTGATTAGCATTCTTTCATGAGATCATTTTTTTTTCTAAATGTTCATTCTTTCTTATATGTGTGTGAGACGTTTGAACTTTCTTACATTTACTCACCACCTCACACACAAGAGCGATACACTTACCCAAATCTCGAGAGTTTGTTTGAGAGAGATATATCCCGTGAGATTTTGAAGTTGAAGCATTGATTTTTAAAAAAGGCAATCAATGAATTACTCTTATGATGCTCGACCCGTTTTGACTAATTCACACACACACGTTGAGTTCTAGGAAGGATGTTCCTTGAGTATTTACTTAGCTAAATATTTTTATACAATTCTAGCTTGCTTTTCTCAAAATATTTATCTCACGATCGATTGTGCGATTATTCTACGTCTAATAAAATATTGACTACCGTTTGCAAATAAGAAATTTTGTGGGTATATTCCCTGCAAACCCTCACAAGACAAAACTCGTCCTGTAGGGCAATCTATAGGTTCACAGGCTTGTTGAACATGATATGTGCAATCGCAAGTGCCCGCAAAAGTGGTACACTTTTGGTTTCTTATCTTTCTCTTTCTTTCTATCTTTTTGCTCGAGGACTAGCAATGTTTTGTTTGGGGGTGGTGTGATAAGCATCCAAAAGTGTTATATTTATACCCCGAATAAATGTATTTTAGTTGCTAATCTTCGACAATTTCGGTCTTATGCGCGTAAATATTTAATGCGCGGGCTTGATCGACGTTAGACGAAGTTCGATGCTTATTTCAAGGCAAATGTGCAATTTATGGAGCTAATTCCCCTGTCCCGTAACCTATCCCCGTACCTTAAGCCTAAACCTTCTCTATCATGTCCCAAAACTATCACCCAAGCCCCGTGTGTGTTTGGTTTATTCTATTTTATTTATTTTATTTTATTTTTTTATATTTTTTTTTGTTTGTATTTATTTTTTATGTTATAATGTGTTTTGAGTCATGTATATATTTTTAGGACTTTTTTTTATATTTTATTTTTATGCGTCATGTGTGTTTTTATTATTTTTATATTTTTATAGGTGTGCTTTTTAGTTTATATAATTTTTATTTTTATTTGATTTTTAGTTTTTGGTATTAGTTTAGTTTTGTTATTTCTTATTAAGTTAGGTTTATTAGTATTATTTTATTTTGAGTCTTTTATTTTTAGACTAGGAATTTAATTTTTGATTTTATATTTCTTTATTTCTTTAGGTTAGCATTTTAATTAAATTTTTATTTTTATTCTTTCTGTTGTGTCTTAATTTTATTTTTATTTTTAGGGTCACAAATTAAACACACACACTCCACACTGTCCTACACTCACTCACACCTAAACTAAACACTCACCCTCACCCTTTATCATATACCTCTCCACACCATAACCCAAATACAACCCAACTCCTCACCCACTCACCAATACCATACACCCTCACACACCCTATCTACCCCCTTACTCATCATCTTCTTCACCGCACCTTAACTCTCCTATCCCTCCATTAACAACCTTCCAACCTTCTACCACCTTCCACCACTAGTAGGTGGTGGCCAAAACCAAATCCGAAACCAATCTTTCGATCGAGCCAAACTAAAAAACCCGAAACCCCCAACGAACCCACCTCCTAAAAACACAACACTCAAACACCTACTCCCAACCCTCTCACCAATACGAACCCCAGACCCTCCATCCAACATAACCCGGTCCAAACCCGCAGCCACAGCCCGAGTCGAAACCACCACCTTCCAACCCGCGATCTTATCACGCCGATCCACAACCCGAATCCGAAACCCCTCCTGTCCAACTCGCGACCCGGCTCAAACCGATTGTGTTCCCCTACTAAACCCGAAACCCAGCTGCGATCTCGTACCCAATAGTGCCATATCCAAAATCGATCCCAAGCTCCCAAACTCGATTTCCTCTTCTGTTAAGACAATAAACCAAAGGCAAACCAAAAATAACCAAGTCATTTACCCCACATGTTAATTAAACCCTTATTTTCCCTTTTAACCCAATTACCAAATTACCCCCAAACAAACCTCTACCCAACTTAACCCCTTATACCCAAAATACCTTTTTCACAAAACATATTTTTATTCCCGCACTCCTTACCTCACCCAAACCACATGAACACCTTTGTCCTCCTATTTATGCCCCTAGCTGCATGTGCCACACTATAAATGAAGACCCAAAATCTCATTTGGAGATCATCTAGAGAGACTTGGAGAAGAAGATAGATAGTTTAGATGAGAAAATAAAGTAGGGGAAAACATTTTGTAAATAGTTTTTTTTTTTTAGAGAATTGGTGAGATTTAATTGTGAGTGATTGAATTGTATTGAAGAAGATAAAGTTCAAATTTCCAAATTCAAGGAGACTTGTTGAAGATTTGTTCTCTTTCTCTACTCTTTTATTTTTTGTTCATCATGTTTACTATAATGTTAGGCTAAAACACCTTTCAAGGGGAGGGGTGACCCATTATTTGATGTTAATCCAAATTTAATTAATTAATTACTTTAAATTAAATGTCCCTTTGATGATTAATTTTGCACTCTTACGTTTTAATTTACGCCTCGAGAGAGGGTAAATGATTTTCGAGAGAAAATATAAATTCTAGTTATAATACTCATTTTAGATTCGAACTAGAGATACGGGTTTCTCAAGTGTGGTATTATTCCTTTAATTTCAACTTGAGGCTTACTTTTAAGATTTAAACTAGTTTAATCGATCGATCCTTTTAACTCAGTTCCATACTGATTAGGCATAAATATTGTATATTTATCCCCTTAATTTCGGTACCTTTGTGAACTCGAGTGATGAAATTGATATGGATTTAACTCACATTTGTGCTACTAACCTTCATTGGCAAGTATTTCGTGTTTTGTGTTTCTCTTATGTGTTTTAAAGGTAAAGAATGCAAGCGGTGCGAAAGAGAAATCAAAACAATGAAAGAAAGGCTAGGAAGGCAAGTTCAAGGCTATTTTTATATTTCTGCATCCCAATCCCGGAGGTCGGGCCTTCTAGAGAGTTAAAAAGATTGGAACAAAGAGAATACTGGAAAAAATGATACCCAAATCCGAGCTACGGTGAAGGAGTTATAATCATTTTAAGTTGAGAAAAAATCCAAGGAAGAAAAGAAGAAAGTTGGAAAATATTCTAAGTGTTGAAAAAGGCCCAAAACCAGTGAATTCCCCTAAACCGATTCGCCCATTTGTCACGCACTAGATCCGTTACAAAATTAGTCACGCTTTCTAAGTGTGACAAATTGCCAGATACGGGATTTTTATTTTGTGCTTATCTTTTAGCCAAAACAGTTTTATGTTTTGGGCACTCTTCTAAACAAACTCTAGCCTATATATTTAGTCATTATGACTCTTTTTATTCAGATTTGACGGATTTAAAAGCTCCATACCAAGTAGGAAAATCTAGCAGAAGAATTTACATATTATGCACCTTTAATTCAAGAGCTTTTTCGGTTTTTCTTCAATCTTTGATTTCTTCTTGCATGTTCTTGTTCTTCAGTCTTGGTAACTTTTATTTCCAGCACTTTTATTATTATTTCTCATGTTTAATCTCCCTTTCCACGCAATTATGAATTCATGCAACGTAGTTAATTCATGCGTAGTTAGGTTCAATATGTCTAACTAAATTCTTTATGGTTGGAATGCATGAACTCAACCTGATGTGGTAGTTGCATGTGTATAAAATTAATCCTCTAAATTTAATGATTTAATTATGACCGTATTTCATAGAAACACGACAATTGTAGATCTTTGGATCTCGTTTGCTTCAGGGTAACCGGGATGCTTCAGAATGCAATTCGAGTGTAACTATCGCAATACCGATTTACTCATCCTCTGATTAAGTATGCTGCAGTCTTGAACCTCATATACGTAATGCTTGGGAGTACTAAATTCTGGGTCTAATTAATCACTTAATTTTATGATTAGTTTTATACCAGCAATACTCTAGGGTTGAGGGATTGTATTCCCGACCTGTTTGTCTCATGATATAATTCAAGTTTTAGTTTAATCATCTTCAGTCTTTTAAGTAAGTTAGAGTTTCCATTTAGTTAATTAGTTATTTCCCATCTTAATCATCTTTTTGTTTCTTTTTAGAGTCAAGTTAGGGTTAACAGTCTTACCTTTGTTGTCACGTTCACTCATCCTAGTTCCCTGAGGATTCGATACCGAGACTAGCCACTATACTCCGCAAGAGTGTAGTTATAGTTTAGGTTTTTGTATTGTGGTTGGAAGCCGATAACAACGAGTAGCGTATTACACGGACGCTCAGTTTTCCACCTTGATCAAAATGGCACCGTTACCGAATCTAAGAATGGGCTCCCAAGGATGATTGGAACATGATTTCTCAAGGCGAAGGAGGGTTTCGAGTCCCAAATGACAAAGTCTATCGGGAAGTAGAAAGTGTCAACTTGGACGATCACATCCTCTACTATACCTCGTGGCATCTTCACGGTTCGATTCGCTAACTGGAGAGTCATCTTTGTGGGCTTAAGGTCGCCCAGAACAAGTTGTCTATATATGGCGTAAGGGAGGATATTGACACTTTCTCCCAAGTCAACTAAGGCTTTTTCAATTTTATTTTCTCCAATGATGCAGGAAATGGTGGGTGCACTGGGATCTTTGAATTTTGGTGGGAGATCATTGAGTAGAATGGAGCTCACTTTCTGTGCTAGAATTATGTTTTTCTTTACCTTCATCCTCCTCTTCACTATTAACAAGTCCTTGATGACTTTTGCATAAGCGGGAATTTGCTTAATGGCATCAAGGAAAGGTAAATTTAACTTTACTTTCTTTAGCACATCTAGCACATCATCACTGGCGTTTCCTTTATGGGAAGGAATTAGACTTTGAGGAAACGGTGCCACGGAGGGTGGCTTCACTACTACCTCGGGCTCACTAGTGCCTTCTTTATAACTCTCTTTCAAGGGGATATCTTCCGCCTCTTTCGTGTCGGGTGAAATATCCTTGTCTTTAGGTACATCTTATAACATCTTATGAGGGAGGTGACAAGTCAAATACTCTCCCACTACGTAGAGTGGTAATTGCGCTACATTGCTCAAATTGGTCATGGGGTGTGGAGATAACACTAGTTTGACCTTTGAGAGGTCGTTGGCCCTGGGCAGGAAACTTACCCTTCTCTTGGATACTCAACGATGATTGCATTTTTGAAATATTTGCATTTATATCACTGATCATGCGATCATACCTAGCATTGGATGCATTCTGGGTATTGATAAATTGGTTCATCGTATCCTCGAGATTTCTCTGCGGTGGAGTAATATATTCCCCTTGAGGTGGTGGTGCTTGCACATGTCCTTGCATGTGTGGAGCTTGTTGAAAGTGTGATGGTGGAGGAGGGTCAACATGTGAATTAGGATTTATAGCTGCATTTTGTTGGCTACAGTTAAAACCAAGATGGTTTTTCCACGAAGGGTTGTAAGAATTCCCGTGGGGTGCACCGAAATTACCCTTGAATCCTCCTATATCACTCACTTGTTCTTGAAGCATAACTTTGTAGGCGGGTATCGTCGGGCATTCCTTTGTTGAATGTCCCGCCTCACAAATCGTACACACCTTCTCAACAGGGTTTGGGATGGATCTATGTGGTCCTTCTGAATATTTCTTCAATAATTGTCGCATTCATCTCTCAAGCACATCGAGTCGACCTTCCATTATAGAATTTTTCTCTACGTGAAATAGGCCGAACGCCGATGGAGTGGTGGTCACTTGGATAGTTTGATTTTGAGCATTAGGGTCAGATGTATCCTAGGATTGGGTAGTCTCGGCGACATACCTCAGGTGAAGCTCAGCATCGTGGGCATCTAATTCGACAAATGGACCATTGCACATGGTTTCAACGAGTTGCTTGGAATTAATGTTCAGCCCATTATGGATGAAGGAAATGATTTGTAGTTTATCAAATCCATGATGGTGGCACGAAGTAATTAACTCATTGAAATGCTCGTAGCATCGATCGAACGACTCATTTTCTAATTGTTGGAAAGTTTCAATTTAAGCCTTGATGGAGTTAGTTCGATGTGGAGGAAAGATTTTCTTGATAAATTTAGATTGAAACTCATTCCAGGATGTAATCAAGCTTGGAGGTAAAGACCATATCCAGGTCTTAGCCTTCTCTTTTAGAGAGAATGGGAAGAGTTTGAGGTGGATCACCTCTTATTTGCAAGTTTGATCATTGAGGGTCTCACACACATCCTCAAATTCCCTGATGTGGAGATATGGCTTTTCAGATTCCATCCCATGGTAGTGGGGGAACATTTGGATCATCCCATTTTTAAAACGAAATTGCCCTGAATTATACGAGAGTACAATGCATCCCGGAGTGACAGTGCGCTCGGGATATACGATTTCTCTCAAAGGGTGGTACGGGGAGTCTTCCTCATCGGCGGCTACACTATCGTGTTATGACATGGCTCTCTCACTAGATGACTCTGTGTCCTCACTGGGTATACTCAGAGCGCGCTCTGAAGTGTGTCCTAAGAGGGATGTCGGGGTATGTGTAGGCGTGGTAGATGGAACCCAGAATTGTGGAACGTTTGGAGTGTGAGGTCTATCGGGGTCGTACTCAACTATCAGGTTTTAGTGAATGTGGGTTGGAGTATTATGGGGAGTTGGAGTGAGTTCAAAATTTTACATTAACAAGCTTATAAGAGATGATGAGGAATATTTTTGCGCTTAATTTTTTTTTGGTCAAAGTTTTAGATTGACTTGATCTAATCCTAAGTCAACCTAAATCCCCGGCAATGGCGCCATTTTGATCGAGGTGAAAACCAAGCGTCCATGTAATACACTAATTGTTGTTATTGCCTTTCGACCATAATACAAAAACCTAAACATTAACTACACTTTTGCGAAGTATAGTGGCTAGTCTGGGTATTGAATCCTCAGGGAACTAGGATGAGTGAACGTGATGACAAAGGTAAGACTGTCAACCCTAACTTGAGTCTAAAAAGAAATAAGAAGATGATTGAAATGGGAAATAACTAATTAACTAAATAAAAACTAAATTAAACTACTACATTAACTATGTAAGCAAAATTAACTAACTCAAAATGACTTAATAAGAATGAAGGAAAAACAGGTTGGGAATACAATCCCCCAAACCCTAGTAGATTTACCGTATAGAATGCTAGAATTTTGAATTAGAAATTTAATTTAACCCAGTCTTTAGTACTCCCAAGCATTACATATATGAGGTTCAAGCCCGCATCATACATAATCAGAGGATGAGTAAAGTAGTGTCGCAATAGATACACGCGCATCACATTCTTAAACACCACGGTTACCTAGGGTCAACCGAGGTAAAAAGGTTTATGATGGTTGTGATAACTACACAAAATGATTCATTCAAATTTCAATTCAAATCGTAGTTTCAACATGGCTAAATTACATCGAGTTGGGTTCATGCATCCCAACCTTTAAAAACCTAGCCTAACATGGTGAAATTAATGGAAACTACGTTATCTACATTACATGAACTCATAACTGCTTGGAAAGAGAGATTAAATATGAGAAATAATAATAAAAGTGTTGGAAATAAAGGTTACCAAGATTGAAGAACAAGAACATGCAAGAAGAAATCAAAGGTTGAAGAAAAACTCAAAAAACTCTTGAATTAAAAGTGCAAAATATGTAAATTCTTCTCCTAGATGTTCCTACTTGATGAGGAGCTTTTACATGAATGAAATCTCAATAAAAAGAGTCCTAATGACTATATATATAGGCTAGAGGTCGTTTAGAAGAGTCACCAAAAGACAAAACTCTTTTGGCTAAAAGATAAGGACAAAATAAAAATCCCGTATCTGGAAATTTGTCACACTTAGAAAGCGTGACTAATTTTGTAACGAATCTGGTACGTGACAAATGGGCGAACCGGTTCGGGAAGATGCAACTCACCTTTGGGAATATGACCTTAGAGACTAACATCTTCCATATAGCCCAACATATGGGGAAAGAAGATGATCTTCATGCGGTGCATTGATGGGATCGTAGAAGAGCACATTGAGGAAAATTTTTGTGGAGACGCCATAAAAGCTTGCTTATTGTCTAGTCATGAGAGCGAGGGAACTTATACCGAGTTTGAGAGAGAGTTAGGGGATATGAGCATGGAAGAATTTGAAAAAGAATACGGTCCGGTGGATGAGAGACTTACTATTGAAGTCCAATCCCTATTAGGTTCTTGTAGTCACTTAGAAGAAAGAGAATGGAAGAAATCGAGGAATTCCTTCTTTGTGACCACACACCCATACCATTTGATGTCCTGAAGGCGGTTGAGGAGAAAATTTGTGTTTCGTCCGAATTAGAGCCCGACCCGTGCGTTCCAAAAATTAAAAGAAACTTACATGTTCCCTCCGAGTCGATGCACGCAGGCCACGCTATGAGTAAGAATAACGAGGATCCCTTTCCCATTAGTCACGATAAGTCTCCCGGTCTTTCCTTTATCCATGGGAGAGGTCCCAACTTATTTCGATTATTGGTTTACGATATGAAGATGGGAGAGACGAGGAGAGCATTGGACCCCGTTCATGGGGTCGGGTGAGTTTGTGGAGAGATGAGAGGTCGTCACACCCCCGACGCATATGGGGTGATTTTTATTGTATTATTGAGTCATGTGTTAGTGTCATTTAGTGTCTTTATGTGTTTTAAATATTTGTTTTTTTTATTTTCTCGCACTTTTCATTCGCTTTGAGTTAGATTTTAGTCCTTTTTGCTTGAGGACAATGCAAAAGTCTAAATTAGAGGGGGTCACAAGTGCGTATTTCTAAAACTTCACAAATTTTGAAAAATGCCCATAAATTAAAAAAAAACATAAAATCTTGAAAAATCCAAAAATATTTTTTGTTCAAAGTAAATAAAATTTGGAATTCAAAATTTTCAAAAATATCATTAAAAGTCGGTTTAAAGTCTCAAATTGTAAAAACACAATACACAAAGCCGGAATTGACCAAAGACGGAAATTGAGCGAACATAGACGACTTAACGAATAAGTGTGGAGATTAACAATCCCGGTGAGATTCAAGCCTTTCATTTTTGTGAAATTTATAAATCATTCCGAGTTAATTGTTAATTCAAAGTTCTTTTCAGCGGTCTAGTAAGTCATCGAGGATCTCAAGTCTTTCACTTTGATTGGTTTTGAGAAATGTGGGTGATATTGCCTTGAAAAATGTGCCGAAGAAATCTCTAAATTAAATTCATCTCGAAACGCATATGGTAACGTAATTAGTATTTTGGATAATGAAGTAGGCCATCGTTTGTTACCCAAAAATATTGGCCATAAAAAGTTGTGAAAAATCATCCCTTTTGTAACCCAAAATTGAGCCGAATAAAGTTCTCTCTTTCGTTTGACAACCTGAAAAACCCCCAATTGGCTCGGAATTGTGAAAACTTATAATCCCATAAATTAATTCCAGAAAGTGCATAAAAAAGGTAAAAAAAAATATAGCTATGGTCAACAAAATTAGCAAGAAAAAAATAGAAAAATAAGAAAAAATGTGCAATAGCCCGGAAAAGCACAAATGGAAATCATAAATGAATTTTTCAATTACGACCCTCCCAACCATTTCCATGTTACCCAATACACCTTAAAAACCCCAAAAGTCCTAACCGAGTTCGAATTGCGAAATTACTTACTGCGTAGAGAGCTAAGACACCAAAAGATAATAAAAGATATTAAGTGTGTGAAAAAGAGGCGATGTTTTCGTTTCCTTATGACCTTATTTTGATGAAGAGATCATTTAACCCTAAATATTCGGTCTATCATCTTATGTGCATGAATTTATGTTCGAATGCATTTAATCTTTATATCACGCGTGCCGAGAGAATAACCACAATTGGAGAGATTCGTTTGAGAGAGCATCCCGTGAGCATTTGAATCAAAACGAATTTTCGGAAAGTAACGTAATGATCAATCGGTGGAAGTTAGCAGTTCGATTTTTGGCATCGCACACACACTATGACTTGAGACTCGTGAATATGATTTTAAGGTGATCATTTTTTAGGGAGTTTAAATTGTACAATTTTTAAGTATTTCGATTTTTTCTTTGAGTCAACAAAGAATTTTGTGGGTATATTCACTACACACCCTCACGAGACAACACTCGTCCTACTAGGGTAACCTATGGTTTTAACGGCTTGTTGCATACGCTAAATGAAATCACTTGCTCACGAAAAAGATATTCTATCTTAATATAGTGTTTAAAAGAGTTGTGACATTTTTCTTTTTCTTTTTCTTTTACATTTCTCGGGACGCGCAAAGTTCTAAGTTAGGGGGGTTTAATTAGGCATAAATATTGTATATTTATCCCCTTAATTTTGGTACCTTTGTGAACCCGAGTGATGCGATTGATATGGATTTAACTCATATTTGTACTACTAACCTTTGGTGGCAAGTATTTCATATTTTGTGTTTCTCTTATGTGTTTTACAGGTAAAGTATGCAAGTGATGCGAAAGAGAAATTGAAACAATGAAAGAAAGGCTAAGAAGGCAAGTTTAAGGGCATTTTCATAATTTTGCAGCCCGATCCCAGAGGTTGGGCCTTCTGTAAAGTTGAATAGCTTGGAACAAAAAGAATACTAGAAAAAATGACACCCAAATCCGAGCTACGGTGAAGGAGTTATGATCATTTGAAGTTGAGAAAAAATCAAAGGAAGAAAAGAAGAAAGTTGGAAAATATTCTAAGTGTTGAAAAAGGCCCAAAACCAGCGAATTCCCTCGAACCGGTTCACCTAGAACCCGAACCGGTTTGACCATTTGTCATGCACCATATCCATTACAAAATTAGTCACGCTTTCTAAGTCTGCCAAATTGCCAGATACATGATTTTTATTTTGTGCTTATCTTTCAGTCAAAAGAGTTTTATGTTTTGGGGACTCTTCTAAACGAACTCTAGCCTATATATTTAGTCATTAGGACTATTTTTATTCAAATTTGGTGGATGTAAAAGCTCCATACCAAGTAGAAACATCTAGGAGAAGAATTTACATATTTTGCACCTTTAATTCAAGAGCTTTTCTGATTTTTCTTCAATCTTTGATTTCTTCTTGCATGTTCTTGTTCTTCAATCTTGGTAACTTTTATTTCCAGCACTTTTATTATTATCTCTCATGTTTAATCTCCCTTTCCACAAAATTATGAATTCATGCAACGTAGTTAATTCATGCATAGTTAGGTTCAATAAGTCTAGCTAAATTCTTTATGGTTGGAATGCTTGAACTCAACCTGATGTGGTAGTTGCATGTGTATAAAATTAATCCTCCAAATTTAATGATTTGATTATGATCGTATTGTTTAGAAACACGACAATTGTATATCTTTGGATCTCTTTTGCTGTAGGGTAACGGGGATTCTTCAGAATGCAATTCGAGTGTAACTATCGCAACACCGATTTACTCGTCCTCTGATTAAGTATGGTGCGGGCTTGAACCTCATATACGTAATTCTTGGGAGTACTAAATTCTGGATCTAATTAATCACATAAATTTACGATTAGTTTTATACCATCAATACTCTAGGATTAAGGGATTGTATTCCCGACCTGTTTTTCTCATCATATAATTCAAGTTTTAGTTTAATCATCTTCAGTCTTTTAAGTAATTTAGAGTTTGCATTTAGTTATTTCCCATCTAAATCATCTTTTTGTTTCTTTTTAGAGTTAAGTTAGGGTTAACAGTCTTACCTATGTCGTCACGTTCAGTCGTCCTAATTCCCTGAGGATTCGATACCCATACTAGCCACTATACTCCGCAAGAGTGTAGTTATAGTTTAGGTTTTTGTATTGTGGTTGGAAGCCAATAACAATGACTAGCGTATTACATGGACGCTCGGTGTTCCTCCTCGATCACATATGTATTTGACATGCCCATATCGTTTAGGTTAGCTCCAGCTACGAGTGCTCACCATTTTCTCGATATTGAATCCGGGATGGTTTCTACCTCTCCGGATAGCGATCATGTTCCACCATGCTTGGATTATCTTGAGCCCATTATTTCTAGTGATTCCTCTATCTCAGATCTTGGTACCTCATTTTCCTTGATCCCATTCGTCGGTGACATAATGGTGGATAAGTTGATCACTCACTCGTTTATAAAAGATAAGAAGACAAAGAAGGTGATTGCATACATAACTAAGAAATGATCCCTTTATGCCTTTGATGATAACAAGATAGAGACTTTGTTTGCGAAACAAGGAGTCAAAGTTAGTGATGCCATTTGCCATAAGGAACTAGGAAACCTAGCAATAAAAATCTTAATATATTAGCCAAAAATAAGTGCTTACATATAAGCCAGTGGAATAAAAGTCCTGCAGTTTGTGTTGGAGATTTTTAAATAAGGGAATAAAAGCTTGGGATCTTGTCCCACTTTGAAAGTGTGTGGAAAAGTTGGGAATCAAAGCCAATATAAAAGGGGAGAGTGTCCCTCGTTGGAAAATGAGTAGAATCAAGTGAAACCAACTAAGCTATAAAGCATGTGGACTACTCTTGTCCCACATTGGAAGAATATAAAAAATGTGTGCACTAAATAAGTAGAAATGGAAGATGAAGAGTTACTTCGTATAGAATTTAAAAGGCTATTCAAGAGACCTCCAATACTGTACGAAGCACCGTACGCACATGTGCGAGTGCGTGCGGGGCAGTGGACTGTAGAGGCGCTAGTGGCGCACTTTGTACTTCGCATGCCGCGTGTCTGCGGTGGTAGCAGGTTTTCGGGATTCGTTCGGGTTGGAATGCTATAGGTCGAGCGCGGCCACTTTTTGGTTGGCTCGTGTAAAAATAGTTCAAGTTTACTTGGAGTTGTTCGGAAATGGTTCATGGCTGTTAGTATTTAACAGTCACACCATTTTGGAAATGGCTCAAGACTGTTAAATTCAACAGTCTTGACTCTTGTGACATAACATTTCATTTCCTATAAATAAGGGCTGCTAATTATGAAATTGCACACAATTAATTAATCCAGTTTTCAGATTTACCAACCCCTGCAATTACTCACTTACAATTTTTAGGAGATACAAAATTATCTTATTCTGTTTTGTGCACAAAAACAGAATAAGAACTTGATTGTCTGTTCCTCGCTGCTGCATCCGAGGGCTGTCTTCAAACATACAATTTGCAGAAAGTGCATTTGCTTCATTGTATCTTGAGTACAGATTTGCAAATTCCCATTTGTATACAGAATTATCGTGTGGGGAAAATACTGTATTTAGGAAAGTGACATGACACCTTGAAGTTTCAGAATTTATTTGAAGATTCAACAAATTTTATTCAAAAGTTTATTCGATTGTATTGAAGTTGACATTACTGTTATAATAGTAGAGTTTCATTTCTACTTTGCATATTATTTTCCAAGAATCTAAATACTGTAATCCAGAAATGGCAGAATCTTCCAAATCATTTCGATAAATATCATAAGGCTTTGTCAAGTTGGACCGTTTTGATGGTGGTAATTTTCTACGTTGGCAGAAAAAGGTTCACTTTCTTCTAATAACATTGAAGATTGTGTACGTCTTGTCACTATCGAAACCAAATGAAGAAGAAAATGAAACCGTGGAACAGACAAGGCAATGCACAAAATGGGATACCGATAATTACTTGTGTCGTGGTCACATTCTCAATGAACTTGCTGACAATTTATTCGACTTGTACCAAAATGTTGGGACTGCGAAAACTTTATGGGAAACATTGGAGACCAAATATCTTACGGAAGACGCTACAAGTAAGAAGTTCCTTATCGATCAGTTTTTAAGCTTTAAAATTCATGATAATAGGACTATGCTAGAACAAGTTCATGACATCCAACGCATCTTAAATCATTGCAAACTAAACAATTTAAATATGGATGATAATGTAATTGTTTTTGCCATAATTGAAAAACTTCCTCCTTCTTGGAAAGATTATAAGAAATAACTCAAACACAAAAAGGAGGATCTTTCACTTTAAGAATTAGATACTCATTTAAAAATTTAACAAGAGTCTCGAATTCTAGATGGTAAATAGGAACATGAAAATTCTGTTTCTAAGGTCCATGTGGTGGAGGAAGTAAATGAGCAAAAGTTTCGCAATCATGGAAAGAATAACAAGCGAAAGAATTTTTCAAGTAATTCTAAAGCAAATAAAAAAAATAAAGGAAATTGTTTTCATTGCAATAAACCAAGTCACTTCAAAAGTATTTTCGTGAGTTAAACTAAAAGAAAAAGGAGGAGGAGCATACACAAAGAAAAAGTTTGTTGCTTTGATATCCGAGGCTATATGCTTGGAGAAGATAAATCTTGGTGGATTGATTCTGGTGCCACAAGGCATATATGTAAGGACAAGAGCCTCTTCTTTGCCTATGAAACTGTGGAAGGAGATGTTCTCTATATGGGAAATTCTTCAACTACTGTGGTTAAAGGCAAAGGGACAGTGGATCTCGAATTCACTTCCGAAAAAATCCTTAGTCTCACAAATATTTTTCATGTTCCTGATGTTAGAAAAATATTAGTTTATGAAAGTCTTCTTAATAAATTTGGCTTTAAGCTTGTATTTGAGTCAGAGAAATTTATTCTGACTAAAAATGGTACCTTTGTCGGCAAAGGTTATTTGTATGAGGGCATGTTTAAGGTCAATATCAATGAAGAAGATTCTTCTTCTTATATTGTTGATTGTCTTTCATTATGGCATAGTCGTTTAGGACATGTTAATACAAAGAAAATGGATGCATTTCATGGTTAATTTAAATTTAATTCCTAAACATGAGAATGATATGAATGAAAAGTGCAAAATATGCATGCAAACAAAAATAACAAGATTGCCTTTTCCAAAAATAGAAACAAATTGCATCATTGTTACAAATAGTACATAGTGATGTTTGTGATTTGTAGGGAACACCTACTATAGGTGGTAGTAAATATTTTGCTACATTTATCGATGACTTTTCAAAATATTGTTACGTATATCGTTTAAACTCTAAGGATGATTTGCTTAATAGATTTAAGACATACAAAAATGAAGTTGAAAATAAATGTGATACTAAAATAAATTGTCTTAGATCTGATAGAGGTGGTGAATATCACTTTCCTTAATTTTGTGAAGATATGGGTATTATATATGAAGTTACTGCACCTTATACACCACAAAAAAATGGAGTAGCAGAAAGAAAAAAATAGGACACTAACTGAAATGGTTAACGCTATGCTTTCTTATTC
Organism: Sambucus nigra; assembly: GCA_949130495.1. Taxonomy (NCBI): domain Eukaryota; kingdom Viridiplantae; phylum Streptophyta; class Magnoliopsida; order Dipsacales; family Adoxaceae; genus Sambucus; species Sambucus nigra. The sequence goes on along the minus strand of OX422217.1, from coordinate 55,574,973 downwards.
TGGTTTAAGTGAAGGGTTTTGGGGAGAAGCACTTTTAACTGCATGTCATATTCTGAATAGGATACCTATTAAAGATAATAAGAAAAATCCTTACGAATTATGGAAGAATAGAAAACGTAATTTAGGTTAACTTAAAGTTTGGGTTCTAGAGCTATTGTAAGACTACCTGAAACTAAGAGAAAGAAATTAGGAAGCAAAGGAGTTGAACGTATTTTCATAATTTATGCACAACATAGTAAAACCTGTAGATTTTTGGTTAGTGAACCTAATGATTCTATTGAGGTATATATAATAATTCAATCGAGAGATGAAATTTTTTATGAACAAAGGTTTTCTTTTATTCCTAGAATTAGTAATAAAAAAAATAAGTAAACACTCCTTCACAATTATCTGAAACTCCAACAGTAGAATAAGAAGAGATTAGAACAAGTAAGAGACCTAGGAAAGAAAAAAGCTTTTGTCCCGACTTTGTAGTCTATCTTGTTGAAGGAACTAGAGACACACATTGTAATCAATTTGTGTTGACTCGTAGTGTTGAAACAGACCCACAAACTTATAGTTAGGCAATTAAGTCCGTAGATTCAGCATTTTGGAAAGAAGCTATAAATGATGAAATTGATTCAATCATGGGATATAAACTTGGAAGTTAGTAGATTAACCTCCAGGATCTAAACCCATCAAGTGTAGATGTAATTTTAAAAAGAAAATGAAAATAGATGGAACAATTGATAAATTCAAGGCTAGATTGGTTGCTAAAGGTTTTACACAAAAAGAAGGAATTGATTATTTTGATACCTATGCACCAGTTGCTAGAACATCTACTATTAGAGTTTTAATTGCATTAGCATCTATTTATAATTTTGAGATTCATCAAATGTATGTGAAAACTGCCTTTTTAAATGGTGACTTAGAAGAAGAAATTTACATGGAACAACTTGAAGGGTTTGTTATGCCTGGACAAGAATATAAAGTATGTAAATTAATTAAGTCCTTATATGGTCTAAAACAAGCACCTAAGCAGTGGCATGAAAAATTTAATAAAGTCATTATTTCTTATGGTTTTAAAATTCATGAATCTGATAAGTGTGTTTATAGTAAATTTGCTAATAGTAAAGGTGTGATCATTTGTTTATATGTAGATGACGGGTTAATTCTTGGTACTGATTGAGAAAGCATTAATAATAAAAAGGGTTTCATGTCTTCTAAATTTGATATGAAATATATGGGTGTAGCTGATGTCATATTAGGAATGATAATAATAAGGAAAGATAAAAATATAATCCTCACTCAATCTCATTATGTTGAGAAAATTTTAAAGAAATTTAATCAGTTTGATTGCACACCTGTTAATACACCTTTTGAGCCACAACTAAAGATGATCCCTAATACTGATAGTGCTATTTAAAAATTGGAATATGCACGAGTAATTGGTAGTTTAATGTATGCCATGACGTGTACTCGACCTAATATTGCATATGCTATTGGTAAATTAAGTAGATATACTAGTAATCCAAGTTTATTGCATTGGCATGCTGCCAATAGAATATTAAAATATATAAAAGGAACTATGGACTATGGTATGTACTATAGTGGATATCCTTCAGTATTATAAGGGTTTTATGATACCAGTTGGATAACTGAGCGGGAGGATCATTCCTCAACAAGCGGATTGATTTTCACTCATGGTGGAGGAGCTGTTTCTTAGGGATCAAAGAAACAAACTTGTACAGCTGATTCTACTATGGAAGATGAGTTTGTAGCATTAGCTGCAACTAGTAAAGAGGTAGAATGATTAAGGAATTTGTTAATCAAAATTCTAGTTTGGCCAAAACCAATGCCTCCAATATTTATACATTGTGATAGTGAATCTACACTTTCTAGGGCTTATAGTAAAGTGTGCAATGGAAAATCTAGATATATTGGCCTGAGACATAGTTATGTCAGACAAATGATTACAGATAGTGTAATCACAATGGATTATGTATAATCAAGTCAAAATTAGCTGATCCTTTTACAAAAGGTCTTGCAAGAGGAATAGTGTCTAAGATATCATTGGGGATGGGACTAAAGCCCATTAACAATAATCACTCTTGATGGAAACTCAACTTGATACTTGACATATTCAAATCTCAAGTTCAATGATTAAAGTATATCATACGATGTTATTGTAAGCACTACAAAATCAAACATCCCAAGGATAAGTGCTTAGAACATGTAATGAATAATGAAAGATGATGAGTTTAATATTAATAGATTTACGGTGTTTTAGTTACATGGACACCTATGATAGTCTACCTATATGAGTGTCGAAGTGATGTCGCTTCCTATGAGAACAGGGCTTGACTCTAAAGCACTCACGAAATCAAGGTACAAACACAAGGCCTAATACATGTGTCAACTTATATGGATAATCAGTGACTAAAAGATTTGTGTGTTTAGACAAATCCGGTTGATCAATATGGACTGATAGTTCAAAGACAAGTCTACTATACTTTCATGGTTAGCCTTAACGAATCTTCACAGGGTACTGGTTCAAGTCATGAGACACTAATACTTATACGTAGTCCTACAGACAATCAAATATTTACAAAACTTATTTGAAAATGGTGGAGGAATGTTGGAGATTTTTAAATAAATGAATAAAAGCTTGGGAGCTTGTCCCACATTAAAAGTGTGTGGAAAAGGTGGGAATTAAAGACAATATAAAAGGGGAGAGTGCCCCACATTGGAAAATGAGTAGAGCTAAGTGAAACCCACTAAAAAATATACAAAATGTGTGCACTTAATAAGTAGAAATGAAAGATGAAGAGTTACTTCATCTTGCATTTAAGAGGCTATTCAAGAGACCTCCAATACGGTGAGAAGCACCATACACACACGCTCATGTGTGCGCGCAGTGAGCTATAAAGGCGTTAGTGGCGCACTTTGCACTTCGCATGCTGCGTGTCCGCAGTGGTAGCGGGTTTCCGGGATTCGTTCGGGTCGGATCGCGGTAGCTCCAGCGTGGTCACTTTTTGGTTGGCCCATGAAAAAATAGTACAATTTTACTTGCACCTATTCGAAAATGGTTCATAGCTGTTAGTATTTAATAGTCACACCATTTTAGAAATGGATCAAGACTATTAAATTCAACAGTCATGACTCTTGAGACACAACCTTTCATTTTCTATAAATAAAGGTTGCTAATTACGAAATTGCACACAATTAATTAATCCAGTTTTTAATTTTCCCAACCCCTGAAATTACTCACTTACATTTTTTAGGAGATACAAAATTATCTTATTCTGTTTCGTGCACAAAAACAGAATAAGAACTTGTTTGACTGTTCTTCGCTGCTGCATCCGAGGGTTGTCTTCAAACATACAATATGCCGATAGTGCATTTGTTTCATTGTATCTTGAGTACAGATTTGCAGATTCCCGTTTGTATACTGAATTATCGTGTGGGGCAAATACTGTAATTAGGAAAGTGACATCACGCCTTGAAGTTTTAGAATCTATTTGAAGATTCAACAAAGTTGTATTCAGATGTTTATTGGATTTTATTGAAGTTGACATTACTCTTATAATAGAAGAGTTTCATTTCTGCCATTGAATATTATTTTCCAACAATTTGTGTCTCTTATCAAATGGAAATGAGTTGTAAACTCTCCTTTAAGTTATATGAGAAAATTTATTTAGAACCATTTCATAAAAGTCATTCAGATTTATAGGGTCCTACTCCTGTCAATTCTTCACAAAACATAAGATAATATGTTGTGTTTAAAGATGATTATTCAAGATTTTCATAGTTATATCCTTTAAAGCACAAACATAAGTTTTTTGCAACCTTTGTAAAATTTCAAAAGTAATAGAAACTCAATTTGATAAAAGGATAAAGATGTTCAATGCGATTCAAGAGGTGAGTTTAGGAATAATGATTTCATTTAATATTTAAATAAACATGGCATACTTAGACAAATTTCTTGTCCAGATACCCCTAAGCAAAATAGGTTGGCTAAAAGAAAGCACATTCACATAGTTGAAATTTCTTTAACACTAATGCTTTATGCTAAGATTCACTTATATCTTTGGGTCAATGATTTCCTGTATTGTACATAATCAATAGGCTACTCTCCTCTAAGCTTAAACGGGAAACTCCATTCTTCACATTGTTTCACAAATATCCATGCTACAGCTCTCTCAAGATATTTAGATGTAGGTGTTTTCCTTACATCAAAGGAAAAACACAACATAACTTCACTCCAAAATCATTTCCGTGTGTATTCATTGGGTTTGGGTACAATCCTTTGCATAAGGGTTACAGGTGTTACCAACCTTCTACAAGGAGAGTAAATGTTTCTTGGAGAGCTATTTTTATGAAACTATTATTCCCTATGTTACACCTAACAGGTACATGAATTCAAATGAAATAGCTATAGATATGACAATCTGTGAAGACTTTATTTAAGTAGTCAGTACACAAAAAATGGAAGTTATTGAAGGAGAGAACCAAAACGATGCTAAGAAACACGTCATCCATAAGGATGAAAATACTAGGTCTGTCATCCCAGTGATCAAGCAGTCCCTTTGATGTCGAATTCACCCGGTCCAGTTAATAGCGAGTACAATCTCAATAAAGCTCAACCCCATTTAACACAGAAGACAATACTCCAACAACTCCTACAGTTATGTCACCTCATTTAAACTTTTCACCAATAAATTGTTGCGCTAAAATAGTCCTATGTTAAGCACCAAGACCATAAAACTCACTTTAAAATTTTACCAAACACTTGGTGTGCGAAAAACACCCAATACCTTGTTCCTAATGAAAACTAAGTGTGCAAACTCAAAATGAATCCAACCAAGCATCAACAAGTGGGATAACAAGAACACACAAGCAATCAAAGCAAAGAAACGAAAATAATATAACGTGGTTCACCCAAACTAGGGTTACATCCACAATGGTAGGATTTCTTCTTTCTTTGATAAATGGAGGAACCACAACGTTATACACTCACACTCTTTATCTCTCCAACAAAGTCACTCACAAACCAAGCACAAGAACTAATATTAAACAAGAAGCTTTCACTGACTTTTATCCTTGAAAAAATCACAAAATTTTCACTCTTGCTGGAAAAAATAGCACTGCACAAAAAACAGAAAGTAGGATTATATTTATAGTTTTTCCTCAAAGTGGCAATTTTGTAAATATCGAGAAAAATCTTTTTTTCTCTGAAAATAGTAGTGAACCAATGGGAAGACACCGGAGAGACAAAATATGCCACAAACTCCACCTTGGGGATCCGAATGATCCAACCAAAACCCCAGAATGAAAACCATTGAACCCGCTTGAAGATAACCCTGAAATCTACGAAGCTCAATGTGGCTCCACCTAACTGAGGATCCTCTCCTCAGAATTCAACAAGAAGTGAGATTTAGGAGCATTAGGCAATGCATAAACTTCTCCGTAGTCATAGGTTTGGTGAGGAAATCTGTTGCGATCTCATCCGTGTGCACCTTCTCAATCAAAACCTCACCGGAATGAATCAAATCCCGAACTCTATGATACCATACATCAACATGCTTTGTGCGGGCATAATACACTCGATTCTTAGCCAAACGCATAGAACTTTGACTATCGCAATGAAGACGAACACTCTCTTGCTTCATCCCCAATTCACTCACCAAACTCTTTAACCAAACCTCGTCCTTTGATGCTTCTGTAAGTGCCATATACTCCACCTCCGTAGTAGACAAAGAACTTATCGCTTGTAACATGGATCTCCAAGATACCGGCCAGCTAGAAATAGTGAATGCATACCACGATGTAGATGCTTTCCAAGATCCGCCGCATAATCCGAATCCACGTACCCCGCAACAAACTCGGCCCCTTTCTTCCGCTCAAACACAATGACAATAGACTTGGTTCACTTTAAATATCAAAGAGTCCATTTCACCACTTTGTAATGCTCTTTTCTTGGATTTGCCATGTACATACTAACCACACCCACGACTTGGGCGATATCCTACCTCGTGCAAACCATAGAATATATAAGGCACCCCACGACACAAGCATACGACGTTGAAGCCATATCCTCTAACTCATCATCCGTAGAGGGACATTACTTTACAGACAAAGAAAAATGTGAAGCTAACGGGGTAGAATTGGCCTTAGCATCTAACATGCCAAATTTCCCGATGACATGAGAAATATAATTTTTCTGAGATAACCACAACTTGCCAAATTTTCTATCTCGTCTAATCTCCATACCAAGAATCTTTTGCGCCATGCCAATATCCTTCATGTCAAACTCTTGGCTCAATTCCACCTTGAGCTCTGTTATCCGTGACATGTCCCGACATGCAATGAGCATGTCATCCACATAGAGCATTAACAAAAAAACAAACCATCATCAAGAACCCGAAAATATGCACAATGGTCATGATCACATCTTCTGTAACCAACCCGTAATATGAAGGTGTCGAACTGTAGGTACCATTGTCGTGGTGACTGTTTAAGCCCATACAATGACTACTTAAGTCGGCACACATGATCTTCCTTTCACACTTCCTTGAACCCCTCCAGTTGCACCATATAAATAAGCTCCTTCAAATCACCGTGAAGAAAAGCCGTTTCACATCCATTTTCTCCAATTCCATATCGAATTGAGCTACCATTGCTAATAACACCTATATCGAAGTATGACTCACCACTGGGGAAAATATCTCACCATAGTCAATCCCATACTTTTGTGAAAACCCCTTCGTTACTAGCTTTGCCTTATACTTCGGTTCTTCTATTTTGTTAATTGCCTCTTTCTTCCTATACACCCACTTAGAGCCAATTATGTGTCGACCCTTGGGTTTAGGAACTAACTCAAACACAGAGTTATTTCATAGAGCTTCCATCTCTTCTGACATAGCACCCATCCAACTCGCCTTGACATCACAATTAATGGAATCTTTGTATGTCGTTGGATCACCCTCACTAGAAATGAGAACGTAATTGACCTCTTCCCAACCAAGCCTAGATGGTGGCTTGATCTCCATACGCTCTCGGTCACGTGCTATGGATGGAATTTGATCCACCCGTTGAGTGTCCTCCACCTCAATCGATTACTCTTCCAAATCATCCTCATTCGGCTCCACCTCAACCGTGTCATCACTCGATTGAGAATCACTTAAACCACTAGTAGATGCACCATCAATATCGGTGTTTGATGATCACGAACATACCAAAGGAATCTCGACGGTTCTAACACCACTGTCATCGGTAACTTCCAGGAACTCATTGGCCTTCAACATGGACATCTCGTCAAACCTCACATCCTGGCTAACAACTAGCTTCCTCATAGACGGATCCCAAAGCTTGAACCCCTTTTCCATAGCCTAGTAAAATACACCGGTGAGTTCTGAAGTAATTTTTGGTCCTCTCGTCACTAGGAATGTGAGCATACCCCGGACATACGAACACCCTCAAAGTAGAGTAGTCGACCTCGTGCCCCGACCAGACTTCCTCTGGACACTTCAAACTAAGAGCCGGATTTGGTGACCGAGTCACCAAATACACGGCATGATCAAGAGCTGCTGCCCAAAATGATTTCGGTAACCCGACATGAAACCTCATCCACCTTGCCCTTTCCATAATGTTGTGGTTCATCCTCTCCTCCATCCCATTTTGTTATGGAGTCTTCTTAACAGTAAAGTGCCTTGTGATGCCGGCATCTTTACAATACTTGAGAAAACCACAATCTCTATACTCACCACCATTGTCGCTCCTGAAATACTTGACCTTCTTCCCCGTTTGATTCTCCACCATGACTTTCCACTCCTTGAACTTCTCCAAAACCTCCAATTTTTCCTTCAAGTAGTAAACCCACACTTTTCATGAATAATCAAATATGAATGTCACAAAGTATCTAAAGCCGCCTATGAAAACAACATCCGCAGGCCCATACACGTCGAAATGAATATAGTCAAGAGTCCCTTTGCTCTTGTTCATAGATATAGTGAATTGCACTCGAGTTTGCTTCCATATCACACAATACTTGCAAAAGCCGAGCTTGCATTCCTGCACCCCTTTCAACAAATTTCTTCGATGAAGTTATTCCATGTCCCGTTACCTCATGTGACCACGTCTCATGTGCCACAATTGTAGCTCGTCGATTTTTGACTCCGTGGAGACTGCTGCTCCACCCACTATCGTATTTCCCTTCAATCTATAAAGATTGTTCGGTAACTTTGTGCCGTGAAAAATAACCATCGATCCCCTTTTCACCTTCAAAGCCCCACCCTCGGGTTGAATCACACACCCCTTTAAATCTAGTGCACCTAAGGAAATCAAGTTCTTTTTAAGTGTCGGAACGCGCCTCACTTCACTTAAGGTTCGAACAACCCCATCCCACATCTTTATGTGCACCAAACTGATTCCCACTACTTTTCACGTAACATTGTTTCCCATGAGAATGTCACCACCGGTATTGGACTTGTAATCCTCAAACCATTCCCGATTAGAACACATGTGGTATGAACATCCGGAATCTAGAATCCAACCATTAACGTGATCGGTGGAAAAATAAGTAAGAACCTCTTTGCCTTCCTCTAAAGTAGCAACACGGGCCAGATCCTTAGTAGCGTCTCCTTTCTTATCATCTTTCTTCCACTCCGAACAATTCTATTTAAAGTGACCCTTTTTATGGCTCTTGAAACACTCAACCATGCTAATGTATCAAGATTGAGACCTTTGGAAGCCCTAATTATTTGCACCCCGGGACTTCGACCTTCCTCTTCGTCCACCACCACCAACCTTGGATACCAAGCCTTCACTGCTACCATTTTTCTTCTTTATGGTTACGTGAGAAATGATGTCCTGCATTAAATCATTGAACTTGAGAGTAGTCTTTCAAAATATAAGTGTGGTGACAAAGTTATCATATGAATCTGGAAACAAAGCAAGCAACAACAACGCTCGATCCTCCTCGCTAAATTGAACATCAATCTGGTTCAAATCGTTGATCAAAGCATTGAAGATATTTATATACTTCATCATATCATTGAAGATATTTATATACTTCATCATATCACCCCCTCCTTCATTTTTAACTTGAAGAGCATCTTCTTTAGAAACAATTTATTTGACAAAGACTTGCCCAAATAAATCTCCTTCAATTGATCCCACATGCCCTTATCAATAGTTTTTGGTATTACGTGATTGAGCACATCATCCGTGATATACATTTCAATTGAAGAAATCGCCCTTTGATTAATATTTCTCCATTCGGCTTCGGTCATATCCATCGGACGCTTCTCTATACCCAACAATACTATAACCAACTGTTGTTGAACAAGAACACCCCGCATCCTTCTTTGCCACAAGCCAAAACTAATTTTCTCATTAAAAGGTTTTATCTCAAACTTCATTGAGCCTCCGGATCCATTATTAGATTCCCACTTCTTAGATCCTCCACTTGTAGAAGTTGAATCGAGAGTACGCGACACCTCTTCCGCCATTTGGAACAAATTCTAGAACTTATGCCAATATTACTCAAATTGATTCAAGCCGAACCAAAATATCGAGCAAACCAATCAACCAAATCCCTGATACCACTTGTTGCGCTAAAATAGTCCTATGTTAAGCACCAAGACCATAAAACTCACTTCGAAATTTTACCAAACACTTGGTGTGCGGATAACACCCAATATCTTGTTCCTAATGAAAACTAAGTGTGCAAACTTAAAATGAATCCAACCAAGCATCAACAAGTAGGATAACAAGAACACGCAAGCAATCAAAGCAAAGAAACGACAACAATATAATGTGGTTCACCCAAACTAGGGTTACATCCACAATGGTAGGATTTCTACTTTCTTTGAAAAAATGGAGGAACCACAAGGTTACACACTCACACTCTTTATCTCTCCAAGAAAGTCACTCACAAACCAAGCACAAGAACTAATCTTAAATAAGAATCTCTCACTCACTTTTCTCTTTGAAAAACTCACAAAATGTTCACTCTTGCTGGAAAAAAGAGCGTTGCACAAAAAACAGAAAATAGGCTTCTATTTATAGTTTTTCCTCAAAGTGGCAATTTTGTAAATATCGAGAAAAATCTATTTTTATCCGAAAATAGTCGTGAACCAATGTGAAGCCACTGGAGAGCCAAAATACGCCACATAAATAATATCCCATAAATATCTCTTATAACCAAAAGTGTTCTTAAAACAGTTCTCTCATCCAAGATTACCATCCACACTCACCCATTACCATACACAATCCCAATGACATTAAACTTACCATTCCTCTCCATTTTGACAATACTCCTACGATCCAAAATCAAAATTCAATGACAATAAGATAAAATGCAAAGTAATCCATAATTAACATCACTCTTGTTGCACTCACAACCCTTCTTATTCAGTTAATCGAACTAACCAATGTCAAAGAAGCACTGCTTGATCAACATTGGCTTCTGCTATGCATAAGGAACTGATTCCCTTATACAAAAATGGCACTTGGACGCTAGTACCAAAGTAACCTCATATGCACCTAATTGGATTAAAATAGGTCCACAAGATAAAATTGAAACCAAATGGTGGTGTTAAGAAATATAAAACAAGGTTAGTGGCTCATTTATATAAACAAATTGAAGGGGTTGATTGTTCAGATACCTTTAGTCCTGTGATAAAACCTTCCACAATAATAATTATTCTTGCATTACTATAACACATGATGGTCCATAAGGCAATTGGATGTACAAAATGCCTTTTTTCATGGAAGTCTTCAAGAACAAATTTACATGAAATAGCCACCTAGTTTTATGCATCCAACCAACTAGTTTTATGCATCCATTATATCCAAATCATGTTTATGCATTAAGAAGTGAAATTAATGGACTCAAACAATCTCCTCGAGATTAGTTTGCTAAATTTAATTCCATTCTTATCAATATTGGATTTGTATGTAGTCAGGAAGACCCATCCTTATTTGTTCATAATTCCTCTCAGGTCATTACTCTTTTGTTAGTATATGTATATGATATACTTATCATGGGTAGTCAATATACATTATTAACAAATCCCATTACATAGTTAAAAGCATAATTTGTAATCAAAGATCTTGGTGTTTTGAGCTATTTTCTTGGCATGGAATTCATTCCTATTTATGGTGTTTTCCTTCTTACTCAAAGTGTTTATATTGCAAAAACTTACTAAACCTGACCGTGTACATGCTAATAGTTCCCATACTCTTTCTATCTCACGCGAATCCATAAATACTAATTATACTTCCTTATCTAACCCCACTGCATTTCGTTCTTTGATAGGAGGTTTACAATATATGACCTTAACATACCAGACATTACTCACACTGTCAACAATATTTGTCACCATATACCTGCCCCTATTACTCATTATCTCTCTTTAATCAAAAGACTACTTCGATATCTCAAAGGCAATATCCACTGTGGTTTGAAATTTCTCAACTAATCCACTTTATCTCTATATGCATTCGCTAATGCTGATTGGGCAGGATGCTCCACCACATGAAGTTATGCCTCTAGTTTTTGCATTTTTCTTGGGTCTAATTACATTTATTGTTCATCAAAAAAGCAACCTATCGTTTCTTGTTTAAGTCGTGAAGCTGAGTATTGGGATATGACAGTAACTACTGTAGAATTAACATGGGTTTCCTGCATACTCAAAGATATTTGGTTTCATCACTCCTCACCAGCTCTCCTTTTTTGTGACAATATTAGTGCCATATACATATCTATTAATCCATTCCTTCATCCTCGTTCAAAACATATAGAGCTATATTATCATTTTGGTTGTGAAAAGGTAGTTTCCAGAGACTTAGTCAATCACTACATTCCATCGAAAGATAACCTTGCAGAAATTTTCACCAAGTTATTGCCAACTACCTCTTTCATTCATTTACAATCCAAAACATGTGATTGGTTTCCACCCACACCATGTTTGCGGGGGAATGATAACCTATCTCAACAACACCCTAAAAATAGGGCATCTACAACTGACTCACAATAACATCAACATGCACGCTTGAAATAATTAGCATATGGATAGCTACCCAACCACTTCTCTTGATTATATGGATGCAAGACTCCTTCAACTTACACTTAGCCAGTAGATAGTTGATTGTGTTGTATCCCTAGTTTTGTATTCTTATAAATAGTTCATTAAGAACAACACAAAGATGTTTAACACACAATAGCAAAATATATACATATTCTACTGTATACTTGTACTTGATTTCATCACCATTTTCTCATGGCAAAATAATGGTACATGTAAACACATAATGGTAGTATTACTTCATGTTAAACATAAAAATAAAATGTCCTTCTTCTAAATTTACTATCTCGTAGTCACCTTAGAAATTACATAAGGTTGTGATCCTACATAATGACTTATAGCTAATATTCTTCCCTAGAATCCTAACAATTAAACTATCCTTCCACTTTATCCTCATATTTTCTAAATGTTTAGGAGCGATCTTAACTGCCGAACTAAGTGGGTCATCCTCTTATGGGTCCTCATTCAATTCAATGTCCCGGACCCTTCACTTGCTTGTGTATTTTATTCTTCATCATCAGGCCAAGAGTTTACTTTATCATCAAAATAAATATTAGTGTTATGTCTTCTAGTAATAACATCCCCATATAAGAGTGTTTTGTTAAAATTAATGCATAGCTGCTGTAGGGGCTATTGTAGGGATAATTATTGTGCCTTTAATGTGTTCCTAAGTGGTCCTAAAGTCTAGTTGTTATACCTACTTTGTAGGGAAATTAATGTGTCTAGTTAGTAGAAAAATCTGAGCACATAAATGTATCCCATTGCCCATGTTTTAAGTAAGTAATCTACTGAAAATAAAAACAACACTTCTCTCTCTAAGAACAAGTTTGTCTTCTCCAACTTATATACAATTTTTTCTCCACTTCTTCTAATACAACAATATAGTTCTCATTTAAACTCCAATAAAGTGGTATCGAAATCCTGTTCAGATCAAGAGCTGGGTGTGTTTTCTTTGCTGGCCGGAAAACAAATTCGATGAAAAGCGACATAAAATTTATGGCAAGTTCTAGAAACCAAATGGGTACCCAACAACCCTTCATTCCAATTTTTGATGGAGATAACTATGATTTATGGTCTGTAAAAATGAAAATTATTTTCCTTTCATTTGATTTATGGGAGTATATTGATGATGGGTTTGATGAACCGGAGGTTATCAGGGCTTTGTCGGAAGCTCAAAAGAAAAAGTTGAAGGATCACAAGAAGAAAGATGAAAAAGCTTTAAGCCTAATCAAACTGAGGTTAGTTGAAATAATATTTCGAAGAATCATCAATGAAAATAAAGCAAAGGAGGCTTGGGATATTTTACAAAAAGAATTCAGATGTACTCTGAAGGTAAGGGCTATTAAAATTCAGTCCTTAAGAAAAGATTTTGAGAATATGAAGATGAAGGATATGGAAATATTGAAAGATTATTTCTCTAGATTAATGGAGACTGTGAATCAAAGGAAAATATATGGTAAAAAACTTTATGATCCAAGGATTGTTGAAATTTTTTTGATTAGTTTGCCGGAAAAGTATGACCCCATTGTTGCCATTGTTGAAGAAACCAAAGAAATATCCTCTTTAAGTGTTGAAGAATTGATGGGTTTTATTAAAACATATGAACAAAGGTTGATTAGACACTCTAAAAAATATGTTGAGAGTTCCTTTCAATCTAAGCTCAATGTTGGGGCCAGACTATGTTTTGATCAACCCAAAAGTGAATCTTCAAGAGGTGTAAGACATGGAAGAGGAAGAGGAAGAAACACTCGAGGAAAAGGTAGAAATAATTTTAAAGAAGAGAAAACAATGAAAGTTTCAATCCACAAAAGTGTAGTATTTGCAAGAGAAGTAGCCATATTGATAAAGATATTGGTTCTGGGGAATGCCACAATGTCACAATTGGAAGAAATTTGGGCACGTTTAAAAAGATTACCGGATCAAGAACAACCAACAAGCTAACTTCACCGAAGAAGAAGAATATTAGGGGAATATGTTTTTTGCTTGTCAAAGTGCATCGGAGCAAATAAATGATTTGTGGTTTCTTGATAGTGGGTGTAGTAATCATATGATCGTAGATCAAAATATTTTTACCTCTATGGATACTTCTTCTAATTCTCAAGTGAAGATGGGTAATGGTACCTTAGTCCAAACAAAGGTCAAGGGTACTACAGCCATTGAGATGGAGAAATGAACAAAGTATATTCGAGATGTGTTACTAGTTTCGGATTTAGAGAATAATTTGTTGAGTGTTGGGCAACTTGCAGAACATTGGTACAGTATTATTCTCTTTGAAGAATACTTGTGCAGAATTTTTGACAAAGGGGGAGAGGCCAAGTTGTTGCAAAAATCAAGATGGAAAAGAATAGAAATTTTCCTCTCACTTTTCGATACTCAAAGAATGTGGCCTTGAAGATGAATGTGGTTGACGACATATGGCTATGTCATTGAAGATATGTGAACTTGAAATTTTCAAAGCATGAAGAATTTGCATCAAAAGAGCATGGCTTACGGGCTGCCAAGCATCGAAGAAGTAAATGGAGTCTGTGAAGGACGCGCTCTTAGAAAGCACCACCGAGAGCCTTTTCCAAAGGACAAAGCATGGAGAGCTAAAGCACCATTGGAGATTGTTGACACCTATATGTGTGGACAAATGAAGAACACTTCTCATACCGGTAACAAATACTTCATTACCTTTATTGATGATTTTACAAGAATGATGGGTGTATTTTATGCGGCAAAAATTAGATGTTTATGCCATTTTTAGACAATTTCACAAACTAGTTGAAAAATAATGTGGTCACTACTTGAAAATTTTGAGAAGTGATATAGGTGGATAATACAACTCTAAGGAGTTTGATAAATTTTGTGCAGATATTGGCATAGAAAGATAACTAATGGTTGGGTATACCCCACAACAAAATGGAGTGGCGAAAAGGAAGAATAGAACAATTGAGGAAATGACAAAATCCATGTTACATGAGAAAGGGATGCCATATACATTTTGGGTCGAAGCGATGTATACGACGATTTATTTATTGAATAATTGGCCCTCAAAGGCCATAGAAAACCAAACACCTTTTGAGGCATGGAGTGGAAGAAAACCATATGTGAACCACTTGAGGGTGTTTGGTTGTATTTGCTTTGCTCATGTGCCTAAAGAAGTGAGACACAAGATTGATGAAAGTAGTGAAAAATGCATTTTTTTTGGGGTATAGCTCAAAACCAAAGGCCTATAGACACTTTAGCTTGAAGAGGAACAAAGTGATTATTTGTAGAGATGTGATTTTTGATGAGAAAACTTTTTGGAATTGGAAAGAAAAAATTCCAAAATCAAGTTATCACCCTTAATGAAGAATCACAAAGCATTGAAGAAGATAAAGAGGAAGATGTAGAAGTTCCTCAAATGTATCCAAATGCAGGTCCAAATGCAAGTCCAAAATCATCCTCAAGTTCTCCATCAGGATCAAACTCCTCATCTCCAAGCTCAACTCAAGAAGAATAAGAAGTATAAATGATGTGTATGCTAGATCTAATTTTTGTGTAGCTGAACCGGAGACCTTTGAAGATGCTAAAAATGAAAAAGTTTGGCATCTTACAATGGAAGAAGAAATTCAGGTTATTGAGAAGAACAAGACTTGGGAATTGGTGGAGAGGCCTAAAAATAAAGAGGTCATTTGTGTGAAGTGGATTTACAAGAGCAAGGTTAATCCGGATGTCTCAATCAAAAAGAACAAATAAAGACTTGTAGAAAAGGGGTATTCACAATAACCCGAAATTGATTTTAAAGAGACATTTTCACCCGTGGAAAGGCTTGACATAATTAGAGCACTTGTTTCCATGGCCACTCAAAAAGGTTGGTTTTTGTATCAACTTGATGTAAAATCTGCATTCTTGAATGGTGTGATAAATTAAGCGGTGTACGTTGACCAACCTCAAGGATTCATGTTGAAAGGTGAGGAAGAGAAGGTATACAAGCTGAAAAAGGCCTGGTATGGCTTGAAGCAAGCTCCCCGAGCATGGTATAGTGAGATTGATGCATACTTCAATGAAAGAGGCTTTCAAAGAAGTAAAAGCGAGCCAACCTTTTACATCAAAAGAAGCAGGGAAGCATGTATTCTTATTGTCTCTCTTTACGTTGATGACTTGGTGTTTACCAGTAGTGATGAAAAAATGATTGAAGATTTCAAAAGTGACGTGATGAAAAAATATGAAATGAGTGATTTGGGTCTTTTAAATTACTTCTTGGGCATTGAAATTTATCAACACGAAGATGGTATTTTTATTTGCCAAAAGAAGTATGCTAAAACCCTTCTTGAAAAATTCAAAATGATGAATTGGAAATCGGTGGCTACGGCTTTGGTGGTTAATGAAAAATTATTGAAATAAGATGTAAGCAAAGAGGTTAATTCATATATTTATAGAAGTTTGGTTGGAAGTTTGTTGTACTTGACAACTACGAGACCGGATATCATGTATGCTACTAGTTTATTTTCTCGATACATGCACAAGCCGAGTCAAACTCATTTTGGGGCAACAAAAAGAGTGTTGAGGTACATCCAATGAACTTCTAATTTTGGCATCATGTATAATAAGAATGTTGAGATAAAGTTACTTTGGTTTTGTGATAGTGATTGAGCTGGTTCTATTCATGACATGAGAAGTACTTCCGGGTATGTATTTTCTCTTGGCTCCGGAGCAATTTCAGGGCCATAAAAGAAGAAACAAACGATAGAGCAATCATTTGCCGAGGCCAAATATGTGTCGGTATCATTGGAAACTTCAAAAGAGATGTCGCTAAGAAGAATTTTGGAGGATGTTGGTGAAAAGAAAGGAGATTCTTCTCTAATACGTTGTGACAACCAATCCGCGATTTCCATGACAAAGAATTCCGTCTACCATAGTCGCACCAAGCACATTGAAATCAAGCATCATTTCATTAGAGAGGTCGTGGAGGATGAAGAGATTCAACTCAAATATATCAAGACTGAAGAGCAAGTTGCGGATATCTTCACCAAAGCTGTACCCAAGGACAAGGTTCAATTTGTTTGAGAAATAATGGGTGTTCAACAAATGCATTAAGGGGGAGTGTTAAAATTAATGCATAACTACTGTAAGGGCTGCTGTAGGGATAATTAATGTCCCTTTAATGTGTGCCTAAGTGGTACTAAAGTCTAGTTGTTGTACCTACTTTGTAGGGATATTAATGTGTCCAGTTAGTTAAAAAATCTGAGCACATAAATGTATCCCATCACCCATGTTTTAAGTAAGTAATCGATTGAAAATAAAAACAAAACTTCTCTCTCTAAGAACAAGTTTGTCTTCTCCAACTTATCTCCAATTTTTTCTTCACTTCTTCACTTCTTCCAATACAACCATATAGTTCTAATTTAAACTCCAACATGTTTGCGATTAATTTATGTGGTGGGGTGGGGTGGGGTGGGGGTGCAGGTATAAGATCACATAAACTATACTTTAGTTTGATTTTGAAGAATAACAAATTTCAATTAATGATCTCTCTCCTCAATGGCGAAATTAGAAAGTGGCATAGTTTTGTATAAAAGTTTAAAAGTAAAATGATTATTGTAATCAAGTCTTTGAAGGGCAGTTATAAAAAAAAATCATGAAGAACATGTGGTGCTTTATTTTATTTTCATCATCAAATGTTTTGTATAGAGTGCCAAAAAAAATTCCAAACTGATAATTAACTCATGTCTATATCAATTGTATTCGATAATATGGCAGAAAAGTCATAAAATGCTTATAACGTAAAAATTATCTCCAAAGGGAGGAAACTGCTAAGGAGGTAGAAATCATCATCCTCAATGAGCCATAGTGTATTTGCATGGAGCCATGGGGATACTTCGGGGATTGAACTCGATATTATCTTCCATCGGCTCAATATAGATGAGAATGCCAAATTGGTAAAGCAGAGGTGCCGAACCTCTACCAGAAATACATATGTGGTGATCTAAGATGAGGCTAAAAAGTTGCATATGACATATTTCATTAGGGAAGTCCAGTACCCGGAATGGCTGTCCAATGTCATTATAGTATTAAAGAATAATATAAAGTGGAGGATGTGCTTGCATTTCACAGACCTTAATAAAGATTGCCCAAATCACAAGCTTCCCTTACCTCAGATCGGCCAAATGGTAGATGTAATGGTCGGTCATGAGATTATGAGTTTATGGACACGTACTCTGAGTAGAATCAAATCTCTACGTACAAAGAAGATGCTAAGAAGACTTCCTTTATCAATGATAAAAGAACCTACTGCTACAAAGTAATGCCTTTCATCTTGAAGAATGTTGGGACAACCTACAAAAGGTTGGTCAATAAGATGTTCGAATAACAAATTTGAAAGACCATGGAGGTTTATGTACATTATATGTTGACAAAGAGCTAAAAATATGAGATTCAAATAGCCGACCTTGAATTAAATTTAGACACGATGGATAAGTACAAGATGAAGCTGAATCCAACAACGTGTCTTCGGGGTCGGCACTAGGAAATTTCTTTGTTTTATTGTATGTCAAAAGGGGGATTGAGGCAAGCTCTATAAATGTAAAAGCACTGATAGACATGAAAATACCGAAGACCATTAAGGACGTGCAGAGATTGGCAAAACGAGTAGCATCCCTTGAACATTTTGTCTCTCAAGCGACCAACAAGTGTTTATATTTATAAAATCTTAAGAAATGATTTTGTGTGGGATGAGGAATGTGAAAAGGCTTTTCAGGAGTTGAAAGTTTACCTGGGCTCTCCAATTTTGCTCTCCTGACCAATACATGGGAGATAAATTATTCTTATACCCGGTTGTCTCATAATCTTATATAAGTGAAGTTATAGTTCGTGATGATGATGGAATCCAGAAACCTGTATACTTTAATATCAAAGATCTACAGGGCGGAGTTGAACTACCCAAAGATGGCATAAGCCTTGATACTTACCTCAAGGAATATGACGTCGTTTTTTTAGGCGCATAGGATGGTGGTACTTACCAACACTCCTCTGAGCAAAGTCATTCATAAACTCATGGAGTGCAATCAAGCATCAAGAACTAGATGACTTTGTAGTTTAATTCACCTGGGCCAGAGGTTATGATGTTGAAATTAAAGAGATAGTCGTCGAGAAGGTACGGGCCGATGTTACAGACCGAATGATAAAGAAATATTTCTTGATTAAGAAAGGCATATTATACAAGGGTCCCTTTTCAAAAGGAGGTCCCCTTTGGAGCTTGGAGCCTGTTTGTAAACGACTCATCTTGTGAAAGTGTAGCGGAGGAGGGTTGATATAATGAGACCCAACTGGAACATAAATTGAGGATGCTTTACAGTTGAATTTCAAAGTGTCAAATAATAAGTCTGAGTATGAGGCCCTATTGGCATGTCTCTCCCTAGCTAAAGAGCTTAATGTCGGCTATATGATAGCCCACAACGAGTATTAACTAGTAATTAATCAAATAATGCGGTCTACGTGACTAAAGATGAGAAAATGATCAAATACTTGGCAAGGGTGAGAAAAATGTTGGCAAAATTTGAAGAAGTCAAAATAAAGAGGATTCTCGAATTGGAGAATAATAGAGTCGATGCCTTCGCAAGACTTGCATCGGTAACAAGAACCGAAATTATGTGCATTGTGCCTGTCGAAATATTAAAGAGTCGGATCATTAAAGGGGATGAGAGTATCATGAATTTTTGTCCAAACTTTAATTTGGGTTAATCTTGAATGAAACCCATAATTGAGTACATTAAGGACATGAAAATGCTAAAATCAAAGGCCAAGAGGAAGAATAAGAGGTATTAGGTTACCAAGATCACCATTATTGGTAACGTTCTTTTCAAAATAGGCTTTTTGATCCCATTGCTCCGATGTGTAAACCGCTCAAAAATAGAATACGTTCTCCTAGATGTGAACGAAGGATCTTGGGAAAGTATGTGCGTGGTCGATCTTTGTAATACCCCGTATTTTTATGGCTTTTAAATTTAGGGATTTATTTAATTAAATTGAGATAAATTAATTTAATTTTAATCCGGAAAGTTGTTTTAAATATTTACTAGTGTGACGAGAGTTAGTAATTATTGGAAATTTGTTGAATGTTACTGGATGAGTATAGTAATATATGAGATTGATTTTATAAAAATTGTCACGTGCGAATAAATGATAATTCTGGAAATTAAGTCGAGATGCGCCTGTGTTGTGTCGGGAATAAATGTTGATTAATAAAAGTGAAATATTTTTAAGTTATCTGTATGGTCGTTTTGAGTGCGCCAACGTGTCCAGAAGGGTTGAGATAGTCAGAAAAGTGTACTCGGGGGTTTAGTTTGGGTCTCGGGGCATTTTTAGGCCTATTTAGCATCCCGGGAAGACATTTTGGACATTTTGCATTTTTGGGTAATTAAACCAACGAATTTTCAAGGGTTATATCGGATGTCTAAGGTTGTCTTCTAGGGTTAACACAACCAAAGACAAGTGACGGCCATAGTAGAGGAAATGACAGAGCTTGCCAAGGTGTTCTAGGCCGAAAATACATCCGATTGCACCGCCACCACCACCAACGCGTAGATCGCGCGAAGGGGAACGTACCCACACCAAAATCGTCCACAAATAAGAATTTTGAAATTTCCAGGCAAGTATTTATCTTTCTTATTTTCGTTAATGCATCACTCCTTTTAGTCTAGGGTTGATTAGGATGAGTTTCATGGAATAAAACCCAAGTTAGAGATAGAAAATTTCATGTAGTAATGTTATAAATGGAAATCTGGAAATCCCCTTCATATATAGAGATTGAACCACGAATTTATGATGTTTTAGAAGAAGAAATTCTATAAAAATATTGATTAGAACAAGGTTAAAGAAATTCTAGGGTTCTTGAGATTAATATGAGTTTTTGGCCTATTAATCAAAAGTTATTGATGAAAATTTCCATGCTTGACGTAGAAGTTGTATAATATGGGTTTATACTGTTAGTAGTACACATTTCTGGGCGTTTGGGTGTGAAAAATCTGGATTTGTATGAGGTTGGATGGTAGAACCCGTAACTGGTTTCCTGCAAAATTCGCCATACCTGCTTGATCGATCGATCTAGCCAAGAGCCATCGAGCCCCTGCCATCGATCGATGGACCCCTTTTGGCAGACTCATATTTCCCCTTTGTAAATAGTTAAATTCAAATTAAATGAGTAAGAATATTTGGACATCCTTATTAAAATATTTTGGGAGATAAAGAGGACCAGTAGAACTTATTAATAATTATGAGATCTTTAATGTAAGACGAGATTTGCATTTTTAGGGTGTTTATATATAAGGGACGATAGGATTATGTATTAAAGGGAGAGACGCATAAGATAATTACGGTGGAAAATAGATGAATACTTACTGAATTTTACACTTGGGAGGATAGATTTCATGAGTGTTACATAGTAAGTTGGAATAATCCCTCAAATTAAAGTTAGAGACGAACCGTTATACGTGATAACTAATAATGGTAAAATAAGGATAAATGTTGTATTTATGGGTTATGAGATGAACCTAAATTGATATGAAAAAAGTAGTATATTTATATGACTATGTGTATGCATATATTATATACGTGTGAAAATCATGCCCGCGCTACTTGCTATCCCTGAGGTTACCGCACTAGGATAGTATTATATCGAATGGGCCTTCATGGGGGATATTGACTCGTACCCTAGAAGATAGGAATCCTAGGTGCAAGCTATCGAATCGATAGTCACGGGCCTAAGAGACGCGAGGGTATGTGCTGACCTCTTGGACTTGGAAACTATGCTTCGCCTCAATATTGTTTGTGTATGAATTAATACAGTTCGAGAGTGATTCCGAACTTGTATATCCCTTCGTACGATTGATATGGGGATTGGATAGCAGAGTATGCCTGCACCATAATTTTTATGTGGGGTGCTGTTAGAAAATATATATTATACGAGTACTTAATATATATGAATTTCTGAAATTTGGAACTTCCTATTGTGTTTATGGTAAGTAAGAAAGGAATGATGACTTCAATTTGAAAATACTTGATTTGAAAAGTATAATGTGAAACTTTATTAGCAAATAAGGTTTAAATGAGAACTTTGTGATCAAATGAAATTATCCTCTTAAACAATTAAATTGTTCAGTTTTAAATCTTACGAGTAACCTAAGATAAGTTAAACCGTTGGGAAGGTTAGTGCGATAGGCGTGCACATTAGAAGAGAGGCGAGAATTTATCAAGGGAGTGACGCGCTAATATGTTGTTGCATTGGCCTGTAAACATTTTAAATACTTGCTAAACAAATTTTAAATCATTTTCACAATCGGGCTCTCACCCGTTTCCATTTTCTTTTCTCTCTTGTATATATATGTATGTATTACAGGTGCCCAGCCACAGGGGCGTCTTGCTTAGGATCCTTTGGAAGGAACACGCTGCAGCTTAGGTGGGAGTTGCAGGCCTCTTGCTTAGACGACTTCGTTTATTTGATTCCACTCTTATCATATTTATTCAGTTGGGCATGTGTCGCCCGTTTTCATTATCTAGTTGTTGTATTGGACAGTATGATTCATTTATTTCGAGTATTGTCACTTTGGGATTTATTACTGTCTGGATGTTTTACTTTAAGTTTTAAATGATTGGATTTAGTTGTTGAATGTTTAAATTATTTGAATTATATGTTCCAGGATAATTTGTGGTGTGATTCTTTAATAATGAATATATAAAGATTTAAATGTTGGTTTACATAAAAATACAATTTGGAAAGTAATGTCTAAAAATGGTTTTGACACTTAGCTTAATTAATTAGGGTGTTTAAATTGGAAAAGTTATTTTTCGACAGTGATGCTAAGAATGAACCAACTTTTCAGTTTGATTTTAATTTAATAAAGGAGTGATCGCCCGGTATTTAATTAGGAGGGGTGTCACGGGTGGTATTAGAGCATCAGGTTCTAGTGTCCTTAGGATCTGCACAACTTATTTCGCTTTTAACTTAGAATTTTTGATATAGAGCCCTAATACTAGGAATGTTGTGTTCGTCTCTATACATTGGAAATTCATGCTTCTCCGATTTGTTTGTGCGAATGATGAACTCATCCAAATTTATTTAAATTTTCAGATGGATCGTCAAGAAGAACTAACTAAAGCAGTTAGGGGAGTCAACGAGAAAGGTCGACTTACACCTCAGGTATCTCCAGAGAGAATATCAACCGCCGAGTTAGCAGGTATTGTGGCACAGGAAGTTACCACTGCAGTCTTATAGTATCAGGAACGCAACACACAGCTTATGGGGGGCAAAAGATCTAGAGATTATAGTCAGTCTGTTATGACTAGAAATAACAAGTGTGTGAAGATGAAAAAATCGCAACAACAATCTCTTCAAGACCGTAAAATCCACAAATGTAAAAAATTATGTAGGGAAACCCAAAAGCGTCAGGGTCAACAAAGCCGGGGGCCGAGTGAAGTCACGAAGAGGTGTTTTAAATGCGGAATGGACGGTCAAGAACGTCGAACTTGTCCGGATCAGTCTGGAAAGGAACTTCAACCCAACCAGAGAGAACTTTCAGGATTCTGCTATAAATGTGTATAGTCGTGTCACAAGTGGAGGGATTGTCCTCACCCTAACATAGTTTTTCTGCAAATTTCCCATCAAGGCCAGCAAGACCAGGGAAAAAGCGAGACTAGTCAACAACGTAGTGAAGTGAAGCAGTTTCGAGGGAAGTGCTTCCAATGTGGAAGAAATGGCCATAGGTGTCAGGATTGCCCAGAGAAGAATAGGGCCCCACAGCAGGAAGGTGCTAGTAATAAACCACAGAAGCCAGCTCCACCACCCTTTCCAACAGCCTTAGTTCAGCAGAGACAGCTACATTACGGACGTGTCTATAACGTTCCCCAGGCAGCAGCTCCGCAGGCACCACCCGCGATTGAGGGTATGTTTTCTATCCATGATACTATGGGTCGAGTTTTGTTTGATACTGGGGCAACGCACTATTTTATAGCTACTCATATTGCGAAGGCCTTAGGGCTATTAGTCACAGGAGAGAGCACCGTGACGTGTGTAGACTCACCACTGGGAAATGGTTCACTTATTTTTCCTTTTATGCCGGGGTGTGGGGGAAGAGATTGGTAGCTTAGTATTATTGGCAGACATGTTAACCTTAGATATGCATGAGCACGATGTTATTATCGGTATGGATTGGCTCACAACTTATAGAGCTATGATAGATTGCTTTGGTGAGAGTATTGTCCTTGCCATTCCGGGGCAAGCAATGTTTGGGTGGCGATGCCTCGCCCAGAAGGGGGATCTTTCGCCTATATTTTTATATAAAGGAGGATACCTTTGAGGAGATTGTGATCCTCCTGGATTCAATTCCAATCGTTCGTGAGTTTCTAAATGTAATTCAGGTGTTAAGTAAATTAAGTATCGAGATATTTTATGAAAGCGAGTAGAGGAGGATAAGAGTATGGTACCTAATAAAAGCCAACGATTAAAGTAGTTTTGTTTTGTTTTAGATAGGTGTGTCACGACCGGGGATCATCTGTGAAGACAAAACGATTGCCAAGGTGGAAGTATAAGTTGTATCCTCAGGGGATGAGGCGTGTTTATGTGACACGAGCGAGTCACTATATTTTGTTCATTGCTAGATTAGCATGTGAGACGAGTTTAATGCATATAATTGTAAATGTTATTAGTATGTGAATATTTTCCCTAGCATAGCGGGATTTTTCTTTAGTGCCATCCGCGGAGGATGAATGAGTATATTAACAATGTTATGTACCTTACTGAGGTTACTCGTTGTAGTGATGCGATACGCGAGTATGATATTATTTTTGTTAAAACGATATAGAAATGGTTAGTACGATAGTGGTCAATTATTGTAAGGCTATCGGAGTTGTTGCATTAGTGCAACATGTTTTTGTTCTTGCGAGGCTTCACCTGCAAGAAGGTCGGCCTCGCACTTATATTATCTACCCTAGAGACTTCGGAGGAGATAGTGGGATCGAGATATTCGATGCCCATGTATGTATAGACTTTGTCAGTATGATTCAGTATATATCGGGTTTACCGTTGAGCGAAAAGATTTAATCCAGTATTATGTTCAGCACTCCGAACTTAGTGATAGGAAGAGTGCATTGTTATGTCTATCCTCTAGAGATGTGGGAGTTAAGAGTTATACCCTTATTATTAGGGAAAGGGATTTCGAAAATTCCGATTGTATGTATTCGAGGTTTATGAAATGCAATTACCATAAAAAAATACTGAACGATAGTGAAATTGGTAAAATGTTCTTTGTTAAGTGTAATTACAGGAGGAAAGGTGACTTTTTCGTCAAGAGACAGAATAAAGGGGTACCTGCTGTGGACGGAGGACCTAACGGACTTCAATAACCGATAATGCTAGGTAGTAGTGTATCGGGGGGGGGGGGGGTTCCTTGTTTGGATTTCGCTTTGCGAGACATCCCACGCATGAAACTTAGCGTAAGGTTGGAAATAAGGAGACGTTTGGTCACTATTCCATGAGTTCGGTACCCCAATCGAAATAGGATCAAGTAATTATGTATGTAAATTGGAAGTTTAATTTTGTTTTAAAACCACTGGAGCCGAATTTTATGGTAAGAAAGCATTGAAAGTTATCACCACGAGTTGAGGGGTGGAATAATGATAAGGAGGATTTAAAAATTTTGATTTCTAGGGTGATTGAGAGTACCCAAACGACGTAACCGCGTTCAGAACACAAGGTGAATAAATAAAGAGATGACTTGTAATTATTTTGATGAATAGAGATTTAGTGATCTGTTTTGGTTGTTGTACCTATTTTGGGAAAAATATTGCACTTATCTGAAGAAGTTAGAAATTTGTTGTTCCCCTTTTGTTTTCATGAAATTTGAATGCCCTATTCCTTATATCTTGTTGGATTTAGTTAGTTCTACAGATGAGTAGCACGTCGTTCGCTCTCCTAGAGCGGTCGGGGTGTTACAAAAATGTGGGAATCTTGGTTATTTGACAATCGAATCGTCCGAGTTGAGGGGGCGTGAAATGGAGGTGTGGAATATATGTTTGTGGGACTAGCATAACGAAGTGGAAGTGATAGAATGGATTAAATGTCACATGAGGGGCGATAATTCATACATAAGTGTGCGATTAGAATAGCACATCCTAATTTGATTAGAAGGCTGTGGGAAGCCATTTAAGAAGGGGTATCCCTTGAATAGAGTAAAATTTAATTATTATGAAGAACACTCGGAGCGGAGTTGTTATTAGTCAAGTGTGAGAGATAACTTGAGCATACAAAGAGTGATGATGTTAGTATGGTGTAAAAGATTTAGAAGTGCGCTTCGTGGAGTAAAGAGCACGGGTCGAAACTTTCGACATTCACCAAGGAAGGAAGGGGAGTATTACATGTCACTTAACGTGTGACATTTCAGGGAAAGATCAATGTTTAGCGGGACGTAGTGAATAGTCTCTACATGCACCGCCCATAGGTAAGGTTCGGTCGGAAGAGGAGAATCAACCAGAGAATTTTGTGGTTATCGACAATTCCTGAAATTGGAAGAGGTCGGCAAAGACGGTAAGGTTCTTAAATGGGTTACCAACCTCAAAACACAATCAAGGGTTCATTCAAACATGTGATTTAAGTCGCCCGAGAAGGAAGTGATTGGTATTCCTTTGGAGTGGTTTACAATATTAACTAGTGTTCCCCAAACTTCCTTTGAAAGGAAGGATCGCGTCGGTACATGGCCCGGTACAGTATTAATTTCTAAATCGGGATGAGGTTTGAGAATCCCACTTTTAATATGGGATTCCAGGAACCAACGGAGGTAAGGTTTCGTTTCAAGTAGGATGTATCACCCTTAGCCAGAGAATAGGCGCACGGTGATTAGAGATTAGTGGAACCACCTGAAGGAAATTTTGGAATCTTAGTGCGGTGTTTTTTGGAGTGCACTGTAAAGGCACTCGTACCTGTTAATCGCGTACGAGGTGCTTATTAAGATTTTTGGTATGGAACAAACTCGAATATTCTCCTTTCGTATATTTGGAGGTGAGTGGATACTCAGAATTTTGGACCGGTCGAGAATAATCCGATAACTATGGTGGAATTCCACGACTGTTTTAGGCAAACAAGAGTGGTCAAATGTTTGTATGGTTTTTCTCAGAATGGGAGTTTTGCATATAGATAAATCCGAGTAGCTGTCATGTAGTGAGGTGCGGATTCCCAATGGTAGTGAGATAATGGAAATAGGTGTGACCTATGCGAATGTTGTCAGTTGGGAGCACCATGTGAAGTGTCTCCAATGAGAATGTTAATCAATCTTGCTGCGAGGCTTGTGCTATAGTGATTAAACGCCTTACTATGTGGTTAGATTGCGTACTGTTAAGGTAGCCGAAATGTGTATACCGGGTAGGCCTTATTCTCCGAATTTCGGGACGAAATTCCGTTATTAGGGGGGAACTATGTAATACCCCGTATTTTTATGGCTTTTAAATTTAGGGATGTATTTAATTAAATTGAGATAAATTAATTTAATTTTAATCCAGAAAGTTGTTTTAAATATTTACTAGCGTGACGAGAGTTAGTAATTATTGGAAATTTTTTGAATGTTACTGGATGAGTATAGTAATATATGAGATTGATTTTATAAAAATTGTCACGTGCGAATAAATGATAATTCTGGAAATTAAGTCGAGGCGCGCTTGTGTCGTGTCGGGAATAAATGTTGATTAATAAAAGTGAAATATTTTTAAGTTATCCGTATGGTCGTTTTGAGTGTACCAACGTGTCCGGAAGGGTCGAGATAGTTAGAAAAGTGTACCGGGAGGTTTAGTTTGGGTCTCGGGGCATTTTTAGGCCTATTTAGCACCCCAAGAGGACATTTTGGACAATTTTTATTTTTGGGTAATTAAACCCACGAATTTTCAAGGGTTATATCGGATGTCTAAGGTTGTCTTCTAGGGTTAACACAACCAACGACAAGTGACGGCCATAGGATAGGAGATGAGAGAGCTTGCCAAGGTGTTCTAGGCCGAAAATACATCCGATTGCATCGCCACCACCACTAACACGTAGATCGCGCGACGGGGAACGCACCCACACCAAAATCGTCCACAAATCAGAATTTTGAAATTTCCAGGAAAGTATTTATCTTGCTTATTTTCGTTAATGCATCACTCATGTTAGTCTAGGGTTGATTAGGATGAGTTTCATAGAAAAAAATGCAAGTTGGAGATAGAGAATTTCATGTAGTAATGTTATAAATGGAAATCTGGAAATCCCCTTTATATGTTGAGATTGAACCACGAATTTATGATGTTTTAGAAGAAGAAATTCTGGAAAAATATTGATTAGAACAAGGTTAAAGAAATTCTAGGGTTCTTGAGATTAATATGAGTTTTTGGCCTATTAATCCATAGTTATTGATGAAAATTTGCATGTTTGACGTAGAAGTTGTATAATATGGGTTTATACTGTTGGTAGTACAAATTTCTGGGCGTTTGGGTGTGAAAAATCTGGATTTGGATGAGGTTGGATGGTAGAACCCGTAACTGGTTTCCTGCAGAATTCGCAATACCTGCTTGATCGATCGATCGAGACAAGAGCCTCGATCGATCGACCCCTTTTGGCAGACTCATATTTCCCCTTTGTAAATAGTTAAATTCAAATTAAATCAGTAAGAATATTTGGACATCCTTATTAAAATATTTTGGGAGATAAAGAGGACCAGTATGACTTATTAATAATTATGAGGCCTTTAATGTAAGACGAGATTTGCATTTTTATGGTGTTTATATATAAGGGACGATAGGATTATGTATTAAAGGGAGAGATGCGTAAGATAGTTACGATGGAAAATAGATGAATATTTACTGAATTTTACACTTGGGAGGTTAGATTCCATGAGTGTTACGTAGTAAGTTGGAATAATCCCTCAAATTAAAGTTAGAGACGAACCATTATACGTGATAACTAATAATGGGAAAATAAGGATAAATGTCGTATTTATGGGTTATGAGATAAACCTAAATTGATATGATAAAAGTAGTATATTTATATGACTGTGTGTATGCATATATTATATACGTGTGAAAATCATGCCCGCGCTACTTACTATCCCTGAGGTTACCGCGCTGGGATAGTCTTATCTCGAATGGGTCTTGATGGGGGATATTGACTCGTACCCTAGAAGATAGAAATCCTAGGTACAGGCTATCGAATCGATAGTCACGGTCCTAAGAGACGGGAGGGTATGTGCTGACCTCTTGGACTTGGAAACTATGCTTCTCCTCAATATTGTTTGTGTATGCATTAATACAGTTCGAGAGTGATTCCGAACTTGTATATCCCGTACTACGATTGATACGGGGATTGGATAGCAGAGTATGCCCGCACCATAATTTTTATGTGGGGTGCTGTTAGAAAATATATATTATACGAGTACTTAATATATATGAATTTCTGAAATTTGGAACTTCCTATTGTGTTTATGGTAAGTAAGAAAGGAATGATGGCTTCAATTTGAAAATACTTGATTTGAAAAGTATAATGTGAAACATTATTAGCAAATAAGGTTTAAATGATAACTTTGTGATCAAATGAAACTATTCTCTTAAACAATTAAATTTTTCAGTTTTAAATCTTACGAGTAACCTAAGATAAGTTAAACCGTTGGGAAGGTTAGTGCGATAGGCGTGCACATTAGAAGAGAGGTGAGAATTTCTCAAGCGAGTGTCACGCTAATATGTTGTTGCATTGGCCTGTAAACATATTAAATAGTTGCTAAACAAATTTTAAATCATTTTCAGAACCGGGCTCTGACCCGTTTCCATTTTCTTTTCTCTCTTATATATATATGTATGTATTACAGGTGCCCATCCACAGGGGCGTCTTGCTTAGGATCCTTTGGAAGGAACGCGCTGCAGTTTAGGTGGGAGTTGCAGGCCTCTTGCTTAGACGACTTCATTTATTTGATTCCACTCTTATCATATTTATTCAGTTGGGCATGTGTCACCCGTTTTCATTATCTAGTTGTTTTATTGGACAGTATGATTCATTTATTTCGAGTATTGTCATTTTGGGATTTATTACTGTCTGGATGTTTTACTTTAAGTTTTAAATGATGGGATTTAGTTATTGAATGTTTAAATTATTTGAATTATATGTTCCATGATAATTTGTGGTGTGATTCTTTAATAATGAATTATGTAAAGATTTAAATGTTGGTTTACATAAAAATACAATTTGGAAAGTAATGTCTAAAAATGGTTTTGACACTTAGCTTAATTAATTAGGGTGTTTAAATTGGAAAATTTATTTTTCGACAGTGATGCTAAGAATGAACCAACAGTTCAGCTTGATTTTAATTTAATAAAGGACTGATCACCCGGTATTTAATTAGGCAGGGTGTCACAATCTCTCACTAAGAGGATTGTCAATCAGGGTATTTTTGGCCAACACTTGACAAGGATTCAGTAGAATACGTGAAAATTGTGACAAGAGCTAGCGGTTCATGAGCATTCCTCACCAACCCCATCAACCACTCTCATCTATAATGGCCTATGGCCTCTTGAGTCTGGGGGTAGATCTAGTTGGCCCTCTTCCTCGACCAAAAGGAATTTATAGATATTCTATTATGCCAATTGATTACTTCTCAAAGTGGGTGGAGGTTTTCCCAACACGATGATATTAGATAATAACTATAAATATCATCTGCCGACATGGATTTCCCAACACAATGATATTAGATAATGGCAAATAATTCAAGAACAAGTCATTGGAAGCGTATTATACAAGGGTCAACATCAAGAAATTCTTTTCCTTTCCCGACCGACCTCAAGCCAACATCTCAATAGATGTCACAAACAGGACCGTCCTTGGTGGAATAAAGAAAAACCTTAAAGACCCGAAGGGAAAGTGGAATGATGAGCTATATGTAGTCTTGTGGACCTATAGGACTGCTTAGAGAACTCCAACAATAGAGACACCATCCATACTGGCCAATAGGTCCGAGGTAGTAATCCCAACAGAGCTGGGACTCCCAAGCTATAGGGTCTAAATCTATGACCCAGAGTATAATTTATAATAAAGAAGGTTAAATTTGAAACAAATCAAAGAAAGGGGAGAGGATGTTGCAGTGAGACGGTCAGGGTACTAGCAAAGAACAACTAGATTCTACAACAAAAGCGTGAATTCTCAACTTATAGCTGTTAGAGACCTCGTCTTGTAGAAAGTTTGGAAAAAAACTAACAAGTTGCACCAAAATTGTCACGGGACCTGTAGGGTTATAGAAAAGGTTGTACTAATAACGTTCCAACTTTAAAATCTTTAAGGCGCCAAAAAAGATATTATCAGTAGTCTTCCAGTGTCGTCTATCCTAAAGTTTTATGTATTGTTCAATGTATTATTCCTAGCTATGTTCAAAAGATCGTGTTCAATGTTATGTCAATGTTATGTCAATGAGATTGCACTAAACTCGGTTGTATAAAACGTTATTTCCATTGTTACGATTGTTTCATTAGAGTATTCCTTATGTTTTATCCCTACTTCTTACGTGGTTTGTACGACACCTAACTAAAGATCATCATTTATTATGGTGAGTTAATTAATAACTTTGTCTTTCCGATACGATAATGATTGAGGAGTCTCGGCTCCAACATATCCTTCCAAAAATGCCGAGAGGGGGGATCACCCCTGGAACATCACTTTAAGTGGTGAAGGAAAAAAAATCAAATGTGGTTGTGTAAAACCATTTATTATAGTGAATTGATTTATAACTCCCTCTCGGCGATACGAGAATAATTGAGGAGTCTCGTCTCCAACATATCCTTTCAATAACGCTGAGAGGGGGGATCACCCTATGGACATCACTTTAAGTGGTGAAGGAAAAAATAATTTAAAGTATGGTTGTGTAACACCATATATTATGGTGAATTAATTTATAATTCCTTCCTGTGGATATGAGAACAATTGGGGAGTCTCAGGTTAAACATATCCTTCAATAACGCTGAGAGGGGGGATCACCCCTGAACATCACTTAAAATGGTGAAAGAAAAAAATCATTTAAAATATGGTTATGTAACACCATTCATTATGGAGAATTAATTTATAACTCCTGGTGATATGAGAAACATTGAGGAGTCACAGCTCCAACATGTCCTCAAATTAACGCCGAGACAGAATGACCTATTCATTAAATAGTTTGAAGGTTATGTTTTCGAATGCCAGTAGTTGGGGAAAAATTCTTGCACGGAGTAATAACACTTAGTTCATTCAAGACGATAGTCAACTTGCAAAAATTTAAGTAGTGGTATTCAATGATCTTCAAACATGCCATACGATGAATATTACACACAAAATTGCTCAAAGTGACTAAAAATAATAGAACTACTACAGACCACCAGTGTTCAAGAGACAAGATTGTTCAATGTGATTAGGTTGCAGAAGAAAAGGGACATAAGACCACATGCATCGCCTGATAGATAGAAACAAATTAACTCTCCATCAGTGTATGCTCAGCCTTATAAGGGTTCACAGTTTTAGGAGTGTTGGCGGTCTTCCCCTCCTGATAATCGATTTCTTCAGTGGCCAACTCAGGAGCTGCCATAATCTGAGCTTCAACCTCAGCCTATAACTGATTCAGTACCTTCACGCTCTTGAGATACATTATGTTTAACGACGTGATTACTTCAGCGATTAGCAGTCAGAAGATGCCATGTCTGGGAGAATATTGATCACTCGATGGCAGGCAGTCTTACGGCCCTTATCTAAGTACTGAATAGCATAGTCAGAGAACTTGTCAAACTCTTTAAAGTTCAATATCGCCTTCTCAATTGAAGCCTCGATTTTAGAATCCCTTGCCTTGACCAACTACTTCATCCTCTCAGTCAAGCTATCAATTTTGGCCTGAAGGTCGAGCCTCTGATTCTTTAATCATTCGTTGTGCCCTCTCTCTGCTCAGTAGCTTTCACCTCGTAGTTAGTTTTAATTGATCGAGATTATTTTTTAAGTTTGCATATTTAAATAAAGAAGTCTCGACTACCTTAACTTTGTTATCAACTTTGGCTACCCACATTTGGAAATTTTGAAGTGTGATGACAGACTATAAGATGAGAGTGATAATTATCATTAGAATGAAGACAATTATATTAAAATAGGGAAGATAAGAATTATTAACTAGTTAGTATGGTTTAGAGAAACATTTATGACCCGAGAAGGGACTTAGGCATCAAAGTACCAATTTTCACATTTTTGGGAAATCGTGATAACGACCTCTCGGGCTTTCTTTTGACTGTCGAGCAAAGAGTTGACTATCATGCTCAGTTGAGCAAGGGGTACAGACTCCATCGTGTCATCAAGGATCAAAATTATTGGGTTCTTGGTAATACATCGAGTGGTATCCTTCTTCCTTTTGTGTAGGGGGGGGGGGGTAGTGGAAGCATCCTTAGGCACCTCCTTTCTCTTCTTTGATCCCTAGGCGACCTTGGGACTAGTTTCTATTATTTTTCGTCAATTATATGTTGGCGCAGTGGTCTTACCAACAACATGGGACAAAAGATTACCAGTAATTGGAGACGCCATTGCCCATACTTCGTCTAACACTCCTTTCGTACGATCTATAAATAAAATGAGTAAATGTATATCGGCTCAATCCAAAAGTAAAAATACGACAGTAAAGTGTAAGATATTTTTTTAACCTGATGCAATTTAATTAGGTGGTCATTCCCTAACCTAGTTTAGGTGAGAATATCAGGATCCATTAGATACTCAAAGACTATAAGCCCTCCATCCTTTCCATAGGTAAGCAAAAGTTCGATGTTCTTCCTGGCATCTAGGCTAAGCTTGGGGTCCAGTTTGGTTTCCATGGATACATTGCCCCGTTCCTGAGGGAGTCTCGGCCCGTAGATATCGAAAGGGATATTTCTATCAAACTCCCACTAAAAGGATATGAAGAAATATCGAGAATCCCAATCGTGGTTAGAAGTCTAATTTATCTCAAGAATATTCTTGCAGGAGCGCCGAGCTACAAAATGGAAGTACCATAGTGAAACCTTAGTTGTGCAAATAGTGTAGCAGTTGTGAAATATATCAACTAGAAGGTCGGCCTCATACTCTAGCTTCAAGAGCCGAATAACCCCAGGAAGTGTCCTCCAAGCATGGGGGGTTAGTTCCACAGGGGAATGGTCGATACTCGCAATGATGGACCTTATATCAGGATGAATCGACAGGCGAAAGGCGATCTTGAACATCTGCTCATGCATGAAAATTGAACCCTTGACTTGGATATTAAAAGCCCTTTCTTCTCAGAAGAGAATGTCATCTTAATTGAAGATTTAACACCATAAATTTGCCTCTAAAGTATCAAGTCCATTTCTGAGACGCCAATCGAGATGGACGAGTTGTAGGTTGTATCAAGTTCATCTTCTTCATCATCTTCATCATTATCCTCATCAAGAAAATCTTACAATGTGGGTCCCGACCTACAAAATCAACCTATATCATGGTCATGAGGGGGGCATCCATTTGAGGTACATGGTATTCCACCACAACTTCTTACTCATCATCAGAGACATCTAGAACCTTGAGCTGAGGATTTCCATATTATCGAGAAGACATCATGGGATGACCACAGTTATTGGAATTAGCTATCGCATTCTCATGCAGATAAGAGTTGGGGACTTGCATGGCATCTCCAAAAGAGTTAGCCCCTGCTCTCCCCGATAGTTGGTAGGTTTGGAATATGATCAGGACCGTAGCTTAGGGAATGGGTGGAAAAAAATACAAAGAAGATGCAACAATCACTGATGGAAATTATAACCTTAGACTAGTTAAAAGTGGGGAATGTCAAGAATAATAGAGGACGAATGACAAACAAGAGTATAGGGTTTAATTGTAGCCTGGACTCGGCTTCGGCCTTTTTTTAGCCTCAGCCTCAACCTTACGGATCTCTCATAATATTAACTCTCTAAGATGGGGAAATTACTATCCTAGTTCATATAGTCCTTGCAACATGAAAAACTAAAGTGGTGCTTGACCATAGTTTGATTAAAGATCTAGCGTCTTGGTAGAAATAAGTCAAGAATACAAGGAATTCGTCGATAAACGACATAATAAAATTCACCGGATAGCCTAAACCGTACCTAAAAGCCCTAAATATTTCCCAAAATCCCAACTATTAAACCTAGTACAACCAAAATAAACCTTTAAAATCCCTCAGTTTGATCCTCGCACCACCACAAAACACAAAAAACTATTGGAAAAATGGAAACGATTAACAATTAAAGAAAATGCTAATTTAATGATTAAAAGAAGAGTGAGGAAATTACTTTAAATAGAAATTTATGGAAAGGATGGAAAAAATAAGAGGAAACTCGTTGGAGGAAGATAGAAATAGTGGAGATATAAAAAGAGAGCTTTGCTTGCCTTAAAATCGGAGAACGTGGAAATGAAGGAAAAAGGAGAGAGAATGACAAAAATTCGGTATTTAAATAAGAATAAGTGGCATGCAATTTCCAAAGGAAATCAGTGGGGCACGAGTGCAAAGGAAATCATCAGAAAACTTGTAATCCAATAATGGGTTCTAGCTCAATTTTATAGTGAAAGCTCTTATCCCTTTTAACAATGGATGTAGACCAAAGCCAAACCACATAAACATCATTGCTATCTCATTATCTCCTATCTCTTCTATTTACTTTATATACATATATGTGCATGTATTAATCCACCATGAATGCACATACCTATAAATTGGATCAAACACATCTTAGGGTTATATTTTGTATCATCATAATCTATTTTTATTCCTTTGTAATCAGCTCTCAATGATCAATGGAAATAATATTTTCCTTTACATATTATTCTGTCATTTCAATTTCTCGTATTTATTCATTGCCTAGTTCATCAGTATGAGAGATGGGGAAAAAGCTCAGACCAAAGACATCTCAAATCCAAACCTATTAGAATAACTAATCAAAACTTCATAAATGACCTCGTCTTAAACGCACCACAATCATGAAGTTTAGATGAAAGCTAGGAAATCCAGTGCAATCACATAGATGACTTACGCAAAGATAGATCCTAGTTCACTTAGAAAAAATCGATAAATCCATAGCAGTCTCATAGATGAATAACACAAGGATAGATCCCAACACACTTAACCAGTCACATAGATGACTAACACAAGGATCTATCTTAGTACACCTGATAGACCATAGAAACCAATCTTTAACACATGGTCTGGACGACCACATCTCTCCGTATGACTAGTAAGTTGGCACAAGCAATGATAGATCCTAGGTCAGGATAATTTAGATTCATCCACCCAAAAATATTAGCAAGTTTAGTAAAGTTGGAAAAATTCAATTATACGACTACAAATGCGTGAAAGTCGGATGCAACCGACTATTTTAACTTGATCAAGGGTGAAGACCAATAAACCACTGATAAAATAACATTCAAAAAGTAAAAAATAATAAATAGATAACATAATAAAGATGAAAAATATCTCGAACGACTCAACTTCTCATTAATAAGCAAGCAATGATAGTTAAATAGTCATCATTAACAATTCTTCGTAGTTTTTACGAACAAAGTTCAAGAAAAAGAATAATAAAGCATAAAAAATTGCAGCCTCGAGCCTCAGGATCATGATACATCGACCAGTGGAGTATCCTAAAGAGCGACAAGTGGAACATCAATAGTAATATTCTGCTAGGCCTCCACCTGAGGTTGTTTTCCAGCAGCTTTATCATCCATTTCACCTACCTTCATTGCCTCCCGCTCAGTATACAAGGCCTTGGCTTCATCACCATCCCCTTAGCACATTTGGATGACCTCAATTTGTTAGTTTAATGCATTATGACCCCTTTATATCTCATCAAAACCCTCCAGGAAGATGGTTACCACGTCAATGTTATGCTCGGCAAAGGCTTAATACTTCCTAACACCCTCCTCTTAAGCATGGGAAATGGTTTCAGGATTATTGGTTTCCTTAAGAGAATTACTAACCTAAACAAGATCCTCAGACTCCTTATTATGTGCTTCCTCCGACCTCCTAAGATTCATAACATCAGTGTTTATTTTCTCCTACATCTTTTTATCTTTTGCCTCAGATAGATTTAAATCTTAAACATTTACTATAAGTTAATCGTTCTTCTCCTTAGGTTGAGTATAAACCTTGTAATAGTAAGCCTAAGCAGCCTTTAATTCCCCTAACCTGGTCTAATATTGGGTAAGGAGATCAAAATCGTCCTCTCTCTCATCATCATACGCATTTTGGTATGACATTACTTGCT
Source organism: Sambucus nigra (assembly GCA_949130495.1). Taxonomy (NCBI): domain Eukaryota; kingdom Viridiplantae; phylum Streptophyta; class Magnoliopsida; order Dipsacales; family Adoxaceae; genus Sambucus; species Sambucus nigra. The sequence continues at coordinate 55,537,648 of OX422217.1, read as the reverse complement.
CCCTTAAGTTGGTGGCACCAATCGCAACTTGAAAGAAGACAGAGATCAACACAGTGAAAAAATTATTTCAAAAAAATCAGAAAAATATAATTATGGGTTAGAACTTTCCATAAGCATTAGATGATGCACAAAATTCTACACGTCGTCAGCACTAAAATCGACGAGGAATTAAAAATCAGGGGCCTACCCATGAAAACTGACCACATCACCAACATTGTTTGTGTGTAAGATAATGGAGTTTGAAACATTTTTAGTTGCTCCAATATGATTCGATAGTAAGGGTAAAAAGTAAACATATCCACTTCACCATAAGAGGAGGAGGATGCCCTACATCAAATCAAACGTCGAGTTGGATGCACATGAATCTAAACCCTTTCCTTAGGAACATTGGTCTTTTAGTGTTTGGGATCATTTTAAGATATGGTAGCATCCACATGACTCTTATTACACATCGGCGGCACATCATCTGAGGCAATAACCTTTCACCTGCCTTTGGTTTTCGTAATGACATCAACATTGACTTTGACTTGACTTATAGCAGCATACACAACATTTTTCTTGGCCTCATCATTGGACCCAATCCCGACATTAACTTTCTTTTTTTCCCTATCATCACCATCAGTCTTCTTTTTTCGACCTCAACGTCAATTTTCCTTTTTCGAGCAATCTTCATATTAGCACGGTCAATTTATGGAGGGGTCATACCAGATGATGGCTTAACTCGAAAAGCTGATAAAGGGGGAGTGGAAGCTCCAAAAGATAACATCATTTAGCAAAGTCAAAGTGGTAAGCAAAGATGATATAATAAATGTGAAAAACCTTATACCTTCATTGACCTCCTACTCAACTAACCCTTCCTGGTAGGCAGAAATGTTACCTTCATCCACCAAGGCTACTTGATTTTCTCAAGGGGAGAACTTTCATGAGGACTGTAATATTCAAGATCTATAAAATTTCTCATTGATAAAAGTTTCCTAAATCCAACCGAATTTGGTGTGCAAGTGTTCAACACCAACCTTTTTAGACCTGCTAGCAATTTTGGATCTTTCTTCTCTGTAGAAAGGCCGAGTGAAAGCAAATTGTTAGCACATAATAAGTCTATAGGCGAGATTGAAGATAATCTTTGAATTAGGGAGAGCCTACCCAATGAACATAAGGGACTCAGGGTAAGGAAGCAACTCAGTATGGCATCTTAGCATGGAAACTGAGAATGGAAGCTCAGCAAGGAGAAGGGACTAGAGAGATCATCCTTTATCTTCTTTTTCTTAGTTAAATTATTCTTGTAACATGGATTGTAATGCTGTAAAGATTTTAGTATTCAGTGTGAGGTCACTCTGTACTCGCGAGAGATCGGGTCTGGCAGGGTTTGGGAGAGCTTACATGCTCTATCTAATGACCTTACCGTGGGAACTTCAGAGGGACTTCATTTGGAGGATTGAGAAGTGAGGGAGTGTTAGGGATTGTCCTCACCATCTTAGATACACCTGATAAAGCACCGAGCAACCTTTCACCGTGGAAGCTTCTGATGAGTAGCCTTGAGTTCCATCGTATATTGAGCCTTGATCCAAATAGTCCCCTACCAAATGTCACATCTACTTTAGGTGATGTCACCATCCAGGTAAACACTTTCCAATATGAACTCGAGTAAACCATTGTGGTATTGGGGATGTCAGATGGTTTGGTGAGCCACCTCAGTGGTGACAATCCTCTGACGCACAGTGGTTAGGCAAAAAACATGTCTTGGCATTTTATGTTTATGATGTAGGATAGGATGGCCCATTATGCATTTAATTTTTTTGACGTAAAGTGTGAAAGGTGGGTCTTTCATATTAATGAAGACCGAGGCATCTCGGGAGTGGTGTCAGGGATATTTATTGGCCTCAACCACTTCTGAGAGGGGGAGTTCCTCCTAGAGATTATTGCTAGAGAGAGAATATACATATTAGAGAGAATTTATTACAGACCAGAGCTCTAACCCACCCACCATTGTCATTTATTACAATGCTTTTAATTGCTAACCAGAGGTCTTTCATAGGTTATTGGTGTGTTGGATGCTTGCCAAGGTGTATCTAGGGTTATTACTTCTCTATCCATTGGAATGAGTCACTTATGAGTTTCCTTTATTATTGTTTGATTTATACACGAGTGTATTATGAGTTCAATCTGAGTGTTGATCATATATAATATTGTGTGTGAATTTGTATTTAATAAAGAGTTTATTGGGTTATCTTTTATTATCATACATATGACAGTTACACCTCAACTAGTATCACCATACTCTCAGGCTACAAGGGGACTACCCTCTTACATTTGGCGAATCCATTGGGGAGGTATTCCTTTAAAAGTATGGCAGAAGATAATGTTAACCATACCATAGATTTTGACGCCGTTCAGCGTAATGAGGAACACGCTATGAGGGAGCTTGAGGCTACTAGGGATGCTATTCCTCGAGTAGAGGTACCCCAAATTCAAATGGTGACAAGCATCCCAGGGGTGACTCAAGTTTCCACTAGTGCCGGGATGGGACAAGCACATATGGCCTTTCTCACTGACAAGTTATTCAAATTCTTCCAGACTGCCATTGTTGCAACGATTTTGGGTTGGTTTGACTCTAGTGCCTTCGTAACAGTGATGGAGTCTACAGTAGCCCCTTAAAATGCATCTCCAAATGGATTTGGCCCCATAACACAATACCTACCACTCTACTAATAGTGGGCATCTCAGGTGTGTCAAGCATTCCCCCAATGATAAGTGCGTCAGGTATATCCTGTATTCCACCTGTGGTCCCTCAGTCCATTTCTATAGTGGCCGAGAAAACACCAGCATCTGCCTTGAAAGCAGTGAGGTAGGAGTTTTAAAAGGAGATATTGCAGATGATAACAGTTTCCTCGCAGTCATCCAGCGAGGTAGTATCAGTGTATGATTATTTTTGTACTCCTTATCCTCAGGAATACAAGGACGAGCCTTTCCCGAAGGACTATATTCCTCCCATTTTTTATAAGTACACAGTAAAAAAAGGGAACCCTAAGGAACGTATCAAGCACTTCATTGAGCATTTGGGGGCTCACTATAACCATAAAAAGCATAGGCTGAGGGAGTTTTACAAATCCTTAGCTGATAAGGATTATACCTGCTACTCTCACTTGGCACCTAAAAGTGTCTCAACGTGGGAGACAATACGTGTGCCATTTATCCAAAAGTTCATTCTGGAAGAAGATGAGTTCACGCAAACCTAATTGGGTAGGAGAAGCAACAGACGTGGGAGGAAGTGGTGGAGTATCTTCGAAGGTTGAAGGAAAGGTCTTCTAACGCAATGGAAGAGGCCAAGGAGTCAAAACTACTCCATATTTATGTTGAAGGTTTGCTCCAAGAATACATATGCCATCTCATAAACGAAATGCATAAAAGAACTTGTGTAGCATTTCTGAAAGTAGCGAGTAATATATCTATAGACACCCCATTCTATTACCCCCTAAACTCTCCTTAGGTCCCTAGCACCTCCCTTCATCACTACAAACCCAGGTTATACCCCGAATACTGACCTAGAAGCCATCGGGCACTCTGAGGCTCCATTTGACCAAAACCCAAAGTCTTCAACTCGACCGAGACTGAATGAATCTTTGAAGGGCACTAAAACCCCTTTCCAACGGTCTATACCGTCCGTGATTCCGACTTACCATGAGGACGAACGACCTGTTTTTCCCTGAAACTCAATCAGGAGGCCACCGGGTGGTCCCGGGCTCCATTTGAATAAAGTCAACTTTTCACATCGATCGAGACTAAATGAATCTTATAAGGGCACTAAAATCCCTTTCTAATGGTCCGCTCCGTGCGTGATTCTTACTTACGATACGGACGAAGGATCCATTTTACTCTGAGAGGTCACCGAATGCTTCCAGGGACTGGTTGACCAAAGTCAACTCCACGAACCAGATAAAACTCTTTGGAATGTCAAATTACATCTTCTAACCTTTCTAACGGTTCTCCCCGGATGAGATTCGGACTTAACATGCAGACGAACGATCCATTTGCCCCCGTCAAATGGATCGACGAATGTTTCCGAGCCATATTTGACCCAAAGTCAACTCCAGAACCTGGGAGCAGTCCAAAGGATTTTCGAAGGTCTCTGAAGCAAATTTCCAATGATCTACCCCGTGTGAGATTCTGATCAACGGTTTGCGTTCTGCGTCCGATTTTCCAAAAAGGCCTGAAGGACATTACCAAACGGCAGGTCCCAGACCCTGCCTATCGGCAGTGTGCCTAAACGCACCTGCCGATTGGCAGGAAAAAGGCTATGCCGATTGGTAATGCCTTGGGCCTATAAAAAGGAGGCCTGACCTCACTTGTAAAGGGAGCCCAGATATGATAGATATCACTCTCAGCAAATCCAGAAAAACTCTCTCGAAGTCAGCGTGATTTCCACACCCAAATCCCTTTCCAACCTTCACTTTTCATCATCCTTTTCATCAAACTTGGTGAATTCACTACCTTCCATCATCATCCAAGTCTAAGGGCTGTCCTCTAACATTCAAGATCAAGCTCAAGATCCTCAATATGGTCCAATTTTCTCAACTCTCTCTTTAAATTCTCATAAATTCACAATAATTTGTTTTATTACTTAGCATTTTTATTATCTCATCTCACACATCCAAATATACTTTTTATTTAGTATTATTGCACATCTCTTATTTTCATATAAATAAAAACCCAAAAAACAAGAAATAAGAGGGTTTGCCCATAAATTCCAAACGGGAACTCTCATACTTTTCTTACACTTTTCTCTCATCTAAAACACTTTTTCCACACAGACAAATATGAGAATCCCCTCGGTGGGATTTATTGGATAAACCCCACCCCCCCGTTTTGTATGCGAACTACGTGGACTTTGATGCCTTTATAGGCTACATAGGCATCTTGGGGTAAAACTCGAGACTCGAGTCCTATTCTTACTTTTTCTCTCATTTTATATCTTCTTTAAACTCCACTCTCTTATATTATATATATATACACCTATATTTGTTCTTAGTGGCGTATTATTCCACATGCGTTATCGTTCCATCATAGCGATCAACGTAAGGATAATCGTGTAAACTATTTTCTAATATTATTTTTATACCTTCCTACGGATGACTCGCTTTACCTCTTCCATGGTACAAGCCGAGGATTCCTATCCCTAATATATCTACACATGTACACATATCACGGGAAAATAAAGGAAAATAACAAAAATCCATGAGAGACGGAAATGGAGGAATGGGTGCCTAACACCTGCCCATTTCGTAACTTATCCTCCGAACCCTTTTCGAATCATTTTGGTTTTGTATGCATCAGTATGTATTTTGATGTTGTCCTTCGAGATGGCTCCCTTTCTTTGGTGTCTTTTGAGTAAAATAGACTGGTGACTCTAATCTCTCTACATCTTTCACCTCACCCAAAATGACGCCGGCCGAAGCGCTCCCGAGAGGGACGGGCAGGACCTAGGATCCATCCATCGCAAGCTCGCCCGTCGTGAGGACCCGGGATCGGGGGATGGCCACAGTGGCGACTCCGCTGGGGACTCATGAGGGCTAGACTCTATTTACATGGGTGTTATTTTTGTTTATATTTTCCCCATTTTTGCATGTTCCCTCTTTATTACTCACGTGTTACCCATGCTTATGCTTCTATTCACACACTTGTAGAAAATTCTCCATGTACACTTCACACCACGTGCACCTAGGGTCACATATATACACATGTTGCACGCATCACCCATTCATACTTGGTGTACCACTGGTACTAGTACTTTGCTCCCTATTTAGCAAAATCAGAAAATACATTCTCATAAGATACTAATAAGAGGATCATGCATGACTCACACGACATCACCAAAGAGAATTGTTATTGACCATCTTTTACCCAGTAACTGGAGGGTCACATCGTGATGGGCGCTGGTCCGGCAGGGCACAGTTAGCCTAAGAGATATGACTCTCACCTTCCATTGGCCAAGTACCTTTGACGTATATCGAACGGTTCCCCCCGCATCGTACTGCTTGATCGAAGTCATGATGGGAGGTATATCGTAGGGAACTCGTTCACGTACACCGAGTATATCAAATTTTCTCTGACACATACCGTCCCCACGAGGTATATGGTGAGGCAATTCACGTACACTCAAATATATCAAATGGATTGTCCACACGTACCGATTGCCCGTAAGAGAAAGACGTATATCGTGGAAGTCATGCCAAAGGGGGTAACCCTTTCCGATTCACCCAATCAACTACATACCCGCATATATATGTCAAGACTAGGACACACATGTTAGATTTTCGGTTTCAACCCAAAACTCTGCTGAAATTCCGGGTCAGCCTATTGCCCGAATTTTTGCGTATTTTTAAAACGGGACCCTGTCCATGAGCCTGGTCACAAGTCCAGCCATAGATTTTCATATATTACAAACCCATTTTTTCTAGGCTCGGGTCCCGTCCGGCATTTAATTTTGCATTTATGAGAATTAATACAAGTGAAAACATAATAATCATGCTGAGACCGTCTCCAAAAAGAAAATTCTCCTTTTTCTTTATCCAAAATCCAAAAACATTTTTTTCCTTTCCTTATCAAAAATCCAAATACATTTCTCCTCTCTTTATCAAAAATACAAAAACATTTTGTCTTTCCATCTCGAAAAAAAAATTCATCCCTTTTTCTCAAAAATAAATCCCATTTTACGCCTTCTCAGGTCGATCGCAAACCCTTGGCCTGGCTCCCTATTGGCTTCGGTCTTCAGTCAAGTCACCCCGGAGTTCCGTCCGTTCTCATATTACTCCTTTCGAGTTCGGTATCCATTCGCTTTCCATAGAGAACATGTGACACCCCGCCTAATTAAATACCTGGCGATCACTCCTTTATTAAATTAAAATCAAGGTGAACAGTTGGTTCATTCTTAGCATCACTGTCGTAAAAATAAATTTTTCCAAATTAACACCCTAATTAATTAAGCTAAGTGTCAAAACCATTTTTTTAACATTTCTAACCAATTTTAGTTTTAACGAAAAATTATTTTATTTAATTAGTAACAACATTTTCAATAAGTAAGAATCATAAAACAATTAACCTGGAACACAATCCAATTACTATAAACATTCAACATTCAAAGTCCCAACATTTAAAATTTAGAGTAAAACATCCATACTGAAATAAATCCCATAGTAACAGTACTAGGAATAACTGATATACAAATGTCCCAATTAAACAGATAAATAGTGGAAAGGGCGACACATGCCCAATAAATGAGTATGATAGATGTGGAATCAAGTAAACGAAGTCGTCTATGCAAGTGGCCTGCAACTCCCACCTAAGCTGCAGCACGTTCCTTTCAAGGGATCCTAAGCAAGACGCCCCTGTGGCTGGGCACCTGTAATTCATACATATATATACAAGAGAGAGAGAGAGAAAAAACGGGTCAGAGCCCGATAGTGTATATGATTTAAAAATTATTTAGCAAGTATTTAAATTGATATAGGCCAATGCAACAACATATTAGTGCGATACTCCCTTGAGAAATTCTCACCTCTCTTCTAATGTGCACACCTATCGCACTAACCTTCCTAACGGGTTGTCTTATCATTTATCGCACTAATCTTCCCAATGATTTAACTTATCTTAGATTACTCGTAAGATTCAAAATTTAATGATTCCATTGTTTGAAAAGAATATTTCAATTAGTAACCAAAGTTCTCATTTTGACTTTATTAATCAATAAAGTTTTCCAATTTCATATTATACTCTCAAAACAAGTATTTACAATTTGAGTCATCAACCATGTCCTACATATTAAATCACAGTAGGCAGTTCCAGATTTCAGAATTTCATATATATATATATTAAGTACTCGAAAATATATATATCATAACAGCACCCCAAATAATAACTATGGTGCGGGCATACTCTACTATCCAAACCCCATATCACTCACATTAAAGGGAATACAAATTCGGAATCACTCTCGAATTGTATTAACACATACCCAAACAATATTGAGGCGAAGTATAGATTCCAAGTCTCTTAGGACCCTCTGAACTATCACTGCGATAGCCTGTACCAAGGATACCTATACACAAACAATATGAGGCGAAGCATAGATTCCAAGTCTCTAAGAGGAAAGCACATACCCGCATCTCTTAGGATCGTCTGAACTATCATTTCGATAGCCTATACCAAGGATATCTATCTTCTAGGGTACAAGTCAATATCCCCCATAAAGGTCCCATCGAGATAAGACTGTCCCAGCGCGAAAACCTCAGAGATAGCAAGTAGCGTGGGCATGATTTTCACACATAGATAGTATATGCATACACAATCATATAACTATACTAATATTACCATATCAATATTAGGTATATCTCAAATTCCATAGTTATGACATTTATCCTTATTTTTTACATTATTAGAATCGCGTATAAGGGTTCGTCTCTAACCTTAATTCGAAGGGTTTTTCCAACTTACCACGTGATTGGACATAAATATTGTATATTTATTCCCCTAATTTCAATGCATTTTTGAACCCGAGTGATGTAACCCATATGGATTTAACGTACGTGTATGCTGCTAATATTTGTTGGCAAGTATTTCGTGTTTCGTGCTTCTCTTATTGGTTTTACAGGCTAATTATGCAAGCAGCGCAAAAGAGAAAGCAAGAAAATGAAAGAAAAACTAAGAAGGCAAGTTCAAGGGCATTTTGGTAATTCCACAGCTAGCTCCCGAAGAAGAATTCAACTGAGAATTTGAAGAGCTCTGAACAATGAGAACACTGGAAGAAACGGCACCCAAATCCGAGCTACGATTGAGGAGTTATGACCCGTTGAAGTTGAAGAAAAATCTAAAAGTTGAATGGGAGAAAAGCACCCCAGACCAGCAAACCTTCGCGAACCCAAGGGCGAACCGGTTCGAGGAACATGCGAACCGGTTCGGGGGTCCTGTAGCGCAATTTTCCTCCTTTATGATGATTTGGCTCTAAGGTTTCCTTCTTATACAATATCAAAATTTCGTGGTTCCTTCTTATACCACATCAAAATTTCGTGTTTTAATCCTCTACATCACAAAAGATTTCCAGAGTATCATTTAAGTCATCACTACATGCAATTTCCTATCTCAAATTGGGTATTTCTTCCATACAATTCATCCTAATCATTACTAAGCTAATATGAAAGATGCATCAACAAAATAAGCAAGATAAACACTTGCCTGGGATTTTTGGTGTACTGATTTGCAGATGATTTTGGTGTGGTTGCGTAGTCCGTTTCGCGATCTACGGGTTGGTGGTGGTGGCGGTGCAAACGGATGACTTTTAGGCCTCGAATTGGCCTTGAGAGCTCTCTCCTTCCACTCCTATGGCCGTCACTTGTGTTTAGAGTTTCTAACCCTAGATGACAATCCAGATATCTGATATAACCCTTTGAATTTTCGTGGGTTTAATTACCCAAAAAGGTGAAATGTCCAAAACGCCCTCCCCGGGTACCAATTAGGCCTAAAAACGCCCCGAGACCCAAACTAAACCCCCGGGTACACTTTTCTGACTATCTCGACCCTTCCGAACGCGTTGGCGCATTCAAAATGACCATACGAACAACTTATAAACTATTCACTATTATTTATCAATATTTAGTTCCGACGCGACACGGGCGCGTCCCGACTCAAATTTCCAAAATTGTCATTTTATTCACTCGTGACATTCAATATAACCAATATTACATATTACTTTGCTCATTAGTAATATTCAACAAATTTTCCATAATTACTAACTCTCTTCACGTTAATAATTATAACATAATTAATTTCCGAATTTTTATTAAATAATTAACTCACATTAAATTTAATAAATCCCCAAATTAATATAGCATAAAAATACGGGGGGTATTACAGAACACAGATCAAGTACTCGTTGTGCAGCTGGATCTGACGGCAGTCCTAGCTCAGCTTGTGTCCAAGATTGACAACCTTCAAATCGAGGTCCGAGAGATGCAACAAAACCAGGTTCCCATTCCTCAAGAACCCGAGGACCTATTCCCTCGTGCTATGGATCCACCTTAGCCCATATGGGTTCCTAAAGAGTATCAACATGCTCCACGTGTCCGTCTTGTTAATGGGTCATCGTCTGGCCAACTTCCTATGCCGAACCTTGCCCAACCTGGGGCTAACTTGCCTATGATCATTGATCTGAAGGAAGAAGAGTTAAACAAAGTCAAAGAAGATCTCAAAATGATCACCAAGAAGTTTGACCAAGTCAGAATCTCAGGAAATTACATGGACTACACCCATATGTCTCCTTATCCTAAAGCGAGGTTACTCGAGAAGTTCAAGATGCCAGATATCGAGAAATTCAGAGGAAGTGGACCCCTAATTGTTCATCTCCGAAGTTATCACCGTTCCATGACTCTACTAAGGGCTTTCGAAGAAGTGATGGCCCAATTGTTTCAGCAAATTCTGAAGGATAGTGCCCTCCGATAATTTTTATCTCTCGAAGAGTCCATAATTCGTAGTTGGGAGGATGTAGCCCGGGAATTCATGTCACGGTACAAATACAATGAAGATATTGAGGTTACCCACCATGATTTAGAGATGTTGAAACAGAACTTTGGGGAATCAGTCAGTAACTTCATGGCCCGATGGAGGGAAAAAGAAGCTACCATGACCAATCGGCCTTTTGAGGAAGAACAAGTCAGCATAGTGAAAAATAACTTCTTACCCCATGTCCGAGCAACGATGGGAGGACAATACTATCCCCACTTTCGAGCTCTCAGAGAAGCAGGAGTAGAAATCGAGGAAGGTCTTGCCAAAATAGAAATTGACCCAAAGAAGGTGTCCGGACAGTTCACTCCCAGAAAATATGACAAGCCTTCTAGTGCTACAGTCTCAACCATCAATAATATCTCTCAACCAACCACATCATGGGCACCAGAAAGCCGCCCTGTCCCAGTCTGAAAGGAACACACCGAGCTCCATGCTCCTCTCTCCAAAGCTTATCAAGCCTTGTTAAGACAAAATCTTATCAAATCTTTGGATCCCCGTCCATTGCCGAATCCACTCCCAAGAAACTTCAAGGGAGATGCCCATTGCGCCTTTCACCAAACTACTGGCCATACCACCGACCAATACCTTCACCTCCGAAACATAATCCAAGGTCTAATTGATCAGGGTACCATCGCCCCACCAGCCAATCCTAAGCCAAACATTACTCACAACCCACTTCCAAATCATAACAATGCCATCTTTCTATAAGAGAACCCATAATTCGATCCCTTAACTCAAATCACACCCATATACTCTCCTAAACCTCTCAAAATTTGCCCTTATTTCCTCCTACAGCCTGCTAGACTCGTTGAGCAGCCATTGTCACTCCTTACTAGAGCATGCATCGCTGTCCGTACCCGTTCAAAAAATAGAAGCATGTAATTATCATAAGTGTTAAACTTACTCCTAGAATTGTGGCTGAAATTGCCCTCACAGATGGTCATTGATTGCCAGATGAAAAAACGTGACTATGTGATAATTGATTAAATTCGCAACTTTATACGTTGGCACACTTATTTAATTAGTGTCTATTTTTAAACCAAAATAAAATCAGCCCTACATCATTCAACTGCGTGTGTGCGTGTGTTAAACCATAAAATAAATAAAGCATGCGACACAAGCTTAAGGAAAAATCCCCCAAAGGGGCAAAACCATTTATTTCACTATAATTTTGTAAGAAAATCGCTTACACCGATTACAATGAAACAGGGTGACAAACGAAATACCCGTAGGTGTCGGTTTCGATGTCTCGACTGGAACTTTCCCTTTCCAGGAGGGCAGCAGTGAAGAAGAAGACGGCTCCTCCACAAGAGTGAACTTTACAAGGACTCCCTCCATAATATCATGCAGCTGTCGGTTGTAGAGTTTTCCCCATAAAGTATAAACCAAAGAAAACTATGTTCTTGGGTTCCATAAAATAATTCACATAAAATTAATTGGGATTTTGTGAATTAAAAACAAAACATTTGAACTTTTAAAATTATTGGAGAAAAACTTTCTGCCAGAAGGTATTGAATTAAATCTAGGCAGATACACAAAATTTTCAAAAGAATAAGACTCTTATAAGTTGAAACTGTTCTCCACGTTTTTCTAGGCTGCCAAGACCCCTTTTTGTACAAAATCTGAGCCGGTCAAAGGATAAGCATTACAGCAGCATGTCAGCAAAAAAGTCATCTCGCTCGAACGAGAATGACATCTCGCGCGAACGAGATCGCGTGTCGTTCAAACGAGATCGTGTGTCATTCGAACGACTACGCGCGACTTCCCATTGTCGTTCGAAAGAGATTGATATATCGCTTAAATGACCTTGGCGTCGAAACTGAGGTACATTAACTGCCAATGAAATTTTCTCAAAACTATTCTTTTTCTAAACAGTTAACAGCTTTTTTAAAAACAAACATTTATAAAAACAATTTTTATAACAAAGATTTTTAAAATTCCTTTTAAGAATATTATAAAAACATTTTTATATAAACGCTTTTTAAAACACCTTTTAAAAATATCCCAACACTCTTAATATGAAATTTAAATGAAACTTTAAAACAATATCTTCCCAAAGTTCATATTGTTGGGCTTGAATGTTGAAGGCAACTTGTAATTCGGATTCATCTTTTGTAGATGCAACCTTCACAATTCTTTGACGACTTGTAGCAGTATACAACATAATTAATTCGGACGGACTTATTAAAAATATGTCCTTACACCAAAGGTTCAGTACGCTGTTCTTAAAAGCACGAAAATGGGCCCGGGAGTCAGATACTTGGGTAGTACCAACCGATGAAGTCAGCCTGGAGGATCTTGTCCAGATTATAGAAGAATTTTTCAGGCAAACCAACAACATTTTTAGTATGACTGAGTTACTTAATACTCTGAAGCTATAAGGGCACCTGGTCCCTTCACCCTTACACATCCCCACAAAATGGGATGACCTGTATAAAGAATCCGTTAAAGTTGTGGAATGCATCGACTTTACATGGAAAGAAAAAATTATTGCCACTGGATGGGGGGAAGAATTCAGAGATTCGAATGAAGAACAAGCCTCAGAAAAAACTGGCCCGGTAACCGACATATGGGGAATGATATAATTTAAAGAACTCCTCGAAGAAATAAACAAGGTGGCAAAAAAACTCGAGATCGACGATGAAACGGGGTTTATGTTCTTACCTTCTTCAGTAAATCACATGACCATATTAGGGAGGCATTACCAGATTCCAAGCTCACTACTAGAAAATGACAAGGGGAAAGGTGTTGAAAACCATCCTATGCCAGAGATGACCCTTTAGGAGAGCAAGATACTCGATCAACTAAATAAAAATCAAGCTAACATCACCCTATGGGGGATTTTCATGTCTTCTTAGCTACACAGAAATTCTTTGATCAAGTTGCTCACTGGACCCACAGTTCTTCCTTCTACCACACCAGAAGAAGCGGTAAATATGGTCAGATCCTTGACCGCTACCCGAATGCTATCCTTTTCCGAAGAAGAAATCTCCAAGATTGGGCCAAACCACAATCATGCACTCAATATCTCCGTCGAAGTTATGGGGAAGGTTGTGTCACTCTCTCTTGTCGACAATGGATCCGCCTTGAATGTCTACCCATTGAGAACCTTCAAATGTTTAGGCCTGAAAGAATGTAACCTCGCTCTAACCTCCACTGTTGTGCGTGCCTACGATAATACCCTTCGAGAGGTGATGGGATCCATAAAGCTTGTGATAGGGGTTGGCCCTATAAACCCTGTCGTTGAATTCCAATTTATTGACATCCCAGCCTATTTCAACCTATTGCTAGGACGACCTTGGCTCCACAGTATGAAGAGTGGGTCTTCCTCACTCCATTAAAAATTAAAGTTCTTTGCCGACGGATGGGTCATTACCATCTTGGGCGACAAATAAAATACCGATGGTGCAAGTACCAGTAGTCCAATCCTTGAGATACACCCCTGGTCAAATGATATGCTCCTATCAGGATTCCTAGTTGAACCACTTTTACTCCCGGCAGGGGACAACTTTAAAGAAAGGGTTTGTCCAGAATACGACCCTCAAGGCAACATCAATGTGAATCAGATGTTCAGAAACATGCACTTTATGCCCGAACTAGGGCTAGGACAAAGACAACAAGGAATACTTGAGCCCATTGAACTAAAGAAGGCTTTCCCTCCTTGTGGTTTGGTGTATCAACCGTTAGAACAAGAGCTCAAAATGATCCTCCAGTCTCGACCAAAGAGAAGACTAGACCACATCCAGACTATCCCAAGTGACTCCTTGAACGGACGATTCATCAAAGAGGGCGAAGACTTCCCCTTTTGCGGATTTTCAGAACCATGGTATGACTATACAAACAAGAAGATGAAGCTTGGAATGGAGATATTTTTCCAAGACAACTACCCGTGGGACGAAGATTCCCAACACCAAGTACAACCGCTCATCAAAGATACCGAAGAGACTGAGGAAAGTGACTCTGAAGATTCCTTCAACTTACGGACACTGGGGCTGACACTCTGCATGGTTCATTTAGGCACTACATCACCGGATCCGTCCCACTTGATTAAAGCTGCTGATGCGCTAGTTCTACATGTTCAAATCTCCCCTAATCCTAATATTTACCCCCTTTCTTCTTATGTTGTCCATCCTTGCTCAAATGTAATCGAGTCCTCTTTTGATGAGGTTCTCAATGCTATTTTTCCTATCAATGAAATAAACAAAGATTTTGAGTATCTTTTTGTGCCTTAATTAATTGTGTAGATTCTAATCAAACTTTTGATGATGATTTTGTAAATGAACAATTCTTAACTGATCTAAATAAGGTTAATAATAAACAAAATAATCGCGTTCAAGTTAATAAAGAAGAGACTGTTGTTGTTAACCTCGGTTCTAGTAGCCAACTGCACGAGATTAGGATAGGGGTTACCCTTAATGAGCATGAGCGTGCACAACTCGAAGAATTTCTGAAGGGATTCATGGATGTCTTTGCATGGTCCTACGACGATATGCATGACATTGATCCTAAAATAGCTCAGCACGAGATCCCCACTCTCCCAGATTACAAGTCGGTTAAACAAAAGTTGAGAAAACTACGCACCGAATGGTCACTCAAAGTCAAAGAAGAGGTGGTCAAATAGTTGAACGTATGCTTCATTCGTGTGATCGAATATACCACGTAGCTAGCCAACATAGTGCTTGTACCAAAATCAGGAGGAAAATTTCGGATGTGTGTAGACTATCAGGATTTTAATAAAGCCTGTCCAAAGGATGATTATCCGCTACCCAATATCGACATGATTGTGGAAAACACAGTCAGTCATGCTCTCAAGACATTCGTCGATGGGTTTTTCGGATACAATCAAATCAAAATGCACCCAGACACCAAGAAAAAACCGCATTCATCACCCCATGGGGAACCTTTTTCTACACTGTTATGCCATTTGGTCTCAAGAACGCTTGGGCTACCTACCAGAGGGATACCACAACCATCCTGCACGATCTGATTCACAAAGAAGTTGAGGTCTATGTGGATGATATGATTATCAAGTCCAAAACTAGAGAGGGTCATGTTCCTTCTCTCTAAAAGTTCTTCAAACGACTGCGACAGTATGAGATGAGACTCAATCCGCAGAAATTCATCTTCGGCGTTACAAAGGGAAAACTCTTGGGATTTATGGTCAGTGAGAAAGGGATAGAAGCAGATCCTGCCAAGATGAAAGCTATACTTGATATGCCACCTCCCCGAACAGAGAAAGAAGTCCGAGGTTTCCTTGGGAAATTTCAATACATCATCCGGTTCATCAGCCAGCTAACCTCCATCTGCGAACCTATCTTCAAACTCCTCCAAAAGGATTCAACCAAGGTTTGGAACGAGGCCTTACAAGAATCATTTGACTGAATCAAACAATATCTGACCTAACCCCCGGTACTGATGCCACCACAACCTGGTCTCCCCTTGCTGCTATACCTAACCATAACCGACACTGCAGCCGGGTCTTTGCTAGCCCCATACCTTAAAGATTCATGCAAATAAAGATATATCTATTATGCCAGTCTCAAATTGGTCGGGTATGAGGTTAACTACACCTCTTTGGAAAAAGGCATGTATCTCACTTGTCTGG
This sequence comes from Sambucus nigra, assembly GCA_949130495.1. Taxonomy (NCBI): domain Eukaryota; kingdom Viridiplantae; phylum Streptophyta; class Magnoliopsida; order Dipsacales; family Adoxaceae; genus Sambucus; species Sambucus nigra. The sequence goes on along the minus strand of OX422217.1, from coordinate 55,521,492 downwards.
GTCACCCAAAAGATGCAAAACTACATGCTCGCCTTCCCCATCAAACTTGTATTCCGAATGGACCCCATCAAATACTTACTTGAGAAACCCGCCTTATCCAACGGAATGTACCGATGGTTGATGCTCATAGCCAAGTTTGATATCGTATACGTCACACAGAAAGCTATAAAAGGAAGAGCCATCTCTGACTACCTTGATGATTACCCTATGGATGATGCTGATGTCTGGATATCCGAATTCCCAAATGAAAACATTATCTGCACTCCTTAAGACAACCTCCAATGGAAAATGTTCTTTGACGGTGCTGCCAACAAAAAGGGATATGGCATTGGGATACTTCTGATCGCCCCAGATGACTCCCACGCTTTTATCACCATCAAGTTGGATTTCCTTTGCACTAACAACATGACTGAATACGAGGCATGAATGGTAGGCCTCAATGTTACTCTTGATAAAGATATTAAATGACTAGACATCTACGGGGATTCCGCCCTCATCATCGGTCAAGTGCTGAGAAAGTGGAAAGTCAAGGATGAGAAACTCTAACCCTTCCATGCCCACTTAGAAGAACTAGCCTCCTAATCAATATATCACCTTCCATTACCTACCTCGAGTAAAGAATAACCTAGCCGATGCCCTTGCTACCCTGGCCTCCACGGTCGACATTCCCGAAGGAATAACTATGACCCCCTTCCTAGTTCAAAAACAAGACAAACCAACCCACTGCTACCACATTGATCTCGTCACCGCAGAAGATCCCGAGCTAGCCAATTGCTGTTACTATGATATTTGGCACCTCCTCAAGCACGGTACGTATACCAAGGGTTCTAACAAGAAAGATAGAAAAACCCTTTGAAGACTGGCCTCCCAGTACATCATTCGTCACAAAGCACTGCTCAAAAGGAACTTCGATGGAACTCATTTGCACTGCATCACAGGGACTGACATTAAAAGATATTGTGCAGAAGATCCACAGTGGGGAATACGGACCCCACATGAACGGTCACATGATTTCCAAGAAGATCATTCCAATAAGGTTACTACTGGACCACAATGACCCAGGATTGCACCGCCTATGTCCGGAGATGCCTAAAATGCCAACAATTCTCCAACCTTCAGCATCTTCCTCCGCGTGAATTATACTACATGGCCTCCCCCTGGTCGTACTCCATTTGGGTCATCAACATCATCGGGAAGGTTACACCCAAGGCTACCAATGGGAATGAGTTAAACCTAGTTGCCATTGATTACTTCACCAAATGGGTCAAAGCTGAGTCAAACGCAGTACTAAATGCCAAGAAAGTGGCCAAATTCATCAAGAAAAATATTATCTGTCGACATGGGGTCCTGTACGAGTTAGTGTGAGATAACGGGTTGCATTTCAAGGCAGAAGTCATAGAAGTAGTCAACGATTATGGGATTTAGAGACACAAATCTTCTCCCTACCGACCTCAGACCAACGGAGTAGTTGAATCCGCCAACAAGAACCTCAAAGCCATCATCAGCAAGATGACGAAAAGCTATCAAGATTGGGCCGACTGGATCCCGTACGCCCTCTAGGTCTACCAAACCTCAATTCGAACCTCTACTGGGGCTAACCCTTACTCTCTAGTCTATGGCATGGAAGTAGTCCTACCCATTGAGTTGGACATACCCTCATTGCGCGTCATGCTTGAAAGCAAGGTCAGTGAAGAAGACTAGTGCCAAAGCCGTCTTGACAAGCTAACCCTCCTAGACGAAAGGAGATTAAAAGCTGTATACCACATACAAGGGTACCATTGCCTAATAGTGCGTTCATTCAATAAGAAAGTCAAGGATCGCGGTGTCCGAGAAGGGGACCTATCCCTCAAACAAATCATAGAACCCATCTGGGACCCCAGGGGGAACTTCAAGACCAATTAGAGCGTCCCCTACATTGTCCAAAAGATCTTGTCCGGTGGTGTTGTCATGCTCATCGACTTAGATGGAGAAGAGATGGCTCGTCCAGTCAACTTGGACCATCTCGAGAAGTTCTACCCCTAGTTCAAAATCTCGACGCGCTACGACTCTTCTCATCCCCCTTCTATTTAAAAAAAATAAAAAAATCTCTTCATTTCCTTCTACCCAGAACTACGTGGGCCTGATCCTCTGCAAAAGATCATTTTCAAACAAAACTAAAAAATTTCAAAATCCCCAGAGGTACATAGGGAGCTCATACACCTTACATGAGCACGACCCTTTCTTTTTCACAAAATATTATTCTTTTCTTATCTCCGAGAACAGCAGTCAATTCCAATATATACTTAAACAAAAGGATTATCTATGCCTTAGCGATCGTAAAGATAATTCACACAAACACAAAATTCATCAAAAGGCACAGTTAGATGACCTGAAACTTGTTTATTTCACTTATAAGAAATTACGGTACCGATTACATAAGAAAAGGAACGGATAACTCCCTTCCCCATACCCTCCTAAAAAAGCCAAAATAAAATCCCCACTTTTATTCCCCATTACATAATAAACTCTCCAGGAGTCCTAACCACAGCTACCAGAGGATCCTTCTTCGTCATCATCATCCGCATCCTGGGGTTCGCAAGTTTCCTCTGCCTGAACAGAGTGTCGCAGACACTCCATGGATCGATAAGCTCGAACCAGCTTCGAAAAAACCACAACACCTCGTTCCATGGTGTCAAAAGAAACAAACCACCTTTGGACAGTATCCATTAATAACATATTGCTAATTACTCTCCTCCATAACCACTTCATATAATCCCCAGGTATATGCCAAACTCTCCCAATAGACTGAGAGGGACGGGTCGACGGACGCCAATTCTCCCACATAGAGCCAAGCGGCATGCGCAGACGCTCGGTCTAATCCTTTACCGGAAAGAAATTTAGTGTTCGAGGTGGCACAACTTGTGCCCAGCCAAATTGGCGCAGAAGACACCAAGGAAAATAAAAAGAGGTCTGGCTGAGACCAATTAGCCGCACATACGGGTATTCTCCTAGCTCCAGAACAGGTAGCAACTGTCCCCACCAACGCACTGACCAGTACAGATTTCTAGCCCCATTCTCCACAAGCCAATTCTCCCAGCTCTCAATATCCAGGCCAACGCTGAAGAAGTGACGCGAAAAGAAGTTGGGACAACTGACAAAGGATATTCTGGAAGAGTCATCAGGCGGAGTCTTTCAGACAACCACATGAACAGCATCACGGGGCTACCCTGCACGAAGTCAGAACGACCTTCTCACCAGGCATCCAGACTGTTCAGGGTCTCCGCCAGTATCACCGCTGCAGGATTACGAAGGTATGACATCCATGAAGTAATGGCTATAATTTGCGGATCCACGAATAGTTCCCCAACCACCACCAGCAATTTTAAAACCAGGCCTAGAGCAACGGCTCCAGCATAACCAACATCACCTACTTCCCGTAAATGCACGGACTGAAACACCGCTGGGAGGGAGATCATTCCTCTAGTAACCAATGATCTAGTCACCGAAGGTGAAATATGAAGAAGCCCAGCCAGCAAATCCCTGGGAGAACGGGAAAATTAGGGTAAAGTCGCAGCAACACTGGGATTTATCCCCAGCATGGTAGAAAATTCCTCATAGGTAGGACAAACTTCATCCAACTCAAAGCGGAATACATGGTCTTCGGGGTACCAAAATTGTACCGCTGCCATCAGCATGTTCCACTGAATGGATAAATTATGCCACAAAGAGACTCGACGCATGTTGAAAGCATCATAGTCGACATTATAAGAGCACATTGCTTCCAAGGCTTCGAGGTAGTTAGAAAACTCAATGCTACCAGGGAGAGCCATCTTGTAGGACTAAGAGATAATAGGCAAGTAAGTAAGAATGTGAAGGTGTGATGAAAACACTCCACCCTTACCGCTTTTTATACTTGAGAACCCTCACAAAATACATAACCCCTGCAAAAATCGGAGGGAATCCTACCCCACAAAGTACAAGAGGCTGAAGTGGGCACTAATCAAAAGCTTTGAATTGAGAGGACTGGACTTGACTGCCGATAGGCAGGGCAAGGGTCTTACCGATCGGCAACCCCCCGTTTTTGGAAATTTTTTCTTTTTCCTTTTTTATCAAAATCAGAAAAACCCAATAAAAATAAAATTGATATTCTCAACAGAGTTTCAAAAAAATCCTCTTCCACCCCTATATAATTTCTCATTTTGTAACTTTCCTTAAAAATACCAAAAATGTCTCCTTTTACGGTCTCAGCAGCAAAGTAAAAAGCGCATGTGCACGCATTCACTCACCATTAACAAAAGATAATAAAAAATCCCATTGCATTGCATATATATATATTTGTTCTCTGTGTTACATTAATTTTGAAGGAAATAAAAGAAAAGCAAAAAAATAAACGAGACTCAGCCCGAACCCACACTCTCTCTCTCTCTCTCTCTCTCTCTCTCTCTCTCTCTCTCTCACCTACCCTTCTCCCATCTCTCTAAGAGCTTCCACCCCTACGACGCGCTCTCTTTCCGCTACGGCGAGATGACGCACCACCACTACCCGAGATAGAGTCCTCCCTGGATGAAGTAGACGGCACTAAACAAGAGGGAACCAGGACCGCATCCCAAATATGGGTAGTTACCGAAGATATCCAGTCTCTGATGTCCCTCAACCAGGTGGTCGACACCCGGACTTGCTGTAAGAAAAAGGCAAAATCAGCATCAAAGAGGGATCAAGACAAAAAAGGAACCAAAAAGAGGAAGAAGGTATACCGCAGGACGAAGAACCTCCTCTGTCAAAGTTAAGTTAGAGATTTATTTTCTTTTTGTTAAAGTTATGTGGCGATTCGTTGTAGGAGTTGTATCTTTTGTAATGAGACAAAAAAGTAAGAGTTTGTTCGTATATTATAAGAGTTTCAACTCTGCAATAAACGAAAGCATTGCAACAAAATAATGTGACACCCCACCTAATTAAATACCGGGTGATCAGTCCTTTATTAAATTATAATCAAGGTGAACGGTTTGTTCATTCTTAGCATCACTGTCGTAAAAATAACTTTTCGAATTAAACACCCTAATTAATTAAGCTAAGTGACAAAAACCATTTTTTTAAGACATTAATCCCAAATTTCAATTAAAACCAATATTTTAAAACTTAACATAAATTAAGAATCACCCAAACTATACTGGAACAAGAAATCCAATTAATTAAACATCCACCTAATTGATTCCAACATTAAGACTTAAAGGAAAACATCCTGACATGAATAAATCCCAAAGTATAAATATTGGAAATAAACTAATCGCAATATCTGATAAACAACTTAATAATGGAAAAGGGCGATACATGCCCAGCTGAATAAATAGTGCTAGAAGTGGAATCAACAATGAGGTCATCTAAGAAAGAGGCCTACAACTCCCACCTAAGCTGCAGCGCATTCCTTATGGAGGATCCTATGCAAGACGCCCTTGTGGCTGGGCACCTGTAATATATACATATATATACAAGAGAGAAGAGAGAATACGAAACAGGTCAAAGCCCAATTGTAAAAACAGTTTAAAATTAGTTTGGCAAGTATTTAAAATGCTACCGGTTAATAAACCTAACATATTAGTGCGACACTCCCTTGAGAAATTATCACCTCTCTTCTAATGTGCACACCTATCGCACTAATATTCCCAACAGTTTAACTTATCTTATCTTAAGTTGCTCGTGAGGTTTCAAACCGACAAATTCAAATGCTTAAGAGGTTAATTGTATTTAAAAGAAAAGTTCTCATTTAAACCTTATTTAATAATAAAGTTTCTCAGTAATATATCATACTTTTCAAACACTTATACCCAAGTTGAAATAATATTCATTTCTTACTTACCATAGACAGAGTAGGTAGTTCCCAAATTCCAGATTAAAATATATATATTAAGTACTCATATAATATATATATATTCTAATGGCACCCCACATAACAATTATGGTGTGGGCATACTCTGCTATCCAGTCCCCGTATCACTCGTACTAAGGGAAATACAAGTTCGGAATAACTCTCGAACTGTATTAACACAAAACACATAAAATATTAAGGCGAAGCATAGTTCCAAGTCTCTAAGAGGTCAGCACATACCCTCACGTCTATTAGGACCGTCTGACTATCGATTTGATAGCCTGTACCAAGGATTTCTATCTTATAGGGTACGAGTCAATATCCCCTATAAAGGTCGCATCGAGATAAAACTGTCCCAGCGTGGTAACCACAGGGATAGCAAGTAGCGCGGGTATGATTTTTACACATATATAAGATATATGATCAATCACAGAGTCATATAGATATATAACTATTCACATTCATAAGTTAGGTACACCCACGACCCAGCATTATATTATTCCATTCTTAGTACATTTTTATTCGATTATTTCGTATAACGAACTTATTCATTTTATTCTCGAAATTTAATTTATTCCAACTCACTTCTCATCTCTCGAAGTATTCTCTTTACCTAAGTACAAATTTTAGTAGGCACTCACTTACCTTCTAACCCAACTCCTAGACATTTCAATTATTAACTCTACGCACGTTAGGTTTCTTAGGTATGAATATTTCCCCGTTTACCCCTTCATTTTCCCATTTCATTAAAGTTCCACTTAACGGGGTTTACCTTGACCCTACATGTCCTTTTTATGTTTCAGTATGCCCTAATAACATTAATAAAGATTTATTACGCATTTCATCGGATTAAGTCAACACAAGGAAAAATCTAGTTTTCCAAAAGGGGTCGATCGATCGATAAAAAAAGGTCGATCGATCGACATTCTTAGGTCGATCGATCGATTAAGCAGGTATGGCGAAAACTGCAGAATACCAGTTACGAGAATTATCATCCAAAATCATCAAAATCCAAGTTTTTAACTCCCAAACTCCCAGAAATTTATACCACAAGCATTATAAACCCAAATGAACAATATCCTATGTAAGGCATGCGATTTTTCATCAAGTATCATGAATTAAAAGGGCGAAAATCTATAGAAATCTCATGAACCCTAAAAATTTCTTTAACTTAGTTCTTCTCATTCTTTTTCTATAATTTCTACTTCTAACCCAATGTAAATTCATGATTCAACCTCTGCATGTGAAGGGGATTTCCATAATGATATTTATATCTCTACAACATGCGATTTCTAACCTCCAACATAGGTTTTCGTCCATAAAAACTCATCCTAATCAACCCTAAACTAATATGAATGAAGCATTAACTAAATTAAGCAAGGTAAATACTTGCCTGGGAATTTTTGTTTCTGATTTATGGATGAAATCAGTGTGGTTATGATCCTCATTGCGCGATCTAACGTTTGGCGGTGATGGTGGTGCAAACAGAGGAGTTCTTGGCCTAGAACTCCTTGGTAAGCTTTTCCTTTCCTTCTCCAATGGCCGTATTTTGTTTTTGGTTGTGTTAACTCTAGAATAAAACCCTAAGCATCTGATATAACCTAGAAAATTCGTAGGTTTCCAAGCCAAAAAATACAAAATGCCTAAAACGCCCTCCCAAGGTGTTAACTAAGCCTAAAAACGCCCTGAGACCCAAACTAAACCCCCGGGTACATTATTTTGACTATCTCGACCCTTCCGAACACTTTGGCGCACTTGAAATGACCATACGGGTGACTTATAATTTATTCACTTTTATTAATCGAAACTTAGTCCTGACACGACACGGGCGCGTCCCGACTTAAATTTCCAAAATTATCATTTTATTCACTCGTGACATTTAATAGAACCAATATTATATATTACTTTATTCATTAGTAATATTCAACAAGTTTCCAATAATTACTAACTCTCGTCGCGCTAGTAAGTATTTAAATGATTTTCCGGATAAATATTAATTTATTATTTCTAATTAAATTTAATAAATCCCCAAAATTAAAAGGCATAAAAATACGGGGTATTACAAATAAAACATGATGACAAAATACTATATCTTTCATTGATATGACTTGTAAAGATTAGAAAATTGGGGACTACTGCCCAAGAATTACATCTGGTATAAATAGAGAAAAGACTGTAAAAAAAATAAGGGACTTCTAGCCTAGAAGAAACCATAGATCACGTTGGGAGAAGAAGTCCCCAGGTAAGCCCGAAGAAGCTTCCAAGCATATCCTATGATAAATAATGCATCCTTTAAGTCTTGTCTGTACTTGAGCTCTTTCGATCAACAGAGTTTCTCGTTGTAGCTTGGCCTTTGATGGAGCTTATACGACATCCCTCACTCTGTCATCAAGTACCACTAACAGAGGGGTCAACTATGCCCGCCTCTTCACCTTTTAGCATTGAACCTCTACCTATTTCAGATAGAGTTCCTTACGACTTTCATACTGATGGATCTTCAGAAGTTTCAGATGGATAATCAGCCAATTCAGTTAGAAGCCATCCTTGCCAATCTCCTTCTAACTTCCCAAGTGGCGGTTGATAAGTGCCCTGGTAAGATTGGATGTTGTAGTGTTAACGACCTCAACAATAATGATCGCCAAACCTTACAGCCTATGGCTCATCACCAGTACATTGGAGTGCACATAATCAGCGATAAAAGTTTGAGGATGGGTCTACACAATTTTTTAGATAATAGATCGATCGCACGCAAAAATTTGAGGGGATTGGTGAAGGACCATCAGACAGAACATGTGAGGAACCATGTGTGGGAGATGAACCACACATCCTGACTCGCTGTCTGTTGGAAGGTTTGTAGTTGAACCACGTTCATAATGGCTTGAGTCCTCAAAAGGGACATGTTCTTAACGCATGGTCTCAACATGCGAGGTATCACATTGAACCAGCATTTGGATAATAGCATGCTCCCTCATAATCTACAAAGTGATGATGAAAAATGAGTTGATAAAAATCTTAACATGATGTTTTCATTGTTAAGTCACCATTGTAGGTGGAGTTTTTTAAAAATATTAACAAGTGGTTTTCATTGTTAAGTTGCCGTTATAGGTGGAGTTTGATGAAAAACCTTAACAAGTGGTTTTCATTAGTAAGTCACCGTTATAAGTGGTGTTTATCAAAAAATCTTAACAATTGGTTTCAATTTTTGAGTCCCCGTTATAAGCCGAGTTTTTTAAAAAATCTTAACAAGTGATTTTCATTCTTAAGTCACTATTATATGTGGAGTTTGACGAAAAACCTTAACAAGTGGTTTTCATTATTAAGTCATTATTATAGGTGGAGTTTGAGATTTTTACTAACAAGTGTTTCTTCAATGTTAAAATTACCCCAAAGGCATAACGGAAATATATATGCAAAAAAAAGAGGCAGAAAATAGAAAAATACCTTAGGATGCCTGGACCAAAGACGACAGCTGGAGAAATAGTTGCAACGGTAGAAGGTGTAAAAGATAAATCTGTTTCCCTCTAAGACTTTGAGGAATCCTCAGTAAGAGGAACCTCAACCCTGGGCGCAGCACCTTCCTCAGGAAAATGCACTATAGCCAGGATGGTGAAAGGATAAAAAATAATTATTTCCCCTAGTTGGAGCATGAACCCTCAAAGGGTCCAAAGGGACCCCCGGGTGAGAAGATGACCAACTGGTAGCCTACAAAACATGAGGGGCCACGAAAGAAGATGGCGGTGTTAAACCTGGTGAACAATGCACATAACAATAAAGTGTTAAAAATAAGAAACACAACATAGATATACAAAAAACATAAGGAGGAAACTTACCTCGGTAATGTTGACAAATGGAGACAAAACTATTGCAAGCATCACTAGAGGGAACTACAGAATAAAGCTAGCGATCGATGTGGCTAGATCAGGGGTAGTTACAACCTAAAGGTCAAGAAAAATACTTAGTACAAAAACAAAATGGAGGAAACTATAACGAAGAAATAATCATGATATTACCTCTAGAGGGCTGGAAAGGACTGGAACAACGTTTAAAGGAGCCATGGGAAGGGATAATGGCACAGAAGAAGCCAAATAAGTTTCATATGGCTAGGAGGAACCTCCAAGGTATTATCCATAAGAAAAATCCCTCTTGGCAGCCTCCTTTGCACATCTGTAGGAAGATCGATGAGGGTAGACCAGCCCATATATGGGAGAATGGGGAGGAGATGCATCAGTTGAAGTGCTTCTGAAGGGTCCTCTTATGAAGGGGATCGTAGGAGGAGAAGGACTTTCTCCTTAAATATCCTACACAAAGAAATTTTCTAAGTGTTATAAAGTACACTTCACAATACATAAAATGATTTAAGTATAAAAAATTCACCTCTTTATGAGGAGAAGAGTGTGATGATATAACCATTAGCGAAGATGGTGGTAAAGGGACTGAAGAACCCCCATCGGTTTGACATTACTCTGTATCAGGATTGTAATCAATAGTGATATCCTCAACGAGAGTTAGAGAAGGAGAGTCCTCAAAATTAGGCAAAATAATAGTTGGTTGTAGCTCGTAAGTGCATTTCTTGTTCCTAGTACTAGAGACACCAACAGAAGAAGGGGCGCATGAACTTTTTCTTCATTTTGATAATCCTTCCATTGGATCTACGATGATAGTGGGGAATACAATAGTAAGAGGAATGGGGGTTGGCTTGTTGAAATGCTCATTATACTCGTTCTAGCTCAGCCTAACACTTGGCTCTTATGTACCCATTCAGATATGCAAAAATGGTAGGTGGAATGGAAGCAATGGGGAAGGCATCTATAAGAACTTAGGATTTTAGATGGGACTTTGATATAGAAGAAGTCCCACTCTTAGAAGTTTTGTTTTTCTTGGAGGGAGCTTTTGAATTCCCTCATTAGAAGGAGCTTCAATAATAGTGGATGGTTTGGGCATTGCAGATTTTTTGTGGGGCAATAAAGGGGTAGCTCGCTCGGTGGATCTTTAAGGGTGATGCTTATAGGGAACTTAACCCTAAGAAAAAAATTCCCCTTAAGGCCAAATTTATAATAAGAAAAAAAAATAATGGGGGGATACACTGAAAGACCCTGAGCGAACTCGAAAATCTTGGCCAGCTGCATCGACCAGTACTTAGTTGTAAATAGTGAGGTCACATTCGCTGCCATGTAATTATGGGGATGGTGACTCACCCAACCATTGTTGACATTATCTCCCAAGTAGAAATGGAAGTATAGAAAGATAAGGCCTCAGTAAAGGTGGCCTTGGGGTGGGATAGATGGAAAACCTAACGAGGGAACCCTTGGTCGAAACCAAATTAGCGGTTGCATCAGTAGGGGCTATAATTCTCAGAGGTATATCCCCATTCAGTGTAAGAAGGTAAGTACCCAGGGGAGAACATAAGGACATCAGTGAGTGAGGGGTTTTTAGTGATGAGGCATATAATAATTGGTTAGACCACCCTTGCCCCATGGTTAAAAAAATCTCAAGTGTGGAAGAAAACATCTTCACCATATGGCATCATGACAAAACTGTCAGGTTTATCAAAGATGGGTAGTATGTCCTTATAGCTTTGTTTATTATGGTAATAATACAAACGATGGGGACTAATAGATTCACCTGAGGGAGGGCGAATGGAGTTGGCCGATATTATAGGGAAACAGGTTAGAAGAAGCCCGTGAGAATTATGGTGTTGGCAAAATTGGCCAGGTTGTAATAACTAAGGGATTGTTCCATGTACAAATAGGTCCTGTCCAGTCAAGTGTAAAGGGAACCCAGGGCCATGGCTTACAATGGAAGCTTGACCCCTATGGCCAAACAGATAGATATGCTGATAAGGTCCCTCCTAGGATGGTCATTTGGTTTCTCAGGTAGCATGAAGCGGGAAAGAATGACAATTATATAAGCTGGTTATTCTAGAGGTATACCTTGTCCCTCGCTAGTAGAAGAACTAACCTTTTCGGAGGAATCTCGATAGAATTAGTTGATAAGAGGAGTTAAGGTGTCTTTATTGGATGACCCGTTGCATCTTTGGTAAATTCAATTTAACTCCGAACGATCAGCAGTTTTTTTGGCATCCAGAGCCTCATCATAGTAAGACACAACACTTGTGGTCTTAAGCCCCAACAACTCAAAAACGTCCTCCAACGTGATGGTGAAATAGCACTAGGCATCAATGAAAGTATGAGTGGTAACCTTCTAGCGAGAGACCCGAACTTGAATTGTGGTTTTGTGTTAGGAAATAGTGAAGTTACCAAACCACTTTTCTCGACAAAGACCAATATCAGTAAGGACATCAGTATAAGAATTCTACATGTGTGTTTTCCAAATAGAAAAGTTGGCTGGAGAACCTGTTGCTCATTTGAAATCAATCACGGAGTAGGTAAAGTCACCCTGATCCAAATGAAAGTGCATAGTCCCCTCTGGGGGAAGAAACCCCACTCTTATCCTTTATCATCTTCATCGCCAAATGTCAAGCTTTCACAGTTAGCACGGAGGACACCCACCTTAAACATGGAGGAGTACTCATCATCCTCACCGAAAAAAAGGAGAGCGACCATAGAAATATAGTTGATCCTAGCAAGCAACCACCAAGGCATTGGCGTCCTTAGCGGCAACAGTAGTAGTAGTGGCAGTAGCAGGTGGAACACTGGTGGTGGAGGCAATTAAAGAGCTTGAATAAGCCATGAGAGATGGTGGAGGTTGGTAGAGAGGAAAGGAAGTAGTGAAAATGGTGGAGGAGAAGCGATTGGGGAAGGCAAAGAAGGCAAAGAGGGCAAAAAAAAGGTGAAGACTTGGTTAATAATGGCGGATTTTTATTTTCTCTCTCTAAAAAAGCTCTGTAAGTATTTAGGTAAGCAAAGAGACAAATATGAAAAAGTGACTAAGTGTTGGGAATTAATCGTTTCAAATCAAGTGTCCATTTGAGTTCCCAAGAATGCATGTTCCAATCCGTCAAAATCATTTCAAGTTGACACATGGCACTTTGGGGCATGCATTGATTGTTGAAAAGAAAGGTTCACGTCATTAAAGAGGTGATGTTTGGGAAAAAGTGTGTTGTTTTCTAGAGAAGTTAAGTTTTGGCGCCAAATTTTTTGAACCATATAGAGTCCCCACGCTAAAAAATGCTAACTAAGATACAACAGGTTGAAGAGGCATCAGGGAGAATTTTAACACTAGAGGAAAGGTTACACGTATCACAGTTCAAAAATTTCATGATCTGCCCTTGCCACAAGCCCGATGGGAGTTACTTTTGGCTCAGATACATCGGGAATAATTTTACTTTTTCAACAAGTTAAAAGAGGGACGAAAAACGGATGAACTCAAACGAAGAGATCTATTTTCACTAGGGGTAGTCCTAATGATAAGGCTCTACCAGTGGGGTAACGAAATAGCGCAGATAGGGCATAATCTAACTTTTCACAGCTAGAACGGGTAATAACAGTTTCCTCAGATAATTTAGGGGAATACCAATAGCCAGTGAAGAAGACAGAACGACTGAGATGTAATAACAAGAAAAAGTAGCGATGTCCCATGCCACTTCACCGAGAATTTACAGAGTTTTGGTTCAGGTGCATCACGGAGAATTTTACCTTTTTCTAGAAGAAATAATGGAAAAAGTCGCAACGAAAATAGAGATGCAAGAATTTTTTACTCATAAGTAGAATGTTCATCGGATTGAGAAGTTTTCGGCGCAGACATTTCTTGTTATCACGATAAATCTCTCCATAAAGGGCCAAATTTATGGGGCCTTGAAGATTAAAATTGAATTAGAGATTGCCTACCCATTTAATAGAAGGGACTCAGGGGAAGGAAGCAGCATAAAGGCAGCTCAGCATGGCAGCTCAGCGAGGAGAATGGCCAATAGAGCTCATCCTCTATTTTTTTTTTCTTACTTATTTAAATTGTACCCGTAACATGGATTGTAATGCTGAAATGATTGTAGTATTTAGTGTGAGGTCAAACGGTACTCACGAGAGACCTGGTCTGGCATGATCTGGGAGATCTTATATACTCTACCAAATGACCATATCGTGGAAACTTCAGAGGGACTTGGTTTGGATAATCGAGAAGTGAGGCAGTGTTAGGGCTTGTCTTGACCATCTTAGATACACCTGGTAAGCACCAAGTAACTTTTAACCATAGATGCTTGTGCGGAGTAGCCTTAAGTTCCATATTATATTGAGCCTTGAGAAAAACAACCCCATATCAAATGTCACATCTACTTTAGGTGATGTCACCAGCTAGCTAAACACTGTCCAATCTAAACTTGAGTAAACCATTATGGTATTGGGGGTTGTCATACGGTTTTGTGAGACACCTATGTGGTGACAGTCCTCTAACATACAGTGGTTAGGGAAAAGGCATGTCTTGACATTTAATGTTTATGAAGTAGGACAGGCTGGCCCATTATACATTTAATGTTTGTGACGTAAAGTGTGATAGGGGTATTTCACATTAATGAAGATTAAGGCATCTCGAGAGTGGTGTGGGGGCTATTTATTGTCCTCAGCCACTTCTAAGAGGGATAATTATTCCTAGATATTATTGCTAGAGAGAGAATATACATATCCGAGAGAAGTTATCGCAAACTAGAGCTCTTACTCACCCATCATTGTCATTTATTACAATGTTTTTAATTGCTAACCGGAGGTCTTTCAGATGTTATTGGTGTGTTGGCTACCTGTCAAGGTGTATCTAGGGTGCTTACTTCTCTCTCCCTTTGAATGTGTCACTTCTGAGTTTCCTTTATTATTGTTTTATTTACACATGAGTGTATTGTGAGTTCAATCTGAGTGTTGATCAAATATAATATTGTGTGTCTATTTGTATATATTAAAGAGCTTCTTTGGTTATCGTTTACCACCATACCTATAGGGGTTACACCTCAACTAGTATTTCCATACTACCAAGCTACAATGGGACTACCCTCTTACAAAGTCAAAATGAAATTACAAAGTACAATAAAAAGATATATACCATTATGATCTGGCCCGCACTAGTCGACAAGGACATAGAAGATCGTTTCTTCTCAATGGAATGGAACTCCCAATCAACCTATATATATATATATATAATAAAGAGTAGAATGTTGGTCACTATTCCTTAAGTTGATAAGCTAATTAGGGGTCCAGATTTAACCAACAATGCAAGAAATCAAGGGTTGAGATTAAAATAACACTATTACCATTTTTACCCCTTAAATAATTGGTTTCCCCCTCTTTTAATACACTCCACTTTATTTCCCCCTTTGTTCAAAATTCAAAAACAAGGGTAGAATGGTATTATCCCATTTTTATCTCACTTTTCAAGCCCTTACCCTCACTAACTCTCTCACACACTCAACCCACCAACCCTCTCTCTTCGGCTTCTCTTCTCCCCGCAGCTTCAGACGCCGTCCCTCCTCCCCTCCTCCATGTCGACGATTGTCTCTCAAGGCTTCCATTTCAGGTAACATAAGTTTGAAGTGGTTTTGATTAGATTCGATTTTAGCTTAAGTTTTGCTGTAACTATTTTTCTATTTTGCGGATGATGAGTATTCAATGTATGTATACGTGATATCTTTGTTTAAATTTGTGGATTTAGGGTTTAATCGGGTTTTGTTGTTTAAAATGCGGGGTTTTAAGTGTTCGATCTTTAATTCTTTTGTTGTTTAAAATGCGAGGTTTTGAGTTTATGTTTCTTCTTAGGTTTCTATGGATCAGTTCTTGCTTCAAGGTGTTCTTTATTTTATTTAATGTTCTAACACCCACTCTGTCGCCGCCGCCGCGACCTTTTCGTAGCCGCCTCTCTCTAACACACTCCTACATGTTCAAAATCTAAAAATTGGGAGTTTATGTGATCACTTCTCACTCACATTTACAATTTCATATTTTGGTAAATCCCCTCTCAATCTCTCACATTTCTAATTGAACTTTTATGATTTCTAATTCGTGTTTATATTTTGTTTTTCTGGTACTAATTGGAGTTTTAGGGTTCAAGATATCTAAGGTATACTCTCTACTTTTGTGTGTTCTTTTTTTTTTTTAATTTTGGAATTTTTTCAAATATAATTGATGAAGCCTTTACCAGTAGAAAATGGAGAAGATGTGTATAGTTGTATCAATTTCATGGTTTCTTCTCCCATTATATCCAAAAATTAACATGTTTGTCATTGTGTTCTATGATTTCGGATAGAAGGGCTATCCTTTGGATTGAAGTAGTGAAGTTTTTTACATTTCCTTTTTTTCAATATTTGATGGATATATGTGTCTATCCTAAAGATTTTTTTTATGAGGGTCGTGTTTTCGGATAGCCGGGATGTCTTTCGAACAATTGTCTTAGATTTGTTCAATAGTAACATAATGTACTGCATATATTTATACCTCTAAAAAAACAATTATCATAACTTCTTAAGTATTTCCATTTGTTTCTCTTTTTATAATATAAGTGCCATTTATGGTCAACTTTCACAGTTATTTATGGTGAAATTAACACAATGTGAAATGGTAGTTGCATATGTTTTGTAAATGTGAAAAGATTATAGGTGGGCAAGGAATATTTATGTCTTTTGTTCTTTATGTGCTCTGTTTGTAGGTTCACACACATATGCACACGAGGAATATTTATATTTGTTGTTCTTTATGTGCTCTGTTCTTCAAGCATTTAGTTTTAAAGCTATGGTGGTGCTTTTAAAGTGTGGCGTGATGACTTAGTGGGGTTAGATATTTTTATTGTTGTCATGGTGGTGTTTTATCACGTCTATAAAGGTGGAGAATTCATTATATGGTCTAATTAAATTTTCCCTTAACTCTATTTAGTTGCCCAGAACCTTTGTGATTGTAATCGAAGACAACTATAAATAAAAGTAGTTTTTAGTGTGTTCAATTTAACCTTGGTTTGTTTAACTATTATTTGTGTTATGTTAACAAGTACACGTCTCTAAACATAACTTAGGTATGTTTTGATATGTCGTAACTTTGTGCTCATCAATTATTAGGTTGTATTTTAATTATGCACATGATTTTATTAGGCTTTTGTGTTGTGTTATGTTGCTTAATATCCCATGGTAATTTATGAATGAAATCTTCATTCCTGATCATAACGTTTAATAATTACTGAATGACAATATTCATTAGTTTTAACAATCTTCGTTCTTAATTTTGTGATTTGAATTTTTTCTCGGAAGTACGATGGGATATTTGTACATATTAAGGATACATGTGCATTCTACACCAAAAGTCAATCCCTTTTGTTTCTATTACTTCAAATACATTTCCCCTTAATATCATATGATCCAACAGTGTTCAAGAGGTATATTTTGATTCAATTATATTTATTTAAACCATTTTTGTATTGGCGCTGCAGATGATAAATGTTGTGGACAAACTACTGTGGAATATATTGGTGCATCTGGATGTAGACACTAGGCCTTATGCTATAGCAGAGTGCATGTAATTGGCTTCTGCTTGATCTTCAATTGTCAACTGATTAATAATTTACCTTCTATTTTGTTTTCAGTTTTACATATGGTCAGTATTTCGTTGGATGGAATGTGAGTTTTTTTTTCGAACAACAATGTGACGGGGGAATCTAATTGCATTCCTCTATAGGTACTATCATTGTACAACACTACCGATGTTGTCGCTACAACAACAAAGCAGTTGTTTCTGCAACAACAACATAACCACCATTGTTGCAACAACACAACCACCGTTGCTGCAACAACAACACATCAAGATCTCGATGATACGGTCCCCAAAATTGTGGCTGATCAGACCTTTGAAGCCGCCATCGACGAGGGGGGGCGTGACTTAATACCAGAGTCGAAGCCGCTGCCGAGAAGAGGGTCACCAAATAGTTGAAATCACATATATTGATTATGTAAATATGGGTACGTAAGGAATAAAATTAGAGATTCTTTACCGAAATTCCTCCAAGTAAATGCCTTTTAATGATGTATAGCTATTGAAAACTTTGATATATCTGCTGACAATTAAAAAATAGATTTTGATGCTTGATCAATATAATGGCTATATTTGGTTTTGTGCTTCTCTTATGAGCTTATTACGTAGTTATTTTTACTGAGTTACTCCTAGAATTTAATCAGCGTTTTCTTATTTTTTTTTTAAGTTTTATTTCTATTATTCTTCATAATTTTTAGCCTAACTCTGTTTTAGTAAGACTGTAATTTTGGAGGTGCAGGCTTTGATATATTTTACGACTGGTGGCGAAGGCAATCTAATGATGGCCGTTAGTGGTAATATTTGTTGCAACTGGTGGCGACAACAACCTGTAGGATAGGTTTTTTTTATTTGTTCTTCTTCCAATACAATTATTTTTGTTTGATAGTAACCAAATAATTATTAGTATTGATGTAAGGTACAATTAAAGTTATTAAGCCATTTCTTCTTCAATTTGGAGTTAGTCATTTTTTTGCATACTGCATTTTTAGTTGAGTTTTCTATTAGTTGCAATTGCAGTCTTTATAGTTTAAGATTAATTTAATCTTTTTTGTAGACATGTAACAAATGGGTAATGTTCCTCTTTAACTAAGATATGGTTGATAGAGTGGCTTATGCGAGTAATGTGAGTTTTGTAGCAGCTAAATCCTTAAGTTTAAATTATTCATCACTTCCAAATTTTTTGTAAATGTTTATTTGTTTAGTTTAACATTCTTTAAAGATTAATTTGTTTAGGTTGGGTCCTATTGCGTGGATGACTTAATCCCGCATCGATGGTTGTAAGGTTCGATGTGAAGAGGTTACATTATCTAATACCGTTATGAAGTAATATAGTTGAATTTAGTTAGTAATGGACATGATCTATCCTTGCATTAGACTTAATTTTTTTCTTATCTATTCCAAAGTTGAGTTTTACTGTTCATGCTCCTATATCCATAACTAAAATAAACTTTGAATAACATGAATTATGATTCTATTTTAGTCTTTTATTATCAGCATTTTTATTCAAAGTTATTGCTAAAAGTACAACTCTAACCATATTTCCAAGCGATACAGAGCAGCAGGTTCCGCATGTTTATACGAATTGCGCTGTTAAAATGGGGTAATACTTCTACGGTATGTAAATTCTGCGATGATGATACTTTGAAGAACCAGTTCCATTCCTAAGGGTTTCCCACAAACGATCGCAAATTGGAAATTGCTCAATTGTTTTTTTTTTTTTTGCAGAGAAGGCCCATCGCACCACGGGGAGGATTAGGAATTACATTTTGGCTTTTTAAAAAGCTGGATATTTATTTGTTGAAAGTGATCAGTTCTTCTATAATAGTCGGCTGCGCATATATAGAGTTGTATATCTTGATTTGCAAAGTATGTCTGATATCAGATAAGTTTTTAGACCACATCTGAAAGCTCAAATTAAATAAATATACAAACACTATTCTCTGATTTTCATTTAAAATATTTAAGTAGAATTGGATCCTGTAATCGCATAACACTCATTCAACACATATATGTTTCTTTATTTGTTAAACTTTTGAAGCAAATAGCCCTTTTAACACAAGTTTTTTTTTGTTACACTTCTCTCAGCACGTCTTTGTTCGGCCCATCATCTTCTCATCATGGCCAATACATTGTAGTTTGAAAATCATGTTAAATTGGAGTGTACTCGAAGCTGACCAATGCTTATTGTTTGGTAGAAATTAGAGGTTCTGAAAACTTCTACATCATTTTGAGTGTGATTTAGCAGATGTTATTCACGTGGTTAAAACCTCCATTGCTAGCACAAGGATAATTGTAAGGCTTTTTGCTGGAAGAAAAAATGGTATTCTCTTGCCTCACGCCACCACTGACCAAGAACTTCAACACTTGAGGAACAGTCTGCCTGATCAAGTTACTGTTTAGAGTATTGATGAGAGATTATCTGCTCATGCCTAAGCCAACGAGTGCTACCTGCTCTGCTATTAGGGGACTCGCTGTTAGTAACTTCTTAAATTGATGGTAGTATGTGACTCATGTCTACGCTAATGAGTTTTACTAGCTCTACTATTGAATACGAGTTAGGCTGGAGTGCTTCTAGCTGTGCTATTGAATACAAGTCATTAACGAGTGATGCCAACTCTACTATTAGCAAAAAAATTTCACAAAAACTTATTTGTTATTTGATCAGTAACCTTACTACGAGAATACGTGGAAGCCAATCCATTTTATTCCCTCTTGCGTGATGCATTTTAAGCCATTGCAGTTTCCACTCGAGAAGAGTGGTCATAACCACTCACACCAGATGAAATAAGGGAATTGTAATACTATAATTTGATTTTTTAATTGTTCAAATAATTTTTTCTTTCAAGTTTTTAATTCTTCTACCTTAGCCATTAATACCAACATAGCCATTAGTATTTGTATTTTTTTATTCCTCCCTTAAGTTATTAGATTGATACTCATTTTGTGCCTTTACATATTTTTAGGCTGACTGAAGGAAAACTTGAAAGAGGGCAGCTAAGCCAATAATAAGTGAGGCAATTATTGTCACAACTAAGCCAATAGTTTGATACTCAAATGTCCTATTCTTTATATGTTGTTTGTACATCTTCTATTGCATACATCGGACAACCTTACAAAATTGTTTTAATTTGTATGCAGGTTTCATCGGATAGTTTTAAGCTTGATAAGGATTTTATCTTTCAAAAGCTAAAAGATAAAGCCCTCCAAGATCTACGCTGTGGGCAAAATGTTGTCATCGAGAGAAAGGACAATATAGAACCGAAAGGTGAGCAGTTGGTCTATGTTGTTTTTAATGCCTTATATATATGCAGGGACGTAATTTGGTTAGATGGGGATTCTACGATATAGTATTCACACTTAGTTTTTTCTTTATTCTTTCATTTTTGATATTTTGAACTTCTGCTTTAACTTTTAAGTCTCATATGATATGCGTGTCTCAGATTCTCGAGGTGGTTCACCTCATCGCAGTTCCTTAAGGTTGATAATGTTAGGATACTGCAGTTGAGGGGATTTCCATTCTCAGCTGGTAAGGATGAAATTATGAGTGACACTGATTGCTCCCAATTATGTTTCTATCTTGGGAGAACACTATTCACGGTGATCGAGAAACAAACAACAAATGGTAATTGTATGGTGTATCAACAAGAAATTTTATTTTTGTTACTATAATGGCATGGTTTTTACTGTATGGTTGTTAGCTTTATATGCTTTACCAAATGCACCTTAGTCTTTTCTCCCATATGCGCTGTATGTATTTGATCCGGTTATTAGTTTCTTAGGATACCCGAGAAAATCTTAATTATTTTTTCACACACTATTAAATTGGTACTTCGACTCATAATTTAAATGGGTGCGCTGTACATAGCGGGTGCTGAGTTATCCCCAAAAAATAATATCTAAATGACTACGAGTTTGAAAAGGTCATCATAACGAAATTAATGCAATTGAAGGTGAATATTCCATTTAATATTTATAGTGTATGCCAGTTAATATTTATTTGTTTATTCAGTTGAGTATTTGATTAGTATGTGTTTATTTTGAGGTGCAGGGGATGGAGAGTTTGTGTTCGATCATTTGGTGAGGCGTTGGAGAGTTTCTATGTTCGCAATAGTCATGCCCAAGGTGAGATCAATGCTAGAATCAATGTGAGGAATTGGCAGATTCCAAACATCTTAGAGGAGAATGCGATGTAGCCACCGCCGGTGAGCACAAGTTCAATTACACTGGCTACTGAAATTAATAAGGTTCTACACATGTTCCAGAAGAAATTCACATTGAAAGCTTTGGTTCAGATTGCCTACTCAAAATCCGTTTGCTTGGCCACTCACATGAGGTTGACTTGAGTTGACTTTTGAGTTCGTGAGATTCTCCAATAACTGGGAACGCAAAAAAAATTGAGCGTAGTTTGTGCCGTTTGGCCATTTGGTGATTGGTACTCAATGGAATTAATGTGTTTTAAGATCTTTATTTGTTCATATCGTTACTCACATAGTTATCACTAATCAAATTATTATCTCAGAATAGGATTTGAAATTCAATTTTGGTTATTTTTTCAGAACATGATGCAACGATGGACATTCTTCTTCTTCACTTTGTCGATGCTTATACATGTCCAGATAAACAATTTTTTTCACTAAATAGGACTTACGATCCTATCAACGACGTGGGTAGTTTATAAACAAAGGAAGCTCTCCAAATTTTGTAAATTGTGTAACACTATATGTATTATATATAAAACTTATAACTTACATTATATACGACTTAACCTTTCGTTTTCTTGAGGGAACGAATTTTTTTCGTTTTACAATTACGTACTCTGAAAATTTTCATCTTGCCTTCTGGCACGGGCATTCCGCTAGTATATATATATATATATATGAACTGATTCTTTTACCTATGGTTGCTTATTTGAATAACTTACACCATCTTCAGGTTAGACTTCCGGGATATAAAATACAAGTACTCGTTGTCCTTATCATTATCTTTGATGCCATAAAAATATAAAATATCCCCATCAAGGCCAAAACGAGTGCGGGTTTTCTGACAATCCATCGACCTTAGAATGGACCTATAAGCATTTGGTGGAAGCTGGGTCGAAGACACCCCCTCAAAATAAACCTTTTAATAGAATGGATGGAAACCTAACTCCAACTTGGAAGTCCCAAACTGGAAAACATATCTCATCGGCATTAGGTAGGCTGTAGACTTTCTCATCGCAATAAGTAAATTGTATAGAAACACCAATGGGAATGTCATATTTAAACATCAACTCCTATAATTCGTCCTCAATGATGTCGTAGTCATGATTTCGACCAATGGTGTTGGAATAATTCTAAGAATTAGAGATTCTTGAGGTACTATTCTCAGTTATGGGTACGATCATAAGAGAAGTAGAAGCCTCGGGCCTTTCAGGTATATCCCTCTTCGATAAGGCATCTCAGTGAAAGATGGATACGTCAAACACCGTGTTTGTAAGTTTTTCACCACCTGTAGGGTGGTTAACTTCAGCCACACCTACAATTTTTGTGAAATAAAGGGAATTATGTTCCACATTTTGGGGTTATGGTACAGAACCAACAAAAGAGGCTAATGTGGGAGTATACTTAGGGTGGCAACGCTCCTCTTCATGTCGAAAAAAAGGAGAGGGTTAAGAAAGCTTCTAGACATGATGTAAGTAAAAGATTGATCTAATTAAATCAAATGTTGTAACTACATCTGAATCAAAGGTTCGTAACTCATCAAGGAATGAAATTGGGACGAAAAACCTAAAAGGCCCTAAAAATAGGAAACCCTAGTCAAACTAACTCGATGGCCACCTAATTATGGGCGATTTTCCAATCAAACACCAAAAATAAGAAATTCCAATGGAAATTAGGTATAAGAAGATTGAATTAAGTGGAAATTTTTAGAAAAAAACTATAAGGAAACCCTAAGAAGCATTAAGAGAGATAAATGATGTACCTCAAACCCTAAGATTTTAAAGATGACTCAAACAATGCTTACGCTCTATAAAAAATGAAAGAAGATGGAAAGGATCTTAATAAAAGAGTTTTCAAATGAGAATCCAGTTGAATCTTACAGAAATCAGGAAGATCTTGAATCTAGTTGAAGCTTACAGAAATCAGGAAGATCTGGTCGAAGAATGAAGGGTTTGAAATAAGAAAACATTTTTCTCTCTAAAGTAATCGCATGAAACAAATGAGTTTGGAAAGTTTGAAATTTTTGTTTTATACTTTTTTGGCGATAATCGTTAACCCTATTAATGCAACGCATGACATAATGCCTGGGGAAAGGAATTGGAGCTTCACACATTGATACAAGCTACCCCAGGCATGCACATGATAATCAAGCCTGATACACTCCCTAACGCTCAACACGTGTAAAATTTAACATTTTAAGGAAAAAACATAAGTCAATGTAGTTGGCGTATGCCGAGAATATTTAAAGAGGATCAGAATTCACAAAGATGGTAACATTCTTCAGTAAACACTTCACTCACATAATTCACCTAGTAACTGCTCATCAAATCCAGAACTCTAGAGAACCCTCTATTAGTTCCAGTAATGAGTAAATTACTGTGGGTTTTTTATACCATAGATAAGGAACACCTCATGGGCCATTCAGAAGAGAACACCTAGCCTCATCCAAAACAACAATGAGGTCGACCTATAATGAATCTAGTCAACCACAACTATGAGGTCGGATAAATAGTCCCAGTTGTCTGTCTTGACACTCTAAGTTCGCCGTTTGCTAATATCATTAGTTACCGCCATTATCCCAAGCATGTACCATGCGATAGAATGACATCAATAATAGTCTCATCACATTCACACATGGGAGATATGAAAATATCTCCACCATGTGTGTAATAAACTCATGATTATTATCCCCACTTGCACATAAAATGGGTACCTTCTTAGCCTATAAAGGCACTACACATTGCATTATATATTCTCCCTCTTCTAATAGCCTACAAATAGCGCACACACCCTCACATTAAGGTGATCGAGACATTTTTCCATAACGCTATCCTATCCAAATCTAGATTGAAATTGAGAGGTTGTATTTAATCCTCATTAATGGATTTGTCCCATGTAATATATACAATAAGAACTAGCACCTGTGGATGTAGGCACCTCTTTGGGACAAACCACGTAAATCAAGTTTCATTCTCTTTTCTCTCATCTCTCTCAACTGGTTGCTCTAGACTAGATTTTATGTGATTTATATCTCTTTATCTATTATTGTTTATAATTTGTGTACTCTAGCTAAGAACCAATTAGTATACGAGTTTTAGCCGAAAATAACCGCCTGCCCAGCCAATAGCCCGTGCTAAGGTCCTAGAGCCCCCAAGGACCATTCCAAAGGTCCCCTAGCATAATCCAACCCACATCATCACCAAAATTTTGAGAGATTCAATACTCCACAACTAGACGTATAATAAATGCATCAAGGTGCCTATCATTCGAAGTCGATTAAAGTATATCATGTTAACAAAAGTGGCATTCCTACCTTTGATGGCATAATAAATAATGATTTCTAGCATTTTCCTACATGTGTTTCATGTGACAATTATGAATACAATGATGGATTATATCTCAAACATAATAATGATAACTCAGTGGACTTCAAATACTTATAACACTTACAAAAACTTGACCAGAGTCGAAATATATGTATGTATCCAAAAGAGTATGACACAATAACCATAAGCATGGGAAGTCCCCAAAACCCTAAAATAGTTAGAAATTCGGTCCTCCCAAATGAACAAAAGGAGCTCACATATCTCCTCTCCAGCTTCGTAGATGTATTTTCTGGTCGTATGTTGGCATGCCCGACATCGACCTGACTATCATCATGCATGAAATACCCTCTCTCTCTGATATAAAAACTGTAAAGAAAAGACTCCATAAACTGATACCCAAATGGTCATTGAAGTAAAGGAGTAAGTAGAGAAATAACTCAGTGTCGGCTTGATTCAAGTAATCGAACATCCCACCTGGCTAGCCAACATCATACCACTACCCAAAGCTAGCGTAAAGTCTGAATGTGCATAGACTACAGGAATTTTAATCGAGACTTCTTTAAAGATGATTTTCCTCTACCTCACATCGAATTATTGGTTGATAGTGCAACTAGTAACTCGTTGAAGTCCTTCATCGATCGGTTCGCAAGTTATAACCAGATAAAAATTCACCCTGACCACTAAGAGAAAACATGGTTCATCACCCTGAGGAATATACTATTATTGTCATGCCCTTCAATCTCAAGAATTCACGTTAAACTTACTAAAGAGCGACCACAACCATCCTACACAATCACACACACAAGGAAGTAGAGATCTACATGGATGATATGATCATCGAATCCAAAGACTGATAAGGACACTTCCCAGCCTCCAAAAATTCCTAAAAAGGTTACGACTTTTCAAAATGAGGCTAGATTCACAAAGATATGTCTTCGGAGTCACTAAAGGGAAATCTCTCAACTTCGTTAACAGTAAGGAATGAATAGAGATAAACCTCGCCAAGGAAAAATCCATGCGGAAATCACACCACCCAAAATAAAATAGGAGATTAGATTGTTCCTAGGCCAAATAAAGTTCATAATTCGATTCATCAACCAACTTACCACCATCTACGAACCCACCTTCTAAATACTTAATAAAGACTCACATAAAGAATGGAACGCTCAATGCCAAGAATAATTTGATAAGATACAAGGTACCTACCCCACTCACCGGTATTAGTACCTCCCCAACCGAGATAACCTCTCTCATTCCATATGATCATAACCAACATGGATGCTAAAGCCCTATTGTCCCAATACGTAAATAGTTTTCCAAAGTAATGTATCATCTACTATGTTGTCTCCTATGAGAAAAAATACATCACCTTGGAAAAAGCTTGTGTATTGAAAATGCCTTGGGTGGTACCTTTTATGCGTTTGTTTCAAATTAGATCAATTTATTACCAAAAATTATCCAACTTTTAATATGCAGCAATCCAAGTTGTGAAAACCCAATTCTTACTTTAAACCAATTTTATCTTGATTAATCCGAAATATGCATCTAGTGATTAAAGCAAGTAAGTTAAAGTAAAGAATACTCACAACGCCGGATGTACGAGAAAAAAACCCAAAACGGGAAAACAACCTCGGACGGCCCAAGCCAGACAATCACTATGAATAATGGTTTTACAAAGATAGATTAGCCTTTCTCAATGACTCGATCCCCACGAGTATTGACGCTCTTTCTGATCTTCTACTGTTCTTCAATAGTGCCCACGCAGAAATTCTGTCTTCCACGATACCTGTCCACAACACACTCATCCACGTATATCTCGGTGTCCACCGAATGACTTTGATTCGTCTACGATGTAGAACAAGAAGTCCTTCTCTTTTCTTCATCTCAAAACCATGATGTTCAATACTAGAACAAACTTCTTGGTGCAACAATATCACGTAAACATATAAGAATGATAACTCGGATCTTTGCAAACTCTAAGGATGTGTTTATTCTTTTTAAACCTTAAAAAACATGTACAAAACTCGTACCGGATGGAAAACTATTTTTCCAAATGCACACCTACGAAACTCTGACGAAACCACCCTTTAAAAAGATTGAAACGCCACCTCAAAAAATGTGTCGCTCGAACGACAAGGACACGTCGTTCGCACGACATGAGCATCTCGTTCAAATGAGAGCTTATTTCGTTTGAACGACAGTGCGTAAGTTTGAATTTTTTACTTTTTGATTAAAACGTCTCTTTTAAAAGAGATCTAAATTAGTCAAACTCTATTTCGAGCTTATCAGAATAAAACGTAGTGTAAACCATTAAAACACTTTTAAAAACATTTTAAAATATTTTTCTTTATAAAAATTACATTTTTATCTTTTATAAAAATAATTTCGAGCACCATCAATTATATGCATTCATACCCGTGTGATCTCGGAATGTAATTAACTTTAAAGACGATTAAACTTGAACCAATTAAACTTCGGCATGATTAATTCTTTGAAGCTTTGCCGCAACGTCTTCAATTTTCTTCAATACGTCATATAGACCAAGTGGGATCGTGACAAAATAAAAATCTCCCTATGACATATTACAAACACAGTTTTGTTCACGAAATTAAGTCAAAACAATACAGGGACTCAATTGGAAATTAATGTCCTTACAAATCTCCCCCTTTGACTATTTTGGGACAAAACTAAACCAGTGAAATGCCTAAGCCGGGATGATAAGCCATATGATGCCTAAGTCCCATCCCATAAACCCAAAATCAAAAATACAGGACACAGACTAGTATATGTAGCACCAGCAAGCATGAGCTGTCTGAATGTGATGTAGACTTGAGATCTCGAATCGCTAAAGCATACCTACACATATGAAATAGACAAACAAATATCAAGTGAAGTATGAAGGAACAAATGAAACCAATATATATATATATATATATATATCCAAATGATACCAAACAATAATAGATGCTAATATGAATAAACTCTGAAAAAATCATTTGTTAAACAATTTGAGCAGTAAAATGATACCAATGAGTAATACCAATTTGTAAACTATTCAATCAAAAAGATGCTCAAATCTCCCCCTACATCACATACATCTCTCCCCCTTTTGGTCTCGAATACACAACCTGGTGAAAAGATAAACCAAAAAAAATATCTAGCATGAGAATATAAACCAATTTGAATCAATTTGAAATCGCTAGATAATCATGAAACAAGCAACTAATTATGATCAAGAAATGACAAATCAGTAGCTAGTAAACCAAGGAATCACACAAGGAATATAGCAATCTAATCAGGTTTGATAAACGGACTATATGCAAAAAAACAATTTAGAACCAATAAATCCTGCATATAAACCAGTCAGTCCAGAAACACTTCCAGCAGTACCAAAAAAATATACTGTAATAACCAGTGGACTGCAAACTAATCAGAAGATAAAATTAAGGTTGTCATTCAAATGAGCCCGGGAAGTCGCTCAAACGAGATGAGGACGTCACTCGAACAAAGTACATATGTCATTCGCGCGACATGGAGATGTCGTTTGAACGACTTCTCACGACCTGCTAAATTTTCACATTTTCCCAGAAATATGTTATACTTTTGCCCAGTGAAAATTTCCAGAAAAAAATCAGTGAAAGGCACTGACAGCAGCAAAACAGTGTTAAGACAGTAATCTTTTAACACAAAATGCAAAAACTCATAAAAACTAACAATGTGAGTTACATACAAACCTAGTACCGATGTGCACAAACATGCATATGAAATGAGAGGGCATGAAACTACAACAAATGAGTCACAATTCCAACACATCGCAACAATCAAGAAGATCTAGTTGATAGCGATAAATAATCAAACTTTATCATAGACATATGGCAATTAAAGTGTAAGCTTAATGAACTAAACATACTACATGCACACAAATCCAGAATTTTGACTATTTTACAAACAATAGCGTAAAATTGCAATGTTTCAACATAAGGATTACTTGTGCAAACCCATTAAATTTTTAATCCAACCAAACTCCCTCAATAATATCATATTTTCTTTGGAATGAACTAAACTAATTTGGCCCTTTTCTTAGCATATTGCATTTTCTTTTCGGCTCTTTTTAACGGTGGCTTTCACGACGAGTTAATTTTGAACTCTCGCAGCCCTTTCCCATGAATCACTCATCATTTTTTAATTCAAATCCTCACGATAAACGGTTATTACATGCACACTTCTCCTTAAATCTACTTACGCATAGATGACAAGATTTAGATAAGAACGCCTCACCAAATTCAAATAGGCAAGAGAAGTCAAACATCCATATAAACTCGTGCATGTGTGCAATGTTGGCATATATAAAAAAGTCGAATCAAAATGCATATCAACTTCGAAACAACCCCATATAAACAATGGTTGAGATCATTCTAAGCATCGATAATAATGACCAAACGTCCTAGCCACATGGATAATGAAACGATGGGGGTGGGGGGGTCCAAGCACACCAATATTCCACATCAAACATGTAAACTAAAAAACAAACACCGAAAATCTTTTTGGCTTTTCATATTTTGACTCAAATAAAAGCAAAATCTTTTTGGGTTTTCAAAAGTTTTCTCAAAAATAAAATCTTTTTTGATTTTCAAAAAATTTCTAAAAAACAAAATCTTTTTGTATTTTTTTAATAGGACTCAAACAAATGAAAACTATAATACAAAATGTTACACATTTCATTATACTAGCAATGAATAAATCATGAATCAAACTAGTATATGACAAACATGGAAACACTATCATCCTTTAGATTTAGCATGGGAAGAATCAAGTGCACCCAAACTAGAATTATGAAGTTTAATTCCTAAAGACACTAAATATGACTTCCTAACCCAAGTAGGTGTAAAACGACGCATCTAGTTTTTGAGAACCGGGGCAACTTTATTCCTAAACTTCCTAGGAGCTTGTCTAAGGTCATAACAATAATGCCTAAGGTGACCTTTCCTACCATAAAACGTGCAAGTGTTGCGATGGTGGGAATGATTACCTATATGTGGACATTTTCTAACCTTCCTAATGTTTCTCACACGTGTGGGGGGGATGGGAACTACTCTCTCATCAAAACCTATACCTCCCCTATCTCCCTTAATTTGGACGGTGCCTAGGATCTTATCTAAGTTCTCTGACCTACCCTCCAAATCAAACTTGACTCCAGAAGAGTCTTTCAGTCTCTCCTCCAACTCGTGAATCCTAGACTCTAGCAAACTCCTAGACTCCTCAAACGTTGAAATCTCCTTTTTCAACGACTCCATCAAACCACAAAGATTATCTCTCTCTTTCTCCACAAACTCTAGTTTCTCCCTAAACTTCTTCTCTCGTGCCCTAAGATCCTCAATCAAACTATCATTATTTTCTGTGGCACGCACATTTAACTTACCTTTAAATTTTGAGTTAGCCTTTTTCACCTTCACAGTTTTGGCATGCAACTCATTAAACACATTTTGCAACTCTTTCACATCTATCTCCTCCTCGTCACTCTCTTCACCCTCACTTGCATGGGATTCACTCAAAACCTCCTCGGAAGTGTCATGCACATGAGAATCATCATCGCTCACATGACCTGCCATAAATGCAACAAAGTTACGATCAATGGGGGAACTCTCTCACTCTTCCGGATCACTATCACTTAAGCTGGCATTATATACAATGGGTTGCTTGCCCTCTTCCTTAAGTCTAGTGGTACACTCCTTAACTTTGTGATCGTACCCCTCACACCTAAAACACTTATCCGACTCGTTGCTCTTTGGCTTCTCAAACTTATCCTTTGATGTGGGATTTACTTTGATGTTCTTGAATTTTTCAAATTTCTTGGCATCTTTCGATTGCTTTTGAAACTTAATAATTTTTTTAAATTTCTTTGCCAAGAAAGCAACAACCTCAAAATCGAAATCGAAATCTGAAACTTTGATTTCCTCCTTTCGTGTTTTCAAAGCAATACCCTTTTCTTTCTTAAGCACTTGCTTGGAGGTAATCATGTCAATTTCATAGGTTTGTATGTCAGCTACAATCTCTTCTAGTTTCGCCGACTCTAACTTACCCAAGGAGTGTAAAATGGTCACTTTCGCATCAAACCTACTAGGAGACGACCTAAGGATTTTCTTAATGACACGGTTATGAGGAATTTTCTCACCTAGGTTAAATGACGAGTTGACAATATTGGAAATCCTAGCATAAAACTCATCAAAAGTCTCACTCTCTAACATCCTAATGGTCTCAAAATGTGTAGTGAGATTTGGATGTTTTGACACCCTAACCAGGATAGTGCCCTCGTGAGTGAGTGACAAAATATCCCAAGCCTCTTTTGATGTTTCAAAAGTCATAATTCTACTATATTCTTTACTGTGTGACATGTGAGGAAATAATGTACAGACCCTTATAATTATATTGTGAAAGTCTTTGTTCAGTTTCGGCCCATGACTCAACAGGCTTTTACCTAGTGACCTCATCTACAATAGTGACAGGGGGTGTCCAACCTTTCTCAACTGCTATCCACACACGATCATCAATATTTTTTAATGAACATCTCATTCTCTTCTTCCAATAAGTGTAATTAGTGCCATAAAAAACAGGAGTTAGAGAAAATTCGTTATATCCAAAATTCTTCTGTGAAAACACATGGGATCACAAAACAAGTAAAATATGTTTTCTAGCTCTAATACCAATTTGGAAATGCCTTGGGTGGTCCCTTATGTGTGTGTGTTTCAAATCAAACCAATTTATTACCAAAAATTATCCAACTTTTAATGTGCACCAAACAAAGTTGTGAAAACACAATTCTTACTTTAAACCAATTTTATCTTGATTAATCCTAAAAATACATCTAGTGATTAAAGAAAGTAAATTAAAGTAAAGAATACTCACAATGTCGGATGTACGAGGAAAAAATGCAAAACGGGAAAACAACCTCGGACGTCCCAAGCCAGACAATCACTGTGAGCAATGGTTTTACAAAGACAGATTAGCCTTACTCAATGACTCGATCCCCACGGGTCTTGATGCTCCTTCTGATCTTCTACCATTCTTCAATAGCACCCACGCAGAAATTCCATCTTCCATGATACCTATCCACAACACACTCGTCCACGTATGTCTCGGTGTCCACAGAATGACTTTGATTCGTCTACGCTGTCGAACAAGAAGTCCTTCTCTTTTCTTCACCGTAAAACCCTGATGTTCAATGATAGAACAAACTTTTTGGTGCAGCAAGATCACGTAAACATATAAGAATGATAACTCGGATCTTTGCAAACTCTAAGGATGTGTTTATGCTTTTTAAATATTAGAAAACATGTGCAAAACTCGTACTCGATGGTATACTGTTTTTCCAGATGCACACCTACGAAACTCTGATGAAATCACGCTTTAAATAAGATTTAAACATCACCTCTAAAAATGTGTTACTTGAACGACAAGGCCACATCGTTCGTGCGACTTGAGAATCTCGTTCGAACGAGTTGTTATGTCATTTGAACGACAGCGCGTAAGTTTAACTTTTTGACTTTCTGATTAAAACGTCTCTTTTAAAAGAGATCAAATTAGTCAAACTTTATTTCGACCTTATCAGAATGAAACGTACTATAAACCATTAAAACACTTTTAAAAACATTTTAAAATATTTTTCTTTATAAAAATTACATCCTTATCTTTTATAAATATAATTTCGAGAACCATTAATTATACGCATTCATACCTGTGTGATCTCAGAATGCAATTAACTTTAAAGACGATTAAACTTATGCCAATTAAACTTCGGCATGATTAATTCTTTGAAGCTTTGTTGCAACGTCTTTAATTTTCTTCAATACGTCATATACCAAGTGGGATCGTGACAAAATAAAAAATTTCCTATGACATATTACAAACACAGTTTTGTTCACAAAATTAAGTCAAAACAATACAGGGACTCAACTGGAAATTTATGTCCTTACATGTATCCTTCGTATAGATCACTCATAATGTACGACACTCATGATGTCCTTCGGCATAAAACTCATCTTCAGGATGGATCCCTTGAAATACCCCTTTAAGAAACCCGCTCTTTCTAGACTAATAGACAAATGGATACTAATGTTATTCAAGTTCGAGAACATGTATGTCATGCAAAAAGTCACCAAAGGGTGAGCTATCTCTGACCTTCTTGTAGTGGAACCCTTGATAGACGAGGAAGAACAAAATGAAGAAGAATTCCACGACAAGGATATCTTCACCCTATGGGATAGAGAAACTTGGGAACTATACTCCAATAAAAGGGGATCTGTCATCGGAATGCTCCTGATATCTTCTGACTCACGGCGACCCCCCAGACAACAAAATTTACATATGAATGGATCGGCAACATGGCCGAATATGAAGCTTGCATCAAAATCTCCTGGAAATGGAAAATTAATGTAATACCCCGCATTTTTTATTGAATTAAAATTGAAAAGAAAAAAAAAACTATCAGTATATATATTCGAAATGTTTGGAAACAAAACTATGTCAGTATATATATTCGAAATGTTTGGAAATGAAAATCAAAATGAATTCATTGAGATACAAATGTGCGACTTAAATATTAGAAGCGAATTAATGCGTAAAAGGATCGAGAGGGTTATATTTGGGGGAAATGGCATTTTTGTAAATAAACTAACCCTAGGTATAAATAGAAAATAAGAGAAGAAGTCTTCATTTTATCATTTAAAAAATGGGGGCTAGGGTTTGTTAGAGAGATAAAGAGTAAGAATAGAAGAAAGCTAAGAGGATTTCAAGAAGATTCAACTTCTCCATACAATCCAAGGCAAGTTAATAACCTATATGTGTATAATATGTATCTATAATGAAATTTCACATGAACATGTATTTGGATCCCTAAATTAATATGAAATTGATGTTAAAAATGATATGCAATGTATTAGGATCATCCTCCATGTAGATTCAAATGCAATAACATCATTATAGGGATTGAATTGTTGAACAAACTCTTGAATTTGAGAAATCAATGAAATTGAGTAAATCGTCATATTAAAAACTATTTTGAGCCATTTTAGTTTCGAAAATGGATGTTCCGTCCGCATGTCTAGTATAAAATCATATTCTGGACAACTTTGTAGTTTTAAGTTTTTTCAAAAACGGATCGAAAAATCCTCGAATATGCGCTTTAAAATTCTGCGCAGAAAATTATCGTGAACAGGTCCGAACTATTTATGTTAATTTCGGCTCTGTTTTATGCAGGCTACGGTAGCGTGCACGCGTGTCCTTGTAGAAAATCACGTTCCAAACAATTTTGTAGTTTTAAGTTTTCCCAAAAACGGATCGAAAAAGCCTCAAATCGGCATTTTAAAATTCTGGGCAAAAAGTTGTCGAAAATAGGGGCGAATATTATATGTTAGTTTCAGGTCTGTTTTATGCAGGCTACGGTAGCGTGCCCACGTGTCCTTGTAGAAAATCACTTTCCGAACAACTTTGTAGTTTTAAGTTTTCCCAAAAACGAATCGGAAGAGCCTTGAATCTGCATTTTAAATTCTGGGTAGCATGTTATTGAAATAAGAGTGATAATGTTTTTCATGTTGTTAGTAAGATAATTATGGTGTTGTGCCTAATATCCTAACTTGATCACATACTTATGGTTATTAGGGATATATAACCTTGAAATGATTTGATGTTGAATTAGAAAATTAATGGTGGAAATTATGTTATATTATAAATAATGACTATGGTATAACTCGAGTAAGAGACTTGACACGATTGTATATATACATAAGCGTGAAATTATTTTATATGTATATTGTCGAGTATACACTAGACTAGTCCTCCGGTCGACGTAGGCACATGTTGAATGCGATTTTTTTTTGTGATTGATCCGGTTAGGTTCCGCTCGAGTGACGTGTCGGAGATAAACCACCGGAACCGAACACATGGTTGTAATGTCGGTCGGAGAGAAAGACCTTGAAACGCCATGTGATTTAGGACTTAGTATGATTGCCCTTGCCACGAAATATTGGGGAATATTCGTGTGTAGGCCTAGTGTTACGACTTGTTCCCCCGGGTAACGATAGTGACCCGATATGACTTGTTGTGTGAGATATTATGCTTGTGTCTTAAAGTAATATCCCGAATCGATGTATATGATATTATACTTGAAGGAAATATTTTGATACATTAAATACTGAAATGAGATTAATAATGATTAATCATGATACGATATGAGACTACACGTTACTCGAGTTTGGGTTGGGTAGTCACGACATAGGAGCATTGGTTGGGTAATTGAACAACTTAATTACTGGAGACGAGTAATGACTAGTGTGCTTTCATTATAAGTACATCTTATAATCTTATAGCTTGTTTTCTTGCTTTGACGTTCGTCTATCTTGCTTCTTGCTCCTCTCCTATATATATAATATATGACAGGTCCTCGTCCCGATGGACAATAGACTATGGACCTTGATGAGATCATATCAATCTTAGGATTCATGTAGCTGTGGAGTTATTGTATTTTAATTTATGTAGTTTGTTTCCCTTTTCTTGAGGGTGGTATCAGAGATTAATATCACGTTGTTTATACTTGGTATTTGAGAGATTTTTTGTATTATTCTTTCCCGTTTTGTGTTGGGCCGCATGTATTGGCATTTTATATTTTTCAGTTTGAGATTACTGATGGATTATTACAGTTAATAGTTATGAGTTGGTTTCACTTGTTATAGTTGTTATTATATGATTTGGTTACACATATGAGAGTGTACATGTTTACTTGACTGCATTTACTTAAATTTTGTTTCTAATGCCAACATATTGACGCTCCGCTTTAATTTAATTGGCCGTAGCTAACCGAATTAGATATAAAAAGCATGGTTGTCACAGTTGGTATCAGAGCACGGTTTTAGAGCCTTTAGGGATCTGAGGGCGTCCGTTACATTTTCCGCGCATCGTTTCCTTGATACGTAGAGCCTTACGATTAGGTATTGTATTCGATGACTTGGAAGATCTTCCCGCTATGATTTTTACGGGTGATTCGGAGCTAGCCTTGTGTATAGGGAGGGTTCCTTGTTTGGATTTCATTCGTGAGACGTCCCACGCATGAGGTGAATCTTCGATCGACCATAAGATAGTACACGTGAGGTCTGTTTGTGAGTACTTGTTGTAATTATGACTAGTGCTCCACTTGAATGTGACACCCCGCCTAATAAATCTCGGGTGATCAGTCCTAAATCAAGTTAGAACAGGTTTCTCATTTGGTCCATTCTTAGCATCACTGTCATCTTATTAATTTACTAACCACCTAAGTGAGAAAATAGACTGGTGCCAATTTTTTATCTTTCATTATCTAAACAAAAACCCATGCGGAACATAAAACAATACAACAATCACAGATAACTGAAATATTCATCCATAAGTAAGAATAATTAACCGAATAAACCATCGGTCCAAATAATAAATCCCGTAAAGACAAGAATGAACTCCCAACAAGTCTAATACAAATAAACGGAATGTGAGCAACATGCTCGAATAACTAATCATGAATTTTTACATTAAGAATGAAGAATGAGGCGTCTATCAAAACCCCGCAACATCCACATATGCTGCAGCAACGGATCCATGGAATTTGAGTCAAGGCTGGCATCCCTGTGGTTGGACACCTAAAAGGTTTTGAAAATAGATTTATAGCAAGGGTTAGTACCCAAAACATTTGGAAAACATTTAACAAATGATTAACTTGTAGTAATAAATAAATATGCATGCTCTTCATATTCTAGTTAGTATTGCACTCTCTTGAGGGCTTCCTTACCCCTCCTCTAATGTACACTACTAACACTTTAATTAAATTACCGAGTTATTCATCTCATGACTAGATAATTAACAAAGTTCCTTTATACCCACCCTACTCTAACTGAGTATATAGTGATTATGATTTTTAAGTTATTAGTAACAACAACTTAACTAAAACATTTCCCTTTTTAAATTCATATAACTTCGACACTTGTTATACATATGAAACAACTCATATTTTTCATTAACAACCCGTATAAAATTAATTATCCAATTATATACTTATAATCATATTTCAGCATTCACAACCATACTGTAATATATTTCACAACTTACATCCACCCGAGTAAAATACTCACAGAATGTAAATTCTATAAAGTGCTATCCCACTAGGTACAATCACATAGCCTAGTTATCCCAAGTCAGAATTTCACACCAACTTGATAAAAATAAATAATTGGAGGCGGTCATATTCCTTCCCTGAAAGTGAGATGTCCCTCACCCATATAATGGACGCTATGACCTCGGGAATATACTCACCCTACTCCTCAAGCTAGGGGATTCATCCACTACGCGCAACCTCCCCCTATAGCACTATAGTATAAAATATCTAATCACTGATATTAATGTACACACCATATATATATACTATCACATCCGTATATATAAATATAAAAGTCCCGGCTCTACCGTGCGCTAAATTCGTAACATAAGCCTATTAAAATTATTAAGAGTTTATGGTCCAACTCTAAATATTACTTAAATTTTCACCTTAATTAATTAAGTTACTTTTGGTGTCGCCCCCACCATAAATTTGGACTTACTCTCGTAGCCCAAAATAAATTTACCCGAGTCAAAATCCCCGACTCTAATTTATTAGCTTCTGTCTAATTAAATTATTACATTTCGGTTTCGCTCAACCAATATACCCGGACTCGACAACAGCTCCGTATTTCATCATGACGTGATAACCAAATTTTCTGCCTCAAACCTTAATTAATTTATCTACAATATATTAGATTTAAACTCATGTATTTAATTTCTCAATAATTAATTACATAAGATTTTTATATGAATTTCCCCTTTTATATAATTAACTGGCGAAACTGCCAAGTTCTGACAACCGTCGATCGATCGACCCCAGACCGTCGATCGATCGATCGAACAGGTCTTTGTCTTCTTCGCGAAGACAGGGCAGCCATGGACGAATTTACTTAAACCCTAATCTCTTCTAACCTGAATTATAAGCCTTCTTATCACAAGTACATATCAGAAACCTTATTAGGATCCCCCAGAAAGTCCACAACAATCATCAATTCGTCCATAAACTACTGATTTATAATTTTGGGGAAAAATCTATCTTTATCCTTAAACACATTTACACCCCAAATTTCTTCATCAAACTCGTTCTAATTTATCCGGATATCATTCTAACAGATACACATCAATATTCCAATATCAGATTTTTACATAAATCCTCATAAATTTAGGCAAATCAGATTAATATTTTCTTTTGTTTTTCAAAACCCCATGTTTATGCCATGAAACCCCAAAACGAATTTTAATTCATTACCTAACACAAATATGAATTGAAAGACAGATTTAATACTATTGCAAGTTATTCACTTGCCTTAGGTTTCGTAGTGTCTGAATTTGAGATGGATTCCAAGGTTGAAGATGACCTTTGTTGGCTCTATTGAGATCCCCAAATGGCTTTGGCTGCTGTTAGGGTTTTCTAACCCTTTTATTCTTCTCTCTAATTAAGCTCAGCCATGCCCTTACTTCTTTTTATTAGGTTAATTACCCAAATCCCGTTTTTTGACTAATGGGCCAAGCCCAAGTGACCTAAATTCCCCCGAGTGGGTCCGACTATGTCTAAAAACGTCCCGTGACCCGTTTACTACCCCCGGGTACACTTTTCCGACTATCTCATCCCATCCGGACTCAACTGTACACTCAGAATTTGCATCCGAATTAATTTATAAAAATACTTATCCCCCACCCAATATAGTCTATACCGACTTCCGGATGTGATAAATACATACCTCGTCATTAATACTCGAAACGACGTAATTACATTATTACTATTCACTTAGTAAATAAATTTCCCTAAATATTAACCATTCAATCCCAGATTAATATTTATATATTATTTTACCATAATTAATTCATTAAATTACAACACACTAGTAATTTAGAATTTCCGAATTAATTACATTTTAAATGTACCAAAAATACGAGGTGTTACATTGAATAAAAAAAAATTAGGATACGTGTTCACTTACTATCTTTTAAGATGGTGATTTGATGAGAGGTGGACTCTGGGAGGGAAAAGGGTCTAAGAATTTTAAGAGACCGCAATTCACGTGCAACTATGGTAGTTTCATCGCCCACCAGTAGGCGAGAAAACCGATGTTGAACTCAATGATTGAGTTGACTTTTAGTGCTTTAGGGGGAGGAAACACCCGTATATCTGCGGTGCATTATCAACTTTGAATATCGTCGCTCTTATGGATGTAAAGAAGTTGGTATAAGTTATAGCCCACCCTGTAGTACCACTGAGTTGTTGGTACCACTTGCGCGTGTAGTTGTCTGAAGTTGTTACCATTGTCGAATGGTAGAGCTTTAGATATGGCACACCCCAAAATGATGTGGTCCAGTTGTTGTTGTGACATTTTCCTGAGAAGAAGTTATCGCGCTCCACCCGTAATGGACAGACTGTTGAGGCATTCGATGACGTATTAATAAGTGAATGGTTAACGAAGTAAGTCTGGTGATAATAAGAGTATATTATTACTTATGAACATGTAAAGGAAGGGTTGTGATTTGAGAGAGGACTACTCCAAATCGGTGTATGTCCCACACCATCAAAGGACGACTTGAGGGGTCCAATTTTGGCGTACGCAAGAGTGTTATCATACTTGTGAAAGAACGAACTAGATTCATCCATTTGGTGATGTTCAATGGGAGATTCATGAGTCTGAATATGGAATGGATAAGTGATCATCCTTGAAATATTGTGTTGGTATCAGGGAAGTTTGGTAGGCGTGTAAACCTACATGTTGTCCACAAAAGCGATAAATGTCGCATTGGGATCGCATAGTGGTTTTTAGTGTTCTGATCGTATAAAATCCGTAATGGAATCAACTTAAGGACGATTAGGTGTGTGTTCGGTCATGAACAAGATATATTAGTGGGTTGGGTACTCACTTGTTCAGAGTGCAATGTTTCGATGAGTTATCCCAAACAAGTTCGTGAGAATGTATCAGTAATGTTATGATATCTTGGCCATGGACACTAGGGATGAGGAAGTTCGTATCGCAAGGTCATACAAGGATTGACATTGGAGAAGTCCAGAATTTTTTTAGGTAGTTTTCTTTCCGTATTTGGCAATGAATGGAGTTCAGTGTTCTTCGTAAATCCCTAGATTAGAATGGGTGTTCGATAAGATGTGGTTATCTTGCTTTATAGCACCGTTATATTTGTTAAAAGTTATCGAGAGAGGAACGTGAATATGTGTGTGTTAAGGGATGAAATTGAGATGGAGTTACTAGTTGTGAACCCTACGATGAGTAATGAATCTCTAAGGGACGAGTTGTCGACTGAGAACATCACGAGGGAGTGTTCAATAGGCGTTTCATTTTTTGCGAGTGTGATCACTTGAGTTGGTGATATATCCATGAGTTAGGTTTTATGTTATCACCCGGTGATTGGGGGTACTAATTTGTTGCACCTTGAAAATGGTGGTGCTTGATTTTGAATCCATCAGATATGGTAATGTGGCTATGTTGTAGCCCTCGTTATGTATTAATGTGAATTAGAGCACGAGTGAGTAGTTAGTGACATGATGTTTACTTAGATCGTGTGTGATTAAGGACACATTCCGAAATCAAGTGTAAGATGTTCGATTTTGGTGATTTCTAGACTAGTTAATAGGCATAGAATGGTCTTGATGGTCTTTTGATAATCGTAGAGTCGTGTGTAGCTCGATCAGTTTTCGATTGACTGATGATAGTGTGACTAACTGAGGGTCATCATTAATGGAAAGGATTGAGACATTTTTGGGTTTCAAATGTTTGACCCATTCACTGAAATGGTTGTCATAACCTCCAATGTAGGGGGACAACAAGAGAGTGTTTCGACCGTTGTTGAGAAGTTTTGTAAGGAGGATGTGTACTTTTTGGCAAATACCCGCGAATGGGTTCGTAATATATTTAATTTTTACTTCAGTTATGTATGGATTAGTGAGTGTTAATTGGGGTCACGGTACGTGAAGGTACCCGCTACCTTATATTTATGACCTTTGACATGTTGGATATCACACCTGTAACACCCCGCCCGCCCGGGGAGAGCGAGCGGAGCGCCACTCAACGATAAAACTAAACTAATCCACAAATAACAAGGTATAGAGCATCTAAATCCCACAATAAAACAAGAAACCACTATTCTCATCTTCAACCGCCCGCCCGGGGAGAGCGAACGGAGCGCCACTACGATAAACTAAATCAAATCCACAATATAACAAGGTATAGAGCATCTAATTCCCAATATAGAACAAGAAACCACTATTCTCATCTTCAAATTAATACAAAAAATCTCTCGAAATAATTACAACAATCTAACTATCTCGAAAATAAATTAAATCTCCAAATGCTCTGTACATCAAAATAAATACAAGTCTTCTCATCTCTTGTATTAAAAATTCTTCCCAAATAATCCTCGCTAAAATCATCCCAATAGGTCCATAGCACTCAAATCCGTGCTCACCTGCCAACTAAGAAAAAGATGGGGAAGTACACAATACGACAGGAATATGCTCAACAAAGATGTTAGCGATGAACAAAGCGCAACAATACGACTACGAATACTCAAATCAAATAATGAAAATCTCAATAGCATTTTATCAATAAATTTCTCAACAACACATTAACCGGAGTCACCAGGCCTCACCATACCGCGCCATACTTTATCAAGTAGCCGAAAAAGGAGTCTTGGCGGGTGCCCAACATCAGTGCCATATTAAAATCTCATGACAACGTGCTCAAAACAACATGAATAATACCACATGAATGAAAATAATTCCAACAATTATTTTTTTCAGATTTCCAAGAATTTAACAATTCAAAATATGAGTTCAATTAACAAGAATTCAACGGAATAAACACTCGCGAGATTTCAGGAGCATATTGTGTAAAACCCCATACCTTAAACCATCAAAATCAACCGACATGAATCATCACATAATTTCAGCCTCAAAATCTAATCACACCATCACGTTCCTCTCGCGAAAATAATCAAATCTTGTTCTAGCCCAAACTCGAGAAAACACCAAATAAGCCTTCTAATCTAAGATTGAAATCTTGAACAAGTTTGGGGCTATGGTTTGTATATGAAAGGGAGTAATTTTGGAGAGGTCTTCTGGTTGAAAAGTTTGAGAAAAAGTGATTTGAAAAGCCAAGCCACGAATTAGTTGATATATAAAGGGTTAAGAGTTTGATTAAGAAAAGAGTTCTAATCAGAT
This sequence comes from Sambucus nigra, assembly GCA_949130495.1. Lineage (NCBI taxonomy): Eukaryota > Viridiplantae > Streptophyta > Magnoliopsida > Dipsacales > Adoxaceae > Sambucus > Sambucus nigra. The sequence goes on along the minus strand of OX422217.1, from coordinate 55,479,370 downwards.
ACAAACACTAAAAATTTTATTCCGGACGATCGGACTGTTGGAATCGCTTGAAATTTTAGTATGTTGTAGCAAACGGCGAGACGGGACTTCTGACAAAAATTCAGCTTGATCGGACGGTCGAATTTCTAAAAATATTATTTTTACTAGAGAGTTTTATGTTCCGAGAACTCTTAGAGAGTTTTATGTTTTGAGGACTCTTCTAAATAATAAAAATTCAATTAAAACTCCATTTTAATTCCAATTTCGAAATCGTTTGAAATTCTCGCCTTTAAAAATAATAACCAACATATTTGAGCAATAAAAAATAATTTTACCAAAAATTTATATTTCCTCTTAATTTCGAAAATACCCCAAAAATTACGCGGGTTGTTACAACACCGTTCTTCATAAGGATCAGGTAGCGTTGGTGTACTAGAAGATGAGTATCTAGATGGTGAGTGTGCCAAATCCGATATTCTGATTTGGTATGATTAGTGGGAATTTTTTGTCTTACCTCGTTGCTTGGAAAATGTACAAGCCTTATTCGTGGTTTGAAGAACCAAGTTCATTTCTTGTTCGGTGAGAAAATTCCAATATACTCACAGTCCAACGAAAATCATGTCGATAGGTTTAATTCCTTACGTGTTTTTTTTTTTAAAAAAAGAGCGGTAAGTCGAATCTAGCGAGGGTTTATTGCCTTGGGTTAGAGCGACCAAACCATGAGAAAGGAGGCAAGGGGGAACATTGCATCTCGGGTTAGTTCGAAAACTTTAGGTGAGGGATCCTTGATCGCCTAGAATGCAACTTTATCGATGTTATCTTGTTCAAGAGAGTATGGACCTTGCTGATATTATTTCCCTAAGTCCAGACTTGGAAAGTTGGAATAATATTTGTAAGTGCATAGAAGTTGTATGCTTATGCACATGTGCAGCCTTAATGGATAATAAGGGTTGCCATATTGGTTGACTCACCATCAATATAAGTGCAAGGCAAGTGTTATTGACAACTCGGAGTAAAGTTGGCTTTTGAGCTTTCAGTTGCATCTGTTAGTCGATTATGAGTTGAGTATCGAGGCATGATTGATGAATAGTGCCATCTGTATTGAATAGGCGAAGTTGGATTATTGGTTGTGTGATGAACCGTTGAGTATAGAGATAAGTGTTTTTTTTTTGGAGTTAGATGATTCTTGTACCACTAGGGGTCTTGAGTTGACAAATTCCTTATCTCGACAAACTGACAGTAGTGTATCGGAGGGGTTCCTTATTTGGATTTCGCTTGCGAGACACTCCACGCATGAAACTTAGCAAGTCGAGACTTGGGGGTATTGATTTTTGGATCAGCTTAGTAGTTCAGTTATGTTAGGATTTATGGTGAGACTTCGGTTGTAGAGTTAGAAATGGGAAAGTATCTCCATGGATTTAATTATTGGGTTGCCAAGATCGCAGTGCGGTGATGATTCAATTTGGGTCATCATCGACAGACTGTAAATGTGGATATTTACTTCTAGTGATGACGGATTATACGGTAGAACAGTATGCCATGATTTTTTTTTATTAACGAGATTGTGAAGTTGCATGGGGTACCGCGTGATATCATGTCCGACCATGGTAGTGCCTTCATCTCGCACTTTTGGGGCGATCTTCAGGAGGCGATGGGAGTTCACTTGAGTTTGAGTAGTGCATTCGACCCTCAATTTGATGGTCGGACGGAGCGGGTAAACCAAATTTTGGAGGACATGTTACGAGTTTGTGTGTTGGACTTCAAAGGTGGTTGGGATACACATTTGCCACTGGTGGAGTTTACATACAATAATAGTTATCAGCAGACTATTGGCATGGAACCATACGAGGCTTTATACGTTAGGCCACGTCGATCCCCTACATGTTCATTGGAGTTCGGAGAGCACCGGATGCTGGGTCCGGATATTATTAGGGAGACCTCAAAAAAGATTGATACGATTCATGCACGGATGAATACCGCGCAAGATCGTCAGAAAACTTATGTTGACTTAAGACGGAGGAAGTTAGAGTTCGTCGTAGGGGACCAAATGTTGTTCAGGGTATCACCCATAAGAGGTGTTGTTCGCATTGGTGCTAAAGGTAAGCTTTCACCGTAATACGTGAGTTCGTTAACAGTGTTCGATAGGGTGGGGTCAGTTGCCTACCGTTTAGGCCTACCCGACCATCTCCAACGGGTACACGATAATTTTCATGTATCCATGTTGAGGAAGTTCTTACTTCCCGAGGACTCACACCTACATATAAAGTTAGATGGGTCTGAGTTGCAGCCTGATGGGACTTATGAGGAGAGGCAGGTCAGGATCCGAGATCGTCGTGAGCAACAGTAGAGGTCAAAAGTTATTCCCCTTGTTCGTGTTATGTGGTGGAATCATGATGAGTCTGAGGCCACTTGGGAGAGAGAGGATGACTTGCAAATTAGTTACCCATATCTCTTAATCGAAGGTAGGTGCGAAAATACCTTACTTGACTTGAAATGATTTGCTTTAATTTGGATTTCGAGGACGAAATCCCATTCGTAGAGGGGGAGAATGTAATACCCCGCATTTTTTTATTGAATTGAAATTGAAAAGAAAAAAAAACTGTCAGTATATATATTCGAAATGTTTGGAAACAAAACTGTGTCAGTATATATATTCGAAATGTTTGGAAATGAAAATCAAAATGAATTCATTGAGATACAAATGTGCGACTTAAATATTAGAAGCGAATTAATGCATAAAAGGATCGAGAGGGTTAAATTTGGGGGCAATGGCATTTTTTTAAATAAACTAACCCTAGGTATAAATAGAAAATAAGAGAAGAAGTCTTCATCTTATCATTTCACAAATGGGGGCTAGGGTTTGGTAGAGAGAGAAAGAGTAAGAAGAGAAGAAAGCTAAGAGGATTTCAAGAAGATTTCAAGAGGATTCAACTTCTCCATACAATCCAAGGCAAGTTAATAACCTATATGTGTATAATATGTATCTATAATGAAATTTCACATGAACATGTATTTGGATCCCTAAATTAATATGAAATTGATGTTAAAAATGATATACAATGTATTAGGATCATCCTCCATGTAGATTCAAATGCAATAATATCATTATAGGGATTGAATTGTTGAACAAACTCTTGAATTTGAGAAATCTATGAAATTGAGTAAATCGTCATATTAAAAACTGTTTTGAGCCATTTTAGTTTTGAAAATGGATGTTTCGTCTGCAATGATCACTATAAAATCATATTCTGGACAACTTTGTAGTTTTAAGTTTTTTCAAAAACGGATCGGAAAATCCTCGAATATGCGCTTTAAAATTCTGCGCAAAAAATTATCGTGAACAGGTCCGAACTGTATCTGTTAATTTCGGGTCTGTTTTATGCAGGCTACGGTAGCGTGCCTGCGTGTCCTTATATAAAATCACGTTTAACAACTTTGTAGTTTTAAGTTTTCCCAAAAACGGACCGGAAAAGTCTCAAATCGGCATTTTAAAATTCTGGGCAGAAAGTTGTCGAAAATAGGGGCGAATATTATATGTTAGTTTCGGGTCTGTTTTATGCAGGCTACGGTAGCGTGCTCGCTTGTCCTTGTAGAAAATCACGTTCTGAACAACTTTGTAGTTTTAAGTTTTTCCAAAAACGAATCGGAAGAGCCTCGAATCTGCATTTTAAATTCTGGGCAGCATGTTATTGAAATAAGAGTGATAATGTTTTTCATGTTGTTAGTAAGATAATTATGGTGTTGTGCCTAATATCCTAACTTGATCACATACTTATGGTTATTAGGGATATATAACCTTGAAATGATTTGATGTTGAATTAGTAAATTAATGATGGAAATTATGTTATATTGTAAGTAATGACTATGGTATAACTCGAGTAAGAGACTTGACACGATTGTTTATATACATAAGCGTGAAATTGTTTTATATGTATATTGTCGAGTATACACTAGACTAGTCCTCCGGTCGACGTAGGCACATGTTGAATGCGATTTCTTTTTTGTGATTGATCCGGTTAGGTTCCGCTCGAGTCCCGTGTCGGAGATAAACCACCGGAACCGGACACATGGTTGTAATGCCGGTCGGAGAGAAAGACCTTAAAACGCCATGTGATTTAGGACTTAGTATGATTGCCCTTGCCACGAAATATGGGGGAATATTCGTGTGTAGGCCTAGTGTTACGACTTGTTCCCCCGGGTAATGATAGTGACCCGATATGACTTGTTGTGTGAGATATTATGCTTGTGTCGTAAAGTAATATCCCGAATCGATGTATATGATATTATACTTGAAGGAAATATTTTGATACATTAAATACTGAAATGAGATTAATAATGATTAATCATGATACGATATGAGACTACACGTTACTCGAGTTTGGGTTGGGTAGTCACGACATAGGAGCATTGGTTGGGTAATTGAACAACTTAATTACTGGAGACGAGTAATGACTAGTGTGCTTTCATTATAAGTACATCTTATAATCTTATAGCTTGTTTTCTTGCTTTGAGGTTCGTCTATCTTGCTTCTTGCTCCTCTCCTATATATATAATATATGACAGGTCCTCGTCCCGATGGACAATAGACTATGGAGCTTGATGAGATCATATCAATCTTAGGATTCATGTAGATTTGGAGTTATTGTATTTTAATTTATGTCGCTTGTTTCCCTTTTCTTGAGGGTGGTATCAGAGATTAATATCACGTTGTTTGTATTATTCTTTCCCGTTTTGTGTTGGGCCGCATGTACTGGCATTTTATATTTTTCAGTTTGAGATTACTGATGGATTATTACAGTTAATAGTTATGAGTTGGTTTCACTTGTTATAGTTGTTATTATATGATTTGGTTACACATATGAGAGTGTACATGTTTACTTGACTGCATTTACTTAAATTTTGTTTCTAATGCCAACATATTGACGCTCCGCTTTAATTTAATTGGACGTAGCTAACCGAATTAGATATAAAAAGCATGGTTGTCACAGTTGGTATCAGAGCACGATTTTAGAGCCTTGAGGGATCTGAGGGCGTCCGTTACATTTTCCGCAAATCGTTTCCTTGATATATAGAGCCTTACGATTAGGTATTGTATTTGATGACTTGGAAGATCTTCACGCTATGATTTTTACGGGCGATTCGGAGCTAGCCTTGTGTATAGGGCGGGTTCCTTGTTTGGATTCATTCGTGAGACGTCCCACGCATGAGGTGAATCTTCGATCGACCATAGGATAGTACGCGTGAGGTCGGTTTGTGAGTACTTGTTGTAATTATGACTAGTGCTCCACTTGAATAAAAAAAATTGGGATACGTGTTCACTTACTATCTTTTAAGATGGTGATTTGATGAGACGTGGACTCTGGGAGGGAAAAGGGTCTAAGAATTTTAAGAGACTGCAATTCACGTGCAACTATGGTAGTTTCATCGCCCACCAGTAGGCGAGAAAACCGATGTTGAACTCAATGATTGAGTTGACTTTTGGTGCTTTAGGGGGAGGAAACACCCGTATATCTGCGGTGCATTATCAACTTTGAATATCGTCGCTCTTATGGATGTAAAGAAGTTGGTATAAGTTATAGCCCACCCTGTAGTACCACTGAGTTGTTGGTACCACTTGCGCGTGTAGTTGTCTGAAGTTGTTTCCATTGTCGAATGGTAGAGCTTTAGATATGGCACACCTCAAAATGATGTGGTCCAGTTGTTGTTGTGACATTTTCCTGAGAAGAAGTTATCGCGCTCCACCCGTAATGGACAGACTGTTGAGGCATTCGATGACGTATTAATAAGTGAATGGTTAACGAAGTAAGTCTAGTGATAATAAGAGTATATTATTACTTATGAACATGTAAAGGAAGGGTTGCGATTTGAGAGAGGACTACTCCAAATCGGTGTATGTCCCACACCATCAAAGGATGACTTGAGGGGTCCAATTTTGGCGTACGCAAGAGTGTTATCATACTTGTGAAAAGAACGAACTAGATTCATCCATTTGGTGATGTTCAATGGGAGATTCATGAGTCTGAATATGGAATGGATAAGTGATCATCCTTGAAATATTGTGTTGGTATCAGGGAAGTTTGGTAGGTGTGTAAACCTACATGTTGTCCACAAAAGAGATAAATGTCGCATTGGGATGGCATAGTGGTTTTAGTGTTCTGATCGTATAAAATCCGTAATGGAATCAACTTAAGGACGATTAGGTGTGTGTTCGGTCATGAACAAGATATATTAGTGGGTTGGGTACTCACTTGTTCAGAGTGGAATGTTTCGACGAGTTATCCCGAACAAGTTCGTGAGAATGTATCAGTAATGTTATGATATCTTGGCCATGGATACTAGGGATGAGGAAGTTCGTATCGCAAGGTCATACAAGGATTGACATTGGAGAAGTCCAGAATTTTTTTAGGTAGTTTTCTTTCTGTATTTGGCAATGAATGGAGTTCAGTGTTCTTCGTAAATCCCTAGATTAGAATGGGTGTTCGATAAGATGTGGTTATCTTGCTTTATAGCACCGTTATATTTGTTAAAAGTTGTCGAGAGAGGAACCTGAATATGGGTGTGTTAAGGGATGAACTTGAGATGGAGTTACTAGTTGTGAACCCTACGATGAGTAGCGAATCTCTAAGGGACGAGTTGTCGAGTGAGAACATCATGAGGGAGTGTTCAATAGGCGTTTCATTTTATGCGAGTGTGATCACTTGAGTTGGTGATATATCCATGAGTTAGGTTTTATGTTATCACCCGGTGATTGAGGGTACTAATTTGTTACACCTTGATAATGGTGGTGCTTGATTTTGAATCCATCAGATATGGTAATGTGGCTATGTTGTAGCCCTCGTTATGTATTAATGTGAATTAGAGCACGAGTGAGTAATTAGTGACATGATGTTTACTTAGATCGTGTGTGATTAAGGACACATTCCGAAATCAAGTGTAAGATGTTCGATTTTAGTGATTTCTAGACTAGTGAATAGGCATAGAATGGTCTTGATGGTCTTTTGATAATGGTAGAGTCGTGTGTAGCTCGACCAGTTTTCGATTGACTGATGATAGTGTTACTAACTGAGGGTCATCATTAATGGCAAGGATTGAGACATTTTTGGGTTTCAATTGTTTGACCCATTCACTGAAATGGTTGTCATCACCTCCAATCTAGGGGGACAACAAGAGAGTGTTTCGACCGTTGTTGAGAAGTTTTGTAAGGAGGGTGTGTACTCTTTGGCAAACACCTGCGAATGGGTTCGTAATATATTTAATTTTTACTTCAGTTATGTGTGGATTAGTGAGTGTTAATTGGGGTCACGGTACGTGAAGGTACCCGCTACCTTATATTTATGACCTTTGACATGTTGGATATCACACCGTTCTTCATAAGGATCAGGTAGCGTTGGTGTACTGGAAGATGAGTATCCAGATGGTGAGTGTGCCAAATCCGATATTCTGATTTGGTATGATTAGTGGGAATTTTTGGTCTTACCTCGTCGCTTGGAAAATGTACAAGCCTTATTCGTGGTTTGAAGAACCACTTTCATTTCTTGTTCGGTGAGAAAATTCCAATGTACTCACAGTCCAACGAAAATCATGTCGATAAGTTTAATTCCTTACGTGTTTTTTTTTTTTAAAAAAGAGCGGTAAGTCGAATCTAGCGAGGGTTTATTGCCTTGGGTTAGAGCGACCAAACCATGAGAAAGGAGGCAAGGGGGAACATTGCATCTCGGGTTAGTTCGAAAACTTTAGGTGAGGGATCCTTGATCGCCTAGAATGCAACTTTATCGATGTTATCTTATTCAAGAGAGTATGGACCTTGCTGATATTATTTACCTAAGTCCAGACTTGGAAAGTTGGAACAATATTTGTAAGTGCATAGAAGTCGTATGCTTATGCACATGTGCAGCCTTAATGGATAATAAGGGTTGCCATATTGGTTGACTCAACATCAATATAAGTGCAAGGCAAGTGTTATTGACAACTCGGAGTAGAGTTGGATTTTGAGCTTTCAGTACCATCTGTTAGTCGATTATGAGTTGAGTATCGAGGCATGATTGATGAATAGTGCCATCTGTATTGAATAGGCGAAGTTGGATTATTTGTTGTGTGATGAACCGTTGAGTCTAGTGATAAGTGTTTTTTTTTGGAGTTAGATGATTCTTGTACCACTAGGGGTCTTGAGTTGACAAATTCCTTATCTCGACAAACTGACAGTAGTGTATCGGAGGGGTTCCTTGTTTGGATTTCGCTTGCGAGACACTCCACGCATGAAACTTAGCAAGTCGAGACTTGGGGGTATTGATTTTTGGATCAGCTTAGTAGTTCAGTTATGTTAGGCTTTGTGGTGAGACTTCGGTTGTAGAGTTAGAAATGGGAAAGTATCTCCATGGATTTAATTATTGGGTTGCCAAGATCGCAGTGCGGTGATGATTCGATTTGGGTCATCATCGACAGACTGTAAATGTGGATATTTCCTTCTAGTGATGACGGATTATACGGTAACACAGTATGCCATGATTTTTTTTTTATTAACGAGATTGTGAAGTTGCATGGGGTACCGCGTGATATCATGTCCGACCATGGTAGTGCCTTCATCTCGCACTTTTGGGGCGATCTTCAGGAGGCGATGGGAGTTCACTTGAGTTTGAGTACTGCATTCGACCCTCAGTTTGATGGTCGGACGGAGCGGGTAAACCAAATTTTGGAGGACATGTTACGAGTTTGTGTGTTGGACTTCAAAGGTGGTTGGGATACACATTTGCCACTGGTGGAGTTTACATACAATAATAGTTATCAGCAGACTATTGGCATTAAACCATACGAGGCTTTATACGTTAGGCCATGTCGATCCCCTACATGTTCGTTGGAGTTCGGAGAGCACCGGATGCTGGGTCCGGATATTATTAGGGAGACCTCGAAAAAGGTTGATGCGATTCATGCACGGATGAAGACCGCGCAAGATCGTCAAAAAACTTATGTTGTAATAAGACGGAGGAAGTTAGAGCTCGTCGTTGGGGACCAAATGTTATTGAGGGTATCACCCATAAGAGGTGTTGTTCGCATTGGTGCTAAAGGGAAGCTTTCTCCGTAATACGTGAGTTCGTTAATAGTGTTCGATAGGGTGGGGTCAGTTGCCTACCGTTTAGGCCTACCCGACCATCTCCAACGGGTACACGATAATTTTCATGTATCCATGTTGCGGAAGTTCTTACTTCCCGGGGACTCACACCTGCATATAAAGTTATATGGGTCTGAGTTGCAGCCTGATGGGACCTATGAGGAGAGGCATGTCAGGATCCGAGATCGTCGTGAGCAGCGGTAGAAGTCAAAAGTTATTCCCCTTGTTCGTGTTATGTGGTGGAATCATGATGAGTCTGAGGCCACTTGGGAGAGAGAGGATGACTTGCAAATTAGTCACCCATATCTCTTAATCGAAGGTAGGTGCGAAAATACCTTACTTGACTTGAATTGATTTGCTTTAATTTGGATTTCGAGGACGAAATCCCGTTCGTAGAGGGGGAGAATGTAATACCCCGCATTTTTTATTGAATTGAAATTGAAAAGAAAAAAAAAACTGTCAGTATATATATTCGAAATGTTTGGAAACAAAACTATGTCAGTATATATATTCGAAATGTTTGGAAATGAAAATCAAAATGAATTCATTGAGATACAAATGTGCGACTTAAATATTAGAAGCGAATTAATGCATAAAAGGATCGAGAGGGTTAAATTTGGGGGCAATGGCATTTTTATAAATAAACTAACCCTATGTATAAATAGAAAACAAGAGAAGAAGTCTTCATCTTATCATTTCACAAATGGGGGCTAGGGTTTGGTAGAGAGAGAAAGAGTAAGAAGAGAAGAAAGCTAAGAGGATTTCAAGAAGATTTCAAGAGGATTCAACTTCTCCATACAATCCAAGGCAAGTTAATAACCTATATGTGTATAATATGTACCTATAATGAAATTTCACATGAACATGTATTTGGATCCCTAAATTAATATGAAATTGATGTTAAAAATGATATGCAATGTATTAGGATCATCCTCCATGTAGATTCAAATGCAATAACATCATTATAGGGATTGAATTGTTGAACAAACTCTTGAATTTGAGAAATCTATGAAATTGAGTAAATCGTCATATTAAAAACTGTTTTGAGCCATTTTAGTTTTGAAAATGGATGTTTCGTCCGCAATGATCACTATAAGATCATATTCTGGACAACTTTGTAGTTTTAAGTTTTTTCAAAAACGGATCGGAAAATCCTCGAATATGCGCTTTAAAATTCTGCGCAAAAAATTATTGTGAACAGGTCCGAACTGTATCTGTTAATTTCGGGTCTGTTTTATGCAGGCTACGGTAGCGTGCTTGCGTGTCCTTATATAAAATCACGTTCCGAACAACTTTGTAGTTTTAAGTTTTCCCAAAAACGGACAGGAAAAGTCTCAAATCGGCATTTTAAAATGCTGGGCAGAAAGTTGTCGAAAATAGGGGCGAATATTATATGTTAGTTTCGGGTCTGTTTTATGCGAGCTACGGTAGCGTGCCCACGTGTCCTTGTAGAAAATCACGTTCCGAACAACTTTGTAGTTTTAAGTTTTTCCAAAAACGAATCGGAAGAGCCTCGAATCTGCATTTTAAATTCTGGGCAGCATGTTATTGAAATAAGAGTGATAATGTTTTTCATGTTGTTAGTAAGATAATTATGGTGTTGTGCCTAATATCCTAACTTGATCACATACTTATTGTTATTAGGGATATATAACCTTGAAATGATTTGATGTTGAATTAGTAAATTAATGATGGAAATTGTGTTATATTGTAAATAATGACTATGGTATAACTAGAGTAAGAGACTTGACACGATTGTATATATACATAAGCGTGAAATTGTTTTATATGTATATTGTCGAGTATACACTAGACTAGTCCTCCGGTCGACGTAGGCACATGTTGAATGCGATTTCTTTTTTGTGATTGATCCGGTTAGGTTCCGCTCGAGTGACGTGTCGGAGATAAACCACCGGAACCGGACACATGGTTGTAATGCGGGTCGGAGAGAAAGACCTTGAAACGCCATGTGATTTAGGACTTAGTATGATTGCCCTTGCCACGTAATATTGGGGAGTATTCGTGTGTAGGCCTAGTGTTACGACTTGTTCCCCCGGGTAACGATAGTGACCCAATATCACTTGTTGTGTGAGATATTATGCTTGTGTCTTAAAGTAATATCCCGAATCGATGTATATGATATTATACTTGAATGAAATATTTTGATACATTAAATACTGAAATGAGATTAATAATGATTAATCATGATACGATATGAGACTACACATTACTCGAGTTTGGGTTGGGTAGTCACGACATAGGAGCATTGGTTGGGTAATTGAACAACTTAATTACTGGAGACGAGTAATGACTAGTGTGCTTTCATTATAAGTACATCTTATAATCTTATAGCTTGTTTTCTTTCTTTGACGTTCGTCTATCTTGCTTCTTTCTCCTCTCCTATATATATAATATATGACAGGTCCTCGTCCCGATGGACAATAGACTATGGATCTTGATGAGATCATATCAATCTTAGGATTCATGTAGATTTGGAGTTATTCTATTTTAATTTATGTCGCTTGTTTCCCGTTTCTTGAGGGTGGTATCAGAGATTAATATCACGTTGTTTATACTTGGTATTTGAGAGATTTTTTGTATTATTCTTTCCCGTTTTGTGTTGGGCCGCATGTATTGGCATTTTATATTTTCAGTTTGAGATTACTCATGGATTATTACAGTTAATAGTTATGAGTTGGTTTCACTTGTTATAGTTGTTATTATATGATTTGGTTACACATATGAGAGTGTACATGTTTACTTGACTGCATTTACTTAAATTTTGTTTCTAATGCCAACATATTGACGCTCCGCTTTAATTTAATTGGACGTAGCTAACCGAATTAGATATAAAATCAGGGTTGTCACAATTAAATATTAGTTAAATGGAAAATTCAGCATGACATGATTCATCCATACCATGCCTACTTAGAGGTGGAAGCTTTGCGATTAAAACATCTCGATTTTGACTTCATCCTAAGGGCTAAAAATAATTTTGCAAACGCACTTGCCACCCTTGCCTCCATGATTGACATGCTAGAAGGGAGAATGAAAATCATATCGACCATAAGCCGTCAGAGCACCCCTTTATATTGCTTTGAGGTCAATTCCATCGAAGAAACAACTGTTGGACCCATGATTTGGTACTGCGACATCTGGAACTTGCTCAGTAAGAACTACTACCCACCCAATACATCTTGAATTGATTGGAGCATCCTAACACCATTGGAGACCCAATTTATTATCTACAGGGGCTAATTCTACAAAAGAGGGTTCAATGGAATACACTATGGTGTGTCACGAAAGACGAAACTCCGTAAATTATAAACAAAATCCATGGCGACAAATGTGGCCCGCACATTAGTGGGCAGAACCTATCCAGGAAAATCCTCACATAATCATACTAATGGACAACCATGAAAAATATTGCATGGACTAGGTTAAAAGGTTCCCCAAAAAATAATTGTATGCCCCACGACAACATCTACCTCCCTAACAAATCTACTATATGACCTCACCCATACCTTTTTACACTTGAGGGGTAAACGTCATAGGGAAGGTAATTCTTAAGGCCTCCAATGGGCATGGATTCATTCGAGTTGTAATCGACTATTTAACTAAATGGGTTGAGTATGAATCTTATACGGTGCTAAACGCTAAGAGAATGGCTAAATTCATACGACATAATATCATATGTCGCTTCAGTGTGCCCCACAAGATGATGTTGGACAATGGGTATCACTTTGAGAAATAGGTATTAAACCTGCTACACGAATATGGTATTACTCGAAATAATTCATCTTCATGCATACCACAAAGAAATGGAGAATTCGAAGTCACTAACAAGAATATAAATAACATCATCAGGAAGATGACTGAAACCTATAACGACGGGTCAGACAAACTCCAGTACGCCCTCTAGGGCTTCCATACTATTGAGCAAAACTCAATAAGGGCCACCCCCTACTCCTTAATTTATGACATGGAGGAATTCCTACACATAAAATCTGATATATCGTCATTATGGATCAAGCTAAAGAGCCAAGTGGTCGAAACAACTTGGTTCAAGGCTGTTACGAAGAATTTTCTCTCCTCAATAAGAGATGACTAAAACTGTTTATCCTAATAACGGATATCTGATGTACATAAGTCTGGTCTTGTCCTAGACTAGACTTGACCCAAATTAATAGCCACTGCTCTACATCCGTTAGATTTATTTGCCCATGGACCGAGAGAAGAAAGGGCCACCTCCAGCTGTCTCGGCCTCAGAGACCTAATACACACAGCATTCATGATCACACATCAAGGTTCACTCTTCAGTTCAAACTTCCTCCCAAATCTCGGCCCTACCATGTGTTAGCCTCGTACCATACCGTCAGGTCGAGATAATATTTATCGTCATAAGACGATCTTTACAACCTCATAATCATTTACTTGGAAGACCATCCCTTAGTCTTGCCTTGGCCAGGACCATCCTCAATACCTCATATCGAATAAGTGATATTTTCCTCCTCAGGACACGTGGACGATACCGTTACAACAAATCTCTAGCCCACGCGAGGGAATATTTCATCAACATGATGTGCTTGTGTAGAGGACATATTTCATTCTTCTATTGAATATCTCACCCTATGCATACCAGGTGCATGCTTGGGGGGTACACTGTGCACCCCCAAGCCTCACTACAAGAAAAAATACTTTTAGTTGCAAAACAAAATTGTGATTAATCGTTAAAAATTTGCCACCAAATCATTTAGTGGCAAAAAAAAAATTCTCACCACTTTGCGACCAAAGACGTGCTGCTAATTTCTTCAGTGGCAATATTTTTTTCATTTTCTACTAAATCCTACTAATTTAGTGGCAAACAAATATTTCTACTAAATGATATACTTTTAGTGCAAATTATTTGCGACAAAAATTATCGAAATTACCACCCAAAGACAAGTTGTTTGCCCCTAAAAGGTTCTTTTTGTAGCAAATATAACATTTTCTGCCAAAACTAAGTTTTTGCTTTAGGTCGAGATATTTATGTGGCAATTCAGATTTTCCACTAAAAATATTGTTCTATTGAAAATCATTTCCTACACTAATAGTAATTTCATTTAATATTCAAGTTTTATGCATAAATTAATTAACCAATAATACTAAATGCATTCGATTTCCATATTTAATATTTAAGATAATAAACAAAATCAAGTAAGAACTTTTATACTTCATTGCTTCACAAAATATATTTATAATATTGTATACTCAATGTGACTATCAATATTTGAACTGTTCCACATCAAAATCAAGTCAAATACATTAATTACATTAATCTTTTCATCGTTCACAAAAAAAAAACAAGTACACTCTTGTATAATTATGCTCTATGCGATTAGGTAACACCTCAAATCTTCCAAAAAGGTCATCCATTTGTTCTTTCATTGCAGCATTCTCCCTTCGAGCTTCATTTGTTTCTCTCCTCACCTCATCAGCTTCTGTCCTCCCCTTAGCAACTTGTATATCCATCTTAATATCTTTATCCCTTTACATAGCTTCAAGTTGTTTGGTTTTATAACCAAACCCTCATCCACGTACATAGCCAGAGCGATAAACATTTTGAAATGCTTTTACATCATCTATCTTTACACCATATTCCGATTGTGATGCACGTATGTGTTTCACCTCATCCTATTAACAGCTGCAAATGATGTATAATTTAACTTAATGTCATTATAAAAAAAATTGTAGTTAAAAATAAACTTGAAAACATTTTACATGTACACTTCCAACCTTTGGAGTAATCCAATTGTCCTTTCTTTTGCTCCATTGAGTCGTATACCACACATTTATTATAGGCGCGGGATCTCCAGTTTCCTTGTCACACTATACAAATTTTAAGATAAATAATGTATCATAACTAATAACAAAAAAATTAAATAATTACCTAACATAAAATTTTTAAGAAATATATGTTACCATCTCATACTCTACTTGACTGAATCCTTTAGTCCAACTACAATTTTGAATTTGCTGCTTAGATCTATTGATCAAGTTAATTTCACTTATATTCTGAAAATAACATAAGGCATTTATTTTCAAAAAAATAATAAAATAATTCTCATGAAAAAAGAATTGCAAAAAATTTAATATTATCTTATACAAATGACCCATAAAGATCAATCTATTTATCATCTGACGATAATTCCGGCGGACAACAGTCAAGAGCTCGTTTTACATAGTCGTGTGGTTTGAAGTGTTTGTGATACCCCGACAAATTAAATACCGGGTAGCTACTCCTTTATTCAAATTAATACAAAATGTCAAGTTGGTTCAATTCATAGCATCATTGTCGAAAATGATTTAACAATTTCTAGCCACCTAATACTTAAAAAGTGAGTTGTCAATTTTAATTAAATTCGATTAACATGTAATCCATTTTAATGTAAGAAATACTAATTCCACAACCACAACGCAGTCACAATAGGATAAGAATGGAATGACAATAAATCTGGAGGAATACTCCTCTAATAATCCAAATATTGAATACAACCAAACCCAAAGTCTGAATTACAAATTAATTACAACCCAAAAACTGAAATAAAACTGAATAAGTAAGATGTCTCTAAAAGAAAAGGGGCGACATGCCCTACATATGAGTGAATCTGAAATAGAGTCAAGACAGAAAGTGGAGGCATCTACTATCGAGGTCCTGTAACTTCCACAGCAGCTACAGCACGTCACCTGAATGGAACTCCTACACTTGGTGTCCTTGTGGCTGGGCACCTAAAAGGTTTTTACAAAAAAAGATTTGAAAGTAAACGGGTCAGATCCCGATTGTGAAAACAGTCTAAAATATAGCAAGTGTTTAATATAATAAAATAGTGAATATAAAGTACATGATAGTGCGTGCACTCACATGAGTTCCTCACCTCTCAACTAATTGTGCACTCCTATCGTACCCGTACCCGTTCTAGTTAATCCCATATCTAACTAGTCCAATACACAATATAACATTACTATACGATTCACAATTTAATTCCCGACATCGTCGTTTTAACAGAAAGTTTTACTTTTCTTCTTAGTTCCCAAAAATTAGTAATACTAATCACTAAAGATTTTTCCATTTTTAATTCTACTACAATGTTGCCATTATTCACACGTACATTTATACAGGATAATTCATTTCAATTAATAGTATATTTTCCTCATCATAAATATACAATACTGGCACCCCGAGGCTGAGCTGCGGTGCACACATACTCTGCTATCAAATCCCGGTACATCGCGTACATAAGGACTACGTATTCCAAATCTCTCAGGAATCGTTTTCAATAAACAACAATCACACATAATGGAGGCGAACATAGTTCACATCACATGGGTCACGCACATACCTACGCTCCCATGATCAGCAGACTTATTAAATTCTCAGTAAGTCCTTCTCTGACCTATGTCCTCGAGGTACCAATCTAAATCCCCCCGTAGGCACACAAAGATTAGATGGCCCTAATCGAACGCCGACCTCCCGTGATAGCAAGTATGGTAGGTATGTTATACACAAATAACTACATATACCAAGCATTCACACATCTTCGGTATCCCATAATATTAATAGAGGTATATTTCTCATTCTTATGCCGTCATTTAATGTTACACTGTTACGACTCCCCAATTTATATGCATTAAAGTTATCAACTCTCCTCACGTCGAAGTTTTAGATATTTATATCCTAACCCATAAACATCATCAGGTTTCTTACAAAACTCTAAGTTTTACTTCTCGACATACTTCCAATCTCACAACTATATCCACAAATCAACAAGGGAAGGATTACACTCAATTATATAAGTCTTCTGGATATTTTAAATAAAATCAGGCCAAAAAGCAATTCTGTCAACTCGTTAGAAATCTCATTCGAACGAGCTCGTTCGAACGAATGGCTTTGAACGAACTACCAACTCATTAGAAGGGGTACTGTCATCTCGTTAGAAGCTCGTTCGAACGAGGTCGTTCGAACGACGTGGGCAGGTCTTCTAATGAGATGGCAGACTGCGCCCAGAAAATTCCCAAATCGTTTTTCTTCATTATTATCTTCTCTAAATCCACCCTAAGACCATCCAAATTACATTTTAATATATGTCAACTATATTTAGTCACCCTAGGTCGCTTCTTGTCATATGTTTGGTGTCAAATCCTCTTAATCAACATATAATTATCCTAAATCCCCAATTTTACCCCAAACCCAATGAACAAGACCCAGAATTTCATTGTGTCCAATTATTCATCAAAAATCCGTTTTTAAATCATCATAATTACGATTTTGGATACTAAATTCGTCCATAGTCATTCTACATGAAATCCCTAACCCAACTTTAGAGTTTCTATAACAATTTCATCAGATTTTCCTCAAAACTTTTAAGACAAAATAGTTCCTACACTAAACATAGAAGAAATATTCAATGCACTTAAAAATATCAAATCACTTGCCTTAAATTCGTTCCTCAGATTGTTTTCGATGATTCAAGGTCGATTCTCTCCTCTTTCCGGTCACAAATCCTTTCCAATTTGATGGTGGTGAGTGTTTTTGGTTTGGAACCCTATGGTAACTCCTCTCTAACTCCCGTAGCCCACTTATAATGTTTTTTGCTGATAATGGCCTTAGTGGCTCTCTAAATAATATATAATTAACTCCTAAAATTCGTAGGTTTTAATCCCCTAATTTTTAAAATTACCAAAATACCCTTTTAGGTTGCCGGTTTGGCCTAAAAATGCCCCGGGACCCAAACAAAACCCCCCGCCAGTGTTTTCTGACTATTTCGATCCTTCCGAACACATTGGCGCACTCAAAATGACCATTCGATTGATAAAAATATAATTTACTTTTTAATTTAAATAATTTCGTTCCTGACGCGACTGACACGCGCGTCCCAACTAAATTTCCCAAATTGTCGTATTTCTGCCTCTTGACAATTTAAATATTTTCAATACCATATATATTCAGAGATATTCAATTTTATCATCACAATCAAATACCAACTCACATCTCGCTAGTATTTATATCCGGATTAATTCCCAATTAATTCTCATTTAATTTAATTAATCCCTTAAATAAAAATCAATAAAACTACGGGGTATTACAGTGTTCACAATGCATTTTTGATCGGAAGTTATCGAATTGAGTATGGAGTTGATCCATCACTACATACTTTATATTATATTCATTGGGCAATATAAACTTATCCTAGTTAATAGAAAAGAAAAAACATTAAAATGAACTTTACATGGGGATATGTTCTATATACGAGCGTATGTACAATGTCTCTCATGTATATGAACTGACCGAACATATATGAAAATTTAGACTGGACATATATTTCAAATCTCATGGTGCACTCAACTAGTGAGCATGTGTAGACACACAAAGATTAGTATGAATACACACGAACATCGCATGCTAATACCAATCAGATGTAAACGTTGTGTAAATGGAAAGGAATTTAATATGCACGTACATAAGGATATAATTTAAGACATCTCCCACTTATTCTCATATATTCATATTAACTGTGTACTACAAACTTAATGGCCCATGGGAATTTATAAATCTTAAATACTTGTTGAACAAACTAAGTATAATATAAATAGTGATGTCATGGACTTGGTTATTTCAAATATGACACTACTAGACCTAACTAACCTATAATAGAACAATCAATTGGAATGTATATTTATTCTATAACTAATTCAATCAAATTAAATAAAAATATCATAAATGTTGCTCTATGTACTACGCACTCGTATTAAACAAACTTTCTTCAATTCTATCTAACGATGATTTCATGTAACCTTTATATTTTGCTCGACTATGTTGTGTGTTTGGCTAGAGTCTTGAGTTCTGTATCTTGATCGGTGATAATTTTTTCAGTTTTTCCAATTCTCTATGCAAATTTTGAAAGTACAGTGTCTCCCATGTATATGAAATTACCTCGCATATATGAAATTGATACTCCATAAACTCATATATACCCTGATGAGATCGAGGCTCTAGTACTAGTGTTGGATAAGGTGCAGTCAGTGAATACCAATTCCCAAAGCCAATACCAATCGTGTGAGAAATCCAACTAGGAACATTAGGAGAGGTCCACATTTAGGTCACATTCCTCACCATGACTTCAATTGCAGTCATTGTGGTAGGAAGGTTCACCTTAGATGTTATTGCTATGACCTTAAAAATTCTCCTAGGAAGTTTAAGAATAAAGTCATTTCGTTCCCAAAACCCCCTGCGTCATTTCACTGCTACATGGGTTAAGAAATCGACCTTAGTGCCTTTAGGAATTAAAAATTTTTACTCTTGTTTGCTTTGACATGATACTTCCCATGGATGATTATGTTAGTCATGTTTTGCCATACGCTAGTCTTTGCTTCATGATATATATCTTGCTAGAGTTATGACATGTGTTTCTCTTTGTATTACATTTTTCATTTATTTGAGTTTTATTTAAAAAATACAAAAATATTTTATTTTGATAAATAAATTTAAAACACAAAAATATATTGTTTTTGAGTCAAAAATATTTTTTTTTTAAAACGCAAAATGATTTTCGATTTATTTTGGTGTCATGGGTTTTCATGTTTGATATGGCATATTGGAGTGTATGTACCCCCATCATTTCATTATCCATGTTGCTAGGACAGTTGGTCATCATTATAGATGCTTAGAATGATCTTAACCGTTGATTAATGGGCTCATTTCGAAGTTGATTTTCATTTGGATTCGAATTCGTATATATGCCATTACACACACATGCATGAGCTTACATGAATATTTGACTTCTCATGTGTATTTGAGTTTGGTGAGACGTTTTTCTCTCAATTTTGTCATCTATGTGTAATTAGACTTTGAAGGAGGTGTGCATGTAAGAACCATTTCTTTTGAGGAAAAATATTTCTTATATCGAAAAAATGATGAGTGTTTACAGAAAAGGGCTGCGAGAGTATAATAATCTCATCGTTAAAGCCACCATTTAAAAAAGATAAAGAAAAAATTAGGGCAACAAAAAGAATCATATGACAAAAATGGGTCCAATAGGGTTTCTCTAAGGTTGATACTAATGCCTCTGGTTATTTTTAGTTATGATAACCAATCATCCAAGTAAATTATATATGTGAAAATTGGGATTGTAATGGGGAATCTCACTTTTCACATAAAATTCCACGTGATTGAGAGTGATACTTCATACCACCTTTTGATAGGAAGGGTGTGTATGCACAATCATGGCTTAGTCCCTTCGAAATAGAAGGCCAATTGTGACACCCCTCCCAATTAAATACCGGGTGATCAGTCCTTTATTTAATTAATTCAAAGCGCCCGGTTGGTTCATTCTTAGCATCAGTGTCGTAAAATAATTTTCTTTATTAACCACCTAATAAATAATTAAGCTAAGTGTCAAAACATTTGATTTATAAATTAAGACCTATCGTTATGATTTAAAATGAAACCATTTTAATGAACACAATTAATAATATTAAACCAAATCATCCAACTGAAATATTCGAGCTAGATTTAACCAATCTAAATAATAAATCCCAATCACAGGACAATGAAATAAATAAAACAATACCAACAATAGCTAAATCCTGAAATGATAAGGAGTACAAATCTCTCTTTGAACTAAAAAGAAATATGGAAATGGGCGACACATTCCCTGTCTGAGGATAACTAGGTCGAAGACTGGAAAGTCAAGAACGGATTCGTCTACTGCAAGGACCTGCAACTTCCACGATAGCTGCAGCACATCGATGGTCCAAAGGTTTAAGCCTGACGCCCCTGTGTCTGGGCACCTGTAATATATATATCTATATAATAAAGTAGGAAACTTATGTATGTCATAAGATAGAACAATGATGTCATCAGGATAAATTCTTTTTGCACTTCCTATTTTGCCCTTGTAAATTTTAGATTCCCCCCTCCCCCCTTTTCTTTCTCAATACTTAATTCCCCCTCCTCTACTTTAATTCAAACACAATGACTATTTTGGTAAATTATTTCTCTTTTTACTCTCTCACCCACTCTTCCCTTCTTTCATGACAATATACCCTTTCCTCCTTAAATGTAGAGCCCCATTTTCTCTCACTTCTCCATTTTAATGGTATTATTTCTCTTCTCTCACTCATCTGAGATAGCCCCTAAAACCCTATTTGTCTCCACATTATCTCCCTCTCCCTGTCCCTCACCCGCCTCTCCGCCCTCATCTCGGGGTTCGTCGCCCCGTCTTCCTTCCCCTCGTTGCCTCTCTCTCTCACACATCTCTACGGGTTCAAGCCCCGTCCTCCTTTTCCTCACTACCTCTCTCTCTCAGCACTCCTACGTGTTAAAAATATATGGGTGTGTCTAAATCCTCTATCTCACTCACTCACTTTTGTATTTGAACTTTTAGGGTTTGTAGTTTTGTCATTTTTGGGACTGTTGAAATCGATTTGAGTTCTAATTCGTGTTTAATTTTTTTTAGGTATTAATTGGAGTTTCTAATTTGTTTTTCGGGTTCAAGATATATGAGGTATACTATCTGCTCTGTTTTCTCTTCTATTTTAGTTTCTAATTGATGTTGCCTTTATCAGTATAAAAGGGAGAAGTTGTATATCCAGAAATTAACATCGTTGTCTTTGGGTTCTATGCTTTCAGATATAAGGGTTATATTTGGGTTTTATGATTTCGGATAACTTTGTTTTTTGGAAAGTTTTTGTCAATTAGTTTGATGTTGAGGGTTTACGTTTAGATTAATTATTTAACAGGACCCGAAAGATACCAACATTATTTTGAGGGTTTAATTCTGATATACTTTTGTGTGTTCTGATACCAACATTGTCCACGATCTTCATGTTTTTCCCAATAATGGGTTCACAATAATGCGTTTTGAACAAATTTATCTTTTTTTAATTGTCTGACGCACTTGATTTTATTTTTATGTAGCATACTACATAATTACTTCTCCAGTTTATATATATATTGTATGTAAGAATTTTTATATTTCTTCTAACACAACATCTTCAATCACTTATCTTTTGTTTGTTTTGGTTATTACTTGTGACACCCCGGCTAATTAAATACCGGGTAGCTACTCCTTTATTAAATCAATAAAAAATGCGAAGTTGGTTCAGTTAATAGCATCAGTGTCGAAAACATTTTAATTATTACTAACCACCTAGTATTTAAAAAGTAAGTTGCCAAATTTTAAATTAAGTCTGATTAACATACAGTAAAATAATAATGAAAGAATAACAACCATTCACCATAACTAAGCAATAGAATAACCAACAAAATAATAAGTCCGGAGGAAAACTCCTCACAACAATCCCACAACTGAAATAAGTAAAACAATATATCCTGAATTAATTACATGCCAAAAGTCTGAAAATCTGAAATAGGAAATGTTTCTAATAGAAATTGGCGACATGCCCTATAACTGATGAAACTGAATATAGAGTCAAGATAGATGAAGCGTCTACTAGCAAAGTCTTGTAACTTCCACAAACAGCTACAGCTCGTCACCTGAATGAGGATCCTAAGCATGGTGTCCTTGTGGCTGGGCACCTAAAATGGTTTTTACAAAAAAATAGATTTGAAAGCAAACGGGTCAGAGCCCGAAAGTGGAGAGTATTTTAAAATAGCAAGTGTTTTAATAACATTAAAATAATGAATGCAAAATACATGTTAGGACGTGCACTCACATGAAATATTCACATCTCGACTAATTGTGCACTCCTAACGTACCATACCCATCTAAGTGATATACGTAACTAACCAAAACGTAATAAGTTCTACCCCTTACTACTCGATTCTCATTATGCATTCTAGCGTTATCAACTAAATAGAGGGCGTTACTTAAACTTGGATTCTCAATTATTAGCAATACAATTCTCTACCGGTTATCCCGTTATAACTTCTCAAAACATTACCATAATTATACTCATAATACTTAACATGAAAGTTCTCATTATTTAAGTGTATATTATTCACGTCATAAATATACAATACAAGCACCCCGACACTAAGCTGCGGTGCACACATACTCTGCTATCCATCCCGGTACATCACGTACATAAGGATCACGCATTCCGAATCTCTCAGGAATCGTTCTCAGATAACATCAATCACAAACAATGGAGGCGAACACAGTCACATCACATGGGTCACGCACATACCTAAGCTCCCACGATCAGCAGACTTATTAATATACCAATAAGTCCTTCTCTGACCTATGTTCTCGAGGTACCAATCTAAATCCGGGCAACACAAGGATTAGAGGGCCCTAAGCGAACGTAAACCTCTCGTGATAGCAAGTATGGTAGGTATGTCATACACATAAAATCATATACATATACTAAGTATGCACACATCTTAGTAATCACCATAATTTATTTGTGGTACACTTCTCATTCTCGTACTGACTCATAATGTTACACAATTTACATATTCCCGGTTAATATAATTATTCAAGCCGTCAATTGTTCTCACGTCGTAATAGACACTCACGTCCTAATCCATAATTTCCATTTGGTTCAAATCACACTTCTATGTTTTACTCCTCATTATATCCCAAATATCGCAAATATATCAATTAATCATCAAGGAAATGTTATCTATACATTTAAACAAGGTTACGGGACACGCGAAATCAAAACAGGCCAAAAAGCCTAAACTCTCAGCTCGTTAGAAGTCTCGTTCGAACGAGGCTGTTCGAACGAGAGTTCGTTCGAACGAAGTGGGCTTTTTAGCGAGTTCTCGTTCGAACGAAAGTCATCGAACGAACATCCCTCTCGTTATAAGTCAAACTGTCAACTCGTTAGAAGCTCGTTCGAACGAGCTCGTTCGAACGACCTAGGCAGGTCTTCTAACGAGAGGCCAGTTTCGAGCCCAGATTTTCCCCTTTTCGTTTTTCCAACTTTTCTTCACCTCTAATCACATTCAAACATCAATCCAACAATTGTTAAAGGTTTCTAATCATTCCTAAACATACTTAGGTCATATAATAACATGTTTATGGGGTTAATTCATCCTAATCATCACCCAATTATCAAGTCTCTACATTTTTCCCCAATCTCAAGAACATGAACCCTAGAAATTTGTAAGATCATCAATGGTCATAATTAAATCCGTTTTTGTTTCATAAAAGATATATTATCATCAGAATAATCACCTAAATACAATTCTACATGCGATTCCTCATCAAAATGTAAGTTTCTAATTCCAATTTAATGGGTTTTCATCAATCTCCCAAAAACAATGAAATTTTCAGAAATGTCTAAGCATGGAAGAAACATTCAATGCAATTAACGTAATTAAACCACTTGCCTCTGATATATCTCTGAATTTGATGTTGAAGATTGAATTGTTCTCTCTCTCTCTCTCTCTCTCTGCAGAATTTCTTCTCTCTCTCTCTCTCTACAACTTCTTCTCTAAAGATGACAATGGTGGCTAGAGGTTGTCTTAGGAAACCCTAAACCTATTTCCAATAACTCCCGTAGCCCATTAAGTCAATTAGTGAAGTTAGTGGGTTTAGTGGGTAAAGGTTAAGTCAGATTTTAATTCCTAATTTTCCTGGGTTTTAATTCCCAAAATTCCAAAATTACCAAACTACCCTTATACGTTGCTGGTATGGCCTAAAAATGCCCCGGGACCCAAACTAAACCCCCGGCTAGTGTTTTCTGACTATTTCGACCCTTCCGGAAGCGTTGGCGCACTCAAAATGACCATATGGTTAATAGAAATAAAATTCACTTTTTAGTTAAAATAATTATATTCCTGACGCGACTGTCACACGCGTCTCAACAAAGTTTCCCGAATTGCCGTATATCAATCTCACGACAATTTGATAATTCAATATTCATATATAGACATATATACTCACTAAAATAAAATACCAACTCGCATCTCGCTAGTATTTTAATTCGGATTAATTTCCAATTAATACACATTTAATTCAATTAATCCCATAAATAAATATCACAAAAATACGGGGTATTACATTACTATTACCTAACGAGATCATGAATGCATTTGGTTTATTAATTTAATTATTTTTTTATGGTTTTCCTGTCCATACCATAATTTGGGTTTATTTCATGTCTAACTTTCATCTTATATTTTATTTTTTTAGATGCTAGACTTTACTTTGATTTCTTTCATTGGAGGTGATGTTGGGGAATTCTCTCTCGCCCGTCTCTTTCGAGCCTCCCTCATCTTAGGTACCTAATATGTCTCTTATTCATTTTTTTATTTTTCATTATGTTCCTATTGAATTTTAACATTATATTATTTTTTCCCATTTTTGTAGAAAATAAGTAAATAGAAATTCAAAATTTGAATTTGGTGTTGTATTTGATGTCTCTCTGTGGGTGTGTTATATGTGTGCTAATGTATTGATATTTATTTTTTGGATGTGGTTTTGATAAGCATTTAAATTGTTTTATGTTCAGGAATTTTTTCCTAATAAATATGTTTTAAGTTCATGTAACATGTTCTTTTTGTTGTTCTGTTTTAGAAAAAAAGGTGATGATTCCACTACTTTTATTTGGACGAGTCTCTCTTTAACGCTTTGATTGAATATTTAATCTGGGTCTTGTCTTTGAAATATGAACATCTTGGGGTTATGAATACCCATTGAAAAATGAGTGAAATTCATAACAATTTGTGATTAGGTTCTAAACAAACTGGTTAATCATTGTGTAATAAGAGATTAGGATTTTTTGTTACCTTTGGCTTTAGATCTATCGACTCTTCTAAAAAGAGGATATTGCATCTTGGGATTGCCTACTGACTTTGGATCTTGAATCTGAGATCGAGTCTTCATTTCTTTAATCACTGCCTTTTCATCTCTTTGTCTACATATCTTACTTCCAATTATCTGGGCAAACAACTATAATTCTTCCATTTTAGGGACACCTGTGTCATCTTCAAAATCCCCACCAGTTGCATATAAGTGGTCAACAACATACTGGTGATCATAAGGAAGTAAACCAATAGTTCTTGGGTAAAGAGGGCACCAGTCTATGATCAGTGCACCTTAACACTTGATTTCTTGATTGTGAATTTTTTTGAAATTCTTATTAATATCCCATTGTCTAATCTGCTTATTTTTTGGATCTTTATCCTGGGATGAATTATGTGGTTGGGGGTTGCCAATTCTCCTTCCTCAAGGCTCTCAATTTTGATATATTGGACTGAATTGTCTTCAGGGGACTATTCAAACTCCTTCATTTCTTTTCCTGTTCAAGCAAACTACTACTGCTTTATTTGGCAATACCACTGGTCTTTCTTTGGTGGATTAGAAACTACCTTTATATGCATATCTTTTTTGTCTTTCTTTGGATGAGAGCTATTGTTTGAGGGATTAAACAAACATGAATTATGGTCATGACCTTTCTATGAGGAAATGGTGCAATATTTAGGCAAATATTGCACATAAACTTTCTGTCAAAAACCACCACCACCACATCTAATCCAAACATAATATTTGTTACTCCTTTATTTTTTTCTTTCTAGGGTTCTCTATGGCATGAGGTTCAATTGTTTTTTTAGATATCACCAGTGTATGAGTTAGATTTTATATTTTGATCTAACCCTTGACCATGAATTTATTTTATCACTAGAATGGAAATAAGATAATAGTGGTTGAGTATCCATACTCAAACAAATAAATCACACTTTTATTTTCTTATCACATATTTTATATTTTTCTCACTTTCATTCTCTTTCTAGAGTGGTTGATTTTAAGCCACCTAAATTCTATAGGCCTGCAAGCACACTTAGTATTAATTTAATTAAAGTTATAGCTATGATTTTGTCTTTTATTCAAAGTGCAGAAGCATAACTTGACTTAGCATTTAGCATGTTGATTAAGGTTTTGTTCAGTCAAAGAAGGGTTCATCATTTCTGGAAGTGTTTTGGACTGGATTGATGATACAACAATTTATATTACAAGTATAAGAAGGGGCATTTGAAGGTTCTGTTTAATAAAACCTGATGAGCTTCTTATGTGGATCAATACACCAAATCTTAGTGGTTACAGATGAATATAACTTGTCTTAATTAAACATAACCTTAACATGTGTTAGAGATGAATACACCCTTCAAGTACAATGCTTTGATTAGACAAGAAGCGGCATTTTAAGTCTCTGTTTGTGGGTCAGTACACCAATTCTTGCAAAGCTTGATTAAAAAAACAAGAAGTACAATGAATATAACTTGGCTACTTTTGATTAAATAGAACCTTAATCAACATGAATAAAATCTTAAAAAGCTTGATTAAAAAATACACCCTTCTTACAAGGGTGTATTCATGAATATAACTTGGCTGATTTTGTAAGATTAAATAGAACCTTAACATGTTCATCATGTCTTAGTGGTTACAGATGAATCTTAGCGGTGTACTGATTTTGTGGTCAGTATACCAAATCAAGTACAATTCACAAAGAATAGTAAATGTGTTAGACATTAATAGTAAATAGCAAATATAGCTTTTGTAACAGTGGTTACAGGTGTTAGAGGTGAATTGAATCATGTTTTTTGCACCAAAACATTATTTGTTAATATTGTTTGCATTCGATTCTATATTGATCTTATGATTGAGATCAAAGCATTCATGTTACATATTGTTTGTCCAAATGCCTACAAACTTGGTTATGAATCCCAATTTTTTTATTTACCAATATATAATTTGGACTTTAATCCATCGATAGGACTTGACCTTCCTCATTCCCTCACTTTCTCACCTTAACTAATCTTTTAACTTTTAGGATTTTTGAGGTTTAAATCTGCCTCAGTACTTATTCGTGTATATATTTATGGGTATTTGGGTTCGCACTTAATAATTTGGTGTTTGTATTTGCTTTTTGCTGTTCGGATCGAGTAGGTGCGCTGTTGCAAATATTTATTTCTCAATATAGCTTATCATTAACTTTGGGGTTGATGGTCTAATATTTTACATATGCAGTTGGTGATGCCTCAGTTCGTACATGTTTTCCTCATAGAGAGAGTGGATAGTTCCATTATGCATAATATAGTCGGTGTAATGAGAGGAGATTGTGAGAAGAAGAAAGATAATGAAGTTTTAAAACTGTGAAGGCAAAAAAAAGGAGGGCTGATGAAGAAAGAAAGTATACCGGTATTGAAGGGGAAAAGGCGGAGGAAGATAGAATTCAACTGGGGAGGTTAATGGGTGAAGTTGATGAAGCGAAATCGAAATTCATTTTGAAGACCTTAAAGTCTCAGGTATACTCTCCCTCATTCCATCACCGTCTCAAATGAACTACTGTTTTAACTTGTAGGATTTTTGAGGTTTAAATCTGCCTCGGTACTTATTCGTGTATGTATTTATGCGTATTTGGGTTCGCACTTAATAATTTGATGTTTGTATTTTCTTCTTGCTTTTCGGACTATTCAAGTAGGTGTGTTACAAATATTAGGGTATTTGGTGTATTTGGGTTCCAGACTATATAGGAGGTGTTATCTCAAGGTTTTAGTGTGCCTCACATATTTCATACAATATATTTTTGAAGTGTCTTATATGACTTTGTATTTGTTGCTCCCGATGTGAAGAGGTGGCTTTGATGACATATTATTGGGCATTGATTATCAACCTTTGAGTCAAAGGTGTTGTTATATTTTATGTTTAGTTTTTGGTGTCAATCTCTCACCTCAACATAGACACACCACGCTAAGCCCTTAAAATACATAACATTGGAACTTTGTATATAATTAGTTGTGTTTATATATGTTCTCAGGGTACAATATAATTAATACCCTTAATGTCGATACGCTTTAAACCTTTTAATTTTGGTTAATTAGTGAAGGTTAAAAGTCCAATGATGAAAAATGAAGTAGTGAAAATTTTATTTGAGTGAGCTTCGTTTAGAGTCGGCAGTCAATTGAATTAGCCCAATGTGCTCAAAATCCTACAGTATTTTATCAAGACGGTGGCATTTAATTCCAACCTATAGTTTAAGTTTTGATTTAATTAATTTTTCCAAGTGTAATTGGCAGTGTTCCAAATGTGGTAGGACTTGCAATATTTCATATTACCTCACAGCGAAAACCTCCTAAGACCGTTGGAGTATGAAGCTAATGTTTTTCAACAAATTAGTGTTTACTGAACTAGATGTTCATTTGATACATTTTTTGTCATAACTGTACAATTATGATATTGTTGTTGTTATAGTATTTTTTATTTATTTTTTAAATAGGGTGTATAGTTCTATAAATAAACGAGATTTCGCCCAAATTTTCTAGAATGTTTACACATTGTGTCATAAAAAACTTTATGACTTAAGTTATTATTTTATGGATATGTTGTTGTTTACGCAAGGATGAAGACGGACTATTAGTATTGTTCGACTATTTTTTTTAAGCACGGTGAATTGTCCTATAAATAAATGGATTTTTGCGCAAATAATTAAAAATTACACTTATTTGTGTTGTAAAAAAACTTTGTGAAATAATAATATATGTATTAACTTTATGGTTTTCAATTATATATAAATAGTTGTTGACACATGGTGACTCCATCCCCTCATTTTACATTTCTTGTTAATGTTCTTTAATTGAATAATGCATCTATCCCACGCAAGACCTTATTGTCATTAGAAACTTTGTGTCATCGTATATGTTCCTATTCAAGTCGTGCCTTTAGGCACAAAGATTTTTTTATTTTTTTTAAATAGGATTGGATAGTCCTATAAACAAAGACTTTTTTTCTTAGTTTTAAAAATTATTTACACCTTTTTTTGTTATATATATTTTTTTACTTAAATTATACACAACTTAATGATTTGGATATTCTTATTATCAAACGTGTTTATGTGTTACACATTAATGTTGTTTATACAATGTCCAAGACGGACTATTAGTGTTGTTGAAGTTTTTTTCTTTCTATACCAGGTTGATAGACTATAATTAGAGGAAATTTTTACTAATTTTTTTATAATTTTTTGTGTTATAAAAGACCTTTTGGACTTAAATTATAAATGACTTAATAATATAGAAAATTATCATTGTGCCTTCAGGAACAAACATACCCTAGTATAGATACATATACACACACACACAAGAAGAAAAGGTAATAGGAAACGGGTCAGAGCCCGAGTGTAAAACAGCTTAAAAAATTGGTTTAGCCAGTATTTAAATTTCTTACTAGCTCATATGACACAGATGTTAGTACGCGACACTCTCTTGAGAATTTTTACCTCTCATCTAGGGTGAACACATATCGTACTACTAAAACAACTCATAAGTCCAACCCAATTCTCCTTCCATAAATTCTAATTCGCGAGATCGTATGTCTATGATTTAATTAAGATGCCATATTCTTAAGGATTATTTAAGTCAATTTTGAATTTCTCAGCACTGTTGTGAAGTTCCAAGCACTTACCATAATTAGGAGCATTTATTAAATATTTATCTACATATACGCACCGTAGATTCCAGACATATGTATGAATATACTAATTACTCATATAATATATATACTAATCGACACCCCACATAAAATATATGGTGTTGGAATACTCTGTTATCAAGTCCCCGTATCTCTCGTATAAAGGGAAATACTAGTTCGGAATCACTCTCGAACAATATTAACACAATACACACATAATGGAGGCGAAGCATACTTCCAAGTCACTAAGAGGTCAGCACATACCCTCGCGTCTCTTAGGACCGTGAGACTATCATTCTCAGATAGCCTATACCGAGGAATCCTATGTTCTAGGGTACGAATAAATATCCCCCAAAAAGGCCCCATCGAGATAAGACTGTCCCGACACGGCAACCTTCGTGATAGCAAGTAGCGCGAGTATGATTACA
Organism: Sambucus nigra; assembly: GCA_949130495.1. Lineage (NCBI taxonomy): Eukaryota > Viridiplantae > Streptophyta > Magnoliopsida > Dipsacales > Adoxaceae > Sambucus > Sambucus nigra. The sequence continues at coordinate 55,448,441 of OX422217.1, read as the reverse complement.
CACAAATATATACATTATACACAAACACTCATATATATATATATATATATATATATACACACACACACACATTTTCACATATTTCAATTAGGTTCGCCCACGACCCATAATAATATTTTAACTATACGTGGCACAAATCACCCAAGTCCTATGTATTATTAACCCCTTTCTTTTTATTCCCAATTTTCGTCATTTCATAAGTACTTATCATCCCTCGAAGTGTTTTCTTAAGCTAAATGTAAATTCAGTATGCGTACCCTCACTAACATACAGGTCTAAGTCTTCCTAGAGTCCCCCAATACCTCACTTAACCTATGCACGATTTCTATCCCATTTTATACCCCCGTTATCTCACGGTTACAGCTCACATAAAATTACATTTTTTCGAATGCTACTCAGACCTTATTGGTCCTCCCCATGACCCATTATGATCTTTAATTTAAACCCAAGGGCTCCTATGCATTTTAATCAAATTAATCGAAAAAGGGAAAAAATTATCCAATTCCCAGAAGGGGTCGATTGATCGATGAAAAGGGTTCAATCGATCGTAAAATCGATCAATCGACATTCTTGAGTCGATCGATCAATCGAGAAGTTCTTGCCTAGATTCTGCAAATTCATACCTACGGGTTTCTTCCATAAATCTTACCCAAATTTCCATTAGCAAGTCTCAAACTCCCAACCAACCACAAGGATCATTATATAAACAATAATATATGATTTCCAACATAAGATTTCCATTAATTCATCAAGAATCATCATCAAACTAATTAAATTCAAGGATATATCTTCAACCCTAGTTTGATTTGATTTCCCAAGAAATTCATTGAATAAAATATTTCTATCTATAATGGATATAAATTTTTTTTCACTAACCTAAATTCAACAAGGAATCATCCTAACATGGTTTCTATTATGCAATTTTCAACAATTTGTCGTGAACATCAATTATCTTTTATTGAATATCAATATTTTCCTCCTACACTAGCATGGGTGTGATATCAACTAAGATTACAGCAAGATAGATACTCGCCTCAGAGATAAAGTTCTGATTCGCTGGTGTTGATGGGTATGGTTGCGTCCCTCGTTTCCCGATCTACGCGTTGATGGTGAAAGATGGCAAAGATGGTTTAGTTTTGTGGCTTTCCTCCTTGGAAGGCTTCGCTCTTCTCTCTTTCTTAGCCTCTCTGCAACTCTACAACTTCTAACCCTTCAGGACTCTAACTCCCATCAGATATAACTCTTCAATTTTCGTCCATAATTAAGCCTTAAATAGGATAATTACTAAAATGTCGTCCCGAGTTGTCGGTAAGGCCTAAAAACGTCCCGAGAACCAAACTAAACTCCCGGGTACACTTTTCTGACTATCTTGACCCTTTTGGACACGTTGGCGCACTCAAAATGACCATACAGACGACTTATAATTCAATTACTTTTTATTCCATTAATTTAATCCCGACACGACACTTGCGTGTCCCGACTTAATTTTTATAATTGTGGTAATATTCACTCGCGATAATTTTGATAAATTCAGTTCTACTCATTAAGTAATTTCCACCAAATAATTACTAACTCTCGTCATGCTAGTAAATATTTATTTTTAAAATCCGTATTAATATTAAATTAATTTATCCCAGTTTAATTTAATTAATTCCATAATTAAATGCCATAAAAATATGGGGTATTATATACTTCCCCCAATAACGGAATTTCGTCCTGAAATTCAGAAAATAAGGCATACCTGGTAAAAATAAATCTTGGTATTTTTCGCGCATATCGGCCTAGCGCTCCCAAGTGGAATCCTCCACGTTATGATGCTCCCACTAGACCCATACAAGTGGGACTACCTTCGACCTCAATCTCCGCTCGCTATAATCTACACTACAAAAAAAGTACTTTTTAAGACTGGACTTTCTGAGACGGCAAAATTTGAGTCTCTAAAACCCATCTTTTGAGACGGGTAAAATTAACTGTTTTAAAACTAATAGTTTTTAAGACAGCTAAGTTTACCTGTCTCTAAAAGTAATACTAAAGAGACAGTATATTAGTAGCCGTCTCAAAAGGTAATACTAAAGAGACAGCATAATAGTAGCCGTCTCAAAAGGTATACTTAATGAGACGGCTAAAACGAATTGAATTCCCTCTTTATCAATTTTACTCCCGCCTCTTTCTATTGTCCTAAAAAAACAAAAACAAAAAAGAAAGGAAAAATGACAAACAAAAACAAGTCGGTGTTATTTTCATTCGTTCATTCCCGCTTCTTCGACCGTTTTTTCTCCCCTGGACTTCTTTTTCACCTCCACGCGATTTTCCTCCTCGGAGGCGCTCTTTCTTCGCTCAGCCTCCATGTTGATTACCATCACTGTTCTAATTATCTATGTTAAGTAATTTAAGATTTATAAATGTCTTTTTTCTTTTATGCATTTAATCTTGGTTATATATGAATATGATAATCGATTAGGTTTTTGATTTAAAATTATGATAGATTTGAATCTGACAATCTAGACAATGGATCCTTCCATTTCAGGATCTAATTAGGTATATTTAGTTTTGATTTTTTTTTTGTCTTAACGTTTAGATTTGGTTTGTTGATTTATTTTTTAAGGTATTAGGTGAAGTGTTTGTTTTGAATTTTACTCTATTATATCTACTTTCTTACAAACAATCACTTTAGGGTTTGCTACAGCTGTAAATTATTTGTTTTCTCTTATAGGTTGATTTTACATAGTTGAGCATGTATCACTCATGATAATGGGTTGTTTATATTTTATTTTTGAATCACCCCTGTAGATACTACTGATTGTATTTGTATTTTATAATTCGAAAAGAGAAAAAATGAAATCATTGTTGTATTGGTGAATCATTTTATTATACAATCATTCATTATATTCTTACTAAGCAAATATTATATAAAGGAAAATTCTAGGTGTACCACATTTTGAAACCAAATTGAAATTGTATGCCTACGTGGCATGCGAAGATTGGTTAATTCTTTATGGACGTGGGTCCACGCCAATGGAATAAACCCATCTCCGCAACCCACGTAGGCATGCGATTTCAATGATGTTTAAAAATGCGGTACATGTAGAATTACTCTTATATAAAAGAAGGATAGTACACAAATTAGTATTAGAAATTTCAAATTGAACAATATATTTAACTTTATTCCATGAGTTATAGTTCGATCATGTAGATTATGGTAGTTTGTACAAACACCCATTTGTTTTTTCATATTTGGCTCCATTCCTGATACACATGTTTTTCATTTATGGGTATTTGACAGGGAGCTACGGCTTGCGTGGCCATTTTTTCATTCATTTTGAAATATTTTATCTAAGCATGAACATTGAAGTTACAACGTTGAATTGATACGAAAAAGAGGTAATTATGATTCTTAATTATTGATCTATATCATTAATTTTTGTACATATGATACGTAGTGGTGATATGAAGTTGAGGGCGAGCCAATTGAAAACTTGAATTGATTTGTAGTGGTGATAGGAGGTTGAGGGTGAGCCAATTAAAAACTCGGATTGCCAGTTAGTTGTTGTAGTATGTTTTTAGATTAATATAAGATAATATTTGTTTACTAGTTTATGCGAATTTTATTTAGATTAATGACATGTTTGTTTGTGTTAATGAATTAATGTCCTTTGCAAGTAGTTAATGCCATCGAAGTTAGAATTATTGATTGTCTATACTTGCTTGTGTAAGTTTAATATTCGATACAAAAGTAATTTAAGGGAAGTGACCGTGTCCAAATCAAACATCAGATTTTGAAAATAATTTGTGTACTGTCATTTTGGGCTTAAAATTGGGATTTAGGGGTGAAAACTCAAAATAGCAAACAAGTGGCCCAAATAGAGGCACGGACATCCACATAGGGAAAAAAATAACTTTTTGGAAGTATCTGCATCATAATCTAACTCTCGGTTTATGAAATTAACTAGTAAGCATTCGTTTTTGGGTTTAAACTGGGCTTTTTGGGGGTGAAAATTGAAAACAATAATGAAGTAGCGTGAATAGAGACATAGATACCCCAAAAGGTATCGTGTCCTTTCCAGACTCGAGTTTCAAAATTAATTAGTTTACACTTGTTTTGGTGTTAAAAATATAATTGAAGGGGCGAAAGCTGAAAATACAACCAAGTTTTTTGAAGGCACAAACTCCCCAAGAGGTTCAAATGTAAATTGTAGGAAGTGTTTATGTCGTAATCGGGCTCCTGATTGTTCGAAATTGACTAGCAGACATTTGTTTTGGGGTTTAAAAGGGAACTTAGGTGGGAAAAACTCAAAACAACAATTGTGTGGCCCGGATAAAGGTGCATACACCTCAAGAGGGCTTGTAGGAAGTGGAAAGTCTCGTCAGACTCCTGGTTTTTAAAATTGACTAGTAAGTGTTCGTTTTGGGACTAAAATGGGATTTAGAGGGAAAACCTTCAAAACACATTAAAGTGGCCTAGACAGACTAACAACCACCCTAAGAGGTACAAAAGTAACTTACAGGAAGTGTCAGTGTCCTCATTGGACTACCGGTTCTCAAAATGACTAGTAGATGTTCGTTTGGGGGTTAAAAGTGGGCATTGAGGTGTGAAAAGAAAAAACAAAAATGAAGTGTACCGGAAGGAGGCACTCATAATCGAGAAGATATTAAAGAAATTTAAACGAAGTTCCCATGGCGCAGAAAGAGGCATGAAAATCCATAGATGTACAAAAATAACTTGTAGGAAGTGTCTGTGTCCTCATCGGACTCTTGGTTTCCAAATTGACAAGTAAACATTCATGTTGATGGTTAAAAGTGGGCTTATGAAGGTTAAAATGGTGTTGACAAGCTTCTTGATTATTGTGTCTTGCTCCAACAGAAGAAAATATGATGTTTTCATGGTTGGGGACCTGTGGTGGAATCATCAATTTAATCCCAATGTCGGTTGAAGAACCACACCGAATCAGCTTCTACTGCATATCCCTCCTCATTGTGGTGGTAACTATAGTAAGCATGTGTTTGGGTCGTGATATCTAAAATTGCATGACCAAAACTGGCCTCTCAAAAAACTAAGTACTTCGGTTGTGGCTTTGTCATGCTGTTTGCCAAGCCCTCGATATTTTTACCGTCGCCAATGGTTATGTATACAGGGGAAGATAGGTCAATCACTAGAGCACACATTCCATCTACAATGTGTCATGTTGCTGAAGCTTTTTTAATTGAGTAAAGGGAGCAGTCCTTTTGGATGCCTTTTAAGGGACACGATACCGGTGAGTATAGGGTTTGAACGGTTTAGTTTCACTAGTTTCAGGCGCAAAATCGATCTCTATTCGGCAGTCTATATCTAAGGTTGATAGGATGCACTTCTCTCGATAAACCTGGCCCATGAATCCCATCTTTTATTGTCATTATTAGGATAGTTATCTGCATACGGGAGGTCTCCTACAAACAACATTGCTTTTCCTTTCGTTGGATTAATGTCTTGTTTGAATCATAACTCTGAACAATATCCTCTATTAGACCAAAAGTATATGGAACATCAGGGCCAACTTCTGGAGGAGTTATTAAAGAAAAAAATTCGGGATGTATGTCTAGTACCAATTTTATACTAATATTTGGTATCGAACTCCAAATTCTTAATGGTACAGCGGTGGATGTAACCCGAAGTATAATTGTAAAATTATAGGTATTCATTTTGCGAGTGGCCTTATTCTTGTGCTTGCTTTTTTCACTCCGATAATGGACTGTGCTTAGACCAAGTTCATGCATAGTAACCCACTGACTCATTGTGAATGGTTTGATGATTCCATCCGGTGGTAAGCCGTAATCACTCCAACAGCATCAACAATGGCCTTTCTCTGAGTCAGTTGGCTTTCCATTATATTGCGGGCAAGTTCAAGAGGCTATTTTCTTGAAACTCTAGAACAATATGTAAAAAAGATATCTGGTGATGCATATACTTTTTATATCAAGTTACCAGTAAAGAAAAGTATGGTAGGAAAAGATCAAGGTGATAAAATAAACACTCACCTTTTATTAACCTTCCAGATAAATGATATTCTCTTAGTTTAAAATTGGCTAAAGGTATTGGGATATAACTTTGCAAGGCTTATACTGCAAGAAGAAAGAAGCACCAATTTATAATTATCGTCTAGAGGCTCAAAATATAAAAAGTGAGAAATTATGAAAATAAGATAAAAGAGGAAGGTGTAAGATGAACAAAAATATAGTGTATCCCAATCATAGTTACCAACATAAACCTCTCATGCACTTGTGCATACAAGTATTGAAAGGCCATTCAAATTATATGAACTCTTTTAATTACATTGGTTGGGTTCCTTTTTATTTTGTTTACATCTTACCAGAGGAGAATGAAACCATCTTCTATCATCATTATCATCTATTAGAATTCAGATTAGATAGAGCCAAAGGTTTAGTTTGGTAAGGCAAAATATTTTTCCAACCCTAATTCTATTTTGAAAAGTTACTTGGAATCTTTTAAGACACCTTTATGAAAAAAAAAATAACTACAAATTAGAAGTGGGAAAATCATCAATAAAAATAAAAAATTGACACACAAAAATGATAATTATGTGAAAATGAGAGAAAGTACAATGAAGTACCAAATCATGGGCACGGTATCAACAATGCTCAAGCGCGCTTATAGTGATCATTTTATTTTCGCTATAGCACTAACCCATGTTAGTTGAGTCAATGGTCCCCTATAGATAACAACTTATACATATGAAGGCCAAATGTCGACCAAAGTCTCTTTCACGATGTAGTGTGTTTTCACAAACTGCAAGAAGGTAAAATGCTCAGATCCAAATTTGATGTATGCTTGGGTTGTAGAAGAACTTTATTCAAACACACATTTGAGCAAACCAAGTTTTAAATTATCTTACAAATGATAGCTTCAGGGGCAGCTCGAGATGAAGGGGAACTCCCAGTTAGATTACTAGCTGACATTGACAGCTTATTTATGGCTTGTTAAGGACTTACCTTTCACTACAAGCTTAGCATGTCTGGTTCTGCTTCTCGTTCATTATCCTCGGCAACATTTCTTGATAGTCCATCACTAAATGTTGTTTCGAAAAACCAATATTGTCTTCACAGGAGCTTTAGTAATCAATTTCACACCTCCTCTCTTCATATTCCACTATTAGAAGTTGGAACTTCTCCTCCATTGTTTGAAGAAATTCCTATCTTGAGCCTTGACGAAACTGGTTATAATAATGAAGTCAATAAATTTTGCTCTCCCATAGTGGAATGAGATCTTGAAGCAAATGGCCAATTCGCCATTGTTCTAGTCCATGGTTTTGGAGGGGGAGTCTTTTCATGGAGGCATGTAATGAGTGTACTGGCTCGGCAGGTTAGTTGTACTGTGGCTATTTTTTACCGACCTGGTTGGGGTTTGACATCGAGGCCACGGCGGCAGGATTGGTAGGAAAATTAATTGCCTAACCCGTACAAGCTTGAAACTCAGATTAACCTGCTTCTTTCATTTTGTTCGGAGATGGGTTTTTCTTCACTTGTTCTGGTTGGTCATGATGATGGAGGCTTACTTGCATTGAACACTACACAAAGAGTGCAGGCATCAGCAAATTCTGTCAATGTTAAAATTAAGGGGGTGGTATTACTGAATGTAAGCTTGTCGAGAGATGTCGTTCCTGCCTTTGCTTGAATTCTTATGCGCACTTACCTTGGAAAGAAACACTTGGTTCGTCCCCTACTTCGTATAGAAATCACTCAAGTGGTTAACCGGTGAGCATGGTATGATGCTACCAAGCTTACAACAGAAGTTTTAAGTCTCTACAAGGCCCCATTATGTGTAGAAGGTTGGGATGAAGCACTTCATGAGATATGTAGATTATCATTTGAATACGTGCTCTTGCAACAAAATGCATCTTCGTTATTGAAATCATTCGAAGACATCCCAGCGTTGGTCATCGCAGGAGCTGAAGATGCCCTTGTCCCTCTAAAATCTGTTCAAGTCATGGCTTTGAAACTTTTCAATTCTAGACTGGTAGCAATATCTGGTTGCCGTCATCTTCCACACGAGGAGTGCTCCAAGGTGATGCTTGCAGCTATAACACCCTTCATAAGAATACTATTAAGTATACCAGATTTGCATAACTAATAGGATGATTTATTTTTAATTTAAAAATAGGTTTTCATTTATTTCCATTTTTAATTCACCCAATTGGAAGAGCGCAGAGGTAATTTCTTCTTCTGGGTATTTTTGATGTGTTAGTTTGGAGCCAATACCCTGACCCTAAGTCCGAGTGTGAGCGATCTCACGTGTATTCTTGTTCCTCTTATTTTATTTTCCTACTTTGTTGTTTGCTATCAAGCTTTAATCATTTTGTATAAGCTCATTTGAACAATTTCTGTTATTTACCATTTGTGGAAGTGGAAGTAGCCTCTGTAAATCTTTTCTAGATTGGAAATGAAAGCATTTAGCATTCATTATTTCAAAAAAAAAAAAATTGAACTTACTTCCAATTCAGTAGATACGCTAAATACCCCATCTTTGGAATGTCCACCTGCTATACTTTCTGATGGGACTTATGCAACTCAAAGTGTTGCCTCTGAAACTTCCTTTTCCCTCCTATTGTTGCTCACGGATCATTATCAGCGAGAAATCTGAGATCCCTTCTTCTTACATGCGACTTCTTCCTTGGGGCCGTTGTGGCCTGCACATTAACAAAGCTTGTTCTGAGATTGAAAGAGGTTCAACCATCAATTGTTGAAATAAACAAAGCCTTAACTCAATCATTATTGATCATGGTCGCAATGCTACAACTAGAACAATCTTCATTTCTTTCGCAGCCAATTGATAATGATTCTTATGACAGAATTGTCCTATGTATCAGATTATTATGCAACACCGGGGATGAGATTAGGAAGATCTGGTTAATTTCTTGCCATAACAGTTTTGTTAGAATGTTTTTCGACAAAAAACTATGAGAAACAGAGGAAATCGAAGCAAAGGCTCAGGTTTCTCATGCACAACCAGGTGACCTTATTGATTTTTACCATTTTAAGAGAAGATGGGTAAGACTCTCTACACTGTACCTCAATGACATAACTAGCAGAACTCTTTTTTCCTTAGGAACCAATTATTTTATGTTGGAATGTATATGTTATTTATATCCAATAATCCTCTTATTATGTATTAACTTCCTAGGAAGAACTTCAAATAATTTGAAGTGCAATATCCTCCACTACAAACCATTTCAAAGTCTGTTCGAAACAGTGTTGATACATTGCATATATTTTGATGTCATTTTTGTTGTCTGCATTATTTGGTATAGTTCAACACGTAAATGTGGGAAAGTCTCCCCGATTTAGAATTTGGAATAATTCTTTACATATTTTGTGCACTTGGACTTCTTTTACGGCACCCATATGTCAATTTTTCTATGGTCGTGTTTATACGATGCATTAAATTGTGATGGATGCTACTTCTTGTGAGAACCACCACAAGACAATCATGCGCACAGTGTTGCTCGGGACTGCGTTATCAGATTCAACTATGTCGCTGAGCTATAAAGAGGTGAGCAATTATGTTTAATTGTTTAATACGTGTATTACGTTGGGGCTTAGTACGTGTATTACGTTGATTAGAAAAACTAATGAAAATGAAGTGGAATGTGCCTTGAAATCTCAGTTCGACACTTCATATTTACTGTTCACAGTGTTGTCTATTGGGAAATATATTTCTCCAATTCTTCCTTTTCATGGTATTCTGAGTAAGATGGGTAACTCCATGATGCGTAACACTTCTGACTTGTTTTGTGGTGTGGTTTCTCTATGGTGAATGTTATTGTAATATATAGCGAGTGTTTTCTTGAAACTCAAGAACAATAGAAGATGTTGTAGTTCAAGTAATGATAAAGCTTCATACTATGGATTAAAGTAAAAGTCAGATAAAAAATGTAAAATGTGTGTGCGTGTGTTTGTTTCAGCATGTGGTTGTTATGTTATTATTGGACAATGTTGTCATTTTTTTTTGTTTAAAAGAATTGCCTTTGTATTTGCTAAATAGATACTAAAATTTGTGTATTTTTCGATTAATTCGGGTATCATATTTACTTAATTGCCCAATATCACCATATCTATCTGGCATATAAATAATTTCATGCAAATTTATTCGTTGAATGTATTTTTAGACAAAAAAATTATACATTTTTGTGCTTATGTTTGTTTTCTAACCGTTGGGTATCTTTGATCGTTAATATATATATATATACATTGTTTTTTCAGAGGGTAGAACAAGGGGAGCCCGTCGACAATATTAGCATGTGGAAAGCAACTCGAGCTCCAATAATAAATATTTCAACGATTCAGACCGACTAGGTAATAATATATAGTACATACATATAATTACTTATATATATATTGAGAGATATTCGGGTGGAAAATTCTCTCTTTTAAAGTTAAATTTTCAATGGTGGTGGTGAAAATTTGCAATGGTAGTGGTGAGAATTTGTTATAATGGTGGTCATAATTTTCTTTTGGTTGGTGTATAGTATTCTTAGAATCAATTTTAATGTTTAAAACAGGTTGGCTGCCTGTGGTTTTCATGAATAAACAAAGGAGGCTGTCAATTTAAAAAAAAAAAATAATAGCTAAATATTTATATTATTTATGATGAAAATATACTATATTGATTCATTGCACATTGTATTGTTGATGAGTGAGATATTAATTTTGACATAATTGACACTAATTTTTTTTTTGCAGATGACAATTTTTTGTAGAACATGCAATGCTTATCAGTGATTTTGGAGGTTGTACGCTTTAAGATTGTGGGATTACTTTGATAAAAGCATTTTGTGTTTCGGAGTATAAGAAATTATTGTATTTTTGTTGTCAAGTCAAATATTTATACTTAATGTTATAATTTTTGTTTTGATGAATATTTGGAGATGCTTGTAAGAACTCTAACTATTATTGGATGAAAATGATTCGTTGTGTTGGTTGAAAATAATCTTATGTATTACATTTTATGATTATCCGTTGGGTTGTGTTCTCTCATCTCAAATGTAATTCAGTTATATATTAAACTTTAGCGAAAATTTTTATTGTCCATAATATATTGGTGCAAAAGTTTTAAGATCCTTTCACCTGTCCCAAAAATATATTAAAGACGGCTATATTTCCGTCACAAAAAGATCTTGTAAAGTAGTAACCTTTTGAGATAGATTAATTCCCGTCTCAAAAGCAGTCTTTTAAGACAGTTCTCTTGCCGTCTCAAAAGAGTCATATAAAATGATGAGTTTTTTAGACGGATCTATTCCCGTCTCAAAAAACTCTTTTGAGACGTCTATGCCATCACAAAAACTATTTATAACCCCTATCAAAAAGACCCCCCCTAGCCGTCCCAAATAGCGTCCCAAAAAGTATTTGAGACGGATAAACCATTTTTTGGGACTGTTTGGCCACCGTCTAAAAAGATACTTTTTTTTAGTGCTAGGATAGCCACTGGTCTCTCCTCATAAAAACTGTCGGGCTGTAAGTCAATCTCTTTTATCGCGATGTGAGTGTGGGCCATATCATCCCGAAGATCTCACCTCAACGACGAAATGTGGAACACATCATGAATATGGTGCAAGTGCTCCGACAAACTAAGTCTGTAAGCTACTGGTCCAATCCTCTCAATAATGGGAAATGGTCCTATGTATAATGGAGCCAGTTTCCCTTTCTTCCTAAATGTCATTACTCCCTTCATAGGAAATACTCGCAGTAGTACTTGGTCTCCCATGCCAAACTCCCTGAAAGACCGTTTTGCATCGGCATAGATTTTCTACCTGTCCTGGGCTACCCGAATGCGATTCCTGATTAACTCAATCCTGGCTGACGTATCTTGAATCGCCTTTGGTCCAAGTAGATTGTTGTCCCCCAACTCTAGCCAACAAGTGGGAGAATGACAAGGTATGCCATACAATGCCTCTAAAGGGTCCATGCCAATCGTAAATTGGTAGGAGTTGTTATAAGCGAACTCCACCAGAGGAAGGTACTGCTCCCATACTTTTCCAAAATCAAGGACACACATGCGTAGCATATCCTCCAGCATCTGATTAGTATGCTCAGTCTTCATATCTGTCTATGGGTGATACGTCATACTCAACCGCATCTTGGCACCCATAACCTCCTGAAACCTATCCCAGAAGCCTGACACAAAAATCTTATCTCTATCAGACACGATATCCAGGGTTACCCCATGTAACCTCACTATCTCAGTAATAAATAATTGGGCATACTGTCCAGTAGTGTAGCCTATCCCCACCGGCAGAAAGTGAGATACTTTAGTCAAACAATCCACCACTACCCATATAGAATTGTGACCCTTCTATGATGTCGGCAATCCAGTGATAAAATCCATGGAAATTCTCTCCTATTTCCAAGTAGGAATCTCTAGCAGGTGAAGTAACCCTAGCAGTCTCTAATGGTCCACCTTTACGAGCTGACAGGTGGCACACTTGGACACGAACTCCGCAATGTCCTTTTTTATCCCACTCCACCAGTACTATTGTCTCAGATCCTGGTACAATTTTATCCCCTCTCGGATGTACTGCAAATCAGGATCCATGTGACTCTGTCATCACCGCATGCCATACGTCCTCACCCTTTAGGACCACTAATCTCCCATTAAATCGCAATCCTCCATCTGAACTCACTGAGTAAGACTCTGGGCCCTCGGCTAGAAGCCGTATAATTTGATCTTGGCAAAACAAATCATTTTCTTGGGCCTGGATCACCCTCGTAACAATCTCTGGCATAACTGTCATGGCGGACATAATGGATCGAGCCACTGCCTCTTGATTTCCCAATTATTTCCACTTCGCCTTCCATACTTCCGCTACATCACCTACCGGCCTATAGCTTAACACACCAGCAACTACGTTAACATTCCCCAGATGATACTGTATCTCGAGGTGATAGTCTTTCAAAAACTTTAGCCACCTGCACTGACGCATGTTTAACTCCTGCTGAGTGAACAGGTATTGCAGTGACTTGTGGTTTGTAAACAGGCAGAATTTCTCCCCTAACAAATAGTGTCTCCAAATCTGCAAGGCAAACACGATCACTGCTGGCTCCAAATAATGGGTGGGGAAATTCTTCTCGAGAGGCTTAAGCTTGCAGGAGGCATAAGCTATAGCTTGCTCCTCCTGCCGAAGTACTCCACCGAGTCCCTATAGAGAGGCGTCAATATACACTAGGTACTCTACCCTCGACCTGGGTAAATCAAGAACTAGCGTTGAAGTCAACTTATCATTCAGCTCGTCAAAAGCCAATTGACAAGCGTCATCCCATACGTACGGTACCCCCTTGCGAGTCAGATTCATCAACGGACCTGCTATTTTTTAAAAGCCTCGAATGAACCTCCTGTAGTACCCGGCTAACCCCAAGAAACTACACACCTTTATCGATGTCGTGGGCTGTCCACACTCCCTCACTGTCGACATTTTGCTCGGGTCCAAGGATGTCCCCAATTCTGACACAACATGCCCCCAAAACTGCACCTCCCGTAACCAGAATCTGTACTTCTCATACATGGCATATAGCTGATGCTCTCGTAGAGTCTAAAGAACCCATCTCAAGTTCTCAAAATGCTCCTCCTCAGTCTGTGAATAAATCAGTATGTCATCAATGAAGATGATTACAAAATGATCTAAGAACTCTCTGAACACTCGGTTCATCAAGTCCATGAATATGTCTGGAGCATTTGTCAGCCCGAACGGCATGACTCTGAAATCATAGGACCCATATCTCATCAAGAAAGAAGTCTTCGACACGTCCTTCTCTCTAATTCTTAGCTGATGGTATCTCGATCTCAAGTCTATCTTCGAAAAGAAGGCAACTCCCCTCAGCTGGCCGAACAAGTCATCAATTCGGGGTAACGGATACTTATTCTGTATCGTGACCTTGTTCAACCGTCGGTATTCCACACACAATCTTAATGAACCATATCTCTTTTTCACAAACAACACCGGAGCGCCCCAAGGCGAGGTGCTCCTATGAATGAAGCCCTGGCATAACATCTACTCAATCTGATCCTGGAACTCCCTCATCTCGATTGGAGCCATACGGTATGATGCACGGGAAATCGGCCGAGTTCTTGTCATCAAGTCTATAATGAAGTTTATCTCTCTACTGGGGGGTAGGCCCGGTATCTCATGGAATACATCTGAAAACTCACGACTAACTGGAATCAAATCCAGGGGAATCACAATCTCCGCAGAGGTCTCCTCCTATATGTAGTATAAATGGGTGGACGATCCTCCCTCAAGGTGGGGCATCGCAACCATAAACATCTCTAGACCGGGAATGGAAAAGATAATACTTATACTAAAATAATATATCATGGATCTATAAGTCGCTACTGGAATACCCCGTATTTTTATGCTATATTAATTTGGGGATTTATTAAAATTTAATGTGAGTTAATTATTTAATAAAAATCCAGAAATTAGTTATGTCATAATTATTAACGTGACGAGAGTTAGTAATTATGGGAAATTTGTTGAATATTACTAATGAGCAAAGTAATATATTATATTGGGTATACTGAATGTCATGAGTGAGTTAAATGACAATTTCGAAAATTTAAGTCGGAACGTGCTCGTGTCGCGTCGGGACTAAATTTTGATAAATAAAAAGTGAATATTTTATAAGTTGCCCGTATGGTCGTTTTGAGTGCGCCAACGCGTCCAGAAGGGTCGAGATAGTCATAAAAGTGTACCCGGAGGTTTTGTTTGGGTCTCGGGGCGTTTTTAGGCCTAATTGGTACCCCGGGAGGGTGTTTTGGACATTTCACCTTTTTGGGTAATTAAACCCACGAAAATTCCAAGGGTTATATCAGATATCTGGATGGTCACCTAGGGTTAGAAACTCTAAACACAAGTGACGTCCATTGGAGAAGACAGGAGAGAGCTCTCAAGGCAATTCAAGGCCAAAAAGCCACCCGTTTGCACCGCCGTCGCCGCCAACGCGTAGATCGCGAGACGAGGAACGCAACCATACCAAAATCAGCCATAAATCAGAATACCAAAAATCCCAGGCAAGTGTTTATCTTGCTATTTTCGTTGGTGCAATTTCCATATTAGTTTAGGAATGATTAGGGATGAAATATGTGGAAGAAAACCCAATTTGTGATAGGAAAATCCATGTAGTATTGGTTGATATGATGATTCTGGAAACCCTTGCCATGTAGAGGAAATTAACCACGAATTTTTGATGATTATAAGAAAGAAATTCTGGAGAAATATTTGTTAGAAAACTGTTTAAGAAAATTCTAGGGTTCTTGATAATTAGATATAATTTTGGGTTGAAAATCCATGCTTAAATGATGAATATGTACATGCCTTACGTTAGAAACATTTGGTATATTGTTATAATGTTAGTAGTAGAATTTTTGGGACGTTTGGGGTTGGAAAACATGGTTTTGGATGAAGAAAATTGGTAGAACCCATAACTGCAATTCTGCAGAAATCAAAATTCCTGCTTGATCGATCGATCGAGCATAGAGCTTCGATCGATCGAAGGTTCGATCGATCGAGTCCCAGACCTCGATCGATTGACCCCTCCTGGCAGACTCCTATTTCCCTTATTTAATTAGTTAAATTTAATTATCATGAAATAATTCGTGGGTATTCTTAATAAAATGTTTTGGGAGATAGGAAAGACTAGTAGGACATATGAATAAGTGTTGGGAACTTTATTATAAGATGAGAATTTTACTTTTGGGATAATTATATAATGAACGATGAAACTACGTATTTCAAGTGAGAGATTACGATGAATAGCTACGATAGTGAATAGAGGTATACCTACTGAATTTTCTACTTGGAAGGATAGAGTCCACGAGTGTCACGTAATAAGTGAGAAAATCCTTCAAGTTAAGGTTAGAGAAGAAACCTTATACGTAATACTAATAATGTGAAATTAAGGATAAATGTTGTAATTATGGGTGACGAGAGGAACCTACATTAATATGATAAAAGTGGTGTATTTATATGATTGTGTGTACATATATTATATACATGTGAAAATCATGCTCATCCTACTTGCTATCCCTGAGGTTGCTGCACTGGGACAGTCTTATCTCGATGGGACCTTTATGGGGGATATTGACTTGTACCCTAGAAGATAGATGTCCTTGGTACAGGCTATCGACGTGATAGTTCAGACGGTCCTAAGAGACGCAGGCATGTGTCATCCTCTTAGAGACTTGGAATCTATTCTTCGCCTCAATTTTGTTTGTGTATGTGTTAATACAATTCGAGAGTGATTCCGATTGTATTCCCCTTAATATGAGTGATATGGGGTTTTGGATAGTAGAGTATGCCTGCACCATAGTTTATTTGGGGTGATGTTATAATATATATATTATACGAGTAGTTAATATATATATATAAAAATCTGAAATTTGGAACTACCTACTGTGAATTGATATGTAGGATATGGTTGATGACTCAAATTGTAAATACTTGTTTTGAGAAAGTATAATATGACACTGGAAAACTTTATTGACTAATAAAGTTAAAATGAGAACTTTGGTTATTAATTGAAATATTCTTTTCAAACAATTGTATTGTTAAATTTTGAATCCTGCGAAATACCTAAGATAAGTTAAATCATTGGGAAAGGATAGCGTGTTATATGATGAGATAAACCGTTGGGAAGGTTAGTGCGATAGGTGTGCACATTAGAAGAGAGGTGAGAATTTTTCAAGAGAGTGTCGCACTAATATGTTGTTGCATTGGCCTGTATCAATTTAAATACTTGCTAAACGTATTTTAAATCAAACACACTTTCGGGCTCTGACCCGTTTCTCTCTCTCTCTCTTTCTCTCTCTCTCTCTCTCTCTCTCTCTTGTATATATATGTATGTATTACAGGTGCCCATCCACAAGGGCGTCTTGCTTAGGATCTCTTGGAAGGAACGCGGTGCAGCTTAGGTGGGAGTTGCAGGTCTCTTAATTAGACGACTTCGTTCATTCGGATCCACTCTTAGTGCTTTCATTTAGTTGGGCATGTGTATCCCTTTCCATTATTTCATTGTTATTGGGACAGTTGTATTTCAGTTATTTCCAGTATTGTTACCATGGGATTTATTCAGTTTGGATGTATGACTTTAGATTTCGTATGTTGACATTCGATTGGCGAATGTATTAAATTAATTGGACTATGTTGCAGAATTTAAATGTGGTTTGATTCTTACTTATTGAATGTGGTTAACTAAAATAAATAAATAATTTTTCTTTAATTAAAATTTGGAAAGTTTTGTATGAAAATGGTTTTGACACTTAGCTTAATTATTTAGGATGTTAAATTGGAAATTTTATTTTTATCGACAGTGATGCTGAGAATGAACCAACTGTTTACCTTGATTTAATTTAATAAAGGAGTGATCGCGCGGTATTTAATTAGGCGGGGTGTCACAGGTGGTATCAGAGCATCAGGTTCAAGTGTGCTTTAGGATCTGTGCGGCCAATTATGCTTTCAGCGTTGCTTTCTTTGATATAGAGCCCTAAATACTAGGAATGTTGTGTTCCTCTCTATACATTGGGAATTCGTGCTTCTGCGATTTGTTTATTTGAATGATGAACTCATCCAAAATTATTTAAATTTTCAGATGGACCGTCAAGAAGAACTAGCTAAAACGGTTAAGGGAGTCAACGAGCAAGATCGACTCATGCCTCAGGCATCCCCAGAGAAAGTATCAACCGCCGAGTTAGCAGGTATCGTGGCACAAGCAGTTACCACTGCAGTTCTACAATACCAAGAACGCGACCTACAACTTAAAGGAGGCAAAATACCTAGAGAGGTTAACCAAATGCATGTGACTAAAGCTGACAAATGTGTTAAGACACCGAAATTGCGACAACAAACTACCCAAGACCAAGTCAGATCTAGTCAACAACGTGGTAAAATGAAGCAGTTTCGAAAGAGGAATAAAGTTCCAAGTCAGCAAGGCCGACACCGACAGCAACAGGGTGAGAGGGGGAGAAAATTCGGAGGCCGATGTTTCATGTTTGGCACACATGGCCATAAACGCCAGGATTGCCCAGAGAGTGTTAGGGCCCCACAGCATCAGGGTGCCCGTAATGATCCACAGGGGCCACTTTTTCCAATCGCTCTCCCAGCACCAACTCAGGTACTAGGCCTGCCAACCTTTCCAGTAGCTCCAGTGCAGCAGGGGCAGTTATAGTACAGACATATCTATGATGTCCACCAGGAAGCCGCCCCACAGGCACCACCCGCTATTTGGGGTATGTTTTCTATCCATGAAACTTTGGGTCGAATTTTGTTTGTTACTGGGACAACGCATTGTTTTATAGCTACATATTATGCAAAGACCTTAGGGTTATTAACCACAGTAGAGAGCACTGTAACGTATGTAGACTCACCACTAGGGAATGGTTCACTTTTCTTTATATGCCGGGGAGTGGGGGTAGAGATTGGTAGCTTGGTATTACCTACAGACATGTTAGTTTTAGACATGCACGAGCATGATGTGATTATTGGTATGGATTGGCTCGCAGCTTATAGGGCCATGATTTATTGCTTTGGTGGGAGCATTGTTTTTACCATTCCGGGGCAAGAGATGTTTGTAGTGGCGATGCCTCGCCTAGAGAGAGGTTCGACCGCTCATTTATATTAAATAGAGGAGAATACCTCTAATGAGGTTGAAATCCCGTTAGACTCGATCCCAGTTGTCAGGGAGTATTCTGATGTGTTTCAGGAAATACCAGGCCTACCCCCAGTCGAGAGATAGACTTTGTCATAGATTTATTTCCAGATACGAGACCTATAGCACGCGCACCGTACCGTACGGCTCCGGCAAAGATACGAGAGCTACGAGATCAGATAGAGAAGCTGTTAGGTCAAGGCTTCATTCCTAGGAGTACCTCACCTTGGGGCGCTCTAGTCTGGTTTGTGAAAAAGAGAGATGGTTCACTGAGATTGTGTGTGGACTACCGGGAACTGAACAAGGTCACGATACGGAATAAGTATCCGTTGCCTCGAATCGATGATTTGTTCGACCAGTTGAGGGGAGCAACTTTCTTTTCGAAGATAGATCTGAGGTAGGGGTACCATCAGCTACGTATTAGGGAGCAGGATGTTTCGAAGACTGCTTTCTTGACGAGATATGGGTCTTATGAGTTCCGGGTGATGCCGTTCGGACTAACAAATGCTCCAGCCGTTTTCATGGACTTGATGAACCGAGTATTCAGAGAGTTCTTGGATCAGTTTGTCATCGTCTTCATAGATGACATCTTGATATATTCACACTCCAAGGAGGAGCATGCCGAGCACTTGAAGCAGGTTCTTCAGACTCTACGAGAGCATCAGTTGTATGCTAAGTACGAGAAGTGTGGATTCTGGTTGCGAGAGGTACAATTCTTGGGGCATGTTATTTCCGAGCAGGGTATTGCAGTTGACCCGAGCAAAGTGTCAGTGGTGAAGGAGTGGGGACAGCCCACGACACCGACGGAAGTGCGTAGTTTCTTGGGGTTAGCCGGATACTACAGGAGATTCATTCGGGGATTCTCCAAAATAGCGGGTCCATTGACGAATATGACTCGCAAGGGAGTACCATATGTTTGGGATGACGCTTGTCAATTGGCTTTCAACGAGCTGAAAGACAAGCTTACTTCAGAGCCGGTCCTTACTTTACCGAAGCCGGGTGTGGAGTACCTGGTTTACACCGATGCCTCTTTACGGGGACTTGGGGGAGTACTTCAGCAGGAGGATAAGGCTAAAGCTTTTGCTTCCCGCAAGCTTAAGCCGCATGAGAAGAATTACCCCACCCATGACCTAGAGTTAGCAGCGATCGTCTTTGCATTGAGGATATGGAGGCACTATTTATTGGGGGAGAAATTCCGTTTGTTCACAGACCACAAGTCACTGCAGTACCTGTTCACTCAGCGAGAGCTGAATATGCATCAGCGCAGGTGGTTAGAGATTGTGAAAGACTATCAGTTTGAAATACAGTATCATCCGGGGAAGGCCAACGTAGTTGCTGATGCGTTGAGCCGTAGACCGGTAGACGATGTAGCGGATGTCTGGAAAGCAAAGTGGAAGGAGTTTGGGCCACCAGGATGCAGTAGAACGTTCCTTCATATCTGTTATGACAATTACACCCGAGATTGTTATGAGGGTAATACATGCCCAGACCACAGACCCGTTTTGCCAGGAGCAGATTGTACGACTTTTAGCCGAGGGTACGGAGTCCTATTCTGTTAGTTCTGATGGGGGTTTGAGATTTATTGGGAGATTGGTGGTTCCAGATGGAGCAGAATTACATCATGCAATGATGACCCAGTCTCACGGGTCCCGATTTGCGATGCATCCTGGAGGGGATAAGATGTACCAGGATATGAGGAGACAATACTGGTGAAGTGGGATGAAGAAGGACATTGCTGAGTTGGTGTCCAAGTGTTCTACCTGCCAGCTGGTGAAGGTGGACCATCAGAAACCGTCAGGGCTGCTTCAGCCATTGGACGTACCCGCGTGGAAGTGGGAGAGCATTTCCATGGATTTTATTACAAGGTTGCCTACCTCACAGCGGGGCCATGACTCTATCTGGGTGATTGTAGACCGTTTGACCAAGGTTGCTCATTTTCTGCCGGTGCAGACAGACTATACCACGGGTCAGTATTCTCCGTTGTTCATTGCTGAGGTTGTCAGATTACTTGGGGTGCCCCTGAATATTGTGTCAGATAGAGACAAGATCTTCGTGTCACGTTTCTGGGAAAGCTTTCAGGAGGCTATGGGTACTGAGTTGAGGTTGAGTTCAGCTTATCACCCACAGACTGATGAACAGACAGAGCGTACCAATCAGATGCTGGAGGATATGCTACGCATGTGTGTTCTTGATTTTGGAGGAGGTTGGGAGCCACATCTTCCACTGGTAGAGTTTGCTTATAATAACTCGTATCAGTTCACGATTGGTATGGCTTCATTTGAGGCTTTGTATGGCAGGCCTTGTCGTTCTCCAACTTGTTGGCTCGAGATGGGGGATAAAAAGTT
This sequence comes from Sambucus nigra, assembly GCA_949130495.1. Classification (NCBI taxonomy): domain Eukaryota; kingdom Viridiplantae; phylum Streptophyta; class Magnoliopsida; order Dipsacales; family Adoxaceae; genus Sambucus; species Sambucus nigra. Next base: position 55,427,412 of record OX422217.1, on the reverse strand, counting down.
GCTAGGATCAGGAGTCGTATTCGGGTAGCCCAGGACAGGCAGAAGAGCTACGCCGATGCGAAACGGTTCTTTCGGGAGTTTAGTGTGGGGGACCAAGCGTTATTGCGTGTGTCCCCTATGAAGGGAGTGATGAGGTTCGGGAAGAAGGGGAAATTGGCTCCGAGGTACGTGGGACCATTTCCCATCATCGAGAGGATTGGGCCGGTTGCATACATGCTGGGACTGCCAGAGCATTTACATCGCATCCACGATGTATTCCACATCTCGTCGTTGAGACGATATCTTCGGGATGATATGGCCCATACTCACACTGCGATAGATGAGATAGACTTACAGTCTGATAGCTCTTACGAGGAGAGGCCAGTGGCTATCCTTGGCTATAGTGAGAGGAGATTGAGGTCGAAGATAGTTCCACTTGTGCGGGTCCAGTGGGAGCATCATAATGTTGAGGAATCCACTTGGGAGCGCGAGGCAGATATACGCGAGAGATATCCAGAATTGTTTTTACTAGTTATGCCTTATTTTTCGAATTTCAGGACGAAATTCCGTTATTAAGGGGGAAGTATGTAATACCTCGTATTTTTATGCTATATTAATTTGGGGATTTATTAAAATTTAATGTGAGTTAATTATTTAATAAAAATCCAGAAATTAATTATGTTATAATTATTAACGTGACGAGAGTTAGTAATTATGGAAAATTTGTTGAATATTACTAATGAGCAAAGTAATATATTATATTGGGTATATTGAATGTCATGAGTGAGTTAAATGACAATTTCGGAAATTTAAGTCGGAACATGCTCGTGTCGCGTCGGGACTAAATTTTGATAAATAAAAAGTGAATATTTTATAAGTTGCTCGTATGGTCGTTTTGAGTGCGCCAACGCATTCAGAAGGGTCGAGATAGTCAGAAAAGTGTACCCGGGGGTTTTGTTTGGGTCTCGGGGCGTTTTTAGGCCTAATTGGTACCCCGGGAGGGCATTTTGGACATTTCACCTTTTTGGGTAATTAAACCCACGAAAATTACAAGGGTTATATCAGATATCTGGATGGTCACCTAGGGTTAGAAACTCTAAACACAAGTGACGGCCATTGGAGAAGAGAGGAAAGAGCTCTCAAGGCAATTCAAGGCCAAAAAGCCACCCGTTTGCACCGCCGTCGCCGTCGCCGCCAACGCGTAGATCGCGAGATGAGGAACGCAACCATACCAAAATCAGTCGTTAATTAGAATACCAAAAATCCCAGTCAAGTGTTTATCTTGCTATTTTCGTTGGTGCAATTTCCATATTAGTTTAGGAATGATTAGGGATGAAATATGTGGAAGAAAACCCAATTTGTGATAGGAAAATCCATGTAGTATTGGTTGATATGATGATTCTGGAAATCCTTGCCATGTAGAGGAAATTAACCATGAAATTTTGATGATTATAAGAAAGAAATTCTGGAGAAAGATTTGTTAGAAAACTGTTTAAGAAAATTCTAGGGTTCTTGATAATTAGATATAATTTTGGGTTGAAAATCCATGCTTAAATGATGAATATGTACATGCCTTATGTAGAAACATCTGGTATATTGTTATAATGTTAGAAGTAGAATTTTTGGGACGTTTGGGGTTGGAAAACATGGTTTTGGATGAAGAAATTTGGTAGAACCCGTAACTGCAATTCTGCAGAAATCAAAACACCTTCTTGATCGATCGATCGAGCATAGAGCTTTGATCGATCGAAGGTTCGATCGATCGAGTCCCAGACCTCGATCGATCGACCCCTCCGAGCAGACTCCTATTTCCCTTGTTTAATTAGTTAAATTAAATTATCGTGAAATAATTCTTGGGTATTCTTAATAAAATGTTTTGGGAGATAGGAAAGACCAGTAGGACATATGAATAAGTGTTGGGAACTTTATTATAAGACGAGAATTTTACTTTTGGGATAATTATATAATGAACGATGAAACTACGTATTTCAAGTGAGAGATTACGGCGAATATCTACGATAGTGAATAGAGGTATACCTACTGAATTTTCTACTTGGAAGGATAGAGTCCACGAGTGTCACGTAATAAGTGAGAAAACCCTTCGAGTTAAGGTTAGAGATGAAACCTTATACGTAATACTAATAATGTGAAACTAAGGATAAATGTTGTAATTATGGGTGACGAGAGGAACCTACATTAATATGATAAAAGTGGAATATTTATATGATTGTGTGTACATATATTATATACATGTGAAAATCATGCCCATGCTACTTTCTATCCCTGAGGTTACCGCGCTGGGACAGTCTTATCTCGATGGGACCTTTATGGGGGATATTGACTTGTACCCTAGAAGATAGATGTCCTTGGTACAGGCTATCGACGTGATAGTTCAGACGGTCCTAAGAGACGCAGGCATGTGCCATCCTCTTAGAGACTTGGAATCTATTCTTCGCCTCAATTTTGTTTGTGTATGTGTTAATACAATTCGAGAGTGATTCTGATTGTATTCCCCTTAATATGAGTGATATGGGGTTTTGGATAGTAGAGTATTCCCGCACCATAGTTTATTTGGGGTGCTGTTATAATATATATATTATACGAGTAGTTAATATATATATGAAATTCTGAAATTTGGAACTACCTACTGTGAATTGATATGTAGGATATGGTTGATGACTCAAATTGTAAATACTTGTTTTGAGAAAGTATAATATGACACTGGAAAACTTTATTGACTAATAAAGTTAAAATGAGAACTTTGGTTATTAATTGAAATATTCTTTTCAAACAATTGTATTGTTAAATTTTGAATCTTGCGAAATACCTAAGATAAGTTAAATCATTGGGAAAGGATAGCGTGTTATATGATGAGATAAACCGTTGGGAAGGTTAGTGCGATAGGTGTGCACATTAGAAGAGAGGTGAGAATTTCTCAAGAGAGTGTCGCACTAATATGTTGTTGCATTGGCCTGTATCAATTTAAATACTTGCTAAACGTATTTTAAATCAGACACACTTTCGGGCTCTGACCCGTTTCTCTCTCTCTCTTGTATATATATGTATGTATTACAGGTGCCCTGCCACAGGGGCGTCTTTCTTAGGATCTCTTGGAAGGAACGCGGTGCAGCTTAGGTGGGAGTTGCAGGTCTCTTGATTAGACGACTTCGTTCATTCGGATCCACTCTTAGTGCTTTCATTTAGTTGGGCATGTGTAGCCCTTTCCATTATTTCATTGTTATTGGGACAGTTGTATTTCAATTATATCCAGTATTGTTACCATGGGATTTATTCAGTTTGGATGTATGACTTGAGATTTCGTATGTTGACATTCGATTGACGAATGTATTAAATTAATTGGATTATGTTGTAGAATTTAAATGTGGTGTGATTCTTACTTATTGAATGTGGTTAACTAAAATAAATAAATTTTTCTTTAATTAAAATTTGGAAAGTTTTGTATGAAAATGGTTTTGACACTTAGCTTAATTATTTAGGGTGTTAAATTGGAAAATTTATTTTTATCGACGGTGATGCTGAGAATGAACCAACTGTTTATCGTGATTTAATTTAATAAAGGAGTGATCGCCCGATATTTAATTAGGCGGGGTGTCACAGCTACCCAATCCATGCCAGTAATGGCGTTATTCTCATGCATATCTAAAACTAGCATATCCGTAGGTAGAGTCAAGTTACCAATATCTATACCAACTCCCCGACATATAAAGAAAATCAAAAACCCATTCCCAATGGTGAGTCTACACATGTCACTATACTCCTTGCTCTGCCTAATAGTCTCGTGGCTCGTGCAAAGCTAGTGGCTATAAAATAGTGCGATGTCCCAGTATCAAATAAAACACGCCCCATGGTGCCATGGATAGGAAACGTACCATCAATCGTCGGTAGCGCCTGCGGTGCTGCTAGCTGGTGGACGTTATAGACACGTCCATATTGTAATTGCCCCTGCTGAATGGGGGATTCTGGCATGGCTGGTAGGGCTGGCATCTGAGCTAGTGATGGGAGAGTGGCTGGGAAAAGTGGCCTCTGCGGCTCATGACGGGCACCCTGTTGTTGTGGGGCCCTATCTCCCTCTGGGAAATCCTGATGCCAATGACCATTATTGCCACATCCAAAGCACCTGCCCTTGAATTTTCCTCCCCTCTATCCCTGCTGACCTCATCCCTGATGGTCGTTACCACCTCGCCACTGGCCTTACTGGCCCTCCTGAAAACGTTATTGGCCCTGCTGCTGACCTTACAGCTGATGATGTTGGCCCTACTGGCCATGCTGATTGGACTGCCCCTGTTGGCCCAGTCTAAAGCCCCATATCCCTTCCTGGAATCACGGGATCAAAATTGCTCCCCTTATGGGAACTCTTCTCACTATAGTGGATCTTCCCCTGAGCTGCTGGTGCCCCACCGGCACCACTACCTCCAGTCCGACCCTACTGGATGGAGTCCCCTGCTCACTTGCTTTCCTAATGATGGAAGCGGTGATCTTGACAATGTAATAGAGCGGCGTTGATTACATCAGTGTAAGTAGTCAACAACAGATTACCTATAAGATGCTAACGAATCTTCCAGGTCAATCCATCCAAGAACAATAAGATATTCTTATCTTCGGTTGGTGCCTCATCCGTCACTATAGTGAGAAGCCTCATGAACTCCTCCTCATACTCTGTAACCGTCATACTCTCTTTCTTAAGATTCAGTAATCTCCACCACATCTCAGTCTGCACGACGAATGGGAAATATTTTGGTCAAACCACACCCAAAAACTCTGAATCGACATGTTATCCTTCTCCTCCAAGGTGGTGGTGGATTCCCACCACTACAAAGCGGCCCCTACTATCTTGAAGGAAGTGAGTAACTGTCTTTGCATTTTTGTGCACTCATACATGTGTTGAAGCCTCTGGATGTCTTTCTTCCATTGGCTGGCGATGACAATATCGAAACTACTCGAGAACTTTGGGGGATGTGCCTTCTGAAAAGTATCCCTAACCCTTTCCCATGCCGTAGGAAGCTGTGCTGGCACTGTCTCTATAGCCTGAACCTAGGGTCGGGCTTGCTGAACCACCACTAACGCTGCATTCACCGCCTAAGAACCTATAGCGGCGAGCTCAGTTGCCTTCATCATTCCCTGAGCCGGAGTTGTTGGTTGCTTGGGCTTGGCATTCCTGTATTGGGGTCCTCATCTTAGAAGCATCTGAAATAAGAAGGAATATTATTAGTCCACAATTATTATTAAATCTCAAATAGCTGAAGACGTAATCGTATAAATAAGAAAACAACAGTCCTAACAATAGGGCTCTATATCAAAGACGCTAAGCTAGAAGCATAATAAGCCGTACAGATCCTATAGGACTCTAGAACATGATGCTCTGATACCACATGTGACACCCCGTCTAATTAAATACCGGGTGATTAGTCCTTTATTAAATTAATTCAAAGTTCCCGGTTGGTTCATTCTTAGCATCACAATCGTAAAATAATTTTCTTTATTAAATACCTAATAAAAAATTAAATTAAGTGTCAAAACATTTTATTTTTAAATTAAGACATATCGTTATGATTTAAAATGAAAGCATTTTCATGATCAGAATTAATAGTATTAAAACAAACCATTCACATGAAAGATTCGATCTAGATTTAAACAATCCAAATAATAAATCACAATCCCAGGACAATGAAAAAAATAAAACAATCCCAACAATAGCTAAATCCTGAAATGATAAGGAGTACAAATCTCTCTCTGAACTAAAAAGAAATATAGAAACGGGCGACATATGCCCTGTCTGAGAATAACTAGGTAGAAGATTAGAAAATCAAGAGTGGAGTCGTCTACTGCAAGGACCTGCAACTTCCACAATAGCTGCAGTACGTCAATCGTCCAAAGGTCTAAGCGTGAAGACCCTATGGCTGGGCACTTGTAATGTATACATATATATATATATATATATATATATATATATATATATATATATAGAGAGAGAGAGAGAGAGAGAAGAAAATATAATAGGAAACGGGTCAGATCCCGAGTGTAAAATAACTTAAAAAATTGGTTTAGCAAGTATTTAAATTGCTTACTAGATGATATGACACACATGTTAGTACGCGACACTCTCTTGAGAATTCTCGCCTCTCATTTAGTGTGCACGCCTATTGTACTACTAAAAGGACTAATAAGTCCAACCCAATTCTCCTCCCAAAAATTATAATTCGCAAGATCGTATGTCTATGATTTAATTAAGATACCATCTTCTAAAGGATTATTTAAGTCAATTTTGTATTTCTCAACACTCTTGTGAAGTTCCAAGTACTTACCTTAATTAGGAGCATTTATTCAATATTTTTCTATTTATACGCACCGTAGATTCCGGAAATATGCATATATATACTAATCACTAATACAATATATATACAAATTGAGACCCCACATAAAATCTATGGCACTGGCATACTCTGCTATCAAGTTCCCGTATCTCTCGTACAAAGGGAAATACTAGTTGGGAATCACTCTCGAACTGTATTAATACAATACACATATAATGGAGGCGAAGCATAGTTCCAAATCACTAAGAGGTCAGCACATACCTTCATGTCTCTTAGAACCGTCAGATTATCATTCTCAGATAGCTTGTACCGAGGAATCCTATGTTCTAGTGTATGAGTCAATATCCCCCATAAAGGTCCCATTTAGATAAGACTGTCCCGGCGCAGCAACTTCCGTGATAGCAAGTACCGCGGGTATGATTATACATAGATATTTACATTATACAGAAACACTCGGTATATATATATATATATATATATATATATATATATATATATATATATATATACATTTTCACATATTTCAATTAGGTTCGCCCATGACCCATAATAATATTTTAACCATACGTGGCACAAATCACCCAAGTCCTACGTATAATTAACCCCTTTCTTTTTATTCTCAATTGTCACCATTTTATAAGTACTTATCATCCCTCGAAGTGTTTTCTTAAGATAGATGTAAATTCAATAGGTGTACCCTCACTAATATACTAGTCTAAGTCTTCCTAGAGTCACCCAATACGTCACTTAATGTACGCACGATTTCCATCCCATTTTATGCCCCTGTTATCTCACCGTTTCAACTCGCATAAATTACATTTTTTCGAAACCTACTTAAACCATACTGGTACTCCCCATGACCCATTATGATCTTTAATTTTTACCCCAGGGCTCCTACGCATTTTAATCAAATTATCCGAAAAAGGGAAAAAATTATACAATCCCAAGAGGGATCGATTGACCGATGAAAAGGGGTCGGTCGATCGAATAGTCAATCGATCGATCGACATTCTTGAGTCGATCGATTGATCGAGTAGTTCTTGCCCAGATTCTGAAAATTCATACCTACGGGTTTCTTTTATAAATCTGACCCAAATCACCATTAGCAAGTCCCAAACTCCCAACCAAACATAAGGATCATTATATAAACAATAATCGATGATTTCTAACGTAACATTTCCATTAATTCATCAAGAATCATCATCAAACTAATTAAATTTGAGGATATATCTTCAACCCTAGTTTTATTTGATTTTCCAAGAAATTCATTGAATAACGGTTTTCTATCTCTATTGGATATAAATTTCCTTTTCACCAACCTAAATTCAACAAGGAATCATTCTAACATGATTTCTATTCTACAATTTTCAACAATGTGTCCCAAACATTATCGATATTGCCCTCCTAAACTAGCATGGGTGTGATATCAACCAAGATTGCAGCAAGATAGATACTTGCCTCGGAGATGAAGTTCTGATTCGCTGGTGTTGATGGGTATGGTTGCATCGATCGTTTCCCGATCTACTCGTTGGTATTGACTGATGGCAAAGGTGGTGTAGTTTGGTGGATCTCCGCCTTGGAAGGCTTATCTCTTATCTCTTCCTTAGCCTCTCTGAAACTCTACAACTTCTAACCCTCGAGAAATCTAATCCCCCATCATATATAACTCTTCAATTTGTGTCCATAATTAAGCCTTAAAATGGATAATTACTAAAATGTCATCTCGGGTTGCCGGTTAGGCCTAAAAACGTCCTCAGACCCAAATTAAACTCCCGGGTACACTTTGCTAACTACCTCGACCTTTATGGACATGTTGGCGCACTCTAAATGACCATATGGGCGACTTATAATTTAATTACTTTTTATTCCATTAATTTAGTTCCAGCACGACACATGCACGTCCGGACTTAATTTTTATAATTGTTGTATTATTCACTCGCGACAATTTTAATAAATTCAGTTCTACTCATTAAGTAATTTTCACCAAATAATTACTAACTCTAGTCACGCTAGTAAATATCTATTTTTAAAATTCGGATTAATATTAAATTAATTTATCCCAATTTAATTAAATTAATCCTATAATTAAATGCCATAAAAATACGAGGGTATTACACCAATGTGAAGGGGATAGAAATAGTCATATGAGCAACGAAAAAGCCCTTCGCCATCGAAGAAGGTCATCTTGTTGATGCAGCTTTCTACCCCGACTAAGAAGAAGATGCTAGGGTCTTGACAAGAAGGATAGAGGGGGAAAGAGTTCACTCTATCAGAGAACGGATGGGGCGTGCGAATGTTCAGAATAGTGAAGGAGTAAGAGGAAAGGAAATGGTCGAGGATGTTAACCGTGTTGATCCTAAAACTTAGAATATCTCAAATAATCAAAGATAAAATGAGGCCTAGGATGGATCTGATGAAGCACGAGGCCCAGTGGCAGAGTATGTTGAGTAGGTTTTCAAGAAGTAGGTTGGTAGAGGCTTCCGGAGAAAGGAAGCGAAAGGCTGTTGTAAAGGCAAGTAGGGAATGCAAGAAGAAAATCACATAGGATGGAAGAGTGATTTACCTCCTCTGAGGGTGTGAGCGAGCAATCGAATGAGTTGTTCTAGAGGCTGGTGAAGGGGCTGACCAGGTGTATGAATGTTTCTTAATAGACCAATAGGGGGAATATATGGTCATTGACAACTCTAACATACAAGAGTTTATAGAAGAAGTGGGAGAAGAGCCAGGTTATATGACAAATTGATCAAAGCCACAAGTGAAATAACTAAAATAGCTAGACTTAGCGGATAAAGGAGAAGACCTAAAGCCCATCTTTATTTCGAAAGACCTGAGCGAGGAGAGAAGAGGGTCCCTAGTTGAGCTAATTCGAGAGTATAAGGTCGTTTCTGCATGGAAATACACATAAATATAGGGGCTAGATGAAGATGTAAGTTGCCACAAGATTAACGCTATTCATAAGAACTTACAAACCTAAGCTGGATTTGAAGATCAAAGAGGAGGTGGAATAGCTGCTAATGGTAGGGTTCATGGAACTAATACATCATCAACTTTTGGTTGTCAAGCATCGTCCCAGTGGGTAAAAAGGACAAGTGTCACATAAGGATCTATGTGGAGTTTAGAGATTTGAACAGAGCCAGCCCAAAGGATGAGTTCCCTCTTCCCTACATTGATAGCTTGATCGATGCAATTACTGCTCATGAGATGTATAATTTTATGAAGGGGTATTTGGGATTCAAGTAGATCAAGATGGATCTAGTAGACACAGAGAATATGACATTCATGACCCCGTTAGGCAACTTCATGTACAAAGTGATGCCCTTTGGGTTAAAGAATGCTTGGGCAACGTATCAAAGGATGATGATGGTCATTTTACATACCTTCTTTCACAAGTTTTTGGAATTTTATATGGATGATTTGGTCATCAAGTCGAAGAAGGAAAAGTCCCATCTAGGTGATTTGAGGTGGGTACTCATTCATTATAGAATGTACAAACTAAAGATGAACCCTTTAAAGTGTGCTTTTAGGGTTACAAGTGGAAGGTTCCTTGGTTTTATGATAGATCAGTGGGGAGTGAAGATGGACCAGGACAGACAATGAGAAATCTTAGAAATGCCATGTCTAAGAATAATGAAGTATCTCAAGAGTTTTATTGGTAAAGTATTTTACCTTAGGAGATTTGTACCAGGACTAGTCGAAACAGCTCATCCCCTGATGGAACAGCTACGAAAGGGCACAAAATTCAAATGGGACGAAACTCATCAGGATCCTTTGACCAAGTTAAAGAATTTGCTCACTTCTCCACAAATGATGATTCCTCCAAGAGTTGGGATATCGTTTCAACTCAACCTCACATCTACTACAAGGTCCATCGGAGCTCTTTTAGCACAGGAAGTCGATGGGAAAGAAAGCCCAGTATTCTACCTTAGCAGGATGACACGTGGACCAGAGGAAAGGTACAGTAGTGTAGAAAGAGATTGTTTAGCCTTGGTATTTATAGCACAAAAACTTAGACATTACGGTACATGTTATCTTTCATAATTCACATTGTGATAAGATGTGACCCAATTAAGTTTTTATTGGCGAGAACCATTTTGATTGGAAGAGCAGCCAAGTGGTTCCTGATCCTTTCAGAGTAAGATTTAAAATGCATGGTCCCCCATGCAATCAAGAGCCAAGAATATGCGGTTTTATTTGAAATTTTCCCACCTGGGGAATTTAAGCCACCCCGAGAGAGCATTCTAGGGGATGACTTGCAGGAAAATTTTTGGATGCAAACTTTGAAGAATGGACGATGCAGTTTGATGGTTCTTTGGCAAAAAAGAAAGGATGGGCGGGGGTTAAATTTCCAAAAAGGGAAGGAAGCATTTTACCTTTCCTAAAAATTGTATTTTCCTTACTCCAACAACGAAGAAAAGTATGAATCGTTGGTACTCGAATTTGCTATAGGCCCTCCGAAGGGGCATTCGTTCACTATACACCAAAGGTGATTCAAACTTAGTGGTCCAACAAGTGAATGGGGAATATGCATTGAAGCACCTCATCCTGGAGCCCTACAGAACAATCATCCAATGGATGATCAACCAGTTCCATCAGGTCAAAATAAGGTGGCATCCCCAAACGATGAATAGGCATGCTAACGCCTATGCCACCATTGCCCAGAAATTGACTATGAAAACCAATATAACTATCGTGGTGATACAACGGAGAGGAAACCCATCAGTTGTGTAATCAATCATACCAATGGACGGTGATTCGAATTAGAGGGGAGAGATCAGGAAGTAGTTGGAGTCTGGGGATGTTAAGATGGAACTGAATGAGCTAGAATAATAATTTTCCAATAATGGAAACATTTACTTTCGAAATGTGGGAGGATGGTTGTCAAGATGCGTAAGGCCAAAAGAAGAAGAACATAGACTAAATAAGATACACAACGAACACTGTGAAACAACTGAGATCCACCTATACAGAAGAATTTAGAGGGAGGGGTACTTCTACCCCACGATGAATCAGGATGCAGTAAAGTTACAATGAAGGTGCGATAAGTGTCAACTTTTATTTCAGGCAGCTGAATGCCACTTTGTTGAAACTTAAGAAGACTGCAGGTAGCCTTACATCGATTTTATCGAAGATGGAGTTATTTCTCTTGGAAAAATGGATGCGATGGTACTCACGCGAAGGGCCCCACAATTTTTTGTTTGAGAGGATTAGCTCTATCGTAGAGGGTACTTTAACAAACCATTCAGATGCATCACGAAGGAGAAGGCAACAAAAGTTTTAAAACAAGCTAATGATCCATCACACATTGGAGGAGAAAAGATATAAAGAAGGATTCAGATGAGTTTATACAAAAATGCAAGGCATGATAGCTGCATGGAAACATGATGCATGCCCCTTCGATGGACTTACGTTCTTTGGTCATTCCTTACCTATTCCACACTTGGGAGTTTAACCTAGTAGGGGAAATACACCCATTTTTGAGGGGGAGATCTGGATAATCATGGCAACATAATGCTTTACAAAGTGGGCTGAGGCGATACCATTCAAGAGAGAAAATGCAGCTATAATGGCTAACTTTATTAGGGAGTATATTATTTACAGGTTGGGGATTCCAAAGGTTATCCTCTCTAATAATGGGACCTCGTTTGTCAACAAAGAAGTAACGATGCTTACAAAAAAATACTCCATTATCCATCATACCTCAACGGTGGAATATCCTTAGGATAATGGTCAAGTCCAAGCAACTAATAAAACCTTGTTCAATATTTTGGCCAACATGAATGAAGACTTCCCAGGATTATGGGATGACAAGATTCTAGCAGTCCTACGGGCCTATCAAATGACTAAGAGGAAGCCTACAGAGTATACTCTATTTTGGCTTGTGTTTGGTACCGAAGCAATTCTGTCGGTAGAACTAAAAATCCCCTTTATCTGATATGCCTTACAAAGAAGCATGCTCCCTTAAAGTAGGCATGTACAGTTAGAAGTCCTATATGAGCAAAGAGATAATGCGATGCAACATTTCCAAATGTACACAAAGCAAATCTCAAGAGCATGTGATAACTTGGTAAGACCTAGGAAATTTATGGAAGGGGATTTAGTCTTAAAGGCAGCGGTGAAGCACATCTGGGGGCTCCTGTTACCTAAATTCACTGCGAATTGAGAGGGACCAATCATTGTAAAGGAGGATCACAATTAAGGTTAGTGCTTAATTTCTAAAATGGAAGAGGATAAACCTTTTAAGATTAATAAAAAATGGTTGAAGTTTATCATGTGTAGGCTAGTAACCTCAATTAAAAAATTATTTTTTTTCGTTATGGTGCAATTGATTGCATGAGTTATTTCTTTTTTAATGAGATGAAAAGAAAGAGTTTGCTCATAAATTGTAAATGTCTAAACTTTTTGAGAAACAAAGATATTGCAACGAAATAACACATGATGACAAAATACTATATATTTTTCATTAATATGACTTGTAACGATTACAAAAAAAATTGGGAACTAACTCCCAAGGTTTACATATGATGAAAAGACAAGTAGGGTGTCAACCCAAGAGGAACCACAGATCTGGGGAAGAAAACAAATCCCCATGTGAGGCCGAAGAAGCTGTAAGGAATGCTTGTTGTGTAGCGATGGAACCCTCAAGTCTGACATGGGCTTGAACCCTTTGAATAACCAGGGCCTCACATGCCTTTATCGCCTTAAGTAAAGCCTCTTCGGGAGCCTTGACTCTAAGATCACCAGCCTCCATCAAAGGCACCAACTTCAGTAATTTGGTATCCTCAGCATATTGGGACTCCACCTACTTCTAGAACAGTTCCCTCTGGTTGGTCAATTAGGTGGACTTCAGAACCTTTAAGTATTCAATCAACCAATAAGACTGGAAGCCATCCCTACCCGGCTCCATTAAGTTTCTCAAATATTTATTTATAACGAGCCTTGATAAAGCTTAAGTGGGAGTATTAACAGCCTCAACCACTATAGTTGTCATACCATGACGCCTACAACCTATCAAGATAAGGCTTGAATGAGGGCAATCGGGGGTAAAGGTCTCTGAGTGATGGGCAGACAATCGCTTGATAATGGATCAATGGCAAGTACAAAATTGAGGGGATTTATGAAGGTCCAGTAGGCAAAAGGCATGAGGGGCCACATCAGGAAGTGACACTTCGCTTCCTTATTCACTGTCACTGAAGATTTATCGTTGAACCTTGGTCATTGTGGCTTGACTCATTCGGGTAAGTTGGTTCTCGATGGGGCAAAATGATAGGTAAAGGACTTCATTGGGTTTGGTCTTCAGCAAGAAGAGACTCTCTTGCAATATGAAAAGAGATAAAGAGATATGGGTTTGATGAAAAAATTCTTAACTAGTGGTTTGTATTGTTAAGTCATCGTTGGTGGGGGAGTTTTAACAAAAAATCTTAGCAAGTGGTTTTCATTGTTAAGTCATCGTTACTGGTGGAGTTTTAACAAAAATCTTAACAAGTGGTTTTCATTATTAAGTCATTGTTATTGGTGGAGTTTTAACAAAAATCTTAATAAGTGGTTTTCATTGTTAAGTCACTGTGACTGGTGGAGTTTTAACAAAAATCATAACAAGTGGTTTTCATTGATAGGCCAACATTACAGGTGGAATTTGATGGAAAATATTAACAAGTGGTTTTCATTGTTAAGTCACCATTACTGGTGGAGTTTGACGAAAAACCATAACTAGCGGTTTTCATTTTTAAGTAATAGATTAGGTTGTTTTTTATTCCTCGTTATAACTGCATATTGATAACAGTTAGGCAAAATAAGGGGAGAAAGTAGTAATTAAATCTTGGGCTATTGTCGAAGGAACAACGACAGAAATTGTAACTTTGTCCTCGATCTCTCAGAAGAAACTTTTGATAAAAGAACCTCAATTCGAGTCGAATAACCTTCTCCTTCACACGGAACAACGGCGAAAACTGGAGCTGACCGCACTAAAGTGGCTCCCATTGGAGAAGTACCCATAGATGATATCATAACTAGCAAGGCAAAGACCCTACAGAAGTAAGAGGAACACCAGTAGTAACTACAGAAACCCGTACAACCACAGGCTGGAACGGGGGAGTCAAAGATGGAAAAAGCTACAAACATAAAGATAAGTGTTACATGCAAGAAATATCTTATGAAAAAGGGGCAAGGAAAACATTTAGCTTACCCTAGTGACATTATTGAAGGGGGGAAATCAAGAGATTGGCCTCAACAGAGGAAGTTGCAGAAGAGCATCAACGAAGGGTCAGAATAATGGGTATCCAACTTCAACTTGAAATATATCAGTTTAGTTAGAAGATATGTTAAAAAAAAAATAGGTGAGAGATCTAAAAGTAATTACCTCAAGAAAAGTTGGCAAAACTGGAATGATGTCTAGAGGAACCGCATATAAATGGGATGATACATAAGAAGCTAAGGGAGTCTCCTCTGGTTGAGAGTAAACTCCCTCAGATTCAATGGAATCACTGGCCCTTCTGGCAGCCTCCTCTGCATGACGAGAGGGAGATGGATGAGAATCGGTGAGCCCGATCATGGGAGAATGGGGAGGAGAGGTAATGGTCCCAGGCCGACTGAAGCGTCCTCCTATAAAGGGACTCACTGGAATTGATACCCTTTTCTCTACAACCTCCTAAAAAAGACAAATAAATCGACACAAGAGTTAAAAATATTCTGTTACTGAGTTGTAAACGTCTAAGTCTTGGAAAATTTACATCTTGTCGTGGAGAGCAGTGTGATGAGATTATCACAGGCGAGAAAAATGAGAGTAGTTTCCAGAAAACCTTTCGGTGAGGCTAGGCTCAACATGGGTACTAACATCAGTAGGAATGAGCTCAATGGTAGAAGGGGGATGAGAAGTGCTGGGACTATAAGCAGCTTCTGTTAGACGGACTTCAAACGCTCAATTTTTTCTTGATATTTTACCCAATGTTTTTTCCATTTTGCTAGAGGCACTAGTAGCAGTTGGAGCTTTGGACCTCCTCTTTCTCTGTAAATCCCCCTTAGATGGATCCACCACGATTGAAGGAAATTTAGAAGGAGGAGGAACTGGAGGGTTGGTTTCATTAAACGCACGTTACAATCGCTCTAGCTCAGCTTGGCACTTCAAATGTATTTCCTCATTTATCTATGTGTTCAGGGACAAGGAAACAATGGGGAAAGCGTCCAGAGGAGCCTGGGCCTTGGATTTTTATATGGAAGCAATCCCACTCCTATACACTGATAGACAGGGTTTTTCCGCGGCGCGAGAGTCACCTACGTGCCGGTCGTTTTGAATTCGGTTCACCTGAACTATACAAAAACCTAAACTACGACTACACTCAACGGGTGAGTATAGCGGTAAGTCGGGTATCGAAAATCCACAGAGACGAGTTACTAGAATTCAAGTGATTTAATACTCCAAAATAAAAGTGTAAAAGATGATTACAAACTAAAAGGAAAAGTTAATCTAGGCAAGGTGTTGAAACTAGATTATGAAAGCGAGTAAAACTATAGGTTGCGTCGAATATCCCTCACCGAGTTAATTTGTATAAAATGGTTACATGGGTCGACGAGTTATTAGAAGTGCGTCTCGTTTCGACAGTTAATTAAATCAAGGGTTGTTACGCCCTAAATCATCATAAAAGCCTAATAAGATTTTGGCGTCAACAAATATCCCGAAAATTACGCGCGAAAGGTCGTAAGCACGGGACATACATGATATGCCCCGTCAAATCTCCTAGGCGTAATAACTAGGACAACGCACCCGAAATAGACCCGTAAACTCCATCATCAAAGAAAAGCATTGCGTCAACTCGAGTGAGTTCAATTCAAACACAACCTAATTTAAATTACCTAGAGACATGTTAAAAACGCGATAAATGGAAAGCGGTAAATAAATGCGGTAAATTTATACTGGAAAGCGTGTAAATCAAAGCATGTAAATAAAGCAAGAAGACCTAAATTAGAAAGCTTGTAAATTATACTACAACAATGGAAACAAAGGAAATACAACTTAAATTAAAATGGACAGGATGATGAATAGTCAACTTACACCACAAATGGGGTGTCAAACCAAGTATAAATGAAGAAGAACCATCCAAAACCACCCAAACCCTAACTACCACTCTCTACAATCTATTCTAACTAAGTATATCTGAATTAAAACCAAAAATGGGTTTATATAGTAAGTGGGAAAAAGTAAGGGAAAAGGGAAAGAAAGAGGAAAGAGCCCAAAATATCTGGCACTACCGGTCGACCGGTCGCAGGGGAGCGGTCGACCAGCCCCTTTGGCAAAAGCATACTGTCTCCTTCCCACGGAAAAAGTTGAAACCGTGGTCGATCGGTCCCAGGGACGCGGTCGACCGGTACTCTGTTTTCAGGCTGCATTTGGTCCATGATGAGGGGGAAAAGGTCCATTACGGAAACGAGCCTAGCTTCTTCATCCAAACTCCAAACAACGCACCGTTTGCGGCCATGCGATGCTAACTCAATGAACTACGCATCCGTGGAATTCCATGAGCTGGATAAGAAATGTGAATTAACTAAAATGCCCTTGAAGTAACATCCAGCGATGAAACTTCTCCGCAATGCAACGGATCCTCACTTTTAGTGTTCCAATACCTACAAAAGCACAATTAACCCCTGCAAAACATGTATCTATCCAAATCCAAGGTTGTGTAGTTAATGAGCATAATTATAGGCATTTAGGATTGTAAAAGCGCTAGAATGCATAAAGATAATGGGCGGAAATATGCAATATTTGATACGAATCACACCCCATAACTTAAACATTGCTAGTCCCTAGTAATGAAATAAAGAAAACCAGACCACAGAGGGCGGTACAAGACATATATATGCATCGAAATATAAATGCCACTTTCGTAGGGAGGACGATTGCATTTAGCATATGCAATAAGCCGTTAAACCCCTAGGTTACCCTAGTGGACGAGTGTCGTCTCGTGAGGGTTTTCAGAGATGGTACCCACAAACATCATATGGTTTCCTCAAAATATGCCCAAACCAACGTGCGAAAAGCCCAACAAAAGCGAAAAGGATTTCATACACATTATTAGCACATTGAATGAATTCAAACAAAAGTCCAAATCATTAAAACTATAGAATGCACCTCATAGAATTGAAACCTTAAAATGTGGGAGGGGAGTGAGCACATGCAAAGTGTGATTTGGTAAAAACTTATATAAATCGGATAGACGTTAAAGCAAGCATATATTCAATCCTCACAGGCATTACACTCATCAAGCGAATTCACTCAAAATAGGGAGTTAACACACGGAACATGCGGGCTAAAGAGTAAATGTAAATGGAAACTAGGCCGCACACATGTCACAGATGAAGAACGCTATATATAAACTGAAAAACTGTAATCTCAATGAAAGGATACCACTCACTAAAAGAGGCGAAATGCATTTTCACAGATTATCACAACTATTATGACTTTTAAATTACATCAACCTAAGATCACATAGGGCTTTAATAGGGTTATAATGTAGGTATGGCTAAGGTACGAAACGAAGAAATATATGTACGAATTCAAAGTGTTCGGAATGAAAACTCGGGATAATGGGATAATGTGGGCAATATCAAAATTGGAAAACGAGTTCCAAAACGACATTAGATATATCATCGGGGAGAGTAATCAAAGCTTATTGAACTATATACAACATTTACAACTTTCTCTTTCTTTTTCTTTTCTTCTTTTTCTCATTTTCTCTTTTGTTTTCTTTTGATTTTTGCTTTCTCTTTTTCTTCACTTTTTTCACTACTTTCTTTTCTTTACTTATCAAACTCTCATATGCCTAAATTGCAACCGACATCATAACAACAACATTCAATCCCAAGTAACATTCCAAACAAAGGTATGGAAAGTGTATGTATGGTATAAAACTCAAATGTAGAGTTGGTTATGGTAATGGGGTTATGAAACTAAAGGCTAAAATTTAGGCTCAAAGGGGTTAATGAGGGTAAACATATAAGGGTGAGGTCAAGGATAATATGGGTGATATATCAAAGAGGGCCTATGATCATTTCAAAAAGTTTACGCAATTCTCGAATCAAAACAATATATGAAAATCATGCTCAAGTAACACATTTCAAGTATGAACTCAATTAATGAACGGTCAAATGAAAGAATAGTGAGATTACCAACGAATTCAACGTTTTCAATGAGAAAAGAATAGTGTATACACTCACAAACGACGAAAGGTACAAATCTTACTCGGTGTAAGTATATACAATGCAACAAAAAAATACCGAGTTATAAAAATTTTAAACCAAATCAATAAAGCAAGGAAAGTGAATGTGCTCACGGGATTAAAGTTTAATTCATGAAGTTATTCATAATATCGATAATCGAGACTAAAGTCTAATAACTTTTAAAATCGAGAACATGCATCATTGGGTTGTCTATTGGATCGGGCAATTATTGAAATTTATCATCGGAAACAAAGGCAAAATGCACAAAAAGGAGAAAAAAGAAAGAAAGTCTTTTTTAAATTGTTGAATTTTTCTAAGAAAAGCATACTAAGTAACTAACATTTGAGCAAAAACATGGACTAAATAAAGAAATGGATAGAATATCCCACACCCCCTAACTTAAAACTTGACATTGTCCTCAATGTAAATTAAGAACCAAGTCAAAGAGAGGAAAAGAGCGATATTACCCAAAATTGGAGCGATCCCCATAAGAACAAGTCCAAAGAATCTACAAAACAAGTTAGTACCGAGCATAGCAAAAACAAATAACAAAAAGTTAACTAATTAAACTAGACTAAATCAAAAAGGAAAGAAAAAATAAAAAGCTAACTATATATAACCTACTATTTAGACTTCACACTAACTGTACACTAGAAGTCTGAATAGCTGAGGGTCCACCATAAGAACGATTTGACTTTGGAGGATAACCGGTGTACCCTCACATACAAGCATTCCCTCCGAAAAATATGGATTCCGTTTGAACAACGGAAGGCATGTGTAAGGCGGAAGAAATGAACCATCGCCAATTAAAAGTTTTGGTGGGACGATGGGGGGTTTGGATTGAACGGGTGACAAAAACAAGTGGGGACCGAGAAAAGCTGAATATCCTCCCAATGATTTTGAAGTTGGAATGGGAGGCGGCGCACACAAAGGCAAAGATGCGATTGTGGAGGGCGACTCGAGCAAGTACTCCTCATCGGCGATAGGGTTTAAAACATTAAAGTTCGAAACCGAATCATCGGGTACTTGTTCTGGTGGGGTAATAGAGAATGAAAATGGGGATGAAAGAAATTCAAACTCATGAGATGAATCATCATCGCATGAAGTTGGAATTTCAAAGGAAATAATATCATTTTCAATGAAATGTTCTTCTTTGGGGCCCAAGGAAAAAATCATTTCATTCCAAATAGATATTACGTCATTTTCATCCTCACTTTCAATATCTATTACGAGATGGGAAAAGTCTAGAATGGCTTGTTCCAAAGTAGGTACAAGTACCTCATTTGGTTCAAAACATTCCTCGACTTCACAAGTCTTGGAAGCAAAATCGTCGTCGGACTCAAATAATAAATCCAACTCATGTTCCAACGAACGATTTTCTTCCCGATAGCGATTTTCAAGTTTCTCGTTCTCGTACATACGCAAACCCTCACCGAATGTCATAGGTCGAGGTGCGGTTGCACGAAAATGGGAACTTTGAAAATCGTTATCGGACTTAAACGAAAACTCATTATTATAGGAATTTTCAAAACTATTGCAATTCGTTTCAAAATTCCTATTATTAGGAGGTAAAGGACCAAAATCATTATCATCATCATCAAAATTCAAATAACCTAAGTTTTGACTTTCGTTATACTCGCCCAAAGTAATATTTGAATTTGCAAATTTTTGGGATTCTAAGTATTCACCGAAAGTCATATGTTTGCGAGAATTTTGAGAATTATAACAAGGATTACCGAAAGAATTGGAATAAGACATGCTTACCCCAAAAATGGCTCGAAGTGGCGGATTCCACAAAGTAAGTGCGCGCGGGATGGATTCAAGCGTTTCTTGATTCTCAAGTGTAGAAGTCCTACAAAAATGTTAGGCAAAAAATACAAATAGAAAGAAAATACTATGAAATACTAAATCAAATAAAGTCTAAAACAAACTCGTCCCCGGCAATGGTGCCATTTGATAGACAGGGTTTTGCTGCGGCGCGAGAGTCACCTACGTGCCGGTCGTTTTGAATTCGGCTCACCTGAACTATACAAAAACCTAAACTACGACTACACTCAACGGGTGAGTATAGCGGTAAGTCGGGTATCGAAAATCCACAGAGACGAGTTGCTAGAATTCAAGTGATTTAATACTCCGATATAAAAGTGTAAAAGATGATTACAAACTAAAAGGAAAAGTTAATCTAGGCAATGTGTTGAAACTACATTATGAAAGCGAGTAAAACTATAGGTTGCGTCGAATATCCCTCACCCGAGTTAATTTGTATAAAATGGTTACAAGTGCGTCTCATTTCGACAGTTAATTAAATCAAGGGTTGTTACGCCCTAAATCATCATAAAAGCCTAATAAGATTTTGGCGTCAACAAATATCCCGAAAATTACGCGCGAAAGGCCGTAAGCACGGGACATACATGATATGCCCTGTCGAATATCCTAGGCGTAATAACTAGGACAACGCACCCGAAATAGACCCGTAAACTCCATCACCAAAGCAAAGCACTGCGTCAACTCGAGTGAGTTCAATTCAAACACAACCTAATTTAAATTACCTAGAGAGCATGTTAAAAACGCGATAAATGGAAAGCGATAAATAAATGCAGTAAATCTATACTGGAAAGCGTGTAAATCAAAGCATGTAAATAAAGCAAGAAGACCTAAATTAGAAAGCTTGTAAATTATACTACAACAATGGAAACAAAGGAAATACAACTTAAATTAAAATGGACAGGATGATGAATAGTCAACTTACACCACAAATGGGGTGTCAAACCAAGTATAAATGAAGAAGAACCATCCAAAACCACCCAAACCCTAACTACCACTCTCTACAATCTATTCTAACTAAGTATATCTGAACTAAAACCAAAAATGGGTTTATATAGTAAGTGGGAAAAAGTAAGGGAAAAGGGAAAGAAAGAGGAAAGAGCCCAAAATATCTGGCACTACCGGTCGACCGGTCGCAGGGGAGCGGTCGACCGGTCCCAGATCGGTACTCTGTTTTCAGGCTGCATTTGGTCCATGATGAGGGGGAAAAGGTCCATTACGGAAACGAGCCTAGCTTCTTCGTTCGAACTCCAAACGACGCACCATTTATGGCCACGCGATGCTAACTCAATGAACTACGCATCCGTGGAATTTCCATGAGCTGGATAAGAAATGTGAATTGACTAAAATGCCCTTGAAGTAGCGTCTAGCGACGAAACTTCTCCGCAATGCAACGGATCCTCATTTTTAGCGTTCCAATACCTATAAAAGCACAATTAACCCCTACAAAACATGTATCTATCCAAATCCAAGGTTGTCTGGTTAATGAGCATAATTATAGGCATTTAGGATCGTAAAAGCGCTAGAATGCATAAAGATAATGGGCGGAAATATGCAATATTTGATACAAATCATACACCTTCACTTTCATGTCCACTAGTTGCGAAGGAACCTCTCCAAAAGCTGCAGCAGTAGTATCACCTTAAGAGGGAGTTTTAGGCATGAGAGATTTCATGGCCTTGGATGCAGCAATAGGTACCATCGGCCAATAAGGGGGAAGCTCATAGGGAGGGTCTTTGGGAGTTTTGCTCAGAGGGAACTCAATACCAAGAACAAATTTGCCCTTCAGGCCGAGTTCCAAAGCTAAAAAGTAAAGGACTGGAGGATACTAAGGAGGACTTTCGATGAATTCTTGAATTTTGGCCAGTTTCATAGGCCAAAATTCAGTCCCAAACAAAGTACTAATAACCCCCACTCTTGTGGCACTAGGTATGGTGACATTGCCTATAAGTGTGCCACTGATAGACCAGGCTACACAATGAGTGTAATAACTGCATATCTCAGTACAAGTGGCCTTTTGATGGTATAGTTAGAACACTGACTAAGGAGCCCCTTGGTTGAAACCAAACAGTCGGCTGCAACGGTTGGGGTTTTAATGTTCTGAAGTGTTACCCCACTTAGTGTAGGAAGGTAAATATACAGGATAGAATAGAAGAACCATGGATTGTGAGGGATCTTCGATAATAAGGGCCTAAGTGGTGGCTTGGACCACTATTGCTTCAGACTTAAAAAATTCCCAAGAATGGGCAAAGACTTCTTATTCATAAGGCCTCATGACAAAGGACTCCAGTTTTTCAAAAATTCCCATTATCTCCTTTCATCTTTGTTCTTATTAAAATGAAAAAGGAGAGGGGGTTTAATGGCTTGGCCAAGAGGATAAGGGACGAAGTTGACAGATATGGCAGGAAAACAAGTGTAGAGGAAACCCGTGAGAAGAATGGTATTAACAAAATTGGCCAGGTTGTAACGACCAAGAGGTCGTTCCAAGTCAATATGGGTTCGGTCCAACCAAGTGTAGAGGAATCCAAAGGCAATGTCATCTAGAGGGAGCCTAAAGCCTCAGGCCAAATGGATGGCAATGTTTATAAGGTTCTTCGGGGTTGGTCGTTGGGCTTCCCGATCAACAAAAAATGTGAAAGTATAATGAGAAGGTAGGATAATTTCTCTAGAGATCTACCTTTACCCTTTTCAATGGTCGTAGAAGGATCCTTCTTAGTGGGAGCTTCAAAGAATTAGCTAATGAGGGGATTTAATGTGTCTTTATTGGAAGATCCAGTGAAACTTCGATGGATCTAATTCAACTCCAACCAATCAGCAGCCTCTCCGGCATCCAGAGCCACATCAGTGTAAGGTGTATCACCTGTGGGCTCAAGACCTAGCATCTCATAGATGTCTTCTAAATGAAATGGTGAATTTTCCCCAAGCGGTAATGAAAATATGAGTTTTAATGTTCCAGCGATATACCAACACTGGAAGAGAAGTATTGTGCTTTGAGAGGGTGAGTTCCCCAAACCACTTGGCCCGTTGAAGCCCAACCTGGGTAAGAACGTTAGTTCGGGAACTCTGAATGTGAGCGTTCCAGGCTGGAAAATGGACTGGAGAGCCCCTAGGTTCTTCGAAGTCAATCTAAGAGAAAGTTAAGTAACCTCGCTCAAGTCTTAAGTGTAGAGTCACCTATGGAGGGAGGAAACCCCATTTAGCTGAGGCTTTATCTTCATCACCAAGCACTAAAAGGTCACACTTAGCTTTGAAACTGCAAGATTTATAGGCATTAATAAAGGCATCATCTTTTCCAAAGATGGTGGAGCGACGATACAATCAAAGGTATTCTTGACGGAAAGCCACCAATGTCATGGCCTCTGAAGGGCAAGCAATAGTAGGAGGAGTTGCGATCGCAGGCGGAGCTTTGGGGGTAGAGATGCTAAGAGCTCATGTGGAAGCCATGGAAGAAGTGACTGAGAGTGGAGCGTTTGAAGAATAGTAGGAAGGGTTTGAAAATGGAGGAATGCGGCCACTAGAGGTGGTAAAGGACACAATGAAGGAGAAGAATCGGGTGGAAGTTGGGCAACAATTGAAGTTTTGTTCTTTCTCTATCTAACAAAGCTTTGAGTTTGAAGAAGATGAAGTAAGCATGAATAAAAAATGACTGAGTGTTTTGATAATAGATGTTTGATTTTTCAAATTGGTGTTTGAGTTTCCCACCCCCACACGTGCCTAGCCGCCCATAATCTTTGGAAGTGGACACATGGCACTACGGGTAGAACTTTGATAGTTGAAAAGACATTCCCACATCATTAATGAAATAACTCTTAAGGAAGAGATAGGGTTTGTTTTTAAAAAAAGTTATGATTTTGGTGCCAAAATTTATCAAACATATGATAAACCCTAGGAGCCCAAACGATGATACAAAAGATTGGAGGGGGAACGACAGAAATCGTTTCATTTCAAACCCACAATGGATAAGTTTCTACCACAGTTCAAAAAGCTATGATGTCCCCTCTCTATAAGTCCAAACCGGGTTAACTTTGACTTAGGTACATCGGGGAGAATTTTTCTTTTCGAAGAAGATGAAATGTTATTGGCCAAACTACAAGTATCTTAGGGAGAATTGACTTACAAGCACAGTTCAAACGATCATAATGCCACCTCGTAAGAAACCCAAACACAGTTAACTTTGACCTACAAGCAACATGAAAAATTATAATCACTAAGGGGAAGTCCTAACAAGGCAGTACCTTCAACTTGAGAGAATTTCATTGGGAGAATTTACGGAGGAGAATCCAACTTTGAGTCGACATAACAGCCACGCTATCTAAAAAGTAACAATGTCCCTTGGCCATAACCCAAGGCATGAAGATATTTAGTTCAGGTACATCGGGGAGAATGATACTTTTTGGTACCAGATATAACAACAGATGTTGCAACGCATACGCCAACGGAAGAATTTTTCAATGCCACAGAACAGGGTATATTGGATTGAGAAGTATTTCATACAGACATTTCTTGTTTGCCCCAATAAATCTCTATATGGAGGGGAAAATGTAGTGGGGGACTGAAGCTAATCTCTGGATTGGAGGGAGCTTCCCTAAATAGCATAAGAGACTCAAGAGAAGGTACCAACGAGGAAACTCAGTGATGCAGCTCAGTGAGCAATCTCAGTTTATTTTCATTCTTACTTAGTCAGTATCTTTTTTATTACATCGAGTACTATAAGCAAGTGTAATATTTGGCGTGGGTTCAAATAGTACTCACGAGGTACTAGGCCTGACAGGTTCTGTGAGAGATCACATTCTCTACCGAATGACCCTGCCGTGGGAACGTCAGAGGGATTTAGTTTGGAGGATTGTGAAGTGAGGCAGCGTCAAGACTTGTCTTGACCATCTTAGATACACCTAGTAAAACAACGAGAGACCTTTCACAATGGAAGCTTGTGCGGAGCATCCTTGAGTTCCATTATATGTTGAATTTTGAACCAAACATCCCTCTAACTAATGCCACATCTACTTTAGGTGATGTCATTAGCGAGCTAAGCACTGTCCAATCAGTACTTGAGTAAACCACTGTGGTATTTGGGGCTGGTAGAAAGTTAGTCATCCACCTCTTTGGTGACAGTCCTTTGACGCACAGTGGTTAGGCAAAAGGCCTATCTTAGCATTTAATGTTTATGATGTAGGACTAACTATCCCATCATGTGTTTAATGGTTGCGATGTAAAGGTTGTCTTTCACATCTGTGAAGGACTGAGGCATCTCGGGAGTAGTGGTGGGGCTATTTATTAGCATCAACCACTTATGAGAGATGGATTACCTTTTCTAGAGTTCTTTCCACAAATTAATTTCTAGAGTGAGAATATACTAGAGAGAATTTATGGCAAACCAGAGCTCTTACTCACCCACCATTGTCATTTATTGTGAAGCTTTTATAGCTAACTAGAGATCTTTTAGGGATAATTAGTGTGTTTTGCTGCCTGCCAAGGTGTATATAGGGTGCTTACTCCTCTCTCCATTTGACTGAGTTACTAATGAGTTCCCTTTATTATTGTTTCAATTATACATGAGTGTCTTGTGAGTTCAATCTGAGTGTTGATCAGATATAATATTGTGTCTTAACTTGTATTTGTTGTAGAGTTGTTGGGTTATCATTCATCACCATACCTATAGGGGTTACACATCAACGAGAATTACCATACTACTACGATACAAGGGGACTACCCTCTTACAAGGTGAGAAAATAGAAACCTCAAAACATCTAGAAAAAAGAAAATATGAATATATGAGGGTTTTTGGATGGAAATTGCAATAGGTTTGCATCACGAATCCTAATGTTAAAAAATTATGTCATGACGCTATTGTTTGTTGAATCATCAAAATTCTGGATTTGTGTGCATGTTGATTTTTTTGTTCATTAAGTTCAATATATTAATTGTCACATATGGATAAAATTTGGTTTGATGACATTTAGCTATCAATTAGAGCTTCTTGATCGTTTCGATGTGTCCCAACTGTGATTCATTTGTTGTAGTTGATGCCCATTCATTCCATATCCATGTTTGAGCACATTGATACTATGTTAGCATGAAATTTATACTTGTTTTATTTTTTTCTATTTTGAGTCTGCTTTGCTATTGTTTCGTATTTCCAGTTGCGATTTCCATGAATTTTTTTCACAAGACAAATCCTGCATATTTTTTGAGCCAGAAAACAATGTTTTTCAAGTCGTTCAAATGACTTCCGGACGTCGTTCAAATGACATATCCATATCGTTCGAAGACTGGATCACACGATCTATCTCGCAAGGTGTTAAAAGTTCCAGGTATAGTCGTTAGAAGGGTCATTTTTAGGGTCATTAGAAAATTACTTTATGCGACCACACAATATTTTGGGTCGTTTCTTGCATAGATCGAAGGAGATCTTATCTCGTTTAAACGACAGTGCATTTTTGTTCGAATGACTAGCGTTGACCAGAGTTGACTTTTTGAGATTTCGTTATGTTTTTGTACCTACTTCATATATGTGATAATATTACACTATTTTGGTACATCTTCTCTGTTTATATGAAGTCGGTTGTGGTCATTCATGCTTGATTTATACACTACTTTGATTTGTTTAGTCACATCATGGTTGATATTGATGATTTCATTTATGTGACTATTTGCTGGCTACGATTTGGTATCTTCTTATTGTTATTAGTTGGCTATCAATCTTTATCTAGATATGCTTCATCTGATTTTTCTCATTCTAGATATTCATTTATTTATCTTTTTCTCTTGTTGTCTATTTGAGGCAAAAAAAGGGAGAGATGATATGTGATGTAGGAGGAGTTTGTTTGATGAGCACATTTATTTATCACATTTTGATATTATTGTTTACATAATGATATCATTGATTTGAGTTATATTATTTATGTATACTTATTGGTATCATATGTTTTGCTCAAATGTTTAGCAAATTGTTTGTTTTAAAAATTGGTACTTCATATAGTTTTATATCATTTGTACCTTTATATCATTTGTACCTCCATACTTCACATAGTATATGTTTGTTTTGTGTGTATAGTGATTATTCAAATATTGGAGATTTCGCGACTACATCATATGGAGACTAGTTTATGCTGCCAGTCCGACATTTGTTTACTAAAGCGTGTCCTGTATTTTCTTTTTCGATTTATGGGATGGGATTTAGGTCATTCGGCTTGACGGTCTGACTTACTTATTTCACTGTTTTAGTTTTTCCACGGAATATCCAACGAGGGACATTTTTAAGGACAAATTTACAAATAGTGTCAATTTTTATTTATTGGCTTTATTTTGGACAAAAACCAATTAATTCATAGATTTTTACTTGTCACGATTCCCACATAGCATATGATGTGTTGTTTGAAGATCTAGTGGCCAAGCTTCAAGATAAACCATGCCATGTTTATTGGTGCACGTTTCACGTCTTCATATCACATTGCATTCCGAGATACTCTCAGGTATGAACGCATAATGTTATGGGACTTGAAAAATATTTTAAGGATGTTATTTTGTTTAAAAATGATTTTAAAAGGATAAAAATGTTTTAAAAAAGTTTTAACTTCATTTATTCTGAGATAAACACGTTTCAGAGTCGCGTAGATATTTCCATTGTGTTTAGAAGGATCAAACAGCATGTGATTGTCGTTCAAACGACATGGACATATCATTCTAATGAGATGGCTATATCATTCGAACGGCATACATATCTCGTTCTAACAACTTACCGACTTAAGTTTTTTTATTTAAGGCAATTTCTTCTCAGAATTTCCTAGTGTGCAGAACCAAAATTATATAACAGAACAACTACATTTTTCTGCACTTATTTACAAAGGTTTTCAAAGATAAAAACATCCTTTGTGTTTCAAGATCCAATCTTTCAAATACATATGCTATAGAGATATTGGTTTAGCACCATCTAGAATTTGTTCATACTTTGAATATTTTTTTCCTCGAGTTTTGCGACGAAGAAGGGGTGGACTCCGTGTTTCGAATCATAGACGTTTGCCAAAGATGCATCGGTGGATACCGAGGTACACGTGGACCCATATGTTGTGGACCTAGCGTGCAAGGATTTTTTCATTGCACTGTGGAGGACTGGTTGAAGCATAGAATATCATCAAGGCTTGTGTGGTATCGAGTCTTTGAGTAAATCTACTGTCTGTATTTTGTAAAACGTATCATACTGATTGTCTGGCTTGGGTCTTCCGAGGTTTTTCCCTTAGTGTTTTCCTCGTACATCATTGTTGTGTGTTTTCTGAACTTGATTTATTTTACTTGCTAAATCACACTAGATTCATGTTTAAGATTAACAAGATAAAATTGGGTTAAGTTAAATTAGTTCATAAAACTGGTGCAAATTAAAATTGGAAAAAGTTTCTTTTTAAAAAAAATTGTTTTCACGTAAAGCACACAAAGAAAAAAGGGCCTACATCACAAAAAAATTATTAATGTGTGTATGTCTGTGCACATGTATATATTTGTAATATACAACAATCATAAAGGAGAATAATTCATGGGATAGTTTTAATAAAACCCCAATTTAATTTTTATCTAATCTTAATTTTTAAAAATAATTAATCATAACACAATGACACATGTCAGTACCGACCATGTGTAAGCTCTCCTCATCACCTTTAAAACAAGATGAGGGTAATCAATGGACTGACTATGGGCTAAAGAATACATCATTCATTCTATAGGCTATGGAAAGTCCTTCCTCACGATGATAAAGGTGATCCAAATCCACATCTCACTCGGTAATACGAAGTGATAGTCATGGATAATGCAACTTCTCATCTAACATGGTGATTTCGCTAATTAAGGAACTTCTTGTCAAACTTTGTAGTGCTACTTTACTCTATAATGATAGTCATGTGTTAAACTTCCACTGATTAAGGAACTTTGTGTTAACTGGTCTTAAAAAATTCTTTTAGATTAGCACAAAGAATGATAATAAATATTGACATTTTAATGAAATAGAGATAAATTAAAAATTCAAATGAGTCATTAAGATTTAGTTTTGGAACCAGTGGTGATTAAAAAGTAATAACAATATACCGTAAGATGAAGGAAATGTATTCATTCCATTGGAGGTGGACACCAAGTCCTAACCCAAGCAGCTCACTCCTGAAGGCACCCTTAGCTAAATGAAATAATGGAATTACAAACTTTAATAACACTAGAAGGAACTTCACATCACTTAGGATTGAAATTTCGGATGTCAATACATCATCGAAAAATAAAGGATCAAGTTTAAGGACACAATGGCCCAAATACCATACAAACAACAGAAAGGCAACAGCGTGCCAAAATAAAGGCACATAGACCTAAAGCAATCTAAAACACACAACCCAAACACAAAATCAACTCGAATGTGACATAACACCATCCCTTACTGACTATCACCACAGGTACATACAAACCGCAGCCATGTATGATTTAATATGAAAGAGTTGTAGTCATATATGATTCAATATGCAACTGATGATTCAATTTTACAAAAAAAAAAAATTAGACAACAACATGCGGAATAATGGAAAGCATTATAAATACAATACCTTCTCTCTTAACACCAGATACGATTGTGTTAGGCATGTTGGAGACATTTGGAACAATTGATAGGGAAAAATGACGCATGGGTTCCTGTGTGTTTCCTTTATGCACCGAAGATCCCGAGGTTGCACAATCAGATCAAACATAACTATTTCATGTAAATAAGTGTTCAAGTACTGTTACAAAATAATAGAATCAAACCTTCTCCAATCTTAAAATCTGATTAAATGGTGTCGAGAGAGTTTCCTACCAATGGATGACTAGATTGAACAAGGAGCTTGATTAGACCCTATCATAGATCGTGACATGTGTGTTCCTCTATGACCTATAACTAGCATGGAGGTTTGAATTTTACCACTATATACAGCTATTCACTGTGGATTTTACCACTGTATAAGCGTTAGTAAAATTTCATAAGATTAAGTTATATTTATTTCATAACTGTTATTTCATAATTTGCAGTACCAGTTTGTAGTAACTTTTTGTATTTCTTTTCGGTAACTGTTAGTTTTTTTTGGTATGTTAGTAACTATTAGTATGTTAGTAACTGTTAGCAAGTATTTTAGTATGTTAGTAACTGTTATAAAAAAAATTGCAGTAACAGTTTTTAAGATATCATAATTTATTTACTAGCTTAGTATCTTATGATAGTTTCTTTAAAACTATTAGCATTTTAGGTTAGTATGTTATGACAGTTTCTTTAAAACTGTTAGCATTTTAGCTTAGTATGTTATGACAGTTTCTTTATTGTTTATTACTAGCTTAGTATGTTAGCATTTTAGTATAGTAGTAAGTGAATGGTACTTTATTCTATTTAATTCCACACTTGAATGGTAATTTCATAATTTAATTTAATCACAAATGAACAGGAACCGTGAACCGACCCAAACTGAACCGAGAACCATCGGTTCGGTTCGGTTCGGTTCGGTTCGGTTCTACATATATTTCGGTTCAGTTTAGGTTCCAAAACTAGAGAACCGAACCATTTCGGTTCTGATTCTGGTTCTCTAGTGGACCTGAACCAACCCGAACCATGCACAGCCCTAGCTATAGCTTCCACCCATTTATAAACATAGTCTACCTCGACAAGGATGTATAGGAACCCAAAAGATGGGGCGAAAAGGGCCCATGAAGTCAATACCCCAGCAGTCAAAGATCTTAATAATGAGTATTGGGGTTAATGGCATCATGTCTTTTCGGGTAATTGCTCCCATCCTTTTACATCTATCACAAGATTTGTAAAAATTTCTCACATCCCGGAATACTATGGGCCAATACAAATCGCATTGAAGAATTTTAGCAGTTATCTTTTTCACGGAAAAGTGGCCTCCACAAGCTTCTAAATGACATAATTGGATGACTTTTAGGATTTCATCATCCGGTATGCATTGTCGGATGATCTTATCGGTGCAATATTTAAAAAGGTTTGGATCATCATAGAAAAACATGCGTGACCAAGTGATGAACCTATTTGTATCTTGCGGTGTCCAATCGGGAGGGACGACTCCCGTGACAAGGTAGTTCACTATATCCGCAAACCAGGGCAAAGAAAAGGTGACAAAAAGTTGCTCATCCGGAAAATATTCATCTATGGGTTTAGGATCACTATGTACGTCGGACGAAAGTGGTGATAAGTGATCGGCAACGACATTTTCTACTCCTTTTTTGTCTTTAATGGAGAGATTAAACTCTTGTAGAAGTAGGATCCACCTTATGAGGCGTGGCTTTACGTCCTTCTTTGCAAGTAGATATTTTAACGCCGCGTGGTCGGTGAACCATGTGATGGGAGAACCGATGAGATAGGACCAAAATTTATCGAGAGCAAATACTACCGCTAGCAACTCCTTTTTCGTATTGGAGTAATTGAGTTGTGGTCTGATAATGGTTCGGCTAGCGTAATAGATGACATGAGCCTTATTGTCTTTTCATTGGCCCAAAATAGCCCCTATCGCATAATCGCTAGCATCACACATAAGCTCGAATGGCAAGGACCAATCCGGAGCTTGCATAATGGGAGCTGACACAAGCATGCTTTTCAATTTTTCAAATGAGCTTTGGCATGCTTCTATCCACTAAAATGGGGTGTCCTTCATGAGGAGATTGATTAAGGGTCTAGCAATGGCGCTAAAGTCCTTAATGAACCGCCTATAAAACCCCGCGTGGCCTAAGAAGGAGCGCACGTCTTTCAGCAATTTAGGTGGGGTAGGTCAGCTATGACATCTATTTTTTCTCGATAAACCTCGATCCATTTGGATGACATGATGTGGTCAAGAACTATACCCTCGGTTACCATGAAATGGCATTTAGCACTAAGTTCTTTTCCACACATCAGGCCAGTACTTTCTCAAGATTGGACAAAATGGGTCGAAGGAGGTGCCAAACACACTAAAGTCGTCCATAAACACCTCTAGCCCTCTATCAACCATATCACTGAATAAGCTCAACATGCACCTTTGAAAGGTCACTGGTGCATTACACAAGTCAAATGGCATACGTTTGTAGGCAAACGTTCCAAAGGGACAAGTGAATGTTGTTTTCTCTTGATCAAGTACATCTACCTCAATCTGGTTATATCCAAAATAACCATCTAGGAAGCAATAATGAGGGTGGCCCGCTACTCTCTTAAGCATTTGATCGATAAATGGTAAGGGGAAATGGTCTTTTCTTATTTTCGTATTGAGTTTCCAGTAATCAATGCAAACGCGCCATCTAGTGGTGGTACATTGGGGAACTAGCTCTCCCTTGGAATTTTCAATCATAGTCATGCCCGACTTCTTTGGGACGACTTGAATGGGTCTCACCCACTTTCTATTCGAGATTGGGTAGATAATCTCGAAGTCCAACAGCTTTATAATTTCAGTCCTCACCACATCTTTCATTATGGAATTTAGCGGTCTTTGCATTTCTCTCGAGGTTGAACATCCTCTTCAAGATAAATCTTATGGGTGCACATTAGGGGACTTATCCCCTTTAGATCATATATACACCAACCAAAAGCATCTTGGTGGTGTTTCCTCAAAAACTTTAATAATTTACCCTCATGCTCTTCATCTTAGCTAGAGGAGACAATAACAGGAAATGTCTCATAGTCACCTAGGAAAGCATATTTGACATTGGAGGGTAGTTTCTTCAACTCGAGAGTCGGGAATGTGTCGCTAGAGGGCACCATGCATGCTTATCTTGACGATAACTCTTCGAATCGAGAAACCCAATTAACATCTCTCACGTCCTCATACAACGCTCTCTCATCGAGAAAGCCTTTCAACTCCTCTATCTCTCTCTCAAACTCGGTACAGGTGCTCTCACTCTCATGATTAGAAGCTATGCAAACTTCTAAGGCGTCTCCACAGTAATTTTCCTCAAAATTTTCTTCTACGATCTCGTCAATTAAACTCATTGCATGAAGAACATCTTCATCCCCCGCTTGTTGGGCTATGTTGAAGATGTTTGTTTCCAAAGACATATTCCCAAAAGTGAGTTGCATCTGCCCATTCCTAGTATTGATCACTGTGTTAGACGTAGCTAATAATGGGCATCCATGGATGATGGGAACATGATTTTTCGAGACGAAGGAGGTATCCGTGTCCTAAATGACAAAATCTACCGGGAAGTAGAAAGTGTCCACTTGGACTATCACGTCCTCAACTATACCCCTTGGGATCTTCACGGTTTGATCTGTTAACTTAAGAGTGATCCGTGTGGGCTTGAGATCACCCAAATCAAGTTTCCTATAAATCGAATAAGGGAGAATGTGGGCACTTGCTCCCAAATCAAGTAACACTTTTTCGAATTTTTTTCTTCAATGGTGCAGGGAATGGTGGGGGAACCGGGATCTTTATATTTTGGGGGGAGATCGTTAAGAAGGACTGAGCTCACATTATGTGCTAGAAACATGTTCTTATTTACCTTCATCCTCCTCTTGACTGTCAATAAGTCTTTTATAACTTTTGCATAGGATAGAATTTGCCTTATTGCATCGAGGAAACGTAAGTTCAACTTTACGTTCTTAAGCACTTTTAGCACTTCTTCACTTATGGTCCTGTTATGGGCAAGAACCAATCTTTGAAGAAATGGTGTCGCAGTGGGTGGTTTCACTACTACCTCAGGCTCACTAGTGTCTTCTTTATTACTCTCGTTCAAGGGGACATCTTCGGCCTCTTTCATGTCGGGAAAAATCTCCTTGTCTTTGGTTGCGTCGTGTGGAAGAGGTGATAAATCAATGACTCTCCCACTACGAAGAGTGGTCACAGCTTGACATTGCTCCCGATGTCCTATAGAGGTGGAGATAACACTACTTTGACCTTGAAGAGATCTTTGGCCCTGGGAAGGAAACTTGCCCTTCTCTTGGATACTCAATGATGATTGCAACTTTGAAATATTCACATTTATGTCGTTGATCATGTGCTCATGTCTAGCAGTGGCTACATTTTGGGTAGTGATAAATTGGTTTATCGTATCCTCGATATTTATCCTCGGTGAAGTGATATATGCCCCTGGAGGTGGTGGTGCTTGCACATGTCCTTGCATGTGTGGGGCTTGTTGAAAGTGCGATGGTGAAGGAGGGAAAACATGTGAATTAGGATTCATCGCAGCATGTTATTGCCCATAGATAAAACCAAGATGGTTTTTCCATAAAGGGTTGTAAGAATTTCCGTGCGGTGCACCGAAATTAGCCTTAAATCCTCCTATACCACTCACTTGTTCTTGAAGCATAACTTTGTATGCGGGTATCGTCGGGCATTCCTCTGTTGAATGTCCCGTAACACAAATAGCACACACCCTCTCAATGGGGTTCGGGATGGATCCATTTGGTCCTCTTGCACATATCTCAAGTATGTCTCGCATTCCTTTCTCAAGTATATCAAGTTGACTATCCGTTATAGTATTCTTTTCTACGTAAAATAGGCCAGACGCCGATGGACTGATGGTCATTTGGCGAGTTCGATTATGAGCATTAGGGTCAGATGTATCCCATGCTTGGGTAGTCTCTGCGACATACCTCAGGTGAAGCTCAGCATCGTTGGCATCTAAGTCGACAAAGGGACCATCACATATGGTTTCAATGAGTTATTTGGAATTTATATTCACCCCATTATGGAAGAAGGAAATGATTTGCAGTTTATCAAGTCAATGATGAGGGCGCGAAGTGATTAACTCATTAAAATGCTCGTAACATCTATCGAACGACTCATTTTCTAGTTGTCGAAATGTTTGAATTTGAGCCTTGATGGAGTTCATTCGATGTGTAGGGAAGAATTTCTTGAGAAATTTAGATTGTAACTCATTCCATGATGAAATCGAGTTGGTAAAAAAACATATCCAGGTCTTATCCTTTTCCTTTAGCGAGAATGGAAAGAGTTTGAGGCGGATCACATCTTTTATGAAAGTTTGATCGCTCAGGGTCTCGCACGCCTCCTCAAATTCCATGATATGGAGATATGGCTTCTCTAAATACATTCCATGATAGTTGGGAAGTATTTGGATCATCCCATTCCTAAAGTGAAATTTTCCTGCATTATACGGGAGTAAAATGCATCTCGAAGTGACAGTGCCCTCAGGATATAAGATGTCTCTCAAACAGCAGTACGGGGTCTCTTCCTCACCGACAGTTGCACTACCATGTTGTGACATATCTCTCTCACTTAATGACTTTATGTCCTCACTTGGTATGCTTAGAGCGTGCTCTAAAGTGTATCCTAAGAGGGAAAACGGAGTGTTATTTGCGATTGAATGTGACGGTGTGGGATGTGGAGCCCAAAATTGTGGAGAATTAGATGTATGAGGGCTATCAGGGTCATACTCAACTATCGGATTTTCATGGATGTGGGTTTGAGTATTTTGGGGAGTCGGAGTGAGTTCAGAATTTTGCATTAACAGGCTTATGAGAGATGATGAGGAATATTTTTGTGTATTTTCATTTTTTTTATGTTTTTGGATTTTTGGAAATTTTTGGTCAAAGATTGAGATTGACTTGATTTAATCCTAAGTCTACCTAATTCCCCGGAAATGGCGCCAAAACTTGATGAGACTAAGAATGTGTCTTATAACTGCGTACTCTCTAGGCTCAAGTGCAAGCATGTCGCTCAAGTAATAATCCGATAAGTCGTGTATCGATCCTCAGGGAAATAGGACGAACGGAGTGGTAACGACGTTGGACAGACGAAGGAAACCTAACTTTGACTCTAAAGAAAAGGAAAATATGTTTTGATTTTTGAAATAACTACAACAATATGCACTTTTAAAAATGATTAACAAATGAGATTATGAAAAAGAATGCAATGCAATTACTCTACTGCATAATTTTGAATTTCTTGACTAAAACTGTTACTATGAATGGAGAAAAATAGGTTGGGTTACAATCCCCCACACCCTATTAATTCACTTTGTAAGATACTAGATTTAGAATTAAAACTTTCAATGAATCCTACTTTTTAATACTCCTAAGTATTACATATATGAGGGATTGTAGCCCACACAGTATGTAAGCAAAGGCTGAATTAAAATTTGATCTTTATTTGTCCTAAGTATTACACATATAAGGGATCATAGCCTGCAAAGTATGTAAGCAAAGACTGAAATAAAGTAGTATTGTATGAATTAAAGTACAATGCATCTAAGGTTTAATTCCAAATACTATTTACACTACTATGAATTACATCGGGTGGGGTTCATGCACCCCAACCCTTGAAAACTTAGTCGGACATACTAACCCTAGATGAAAACATGTTTCGAATCAAAGAGAACATTTTTACTAAGAATGAAGAAGGAGAAGAATGAAAATACTTACTAACAGAAGAACTACTGCAATAATTAAATAAGGAATTGGAATTAATTTACTTGAATTGTAACTGGAATCAAAACTAGGTTTTATGTGTTATTCTCCTCTAAAACTAATTACAATTACTTCCTTCATGAAGTAGAAGCCTTATTTTATGTCTAGGATGATTTTACAATTTATAAGCTACGAATAATAAAAGTTTCAACCATGGAGGATTCTAATTTTTCACTTGGATAAGTTCGAATTTCCGAAAACAGAACCGATTCTATTAAGGTGTTCGGTTCGGTTCCATCTTTGACAGCCTTTACAGAAAGTTCTTCGAGCATAGGATCGGTTCATTTTTCCTCTCCTTCGGTTCAGTTACATCTTAACAATGCTTTACAGGAAGTTTTCCAGGTGTAAGATCGGTTCGTTATTTCTTTCCTTCAGTTCGGTTCTGTCTTGACAGTCTTTACAGGAACTTTCGCAGGATGGGGTTGATTCTTTTTCTTTCCACTTAGGTTCGCATCTGTCTTAACAGTCTTTGCAGAAACCTTTACCTCTTGTACTTCTTTGAAGCTTTTGGTATGGAACTCGGATTAAAACACTGAACACCTGCAAAATAGATGAAGAAAACACAAAACTCGGCGTACTCATTAGAAACTTGTTAATAACAATGATATGATATAAATCCACTCGAATTACACTTTACGGAGAAATAAAGGCCTCTAAATTAAGGGGATAAATGGGAAGAATTTATTCCTAATCATTTGCACAAATGGGGATCCCTTAATAAAACTTCTTTGTAGTGGATTCTTGGCCTTATCAATTTCTTCCAATCTTTTTTCCAAACGCTGAATGGAACCTTTCCAAGCATCACTACCAGCACTAGATCTATGGGTGGGAGCTTTTCTATGCCGACCAACTGATCGTGATGAGCTTTCTTCCTGTGAACCTTCTCTCCAACTTGACCTATCATTTCGTCGAGTATTTAATCTGGATTGGGCTGAACCTTCCTTCGTGTCGCTTGGTCATCGAGTATTTATCGATGCAACCTTCAAGGCATTTTCCTGGGGTCCCAAATGATCGAAAGGAGAGGCCCTACTTAGCCTTTCTAAGGCACTCAATCTTTCTGGGATGAGGGATTGTCCATCAGTTTAATTAGTGATTCTAATAGAAGAAGTTTCCCCACGGAGGTATGAAGGATCCCTAAAAGTTCTTGAACGGCTATGCCCAACACTCCTTGTTGGCGGCGGTGGTATATTCCTTTGATTAAATTATGTAGAGCTCCAACTTGCAGAGTTTGGGCCAACTGTCGTATAGTATCCTGCATAACCTCTTGATCCTTAGCCAAACTAGCCAAAATCCCTATTAGATCATTATTTTTTAGAGAGGCAGAAGGATTAGGCAGAATTCCCTTGTTGTTGGTACTTGATTCTAGAATTTCAGCCATGCATGATGAATGAGTGAAAA
The DNA here is from genome assembly GCA_949130495.1 of Sambucus nigra. Taxonomy (NCBI): domain Eukaryota; kingdom Viridiplantae; phylum Streptophyta; class Magnoliopsida; order Dipsacales; family Adoxaceae; genus Sambucus; species Sambucus nigra. The sequence goes on along the minus strand of OX422217.1, from coordinate 55,389,273 downwards.
TGTTTAGCAATACGTTCCCACAGACGGCACCAATATGTTGATGCAAAAAAATTAGACTGGGCCTAATTAATTGATCACAGATAAAATAAGTAAAACAAACAAGACATAAGAAATTTTAAAGTGGTTCGGCTCAAAGGAAAGCCTATGTCCATTGTTCTATATTGATTACCGTGAGTTATTTTTTCGGTCCCTTACAATGAGGGTGATACAATATATTTATATCCCAGAGGGGTATTGATAGTTGTCATGTGAAATGATGGAATTCATGTATTTGTTAGGCATTTACCCCAATACATAATGAAAATTAAATATATGAATGTTTTCGCTTCATTGGAAATACAGGTTGTAAGACTATTGGCGCTTGGTTGGCTGTACAAATTGGATTTTCGGTTGTTGGTTGGGCTTCCCAGATAGTCGGTCTTCCTTGTTGGTTGGGCTTCCTTGTTGGTCGGGTAACCATCTTGGTCGGGCTTCCTTATTGGTAACGCTTTTCTATCATGCTGACTTTGACTTTTGACACATTGGATGACACGTAGTGGCTTATAATTGGTCCATGTAGGGTGGTAAATTTAGGCATCAACAACTAATATAAAACTCAAAATGGGCTAAGCCAATCTTTAAACATGATGAAACTTCAGTCACTTATTGTTAATTTTTAAGGTTATATCTTTCTCTATCTTTGAGATTGAGAAATATCCTGAGTCATGTGCCTCACTACGAATGTCCCCTCCTAATTAGCAACAAACTTGGGCAGTGTGAGCCCTCTGATGTGCCTCATAGCTACTTTTAAAACCAAGCCCCAATCCAAAAATTTCCTTGGCCTAACCAAATTATCATAGGCTCTAAAGAGTTACTTCATGTACATTTAGAAGTGTTTCGTCACATTATCTCTATGTTCATCCAATGTTTCCAACTGAACATATCTACTTTGGGAGAGCATGCTACTTTTCAAGGCATATCTAGAAGAGGGGACTTCTAGTTTCACTGGCAAGATGGCTTCATCTCCATATACCAACGTAAAGGGTGTATATTCAGTCATCTTTCTCTTAGTCGTTAGGTAAGACCATAATACTAGTGGATTCTTTTCATCCCATGCTCATGGGAAGTTTTCCTCCATCTTCGCCAAAATATTGACCAATGTCTTCTTTGTTGCTTGAGCTTGAGCTTTACCCCTGGGGTAGGCTACCATTGAGGTGTTCTGTATGATTAAATAAATTTTTGTGAGTAAGGTCGCCTATTTATTGATAAATGAAGTTGCATTATCAGTCAAAGTAATATTAGGAATTCAAAAATGAAAAATTATGTAGTCTCTAATGAATTACGCCACCACCCCTGTCATTACCCTCTTTAGTGGTACTACATCTACACATTTTGTGAAAAACTCTTTTGCAACAAGTATCCATATCTTGCCCCTCGATTATGGATTTATTGCCCCTACCAGGTCAAACGCCCAAGTACGGAATGCATAAAGAGTAACCAACAAGTAAATATCTACTAAAGGAGCATGGATCATGTTCCCATCATGTATCATACGCCCAAGTACGTCAAATAATTTATAGCATTCTAATAATCAATGATTGATATAAAGATAACATCATCCATTGAAACATAAAAATGTTAAATGTAATACCCCATCATTTTTAATTAAATTGAATTTGGGAGAATGATTAAGAGAATTTATGATCTAAGAGTTTAATTATACAAACAAAGTTTGAGTTATTTTAATTCTTCATATTTTTCACAAATTAATTGGGTAAAATGATGTTTTAATTTGATTAGAATGCATAATGAGTATTAGATTTTAGCTTTCGTGTGTAATAGTGTCTGTTATTAAGTTATGAATAGAAGGAGGGAGAGAGAGAGAGAGAGAGAGAGAGAGAGAGAGAGAGAGAGAGAGAGAGAATGACAATGGGCAAGGGGTAGATCAACGACTGTGTGGATTCATAGCGCGATCGCGAATTCGGGTCCCGCGATCGAGGGTGTAATTGGGCGCGACCCAACCAAGTGGGATCGAGGTCCACTCAAAGCTTGGTCGCGGCTTGGGCAGTGATTATTTTTTCTTTATATTGTTATACATGAGTTTTCATTTGTAAATTCATTTTCTCTCTATTCAAAACGTACAACACCCTCTAAAACTCATCCTTGACTCTTTTAAACCCTAATAATCCATTAAAACTACATTTCAAGCTTGGATTTGAGGCTCTTACACTTAAAGATAATTTGAAGATCTTGAAATGAGGAACATGGATTTCAAGTCAGATTTCAAAAATAAGTTAAGGCAAGAATACTCTACTTTTTCCCTTTAGTGTTGTAAGAGGGTACTTTAGATAAGATGGAGGCGTAAACCCCTTTTGAGTATGGTAATGATAAGTTAAATGGCTAAAACCTTGGATTAGTGATAGAACATGCAAACACAAACCTAATGAAGATAAGCTCAGTTTAAACTCTCAAGTCTCTCGTGTATAACTCAGAAAGTAGTAATGGAACTTAAAAATAACTTAGCTAGAGGGAGAGAGAAGTAAGCACCCTAGATACACCCTGGTAGGCAGGTAGAAAACACACCAAACATCCTCAAGAATCTCTGTCAAGTATTAAAAGCTTCGTAATAAATAACAATGGTGAGTGAGTAAACTCTCTAATTTTAAATAACTCTCTCTCTCTGATGTGTATTCTCTCTCGCAATAACTTCTGAATTCTCCAAAGATCCTCCTTTCCTCAAAGGTGGTTGGGGTCTTTAAATAGCCCCCCACACCACCCCCGAGGTAACTCATTCATTAAAGACTATGAAAGACATCCCTCATACTTTATGTCACAACATTAAATACCTGATGCACTAGCTATCTCCACATCATAAACATTAAATGCCAAGACATGCCTTCTGCCTAATCACTGTGTGTCAGGGGGCTGTTGTTGCAGAGGTGGCTTCACCAACTGCCTGACAGCCCCAAATACCACGGTGGTTTACCGAAGTGCAGATCTGTCATTGTTTAGCTGGCTAGTGACATCACCTATAGTAGATGTGACATTAAGTAGAGGGTTGTTTGGTTCATAACTCAACACCCAATTGAACTCCAAGATGCTCCGCCTGAGGTTCCACGGTCAGGGTCCTTCGATGTTTTACCATGTGTATCTAAGATGGTTAGGACAAGCCCCAACGGTGCCTCACATCTCAACCCTCCAAACCAAGTCCCTCTAAAGTTCCCACGACGAGGTCATTCGATAGAGCATGAAAGCTCTCCCAGGCCCTGCCAAGCCTGGTCTCTCGCAAGTACCGTTTGACCTCACACAAACTCATTATTATTCTTGTTACATCAATACAACCATTGTAGTTTACAGTTAACATAAACAGAAATACAATATGACTAATACAACAAGCTAAAGTATGAGTTGCCACGCCAAGCTGCCTCGCTGAGTTGCCACGCCTGAGTTGCCTCGGTTTCTTAATCTCAAACACTATTGCCAATTAGGAAATTATCCCTAATCTCAGGATTACCTTCAAGCCCCCTCTACAAGTGCTTTATGAAGTAGATTTTTCCTAAACTACGTTTAAGATTTGATCAAAATGGACAATAAGTTTAATTAGGAAATCAAAAACCTAATTATTTTATGTAATTCACAAATATTATTAAAATTGGTGTGATTAGTATGTAATGACATAATTTCAAGAATTTAATTATGTGGGTTACATTGTAAAATTATCGAAGAATTGTGGGTTAATATGCTAATTAATTAAGAAATACTCATCATGTTATATCGACTTTTGAAAATATAGAATATGAATTTGTATATGACTCGTCCCTTGTAATCGTGAGTTTTATTTTTATGCTCATACTAAATCATGCCCTTTTATTATTGGAAAGTTCGTATGACTCCCATTATCAACTAATAACTATAACATTTTACGGATCAGTAAATGAAATGATAAAAATTTGGATTTTTTCATGTAAATTTGACAATAACGAACAGAATAAATAAAAGAGGACGAGGTTTGAGAAGTAAGTCACTTCACATTATTGGTATGACTTATTTTTATTAGTTATATGAAGTTGATGATGGATTTTATGAATGTTGGGAGATGATTAGTTATTTTTTATGGGACATGTTAATTGGTTCATCATTGTGGTTGAGGGGATGAATGTTGATTGGTTACTGTTTGTGTTATCTACAAAATTTATGTTGTTCGTTATTTTGTTATAACGATTTTGACTTGTGTTATTTGTTAAATGTTGTTGATTTTTCACCCCCAAAACCAAAAAATTATGGTTGACTTTGGGATTTATGATGATTGGTTAGTTATTATTGTTCTTGATGGAATTTAGATTAATAGTTATTTGTTGTTGTCTAAGAATGTAGATTATTGCTTATTTATAGTTGATGGCACTTGTGTTAATTGGTTAATCCTTGTTATTGGGGAGACGTATGTTGTCGGTTATTCATTGTGTTTTAAGGGCTTTATGTTGTTCATTTTATATTATTATGTGGAGGTTTACATTGTTAACAATACCGAGTTACCATTATGGCTTCTGACGTTGGAAAGGTATATTTTGATGTTGGTATTTTCTTGTTGGATTTTATACGTTAAGTTTATGATACATAAATGATCTTTGGGTTATTTAGGTTTCTATCGAGAATTTATTTGGGACTTTAATGTGTTGGATGTTGTGTTTTAAGATTATTAGAAGAAGTGATGTTGATATACGATAGGAAATCTATTGTAAATCATGGGTTTAAGAAGTAAAATGAATATTTAGGAGAATGATTTAATGCATTTTAATGCTTTCGAATCATAGTTTGACAATAGAGATTTAAGTAATTAGCATGAGTTTTGAATATAAGGAATTTAGAGATATATGGGGATATAGGTGATGGATATATCATGTTATTATCTTTAGACTTAACTATTTGTCAACCTTTATTAGTTTGGTTTTGATATATGAGTTATATGGATTGAATACACAACAATCACATTTATAAATGTTGGGATTATAGAGGTAACTTAATGAGAATTATATGAGTATAGAAAGAGTGTTATAAATCTTTTGGGTAACTACGTGTAGAAAATGAGTAAGGATTACTGCTAGATGCACTAGGACATAGAAGTATAAGTTTAGCAATTATTTCCCCTCGACGACTACCTAACCTAGAAAGAAGTGTATTGGTGGGATCCTTTTTTGGATTTCATTTATGAGACGTCACACACGTGGAATTTAGGGAAGGTTAGGTGTTGAAAATTTAGGAAGTGATGAGCATGTATATATTCTAGGTTAGGAATTTAAGAATGATTAATTTATGGAATGTTGATTCCTAGGTAGGGGATAGAAAATTTATGATTGTTTTAGATTCTGACATATTAAGATTGAATTAAAGAATGATGTTTTGAGGAAAAGTACGAAATTTGGGTTGGTTTGAGAATCTTAATGGCTACCTAATCTAGATAGAAATGTATGAGGGGTTCATTGTTTGGATTTGATTTATTATACGTCCCACGCATGGAGTCTAAAGAAGGTTAGGAGTTGGGATATTAGGTATAAATAAATGTATTATAATCCTAAGTGGAGTAATAAATAACTATGGAATGTGTAAAAATATAAATTATGACAAGGTTGAATTGAGGATAATGGATCAAAATGATTATATGAATGTATGAATGTGTACCCATGATAGTAGTCGGATTTGATAGGATAGGGCAAGGCTTTATGTATGCACCTCGAGTGAGGGGTGGGACCATGCTAGAGAATGGTAGGTCTGGATTCAGAGGAAGTTTAATTTATGCATCACTCGTGTTTTGTGGTGCCTAGTAGGATTTAGTTGATCGTGTCGCGTGGATCTAATTTGCGCGATGCGTGGACGTATTATAATATTTTTTAAAAATAACCAATTTAAAAAAAATTATATACTAAGACTATTTATTGAAAAAAATAAATTAAAATTTTAACTATTTATTGGTATAGATAAATTTGTAATAATATAACAAATGAGAACAAACTTGCATTTTAACTTAAGTTATATGTGTATACATGAATAAAGGGAGAATGTGGAAAGAAAGGTCCACACAGTTATTGTGCAGGCCCGAAGCAACAATTAAAATAAAAATACAAAACCAAATTCATATTTCCTCAAAAATAAAATAAAGTTTAAGTTCCTGTCATGTTTATATTTTCTTTTGGGATTAATCTTCAACTGTCTGCAATTTTGTCGTAACATAACCATTTTGTGCATTACAAGATTAAACTCATGGTGGATTGGTGTGCTGCATGTTTGCTATGTTGAGTGTATAATAACAATTAACAATCCACCCTGTTTTAGTGGGCCAACATCATCTAGCAAACATTGGCAATATACTTCAAATTTTTTTCCCGAACCTCTTTATTTTTCGCATAGCACAAAATGTGGGAGGAGGCCTGCTTCTTTGCTTTTCAATTTTTTTAAGCGTCACACTCTAAATCATTCACCCTCCTTTGTTGTATATTTTCAATAAATGTCTAAAATTAAATTCTCATAGACATTTTATTATCCATCTTACATACACAAAATGAGACCCACAAATGCATATTGATATGTCCATCAAATATACAAGATGGAACTATACAATCTATCATCACATTTAACTAACATTAAGAAACAAAACAGGGGCGTAGAAATTAAAAAACAAGATGTAGGAGGTGAATAATTCCTTTAAAAAATATCATCGACACAACACAAACAATGAAGATGTTAATGACTACCGCTATAAACTGACATTTGTCTTAACCAATGGGCTAAAAACTAAAACTTTACATTGCAAACTAGTAATAACTGTCAGTGCTGAGGTAAAGCTGGTGTTTTCCCAACATCTCATACTGGAGAACAAAATTATCCTTGGAGATTGTTTCATAGGTGGTAGGATCAAAATAGATATAATACCCTCTCTCGTACGCATTTGTTTTCACAAGAGGCTCTGTGTTGGCAACATGCATAAACCAGGCGAGGTCTACATATTTATATATTCATAAGGACAAAACAACAATCGGAGTTCAAAGAGGAATAGGTAACTATATAGACAATTTTAATGCGTAACTATATAGAAATTTTAGGCTCAAGGTGAATGGCGGCTTGTATTTATAAGGATGTGAGAGAGGAAATGATGGGGCTAATGAGTGTTTAAAGGAGAAATTGAATAGCTGGAAAATGGGAAAATGTGAAAACAAAGGGAAGGGAAAAGACAAGTCGAGTGGGAAATAAGAAAGAGAGAATGATGAATATATAAAAGTCGAAAACGTTATAAACTATACACCTAACTTTTGAGAGTTAAAATGTATTAAATGATAATAAAACCTCTAATAATACTATTGTATTAGAGGTATAATATAGATTACAAAATTTTGATCTATTTAAAGTACTAACTCTCTTACACCCTTAACCTGAGTGAAAACTTTGAAACAAACATGACGCGTTCATGCAAATAAATTCCGATATAAATGCGTCTTTCGAAATGTCAATTTCGAATCAATGTGCTGATTTTCCTTTCGTGTTTAAAATCTTCAACTACCCTATAATGATTAAAACTAAGAAATTTGAGGAATAATAAATTTTCAAAATATTTCCATCGTTCCATCGGCACGGGTACACCCTAGTACACACACACACACACACACACACACACACACACACACACACACATATATATATATATATATATATATATATATATATATATATATATATATATATATATATATATATATATATATATATATATATACACACAACCGATCAAATACGGACCAACTTAAGGATTGGTCCGTGCGGACCAATTTTTTTAAAATACTAAAAAAAATTGAGTTGATTTTTTTGTTTTGGTGTTTAAACATTTCAAGGTAACCATGAAAAAATAAATCAATTCAAAATGAATTGTTTTACTATTTAAAAAAAAACGATTAAAATATGACATAGTTATACTGCTTAAAAACTGACAAATTTGACCGATTTGATTAAAATAGTAAAAAAATTCATTTTGGGCTGATTTTTTTCAGTAGTACCTTGACATGTTTAAACACCAAAATAAGAAAATCAACTCAAAATTAATTTTTTTAATATTTTAAAAAAATTGGTCCATACCAAGTCAACATGATGAGTTTATTAGTAAAAAATTATTTTTTGTTACGATTTTTATAATGACATCATTATTGTATCGTATAATGTTAATTACAAATATATTTTTTATTGTTATTTTAATTTTTTACATTACCAACTTTTTTCGTGTATTGTACATGTGTTGCGTGGTGGAAAATCGAACCAATAAAAGGAAGAAAAAAGATAAATTTACTAAGAAATGATACCACGATTTCTCCTCCGCAAATGCCCCTACGGGTTGACTAGTTGATTACGGGGATGCGTGCAGCTGTGCTTACTGCGATCTAGTGTGAAGAAAGGTTCTTAGCCAACGCGACTCTAGGAGCCCTGATGGTTTCTCGATCCGATGCTGGAAAGAGGGCATAGCAGTATTGCGGCCTTCAAGAGACTTTTACGAAAGGAAGAAAAAGAAAAAGAAAAAGAAATAAAAAAAGCAGGAGGAAGCAAAAAAATGAAAAAAATAAAGAATTCGTGTTGAGTGAAAAAAGTGAAAAGTATCAAAGACGAATAAAACATATAAAAACAAAAGATGAAAAAAATCGTTTAGAGTGTGTGCATGTGTGCTTAAAGTATATCTTAATTTTCATTTAAACCACCTCATGATGTATGGTGGGTAAATTGGAAGTCAATCCAACAATATGGGTATATTAAAATTGGGGAGGTTAGATAAAAGTAAGGGGTTGAAATAAGACCTCCCTTATGTAAAGTTCATATGCATAATTGATATCATTCCTTTCATTTATGAATTTTTTATAAGAGATCATAGAAGAATTTAGTAGCTAATGTGGCCCATTTATTTCATCATAAGCACGACAACTTTCTTACCAGGAAAATGCTATATTTACCAAAATTTTACACCAAGTTTTCCGCTCCAAGTGTATTAAAGTATTGTACTTTAAGTATATGTACAATACTTAATGCACTTGGTACACAATCTGGGTGTAAATTTTTTAGCATTACTCTTATTACAATACATAATAGGAGGTCATTAACTAGCATTCTTATCGTATGATAGAATAGCTAGCACTCCAATTTTCCCCCGAGCCACTACTTTTATCTTCTTAATTGTTACACTCACATGACCGACATTTTGATGCGAGCAACTTTGGAGAAAGGCGTTTCATCAAACCAATTTTTCAGGTTATCTTCGCAGCTCACTCCTAGCATGTCACAGTACCTCTTGTAGTACCCAATGCTTGAAGTAATAATGTCAAGGCCACTTTGGCGTCCAGAATTACTGTTAATTATGTTACTAATCACACCGTAGCTTGAGACTTGACTAGCTTCAGAGTTCGCATTGATAAGAATGTCGTGCAAAGAAGGATTATTGTCATGATGAGTCATCCAAAACCATATCGCTGTCTTGAATGATACAATAGGATCTGTTGCTACTAAATCAGGACCGTTTATCAAATCTATTCCAAGAGCTTCACCGGCAAGCCCGTAATTGTAGTTGCTGAGAATTAGAATTATCATCAAAATTATTACATGAAAATCCAACTCCAAATTAGAACCATTATATATTGGTAGCAATAAAAAAATAATTTATGTAAATTTATATTATGAGACATATACCTAATAATGCCTCGAACATTTTTTAATAGACGTTTAGTCCAAGCCTTTTTATTTTGTTCCAAAAAGTCACTCGGCACATAAATATACTCAAAACAAGGATCTCCGGTGAAGGTCGCCAGAGCTCCGGCAATGGGGGGTGGGGAAGGTGGGGCATGTGTGCCGCTAGCAAGGACATTTAAAAATAAGAGAATATTGATAAAATGGATCTTTGAGCAACTTTTTGGAACAAAATAAAAAAGGTTTGGACTAAATATGTATTAAAAAATATTTACAGGACTTTTTTATAATTGATCCTTATATATATATACACACACACACACACATACACACACGCAAAAAGTCTCTTGTGAAGGACACTCTTTAAAGGCTACTAGCTGATTTTTTTATATGACGTTTAAACATTTCAAGAAATTCATACAAAAAAATCAGCTCAAAATGTATTTGTTTCCTATTTAAAAAAATTGGGTGGAAATATGTCAGTTTTAAGCAGACATGGTTTGACTGCTTTGTTTAAAATAACAAAAAATAATATTTTTCATTGAATTTTTTTGGGGGACTTAACTAAAATGTTTAAAATTCATATTAAATAAATCAGCTCAAAAATTGACATAAGTCCATAAATTGTCCTTATACAGTGTTCCTTACGGGATAACCAGGAACAAATGTAGTTTTCATGTGAAATGTTGTTGCACTAATTCATATCATATAACTGTGCGTTAGGTTGAAATATTAAATCTTGTGCTAATTAAAACAACTATTTTAATTTGGAGATAGAACTTTTGCCTTATTATAATTTCTTTACAAAATTAGGATGAATGAGTTACGTACTGAGTGAGTTGAATTGGTCCTCGGCTATTATACTTTTTGCCTGGAGCGCATGGCCAATTAGAAGATATGCAGTATTGCTCATTCTCACTTCCATTGGTGGTTCCATTAATATGACAATATCCCCATGCATGTGGATCTACCACTACCGAATCAAACCTTTGTCCTACACAAAGCATCCAAGTACGTAAATTAATTGCAAAACAAATATAAATGGTGAAAATGATTTCATAAGACGGATAAATAATTAGTTGGACGACTAACCGGTGGTTGCTTGAGAGGTTTGGCTAAGGAAAGCCGCGAGCTCTCTTTTACGAGTGGCCACATCACCACTAGTACAAAAACCAGGAAAAGATCCAGCAGCAGTTATGAAAGCCTCGTAACTGTAGAATCCTCGACTTGGGCAATCTTTCCTATGCTTAAACATTTCATTAAAGACTGATTCACTTATCATCCTCTTTATGGCATTAAGATTATTGGTCGGTCGAAGATCAGTCGAGCGTGCGCTATTCGAACAGTCATATTGGCAATTTGATCCGCTGCAATAAGCAGGACCGCCGCCACACCACCCATGGATGCTGCAACACCTTGTGTTTCCACATTGAGGGTTTCCAACGCTTGGTCCACATCTGTGGTCATCTCTTTCAGCTGCAACGGTAATAGTACCCAGCAGGAAAGGAAAAGATAAGATGAGAAGAGTGCTTAACTTCATTCTTTTTTTTCTTCTTTCTGATGAGTCTGTGTGCTGCATGGAAGAGATTTAAATGGCATTTATACAGCACCTAGAGGGTTGCTTTCGTTATTTTGCAGGCAACATGGGACATATTTGTAATTATGTATTATTATTTTAATACTTTTGCAAACACCATCGGTCTTCTCGGAAAGCAGGGGGGGATCCCCGTATCAACTTCTATAAAAAAAGAAAAAAAAATTATATGTTTATTTATAATTTTATTTATATTTTATGTTTGTTTATATGTTTATTTATATGAATTTGTTTACGGAGATAGATGTATGTTTATATGTGTTTGTTTAGGAAAATAAAATGTGTTTTTTTATGTGTTTAAATTTATAATGAATATTAAAATTAAAATCTCTAGAATTTATTAGTGTGAAATTTAATTTATAATATAAAATTAGTCTGAAATTAAATTAAATTTAGTGTGAATCTATTAGCCTGGAATTAAATTAAAGTTATGCTAGGTTGGAATTGTGAAGAGAAACTTTAGAAACAAGAGGATTTAAAATAAGCAGTATCAAAATAGAATATGTGTAGTGCAATTTTAGTACTAATAGGAGGACAAATGGAGATGTGGTGAAATTGGAGGGTCAAGAGATACCTAGAAACGATCATTTTCGTTATTTAGGATCGATTATCCAAAAAGATGAAAATATTAGTGATAATGTTACTCATAGGATTAGAGCAGGATGGGTTAAGTGGAGAAGTGCTACCGGCATTTTGTGTGATAGGCGTATACCTTTGAAGTTAAAAGGTATATTTTATAGGACGGCCATTACCCCGCCATGTTATATGGGATAGAGTGTTGGGCAACCAACAAACAAAACGCTAAAATGGATTTGTGGTAAAACTCGAAAGGATAAAATTAAAAATGAACAAATTCGTGAAACGATAAAATTAGCTCCTCTAGAAGACAAATTGAGAGAAAATAGACATAGATGATTTGGACACGTCAAGCGTAGACCAATGGGTGTTCTTGTAAGGAAAAGTGATTTAGTTAGTATTGATGACAACACAAGGGGTAGAGGTAGGCCTAAATTGACTTGGTGATATATTATAAAAAGGGACATAATGTCATGTGGTTTAACCGAAGATATTGCACTGGACAGAATATAATGAAAAAATAGGATTTATTTAGCCGATCCCAAATAATTGGGAAAAGGCTTTGTTGAGTTGAGTTGAATTGTAAATATATGAAGTCAATGGAGAAATTTTTTAAATAGAAAAGAGGAGACAACACGTCAACTGTATCCAAAGCGGAGGTTCAACCGCAACCAAAACGGAAAAATTTAGGAATCTAAATTGAATTAATTAATACCTCAACATTTTAAGGGTTAAAAATTATAAAAATATAAGTAAAAACAATCCAAAAAAAATCGCCTCAGGAGGATTTCGTCGAAAAATTTTACTTCACTTCACTTGAAATCCTGAATCCGCCACTATCGAAAACGTACGATTATTATTATTTTATTTTTTTGAAAGCTACCATTATTGGAGCACCTGAAGCATTATTGGAAAGTTACCATTATTTTATTTTATTTTGGTTTCTACCTGCCACTTGAAGCACTTTGTCCCATGCGTATAAATAAATATAAATTATCGATTAATTATAATTAAATTATCTTTTCAGTTTCTAAATTATCTCAAAAGTCTTTACCTAATCTTTTGTTTGTCTCAAGTTAATCATTAATGTATATTAGTTATTTTAAAAATGGGACAACCTCCATTTGGGCCGATAAAAGTTTATACTCTTATGCCATTTGTATAACTCTTAAAAATTAGTCATTTTTTATTTACAAAAATGTTGTAATTTATCTTTATAAAATTGTTTCAAATAGAAGAATAATTATAATACTACAAGACGTGTTTTACAAAAATAAGCGTAAAGACCTATTTTACAAAACTAAACTGTTTTAATTTAATTTTAATAATTAATTTCTTTTACAAAAAACCTGCTTTTTTACAAACGTAAAGATCTGGTTTTTTTTTTTACAAAAAAACTGTTTTATTTTTGTACAAAAAACTTGTTTTTTATAAACGTAAAGATCTGTTTTTTTATTTTACAAAAAACATGTTTTATTTTTTTACAAAAAACCTGTTTTTTTACAAACGTAAAGACCTGTTTAATTTTAATAAACGTAAAGACCTGTTTAATATTTTTTTTTATAAAATACCTCTTTTTTTTTTACAGAAAACCTGTTTTACGTTTCTAGAAAAAACCTGTTTTTTTTTTCAAACGTAAAGACCTGTTTAATATTAATAAAATTAAAGACCTGTTTTTTTTACAAAAAATCTGTTTTATTTTTTTTACAAGAAAACCCCTATTTTTTTTTCAATCTTAAAGGCCTGTTTAATTTTAATAAACATACAGACCTGTTTTTTCTACAAAAAAAAAAAAAAACTATTATTTTTTTCTTCTTTTTTTTGTTAAAAAAATTAAAAACTGTTTTAGTTTTTTTACAAAAAAAATGTTTTATTTTTTTTTACCAAACCATTTTTTTTTAACAAACTTAAAGACCTGTTAAATTTTAATAACGCAATGATCTGTTTTTTTTTATTTACAAAAAGAACTGTTTTTTTAACAAAAAACTTGTTCTTTTTTATGAACATCTTTTTATACCCTCTAAATTTTATATGACTAAAATTTTTTCAAGCTTTTTCTATAAACAGTTTTTTTGTACATAGCAGGAAAGGAAAAGATAAAGATGAGAAAAGTGCTTAACTTCATTCTTTTTTCCTTCTTTTTGATGAGTTTGTGAGCTGCATCGAAGAGATTTAATGGGCATTTATACAGCACCTAGAGGGTTGCTTTCGTTATTTTCCAGGCAATATAGGATATATTTGTAATTATGTATTATTATCTTATTACATTTGCAAACTTCATTGGTCTCCTCGGAAAGCTAGCATTATTATTTATTTATTTTTAAAGCTACCGTTATTGGAGCTGTAATTTTGTTTTTAGGTTTTTACCTACCACTTAAAGAACGTTGTCCATGCGTAGAAAATAGATATTAATTATCAATTAATTAAAAGGGGTTAATTGTTTCTCCGACAAATTTTCATTTTGTGGCTTTAAAGAGGATGTTCTTATCGTCATTGGAACTAGTGCGAGTCTATTCTCTCATAACAATGTTAGCTAAAGATTAAAGTAAAGAAGGATTTTCCCCTAGTTGCGATACAGCCACAATAAAAACAAGATTATTAAATATTTTATCATGATCAAGAATATTAAAATAAATAAATTCATATATGCCCATTTATGTGTTTCATTGGCTGATTGAATGAGTGTGTGTGCATTAATTGTTGTCTCTTTGTGTGAATGAAATACTCACAATAATCTTTAATAGCATACTGGTAAGTTTTCAGAATTTTTGTGTGAGGTATTGAATTCAAGTCCCTGTAGGTGCACACTATATATATTATATATCAAAACTTGGGACTTGGGACTTGGGTCCTAAGTCAAGATCCAATTTTAATTTCGTTTTTATTTATTTCGTTTTTATTCAAAATTAAAATTCGGATTAATTTTAAAATTAATATTATAATATGTTTATTCCTAGTCGTTGGAAGTGGTGTGAGGGGTGGTAGTGGCTACTTATTTTAAGTCATAGGGTGGTTGTAGGTTGATAGTGACTACTTATTTTAAGTCATAAGGTGGCTCTAGATTGATGGTTGCATCCCTTTAAAGGGCATTACAGAATCAGTTTGGAAATACAATCATACAAATATATGATTCTGAATTTCCTTCTTTCTCTCTCTCAAAAATTCGTTCCTCCTCAAATCCTATTTCTGGGCAATACTGGTGTGGTTCTATTCGTTCTCTATTGTGTGCTTCAATCGGACGAACAACGTTGTTGAAACTGGGGACAGATATCTGAGGCTCAAGACACCACTCGATTAAGTGCGGACGATATTTTTATCTTAGGACTGTGTGTCTAACACACACCTCAGCATCCAGATTCGTTATAATTTTATTGTGATCTTAAATTTTCCCGTATACACAAACAACAATCTAAGACATAAATATTTTAATATTCGTATAATGGATAATTTTGATCCTCTAGCGATTGCATCTGCTAGGCGTGAAAAATTTGTTGGACTGAATTTTAAATGTTGGCAACAAAAGATGTTATTTTATTTGAACCTGTTAGAACTTGATCACACCTTAGAAATTAAGGAAGATAATTCTGAAGAGGCTGAACCAACTAGGACTGCTGTTAACCAACTTTGGGAAAAATCTGACTTCATGTGCAAAAACCATAGTCTGAATAATTTAGATGATGCTCTATATGATGTTTACTTTTTTGTTTCCACTGCTAGAGAGTTATGGTTGATGTTAGATAAGAAATACAAAACCGAATATGCTGGAAGTAAGAAATTTGTTGTCAGTTATTTTTTGGACTTTAAAATGGTTGATATAAAATCAGTAGTGTCACAGTTAGAAGCGCTACAAGTAATTGTTCACGAAATTCATGCTGAGGGTATGTCTATTAGTGAGGGTTTTCAAGTCGCATCTGTTATTGACTAACTTCCCCATTCCTGAAAAGAATTTAGAAATGGCCTTAAACATAAACGTAAGGATATGACTATGAAAGATCTCACTGTTAGACTTAGTATTAAAGAGGATAATTGCGTTAAGGAAAAAAGGGATGTTGCCATGGCTATGGCAGCTAAAGGAAACATTGCTGAAAATAGTGGGGGGACTAAAAATCATTTTAAGCCAAATAAGTACCAAAAGAATTTTAAGGGAAAAAGAAAAGCAGCAAATAATTTTACAAAGCCTAAAAGTGGGATTAAGAAATTTGGAGGAGACTGTTTTGTTTGTGGTAAACCTGGACATCGGGCCCAAGTCTGCTACAAAAGGAAAAACAATGACCACACTAAAAAACCTAATGGGAATGCACAAGCTTCAATTGTTGAAACTGATAGCTTTTCTGCTGTCATTTCAGAAGCACATCTCGTTAGCAACATTAGAGACTGGTGGGTGGACACTAGGGCCACCTAACACATCTGTGGAGATAGAAGTATATTTTCCTACTACGAGGTGGTAGGAGGTGATGAAAAGCTCTATATGGGAAATTCTTCAGTGGCTATAGTTGCTGGGAAAAGGAAGGTGGATTTAAATTCACTTATGGAAAAGTCCTAGCGTTGAATGAAGTGCTACATGTGCCCGACATTAGAAAAAATTTGGTCTCAAGTTCGATGTTGAGTAAAAAGGGTTTTAAAATGGTCTTTGAATATGATCAGTTTGTTTAAGCTAAAAATGGGGGTTTTGTGGGAAAGGGTTACATGTGTGATGGTTGTTCAAACTAAGTGTAACCGTCGACTCTAGTTTTAATGTAGTTAATTCTTCGGTGTATCTCTTTGATTCTTTATATTTGTGGCACAGTAGACTTGGACATTGTAATACCCCATGTTTTTAATGATTCAAATAATTAGGTGATTAATTATTATTGTGGAAATAATTATGTGATTAATTATTGTTGTGGGATTAATTAAATTAAAAATACAAGAAATTAATTTATATTAATCCGGATTGAAATAATTATTAACTAGCGTGACATGGGTTAATACTTATTGTTGAGAATTATTTAATATTATTGTGTGATAGGTAATATGGAATTATAAAAGTTGATAAATTGCCTAGAGTGAAATATATGGCAGTTTGGTATATTAAGTCGGGATACACGTGTGAGTCGTGCCGTGACTAATTGAATGAGATATAAAGGTAAATTGTTTTTAAGTAAATCAAATGGTCATTTCGAGTGCGCCGTTGAGTCCGGGAGGGTCGAGATAGTCATAAAACTCTAGCCGGGTATTTTATTTGGACTCCGGGTGATTTTAGGCCAAACCAGCACCCCGAAGGGGTAATTTTGTAATTTCAGTTTTTGGAGAAACCAAATGGACGAAAATTGGAGTGTATTATATCATCCTTGTGGGATATATTTGGGCTCATAAACACAAAAAAACTCGAGAGAGGGTTAGAGAGAGAGAGAGGGAGAGAGAGGGAGAGAGAATCCCAAAGAGCCAAACCTTTTAGGTATCGTCTTCCACCGTCGAGACCGCCATCGTGTAGATCGTAAGACGAGGAACGCGTCCATACCAACATCACCAACGGATCAGACCGTCATATTCGAGAAAAGTGTTTATTACTTGCGCATTTTAGTAATAATTGTGTTCATGTTAGAGTAAGTGTTAACCCCTCAAATTTATAAGAATTAATTTGATGAAAATTGGATGATTTAATTAATTTTGGGACTGAAATTTTAGGAGACTAATTTCACGGATATCATCCACTGATTTATGATAATTTTCCACTGAACAAATCTGAGTTTAATTTGGAGTTAAGCTCAAAATTTAAGAACTAGGATTTTTGTTAAATAAATTGGGAATTTTGAAATTTATTGATGCATGAGGAAGATTTAATGATTCTAGGTTGTTAGAAATCATCTAAATATGTTAGAGCATAAATTGGATTCGTTGTTGGGCATTTGGAATTGAAGAATAGAGGTTTTAGGGTTAAAAATGGTGGAAAAAAATGCAGAATGCAGGAAGAAGACGAACAGTGGCTTCTCACGCGAAGTTGTTCGCGCGAGATAAGGATCTCGCGCGAAGTTGTTCGAACGACACGTGACAGTCGTTCAAGTGGCATATGCTTCACATTCGAGCGACAATTCAAGTTTCTGGGAATTTCCATTTTTACCCCCAAATTAATTTACGAAATATATTTGGGTGAGAAAACTGCTATTCAATGGACTTAGTCTAGTGCAGAATTTTTGGGAAGTATTTGGGAAATAATACTTTAAATAATTGGAACGGTATACTGGACTTGAAGATTACGTGAGCGATAGTAATCGAATTAAATGTACTATACGTAGTGATGAGATTAAAGTACGTATAAAAGTACATAATTAGGTTGGGTGAACACCTATAAATTTTAATAGGATGTGTGTATGCCTATTACATGCAATAATTATTAAAGTGTACTAATGGGTGATAACCCGGGAGTACAAGAACATGTGAGCAATAGTAATCAAATTAAATATATTATACGTAATGATGAGATTAAAATACGTATAAGATGTATATAATTTAGGTTGGATGAATACCTATAAATTTTAATAGGATGTGTGTATGCATATTATATGCTATGATTGATAAGTGTACTAATGGGTGATAACTCGGGGTACAAGAATATTATTGTTAAGTGTACTAATGGGTGATAACCCGGGGGTACAAGAATATTATTGTTAAGTGTACTAATGGGTGATAACCCGGGGTACATGAGTATGATTGATAAGTGTACTAATGGGTGATAACCCAGGGGTACAAGAATATAATTGATAAGTTACTAATTGGTTATAGCCCAGGGGTACAAGATTTATGATTGATAAGTGTACTAATGGATGATAACCCGGGGGTACAAGAATTACATGAGTGATAGTAATTGAATTAAAAATACCATACGTAGTGATGAGAATAAAATACGTATGAGATGAATATAATTTAGGTTGGGTGAATACCTATGAATTTTTAATGGGATGTGTGTATACCTATTATATGATATTATTATTTAGTGCACTAATGGGTGTTAACTCGAGGGTGCAGGATTATTATGCTAAGGGGCGCTAATGAGTCTTAACCCGTGGGTGTAGAAACAATTAATATATGTATAGGGATGATGGGACTATATGTATATATAAATAGAGATATGAACTTGTGAATATTCCAACTAAGTGAAACTAGTAGATGTAGTGATAATAATAAAATGCTTTGTCCCAAGTGGTGTTAACCTAAGGGTGCGGGATTGATATGTATATATGTAGGGGTGATGTGACTATATATATTTATGAAAACAATTGGGAACATTCTACTAGTGAAATTAGTAGATATTGTATATATGAGAAATAAAATAATCTTAGTGGATAAAAGATTAACCATTCGAACGGTGAATAATGGAACTTTTAGTTATGTGAGATAAACTATTTCTTTAACGTGTTGTATGAGCGATACGAGTATACTACTGGAGAAGGTATATGATGATATTATGATTTCGAACTAGTTAGGCCGGGTAGCTTAGCTAGTATGGGTTAGATGTACGCTAGGCGTGCACAATAGATAAGATGTGAGAATCTCATGTGAGTGCGATATCTAACATGCACATAATACTTGCTTCATTGCAGTTTTAAATACTTGCTAAATGATAAGCACCCAAAACTGTACAATTTATACCCCAAATAGATGTATTTTAGTTGCTAATTCTCGGTAATATGGGTCTTATGTGCTTAAATGTTCATTATGCAGGTTTAATTACAGTTGCAGTGTCAAAAGCTATAATTCGAGGCAACTTGCAGTAGAATAGAGCTAAATACCCAATTCCCTGACCCTAACCTAGCCCATCCTAGCCTTAGCCTACCTCAAACCCTGCGTATGTTTTGTTTGTGTATTTTTATTATTTTTTTAGATTTTTAGTTTGAGTCATTTTTATTTTTAGGATTTATTTTAGATTTATTTAGTATTTTCTAGGTTTTATTTTTTATTAGTATAATTTTATTTTGATTTTATTAGTTTTTAGCACTGTTCTAAAAAACCCGCCTAGGCTTGAGGCTTGGGAGAAACGCCCCGCCTTAAGATTTTGACGCCTTATGCTTGGCAAAACCCTTAAGGCTTACTTTTTCTCTAAAAACAACAATGCTTTAGTGAAACGACATCACCTTTTAAAGATTTTTATACAAACCGGACCATTATCTCATCCAAAATAATCAAATAGTATTTTTATTTGCAAATATTCAGACATATTTTTATGATATGTACAATTTTAGTATTTTAATAGCCTTGTTATTGTTGAAAAATATTAAAATATATTAAAAAGACCTAAACGCCTTTTCACGCCTTTTTACGCCAGGGCCCGCCTAGGCTTCTAAGGCTTAAGGCTCGGCCTCCACGCCTCGATCACACCCCACGTTTTTTAGAACCTTGGTTTTTAGTTATTTTATTAGGATTAGTTTCTAGGAGGTTATTTTTAGTTTATTATATTTTATATTTTTAGGACTTTAATTTTCATTTAGATTTTAAATTTCAATTCTTTTGTTTTATTATTTTAGTTTTTAATAGCATAGGATTTTATTTTTTAGTTTTAATATTTTTATTTTTTAGTTTGTTTCATTTTTAGTTCGATTTTATTTTTTAGTTTTAGTTTTATTAATTATGTTATTTGTTTTTAAGGGTCACAAACTAACACACACACACACACACCCTACTTCCATACACACTCATACACATAAAACTCCCCTCACACTCACCTAATTTCCCTGCACCCTCACCACACACAAACATCCCCCCTAACCATCTTCCTCACTCAACCCAAAACCCACACACTCTCTCTCTCCTCCATTAACACACCTCTCATCCGCCTCAATCTCTTACACCACCAAAATACCCACACTCCATTACCAATTCTTATACCCCCCCAAAACCAGGCAGACCCACCAGCAACCCGAGATCTCTGCTCTTACCCCCACCTCCAAACAAACCTCCTACGCAACCGGCAACGAACCCTTCGTCGGCCATCCAACATCTCCACTCCCTCATCCACCTAAACCCGATCTCCACTCGGTCCCAATCGCCTGAAACCCGACGGTAAAACCAAACCGATCCCGGCACCCGACCCCTGTCCGTGACCCCCTACCCCACTTCCTAGCCCCCTACCTAAACCCTTATCCGACCATAATCCGGCCTCTCTCTCTCTCTCTCTCTCCTCAATGCGACCTGCTGCCCGGATCTTGATTCCTTCCAACCCGAGTCTGAGAACCCTTCAATCCACACCCATTTCAATCCAACCCAAACCCATTTCCATATTTCACCCAAACCAAATCATGACCCGCAAAAACAAATGCAAACTAAACCAACCAAATACCCACATGCCAAATAAAAACCCACTTATCCCCTTTATTCCCTTTTTCCCATAATAACCCCAACTAACACCTTTTACCCAAAACACCCCCATTAACAATATCAGATTTTTTATTCCCTCATCCCTCATTCACATGACCTCACACCATATCCACATGCATCCCTAGCTATATACCCAATATACCCCTTTGCTCCATGTGCCTACTATATAAGAAGACCACGCTCATTCAAAAAGATGATGAAGGTTTTTAGGGAGAAGACTAGAGAGAGAAAATATTAGGATAGAAAAATTAGTGAATTCTAGAGAGAAAAAATTAGTAGAGAAAAATTGTACACACTTGAGTGAAGATTGGATTGAACATAAGTGCAATTGCTTCTCTCCTATATGTTGGTTTGAATCTCTTCTATCTTTCTCTTTAATTTTTTTTAGTAAGTTTTATTAGATTGTTAATAACTGAATTGTGACTATGGTTGGCTAATCACTCCATTCAAGGAGTGAAATGAAGCCCCATATAATTAATTGAATGTATTAATTAATCTAGTCTATCTTTTTTAATTTAGTTAATTTTTCTTCTCATTCCTACTTGAGTTTATGCATTGAGAAATGGTAAACTATCCTTGAGAAAGGATTAAAATATAATATACTCTTAATTTGTGGATTCAAACTAGAGATAGTTTGACCCACTAATTAGATTATATTAAATTTTATCATACACATACATTAAAATTTTGTTTGATTTAAGATTTATTATATGAATCTATTCTAGCGAGTGATTCATATAATACTTCTAAATTAATTATTCAATTGAGTTGTGGGAATAAAAATTAGATTAACTAAATTATATTAGTTTGTTTTGTCAATTGATGAGAATTAATTGATAAGAGATGAATTAATATTTGGAAAATTAGTATTCTAGAAAAAATAATTAACACATTTAATTGATAAAGTGGTGGTTAATTTTCATTCCTTGAATATTTCTCAAATTTAAGTTCATCTCAATTCTTATTACTTAGTTCTTATTTGGAACACTAGTTAGTTTGTTAATTTCATCTATTATATTAGTTTAGATTTAATTCACCTCACCTCACCTACTTGTTTTAATATTTGAAAAACATAAAAAAAATTAGAAAAACCCAAAAGTAAACAAAAAGAAGGAATCAAGTGAATTATATTCACAATCCTCTCATGTTTGGCATGTTCACACCTTAGATTATGATTGATATCGTCACTTACCACTCTACACTTGAGTTTGTTATATATTTGTAGGTAATTGAGGATTTGATTGAAGAGCTTTTTCATACAACGACGACATACAAATACATACAAAAATTTAATTCATCAAATGGTGTCATTGCCGATCTTTGGAGCTTGACGTGCTTGAGAGGATTTCCAAATTTTGAGATTCACTTGTATTTCATTTTTCAATTTTAGTACCATTTTTTTTAGAAGGCTTGTATTTAGGATTTTATTACCTTGCTTGTATTGCGGTGCATAGAGACACCATTTCATTTTCATTTAAAATTTGTAATAATTGAAGAAAGCATGATAGGGAAACCGAACAAGATAGAGAGAGGGCATCCATTGGCGAGGATTTAGAAGCCTCTCTACCTTGGGTCAGTCAGACTCCCGGGGCCGACTGAGATTGGCATATTCTCCCCCTGGTCTACTCAATATTTTTGGCACCCAACGACCTAAAAACCATGGGAGGTACATCTTGTATACCCTCGCGCCCTCTTGTTAGAGAGTTCATATCTTGTGTGCTCCTCCGTGATCTTGTGTGATTTAATTCTTGCATTTAATTTTGAATGGAATGGTGAATTGAATTGACTAAGACCTACACCCGGTCACTCACGAGAAGGGATTTCATCACCCAACTCAATCACTTATCCTTTGTGTGCTACCCTAGCCATCACTAATTTAAAATCAATCAACTAGATAGCCCCATAGGATACGGTGTTCGTAGGACCCTTTTTGATCATTTTGACTTGTAGGATAACTCGTAGAGTCCTCTCCACCGGTCAAACCCTCGAACGGTTCACTTTGCGGCACGAAAATGTCCAGGAAAACTGGGTTTTAAGTACGGCCGCCCAGTAAAATGGGTTTGTGCTGTCCCCAGCGTTTTACCGGTCGATCTTTTTGTCGTATTAGCCTTGTGGCAAGCATCTTGGCATCTTGTGATTAAAGTAGGAACACACATTTTGCAAAAGGCGACCACTCATATAAATTCTGTGATTTTTATCGCCCGCGGATTTCATTAAAATTTGACGACCCCATTCATTAAATTTCAAGATAAAAAATTGGATATATGTTAGTTAGGAAGTATTTTCCTTAACTTGTGTGTATCCAATTATTTTTTCGGTCGTCCGTTTTAGTGAATTCGTCCAAATTCTTAGAGTCCAAATTTTCCCCCACCCTTTCTCTTCCAAAAAAAATCAAAAAAATATTTTCTTTTCTTATTTTTATAAAAAACACAAAAAAATATTTTCTTTCTTTCCAAAACAAAAGCAAAACTCCAAAAATATTTTCTTTTCAATAAAATCCAAAAAACCAAAAACAATTCCCTCTTTTCATGCCCACGTGAAAACGAGTTAATCATCGATTAATTCATTCCCGTAGTCTTTCTCCCATCTCTTCCACATTAGGAGAACCAAGTGTTCCCCTTCCTTATTCCATTCCACCGATCACTTTGAGTTGTCCCCGAGTTGACATCTCTATTCCCACCATTCATCCACCCACCATGGCTGAAGAGCGTGCCTTAAGGGACTATTTTGCCCCGATAACGGCTACCCCACCATCTTGCATAGTTCTTCCCCCCACCCCGGCGGATCAACTCGAAATTCGCCTGGCGATCATTTCCATGTTGCCCAATTTCCATGGTCTTGAACGTGAGTCTCCATATACTCACTTGCGAAAATTTCTCACGGTTTGCGCTACTTCCAAAAATCAAAACTTAGATGAAGAAAATGTTCGTCTTCGCTTGTTTCCATTTTCTTTCCATGATAAAGCATCCACGTGGCTACATTCCTTGTCACCGGATTCTATCCATACATGGGAACAACTTGTGAAGAAGTTCATGTAATAGTTTTATCCCATAAGTAAGACCAATGAAATGCACCAATCCATTCAAGATTTTTGGCCAAAATTCCACCGAGCAATTTTGTGAATCATGGGGCCGTTTTCAAGATTATATCAATAGTTGCACACATCATGGTCTCGAGAAGAGTCGCCTCGTTCATAGTTTTGACAATGGTCTCATTCCTTCCACTCGCACCATGATTGAGTCCATGCACAAAGGCAAATTCATGCACTTAACTCCCACCGCCGCCTACAATTTTCTCCTTGAATTAGGCGATGACTCCGAAGATTGGGAGGGCACCAATGAATTTTCGAGAACCGAGCCACCATGAGTAGGTAGCACTTATGAGGTTAAAAATGATCCCGATTTTAAAACCTTGCTCCATGGCTTAACACTACACCAAATCTGCCTAATTGTCACGGTCATTGACCCTGACAAGTTGGACTTGTCAAGGTCAATGATCGTGACAACTCGGGGCGAGATAACTTTTTTTTGTCATGGACGTGTCAAGGTCATAGACCGTGACAAGCTCGTAAGAATTGTCACGGTCGTGTCACGGTCCAAGACTGTGACACGTTTAATCACGGTTAATAACCGTGACAAAGTCTTGTCCCCTTTTTAAAAAATTGTCACGGTCATTGACCGTGACAATTCTGGGCAGAATTGAAAAAAAATCCGCTGGGCAGTATGGCCACTGCCACTGACCAATAGTATATTTGTAGCTGTTATATCAACGTTGTACCTATTCAAGTATCATATATCCAAATAAACTAGAGATATCGCAAATACACATTCAAAATAGAAACTATTTAAAAAGAAACAACATCACCATCAATTATCTCAAATCTACAAACTATTTAGCTGGAAAAGAGATTTTTTACTGCGACGCTCGGGGACACCTCATTATCCTTCCCTTATCATCCGAAGGGCCACATAAGTATCGAGCATATGTGGCCTACCCTCAGGACCACTCCCTGTCCCCTAAAATAAAATAAAGTAAAATTAGTATCCGCCCCGCAAATATAGATAAATATAAATCAAAATTGAAATCGAAATTGAAATTGACATATAAATATAAATACATTACCTGCAGTGTCACCTAAACATCTAACTTGAGCTCATATGACACCTCCTTCCAACTAATGTACCCCGGACAATCGTGTCAAATATAATTCCCTTCATATCTGAACACTAAGAAATGCCATAATCCTATGGATTTATGCTCTACAAATTCCTTCCAACCGTTGTGTAGGCAAAAATCAGCAGTTGAAGTGGTCAATTCCACCTTCCAATGGTCTCCCATGTTTTGCTAGAGGTTCCAAGTGGTGGGGTATGGAAAGTGGAATTGACAACTTCAACTGGTGATGTTTGGCTACATAACAGTTAGGAGGAATTTGCAGAGCATAACTCCATAGGATTATGGCATTTCTTAGTGTTCGAATAGACGAAGAGATTCAATCTTCTCTCCACAAATAGGACACCCCAAATAACTATGTACTAATCACCTATTAAAGGTAAGAAGCGTATATTCATGGATTAGTATAAACAAAACTTAGATGTAGTTGGAATATTTATGTATTAATCTGCTCTCCACACACGCACACTACACAAGAGTGAAAATGATAAAGTGAAAATCAATTAAAAGCATTAAAAGTGGATGTTTCGGTACAAATTGAAATATTTATTACAAATTGAAAAATCGTTTCAAATTCGGGTTATCATCAAAAATGGATTGATATTCGGTAGGAGCAGCCAAGTCATCCACAATACTATTTAGACGCCTTGGAGCGTGTTGGACAATTGACCACGGCTCGTTATTGATATACTCCGAATAAAACACTTGCTTAACCTTTTGAAATGTATAAACAAACGGCTCATTGCTCACGTGGTCGTTTCTATTCAACTTGGACAAGTCAACCATGATCAAATTGGTGATATGATCAACTTTACAAGAATTTTTATCCTCAACTCTTACCCAGTTACAGTAAAATACAACCTCTTTGAAGCTTATATAATTCAATTCAAATATATTTTGGATTACACCATAGTAAGTCATTCCAGCTTCAACGATGTTTTTATCTTTTGTGCTCGCTCGAAAGATAGTAAGAGCCTTGTATGAAATTCCCGATTTCTGTACATTTGTACTTTCCTCGTACACTTTAGCACCGAAAATGTAACCGTTCAATCGATACTTTTTATACTCTTGTACCACGAACAAAGGTCCAGTGGCTAGACGAGCAAGCCTTGATGTCGCATCACCCGTCTTTAGGAGCTGAGAATATAGATAAATTAATTATATTAGTGGTAAACTTTGAGTGTAATGTAACGTTATATAACGACTATTTTCATTATAATTACCTCTTATGTCAACCATAGCCTAAATTCGTTGTCTGATTGTACCATTGATTTTCGTCTTTTATTGTTCTCACAAGCTTCATATTTTCTGCATATTACAAAATTAATCATGTATAAAATACTCTAAAATAATGTTAAACATTATAATAATCGAAACTTACTTTTTCCATTCTTCGACATCTTCATATGTGTTAAATAGATAACGAGCTACTTGTTCATGTTGGAAACTCGTTAATTTCACTCATTTTCCCATCACATGACCACCATCATCGACGAATTCATCAGTGTCATCAACGCTGGTCGAGTCAGACATATATTCCCTAGTATATATTGATGACTCCACGGTGATGTATTCCTCTGCAATTGATCCTGCAATATATCGCGTATTCTTGATATAATCTTTAAAAACTTTCATCAATCATTCAAACGAATACATCCACCAATATCTAACTGGACCACAAAGAAGTGCCTCGTCACATAGGTGTACTAACAAGTGAACACTTTTGTCAAAGAATGCTGGGGGAAAGTACTTCTCCAATACACAAATCTCTTCGATCATAGCCAATTTTGCGGCCACTATTTCAATACTTTTTGAGGCACTTTTGAGCTTGTGCCTTCCTTACTAGTAGATTGGACATATCTAGGTTCATCGCATACCGGACAACGATCGAGATTTTCATACTCCTTTCGGTATAGTATGCAGTCATACACACAAGCATGAATCAATTTATACTTCATTCCCAAACCTTTCAAATTGTTCTTCATAACAGGATAGCTATTTGGAAGTGTATTCACCTTGGGTAATAAGCCCTTCACCCATTTTAGAATTCCCGTCACACTATTGCCAGGCAAACTGTACTGCGTCTTCAAACTGTGCAAACCAACCATGGCATGTAAAGTTGTTTGATCTTTCTCACAGCTGGAGTATAACGGTTGGGTCGCCTTAAATTTTAAACTTTGGTAGTCACCGTCAAGTTTTATTGTGTTATCTTCACGAGCACTTGAATCTTCTACATCATCAGTAACCTCATTCTCCTCTACTTCATAAACTCCGTACGCATCATCAACTAAATCCTCTAACATATTATGATCTACGTGGTCCCCTTCTATATCTATTCTACTTATTGAAGGTTGTTGTGAAGGTTGGTCGGGGACAAAAGGAAATTTCAATTCACCGTGAAAACTCCAAAATCGATAACTATCTTGCATACCCGATCTTAACAAATGTAGTTCAACTGTTTTCCACTCAAACACCTTACCATTCTTACACCTAGCACACGGACACGGAAACTCTTCATCATTATGACATCTCTTTGCATATTTCACAAATTCGTTAGCACCTCTACGAAACACATCCCCCATTCTATTAGTCTCACCCATCCACTCTTCGTATTTCGGATATCCCATCACAG
Source organism: Sambucus nigra (assembly GCA_949130495.1). Taxonomy (NCBI): domain Eukaryota; kingdom Viridiplantae; phylum Streptophyta; class Magnoliopsida; order Dipsacales; family Adoxaceae; genus Sambucus; species Sambucus nigra. The sequence continues at coordinate 55,361,266 of OX422217.1, read as the reverse complement.
CTACCACAACTAAACACCTATTAAAGAAAACAAAACTTAGATTTATAGTATGTTTTATTTAATTATCCCATCATTTAATTATCCTATTAAAGGGTGAGTGGTCCTATCCCATTCAAGACCACATTTTTCTGTAATATACTTAACAGATGATGCACAATGTTACGATTTGAAAAAAATTCGACAGCATATCCCCGTAGTTCTCTAAGTACACGACGTAGATTGGCAGGTGTGAGTGTTATTTCAATTGATCAATTGAAATAACAGTCACACTTGTCAATCTAGTATGTATCCAGAGAACATTAAGATACGACTGCAAAACTTCCTCCAAAAGTAACAACTTTAAGCCACTAAGAATATTATATAGAAATTATACAATCTCAAACTGTCAAATGGGACAATTCGATAGATCTCATTACAGGGGTAATGACTCTCGAACGGGTCTAAGAGGTATTGAATGCGTACGCATAAGAACTAGAAAACTAGTATCTATGCGCACTATATTTAATTTCAAGTATGTTTTATTTAACTATCATACTATATATATAGTGTTCGATATACAAAGTAATTTTCAAAAAAAGTTAAAAAATCCCACCCCCATATGGACAATAATCCAGTGGTCATGCCACTTTTAAAACTAACCAACCAAACATTTACTAAACAAAATAATCCAACAACAATGTCAACAACAAATGTGTATCCCGTACTCCTTCTAATTCATCTACTCAATTAATTCATTTCATCAATTAAACTAACAATTAACGTATAGAATTATTAATTTACTAATTTACACGGAGGGACAATCCTACTTTCATATGAAATTAGCACTAATTATTAATTTACTTTCATCTAAAACTGTTTCATTTATTAATTATATTTTAGTGGATGTAATTATATAATATATGGATGGATTCAATTTAATCTTACTATGTGAATGTTTTTATCTACAATGAGTTAACCTTGAAACAATATATACTATCTCATAGAATCATCAAAACACGATATTAAGATAATTACAATGGTACCTTGCCTTACCCCCCCCCCCCCTCCCCTCCCCCACCCACCACACACACACACAACAGCCCCCCACCCTGCCCCACCCACACCAACCACACATATACACACACATACAATAGCCCCCTACCCCCACCCTGCTCCCCCACCCACCCCCAACCCCACCCACCACATACACACACACACACACACACACACACACACACACACACAACAGCCCCCCAACCTGCCCCACCCCCTCCACACCCCCCACCCACCACACATATACACACACACACACACAACAGCCACCCCTGCCCCACCCCCCACACATGCACACACACACATGCACATATATACACACACACACACATATATATACACACAAACATATACATAAATGGAAGAGAGAGAGAGAGAGAGATTAACCTGAAAGTAGAGAGAGAGAGAGAGAGAGAGAGAGAGAGCAGCGTAGAGAGAGATAGTTCGAAAAAGGAGGGAACGACGGGGGGAAAAAAGAAGGGGAAAGGGTTTTTGCTACAGAAGTTGTCACGGTCGTGTCAAGGTCCTTGACCGTTATAATTATTTAAATAATTGTCACGGTCAATAACCGTGACAAGTCCGTGATAAGTAAATTTGTCATGGACGTGTCACGGTCAATGACCGTGACAATTATTTTTCACGGTCGTGTCAAGGTCAATGATCGTGACACAAAACGCGTGTTTTTTATCACGGTCAATGACCTTGACAAGGGTGGCCGGCTGAAAGGTGACAATTTTGTCATTTTGGTGTAGTGTAAACACTTTGACTAAAACTGTTGATGCTCTCAGTTGTTCTCTTTCTAAACAAGTGATGAACGTCAACGAGTTTAGTCCTTCTTATTATGTTTGTTTAAGTCATGATCATTTATCTCATTTGTGCCCCCTCATTCAAGATGATCCCGAACCCACTCTAGCCCAAGCATGTGCCTTTCATAGCACTCGAAAACCCGCACCACCGTCGTTTACTTATAATTCGAATAATAGGAACCATCCCTATTTTTCTTATAAGTACGACAATCACCTTGCTCCATCACAACCACAACAACATGTTGGTGGTCCACCAGGGTTTCACCAAAACCCGCAAAGGCAACATTGCACTCCTATCCAACACCACCATGCTCCTTACCACCAACAAAACCATCCATCATCCTTTATCCCCTAAGGAGGACCGTCCCACCCCAATCATCAAATTGTCCCTATCCCACCTACGTCCTACGAGTATTCACAGCCGCTTAGTTCTAACCGAGAGTTGGTCCCCTAACCCCCTTATGCCCCTCCACCTCAATCATTCACCTCCTTTATCGAGAATCTTCTCACTCATTTTATCTCGACTCAACAACAAACCATGCAAGCACAGACTCACGCCATCCAAAGGCTTGAGCAACGTCTTAATCAGTTTGAGTCTGAGCGAGAGAAAGGTAGTTTTTCGAGTCAACCCATTCCTAATACTAAGGGAAACGGAAAGGATTCGGCTTATGAGGTTGGATCCCATTCCACTCCCCCCACATACCAAGCAGACATGAAAGTGGTGAGTACTCTACGATCCGATAAACAGGTTGAAAATGGTGTTGATGCTCCCTGTGATGTTCCAATCCCACCCTCCCAGAATTGGCCATTAGAACCACTCCCTAAGGTCCCACCACCCCATAAATCCACCGACAAGAATGCTTCTAAACCTACTGAGGCCACCACTGCTTTTGTCCCTAAAGCCCCCTTCACTCATAGGTTGACCCCAACAAAGAAAGCTCAACAATTTGATGAGATCAAGCAAGTTTTTCAGAATGTTCACATAAACATTCCATTCCTCACCGCGATCCAACAAGTTCCTTCTTATGCAAAATTCTTGAAGGATTTGTGCACTGTCAAACGACGGGCGAATGTGCCTCGTGATGCCTTTGTCACTGAGCAAGCCACGTCCCTCATCCATGAGAATGGTATTGTGAAATATAAAGACCCTGTTCGTCCCACTGTCTCTTGCATGTTAGGAGATAAGTTCACTACTTGAGCTTTGCTTGATCTTGGAGCTAGTGTTAATTTTATACCTTACTCTCTTTACCTTGAGTTAGGTTTACACAACATGAAACCTACACGGGTTACTCTTCAACTTGCAGACCGTTCTATGAAAGTGCCTAGAGGAATTTTTGAAGATGTTTTGGTGAAAGTGTCTGACTTTTACAACCCAGTGGATTTCATTATCTTAGACACTCCTGCTCCTGACCCAACCAATATTCCTATCATTTTGGGTCGTCCCTTTTTGGAAACTGTCAATGCCGTCATCAATTGTCGATATGGGTCAATGAATCTTTCTTTTGGCAACTTGACGGTCAAAGTTAATATTTTCCACCTCATGCAATAAAAGGCTGATGTTGATTCTATTGATGAGGTTTGCATGATTGACTCCTTAGTCCAAGAGATGTTGGATACCACCTACCCAGAAGATCCTATCCATCAATGTTTGGCTCACTTTGGGTCCTACTTTGATATTGATTCTTCCATCTCCGAGGTCAATGCCTTGTTAGATACTACACCACTGCTGGACACTTCCACTTGGTTTCCTCCATTTGAGCCTCTCCTTGTTGATACTCTTCTTTCTATGGATGACCCAGTCAACCCCTGTCCTGATATTCTCCCGGACACTGTTTCTACGTCTGAGTCTGATGCTTCTCCTGAGCCACCACCTACTTTAGATCTTAAGCCATTACCTGCTAAGTTAAAATACACTTTCTTAGGCCCTAACCAAAATCACCCCGTCATTATTGCTTCTGACTTGACACAGGATCAAGAAGAGCAATTGGTCCACACTCTCACTCAACATAGCACTACTTTAGGGTGGACCATTTTTGACATTCAAGGTGTCAGCCCCAATGTCTGTAGCCATCCCATTCATTTAGAGGAGAATTCCAAGACTTCTCGTGAGCCACAACGCCGCCTCAATCCGGCAATGAAAGAGGTCGTTTGAGCTGAAATTTTAAAATTGCTTAATGTTGGTATTATCTACCCCATTTCAGACAGTCAATGGGTCATTCCCATTCATGTGGTGCCTAAAAAGTCTGGAGTAACCGTTGTAAAAAATAATTACGATGAGCTTGTGCCTACCCGCATACAAACCGGCTGGCGTGTTTGTATTGATTATCGAAAGCTCAATGCTGTCACTTGCAAAGACCACTTCCCTCTCTCATACATTGACCAGATGCTTGAACGCTTGGCAGGCCATGGTTACTACTGCTTCCTTGATGGATATTCAGGGTATAACCAAATTCCCATTGCCCCTAAAGACCAAGAAAAAACTACCTTTACCTGTCCATTTGGCACATTTGCGTACTCTCGTATGCCCTTTGGCCTTTTCAATGCACCTGCGACTTTTTAGAGGTGTATGACTAGTATTTTCAGTGACATGGTACAGAGTTTTCTCGAAGTCTTTATGGACAATTTTTCTGTGTTTGGTTCATACTTTGAACAATGCCTATCTCACCTCACTATGGTCCTTCAGCGTTGTCAAGAAAAAGAAGTTGGTACTCAATTGGGAAAAATGCCATTTCATGGTAAAAAAGGGTATTGTTTTAGGTCATGTTGTCTCCAGCTCCGGTATTGAGGTCGATAAAGCAAAAGTCGACTTGATTTCCACACTCCCCATTCCTAAGTCTATTAAGGACATTTGCTCCTTCATATGATGTGCGGGATTCTACCGGCGTTTCATTAAGGCCTTTTCTAAAATCGGGCGACCTTTGACAACCCTTTTATCCAAAGATGTCCCTTTAGTCTTTGATGAAGCATGTGTTGCCACCTTTGAGTGCTTAAAAGCTGACCTCACTTCCGCTCCTATCATGCAACCTCCCAATTGGTCTCTCCCATTTGAGCTCATGTGTGATGCTTCTGATTTTTCACTTGGTTCGGTGCTTGGCCAGAAAGTTGACAAGCGCCCAGATGTCATCTCGTATGCTAGCAAAACCCTACATGATGCTCAACTTCATTACACGACCACCGAAAAGGAGTTGTTAGCGGTGGTGTTTGCTCTTGATAAATTTTGCTCATATTTCATAGGTTCCCCTATCATCGTGGATACTGACCATGCTGCTCTTAAGCACCTTATTCATAAGAAGGATTCCAAACCATAATTGATACGATGGAGTCTCTTACTCCAAGAGTTTAACCTTGAAATTCGCGATAAGAAAAGTTGTGAAAATGTTATTGCTGACCATCTTTCTCGCATTACAGTCACGTCTGACTGTGATCATGTTCCCATTTTTAAGTCATTTCCCGATGAACAACTTTTTTCTATCTCCACTTCGCCTTGGTATGCTGATATTGTCAACTTTCTTATTACCGATCAACTTCCTAATCATTGGTCGAAATAGGATCGATCCAAATTCATGGAGAATGTGAAGTTTTACTCTTGGAATGACCCATTTCTCTACAAGTATTGCCCCGATCAAGTCATTCGTCGTTGTGTTCCCGAATGTGAACAACTCAGTATTCTATCCTTTTGTCACAATAGTGCTTGTGGAGGCCACTTTGGCTCAAAGAAAACTGCCGTAAAAATTTTACAAAGTGGTTTTTATTGGCCTACCCTTTTCCGCAATACCCATCAATATTGTCATACGTGTTCCAATTGACAACACTCTGGGTGTCTCTCTAGTCGTCATATGATGCCTATCACACCCATCCTCATTGTTGAAATTTTTGATGTGTGGGGTATCAATTTCATGGGACCATTTCCCTCCTCTCGTGGTTTTCAGTATATTCTAGTTGCTGTTGATTATGTTTCCAAATGGATCAAAGCAATTGCTTGTCGCACCAATGACCATCGAGTTGTGGTCCAATTTCTCAAACAGCATGTCTTCACGCGTTTTGGAACCCCCAAAGCTATCATTAGTGATGGGGGTAAACATTTTTATAATCGAGTCTTTGAACACCTTGTTAAAAAGTATGGTGTTACCCACAAGGTTGGTCTCTCTTACCTCCCACAGACTAGTGGTCAAGTTGAGGTCTCCAACCGCGAGATCAAACAAATTCTTGAAAAAATCGTCAATCCTAATAGGAAATATTGGTCCTTACGCTTGAACGACGCATTGTGGTCATACCGTACTGCTTACAAGACTCCAATTGGAATGTCTCCTTATCGCTTGGTTTTCAGTAAGCCTTGTCACCTTCCTGTCGAGCTTGAACATCATGCTTATTGGGCCATCAAAGCCCTTAATTTCGATATTGATGAGGCGGGTGTCCATAGGAAGCTGCAGCTTAATGAATTGGAGGAAATCAGAAATGATGCCTATGATTTGTCCAAGAAATCTAGGGACAAGATGAAGTGGATCCATGACCAAAGCATTATGCGCGAAGAATTCCATCTTGGTCAAAAAGTTTTGTTGTATAATTCTCGGTTGCATCTCTTTCCCGGGAAGTTGAAAACCAGGTGGTCTGGGCCCTTCATTGTTGAGTCAGATACTCCTTATGGTGCCATAACCATGCAAAATCCCAAGGATGGTAGCCTCTTTCAGGTCAATGGTCAACACTTGAAGCCCTTATTGGAGATAGGATCCACTCACATAGAACAGATTGAACTTGTTGACCCCATTTATGAAGACTGATTGTTTCGTCTTATTTGGGGGTGATTCTTATCCCCCGAATTTTTTGCCGCCCCGTTCTCTACTCGTTTATCATCTCTTTTTGGGTGAGTTCCCTTCGCTCTGGCTGAAGACGTTAAACTTAGCGCTACCGGGAGGCAACCCGCTTTTCTGAGTATGAGTCTTATCCTGTTTGGGGGTGGTGTTTCACACCACCCAATGTTCTATCATGCTTATAGCTTGTACATATTTTGCTATCTCACTCATTTATTCAGGTTTCAACTTAGCGATATCTGTCCACTTCATTAACGGTTCATTCTGATAATCTCTTTCCTACCTTATGCTCTCAATTTTAAAAATCTTTTTACTCAACATCGAGGACGATGTTCCTTTTTGTTTGGGGGTGGGGAATTTTATCAAAATCGTACCTCTTTTAAAAAAAAAAAATTTGAACCTAAATTTTTTTAAATTTCGTGCAGTTTCTTTCATCTCACTCATTGATGTGAATTTTCATTCATCCATCTTTCAAAAGTCTAGGAATCAAGCTAGAGAATATTTTTTCTGAATAGCTTATGTAATACATAACAAGGCATGTTGCACTATGAATTTCAAGACTCAACAAAAATTTGTGCACTTATCACGTCACTGCGGTTTAGAGTTGAGTAGTACTACAATTCTAAAGAGAACCTTAAGGATCACTAGTAGAGACTTTAGCTTGTGAGATTTGTGCCTTTCACCCTTTCAGAGTGTTTTACGCAATCTCCGAGTCACAAGTTGATTCAACTTTCTTTGGGTCTGCATTAAATTGTTATATGATCTCATTATTCTTCAAATTTTGGCTCGATCACTGAGAATGACATCACTTTCGAGTTATAAGAAACACGTATCTTGAAATTTGTCCTGATCACTAGATTTTCTCCCATACACTTCATCCATACACTTACCACTTTTCCATATCACATTTCCATTACCTTTCCATATTTTTCCCATCCATATACATATCCCACACCATCACCTATCATCTCTATATCATCTTTCATTTTCAAATAAAAGAGTCGGATTTCAAACGTAAATGTCTTCGTTGTTGGTTTGAAAAGAGAGAGAAAAACAAGAAAAAGGGAAAAAATAGCAAAAATAGAAAAAAGAAAAAGAAAAAAGAAATAGAGAAACAGAACAAAAAAAAAAAGAAAACAAAGAGAGTTTGTAGTTTTGTAGTGAGTTCTTTTGTAAATAAGACATTTGTGCCTAAAGTGTATACACTCTTCTCACATATCATATCCATCTTTTATCCATTACACATCCATCACTCATTACTCATCCATACATCAACATTCTACCTCATATCATCATATCCTTTCCATTTTATTTACCCCTCACCCATATACATCCATATATTCCCCTAGGTGTTTGGGAAAATGAAAGTCGACGTGGTGAATAACTCGACGTTCTCACTATAGTGATTAACATTCCTTTCATGAGATCATTTTTCTTTCTAATTGTTCGTTCTTTCTTATATGTGTATGAGACGTTTGAACTTGCTTACATTTACTCACCTCCTCACACACAAGAGCGATACACTTACCCTAATCTCGAGAGTTTGTTTGAGAGAGATATATCTAGTTAGATTTTGAAGTTGAAGCATTGATTCCGATAAGGCAATCTAGGAATTACTCTTGTGATACTCGACCCGTTTTGACTGATTCACACTACACACGTTGAGTTCTAGGAAGGATGTGCCTTGAGTATTTACTTAGCTAAACTTTTTATGCACTTCTAGCTTGTATTTATCAAAATATTTCTCATGTGATGGATTGGGCGATCATTCTACATCTAATAAGAGATTGACTGCCTTTCAATAAATCATTTTGCAAATTAAAGAATTTTGTGGGTATATTCCCTACGAACCCTCACGAGACACAACTCGTCCTGTAGGGCAACCTATAGGTTTAAAGGCTTGTTGCACAAGCTAAGTCCAATCGCAAGTGCCTGCGAAAGTGTTACACTTTTGGTTACTTATCTTTCTCTTTGTCTCTATCTTATTGCTCGAGGACTAGCAACGCTCTGTTTGGGGGTGGTGTGATAAGCACCCAAAACTGTACAATTTATTCCCCAAATAGATGTATTTTAGTTGCTAATTCTCGATAATATGGGTCTTATGTTCTTAAATGTTCATTATGTAGGTTTAATTACAGTTGCTGTGTCAAAACAAATAATTCGAGGCAACTTGCAGTAGAATGGAGCTAAATACCCAATTCCCTGACCCTAACCTAGCCCATCCTATCCTTAGCCTACCTCAAACCCTGTGTGTGGTTTGTTTGTGTATTTTTATTATTTTTTTTAGATTTTTAGTTTGAGTCATTTTTATATTTAGGATTTATTTTAGATTTATTTAGTATTTTCTAGGTTTTATTTTCTATTAGTATAATTTTATTTTGATTTTTATTAGTTTTTAGTTATTTTATTTGGATTAGTTTCTAGGAGGTTATTTTTAGTTTATTATATTTTATATTTTTAGGACTTTAATTTTCATTTAGATTTTAAATTTCAATTCTTTTGTTTTATTATTTTAGTTTTTAATAGCATAGGATTTTATTTTTTAGTTTTAATATTTTTATTTTTTAGTTTGTTTCATTTTTAGTTCGATTTTATTTTTTTAGTTTTAGTTTTATTAATTACGTTATTTGTTTTTAAGGGTCACAAACTAACACACACACACACACACCCTACTTCCATACACACAAAACTCCCCTCACACTCACCTAATTTCCCTGCACCCTCACCACACACAAACATCCCCCGTAATCATCTTCCTCACTCAACCCAACACCCATACAATCTCTCTCCTCCATTAACACACCTCTCATCCACCTCAATATCTCACACCACCAAAATACCCACACTCCATTACCAATTCTTATACCCCCCCCCCCCAAAACCAGGCAGACCCACCAGCAACCCGAGATCTCTGCTCTTACCCCCAGCTCCGAACAAACCTCCTACGCAACCGGCAATGAACCCATCATCGGCCAGCCAACATATCCACTCCCTCATCCACCTAAACCCGATCTCCACCCGGTCCCAATCGCCTGAAACCCGACGGTAAAACCAAGCCGATCCCGGCACCCGACCCCTGTCCGTGACCCCCTACCCCACTGCCTACCCCCCTACTTAAACCCTTATCCGACCATAATTCGGCCTCCCTCCCTCTCTCTCTCCTCGATGAGACCTGCTTCCCGGATCAAGATTCCTTCCAACCCGTGTCTGAGAACCCTTCAATCCACACCCATTTCAAACCAACCCAAACCCATTTCCATGTTTCACCCAAACCAAATCGTGACCTGCAAAAACAAATGCAAATTAAACCAACCTAATACAACATGCCAAATAAAAACCCAATTATCCCCTTTATTCGGTTTTTCCCATAATAACCCCGACTAACACCTTTCACACCTTTTACTCAAAACACCCCCATTAACCATATCAGATTTTTATTCCCTCACCCCTCATTCACATGACCTCACACCATATCCACATGCACCTCCTAGCCATATACCCAATATACTCATTTGCTCAATGTGCCTACTATATAAGAAGACCATTCAAAAAGATGATGAAGGTTTTTAGGGAGAAGACTAGAGAGAGAAAATATAGGATAGAAAAATTAGTGAATTCTAGAGAGAAAAAATTAGTAGAGAAAAATTGTACACACTTGAGTGAAGATTGGATTGAATATAAGTGCAATAGCTTCTCTCCTATATGTTGGTTTGAATCTCTTCTATCTTTCTCTTTAATTTTTTTTAGTAAGTTTTATGAGATTGTTAATAATTGAATTGTGACTATGGTTGACTAATCACTCCATTCAAGGAGTGAAATGAAGCCCCATATAATTAATTGAATGTATTAATTAATCTAGTCTACTTTATTTCATTTAGTTAATATTTCTTTTCATTCCTACTTGAGTTTATGCATTGAGAAATGGTAAACTATCCTTGAGAAAGGATTAAAATCTAATATACTCTTAATTTGTGGATTCAAACTAGAGATAGTTTGACCCACTAATTAGATTATATTAAATTTTATTATACTTATACATTTAAATTTTGTTTGATTTAAGATTTATTATATGAATCTATTCTAGCGAGTGATTGATATAATACTTCTAAATCAATTATTCAATTGAGTTGTGGGAATGAAAATCAGATTAACTAAATTATATTGTTTGTTTTGTCAATTGATGAGAATTAATTGATAAGATGAATTAATATTTGGAAAATTAGTATACTAGAATAATTAACACATTTAATTGATAAAGTGGTGGTTAAGTTTCATTCCTTGAATATTTCTCAAATTTAAGTTCATCTCAATTCTTATTACTTAGTTCTTATTTGTCACACTAGTTATTTTGTTAATTTCATCTCTTATATTAGTTTAGAGTTAATTCACCTCACCTCACCTACTTGTTTTAATATTTGAAAAACATAAAAAAAATTAGAAAAACCCAAAAGGAAAAAAAAGAAAGGAATCAAGTGAATTATATTCATAATCCTCTCATGTTTTTCATGTTCACACCTTAGATTAGGATTGACATCGTTACTTACCACTCTACACTTGAGTTTGTTATATATTTGTAGGTAATTGAGGATTTGATTGAAGAGACTTTTTATACAGCGACGATATACAAATACATGCAAAAGCTAATTCATCACTAAATATTTTTAAAACATCGTTCTCTAACCCATCACTTGCATATCTTCTCTCTTTGGCTATATATATATGTATCATATCAGGTGCGCAACCGCAGGGATAACGAAACTAGAGAGTTAGATTATTTTACGTGTTGCAGCTGTTGTGGAAGCTGTAAGTCTTTGCAGTAGACGACTCCATCATTTCCATTCAGTTATCTAGACATCTCAGATGTGGCATGTGTCACCCATTCCTAGTTTTATCAGAGTTATTATTCAGTTTACTCTACAGTTATCTTAGATGGATGGAATTTTACTATGTGTACGTAAATTTGGAGTTTTGAACTGGGAGGTTTTTACCCAGTCTTATTTATTCTAGTGTTTAAACCATGTTTGGTATATTCATGTGTATGGTGAATAGTTTACATTTTCATAAGTAAACAGAGAAATGGTTTTTATTTGGTTATATGCAAAAAGGAAAAAGTTTTTGACACCTAGCTTAGTTCTATATTAGGTGATTAATATCTTTTTAAGTTTTTCGACAGTGATGCTAAGAATGAACCAACTGAACATTCTGTTTTAAATTTGGTAAAGGACTGATCACCCTATATTTTATTGGGCGGGTTGTTACAGACATGTTAATCTTCCTTCACTTAGAAGATTAATGAATTTAGGAGATATCCCGAAATTACCCGAAAATGTCGAACATAAATGTGAATTATGTGTATAATCAAAATTCAAAGGAAAATATTTTCTAATTTTACAATGCTCTATTGAAATCTTGGGATTAATTCATACATATTTCTGTGACTTAAAAGGTAATAAAAAAAGGGGTGGAAAAAAGTACTTTATTACCTTTATAGATGATTACACGAAATTTTGTTACATGTACCTTTTGCGTTCGAAGGATGAAGCACTTGAGAAATTTAAGCTTTACAAAACAAAAGTTGAAAATCAACTAAATCAAAAAATAAAAATCGTTAGATCGGATAAAGGAGGAGAATATTCTGAGTCGTTTAATGACTTCTGTAAATTGCATGGCATAATACATCAAACTACTGCACCATATTGTCCATAACAAAAATGGTGTGGCTGAACGTAAAAATCAAACGCTAAAGGATGTTGTAAATGCTATGTTAAACAGTTCGGGTCTCCCTCACAACTTATGGGGTGAAGCGGTACTTTTCGCATGCTATATTTTAAATAAAATTCCCCTTAAAAATATAATAAATCTCCTTACGAATTGTGGAAAGGAAGAAATCCATCATACAAATACTTAAAAGTGTGGGGGATGTTTGGCTAAGGTAGTTTTTCCACCTCCTAAACGAACAAAACTCGAACCTAAAACTGTTAATTGTGTGTTTATAGGTGATGCTCAAAATGGTAGCGCTTATAGGTTTCTTGTGTTTAAATCAGATGTAGATAGTGTATCTACAAATACTATTATTGAATATCGTGATGCATAATTCTTTGAAAATATTTATCCACATAATCCAACTACTAGATTTGAGAATGCTCCTATAAACATTAATTTTTCATCTAGTAGTAGGAGAGATAATGAAATGGAAATACAAGGACCTAGAAGAAGTAAAAGATGTAGAATAGAAATATTTTTTGGGTTATATTTCATTTTTGTCTGAAGAAGATCCTCAATCTTATCCCAACGCTATTATCTCTCCCGAAGCTCCATTTTGGAGAGAGGCTTCTAACAGTGAAATGGAATATATTATGCAAAATCACACATGGGATTTAGTTAGCTTGCCACATGGTTGTAAAACCATAGGGTGTAAATGGATATTTAAAAGGAAAATGAAACCGGATGGATCCATAGAAAAATATAAGGCCAGGTTAGTAGCCAAAGGTTATAAACAAAAGGATGGACTTGATTTATTTGACACTTATTCTCCAGTTACGCGAATTACTTCTATTAAAATTTTAATTTCCCTCGCATCCATCTATAAAATGGAAATTCATCAAATGGATGTAAGTACCGCCTTTTTAAATGGAGAATTAGAAAAAAAAATTATATGAATCAACCAGAAGGTTTCTTCATTAAAGGATTTAAAAATAACGTCTACAAGCTATTTAAATCCTTATACGGACTAAAACAAGCACCTAAACTTTGGCATGAAAATTTTGATAAAGTAATGATTAATGATGGATTTAAAATAAATAAATCGGATAAATGTGTGTATTTTAAATGCCATAGAGATGCTTTTGTGATTGTATGTCTATATGTTGATGATATGCTAATATTTGGATCACATATGAGTATTATAAAAACTACAAAAAAGATGTTATTTGAACAGTTTGATATGAAAGACTTGGGAGTTGCAGATTTTATTTTGGGAATCAAAATAATACGGGATTCCAAGGGAATCAAATTTTCACAATCACATTATATAGAAAGTGTGTTAAAGAAATTCAATCAATATGAATCTACTCCTTGTAGGACTCCTTATGATCCAAATAGTAAATTATAGAAAAATAAAGGATAAGGTGTGTCACAACTTTAATATTCAAGAATTATTGGTAGCCTAATGTATATTATGAATTGTACTAGACCTGATATTGCATATGTAGTAGGGAGATTGAGTAGATATACTTGCAATCCTATTAATGATAACTGGAATGCACTTATTAGAGAGTTGAGATACCTAAAATTTACTTTGGATTATGCCTAATATTATGTATCTTATCTTGCTGTGATTGTAAGTTATAGTGATGCTAATTGAATTTCTGATTAAGAGGAATCGAAGTTAACAAGTGGATATATATTCACATTAGGAGGGGTTGCCGTATCGTGGAAATCCTCAAAACAGACTTGAAATGTGAGATCAACAATGGATTCTGAATTCATAGCTTTAGATAAAGCAAGTGAAGAAGCCGAGTGGCTGATGACCTTCTTGGCCGAAATTCTGATGTGTCCTAAACCTTTACCCGCGGTACTTATATATTGTGATTGCCAAGCAGCAATAACAAAAGCAAGCAATAAGTCCTATAATGGAAAATCAAGACATATCCGTCCCAGGCATAATAGTGTGAGACAAATCATATCTAATGGTATAATAACCATTGACTTTGTGAGGTCAAGTGATAATTTAGCGGATCTGTTAACCAAAGGGTTGTCAAGAGATATTATTTAGAAAACATAGGGGGGGGGGGGGGATGGGCTTAAAACCTAATGAGTAGAATCACCATGATTGATACCCAACCTATATGAATGGAGATCCCAAGATATAGGTTCCATGGGAAAACTAAATTGTGAGTGACTATGTGTAAGCATTACAAATACTTTAAATTGTCTTATCCCTATGATGTTAATAATAGTAATGCTACCTGTAATGAGAAAGGATGAGTTAAACTCTTAATGAATCTATGGCTGGGATTTTCAAGTGGGATGTGATAGGACATTCTAGATAGATTCACCTAAGTGGGTGTGGCAGTGGGGCCGCTGCCTATGAAAATTGTGGTTGAATCTTCTAGAGCGCTTATGATAATAGGATACAACGTATGGCCTTAATGAGCAAAAATGTTTTGAACAATAAGTATTTTAAAGTGTCATGTGTGTAATCTATTGAACAAGTTTACCAAACATAACTGCTCAGTTCAAGATATGTAATTCACTGAATAGTTAGTAAACCCAATGGACCAACACTAAGCAAGGTTCAAGTCCAAAAGCCACATCTGTGTACTAATAACATTTTATTGCCCTAAAAAATTTCCTTTTGTTCCTTCTACTCGTATTTCATTCATGTGGGGGATTGTTGTGTTTTTGTGTATATTTCTTTGTGTGAATTTGTGTGAACGAAATACTCACAACAACCTCTAATAGCCTAGTGGTAAGTTTTCAGAATCCTTATTTGAGGTCTTGGGTTCAAGTCCCTCTAGGTGCACACTATATATATTATATATCAAGACTTCGGACTTGGGCTTGGGTCTTGGGTCCTAAGTCAAGACCCAATTGTAATTTCATTTTTTATTTACTTCGTTTTTATTTAAAATTAAAATACGGATTAATTTTTTTATTAATATTATAATACGTTTATTCCTAGTTGTTGGAAATGGTCAGAGGGGTGGTAGTGGCTACTTATTTTAAGGCATAGGGTGGCTGTAGGTTGATAGTGGCAACTTATTTTAAGCCATAGGGTGGCTGTAGGTTGATGGCTGCACCATTTAAAGGGCATCGCAGAATCAGTTTGTAAATACAATCATACAAATATGCTTCAATCGGACGAACAACGCTGTTGAATCCTGAGGACAGATATCTGAGGCTCGAGGCACCACTCGATTAAGTGTGGACAATATTTATGTCTTAGGACTGTGTGTCTAACACACACCTCAGCATCCAGATAAGTCTTTATAATTTTATTGTGATCTTAAATTTTCCCGTATACACAAACAACATTAATAAGACATAATTAAATTGAAAATGGTTATTCCCACACCCTCCTAGTCTTCTCCCACACTATTCGATTATGAAATGAATATTATGCCCTAACAATTGTTCATTTTTTTTTGCCTTTGACACAAATGAATTTGATAAAAACTGTAATATGTATTTTCAATAAAAAAAAATTAGTAAAATTGTTTGTAATAAGAAACTAATTTAAAAATAAAAAAAAATTTAAACTTTTTATAACACTTTTTAAAAAAAAAACATTTTAACTTTTAACAAAATTTATCTTCTATTTTAATACAAAAACTCCTTAGAAAAAAATAAAAAATAGTTTTATATAAAATCAAAACTGTTTTTAGAAAAATAAGTTGTTTTAACAATTAAAAAAAAAACTTTTAAAGTTTTTTACAAAAAAAATGTTTTCAAAACTGATTTTAATAAAAAATAAAAAATATGAATTTCCAATAAAAAAACTTTTTGTAGTACAAAATATTTTCAATAAGAAACGGTTTTAATTTTTTTTTAAATCTTTTATGTTGAATTTTAATAAAAATAAAAATAAATTAATTAATTACTAAAATTAAATTATACTTTTATGAAATTTAACGAATTCTTTAGTTTTAAAATTCCAACTAGTGTATAAATTTTAATGAATGTTAATTGAGCTTATGAAAAATAATTAAAAAAATATATATATGTCGTGATTTCAAGTGCAAGTGAATCTCCTTCAGAAAAATGTTCATGTTTGGTGTAATATTGGATTTTTATTTATATCTTTTAATATATATCTATATAATAAAGTAGGAAACTTATGTATGTCATAAATTTGATCGATGATGTCATCCATATGAATTTTTCCTACACTACCTCTTTTGCCCTTAAAAATTTTGAGTTCCCCTTCTTTTTTTCTCACTACTTAATTCCCCCTCTTCTACTTTAATTCAAACATAAGGGCTAATTTGGTAAACACAAAAAAATTGACACCTTTCACACCACATTCTCCCTTACACTCACCAAAAGCCCACGATCTTTGAGCTCTCTTCTCTCACTACCGAAATAGTTGTCCTCACAAGTCACAAACCTAGGTCTCTCTCTCTCTCTCTCTCTCTCTCTCCCCATCTCCTATTGTTTGGGTGTGACTCGCATATCTAACATCTTTTATTATGTTTGATTTTTAGGTTTTATGTTTTTCAATGCCATGTTATTGTTTGGGTTCAAAATCGGCACCAAGTTTTGCACAAATCAGTCTGAAGGTAGGATTTGTCAAAAATACTACTTTGGGCATATAACTTCTTTTGATTTTGAGACGTTGTTTTGCACAAATCAGCTTTTATTAGGTTTGATTTTCTAACAATGATGTTTCATTTGTTCTTTATTTCATTTTTAGGAGAGGGTGATACTCTTTAAGAAGAAAACCCAACAATGCCTTTTTGGTATTAATGAGGTAAGTGAGATTATTTATTTATGCCCTATTTTGAAGATATATATCTATTGTTCATGAAATGTGTGTTTACTTATAAACTATTTGTTCATGAAATGTGTGTTTACCTATTGAAGATATATACATATTGTTCATGAAATGTGTGGTTAGTGCTTTGATTAGTTAGGTATGTTAATTAATGGAATCATGCTTGGGGTCTATTTTCATCTTCTTTAGATTTCTACAATAACCTTTGCAAAATTCTTTTAGTTTTTTTTGTAATTGTTTTAGTATTTGGTAATTGTTTTCATGTTCTTAATTGTTTTCGTATTTGGTAATTATTTTGACGATGGAAGCGAAATTGATTTATTATTTGGTCTCCCATTATTTTCCCATTTTATTAAGGTGAATTGTTTCATTTATGTGCAATAAAGCTTTATTTTCAATATTTTAGTGTTTCCACATTCATAGATGGTCTTATAGGATCACGTGCCCTGATTTGAGGTAAATTGATGCTACAACTTTGATTTACTATTTACTCATGCCTCACACGTATTTTGAGAAAAGGCCCAACAATGTGAGTTCTATATATGATAGATGTAAGTGATCATTTGTTTGAGTTTCAAATTGGGGTGATTTGAATTTTTTTACATCATGATTTTTGTCATGTGTTTCAGTTTAAAGTACATGGATTCTTCTCCAACTTGGTTGAAGTTGTGTTTTTGTAGCTCAAGTTTGATTTTACAAGCCCACCTTGCTTAAATATTGCCATGTCAGTGGTTCAATCAGTGTTCATTTTTTCCCTGTTTTGTGAGGTATTACTAGGGTCTTCCAAATTAACATCCATTTTGTTTCCCTTTTATGTAGTTTGGTTGTTTTACGGCTCAGAGATTAATCTTATTTTTTTCATCATCATAGTAGTTAAAATCCTCCATCGATTTACAAGTATGGGATTCTGAATTTTGTGAGGTTATTAGCCTCTTCAAGATAGGCTCATTCAATCAATCTACATGTATGAGCTTCTAAATTTTGTTAAGACTTTTGTGTGATTTTTTGAAACATGGGAAATCACCATATGGATGTATTTTATAGTCTCACCATAGGAGGCTAAAAGTCCAAAGGTTCTGATTTTTGTTGGATTTTATTATTATCATTTGGTGGTTTTAGTTTATTCTTACACCATTTGGACATATTTCATAGTCTCAACCCCCATATTTATTCGCTTCACAGTTCTAACATTGCTCAACTTATCTGCTTCAGCTATAGATCTCTCTAAGGGTTCTTCGACACCTTCGGTTCATTCACATTTCATTGGTATGAACAATCTGGACTTTTTTTCTTTCGATTTTATCTCTCAACATGAATCAATTAATTGTAGATTATATAATTTCATACACACAATCACTCACACTCAATCAAAACTATAATGTCATTGCTCTAACTATAATTTCACACATGCACAACATATTTTGGTGTTTTCATTGCTCTCTCATTTTGGCGTTTATCTAAGAAACATACCATAGAGACAACATTCATTTATGGCGTTTGACATAGTTGGAACATGAATATTTTTCACACAGTTCATATTATTGTTGTTGTAGATGATCGTATTATCAATTGTGGATTTTGATTTGAAGTTAGGTAGTAAAGGAGTGTAAATAGAGACTCTGTTATGTTTTATAATATTTTGTTGCCAATTTTTGTTGTTTTATTGCTCAGTTTTTTTGTTCTATATAGATTTAAGTTAATTCAACTGGAAATTTTTGTGTTCTAGATGATGGTATGAGTAATTTGGTGTAGATCGAGCTCTCCGAAGTTGCCTGAGGACTATTTCATATGTAAAAATCTTCATGATTGTTTGGGGTCAATTTGGTGACTTTCTCATCAGACCTTCACTCTCTCATCAGTTCCTAATCGACGGCGTCTCTCTGCTGATCTGAAGTGACCTACCTAAATGGTTAGACATGTTTGACAAATTTTGAATTAATTTGGTAATATACATAATTTTGAATGTTTTACCTAATAATGCTTGATATGTGTTTGTTTTATTACGCTTGAGACTTCAATGAGTCATTTGAAGTAAATTTTTCCTGAACGTGCATGACCTACCTTATTTAGTTGGTAGGTACTATAGGTTTATCCAAGAGGTATGCTTGATTGATACAAAAAACTAAGAGAGGATAACAACACATAGGATACACAACTCAATCAACTTCTCCCCAAAACAAAAATAACGTTAACAGAATATATAGTCTAAAAATTAGTTCCCAATTTCAATTGGTTGCTCGATTTTACTTTATTGGAACTATAATTAAGAAATTGGATGTTTTGATTGTAGCTATAATATAGCTTATAGATAGTTCTTTATTGCTGAATTAGAAGTTGGTGTACTACTACAAATTTAGTAGTCCAATTTCAAATATGTCCAATAGAATGAACTCTCATAGCTGTGGTGCTGTGAGAAGCAGCTATGAGCACTGATATATGACTCCCTATGAGAGTTTAGCTATGAGCACTTATATATGATTCCCTATGAGTGTTCTTCTATAATATGCATATGGCTCTAATATCAGTGTTGAGAAGCAGCTACGTGAAGCAGCTACGTGAAGTGCTATAGCTTAGTTTATGCATTTACCACAAGTTTGTCTTGTTGTGTATGAAAGCGGGAGCTATAGCAGTGGTGGCACAGGTGTTGAAAGACATCGAGTTTATGCATTTCACACATGCGCGTGCACACACACAAAAACTAATCTTAGTTTTGAGTTTCAATTTTAAAAGTTACGGATAGAGATTATGATTTGATTTGAAATTCAAAGCCCCATGAATGGGTCCATACTATCCAAATAATAAAACATGAGTAATCATCAATAAAAAAACAGGGTTATGTAGTTGTTTACTATTTATCATTGCAACCATGAGAGAGCTTAACTTTAAATATGATTTTTACTAAAATAAAAAATTGTTCATAGGAGGCCATACTTCAGCTATAATATCTCTACATCTAAGTTTTCAAGATGAGGCCATATCTAAAAAGATATTGCCTTGAAAAGGCTTTGACATAACCTGAATTTGATAAATACCACTGATCTTTCTCACCATTGTTATAACCATTGTTGGTCCTGTCCCCATTGGAACTTTTCTTAGGTTTTCCTCCATTCTCTTTGTCACACTCCATTGCAGATGAGTCTTCAAGATCAATGGCCATTTCATCTGCTTGAAATGAATGTATAGAAACGAATCCGACTGTATGTGAATCTTTATTCTCATAACTAATTTTTAGTAAAAGAGACCAGGAAAAGTTGAGCATTAACTGATATGATGGAGTGATGGTAAATGGATTGGAAGCTTCTTAAGATTTTCTCCCATTTCATTTTCGGTACAAATTGGTTCCAAATAGTGCACTGATAGTGAATCTCTCTTTAGCAATATTGTGCTTTCAGTACAAATTGGTTCCAAATAGTGTCTACTAGAATAAAAACATAATTTTGTAGTTCCAAAAAGTGGCTACAATACAACCATAACTGCTTGAGTCCAATAGGTTGTCCAATTTCAATATCAGCTTGGGTTCAATAAATGTATTCCAATTAGTAGTCCAATTTCAATAGTTGCTTAAATGTTTCAATAGAACAATTGCAATAGATGCTTTAATGTTTGAATAAATATGAAATTGTTCTTCATGTTCATAGTAGATTCATATGCTTTGCTTAACTCAATTTTTACATTTATATTATATTTTTCTAATTTTATGGAGAGTAAAAGGCTCTGATTTTTTTGATAGTTGTGGAATACAAGAAGACATGGGCATCGAGGTCGAAAATGTAGTGGCTGCAGATCTTGATTTGAACAATAATGGTAATTGCAAGGTAAAAGCCAGCTTCTCTTGCCAACAATAATGGTAGTTTCATTGATATCTCTCGATCTCGAATAAGTGTATGCATACCTCTAATTTGTAATGTTGTTTTAATAACATACACATTTGGATATATTTTGCGACGGTCATGCTGACCGAGATTTGTGCGAATCGTTGATTTAAGGAATGAAGAAGAATGAGCACGGATGGAAATTTTTTTTGTTTAGAATGAATATTTTTGAACAACTTCACAGGTTTTGGGAGTTTCCAATTCTCAACTACAATGCATATGTGAAGCAGTACTGAAAATTAATAAGGTATGGTTTACATTGTGCCTTAACTGTGAAATTGACATGTTGGAGGATGGATTAAATATTCAAAATAGTTTTGATTGAAGTTTGTTGTCTATTTAATATATGTGAAATAGGAGATCTACCTTTTGGGTTCAATGGAGGTACGTAAACGATGCAAACTTTGTACTATCCATTGGTGAACTATGACACTGAATTCCCATAGATTGGAGCACCACACATACCTTTTAATGTCTGATCATCAACCTCGACATATCCCTCCTCAACATCGACTGAATTCCTATGCAACCGATGACCTTGGGAATTCTACATCTTTCTATGTTACACACACTCAACATCAAAGGAAAACCCATAAAATCTCTTGCAATTACTCATGGTTATTGGCTTCCTCTAGAGCCCAATTGGTTGAAACTCAACACTGCTGGGCATTTTAAAGGATATCCAGGTATTGTTGCTTCTGCTGGAACTTTCAGAAATCATGTTTTTTTGTTGTGCGTGTGTGTGGGTGGGGGTGGGGTGGGGTGGGGGCGCTTTTGGGGTCAATATTGGATTAGAACTGCATTTTGTGCAGTTGGCCATTATTGTAGGCATTGGATATGCTTGGGAGAAAAACTGGAAGTATTGTATTCTGGGCTCTTATTAGCCACCTTGGAATCTCAAAGTTAGGTGGGAAAATTGCAAATGGATGCTTAGTCAAAATAGATTTTATTGCACGTCTCTAATTTGGACACTGATCAACCCACTCTAAAATATTAGAACACTGCCCCACCAGCCATTACAACTCATATTTCCCATAATCCGTCCTTCCTGCCTGAATATAAGTTCAGGTAATTTCATTTCGTCAATGGTGAAGATGACCTATAATATTTTGTGTTCATTCAATATCAGGTATCATTAAATATCATGTAATTTTTCTTTGATGATCTGAGAACAATTAAGGTCGAGAAAATTAAGGTCCGAAAAATCTGCTGCTGGTACAATTGGCACACAATTCGATTCACACATTCTACATAACTAGATCTGAAATCCTAACTCATAGATATGAAAAAAAATAGGGTAGAAGGTCAATAGAATTGTTCTGAGATCATCTCAGATCACTTGGTTATCAAATCAAAATTCTAACTCATAGATTTGAAAAATATAGTTCATTTTGGATGTGCAGTTATGTCAATATAGAGTTCTAACATTTTTTTTATTTGTATATTTTTGTTCATGATTTTTTATAATGCGTACATTAAGGGTTGATTAAACTACTGTTTTCTTATCATTGATTGCTTTTGATTGATTCTGCAGATCTTCAAAAGTTCATTCTTGGGCTTTCTGCCTCTAAATCAGAGACCAACTGGCTTCACCAAATGTTATACCTCTATGATTCAAGCATATTTCAATGAAGAATTAATGATGCTTACCTTATGCTGCAACAAATCCATTGGTTCACGACATGGTTGTCCCAATATCATCTGATAAAGTTGCGTGGGATGCTATATTGAACATGGTAAGTAACTTATTTGTATTGAAATAGATCGTGTTGATCATTATTTTGTTATTATCATGTTAGCTTTCCCAAATATAACCATGATTTTTTAAAGAAGTTGATTTTTCAAGTATTTGTTTGATGAATTTGGACTTCTTAATATTGTATAATTGATTATTACCCCATAAGCAGGGTGGACATTCCAATATACAAAGGAGATTATGTCCATTTTTTAAAAAAAATAACACTTTGTTAATTTGAGGCACAATATTAATTTCATTGATGAATTTAGACTATTTGAATGTTATTGGACTATTTTTTTATATGTTAATCAGGGTTGTTAGTCATATAAATAAAAGAGATTATGACCAATTTATTTAACATTACATTTTGTTTTGGTGGCAAACAAAATTTTTGCCTTATTGCAATTACGTACTTTTGAATTTTTTGTCGTTTTGCGATAATCAGGGTGCATTCAGGCACGGGCATACCCTAGTGTGTGTGTGTATATATATATATATAATAAGACAAAACAGATTTTAAAATAAGTCTTTTGTAAAAACAGTATTACAAAAGTATTTTTTAAATAATAAAAACAAATAATTTTTGTTAAAATAGTTTGGTATTTCATTAAAAACAATTTTTTATGTTTATACATAGAATTTAATAAATAAAAACAGATTATATGTTTTTTTATACAGTTAAAAATATATTTTTAAAATAGTTTCTTATTATAAAATAATTTTTTTTATTGAGAATCATATTTTTTATTTTATTTATAAAATAAAACAGTTTCTAAAACAATTTTTTCGTAAGAAAATTAAAAATGCCATTTTTTAATAGTTAAAACAATTTATTTTCGTAAAAATAGTTTTTTCTTTTATATAAAACTAGTTTTTTTTTATAAACAGTTATTAACTAAAAAACAGGCAAGTTTTTTTAAACAGTTAAAATACTTTTCTAAAAACAGTTAGAAAAAGTTAACCACATTTTCTAAAATTTTATAATAGTTTCTTATTAAAAAAAGTTTTTTTATAATTTTTTTATTGAAAATACATAATTTAGTTTTTATCAAATGCATTTGTGTTGGTGGCAAAAAAATGAGCAATTTTAAGGACATAATGATCATTTCATAGTCAAATAGTGTGGGGGAGTGTAATACCCCATGATTTTTTGAAAATAAATAATAAAATTATATTATTGGAATAAATAAAAATTTGTGAAAATTGGACTTAATTTAAAATTTTAATTTCAGAATTGCATGGGTGTAATTTGTTATTAAGTTATATTTATGTGTGATTGATTTTCTATGTGTATTTATGTGTATAGTTATAGCATCGCATGTATTGTAGAAAAATGCATTCATATGTGACACAATTAAAAGTACCAAATGTTAATATAAAATAATTCGAGACCTATTTTGTGGTACATATGGTCCCATTTAGGTATTTAAGAACTTTAGAAATAGTTTTGGGTCAATGGTATAATGGTTGGGACTTTTGAGCTAGTTTGGATATGGATTTTGGTCCATTTAGGGGTCCAAAAATTGGATTTTATGCCCAACTCGGGATTTAGGAGTAATTAGTGTTTAGTGGGGATAAACCACTTCCCCATTACGAATCAGAAAAAGACCCAAACGCAACTGTTGATGGGAGAGGAAAAGAGAAAAACCAAAAGACGGAAAATGGCATGGAATCAAGAAGAAATAAATGGTCTTTCTTCCACGAATTTCTAAGGCAAGAATTATCTTGCTTAATTTAGGTTTTCAATGTATTTTCTTGATGCATTATGATGACGATTCCAATTTCTGGGATTTAAGTTTTATATGGATGATTTGATGATGAATAAATTTTCTTTGAATGTATTTTGTTGATAGTTAATTCGGGACATCTTGAGGATTTAATGTAGAGGATATAATGTTGGTCTAGAGATTGAAATACTGATGTAAACCCCATAAAATATGCCCTATATGATGAATTAAACAGTGTTGGAATTTGGAATAAAATCTGAGTGAAATTATGTATTTAATGTTCATAAATTTTGGAAAAATAGGCATGAAATTGGGATTGAATCATGTAATTAATGATCCTAAGTGGACTAATTAAGTTGTAGGGACTCAACTACATAACTATGAATTAGTATAAACCTTTTGAAGTGAATTTGGAATGAAATAGAGGAATTTTGTATTAAAACGAATAAGCAGATATGGGCTTCTGCATAAAATCAATTCGATTCGATTTCAGGGCAAATCAATTATGTTTGGTGGCAAATCGATTCGGCCAAGAATCAAATCAATTTGCCCCTGGGGACTGAGTGAGCTGGGCATGGGTTTCGGTTACGGGTACTTTTAGGAGTCCAAACAAGTTAGTGGGACTATGTATGAGCCAATATGGGATTTATAAAAAAAGCGAATGCGCCCATATTTTTGGAAATTACATTTAACTAGATGGTTAAATAATTATTTACTGGAAGTTAATTAATAATTCACTAGATGGTAAATTATTAATAAGTGGGAAATTTTGAACCTTATGGGGGACTTTACTATACTAATTATCGAGTAATTACCATATATATTGTATGAGACCATAATATGTACTTATATATATTTGTGTGGACGTACTAATATTTGTGGACTATCCTATCGTCTTGGGGATTCGGATGTTGCGAACGGGTACCACACGTCGGCACAGGTGGGCTTGACGATGGTGTAAGGTTATATATGTACTACATAGAGGCTCCATCTACAAGATGTTGGTGTTGACGCTCCTGCGAAGGGACTGCCCCTAACTTATGTGTGCTTTGTAATGTCCGCTTAAGATAAAGGATTTCCTTTAGACTTGATGATAGAGTACGAACTAGACACCAACGGTAGATGCCTTTGTGTGTCGAATATATGAAAGGACGAATATATAATTACCCGGACTTTAAATGAAATAAATTGTAATGTCTAAGAATGTGGACATAAACTACAACCCTTATTCTGTAATGCATAATAGATGTTTATGCCATTTAGGTGAGACTTATGAGACCAGGATGTTACAGGTATTGGCAATTAAATGTAGTTGGTACGCTCGAGTATTAAATTATCGAAAAATCCATTATTATTAAATTGACACGTTGTCATAATTAGTATTTGTAACTTATTGGGATGCAGATAATATCATACTTAGATGAGGGGTGAGGTGTTAAACGCCTGCAAGTGACGAGTGGGAATATTTATTTTGAATTAACTGTATTATTGCATCTTAAATTAATTAAGTTTATTCTTGCATACCTAGGGCTCTGACCCGAATTTAAATATTTTCTCCCCCCGGGTGCTCCTAGATAGGAATAGCTGGATAGTGATATAGTATTCTTGTAGTCTCTCTTACTCATCAGTCTTCAGATTCATCGATTCTAGCATATGTGCTTTTCTACAAGAGTTTTTATTTGGGAACATTTGTAAGCGCATAAGCCCTAGACTTATTTACATTATGTTGGGGTTAAGATATTTTCTTCGCAGTGGGATTTATTATTTGTTTGAATGTTTGTTTGAATTAATTTATTGTTATGGTAATAATCATGAAACTTAATTATGGGTATTTAATATAATGTTACTTATATTGAGTTTGTGGTGAGAATGGTATTAATTGACAAGAAACCCTTATCTTCGGCGTATCGTGTGTGACATCCCTGCTTTTTAAATCTAATTCGGTTAGCTACGCCCAATTAAATTAAAGTGGAGCGTCAATATGTTGGCATTAGAAACAAAATTTAAATAAATGCAGTAAAGTAAACATGTACACTCTCATACGTGTAAGCATATCACATCATAACAGCTATAACAAGTGAAACCAACTCATAACTATTAACTGTAATAATCCATCAGTAATCTCAAACAGAAAATATAAAGTGCCAATATATGCGGCCCAACACAAAATGGGAAAGAGTAATACAACAATTCTCTCAAATCCAAAGTATAAACAAAGTGATATTAATCTCTGATACCACCCTTAAGAAAAGGGAAACGAACGACATAATTTAAAATTGAATAACTCCACGGCTACATGAATCCTAAGATTGATATGATCTCATCAGTCTCCGTAGTCTATTGTCCAGCGGGACGAGGACCTGTCATATATATATATATATATATATATATATATAGGAGAGGAGCAAGAAGCAAGATAGACGGACGTCAAAGCAAGAAAACAAGCTATAAGATTATAAGATGTACTTATAATGAAAGCACACTAGTCATTACTCGTGTCCAATAATTAAGTTGTTCAATTACCCAACCAATGCTCCTATGTCGTGACTACCCAACCCAAACTCGAGTAACGTGTAGTCTCATATCGTATCATGATTAATCATTATTAATCTCATTTCAGTATTTAATGTATCAAAATATTTCCTTCAAGTATAATATCATATACATCGATTCGGGATATTACTTTAAGACACAAGCATAATATCTCATACAACAAGTCATATCGGGTCACTATCATTACCCGTGGGAACAAGTCGTAAAACTAGGCCTACACACGAATATTCCCCAATATTACGTGTCAAGGGCAATCATACTAAGTCCTAAATCACATGGCGTTTCAAGGCCTTTCTATCCGACCCCCATTACAACCATGTGTCCGGTTCCGGTGGTTTATCTCCGACACGGCACTCGAGCGGAACCTAACCGGATCAATCACAAAAAAATCGCATTCAACATGTGCCTACGTCGACCGGAGGACTAGTCTAGTGTATACTCGACAATATACATGTAAAACAATTTCACACTTATGTATATATACAATCGTGTCAAGTCTCTTACTCGAGTTATACAATAGTCATTATTTATAATATAACATAATTTACATCATTAATTTATTAATTGAACATCAAATCATTTCAAGGTTATATATCCCTAATAACCATAAGTATGTAATCAAGTTAGGATATTAGGCACAACACCACAATTATCTTACTAACAACATGAAAAATATTATCACTCTTATTTCAACAACATGCTTCCCAGAATTTAAAATGCAAATTCGAGGCTCTTCCGATCCGTTTTTGGAAAAACTTCAAACTACAAAGTTGTTCGGAACGTGATTTTCTATACGGACGCGCGTGCACGTTTCCATAGCATGCATAAAACAGACCCGAAACTAACATATAATAATCGCCCCTGTTTTCGACAACATTCTGCCAGAATTTTAAAATGCTTATTTAAGGCTTTTCCAATCCGTTTTTGGGAAAACTTAAAACTACAAAGTTGTTCAGAATGTGATTTTCTATAAGGAAACGCGAGCACGCTACCGTAGCCTGCATAAATCAGACTCGAAACTAACATATACAGTTCGGACCTCTTCACGACAACTTTCTGCGCAGAATTTTAAAACGCCGATTTGAGACTTTTCCGATCCGTTTTCGGAAAAACTTAAAACCAGAAAGTTGTTCAAAATATGATTTTTTACTTGGTGGCACGTGCGGAACTTCAATTTTCGGAACCAAATCAGCTCAAAACAGTTTTTAATATGACGATTTACTCAAGTTCATAGATTTCTCAAATTCAAGAAGTTGTTCAACAATTCAATCCCTATAATGATGTTATTACATTTGAATCTATATAGAGGGTGATCCTAATACATTGCACATCATTTTTAACATCAGTATCATATTAATTTAGGGATCCAAATACATGTTCATGTGAAATTTCATTATAGATACATAATATACACATATAGGTTATTAACTTGCCTTAGATTTTATGGAGATGTTGATGAAGAAGATGGCAATCTTATTCTTTTCATTCTTCTTATTCTTTCTTCTTCTTCTTCTTCTTCTTCTTCTTCTTCTTCTTCTTCTTCTCTCTCTCTCTCTCTCTACACCAAACCCTAGCCCCATTTTGTGAAATGAAAGAATGAAGACTTCTTCTTTTCTTTTCTATTTATACCTAGGGTTAGTTTATTTACAAAATACCATTGCGTTAAATTTAACTCTCTCGATCCTTTTACGCGTTAATTCTCTTCTAATATTTAAGTCGCATATTCATATATCAATGAATTCATTTTAACTTTTAATTTCCAATCATTTTGAATTTATATACTGACATAGTTTTATTTCCAAACATTTCGAATATATATTTACTGAAATAGATTTTTTTTTTAATTCAATAAAAAATGCGGGGTATTACATTCTCCCCTCTACGAACGGGATTTCGTCCTCGAAATCCAAATTAAAACAAATCAATTCAATTTAAGTAAGGTAGTTTCACACGTACCTTTGATGAAGAGATATGGGTGACTAATTCGCAAGTCATCATCTCTCTCCCAAGTGGCCTTGGACTCATCATGATTACTCAACATAACACGAAAAAAAGGAATGACTTTTGGCCTCAACTATTGCTCACGACGATCTCGGATCCTGACCGGTCTCTCCTCATAGCTCCCATCGGGCTGCAGCTCAACCCCATCTAACTCTATATGTAGGTGTGAGTCCTCGAGACATAAGAACTTCCTCAACATGGATACATAAAAAAATATCATATACCCGCTGGAGCTGGTAGGGGTAGGGCTAAACGGTAGGCAACTGATCCCACCCTACCCAGCACTGTAAACGAACCCACGTATCACGTTGAAAGCTTCCTTTTGGCACCAAAATGAACAATACCTCACATGGGTGAGACCCTCATCAGCACCTGGTCCCCAACAACGAACTCTAACTTCCTCTGCCTTATGTTAACATAAGTCTTTTGACGATCCTGCACGGTCTTCATCCGTGCACGAATCAAGTCAACCTTCTCTGAGGTCTCCCTTACAGTATTCGTACCCAACATCCGGTGATCTCCGAACTCCAACCAATATGTAGGGGATCGAAAAGGCATGTCGTAAAAATACTCATATGGTTCTATAACAATAGTTTTTCTGATAACTATTATTGTATGCGAACTCCACCAGTGGTAAATGTGTATCCCAACCACCTTTGAAATCAAACACATAAAATCACAGCATGTCCTCCAAAATTTGGTTTACCAGTTCTGTCTGACCATCAAACTGAAGGTGGAACGCAATACTTAAACTCGACTAAACTCCCATTGCCTCCTGAAGACCACCCCAAAAGTGCGAGATGAAGACACTGCCACAGTTGGACACGATATCACACAATACCCCATGCAACTTCACAATCTTGCTAATAAAAAAATCATAGCATACTGTGCTACCATATAATCCGTCATCACTAAAAGGAAATATCCACCTTTGCAGTTTGTCGATGATGACCCAAATCGAATCATCACCGCACTGCGATCTTGGCAACCCAATAATTAAATCAATGGAGATACTTTTCCATTTCTAACTCTACAACCGAAGTCTTACCACAAAGCCTAACATAACTGAACTACTAACCTGATCCAGAAATCAATACCCCCAAGTCTCGACTTGCTAAGTTTCATGCATGGAGTGTCTCGCAAGCGAAATCCAAATAAGGAACCCCTCCGATACACTACAGTCAGTTTGTCGAGATAAGGAATTAGTCAACTCAAGACGCCTAGTGGTACAAGAATCAACTAACTCCAAAAAAACACTTATCTCTAGACTCAACGGTTCATCACACAACAAATAATCCAACTTCGCCAATTCAATATAGATGCCACTATTCATCAATCATGCCTCGATACTCAACTAACAGATGGTACTGAAAGCTCAAAAGCCAACTCTACTCCGAGTTGTTAATAACACTTGCCTTGCACTTATATTGATTGTGAGTCAACCAATATGGCAACCCTTATTATCCATTAAGGCTGCACATGTGCATAAGCATACAACTTCTATGCACTTACAAATATTGTTCCAACTTTCCAAGTCTGGACTTAGGTAAATAATATCATTAAGGTCCATACTCTCTTGAACAAGATAACATCGATAAAGTTACATTCTAGGCGATCAAGGATCCCTCACCTAAAGTTTTCGAACTAACCCGAGATGCAATGTTCCCCCTTGCCTCCTTTCTCATGGTTTGGTCGCTCTAACCCAAAGCAACAAACCCTCACTAGATTCGACCGCTCTTTTTTTTTTAAAAAAAAAATACGTAAGGAATACAACCTATCGGACATGATTTTCCTTGGATTGTGATTATATTAGAATTTTCTCACCAAACATGAAATGAAATTGGTTCTTCAAACCACGAATAAGGCTTGTACATTTTCCAAGTAACGAGGTAAGACCAAAAATTCCCACTAATCATACCAAATCAGAATATCAAATTTGGCACACTCACCATCCGGACACTCATCTTCTAGTACACCAACGCTACCAGATCCTTATGAAGAACGGTGTGATATCCAACATGTCAAAGGTCATAAATATAAGGTAGCGGGTACCTTCACGTACCGTGACCCCAATTAACACTCAGTAATCCACACATAACTGAAGTAAAAATTAAATATATTATGAACCCATTCGCTGGTGTTTTCCCAACAGTACACACCCTCCTTACAAAACTTCTCAACAACGGTCGAAACACTCTCTTGTTGTCCCTCTACAATGGAGGTTATGATACCTATTTCAATGAATGGTCCGACATTTGGAATCCCAAAATATCTCAATCCTTGCCATTAATGACGACACTCACTTGGCACAACTATCATCAATCACGCAAAAAAAAAAAAAACTAACTGAGCTGCACACGGCTCTACCATTATCAAAAGACCATCATGGTGTGGCTATTCACTAGTATAGACGTCACCATAATTGAATATCTTATACTTGGTTTCAGAACGCATCTTTAATCACACACGATCTAAGTAAACATCATGTCACTAACTACTCACTCGTGCTATAATTCACATTAATACATAACAGGGGCCACAACATAGCCACATTCCCATATCTGATGGATTGTAAATCAAGAACCACCATTATCAACGTGCAACAAATTAGTACCCCCAATCACCGGGTGATAACATAAAAACCAAACTCGAGGATACCAACTCAAGCGATCACACTCGCATAAAATGAAACTCTTATTGAACACTCCCTCGTGATGTTCTCACTCGAAAAATCGTCCCTAGAGATTCGCTACTCATCGTAGGGTTCACAACTGGTAACTCCAACTCGAGTCCATCCCTTAGCACACCCATATTAACGTTCCTCTCTCGACAGCTTTTAACAAATATACCAGTGCTACAAAGCAAGACCAACACACCTTATCGAACACCAATTCTAATATAGGGATTTACGAAGAACACTGAACTCCATTCATTGCCAAATACGGAAAGAAAACTCCCTCGATAATTATGTACTTATCCAATGTCAATCCTCGTATAACCTTGTGATACGGACTTCCTCATCCCTAGTATCCATGGCCAATACATCGCAATATTACTGATACCTTCTCACGAGCTTGTTCGGGATAACCCGCCGAAATATTCCACTCTGAACAAGTGAGTACCCAACTTACTAACATATCTTGTGCATGACCGAACACACTCCTAATCGTCCTTAAGTTGATTCCATTACCGATTTTATACGATTAGAACACACAAAAAAAACATTATGCCACACCAATGCGACATCTATCGCTTGTGTGGACAACGTGTAGGTTTACACGCCTACCAAAATTCCCTGATACCAACACAATATTTCAAGGATAATCACTTATCCATTCCAGATTCTGACTCATGAATCTCCTATTGAACATTATCAAATGGATGCATCTAGTTCTTGCTTTTCACAAGTATGATAACACTCTCGCGTACACCAAAATTGGATCCATCAAGTCATCTTTTGACAGGGTGGTACATACACCGATTTGGAGTAGTCCTCTCTCAAATCACAACCCTTACTTTACATGTTCATGAGTGATAATATACTCTTATTATCACAAGACTTACTTCGTTAACCATTCATTTATTAATATATCATCGAATGCCTCAACAGTCTCTCCATCACGGGTGGAACATGATGTTTTCTTCTTAGAAAAATGTCACAACAACAACTGGACCACATAATTTTAAGGTATGCCATATCTAAAGCTCTACCCTTCCACATTGGAAACAACTTTAGAAAACTAAACGTGCAAGTGGTACCAACAAGTCAGTGGTACTACAGGGTGGGCTATAACTTATACCAACTTGTTTACAGCCATAAGAGCGACGATATTCAAAGTTGATAATGCACAACAAATATACGGGTGTTTCCTCCCCCTAAAGCATTAAAAGTCAACTCAATCATTAAGTTCAACATAGGTTTTCTCGCCTACTAGTGGGCGATGAAACTACGATAGTTGCACGTGAATCGCGGTCTCGAAAAATTCTTGGACCCTATGCCCTCCCAGAGTCCACATCTCATCAAATGACTATCTTCAAAGATAGTAAGTGAACAAGTATCTAAATTTTTTTTTATTCAAGTGGAGCACTAGTCATAATTACAACAAGTACTTATACACAGACCTCACGCGTACTATCATGTGGTCGATCGAAGATTCACCTCATGCGTGGGACGTCTCACGAATGAAATCCAAACAAGGAACCCCCACTATAAACTAGGCTAGCTCCGAATCTCCCCTCAAAATCGCAGCGTGAAGATCTTCCAAGTCATTGAATACAATACCTAATCGTAAGGCTTTACGTATCAAGGAAACGATGCGTGGAAAATGTAATAGACGCCCTCAGATCCCTAAAGGCTCTAAAACCGTGCTCTGATACCAACTGTGACAACCCTTCTTTTTAAATATAATTCGGTTAGCTACGCCCAATTAAATTAAACTGGAGCGTCAATATGTTGGCATTAGAAACAAAATTTAAATAAATTCAGTAAAGTAAACATGTACACTCTCATACGTGTAACCATATCACATCATAACAGCTATAACAAGTGAAACCAACTCATAACTATTAACTGTAATAATCCATCAGTAATCTCAAACTGAAAATATAAAATGCCAATACATGCGGCCCAACACAAAATGGGAAAGAGTAATACAACAATTCTCTCAAATCCAAAGTATAAACAAAGGGATATTAATCTCTGATACCACCCTTAAGAAAAAGGAAACGAACGACATAATTTAAAATAGAGTAACTCCACGGCTACATGAATCTTAAGATTGATATGATCTCATCAGGCTCCGTAGTCTATTGTCCAGCGGGACGAGGACCTGTCATATATATATATATATATATAGGAGAGGAGTAAGAAACAAGATAGACGGACGCCAAAGCAAGAAAACAAGCTATAAGATTATAAGATGTACTTATAATGAAAGCACACTAGTCATTACTCGTGTCCAATAATTAAGTTGTTCAATTACCCAACCAATGCTCCTATGTCGTGACTACCCAACCCAAAACAGAGTAACGTGTAGTCTCATACCGTATCATGATTAATCATTATTAATCTCATTTCAGTATTTAATGTATCAAAATATTTCCTTCAAGTATAATATCATATACATCAATTCGGGATATTACTTTAAGACACAAGCATAATATCTCATACAACAAGTCATATCGGGTCACTATCATTACCCGGGGAAACAAGTCGTAACACTAGGCCTACACACGAATATTCCCCAATATTACGTGGCAAGGTCAATCATACCAAGTCCTAAATCACATGGCGTTTCAAGGTCTTTCTATCCGACCCGCATTACAACCATGTGTCCGGTTCCGGTGGTTTATCTCCGACACGGCACTCGAGCGGAATATAACCGGATCAATCACAAAAAAATCTCATTCAACATGTGCCTACATCGACCGGAGGACTAGTCTAGTGTATACTCGACAATATACATGTAAAAAAATTTCACGCTTATGTATATATACAATCGTGTCAAGTCTCTTACTCGAGTTATACAATGGTCATTATTTATAATATAACATAATTTACATCATTAATTTATTAATTGAACATCAAATCATTTCAAGGTTATATATCCCTAATAAACATAAGTATGTAATCAAGTTAGGATATTAGGCACAACACCACAATTATCTTACTAACAACATGAAAAATATTATCACTCTTATTTAAACAACATGCTGCCCAGAATTTAAAATGCAAATTCGAGGCTCTTACGATCCATTTTTAGAAAAACTTAAAACTACAAAGTTGTTCGAAACGTGATTTTCTATAAGAACACTCGAGCACGTTTCCATACCCCGCGTAAAACAGACCCGAAACTAACATATAATAATCGCCCCTGTTTTCGTCAACATTCTGCCCAGAATTTTAAAATGCATATTTAAGGCTTTTTCGATCCGTTTTTGGGAAAACTTAAAACTACAAAGTTGTTCGGAACATGATTTTCAACAAGGACATGCGAGCATGCTACCGTAGCATGCATAAAACAGACCCGAAACTAACATATACAGTTCGGACCTGTTCACGACAACTTTCTGTGCAGAATTTTAAAAAGCCGATTTGAGACTTTTTCGACCCGTTTTCGGAAAAACTTAAAACTACAAAGTTGTTTAGAATATGATTTTCTACTTGGTGGCGCGTACGGAACTTCCATTTTCGGAACCAAATCCTCTCAAAATAGTTTTTAATATGACGATTTACTCAAGTTCATAGATTTCTCAAATTCAAGAAGTTGTCCAACAATTCAATCCCTATAATGATGTTATTACATTTGAATCTATATGGAGGGTGATCCTAATACATTGCATATCATTTTTAACATCAATATCATATTAATTTAGAGATCCAAATACATGTTCATGTGAAATTTCATCATAGATACATAATATACACATATAGGTTATTAACTTGCCTTAGATTTTATGGAGATGTTGATGAAGAAGATGGCAACCTTCTTCTTCTCATTCTTCTTCTTCTTTCTTCTTCTTCTTCTTCTTCTTCTTCTTCTTCTTCTCTCTCTCTCTCTCTCTACACCAAACCCTAGCCCCATTTTGTGAAATGAAAGAATGAAGACTTCTTCTCTTCTTTTCTATTTATACCCAGGGTTAGTTTATTTACAAAAATGCCATTGTGCTAAATTTAACCCTCTCGATCCTTTTACGCGTTAATTCGCTTCTAATATTTAAGTCGCACATTCATATATCAATGAATTCATTTTAACTTTTCATTTTCAATCATTTTGAATATATATACTGACATAGTTTTATTTCCAAACATTTCGAATATATATATACTGAAATAGTTTTTTTTTAATTCAATAAAAAATGCGGGGTATTACATCGTGCCTGGCCAACCTTTAAGTGAGAAAATAGGGGTTGTTAAAATTTGTATCAGAGCATTGTTCTAGTGTCCTAAGGATCTGTGTTGTGTTCATTACGTTATGCGTTGCGTTCTTATATACGTAGAGAGGGTTCATTGTATTCTTACGTTTGTATTGTTTCGTACTTTATTTCCTTTCAGATGGAAAACTGACAGAGGGGCAGACCAAGGTGTGTAGTTCCACCTGTTGCCAATGAGGATGCTCACTCGGATCCATAATAGCATCCACATGCCCCACCGTCTCCACAACTAATTACACATGCTGAGATAGACACCATTGTGTCTCAGGTAGTCTCTACGGCTATGACACTCATGCTCCAGTATTTCCCACCACCACAGGCATATCAACAGCCACCACCACCACAACAGGCATCTATGCCAGCTCAGGCATGGGGTTATATATGGGACAGAGCGAGGGAGGCCTTTGTTAAGGGATAACCTCCAGAGTTCGTAGGCAGTTCATATGCGAATAGGTGGAAGAAGGATATCGAGAGGCACTTATGGATGATTGAGTGCACACCGGTACAGAAATAAATGCTAGCTTCATTCAAATTAGTGGGGGTTTCACTTCAGTGGTGGGAGGCTGTTAAGACAGTTATTGAGAGGGACAACCTCACTATTAATTAGTTTGGGGAGAGGTTTGAGGGGAAATACTTCCTCCTAGCCATGCAGTCTGAGACGAGGAGAAGTTTCACGGAACTTAAGAAGGAGGGGTGTATTATCGCCAACTACAAATAGGAGTTCACTGCCCTCTCGTATTTTACAAATGAGGACGTTAACACTCAGTATAGACGGATGGATAGGTTCATTACGGGATCAACATGGCACACTAGGAATGATATTTTAGGGAATCCATCCTTCATGACATACAATCAGTTAGTTAATGTTTCACTTCTCCATTGCCATAATCACAGGGAATTTCTGAAAAACAAGGGAAGTGTAGAGGTGCAGATGATAGGCATAAGTACGGCTAGCAGGGGCAGGGACAGTCGGGGCAGGTCCATCATCGCCAATAGTACAGAGGATAGCAGGGTAGAGGCTAGAAGGGTCGACGGTTTGAGCGACCCCTATTTCAGGAAAATTATTATACATTTGGAGAGAAGGAGCATACTTCAAAGAATTTTCCTCGTGGTGACCAAGCAGCCCAGGGGCAAAGAGGTTATACGACACATCAGATGCCAAAGGTACAACACCCACCATTTCTAGCTCAGGGAGCCATTGCACCAGTTGCTCTAGCACCCGTCACCCCACCTCAGGGGCAACAACCATTGTCCTATGGGTGGGCCTATCATGTGTAATACCCCATGCTTTTAAATATATTTAAATTACACTGTGGGCGTAATTTGGTAATTTAACGAATTACTGTGAATAGTAATTATAAAATTTATGTGTAAAATTAAATAAATTTAATATTATAAAGTGAATAGTAAATATTAGTTTTCGAGTGTCGGATTAATATTTACATGGATTATATTTTCTTACGAGAGTAAGTATATGAGTGGATTATTTTTATTACATGTCGCAGTTAGGTAAAGCGACAAAGGAAAATATTTTAATTAGAAAACACGCATATGGAACGTGTTGGGTTTAATTAGTGATTTTTAGTTAAGCGAGTCGGATGGAGATTTTGAGTGCGCCTTTGGGTTCGGAATGGCCGAGATAGTCAAAATAGAGTATCTGGGGGGTAGTGTTTAGGTCCCGAGGATTTTTGGACTAGTAGGGACTCGAAATTGAGTACACGAGTCATTTTACAATTACGTACACATCCAATTTCGGGTTTAACAAGAGGAGAGCCCTTATTTCTTACCCAAATCTGCCCTAAGAGAGATAAAAAAAAGAGAGAAAGAAGAGAAGAGGAAGAAGACAAGAGAAGAAGAAAAGGAAATTTCTGGCCAAACTTCGTGGGATTCGACTCGGGGTGTTCGGATTTTATCCACGAGGAAAGTGTTTAACTTGCTTTACGATTGAGTGTGTTTATTTCTTATATTACATTTGGTGTAAAACTAAAGATTTTTGGGTTGGATTTTTGTGAATCAAACGGTTTTTTGAAAGATTAATCGAATAAAACTCAGATAACACCCAATTTGTGAAATTTAGAATTAATTGAAATTAATTGTTGAAAATTGGTTCTAGGATGATTAGAAACCCTTTGATGTATGTATATGTTGTTGATTGAGGTTGCAGGGTGTTAGGAGAGGAGCTAAAATCTTGGGGTAAGCTTTAATGGCTGAACAACTTCTCGGAGAAGAAGCTGCCCAGATCGATCGATCAATCGATGGCAAGGCATCGATCGATTAACCTTCAGGATTTTTGGCAGATTGGGTTTGTTTGGTTTAAATGGGATAAATTCTAAACTTAATTGTTTTTCGCTTATTTAATTGAGGAAATAAATATTCACTAAGAGGAAATTATTCCTAACAATTTAAGGGAGTTAATTGGGGTTAGGAAGGTGCAAAAGTGGTGTGGCACAAAATAAGTATTTTTAAGGAAAATAAATTGTAGAGTGAGACATTTGGGTTTCCTAAAAATAGTGGGGGTACTTATAAATAATTATTCAAGTGAGATGTGTACCTTGGGTTATTTGAAAGTAAAATCCAAGATTTACTAAAATATGGGTGTTTTGGAGGAGTATCACTCGGGGTGGTATTTCGGTGACCAATTTTATATAATTAATTGTGCGCATAGAAAATGTACTTATATGCCGATTTTAATTGAGTTAAAATCCTACAAAGTGACTAGGATGAAATTTAAGATACGGGATACATAGAATTGAGCAATTATCCTATACGTCTATGGACGACGATTATTATAGGTGATGAGATACCTACGGAATAAAGATAAGTAGTGCGTATGCTACTTAATTATTACGAATTGGTATATTCAGAATTATATATGCAAATCCTTATGAAGAAATTTAGGTGTGATTTGTATATTAAATAAGAAAGTACCTATCGGGGTAGTATTTTAAGCGTGCGAATGCTTATATTAATACGAATGGGAACATTCGAGGTTATTGGCTATCACTACAAGTGCTTGGAAATTATAGCCATAATATATTGAGAAGTGACATAGATTATATATACGATGTCGTTAAAGTATGTATAATATGAGACGAATAAATATATCGGAGCTATTGGTATTATCATCGTGCGATAAGAAAATCTAGGAAATAATATCTTGAGCATTAGTAATAATCGATAAATGCATAGAATATTCGAGATATAAATATACTATGTATGGGATTTATTACATGGGCTATGCGTATACCCTGATATTATTATAAATATGGGTTAAATAAATACCCGTTGTTGTTATTATGTATGGGTGAGATGGATACCTATCGTTATCATATGGTTGTGTGAATACCTCACTGATGTTATATTTATATAGGTGGAATGCGTACATATAATATTGTTTATTATGTGTATGACATATCTACCATACTTGTTATCACGGGAGGTCAACTTTCGAAAGAGGACAATCTTATCTTGTGTGCCTTTAGGGGACTTAGATTTGGTACCTCAAGAACATAGGACTGTGAAGGGCTTATTTGTGAGTGGATAAGTCTACTGACTGTCGGAGCATAGGTATGTTCGTGACCCATGGGTATGAGAACTATGTTCACCTCCAATATGTGTGATTTGTATTGATATGGTTCCTGAGTGATTCGGAATGCGTGATCCTTATGTACATGATGTACTGGGATTTAATAGCAGAGTATGTGTGCACCGCAGCTTAGCCCAGGGGTGCTATAGATGTATATATGTATTGAGAATAACATATATGTATACTTGTGATGTTCCACCATTGCTTAGTCGATGAAAATGACTAAGATACTTATATTATAGCTCGGTGTATTGATTATTATACTTGTTGCGTATAGTATATTGTTTATATATGAGATGAGATATCATATAACGTAACCTTGTATAAAAAAGGGAAAATAATGAATAAAGTGATATAATCCTTCTGGTAAATTTATATTCGAATTTTTATGAATTATGAATCATAGGTTCTAATGAGAACTAAATATATATATACGGGATAGTATAAGATGTTACATGTACTGAGGGCCTAATGGATCCCGACGATCAACATTTTCACGTAGTAGTATATTGGGAGGGGGTCCTTGTTTGGATTTCGCTTCACGAGACACCCCACACACGAATGTAACGAAATGTTAGGAATGGGGAGAAGTTTAGTCCTTAGTACTCGAATTTATTAGTATTATTAGAAGATGGGTAAATACATTAGTTAGGAAGGGTAGCTTAACTAGGTTTTTCAAAACATATGCGATAGTTGAGCACTATTAGAAGAGGGGTGAGGTGTATCTCATGAGAGAGCGATACCAGTTTAAATATGAGAAATATAATATTTTAAAATATGGAATTTAAGCACTTGCTAAAAAAAATTCAAAACTCGGGCTCTGACCCGCTTTTCTATTTTCCCCTCTCCTGCTATATCTATATATATAGGTGTCCAGACACAGGGATGCCTGGATGATGATTCCTTCGAGTCAGACGTTTGCTGCAGCAGCTGTGGATGCAAGCATGTTTATTGTAGATGCTTATATCATTGAGATATATATAGGAGGTATTGTAGACATATTCGGGCTGATGGCCCAACTGTACTCGTTTATTCTTTTACCACCTTTTTATGCGGCATTCGATTTGTTTGTATTATTTTGTACCGAGTGTTCAGTTACTTTATTTCATTTTAGTTGTTGCATATAAGCTGTTGTAATTATTTTATTTGAATGGCTTGGTTAAAAGGATTAGTTAATTAAAATTTTGACACCAGCCTAATAGGATATTAGTAATTAAATTGGTTTTCGACAGTGACGCTGAGAATGAACCATATGAGAGTCCTGTTTTAATTTGATATAGGAGTGATCACTCGGTATTTTATTAGGCGGGTTGTCACATCATGTCCTAACTGCATACGGGCCAGCACCGACACATGTAGTCGAGGGTATGTTTCCCATTTTTGGTCATATGGGTCGCATTCTATTCGACACGAGTGCATCTCATTCAGTTGTTAACACGGGGTTTGCACGGTAGACGAGTATGATAGGTTTTTCATCTAACACTATTTTGCACATAAAGTCACTAGTGAGTAGAGGGGCACCCATATGGTCAGTATATCAGGGTATCAGTGTTGAGATAGGTTAACTTACCTTCACAACATATTTATTAGTACTTGACATGCACGAATACGATGTTATTTTGGGGATGGATTGGCAAGCTACATATAGGGCATGTGTTGATTGTTATGGGAGGTCCATCAGCTTCGCCATTTCGGGGCAAGAGATGTACCTAGTTACGATGCCGGACCTCGAGGGTGGGTCGAGCACGTATTTGTATTAAATCGAGGAGGATACTTCTTTGAAGGTTTTGGTGATGCTAGATTCCATCCCGACGGTGCGTGAGTTTTTTGATGTATTTGGAGAAATTATGGGGTTATCACCTAGTCGAGAGATCGACTTCGTAGTCGCCTTGTTTCCGGGCATGAGGACCAGTGACCGTACCCCATATCGTATTGCTCATTTGGAGATGAAGGTGTTACGAGGGCAGATTGATCAGTTTTTAGGGAAGGGGTTTATCAGGAGGAGTACTTCACCTTAGGGTACTCCAGTGTTATTCGTCAAGAAGAAGGACATATCTTGATTAGGCAGTAATTCTTCTAATATTACTCCCTAATTTGGTATCTTTTAGCATTCCTAATAATGCAATTTCTCTTGAATTATCGTGTTTCCATGCTACTGACCCTTCGACATAGTATTTCGAGTTTTGTGCCTTTTCCAGGTCATTTACAAGTATTTATTGCTAAGGAAAGAAAGGAGAAAGTCAAAGAAAAATAATAAGTCAAAGAAGAAAAGTTAGAAGGGAAAAAACATAATTTCCATCCGAAATCCGGAAGAAGACCCAACATGAAAGTTTAAGATCTCAATTCAACGAGTGCATAAGAAGAAACAACGTCCAATTTTGAGTTCCACGGAAGAAGTTATGGGGTTCTAAATATGCGAGATATTGAAGAGAATTTAAAGACCAACTGCAGACCGATCTAATTTAAAAATAATGGAACCGGTCCGACCCCTCAAAACTCACTAGAAAATTTGACAAGGTGAACCGATCCTATTTCTAGAAAAAAAAAGGATCGGTCCGGATCCTCAGCACTCACTGGAAACTTTGACAAGGTGGACCTATTTCCCAAAAAAAAGGATCGATCCAGATTTGAATGAGGATCGATCCGCCACTGAAGGCCAGGCCTGGTCCACCGAGGATAAACTTGATTTTTTTGTTCTGATTTTAGAGTTTGATTCAGCTACAACTCTGGAATTTTCGTAATGTATTTAACCCCTAGTTATTGTTAGACAAAGAATTTCTATTTTTAGGTTAGCCAAGTAGGAGTTGAGGGTTTTTATAGTCAAAACCCTAGTTTTCCATAAGAAGATTTTGCTGTAAGGATTTGAGTTTAATTTCTGCAATTCAAGTAACACCTCTCCTTTAAATTTCGATTCCTCATTAGTTTTAATTTATATTTTTGAATTTTAAACTATCTTTTAATTTAGTTTCTTTAGATTTGATGTTCTTTTTCTTAAAATCCATGTCTTTCTCTAAGTTAAATATGTCTAGAAAATTTTCTAAGGGTTGGGTTGCATGAACCCCACTTGATGTAATTCACGATAGTGGAAATAGACTTTTGAATTAAAATCTTAGATGAATCATGGTGAATAATTGGTGCAACCGTCGTAGGAATTTTGATCTCGTTTGCCCTAGGAAACCGAGATTCTTAAGAGTGCGACGTGTGTATTGGTTAATGCGATACCACTTTACTCGTCCTTTGCTTACCTACTGTGCGGGCAACGATCCCTCATATGTGTAATACTTGGGAGTACTAAAGACCTTGTTCATTTAAAATTCGAATTCCGAATCTAGTATCCTACAAAGTGAATTACTAGGGTGTGGGTGATTGCAACCCGACCTATTATTCCCGTTTAATAGTTAACTCATAGAACCATTTGTCATCATCTTATCGTTTAAATTAGTGTAGTTGCATTTTGTTAATTTGTAGTTTCTTTAGTTAATCATTCTCCACTTTGCATCTAGTTATAGTTGTGTCATATTCCAAATCACCTTTTCGTTTTTTTTAGTGTCAAAGCTAGGTTACCCTCGCCTATCCAACGTCTTCACGACTACGTTCATCCTGTTTCCCAGAGGATCGATACCCGACTTATCGAATTCTTACTTGAGCGACAGGCTTTCACGTGAGCCTACATAGCACGTACACTAGACACATTTGTGGTCACATCATATCTCTACGGCTTTGTATCGACTACCAGGAGTTTAACAAAGTCAAAATTTGGAATAAATACCTGTTGCCACATATAGATGATTTATTTGACCAGTTGACGGGTGTTTTATACTTTTCAAAGATTGATTTGAGGTCGGGGTACCACTAGAGAGTCCGGGAGAAGGACATCTGAAAGTCAACCTTCCTTACTAGATATGGGTCGTACAAGTTTTTGGTGATGCCATTTGGGCTAACTAATGCACCAGCAGTATTTATGGACTTGACGAATCGAGTGTTAAGGGATTATTTATATAAGATTATTATCGTGTTTATAGATGATATCTTGATTTATTCTCGGATTGAGAAAGAGCATGAAGAGCATTTAAGGATAGTCTTACATACGCTTCGAGATCATCAGTTGTATACAAAGTTCGAGATATGCTGGGTTTGACTGAGAGAGGTATAGTTCTTGGGCCACATTGTGTCCAAGAGGGGGATATTCATGGATCCAGGGAAAGTTTCTATTGTGATTGAGTGGGGACAACCCACTACACCTATCGAGGTGCGCAGCTTCTTGGGACTGGCCGGGTACTACCGTCGATTCATTAAAGGGTTCTGTAAGATAGCAGGGCCCTTAACGAATTTGACGAGGAATGGCGTACCCTTTGTTTTGTATGAGGTGTGCTTAATAGGCATTTGAGGTACTTAAGACCATACTGACACAACACCCATAATTTCATTGCCTCGGGCAGGGGTTGACTATAAAGTCTTCATAGATATGTCCCTAAGGGTACTTGGACGGGTTTTGATGCAGGAGGAAAGGCCGATAGCTTATGATTCTAGAAATCTTAAGCCTCACGAGGGACATTACCCTACCCACGACTTAGAGTTAGAAGCCGTTGTTTTTACATTGCGAGTGTGGAGACACTATCTCTTGGGGGAGAAATTTTATCTTTTCATAGACCACAAAAGCCTACAGTATTTGTTCACATAGTGGGATGAGAAAGAGGAGGTGTCTAGAGTTGATGAAATATTATTAGTTAGACATTCAGTATCACCATGGGAAGGCAAATATCGTGGAAGATGCTTTGATCCGTTAGCCGATTTTGGAGTTGGCGGCAGTATGGAAGGCGAAGTGGAAGTCACTTTATGGGGATGATAACTTGACTCACACTTTTATCAAATTTCTCACCATCACCCCGATATCATTATTCGGGTGGTGAAGGCATAGGCAGGAGATCAAATTTTTCAGAAGTGAGTGAGATAGTTTCTAGCCGAGGGGGTGGAGCACTATTCCATTGGGTTGGATGGTGGTTTGAGATGTCAGGGGAGACTGGTTATTTCTGATTATGAGTATTTGAGATGAGCCGTTATGTCTGAGGCTCACGGGTCACTATTTATGGTACATCTCGGAGGGGATAAGATGTACCATGATATGCGGCGTCAGTATTGGTGGGATGGAATGAAAAGGGACATAGATAATTTTGTTTCCTGGTGTGTTACGTGTCAGCTGATGAAGGTGGACCATAAGGTGTCTGATAGAGACATGACATTTGTGTC
Organism: Sambucus nigra; assembly: GCA_949130495.1. NCBI lineage: Eukaryota > Viridiplantae > Streptophyta > Magnoliopsida > Dipsacales > Adoxaceae > Sambucus > Sambucus nigra. Next base: position 55,316,468 of record OX422217.1, on the reverse strand, counting down.
CCACTTTTGGAGGAGCTTTCAGCAAGCCTTGGGAGTAGAGTTGAGATTGAGCACGTCATATCATCCTCAGACCAAAGGGAAGACGGATAGGGTGAACTTGATGTTGGAACACATGTTGCGGATGTGCATTTTGGATTTTAAGGGGAGATGGGAGCAATATTTACCTTTAGGGGAGTTTGCAAACAATAACAGCTACCAGTTCACGCTAGGGATGACACCATTTGAATCACTCTACGGGAGACCTTGCCGCTCACCCTCATGATGGTTGCAGGTGGGGGAGAACAAGTTACTAGGGCCATACTCCATTCAGGACACCTTGGAGAAGGTAAATATGATTCGGGTCATGATATAGATTGCCTAGGATAGGAAAATGAGCTATGTGTATGCGGGTCGTAGACACTTAGGCATCGATGTTGGAGATAAGGTGTTGATTAAATCATCTCCCATGAAGGGGGTGATGATATTTGGTAATAAAGGGAAGTTGGCTTCTCGATACGTGGGATCGTTCCCTATTTTGGAGAGGATTGGGCCAGTGGCATATCAGTTGGGATTACCGGACCACTTGTACCGAATGCATGACGTTATCAACATATCTTCACTACGGATGATACTAAGAGACGAGATAGCATACGAGCACATTGATATTAAGGATATAGAGCTCCATCCAAACACTATTTACACGGAGAGACCGGTAGCCATTTTGGATCGACGGGGGCGCCAACTTCGATCCAAGGTTGTTCTTTTAGTTTGGGTGCAGTGAGGACACCACTGGGAGGACGAGTCGACTTGGGAGAGGGATGAAGACTTGCGAACAGAGTATCCTGAACCCTTCTAGCTAGGTACGTACTTTCCTTAATTACGAGGTAGAATCCCGTTATTGGGGGGAAGAATGTAATATCCCGTGATTTTTCTAAAATAAATAATAAAATAATATTTTTGGAACAAATAAAAATTTACAAAAAATGGAGTTAATTGAAATATTTAATTTAATAATTATATGGATGTAATTTTTTAATAAGTTAAATTTATGTGTGATTGATTTTCTACGTGTATTTATGTGTATAGTTATAGCATCGCATATATTGTAGAAAAATACAAAAATAATGTGTGACACAATTAAAAGTATCCAATGTTAACATAAAATAACTTGAGACGTATTTTGGGGTAAATATGGGCCCGTTTAGGTGTTTTAAATCTTTAGAAATAGTCCCATGTCAATGGTATATAGGTTGGGGAACTTTTGGTCTAGTTTGGATATGGATTTATGTCCATTAGGGGTCCGAAAATTGGGTTTTAAGCCAAACTCGGGAATTAGGAGTAATTAGTGTTTAAGTGGGGATAAAAAACTTTCATACTACTAATTGGGAAAAGACCTAAATGTAACTTTTGACGGGCAAGTAAAAGAGAAGAACCAAAAGAGGGGAAAAGGGCAAGGAATCAATAAGAAATCAAAGGGCTGTCTTCCATAAATTTCTAAGGTAAGAATTCTCTTGCTTGATTTAAGTTTTCAATGTAATTTCTTGATGCATTATGACGACCCTTAGAATTTCTAGGATTAGGGTTTTATATGGATAATTTGATGATGAATAAATATTCTTTGCATGTAGAGGACTGAATTAATATAGATTCAGCCCCAATAGTATAGGTATCATATTCTTGAAATTGAGGTTGGAAACCTTAGGGTTCTTGATAGTTAATTGGGGACATCTTGATGATTTAATGTAGAGGATATTAATTTTGGTCTATGGAGTGAAATTCTTATGTAAACCCCATGAGGGATGCCCCATTTTATTAATTAGACAATGTTGGAATTTGCAATGAAATCTTAGTTGAATTATGTATTTAACATTCAATAATTTCGCAAAAATTGACATGAAATTGGGATTAAATCATGTAATTAATGATCCTAAGTGGACTAATTAAGTTGTAGGACTCAAGTATATAACTATGAAGCAGTATAAACCTTTGGAAGTGAGTATGGAATTAAATATAGGAATCCTGTATTGAAATGAATAAGCAGATATGGGTTTATGCATAAAAACAAATCGATTTAATTACATGTTGAATCGATTCGATTTGGCAGCAAATCGATTCGGCCAAGAATCGAATCGATTAGGCCCTGGGGTCTGAGTGAGATGGCCCTGGGGTTTGGTTAAGGGTATTTAGGAGTCCAAATGAGTTGATGGGACTGTGTACGAGCCAATAGGGATTTTTTTAAAAATTCAACTGTGCCCATATTTAATTGGGAAATTACATTCAACTGGATGGTTAAATAATTATTTAAGGTAATTTAATTAATAATTCACTAAATGGAAAATTATTAATAAATGGGAAATTGTGAACCTTATGGGGGACTTTACTATGGTAGTTATCGAGTAATTACCATACATAATATATGAGACTATAATATGTACTTATATGTGTTTGTGTGGACATACCAATGTTTGTGGATTGTCCCATAGGCTTGGGGTTTCGTGAGTTCAGATCGGGTACCATACGTCAGCAGAGGTGGTCTTGACGCTTGTGTAGGTCATATAGGTACTACTTAGAGGCGCCATTTATGAGAGGTTGGTGTTGACACTGACCACCTTTATCACCGCTAGGTATGGGTCGTGAACTGGCATCCTACGTAGGGACCACCCGTAACTTATTTGTGTTTTGTGATGTCCGCTTAGGATAAGATATTTCCTCCGGACTTGCTGATAGAGTATGAACTAGAAACCAACGGTAGATGCCTTTGTGTGTCGAATATATGAAAGGAAATATATATAATTACCCGGACTTTAAATGAGATAAACTGTAATGTCTACAAATGTAGACATCAACTACAACCCTTACTATGTAATGCATAATAGTTGATAATATAATTTAGGTTAGACTTATGAGACTGGCATGTTATAGGTATTGGCAGTTAAATGTAGGCGGTACACTTGAGTATTAAATCATCGACAAATCCATTATTATTAAATTTTCATAATTATTATTTGGAACTTATTAGGATGCAGGTAATATCACAATCAGATGAGGGTAAGGTGTTAAGCGCATGCGAGTGATGCGGGGAATATTTATTTTGCATCAACTATATTATTTCATCTTAAACTTATTAAGTTAATTATTGTACACCTAGGGCGTTGACCCAAATTTAAATGTTTTCTCCCTCAGGTGCTTGTAGATAGGGATAGATGGATTATGTTGTACCAGTCTTGCAGTCTCCCTTACTTATCAGTTTTCAAATTCATCGATTTTAGCATAGGTGCTTTTGAGCCAGTGATAGCTATCTTATTTGGGAACATTTGTAAGGGCATAAGCCCGAGTCTTCTTTACATTATGTTTTTGGTTGAGATATTTGCTTTGCAATGGGATTTATTATTTATTTGAATGTTGGTTTAAATTTATGAGAATAATCATGAAACTCAATTATGTGTCTTTAATATAATGTTACTCATATTACGTTTCTACGGATAATGGTTTTAATTGACAAGCAAGTCCTATCTTCGACGTATTGTGCCTGGCCAACCTTTACGTGAGAAAATAAGGGTTGCTATAGGGAGGATGAGAAGAGTGTGGGAATAACCATTCCCATTAAATTAGGTAAATAAATAATGGTTAGTACATGTCCTAGATATTCAAAAAAGTAAAATGTTAACACGTGTCCTTAGGATACATGTTTTGTATATCAAAATATTAAAGATAAAAGACCCACGTGAATTTTTGGGTCCTATTAAATGTATTTCGGAATTTTGTTCCAAATATTGTTGAGTTCTAAGTGTGTGATTTTAGGGTACAAGTTATCATGATCCTTAAAAAAAATACTCTAAACCGTGTTAAATTACATATGCCATGCCAAAATATTAAGTTTGCTAAAACAACCTCAAACTATTAAAACCAGCAAATGATAATCACACCTAAAATGAGGCTCCTTTAATTGTGGACATTTAATAATTTTATTTTTAAAATTATTAAAATAATAAAAAAGATGGGAAACAAAGTTGTCCCACAAAAGATTATGCACATAATTATCTTGAAGTATATCTATAGTTTATTCATATTTTCCAACCAATTTCTTTAACCTCGTGTTTTCTTTTAGAACTCCGTAGTATTTATCATTTATAACAATGATAGTTGTTATGAATCCTAATGATAGTGATGTTGTTAACTTCATGTAAGTAGTTTATACTTCCTTAGTCCAAAATGAAGAGTTAATTGATTTTTTATTGAATTTTTTTAATTATCTCTTATTAAAAGCCCTTATTTATTTTTTGTCAAATAAGAAAATATCAAATATTACGATAACTAGTATGGCTTGATTTTCACTATGAATCAGTGTAGCCTATATTAAATCGACATTCAAATAGGAACTCCAAAATCGAGACAAAGATATTAGCTAATACCTTTCCTCTAGAAGGAGAGGTTCGAAATCAATTATTTAACTTTGAGGGAGCACCCTAAAATATTTGGATTTATTTAGCATCCTTTTTCGTCTCAATTTTGATTGATGAATGAATTTTTCGGTGATTTTAAATTTTAAAATCGAGCATACAATGCGGCTTTAATTTCTTAATGGTTATATAGCAAGTCTTAATTATGCATCAATAACAAATATTAGTTCTCCATCACAGTTGTAATGACCCCATTTTCTTATGCCAATATATAATTATTTTCTTTCAATTTCATCACACTTACTATCTAATAATGTTGTATTATTACACATGTGATATTCCGGATTCTTAATATAATAAAACCCATTTTTAAATTTGAAGAATTAAATGTAAATGAGTCAAATTGATATATTATGACACATCATAACCTAAATGATAAGTTTCATAATTATGATTAATTATATTTGAATTATGTTTAGCCTATGTGATATGGGTAATGTGTCATCAATATATATAATGTTAAGTTATTATACTTCCATAAGGCATGAAATATTGAATTAATTGCAACTACAAAATTTTGAAGTTTTGGGTAAAAATGTTCATGATGAAGCCTAGTTTTGACAATTGTAATATAACAATTGACTTGAGGTATAAACTATATAGTTGTAGGTATATGAATTAGGTTTGTAACACAACAAACATTTCATCAAATGGACATTCGAGTGAGAAGATATCGTCGTTTTATAAACAAGGGGTAAGTAGTCATGTACCCTTAAATGATATTTTGTCTTACATACTTGCCACGTGTCATACTTTGATTGGACCAAGGGGAGGTGCCTTAGGACGACTTAAACAGTTTGAAATAACCTCCTTATTCATCAAAATGTATTAAATCAAAGTCTTATAGCAAATACTAAGCTAAATGATAAGTTTCGGAGTAGAAAATGTAATTTTATGAAACTTTAGGGACTTGACTTTAAATAAAGAAAGTTTCAGGGACTAAAATGAAAATATATAAAGTAACATTTTGTAAATAAAATATTTCAAGCACCTCTAAGAAATAATGAAAATATATGGTGTAAATTTACTAAAATACCCTTCATATGTAAAATAATCCTTATACCCTTAATAACTTTACACCTCGTGTTTGACACCTCACGCTTGGTTTTAACACCTTCACCGCACATGTGTCACCTTTATAGAAAAATATAAAACACAAGTCAATACTTTAGAAAAATTTAAAACATGTGTCGTCGTTTGGTGAACTAAGACTGCAAGGCTGCTCCGTTGCGCGACACATGAACGCCGACTCACTAAAATGAAAGCCTTATCACCAGACAGGTGTCAGCACCTAAATACCTTTGAGAAACTATAAATAAAGCCCTTGGATCATCCATTAAATGAAATTATACCAAAAACTTACAAAGAAATAGTGAGAGAAAGTATGGGAAAAGTTTAAGAAGAAGTTTCGTCTCAATATTGACGAGCGATCCAAGACTCTATTTCTATAACTTCGATCTTCTGTTTTAGGTGAGTACTCTAACATTCCTTTTGCGTTTTAATTATATGATATTATGCAAATCATATATATATATATTGTGAACTTCTTTTATTCTCAAAATTCATCTGATACCGATGATTGATTCCTTGTGATATGTTTATATTTGTCCATATGAACATACAGATTCATATGAGTTTTGAAAATAATATTGAATATTGGAAAATAAGATTTGGCCTAAGGGAACTTTTTTATTGACTGACCTTCCCAGCTAGGTTATTGATGGTGTGCCCTAAATAAGGCATTGTAACGAACAAGTTCGATTGACCCTCAACTACGGGGGAATAATACAGTAGAAGAATACGATATTATAGTGTACTTGGCCATTAAAATGATATGATTGAAAGAAACAAATATTGCAATTGATTTTTCGTACCTGTTCTATCCTGTGCTATTCATTTCTATATACTGTCATCTCAAATTTTATACAGTAAATTCCTATCCATATATGTATATGTCTACTCTTTGGATTTGAATAGGTATCAATTTTCTGAATAAAACCTCGGAATGTCTGGAGATTGAACCTCACTTGGATTTTAGCTGATGTTGTATAACTCACCATTTTTTAGGAAATAAGTAGGCTTGGAGGGAACGAAAAAGGACGATATGGAAGATTCAACTTTATAGCTCTTTTTATTATTTTAAGTAAAAAGTTTGTTATATCTTATAGAGCATGTTTGGCTCTCTTGTAATAAGTTTTAAATTTCATCTTAAGTTGTAACTTGTTGTTATTTGTAATATAAATGAAGTTGCCTTTTAAAAAGATCTGATGACATAATTCCTTTAATTTAAGTATTTTACGATTCATAACCATGTAATTATATTTCCGTTGCATTTAATTAAGGAAAAAATTTAAGTCAGAATATTTGTTGCCTTGGTGGCATGTCAAGCCACTCGTTCTCCACTACTATTTTGGGTCGGGGTCGTGACAAAAGTAATAAAAATCACTGATTAAAAATGTTCTACCTTGACAGAGTTATATGATAGAATAAAGTATCAATATTCCCCCTTTTATTTGTTCGCAAAATTTTAAAGTAGGACGAAATCAATTATAGGATAAGTCAAATGTGAAAAATAATGGCGAGGGCTAGAATCTAATGTATTGAAGATCACTGTTAAAAGGGGGAGTTGTGAACATAAATCAATTATTCAAATAATTATGTCTAAGGTCATGTTGTATTTAACAAAGCTCTTGGGGTTTGAAAATGTCCATGTGAAGCCCTTTTCAATCGTTAAATCTGTGTATGGAACATGGGATCCTCAAATCCTTTTGCTTGTGACACATATACTTCATGTTGGAGAGTTCCATTAAAAAAACTATTGAGATACATGTTATGGAACTTGAATTTAAAAGCACAATCAATGGATGAGACTAAACATACCAAATCTAGCCTAGGCAACAGGCTCATTAAACTCAAAATCTTCAACTTGTTTATATTCTTGAGACATTAGTCTAGCCCTATGTCTCAAAACGGCAACCTTTGCATCACATTTCATTTTGAATATCCATTTGGTACTATTGATTTGAATATCTTTCGGCATAGGAAGTAGATTACATGCATCTTATTTTGCGAATGACGAGAATTGACATTATAAAAAAATCTTCCCCAAAACTTTGACTGATTATGTTTTAGAACGTAAACAAAATTAACTATATTTAAAGAATAGGGTTCAAATCATGATACCTTTGTGGATATTATAGGTAATTTTATGTAAGATAATGATTTGATGAAGAGGTTGATGTTGTTATATTTCTTAGACTTTGAAGTATCTCCTCAAATGTTCTTAAGGACTAATATCTTTTTTAACATAATCCACAAAAATAAAGCCTTATGTGTGTTCACTTCCGGAGATGCAATCTTGGTGAAATAACAAAAAGTTAATTTCTCTCTTCTCAACCCTTCACAAAAATGTGAGTAGGTGTTTTCGTTTCCTTCTATAGCCCTTTGAAAGTCGCATGCAACATAAACCCCTTTCCTCACCCATATAAATAGGTACTTGAAGTGGAATTAGGCAAAAAAAGTTTAAGAGAGTTTGGGTTTTCTACTTTGTAAATGGACTTCAGTAGGGACTCAATAATTAAATTGGATTCTTAACCAAAATTTTACAATCCCATATCACACCCTCCGGAATATTTTTTCTATGTTTGTTTTATTTCATTCCACTAAATAATTACATTTCACTTCAATTTAATTATCCCATATTTACTGGAATAAATGGGCCATTTTTCAATGTTAAATAGAACATAATATAATTCCCCGCATAGATCATACAATCACGCTTGGGGAAATTCAGTATGTTACTAATTGATTTCCACAAATATCTTATTTTTTCCTTAATCTCAAACTCAAGTTATTTGATACTTTACAGGATTATAAAATCCATCGATTTGGTTTATTGGTAGAATCAAAACTTATAAGGTTACAACGGTGGTATCACAATCCAAGATGTTTCTTAGACATAGATTCTTTCGAAATATGATTTCGGACATGCTCGCATAATGATGGCCCAACTTGTAGATATAACAATAAAATTAATAATTATGTTAATATTCTTATTTTTATAATTCGCGGGATAAGAATATATGCACCATCGCCAACCTTTATGATATTTTGCAAGTCTAATCTGATCAACACCTAGACTTAAATTTCACACATGGTCTTGTTCAATACAAAGAGGGTGTACCGATTGTTGTAACCTAAAATAACAAGACCAAGTGGTCTTATAAAAAGGGTGACACATGTCATCATACTGAGTGGGCTCAGAAACAACAAACAAATTTGGTCGGCATCGTTATCCCTGCCGACCACCCCCTATATATGAACCAACATTAATGTGAACAGACACACGTGGAACCCTCAATAATCACCATGCGCATGCACGTGAAGAATATTTAGCTGTGAACTATAATGTAAAGATGTAAATTCCTAACATATAAAGGTATTCCATCTCTTCATCTTCCTACAACTCTAAATAGCTCACTACCTCTCTTAACTAGGGACAACTGAAAACAGTCCATATGAACCCTAGAAAGTTCTTTAGGAGCTAGTACTAAACCCTGAGGACCTAGTGGTATTATCCCTGTGGATGTAAGCACCTCATAAGGGTTTAACCACATAAACCCTTGTGTCCTTATCCTTGCCTCTCACCTTTCTCTAGCTTATTATTTTCTTATTGTATCAATGGTTATAATTATTGGTTAAATTGTGTTAAGACTAATCTCAATCAGTAAACCAAATTTAGACACCAACAGATTGTCACATTCAATGGGATATGACATGCTAATGTTGCTTTATACCTATTTCCATCAATCAAATGTTTTTCAATTATTTGTCATCCCACACTGAAAAATGGTGGACAATCTAGAAGGTAGCCACACTGCTGGAAACTCCTTCAGCCCTTCGTCCCCTATTGACACGGGGGATCTATACAGAATCTTACTGAATATAGCCAAAGGTCAAGAGGCTATTGAAGAGACAGTGAGACAACTTGATCAGACACTCCAAACCAATCCCATAGTTGGCCTAGAAACTAGGGGAGAAATGTTTCATCTAACACCCAGGTGAGAAAGGAACAGATCTGGATACTTTAGATTAACGAGTGATAGATCTTTATCGCCCTGAAACTACATCTTCAATCAAATTGAATGATTACAATATTGGACATTCAGTCTCGCAAAAGAGGTTGATCACGTAGGAAAGTCTATGAAGGGTCTCAATCTTTGATCGTTGGGATCTTCGAGCTACTAGGGGTCATAATCATAGAGATCATTCTACATCACGAGATCGGCGAGATGATTTTGTCAGATTAAGGACTAGCGCGTGAGGATATGTGGGTGCCGAGCAGACATCTAAGGATAAGAGCTCAACACAAACTCATGGCCAAGCGGATAAAACTGTTTTTATTATAATCGATCCCAGTGAGTGTCCCTAGAAAAGTTCAATCCAACGGTTAAAAGATCACTTGGGAAAGATAACTAAATCCAAAAATCCCCTGCACAAGACTTTTGTGAAGGGATCACCCTTTATCCTAGCAATTGTGAACTTTACAACACCTTCCAAGTATAAGCCACATGTAGTCACTCCCAAGTATGATAGTAAAACATATGATGTTCTTCATATGAAATAATATCAAACTGTCGCTGACATCTAATCACTCCCAGACGAGATGCGTCGTAAGGCATTCTCTAGCACTATTATCGGGTTGGTTCAAATTTAGCATAATAATTTGCCTCCTGGACAAATCTCCAGCTTCCAATAGCCCACCGAGCTATTTATCAGTAACTTATGCTAAACAAGTCAAGAGGGTAGCTCATTTTTGGAGTGTTATGTAGCAATCGGGGGAAACAACTCGCGAATATATCACTCGCTTTAAAAATAAAAAAAATTGAAATTTGTGGATTATGAGGAAAACACAACGATCATTGCATTTATGAGGGGTGTGCTCCCTGACAAGTTATATTATGCCCTAGAAAAAGATCCCCCGAAGACTATGTCAAAGTTGATCGCTAAATTAGGCAAAATTATTCATGTCGAGGAGGCTATGGCTATCAAGTAATCTCACAACTCCAAGGCTGACTGTAATAAGGTCTTTGACAAGAAGGATCAAAAGGATAAAAAGGTTAATAAAACTAAGACACATGATTAATATACACCTTTCATTGTTGGTATGTACCACATCCTATAGTAAATCTGATGATGATAGGATCTGAAATGTCTCTAAAAGTTGAAATCTCCCCCAAAGAAGAGAGATAAATCCAAGTATTGTGAGTTTCACATAGACCACGGGCACAACATAGATAGTTTTATAGTCCTAAAGAACGAAATAGAGATCCAAAGGGGAAAAATCTCCAAATTTTTTGATAGAGAAGTCATGACAAAAGAAAGTGAGGCCCAAAGATGATCGGAATCTCATTATAAAAGAGGGGACGACAGGAAAAAAGGCAGAGATAATGATGCCGAAGATGATTTGGACCTGCCAAAGAAGCCTAGAGAACCTATGTGCGAGGTGAACCTTGTTTCTTTTGGGTTTCAGATCATTGCATGTGGTGATGCTGGTAGAGGTGATGAAATAGCCGAAACAAAGACATACCTAAGTAAATCCAAATCATGCTCATACATTCGTAAAATTAATTTTTCTGGCGATGTTAATAGTCGCACAAGGAAAATGAACAAAGACAGGTTGGTGAGAGGATTCTCCAAGGATGACCTATCTGGGGTACATTATTCTCACAATAATCCCCCGATCGCTAAAATAATGGTGCATGAAGCAAGAGTTTCTAGAATTTTAGTGGACAATGGTAGTTGAGCCAACGTAAAGTTACTGCTGCAAAGGATTGGGACAATGTGACAGTATACTGGAACCTTATAGTAGACCCCTCATAAGTTTCTTTAGAGAAAAAGTGTATTATTTGGGAACTGTTAAATTATAAGTCATTATTGACACTTGGCCAATTAGCCGATCTAAGAGGATTATTTTCTTCGTCTTAGACAAGAATACCGATCAACTTACAATATAATCTTTGGTAGGGTCAGCCAGAAAAAGTTTAAAGCTGTACCATCTACTGTAAACCAGTGCTTAAAATTCCCCTCCCTCCCCCCCCCCCCCCCCCCCACCCACACTATGGGGTCGGTTTTTTTACTGGAAACCAAGTTAAAGATAGGGAATGCTACTACACTTCAGCCGATAAGGAAGAAGTGAAGAAACTTATAATCACCTATCAGATTGAGACAAATAGATCCCCGCGCAGAGGCGGATCGGGTCAAAGGACAAGTTAGAGAGGCAATAGAGGCCATTATCCACTACATCAAAATAGTCCATTTGTCATGGTAAAAAACCTTGACAAGTGGACATTGCCACGGTCAAAGATCATGAATTGAATGGGGGTGACAAATAATTTATCACGGACGCGCCGCGGTTAAAGTCGTGACATGTTTCTCCTTATCACATATATGTCACGATAAAAAACATTAACAATTAAACCTTATCACGGACTTTGACCATGCCACATCTGTGACAAGGAATACTTGTTACGGACTTTGATCGTTACACGTCCCTGACAACTATGAACTTGTCACGGATGTGTCACCGTCAAAGTCCGTGACAATTCTGGGCAGCAGTACAAAAAAAATAGCTAGACAGTATGGCCACTGTCACTGCCCAACAGTATATTATCACCTGTAGCAGCAATATATGATATATTTTTCTCAATAATTAACAACAACCAACATTAATATATATAATAAGAAAACTGTACACAAATATAAATAAGAAATGCGATATATAAACCCAAATTTGAATGTTCAATACAAATTATTACATAATGTGCATTGATTATTAACTTGGAGGAGAACGCTAGGCTATAGAATATACGAACCAACATGACCCTTAATATGTCGTATGTCTCACTGTTAATTCAACTACAAGACTTCATTCTCTTTTAACACGAATACTTGTGTGATGTAGACCAGAGCCTCGTGAGGTTGCTATAAGGACATTTTTTCCATTATCAATTTGTATGTCGTACGCCGTTACATCGTTGAAGAAATTCAAGATCACATCTTCATCAACGGATCCGAATATCAAATCATTTTCTTCTTGGAATTAATTTTCTGCATACCTAGACCGGTCCGGCCCTATTTAAAATGAACCGATCCGCCCCGAACCGATCTGCCCTCAAGTCAGACCGATTCGCTATTGCTTCAAAACAGAGAACCCCGGATCGAATGAAAACCGAAGAGGCCCTATTAAAAAATTAACCGATCCGCTATTGGACCGGTCCAGTATCAGAAGCGGACCGATCCGCCTGAGATAAAATCGAACAGATCTGCTCGAGATTTTTTTGGCCTAGGTTTCCCTATTTAAACCAACTTCGGGGAGTTATTTTCTAAGACTTTTGGAGATGATTTTAAGAGTCCTAAATACTCTACGTCTTCACCTTTTTGAGTCCTAAGACTCATGTTTTGATTCACACAAACTTTTCATATCTTTGTGAATCCTTTGTAACCCAAGAACACAACCTTGTGTTTGTTCAACCCTTGTGGAGAAGCCGTCTTCCTTCTTCATTGTTGCACACTTAGAGTTCCCGAGGGAGATTCTAGCCGACAACACCGGAATCGACGCCTGCGGGTATTTCTGTGTCACTTGTGTTTTTCATTATAATCAGTGTAATTGTATTTTACAAATTATAGTGAAAAATAAAAGGTCTTGCCCCTTTGGGGGATTTTTCCTCACATGTGTGTGTTTGAATGTTCTTGCATGTTTTACATCTTCTTCAATCACACCTAGATGCATGTTTAGGACTTAATTGGGTTAAAATGAGTTGAATTATATAATTTCTTAATTTGAACACAAGTGCACCTCTACAAATTGATATCAGAGCAGGTTACGCTAATCTATCGCGTATTCCTAATTTTCCGCAAATTTTTTCTAAGATATCAATTTTCTAAAAAAAAATTGATTTTTGAAAAAGAGCATGTTCAATGGAGAAATCATATAATAAAATGCCAATTTTTGACGGGACAAACTATGCATACTAAAAAGCCCGCATGAGATCTGCTTTAAAGGCCATTGATGAACGTGTCTGGAATTTAGTTGAAAAAGGGTGCACACCTCCCTCCGTCACTGTTGAAAACGTGACCAATTTAAAACCTGTCACTACATGGACTGAAGATGAATTTAAATGGTCATCTTTTAACTCTAAGGGTTTAAGTGCTATTTCTGGATCCATCACTCCTGACGAGTTTTGACGTATCATGATGTGCACCACGTCAAAAGAGGCATGGGATGTTTTGCAACTTACCCATGAAGGAACTAATGCCGTGAAAGAGTCTAAACTGCAAAATTTAACAACTCAATTTGAGACCATCACCATGCTTGAAACTGAATGCTTTGATGACTTTTATGTTAGGCTATCTGATATTGTTAATACTAGTTTTAATCTTAGTGAACATATTCCTAATGCTAGAGTTGTTAAAAAGATTCTTAGATCTCTACCTAAGCGTTTTATCCCTAAAGTCACTGTGCTAAATTATATGGGTAATTTAAATACGCTAAAATTGGAGGAACTTGTAGGAGACTTGCAAACGTATGAAATTGATATGTTTCCTAAATTTGTCAAGCCTAAAGATAAGGGTATTGCACTTAATGCCTAAGAGAGAAAAAGTGAGGGCTCGGTAAGAAAGAGAGTTGAGTCATCTAGAAAGAAAAATATTGACACGTCTGATTCTGAGTGTGATTTTGACTTAGATGATTTAGCTCTATCTGCTAAAAATTTCAAGAAAATCCTCAAATTTAAGAAAAATTGAAATTTCAAAGATTAAAAAGATTTTCAGAAAAATAAGTTTGAAAAGAAAAATGAGAAAGATTTTAAAGACCATCCTAAGAAAGATAGTGAGAGATTCTATGAGTGTGACGGTAGGGGTCATAGAGTCTTTGAGTGTGCCACACATCTGAACAAAGCAAAGGGAAAAGTTGTCCTTAATGCTACTCCTAGCGTCGATAGTGAGGTCGAGTCGGTGGACTCGGGAGATGAGTCACCGCATGAGTGTAACTTCACCGCATTCATGGCTAGTTATGTGAGTATTCCTAGTGCACCTCACGATGATGAGGATGCTACTTCACAGGGACACCTCGACAGTGAGAGCGATGTGAGTGAGGGGGAGGATGACGCAAGTGAGAGCGAGAGTAATCTTCAACGGGCCTACGCCGAGTTATATAATGAGTCATTTAAAACTAAAAAGCGTAACAAAGCATTAGTTCTTAGGATCACCGTGTTAGAAGAAGAGTTAGAAGAAGCGAGAGAGAGAGAGTCCTCCACGTACACCGCTATGAGAGAGAGAGAGAGTCTGCCTGTGTTAAGAAAGAGAGTTGTTTTGAGAAACAGAAAGGGGAGTTGACTACACAAGTGGCTAGTCTTACGAGTGAGATCCATTCCTCCCTGGAGACTCAGAAGAAACTTGAAGCCATTGTTGCCCAGCTTACTCATGACCTTGAGAGAGCAGAGGAAGTCAAGGTACAAATCGAGGACAGATCTGGGAAGATGGAAAAAATGCTCCTCGATACCGATTTAGATTTTGGTGATAGGCAGGGAATAAGTTTTGATGGTGCCTCCACGTCCCAAATTGCACCTGGACCAATTCCTGAGTTTACTACAACTTCATATGGCCATCGTCAAAAACCAAGAAGGAGAGTTCGACCAAGAAAAGCAAACCAAGGTCCGTCTAATACTGCGTTCTTTTGTACATATTGCAAAAGAAATGGTCACCTCAGGGAGTTTTACTATAGTTTGGGTTTGACACGACGTACTACTGCTCCAGCACATCATACTGATGATTTTGCTAGTCTGAGAGAGCGTATTGAGTTTTTAGCTGCCACATCATAGAGTTTGATGGAAGAATTTCGACGGATGTCTTTGCCGTCAGTGAATGCTTCTCGCATCCCAGTTAGAATCAACATCAACAAGGATAAACAAAAGGTTACCTCTTCTTGGGTACCTAAGAAAGATAAAAAGGCCCTTGTTGTTCATGTCTCTCTCAAAGCACATAATACCTCACAGTGGTATTTTGATAGTGGATGCTCCAGACACATGACAGGTGATGTTTCATTTTTTACCCACCTTGAGGATTATAAGGATGGTAGAGTCACCTTTGGAGATGGGAGTAAGTCTAGAATTGTAGGACGAGGTACTATAGAGTTACCAGGATTTTCTAAGCTAGAGAATGTTTTGTATGTCTAAGGTTTGAAAGCAAACCTTCTCAACATTATCCAGCTGTGCGACGATGACTTTGTTGTAAAGATTGATCGGGAAGCTTGTAAGGTTTATAATCAAGATGGTAAAATTTTAATACAATGGGTGAGGACAGAGGATAATTGCTATGGGACTGAGACCACATCCTCACTTGTCTCCAACAGTGCCACGATAACTCCTATGGCTCTGTGGCATCAACGTCTAGGTCACATGAACGTTAGAGATTTGACTCGTTTAGCTAAAAAGGACCTAGTACATGGCTTACCATAGCTTGGAAAGCCAACTTCCACGGTTTGTGGACCCTGTCAGTTGGGAAAGAAAATTCGTAGCCCTCATAGGAAGTTGCATTCCATTACAACCTTCTGTGTTCCTGAGCTGATTCCCATGGATCTTATGGGTTCGACTCTTACTGAGAGTCTGGGTGGTAACAGGTATATTCTCATGATGGTTGACGATTTCTCTAGATATTCGATTATAGGTTTTCTGAGAGAGAAATCAGATGCTGTAGAGTTTTTAACGACTAAGTGTCGTGTCCTGAAAAACCAACATGGAGTCACTATTAACAGGATGCGTAGTGACAACGGCACTGAATTCACAGAAGCAAAGGTAGATCTTTACTTTGATAGCCTTGGGATTAAACATGAGTTTTCTGTTGTGAGGACTCCTCAGCTTAATGGGATTTTTTAGAGAAAGAATAGAACGATCCAGGAAATGGCTAGATTTATGCTTCTAGGTCGTAAGGTGTATAGGATATTTTGGGCAGAGGCAGTGTCTATTGCATGTCACACGGTGAATAGGGATTACCTGCGTCCACACACACTTAAGATGCCTTATGAATTGTGGACTGGCAAGAAACCTGATCTAGCATATTTTCGTATTTTTGGGAGTAAATGCTACATCTTATGGGATAGAGAGCAATTAGGAAAGTTTGACTCCCGGAGCGACGAGGGAATATTGCTAGGATATTCATCGAATAATAAAGTGTACCGAGTTTTTAACCTGAAGAGGTCTAAGGTTATGGAATCAATAAACGTCACCGTGTAAGATGACGAACCTCCGACGGCTATTTATTCCAACTTTCAGTGTGAGGATGAGGACTTCTCTAGGAGTGACTTACTAGTTCCTCACCCACACTCTGTGGACCCCACTCCTGTGTTACGGAACACACCTGCTTGGTTTTGCAAGAGTCCTTATCCTTCTGCCATTGTTGGCGATCCCACTCTAGGGGTCAAGACTCGTGCTCAGCTAGAAAATGTTGTTATCCATCTTTGCTACACGTCCAAAGTCGAGCCCAAGAATCACAAATAAGCACTCAAGGATGAACACTAGATATCTGCCATGCAGGATGAGTTGCTTCAGTTTAAAAAGAACAATGTCTGGGAACTTGTCCCCCGACCTAGTGAGACTAATGTGATGGGTACCAGGTGGATTTTTAAGAATAAAATGGATAAAAATGGTACCATAATCAGAAACAAGGCTAGGTTGATCGCTCAAGGCTACACACAAATAGAAGGTGTAGACTTTGGGGAGACATTTGCTCCTGTTGCTAGGCTTGAGTCCGTCCGCTTACTACTCGCCATCGTATGTCATCTGCGCTTCAAGTTATATAAAATGGATGTCAAGAGTGCCTTTCTGAATGGCATTCTACGGGAGGAGGTTTATGTGGAACAACCAAAAGGGTTTGAAGATCCTAAGCACCCAGATCACATCTACTATCTGAGGAAAGCCTTGTATGGTCTGAAGCAAGAACCCCATGCTTGGTACGAGAGGCTTACTTCATATCTCTTATCCAGTGACTTCAAGAGAGGGGGAGTTGATATGATGTTGTACATCAGGAGAGATGACGGTGCTATTTTGGTTACCCAGGTCTATGTGGATGACATAGTATTTGGATCCACATGCTCCCAGAATGCTCATCACTTTGAGGAGGAGATGAAAAGTGAGTTTGAGATGAGCATGGTAGGTGAGCTTATTTTCTTCCCTGGTCTCCAAGTTCATCAGCTAAAGGATGGGATGTTCATCTCCTAATCCAAGTATGCTAGATACCTAGCGAAAAAATTTGGTTTATACTCCGCTAAGCATGAACGTACGCCTATGAGTACTTCTATCAAGCTTAGTAAAAACACTTCAGGCAAGGACGTAGAGCAAACCTTATATCAGAGTATGATAGGGAGTCTTCTCTACTTGATTGTCAGTCGTCCTGACATAGCCTTTAGTGTTGGAGTCTGTGCACGATATCAGGAATCCCCAAAAGAGTCACACTTACGTGCTCTAAAACGTATTATCAAATACGTGAGTCGAACTCTCTCATACGGTATTTGGTATTCCGTTGATACTGATGACCGTTTGTCCGCCTATTCAGATGTCGATTGGGCCATGGATGCAGATGGTTGTAGGAGCACTTCTGGTGGGTGTTTCTATTTTGGTTCTTCTCTTGTCTCTTGATTGAACAAGAAGAAAAACCCCATCTCTTTGTCCAGTGCGGAGGATGAGTACATCGTCATCGGGAGTTGTTGCATGAAACTCTTGTGGATGAAGCAAATGCTGGAGGATTGTGGGATTTCACAGGACACCATGATCATCTCTTGTGATAACATGAGCACGATACACATATCTCGCAATCCTGTCCAACATTCGCGCATAAAGCACATCAAGTTACGCGAACACTTCATACGTCAGTTAGTTGAGGAGAAGGTCGTATCCCTGAGTTTCGTTCCCACCGACCTACAGTTAGCCGATATTTTCACGAAACCTTTAGATTCCCTTAGATTTCAGAGTCTTAGGAAGTCTTTAGGGATTTTCAGAGTTGACTGAGGGGTTGGTCCGTGTCTAGCATAGGATGCATTGTCATTTTCATATCATCTGATTCCTATTGCTAGTTTGTATCTTTAGTTTGTTTTATTTTTTCTTTTTATTTTTTTGAAAAATCCAAGAAGATTTTCTTTTGATAAAATTTTAGAAAAGCACAAAAAGATTTTTTATTTTGCACCTTTTATGGATGAGCTTTTAGGATAGCCAAGTCACAACTTCATTACATATATCCATGTGACTGTTTGACAGAGATTTGAGACGCTACATCATTTCATCCATGTGATTTACATTGTTTTGGAGTCTTTGAGATGTGATTAGTGATATCTTTCTACATGTTTGACTCCTATCTCCTTCATTGCACTTGTCTATCACATATTGGCTTGAGTGTTTCCATCTCAATTCTGTCTATAGAATGTACAATATGCGATAATTCTTTACATGATTGGATTGCATGTAATTTTTTTTTGGTGAGACAGTGTGTTTAATTGAGAACGGGGAGGGGCTGCGAAAGGTAATTATCTATCCTTTGCGCCAAAGCCACCATTATAAAGGACCTAAAAAATTGAGCAATTTTATTATCCGAGGTCCAAAGAGGTTAAAAAGAGCCCGAAAAATTTAAAGGCAATAAAAAGAAATTCATGCCAAATATGGGCCATTAGGGTTCACCATCAATTCTCCAAAGTTTGAGAATTTAGATTACCTCTATTCAAAATATAAATCTGAGGAAGTTTGGTTGAAGAATTTAATTGGGTTTGCACTTCCTTGATAGTTCTGAAAAAGCATGAAATCGTTTTGGACGTTATTGGTGTAGAAATCACCGTGAGCTTTGATTTGTTCATTAGATTGAGTCAATGTCTCGTATTTCCTCTTTTTACACCTAAGGAAGCATTTGAGTTCATTCGTTAGGAGTATCCGATATTCATCGTGCACATATGTCATGATTGTATGCATTGATTTTCCTATCGAATTTGATCACACACCTACATTTTCACTATCATTGACTTGGTTGTTTTGTGTTCGTTCATGGTGTGATTTTGTTTTTTTATAGAATTTGTGTGAAAATTTTTGAAAACTTTCAAAAATAGTAGTTTATTCCTTGTGACACCCCGGGTTTGCTTGTTTGATTTACTCTTCTCATTTTTCTATTTTGGGGACATCATAAAAAGGGGAGAAAGAATTATCATATTATGGGGGAGTTTTTAGTTTTTGAGATTTGATAAAGTATGCTTTCATCATAAATATGTATCTATGTTTATCTCATTTCAAACTCTATACATCACTTGGTATTTTCTTTGTCTTATGTGTGTTGCTACTACTTTGATGATCTCTGAATTGCACACCATGATGAGAAAAGCGTTAAGATTCCTGAAGAGCTGAAAAACAAATGATGAAGTCTTATTCATTTATACCTTTTCAGTTTTGGGTTCATGGAAGGGTAGATTTGTATAGGCAATTTGTTATTTGATAATTCAGATATTTTTTATGTTTGTACCGGCATAGACATAGGGGAGATTTGTAAGGACATTTTGTCCATTATCAATTTGTATGTCGTACGCTGTTACATCGTTGAAGAAATTCAAGATCAAATCTTCATCAACAAATCCGAATATCAAAGCATTTTCTTCTTGGAATTAATTTTCTGCATACCCGGACCGGACCAGCCCTATTTAAAACGAACCGTTCCGCCCTCAAGTCAGACCGATTCGTTATTTCTTTAAAATAAAGAACCCCAGATCGAATGCAAACCGAAGAGGCCTTGTTCAAAAACGAACCGATCCGCTATCGGACCGGTCCGGCATCAGAAGCAGACCGATAAGAAGTCTCTATACTGGAAATAAAAGAATGAGGCGTCTATCAAACTCCCACAACATCCACATATGCTGAAGGAACAGATCCCTGAAATTGAATCAAGCCTGGCGTCCTTGTGGCTAGACACCTAAAAGGTTTTTAAATATTTTGATAGCAAGGGTTAGTACCCAAAAACATTTGAAAACTATTTAGCAAATGATTAACTTGCAGTAATAAGTAAATATGCACGCTCTCCATATTTTAGTTAGTGCCGTACTCCCTTGAGAACATCCTCACCCCTCTTCTAATGTGCACTACTAGCGTCTTAATTAAATTTACCTAGTTATTTATCTCCTGACTAGGTAATTTAAATAACCCCTTGTAACAACCTTACTTTAACCAAGTGAGCCACAATTATGATTTCTAAGTTATCTTCGACATTAACTTAATTAATCATTTTCCTTTTTAAATTCATATAATTTTCACACCCATTATATGTAATACAATTCACAGCCTGTATTAATTGTACCCGTATATAATTATTTATCTCATTATATACGTATCATCATACTACAACATTCACAAACGTGATGAAATAATAATTAATAATAACATCCACCCGAGTAATAACTCACCGGATGTAAATTCTCTAAAGTGCTATCCCACTAGGTATGTTCACATAACCTAGTTACCCAAGTCAGAATCGCTCACTAACTAGGTGAAAAACATATAAATGGAGGCGGTCATATTCCTTCTCTGAAAGCGAGATGCCCCTCACCCATATAACGGACGCTATGACCTGGGAATATACTCGCCCTACTCCTTGAGCTAGGTGATTCATCCACTGCGCGCAACCTCCCCCTATAGCACTAGAGTATATAATAATATCTAACCACTGATATTAATGTACACACCATATATATATACTATCACACACCATATATATATAAATATAAAACATCCTGGCTACACTGTGTACTAATTCCGTGACACAAGCCTATCCAATTTATTATGAGCTTATGGTCCAACTCTAATTATTAATTAATTTGCACATTAATTTCTTTTGGTATCGCCCCAACCAATATATTCGGACTCACTCTCACGGCCCGAAATAAAATAACACCCGAGTCTAAATTCCCGACTCCAAATTATTTAGCCTTCACCTAATAAAATTAACGTTTCGGTATCGCTCAACCAATATCCCCGAACTTGTCCCCTCAATCCGTATTGAATCATTTTGAAACATAATTTCCAAAACTTAACCCTAGTGTGTCACACATAATTTCATCCAAATCCCAATTAATTTTAATCATGATGTGCCACACAAAGTCTCCCTCAAATCCTAATTAATTTTATTGACGATCAATTACATTTAACTCATGTATTAATTTCTCAATAAATAAGGCATGGGAGATTTTTTATTAAATTTCCCTTTAATATTATAACTGGGCGAACTTTCAAAATTTTCGGACCATCGATCGATCGATGGTCCACCTTCGATCGATCGATCAATCAGGTCCTCGTCTTCTCCGAGTTTCCTGTTTCCTTTATGGATAAATATCTCAAAACCCAAACTTCTTCTACAATGAAAACCAAGCCTTCCCATCAATAAAACCTATTAAAAACCTCATAAGGGACCTCCATAATGTCCACAAACATCATTAATTTTCTATCTCAAATTTGTTTCCAATTCATCCGGGTTTACACCTCTTACCAGATACATATACAAATCTTAGATTACACAATAATTTCCACTCAATTTCTAAATCAGATTCCTGGTTTACAAAACCCCATGTTTATACCCTTCAAATCCCAAAACGACTTTCTTTAATTACTCACATCACATGAATATGAATTGAAATACAAATTAAATGCTACAACAAGTTAACCACTTGCCTTAGGGTTCGTAAAGTCTGATTTTTGGAGTTGTGAATGCCAAAGGTTGAAGATGACTCCTTTGTTTTGGCTCTCCTTTGATCCCCAAATTTGTCTTTAATTGCTATTAGGGTTTCCTAAACCACTAAGTCTTTTTATCAAACTCAATTCAGCCGTTCCCTAATTCCTTATACTTGCCTAATTAGGCTAATTCCGTTGTTTTGCCTATTGGGCCAAGCCCAAGTGACCCAAATGTCCCCGTGTGGGACTAACTATGTCTAAAAACGTCCCGTGACCCGTTTACTACCCCCGAGTACACTTTTCTGACTATCTCGGCCCATTTAGACTCAACCGTACACTCAGAATTGGCATCCGAATTAGTTTATGAAAATCCTTATCTCACACCCAATTTAGTCTATACCGACTCCCGACTGAGATAAGTGCATACCCCGTCATTAATATCCGAAATGACGTAATTAAATTATTACTATTTACTTAGTAAATAAATTTCCTTAAATATAAACCATTCACTCCCCGATTAATATTTAAATGTATTGCCATAATTAATTCAATTAAAATTACAACACACAAGTAATTTAGAATTCCCGAATTAATTAAATATTAAATGCAAAATGCACCAAGAATACGGGGTGTTACATACTTCCCCCCTTACAAGGGAATTTCATCCCCAAAATTAGGTCGTACCTTTGGTGAATAGATTTGGATATTGTTCCCGCATATCCTCCTCCCGCTCCCAGGTAGACTAGTCAACGTTGTGATGACCCAACTGTATTCTAACTAGTGGAACAACCTTGGTTCATAACTTTCGCTCACTACGGTCCAGAATAGCCACCGGTCTCTTCTCATATGGGATGACTAGCTGTAAATCAATTTCGTCGAGTGGAATGTGCCAGAAGGCCCTCTCGCTCCTGCGATATTTCTTCAGCGATGCCACATGGAACACGTCGTGTATCCGGTGAAGGTGCTTTAGCAATCCTAGCCAATAAGCTACCGGTCCCACACTCTCGATAATAGGGAAACATCCCACGTACCTCGTTTCTAACTTACCCTTCTTGCCAAACCTCATCACCCCTTTCAAAGGGGACACCCGGACTAGTACCTGGTCCTCAACTTCTAACTCCACTTGTCTCCGTGAAGCATCAGCGTAACTCTTCTGCCTATCCTGAGCTATCTGAATCCTCCCTCGGATCAACTCTATCTTAGCATATGTCTCCTGGAAAATCTTCGGCCCCAAAAGTTTGTTGTCCCCCACCTCTAACCAACAAGCGGGTGAACGACAAGGTCTCCTGTACAGTGCCTCAAACGGTGCCATGCCGATCGTGAATTGGTAAGAGTTATTATACGTGAACTCTACCAAAGGAAGATATTTCTCCCAACCTCCCCTAAAGTCTAATATGCACATTCTGAGCATATCTTCCATCATCTGATTAACTCTCTCAGTCTGCCCGTCGATCTGTGGATGATAGGCTGTACGCAAACGTAACTCTGTGCCCATGGCCTCCTGAAAGCTCTGCCAAAAGTGGGCCACAAAGATTTTGTCTCTGTCGGACATAATATTTATCGACACCCCGTGCAGCTTAACAATCTCAGCTATGAATAGATGTGCATAACACATCGTCTCAAAGTCTATGCGAACCGGCAGGATGTGGGCCACCTTAGTCAACCGATCCACAATGACCCATATGGAATCGTGACCCCTATGCGATACAGGTAACCCTGTTATGAAGTCCATGGAGATGCTCTCCCACTTCCACACGGGAATCTCCAGCGGCTGTACCATCCCTGATGGTCTCTACTGGTCAACTTTCCCAAGATGACACGTGGCACATTTCGAAACAAACTCTGCAATGCCCGTTTCATTCCTGCCCACCAATACTACCTCCTCATATCCTAGTACATCTTATCCCCACCGGGATGTACCTCAAATCTCAAACCATGGGACTCTGTCATAACAGCGTGCCTCAAATCCTCATCCTCTGGCACAACTAACCTCCCATTAAGGCGTAAGCCTCCTTCCGAGCTGATCGAGTAACCCTCTGCTCCTTCAGCTAACAACTGGCTCACCCTATCCCAAAAGATCTGATCCTATGCCTGAGCCCTCACAACTCGCATAATGATCTCAGGTGTGATGGATAATGCTGATATGCATGCCCTGGATACATCATCCTCATATCGAAGCTCTCTCCACTTCTCTTTCCAGACTTTTGATATTTTCCCAGTCGGTCTTCGGCTCAATACGTCTGCTACCACATTAGCCTTACCAGGATGATACTGAATATCAAGCTGGTAGTCTTTCACGAATTCTAGCCACCTCCTCTGGCTCATATTTAGATCCTTCTGTGTGAAGAGATATTGAAGTGACTTATGATCCGTGAATAAAGTGAACTTCTCTCCTAGAAGGTAATGTCTCCATATCCTCAAAGAAAAAATGACCGCTGCTAGCTCTAGGTCGTGAGTGGGGTAATTCCTCTCACAGGTCTTTAGCTTCCTAGACGCATATGCTATAGCCTTTTCCCCCTGCTGAAGCACACCCCCAAGTCCCTGTAAGGATACGTCAGTGTAAACCCGATACTCTAGTCCTCCCTTTGGCAAAGCAAGTACGGGTGCAGATGTTAACTTGTCCTTTAGCTCGTCTAAAGCTAATTGATAATGATCACTCCAAGTGAAAGGTACCCCTTTCCGACCCATATTCGTCAAAGCCCCGCAATCTTTGAGAATCCTTTGATGAACCGCTTGTAATAACCGGCCAATCCCTGAAAACTGCGCACCTCGATCGGTGTCGTTAGCTATCCCCACTCCTTCACCGCTGACACCTTACTCGAATCTACCGTAATACCTCGGTCTGACACCACGTGGCCCAGAAACTGTACCTCCCGCAGCCAAAAACCACACTTCCTGAATTTGGCATATAGCTGGTGATCCCGTAGTGTCTGTAAAACCATACGTAGATACTCTGTGTGCTCCTCCTCGGTGCGCGAGTAGATCAGGATGTCATTGATGAACACGATGACAAAATGATCGAGAAACTCCCTAAAAACCCTATTCATGAGGTTGATGAACACTGCTAGTGCATTGGTGAGCCCGAATGGCATCACCCTAAACTCATATGATCCATACCGTGACAGGAAAGCGGTCTTAGGAACATCCTCCTCTCAGATACGCAGTTGATGATACCCTGACCTCAAGTCGACCTTGGAAAAGTAAGACGCCCCTCTCAGCTTGTCAAATAAGTCATCAATCTTATGTAACGGATACTTATTCCGTATCGTTACCTTATTAAGCTCCCTATAATCCACGCACAAGCGAAGTGAACCATCTCG
Organism: Sambucus nigra; assembly: GCA_949130495.1. Classification (NCBI taxonomy): domain Eukaryota; kingdom Viridiplantae; phylum Streptophyta; class Magnoliopsida; order Dipsacales; family Adoxaceae; genus Sambucus; species Sambucus nigra. Next base: position 55,290,968 of record OX422217.1, on the reverse strand, counting down.
CTTCTTTACAAACAACACCGGTGCACCCCAAGGCGATGTACTCCACCGAATGAAACCCTGGCCTAGAAGCTGCTGAATCTGCTCTCTCAACTCACGCATCTCTTAAGGGGCCATACGGTATGGGGCTCGAGAAATTGTCCTCGTCTTCGGTGCTAAATCGATTACAAATTCGATTTCCCTACTGGGTGGCAACCCTGGTATTTCCTGGAACACATCCTCAAAGTCCCTCACTACTGGGATTGAGTCCAATGGAATTTCCACCTCCTGTGAGGTTTCCTCCTCGATATAAAACAAGTGCATCTGTGACCCTCCCTCAGGTAATGTCATTGTTATCAAGAACATCACTTGTCCTGGAATGGAGAACAAGATTGTCCTCTCGTAACAATCCACAGTCGCCTGATAATCGGCCAACCAATCCATACCAAGGATGACATTGTACCCCTCCATATCTAACACTAAGAGGTCCGCTGCTAAACTAAGCCTCCCAATCAAAATGTCCACCCCCCGACAAATCGAGTGAATTGAAGCCCCGCTGCCTACTGGCAACTTTACACACATTCGAAGACTACCCGCGGTCTCTAGTAATCCGACCCGTTTAGCAAAATTATATTTAATGAATGAATGCGATGCTCCCGTGTCAAAAATAATACTATCCTCATAACCATGAATGAGAAAGATACCCTCTACTTCTGGAGGTGCCTGCTGTGATGGAGGATTGGGAACATCCCAGACATTATACACATGCCCGTAGTTCATTTTCCCCTACTGCGGTGGGGTGGGTGGAGTTGGTGCTGCTGGCGGCATCTGCCCATGTTGCCCCTGTTGGGCCCCCTGCTGATGACCTCTACCCCTCTGCGGGCACTCCCTCTTGAAGTGTCCTGGTTGGCCACAGACAAAACAATGTTTCTGACCGTCCCCCTGATGCGGCTGGCCCTGCTGGCCTCCCCCATTGTTCCCTTGGCCCTGACGGCCCTGAGGAACCTGCTGCTACTAATTCAGGCCTGGCTGCCCCTGCCTGAACCCCTATCCTCTCGGTCAGAACCCACCAAGCCTAAATTTCTTAGCCTGATTCCACTGCTGACTGCCAGTCTGCTGTTGAGTACCACTCGTGTCACCACTAGTAACTGCCTTGCCTTGCTGGCTCGGCTCCCCTACTCTTTTGCTCCCCTTCGCATGGAAGCGATGATCCTGAAAATGTACAAGTGCGGCATTAACGACATCTGTATAAGTCACCAATGTCGTATTCCCAATCAAATGCTGCCTGATCCTCCAGGCCAAGCCATCCATGAACCTTGACTTCTTTCGCTCCTCATCGTTCACCTCATTTGGCACAAAGTTTTTCAAACGGGTGAACTCTTCCTCATAGTCTTCCACTGACCGGTCACCCTGTACTAAATCACTGAACTTCTTCCTCATCTCAGCCTCTATCGCTGGTGGAAAGTATTTGCGGTCAAACCGCACCCAAAATTCTGCTATCGTCATCAAATCCTGCTCCTCAATAGTGGTAACTGACTCCCACCACTGTAAGGCTGCCCCCGCAGACAAAAGGTAGAAAGCATCTGTTTCTGCAAATCGGTACATTCCAGCATGCGCAGATGGCGCTGAATGTTCTTATTCCAGTCACAAGAATCTACCATATTGGTGCTACCCCGAAATTCAGGTGGGTGACCCTTATGTAAGGTCTCCCTAACTCGCTGCCAAGACGGTGGCCCCAATTGAGCTTGAACTGCTGGTGCCACTGGAGGCGGTGCCTGGGGCTGTGGAAAATGAGCTACCATAGCTCGCATCGCTGTCTCGACCGCCTGGGCCACTATCACTGCCACCTGAGTAGTGTTGATCAACTCGGGTGGTGGCGGTACCTGTGGATCCTGATGAGCCTCCCCGACCTCATCCCCAGCCTCAGCCCTCTCCACTCTCTGTCTCTTCAGTGGCATCTGAAATAGATTGAATTGTATAAGTACACAATTTTCACAAAAGTATTCATAGCAAAAATACGATATCTCACAAGCGAAAAAAATGAATCAACAGTCCTAATAATAGGTATCTATAACAACTGAACGCTACACTGAAACGTAGTAAGCTACACAGATCCTAAGGACACTATAACCATATGCTCTGATACCGTCGGTGACACCCCGCCTAATTAACCCTGGGTGATCAGTCCTAAATTAAGTTAGAACAGGTTTCTCAGTTGGTTCATTCTCAGCATCACTATCGCCTTTTTAATTACTAACCACCTAAGTGAGAAAAATAGACTGGTGCCAAGTTTTATCTTTCATTAATATATATGAAAATCTCATGCGGAAATAAAATAATATAACAATCATAGTTAACTGAAACAACCAATCACAAATAATTAACTGACCGATTAAACCATCGGTTCAAAAATCCAACAATAGTAAAGATAAGAAATAAATCCCAACAGGCCGGACAAATAATAAATGAACTGTGAGAAACATGCTCGAAATAACTGATAAGAAGTCTCTATACTGGAAATAAAAAAATGAGGCGTCTATCAAACTCCCACAACATCCACATATGCTGAAGGAACAGATCCCTGAAATTGAGTCAAGCCTGGCGTCCTTGTGGCTAGACACCTAAAAGGTTTTTAAATATTTTGATAGCAAGGGTTAGTACCCAAAAACATTTGAAAACTATTTAGCAAATGATTAACTTGCAGTAATAAGTAAATATGCACGCTCTCCATATTTTAGTTTGTGCCGCACTCCCTTGAGAACATCCCCACCCCTCTTCTAATGTGAACTACTAGCGTCTTAATTAAATTTACCTAGTTATTTATCTCGTGACTAAATAATTTACATAACCCCTTGTAACCACCCTACTTTAACCGAGTGCGCCACAATTATGATTTCTAAGGTATCTTCGACATTAACTTAATTAATCATTTTCCCTTTTAAATTCATATAATTTTCACACCCATTATATGTAATACAATCCACAACCTGTATTAATTGTACCCATATATAATTATTTATCTTATATACGTATCATCATATTACAACATTCACAAACATGCTGAAATAATAATTAATAATAACATCCTCCCGAGTAATAACTCACCAGATGTTAATTCTCTAAAGTGCTATCCCACTAGGTATGTTCACATAACCTAGTTACCTAAGTCAGAATCGCTCACTAACTTAGTAAAAAAACATATAAATGGAGGCGGTCACATTCCTTCCCTGAAAGCAAGATGTCCCTCACCCATAAAACGGACCCTATGTCCTGGGAATATACTCGCCCTACTCCTCGAGCTAGGGGATACATCAACTACGCGCAACCTCCCCCTATAGCACTAGAGTATATTATAATATCTAACCACTGATATTAATGTACACACCATATATATATATACTATCACACACCGTATATATATAAATATTAAACATCCCGGCTACACCGTGTACTAAGTCCGTGACATAAGCCTATTCAATTTATTATGAGTTTATGGTCCAACTCTAATTATTAATTAATTTGCACATTAATTTCTTTTGGTATCTCCCCAACCAATATATTCGGACTTACTCTCACGGCCCGAAATAAAATAACACCCGAGTCTAAATTCCCGACTCCAAATTATTTAGCCTTCACCTAATAAAATTTACGTCTCGGTATCGCTTAACCAATATCCCCGGACTTGTCCCCTCAATCCGTATTGAATCATTTTGAAACATAATTTCCAAAATTTAACCCTAGTGTGTCACACATAATTTCCTCCAAATCCCAATTAATTTTAATCATGATGTTCCACACAAAGTCTCCCTCAAATCCTAATTTATTTTATTCACAATAAATTAGATTTAACTCATGTATTAATTTCTCAATAAAAAAGACATGGGAGAATTTTTATTAAATTTCCCTTTAATATTATAACTGGGCGAACTGTCAAAATTTTCGGACCATCAATCGATCGATGGTCCAGCTTCGATCGATCGATCGATTAGGTCCTCGTCTTCTCCGAGTTGCATGTTTCAGCCATGGATGAATATCTCAAAACCCAAACTTCTTCTACAATGAAAACCAAGCCTTCCCATTAATAACACCTATTAAAAACCTCATAAGGGACCTCTATAATGTCCACAAACATCATTAGTTGTCCATTGTATATTGTTTTCATACTTTGGGGAAAAATACCCTTAACCCATTTACACACCAATTTTCTGTCTCAAATTTGTTTCCAGTTCATCCGGGTTTACACCTCTTACCAGATACATATACAAATCTCAGATTACAAATGAATTTCTACTTAATTTATAAATCAGATTCGTGGTTTACAAAACCCCATGTTTATACCCTTCAAATCCCAAAACGACTTTCTTTAATTACTCACATCACATGAATATGAATTAAAATATAAATTAAATGCTACAGCAAGTTAACCACTTGCCTTTGGGTTCGTAGAGTCTAATTTTTGGAGTTGTGAATGCCCAAGGTTGAAGATGACTCCTTTGTTTTGGCTCTCCTTTGATCCTCAAATTTGCCTTTAACTGCTATTAGGGTTTCCTAAACCACTAAGTCTTTTTATAAAACTCAATTCAGTTGTTCCCTAATTCCTTATGCTTGCTTAATTAGTCTAATCCCGTTTTTTTCCTAATGGGCCAAGCCCAAGTGACCCAAATGTCCCCGTGTTGGCCCGGCTATGTCTGAAAACGTCTTTGACCCGTTTACTACTCCCGGGTACACTTTCCGACTATCTCGGCCCATTCAAACTGAACCATACACTCAGAATTGGCATCCTAATTAGTTAATGAAAATCCTTATCTCACACCCAATTTAGTCTATACCGACTCCCGGTTGAGATAAGTTCATACCCTGTCATTAATACCCGAAATGGCGTAATAAATTATTACTATTTACTTAGTAAATAAATTTCCTTAATTATTAACCATTCACTCCTTGATTAATATTTAAATGTTTTGCCATAATTAATTCACTTAAATTACAGGACACAAGTAATTTAGAATTCCCAAATTAATTAAATATCAAATGCAAAATCCACCAAAAATACGGGGTGTTACACATGTTTAGGATTTAATTGAGTTAAACTGAGTTGAATTGTATAATTTCATAGTTTGAACGCAAGCGCACCTCTACAGTTGCATCGGATGATTATGCACAAAGGTACCAGGGCATATAGTCGATTCAATCAACCATCTGGCTATTCTTTCTCATCCTTGTAAGTATAGTAAATAGACTGTATCCCAACTAATTGTAAATGGAGTCTGGACAGTTGGGATCGGAGTGAGGGTGGTGAATAAGTCATATGAATATAAGGGGGTACCAATTAGGGTGAGGGTAAGAAAGACGGAGCGGTATCCCCCTCATCCACTACTTTCTCCTTGGCATTCCTGAGTTGCACCAGCATCGACCTTGAAGATCTTGCTTAACGAACAAAAAAATTTTATTCAATATTTTTTCAAGGTTGTCAAACATTTCGTCATCATTGGTCTTCATTTCGTCGACCTTGCTTGCCAATCCACCATTGCTCGACGCAATCCCAGTGAGCCTCAATTTCCTATTTGAGAGCTAACACCCTGAATACGACCTTTATGATCCCACTCGTGAACTTGTATTAGTGCATCCATAATCAGAGATTCCTTGTCGACATCACTATGTGCACGCATATTTTTCTTCCACGTTTTCCATTGATCCCTTGGTTCTTTCAATGTGGAGTCGCATGCTTGTGGGGGATATTTGAATTGTTCATGTCAAACAAATAAAAAGTAAAAAGAAAGTGAATTAGTAGCATTTAAATTATAAAATAAAATATAAATATTATTGAGTTAAGCAACTACCTGTAATTCCCCCCAAATGACCATCTTAAAGCTTTTATGGCATCATCCTCCAATCGGTGTACTTGGCGAAAATAATTATTTTGAGCAATTAGAAGGCCCTAGATTGGAAGACCATTTTTTATCCACTAGGATCCCCAACTTACGCCAATTAGGGGCCTATTACTAGATGAGCCCTCCTCATCGTTGCTTCCCTAACGCCCTGATGAAGACATATCCTGCAAAAATTATTATTAGTGGAAACATATATATAAGGACATGATTTAAAAATATAAATAATGAATTAGTTTGACATATTTACTAAACTAAATTAACGACATTAGAAGAATACAAATCCATATCATCAACCAAACTAAGAATTATTTCAAATAATTGTAATACTTATTACAAATCTATGAATTGTTTCAAATTCGGGTTATGCCACGGAATTTGAAATAATGCTTAAACTTATTAAAATCCAAATTAACATATTCACTAACCAACCGACAAATACTGATTCAAATTCTGAAATACTAATCAAATCCAAATGAATAAAGCATTAAACTGTCATCCGATAATAATAAAGCACTAGAAGAATACATGTCCATATTATAAACCAAACCAAGAAATGTTTCAAATAATTGGAATTCTTATTACAAATCTAAGAATTGTTTCATATTCGGGTTATGTCATGAACTTTGAAATAATACTTAATAACTAAAATCGAAATTAAAATATTCACTAATTAAACAACAAAGATTGATTCAAATATCCCAAAACTGATCAATTTGAACTGAATAAAGCATTAAACTATCATCTGATAATAATAAAGCACTAGAAGAATACAAATTAACGACATTAAAAGAATACAAATACATATCATAAACCAAACTATGAATTATTTCTATATTTTTGGAATACTTATTGAAAATCACAAAATTATTTCAAATTCGGGTTATCATCCAAAATGAATTGATATTCGGTAGGAGAATCAAAGTCATCCACACTACAGGTTTGATTCTTTGGGGTGTGTAAGACAATTGACCAAACCTCATTTTTAATAAACTCTGAGTAAAACACTTTCTTGACCTTTTGAAAAAACACAAACAAACGACTCATCGCTCACATGCTAGTTACTACACATCTTAGACAAGTAAACCATGACCAAATTGGTACCTGGATCAAATTCAAAATCATTTTTATCCGCAACTCTTACCCAATCATAGTAAAACACAACCTCTTTTAATATTATATAGTACAATTCAAATATTTTCTGAATGACACCTTAGTAAGTCATTTCAACTTCAACGAGATTTTTTTATCTTTCGCACTCGCTTGAAAATAAGTAAGATCCTTATTTGAAATGTCTGAGTTCAGTATAATTGTATTTTCCTCGTACACCCTTGCACCAAATACATAATCATTCAATCGACAATTTGTGTACTCATGTTCCATGAAAATGGATCTATTGGCTAGACAGGCAAGTCTTGATGTTGCATCACCAATATTTAAAAGATGAGATTGAGAATTTGTAGTGAGAACTTAATGGATTGATTTATATAACTAAATGTCCCAAATACAAAAATCAATTTTTTTACAAATCTTTAATCTTTGATTAAATTAGGTTTCCATACAAATAGTGTCCAAATATATAATTTCATGTATCAAACCAAACATGCATGCACATGGAGATGGGGAAAAATCCCTTTTTAGGGAAAAACCTTCATTTGGGACTTTAAAATGTTTTACAAGACAATCGAATTACAGACTACTTAGACCAACTAACTATAACATGCATTCTTCATAAAAACATCTACAGAAAATGGCTCAGTCCAGAATCGTCCATAGGTAGAGGTCTACCCTTAGTCTCCACCGATCAAACTTTCTTCCTTATTCAACAGTGATCCTCCGAGTCACAAGTTCAGCTATTGACAATCCTCTCTACAAGGTGTATCTAAGATATAAAAACTTTAGGGTTTCAAAAGGATTCACAAAATATTTGGGGATGTAAAGTTATGAATCCAAAAAGTGTTTAAAAACACAAAATATGAAAACTTTTGAAGAAGATATGCAGGTTTCATTTTTTCAAAAGTCCCATGAAAAATAGAGTTCAAAACAAGTATTTATAGACCTGACACAAAATTTAAGGCAATGGCTCGTTCGAACGAAAATCAATGTTGTTTGAATGAGAAAGTCAGTTCGTTCAAACCAGAAAGCTGTGTCGTTCAAATGGCAAAGGAAGTTCTTTTGATGTGTACATCTAATGACCTTCTGACGAGAAGTCACTGTGAAGTAAATATCTAACGACCTTAATGGTTATTTCCTTCGAACAAGCTTTAATCTCGTTTGAACAAGTCCAATTTCTTTTTGAATCTTAAAAATCCCTCCATAGTTTTTTTATAAAACATACATCCCAAATATAAATATGAATAATTATGAACTCCTAAAAGTTATTATACCTTCATGAGATGTAGTGGAGTCTTGAATTTGGATACGTTGAAGTTCAGTTTGACATGTTGGTTTGTAACGGGATACTCCAAATATGCCAAAATGAAAAAAAAAGCCTAAGTTATGAGCAACTTCAGAATATTTGCTCTTAAAAATCTCCCCCTATGGATATTCCAGTACAAAACTATACAAAACTAAACCAAACCCTCTATGAAAAAACATCATAATACCCTCCCAAATCCTAGAAATGGAACGATATAGTGAAACTTTGTCTTCAATCTCATGTTGTTATTTCCTTGGGCAACTTTGCCTTCATCTAGTGTAATTTCTTCCATAGATTCCTACACACATGAAGCAAAGAAAATACCATGATATATAGAGTTTGAAATAAAATAAAAAAACTCGTAATGCGTTCTCCCCCATAAATAAAACTCCTCAAATCTCCCCCATACTTTGTTCTCCCCCTTTTTATCCGAAATAGACAAAGGGGTAGAATCTAAATATAAAGTGTAAAGCATCACATATAAGAAGTAAGTCATCATCACAAGAATAAGAAATAATGCACGGGTAATGATAATCTCAAAGGCATAATCCACTATTTATTTTAATACATTTCAATTTTTCTCAAGTATGAATTTTACAAGCACAACACACCATGAATTAACACAAAATACCCGAATCATGAAAGCGTAATATAGGGGTGTGAACATATTCCATAGGTTAATCAGCATGGACAATCATCACACAAGTGCACTAAGGATTGAGATACTACTGATGAAAGATCTTATGTGCAAGTATTGTGAACTCGTGTGAAATTGACTTAACTAATCAACATATCAAGAACAAAAGTTATTCTCACACTAATGACACCAAAACTATTTAATGTTTTTTGAGATTTATATAGTTTGTGAAAACCTATTGATCTTTAAATTAACTCCCTCAAAATCTCAAATAACTAAGAATACTCTCAGTTATTTTTAAAAAGTAATGCTCATATGTAGCGAAGCATCCATGTATAAAAAATTGGCCTAACACTTATGTTTTTATGTTCCTCTAATATTTTTAGGCTCTTTTCATTAATAATGGTGGATTTTAACACATAGGCATTTTATCTTTTATAGTCCATTTTCATAGCTTAACATTTAACAACTTTCTAGAAAAATTATTTAAATCCGGGCAATGGTTCTTATATGCACAACATTTTATCTCGTTATTATATTTCGTTCGCTTTAAAGAAAAATTGAGATGAGCACACGGTGTTTGACAAGTGATAGGTTAGTGAAATGTTCAAACAAGTTTGTGCACGTGTGCATTAAAGGTGACTAGTAGTCAAACATGTAGAAAGTAATCATCAAATCACAACGTAATGACTCCACACGTTATTTAGCACATAAATGAAACGATGTCATGTTTCAAACACTACAAACAAAGGTTAAGTGGATATGGAATGAATGGGTGATTCATAAATCTTAAATGTTCATCCATATACGGTAAAAAAAAAATACAAAACTCTTTTTGGATTTTTCAAAATTTTTATCAAAATAAAACCTCTTTTTCACCTATCTTAAAAATCGAAATATTTTTGTATTTTTCAAACTTTTTAGAAAAACAAAAATCTTTTTGGATTTTTCTGAAAATATCAAAGTGAAAAATATAAATACAATGATAACATAAATCTAGAAATAGGCATGGAAGATATGAACATGAAAAGAACCCTATTCAAGAAACAAGTCTCAACTTCAATCATTAGGCTCGAAGGATTTCTAAAAAGGATATGACATCCTAAGAAATTCCTCCTTCAAATTTTGTGAAGTTATTTGTACACCACTTGCTCTTGAAAACTCTCAAAAATATCTCAAGTGATGTGCGGGACCATGAGGAATAACATGTGTGGGAGTGTGCATGGAAACTCGTGTGGGAGCATATCGAGGAACACACATGTGAGAAACTCCCCCTTTCTTGAAACATAACTCTATAAGGTTGCCTCCTTATTTGCAATGGGTACAAATATAAATGGGCTTGGGTCCAACTTGCACAAAATGTCTAGGATGATATCTCCTAGGTGGGTTAGATCGAGGGCCATATGGATCGCGAAATGGCAAAAAATTCCAAAGTACATAATCACAAAATGGCAAAAATATTGTTCTCAATCCACGTCTTATTTAACAATATCAATCTTAAATCCAACTCTAATTTCAATTTTTTTTAAAAAGAACTGGAAATACAATAATGAAAATTAATTCTTAAGAAAATATAGTGACTAATGAAGTTTACTATAATCCACGATCTATCATGCAATAGGAGACAGAATTGGATATAACATATGAACTTATTTAATGTTTAATGGATAAAACATACAAAAGCACATGCCTTATACTTGTAATAAGTAATAATAAATCTCAACTCAGATAAACATAAGACGTAATTATTACAAACAAGACATAATGTAATTGAAACTATCACAATTCAAATTTTGTAAACAAAGTTGTTAAACTCTTAATCATTCATCAAACAACTGGTAAGGTTTTGATCAACCATCCCAACTATAGAAAATAAACTAAATCAACTTAAACTATTAATGTTGGTGCCAACCTACATTCAATGATGGTTTGATAAATGTGTTGGACATCAAAATTTCATTTTTTTTCACGCAGTCATACATGAATTAGAACTTCCCAATAAACTAAGAAAATATTACAATCATTTCAGTTCACTATCACCACTAAACAAAAAAATAACAAACATTTGAACTGAGATATATGATATAAATTATCTTAACACGTGATTAATCTCGACTCATTGATCAACATGATTGTAAACAACCACGGATTAAACTTGAATATCTTCGTTTGTTTTACACAAAATCAACCAAGGATTGTAATTATTTCTCCTCAGTAAGTTTGGTACTTATGTTAGCTTAAGAGAAGCTAATCACAAAATCAAATTTCGCTACAGTGTATTCTTTAGCAGCCAAATCTGAATACCTGCTACTCCTCTACTTCATTCGAGTGTTTCAACTCTTCAAAAGCATCAATACATCGTTCTTTCACCTTTGGCCCACCTTTTATACATCATTTAATCCCACCCCCTACTTCAATTTCTTTTGTTTCAAATACAACTTTACTCACTGCTACAAAGGTTTTTAATGTTCAATGTTGCTCTATTTCAACATATGTTGTTGCTATTACAAAGTAATTGCAAAACTGGATGTTGCTTATACAAAGTAGCTATTGATTAAACTAAATGTTTCTATAGTACAAAGTATGTTGAATGTTTCTAGTACGAAGAAAATAATAATAATAATAATAATAATAATAATAATAATAATAATAATAATAATAATAATAATAATAATAATAATAATAATAATAATAATAATAATAATAATAATTGCAAATCAAAATGAAAGAGGCAAACTAATTACATTGCAAAGTAAAATTATGAGGAGCAAAAATATCATTGTCATTTTACAATCTTGATCTCCAAAAAGTAAAATTAAAAACCTTGAACATACCCTTTTGCAAACGGATCCCGAATGTTGTCCAAACATGCGTCCAAAACTGATAGCCAAGCATAAGAAGTCTTAGAAAGCATATAATATCAAGATGAAAAGATTACTAAAACTAATAAGATGAGTGCTAAAAGTTTACAAAAAATGAAGCTCATGAAGTACTAATCATATAAATCACATAGGTAAGTCCATGAAGTAATTTAAAAAGGAATAATAAATTAAAACAAAAGAACATGCTACTTGAGCTTTCATTCGAGAGGGTTTGAAAATTCATCATTAGTAAACAACAATTAAATAAAGAAAAGTAACCAAAAAGTAACATATTGAAAGAGTGTTAAAACTAAAAATATGAGAACACAAATAATTATAGTGAAGTGTTGTGGATTAATCCTCTAGTAATGAGATGACTAAAACTAAAGCAAGAAAACTTATTTAAGAATTGACTTTTATTTTAAGAATTGACTTTGTGGTGACTATATGTAAGGAAATAGTCTACATATATTTAAATACGTAAGTATCAATCCTGTTTATGAAAGTTTCTTGTTACACAAATTAATACTCAAGCATAATCGACAAAGGCACAACAGAGGTTTCCTAACATGTGGTACTCCATAAATATATAAAAAGTGGAGGATACCAGGGAAAGATGTTTTCCATGTAAATGGTGATGAGGCATAGTATTCCATTATATAAATATAAAACATAAATATCACAACTTACTAATAAGGATCATCAGGGAGAGCCCCTAGATTTTGGGTGGCCAAGATGAACTTTTGAAATGGGGCCACGTATAAAAAAATTGCTAAGAATCTATAGAGAAAAAATTGATGCTTAACAATCCCCATTACCCTTGTTTTTTTTTTGTTACATGTTCTGAATCTCTCGATGGATAATCCAAAGAAGTGTTAAAAATAAAGTAACAAAAGAAGGATAAACATTTTAGCTGAACTCTTCCTGTACATAATTTCATAAAGATAAATATTAGCAAAATGATATGCCCTGATGCTTCAACCTCTACGAGAAATACTATTAAAAATATGTAATGTCCAAAGTTTAGGATCAACAATTCATTATCATAAGATAAAAATTCAATCAACAAAGACATAACCAATAGACCATGTAATTATTTAACATCTTTTTTCAAAGTAAATAAATATAAAATAACATCACAAGCTTTAGCACGACATCCATTTAGGAAAATAGAAGTTTAACTAAAAAAAATTGAAAAATAAATGTAGGATTGAGTGGTTAGTGTCTGGAGAAACAAAACATTAACTGAAATGTTAATAAAATGATCCAAGAATACTAATTTATTTACTCATTAGCGCAGATTAGTGTATGTTTTTCCCATCATATTACTTATTGTCACTAATTTCGAAGATGCAATATTAGAGAAATGTATACCATATAACAAATCCAACTCAAATGAAAAGGCAGATATGTCGAACTAAAGTTAAGGATAAAATAGAAAATGAAGATATAAACACCATATGAAGTTTGAGAAGAGGGAACCATGAAAAATTAAAAAAAACCTACAAAATCAAATATAAACACCATATGAGGTTTGGAAACTCCTATTTAAATAAGTTTTAGAAATCTGATGTGAAAAACAATATTAAAGAGATATGCTTGTAGATTGGGAGAGTGAAATAAGAACCAAAATAATCTTCATTTAGAAGGAAAAAAACTCTTTTGAATCCAAGAACAACCAATCCCCATTTTAAAAATCTTCTTTTAAAACCAAAAATGCACTATTATAAGTAACTCTAGGAAAATAACTAACTAAAAAAATTTGGAAAATAATTTTCCAGATCAAACACATTTCCAGAGAAAAATTATACTGAAAATTTTAAACCATTAGAGTAACCTACTTACTACCTACAAACCAAAACAAATACAAATATAAACCGTAAATGTTGAATTTGAAATCTCTATTATGGATTTGAACCTTAAATTATCAGACCCCAAAATTTGAAATACAAATTAGAGAAAGGGTTTTAACTAAGAGACCTAAGACTCCTAAAATCGAATAAACCATACTAAAATACAAAGACAAAAATTTGAAACCCAATGTTTTGAACTCTGGGAGATCTCAACCAATTACATTATATATTTGTATCGAGAATCATGAACATAGAACCAAAACCCATAATGTTTAACAAAGATAATCTTAACCCACAAAATGATGGTGAGAGAGAGTAAACCTAAAATATCTAAATGCCAGAGTAAAGAAGGGACAAAGTTTGGAGAAAAGAGAGGGTCAAAGATAAATAGGTTATATCAGATGGTGTTTTAAGAAGTAGTGGGAGAGAGAATCAAGAGTGCGTGAGAATGTATAGTACCTGTAAAAATCACACCCAAAAATTTCAGTTCTACAAAATAAACATGAAACCCCATATATCAACCCAAACAAAAAAAGAAATGTAAACCAAAAAACCTATTCTAGGGGATACTGATTAGAAGTTAGAGTTTGTGCATGTGGTAATGAAAGAGTCGAGAGATGGATTCACAATGGGTTATGAGAGAGATTCAATGCTTGGGAATAAGAGAAAGTGTGTTTGAAATAAAGTAAAATGGGGAAATTTTTTTGGCGGGACATGTGAAATGTTTAGGCGGGGTAAAATATTTGGGGTTTCAATCACGGCCCTTTATTTTGCAAGGGGTAGATGTGGCAAATCTCAACTCTTATTGTGCGTTCACATTTTTTGCATTCAAAAACCATCCTATCATATCTCATATATATATATATATATATGTGTGTGTGTGTGTGTGTGTGTGTGTGTGTGTGTGTGTGTGTGTGTGTGTGTAAAGTTTTTCTTTGTTAGAAGATCTTCAAAGTGCCCATACTAGATATTAGGGGGTGAAATTATATCCCCGGCCTAGCAATGGAAAACATTTATAATCATTACAGATGTTAGTAGTCATCTACAACACTTATGAATAAATCTATACCATACGAGTTTATGAAAATTAGTATTAAACATATGGATGTGCTTAATCCATTCCTTAAAAGAACAACTATTCAATACATTCTTTTTAATAAAAGTTTTAGTGTTGTTTGTCATACCATCGCATGTGATAATAGAATATTAGATTATAAGATATATATTGAATTTTTTATCTGAAATAGGATGTCCTTGACACCTTCTCCACCTACAGCGAGTTATCCATGTGTGCGCACGAGGCGTTACGTAATTGGGATTGTGAATACTTCCCCAGCATAGTCGCCAAATGTAAGAGAGCAGTCCAAATTTGGAAAAGCACCGCATCTAGTATATTTTTCTACTTGAGCAACGTCATTGCACCTACGTATCCATATCATCATAGAATCAAAGTCTGCGTAGTTCGTGGGTCTGTACAATACATTGGAAACTCAGTTTTTAGTGGCTTTAATGCGCGGGTGCTGCCAAATTCGACTAGCCGCCTCCAAATGCAGATCTACTGTAATATGATACGTAAAACTCTTAATAAAACTATGAACTTTTCTTAGAATTTTATGGAGGAGAAGAGTTAGAATTCATCTCCTTACTTTTCCCCCAAAACCATCATCCTACTAAATGAGGGAAACCTTCTTTTTTATTTCCAAAATACCCCCAAGTGACACATGTCATGTTTTCTATGAAACCAAGTGTCCAATATTTATGGTTTCACGTGTAACAATGTATGTGGTAATATCTTATTCAATTAGTTTAAATCATTACTAGAGTATTGTCTGGTTCGATCCATCAAACTTGGGGTATACACGATATATTAATCACGCGTAATAAAATTACTGTAGATGTAGTTCTCGGATATCAGTAAAACTTTGATAAGTTATTTCACCTCATTTTATTAAATATGCGGGGTTAATTGATTTAAGCTCCTACTACAGGGATAAATAATACTCAAAAAATTAAAATAATGAATTCAAGATGAAAATTAGATTAAAAAGGGATACGGGCTGGTTGACAATGGTCACGTATCGAGAACATTTTTATAGGGGATAAATTAATTGAATAAGGTATTATTTAATAATTTGGAGTCGGGTTTAGACTCAGGTGTTATAGGCTAGTGCTATGAGTGTCAGGCACAGTTGGTTGGAGTATTGTATATATATATATATATATATATATATATATATATATATATATTAAACATACCACTCTAGTAGGATGCTATCGGTGGAGGGTGCATGTCATGGGTGATCTCTCCTGGAGAATCTTAGTAGGTGTAGTATCAGTCCCCAGGGTCATAGATCTGTGCATGCCCACTCTATGTGAGGTTGGATTCCAAGTGGATTAATGTGGTATGATTATCACCCAATGACTTAAGACTATGACTGCCTCCAGTTACATTTACGATTTGGGTTCGGTGGTGAAATTCTGACCCGGTGGTCCAGGATGTGATGTGTTTTCCCTGGAGCATGATAACAGACTAGAGATTCGCATCGAGTGAATTATTTCTCTGAGGGATGGTGACTATATATATAGCGAGTGATATATATGTGTACTTGATGTGATATGGAAATACTTATATAAATGTGAAGAAATTATATACGAGCGTGAGATCCTAAAGTGTGAATATTGAATTAATAACCAATGAAAGTTATTTGAAATGAATTGATAAATTATAATTACAATTATGAAGAATATGTGAAAGATAATTATGAAATAAAATACGCGTGACACAAAGTAGCGTACAAACTTAAGGGTATATTGAGACTATTTAGATAGGGTAGCATAACTAGGGTGTTAAATGCATACGTTAGGTGCGCACTATAGTTGATGGGTGTAGATTAATTCATAGGAGTGAGACAAACGTTTAAATATGGAAGATTACACTGCATATTTAATAATGCATTTTAATCGCTTGCAAAATATTTTTAAAAGGTTTTGAGCTCTGACCCGAATGAAAATATTTTCAGAAATTTTAGGTGTTAAGCCACAGAGATGCCAACCGTGATTATTCTTTCTAGGTTATCGTATTTACAGAGGTTGTGGAGTTATTGCAGTGAGCTCTTTAATCTCTTCTATCTTTGAGATTCTAAATATGAATCTACCATTTGTTATTCGGGCATATCACCCATTGTCAAACTTTTGTTCAATTTTTTATAGTTCTGTTATGATGGATTTTGCGTGGGATTTTATACCAATGGTTTATTCGGTTATTTTTGATTTTATTTTATTCCAACATTCAATTTAACTATGGTGATTGTGTACTTAATTATATATCTGAATGAGTTATGATGATTGTTTTTATTTATGAAATTTTTAAAAAGTTGAAATTGACACACAGCTTAATTATATAATTGGAGGAAATTACGCTTTATAGGACCTTTACCGTTCCCTAAGCTACATAAGTTGAAATGATTAAGTGTACCACCACTGTGCATTTCGACGACATCTAAGTTTCCCAAAAATGAAAATGACTAGCGTACCCCCAAATGATAGTTCACTGTTCTTCTACCATTTACTGGCCAAAAGTTTGTTGTCATAAAGTTAAAAGTCCCAGAGATTGAAAGCTGAGCAGATGTATCTAGATAACAAAGAAACTCCTTAAAAATAATACCCAAAACTTTTAGTCGTCAAACCACTTCAATCAATAATGAAGTATTAGGGGATTTTGTTGCGACCTAAAATAACATGAACTAGTGGGACGATAACACTGGTTATCATACTCAGTGGGCCAGGAAATAACAAATAAATATGGTCTGCATTGTTATCCATTTTGTCGGTGATAACCCACATGAATATGAACATATAGTAATGTGAACAGACACGCATGGAACTCTCAATAGTCACCATGAACATGCACGTGAAGAATATCCAACTACTAAATATAACGTGAAGATGTAAATACCTAATGTAAAAATATATTCCATCTCTTCATCTTCTTACTACTATAAATGCCTCAATACCTCTCTCAGCTAGGGACAACTGAAAATAGTCCATCTAAACCCTAGAGAGTTCTTGAGAGGCTTTTACTAAACCCTAAAAACATTGTGACATTGTCCGTGTGGATGTAGGAACCCCATCATGGATGAACCACAGAAACCCTTGTGTTTTCCCCTTGTCTCTCACCTTTCTATATCTGAGCTTATAAATATTGGTTCAATTGAGTTACGACCAATATAAATCACTAAACCATATGTAAACAACAACACTAATACAATCCTCTTTGAATTACGAGTAAAGTTACTGAAGCATTACACAAGTACCCAGTAGTCAAGATAAACTTCTAATATTATACAAGAGGTTTTACCGATAGGATGTCAACTCCCTATCTAGGCTATGAACTATTCAATTGGATTAGAACTGGAATTACAATATTCTATGGTCAGGCCTAACCCAACTCACTAGAATTCATACTATGTCCAATTGATCGACATTTATAAAATATATTTAAAATAAATATACGGTATTATCACAAAACATGATTCTTATTTCAAAATGAACTTAACACCCATCCATTAAAATCTAACTACATATATAGCTTTAAGAACAAAACCCTAAAAATCTCCCACTTAGTCTTATATCCATGTGAATATGCATATAACACTCAATCCGCCTAATTGATACTCAATACTCTTAGTTGTAGAAGGATTAACCGATTGTTATCGGATGAAATCTTGGTCCCAAATTACCCACCTCCCTTTTTATCATTTTTACTACGTTATACCTAATCCCAATTCTTTTAGATCATTTTGTGGGTTCTAGATTCTCTAGAACTTTCAATCGTTCAGCTATTTACACGATATAATGGAATGGATGAATGCAACAAAGCAACCTCCATCATGTCACTTAGAAACTTCTTAAGACGTATAACCTCTTAAGTTTCCAACGAAGTGATGATAACTTCAACCGCCATAATAGAGTCATAAGTACATGATCGTTTCACACTTATCCAAATAATAACTCACCTCTTATAGTAAACATATACCCCGAGGTAGAAATTTTAGAGTCATTATCTAAGTAAAATTGAGTCTTCTTTGTACCATAATGGTCCAAAACTATTTACCTAGTAAACCAACACATTCCATCTAGTAATTTTATGGTATTTGATAATGTACTTTACTCAAGTCAAGTTCTCCATTTTAGGGTATATTGACATCCGTTGACCATGATAATGACAAAGACGATGCTGGGTCTTATATATGAAATAACATACATGAGGTTTCACACTAGCAATGTATAAGGTATATAATCCATGTTTTTTATCTAATCATGTTTCGCAAGCACTGAACATTAGATAGACTCATTTTATGAATTAAATGAATAAATCCTTTCTTGGAATCCTGCATGATAAATTCGTGATCACATCACCGATATAAGTGGCTTAGGATAAGAGCGACATATTATTTATCTAACCTAGAAAAATCTTAATCTAAAGGATGTGATCGAGTTATCATAACTTCTTCAAACCAAGTTATATGGAGAACCACATTCTTATGTAATATAATATACTTAGATCGTTCCTGATTAGGTTAATATCACCAATGTGTTTTACTTGAAATACCACCACATTTGCATCATTCTTCTCATAGAAACAAGTATTATGAATCATTTGATTAAAACCCAAAAAATGTATTTCATGATCAATCAAAATGTTCCAAGACTTTAATGTCAGATTAACTCCATAAATGGAATTGTCAAGCTTACATACTTTGCCTTCCTGAATTCTTACTATGAATACCTTGGGTTGCACCATATAAATGAACTCATCAAGACCACCATTCAAGAGAACGGGCTTGACGTTAAAAGAGCCCTGTTATACTTTAGCATGGCTCTTAAAGAGAAGGTTATATCATAGTCTATTACTTTTCTTTTTGAGTAAACCCTTTTGCAATAAGACTTGACTTAAAGGTTTCCATCTTTCCATCATTTAACTTATTATAGATCCACTTGCATTTCAAGGGTTTTATCCTATCATCAAGTCTACCAGCTCCCTAGTCTTATTTCAAATACACAAAATCCATAGAATCCTATCATCAGTCAAAGATAAAAGTCACTGTCTTAGAATGCCTTATTGTAGTTCACGGGGCCTTGTTTGTGTTCCCTTAGGATTTAAAGAAACATTCACCTAAACGAGTAACATATCAATGTGTCATATGATTCTCTGACTATGATGTAGTTCCAATTGCATTCTACTAGAAGTGATATGATAAGCACACTAAAGTGTTTAAATAAAACCCCAAATAGACAAATTTTAATTGTTAATTCTCAGTAAAAATGGGTCTTACGCGCATATATGTTTATTTTGTTGGTCAAATGCCTGTTGCAGTGTTTAAAGCATAAACTCAAGACAAAATGCATCACATATGCAGTTAAATGAGGTAAACCCCAATCCCCGTACCTATTACCCTTTACCCTAATCGAGCCCTGACCTCCCTTATCCTTTCTCGAGCCTCGCATATTTTTAGTTTGCAACTTTTATAAATTTTAGATTTTTATTTGAGTCATTTATAACTTTAATAATTTATTTTAGATTTTATTTTGAGCCATGTATATTTTTAGTATTTATTTGTGCGTCGGCTATTTTTATACATTTTTATACTGGTGTGAGTTTTATTTTTATTTGATTTTTAGTTTTTATTATTACTCTAGTTTTATTAACATTTTATTTTATTAGGTTAATTTAATTATTTTATTTAGAGTCGTTTTTTTAATATGTTAGAATTTTATTTAGTTTGTAATTTTTATAGATTTTATTCTTTTTAGTTTTATTGATTTTACTTTTTAGTTGTGTCTTAAACATTTAGAGAGTTTTATTTTAGGTGCACACTAAGAACACAGACACACACACACACACACTCTAACCCATCCACCTTACCACACCTTAGGCTACCCCATCCTCTTCTACCTTCCCTCACATTTCTCTCTCCTCTCTCTGTTAATGCCATTTCAAGACCCACCTTCTATGCCATAAACCTTAATCCACAAAAAAATAAAACAACTTGCAGAACCATAACCCTGACCTCGACCCGAAGTCAATACACCAAACCCACCATACATGTCTTGCCTTCAATCAACACCAAACCCAACTACCTTTACCAATTAAACCGCTGAATCTCCAACTTCCCTACTTTTCGCTATCCATAGACACAAATCGAACCACATGTAATGCCTAGAGACGAACCTCAACTATCCAAACTTGACCAAACATATAAACCTAGATACTCCATGAACCACTTGCTATCCCCCACTCTAAATCGTCTGTGGCCACAAACCTCCATAACCCAAGCTCACCCTTTGAACCCGCGACCCTGCCTAGGCAAACTCGAAACCCACTTCTTCCCAACAACTTCGAGCTTATACCTTCATAACCTGTAGCGACCCACCTTCCTTAATCTAGCATACCCCAACTCAATGTTGAACCCTTTTTTTCACATGTAAAAAAACTTTATACCTTTTATCCCTTTTTTTTCCAAAAAACGCCCTCATCACTCCATAGTCTCATTACCCTCACTCTATTTACCCTAAATACCCCTCACACCCCCACTTCCCATATGTAGACTTATCACTCCCTTATTTACCCTCATCCTTATTACACTAAATACCTATTTTAACCCATAAAACCTCTCCATGCACAAATTACCCCTAAGCTCTGCTTGCCCTATTATAAAAGAAGACCGAAGGCCTATTTTTTAAAAAAAGTAGAGACCATAAGTAGGGTTTTAGAGAAGAATAAAGATAGAAACTCCTTTGTAAATATTTTTCTTATTTCTTTTATTTTCCTTTAGACAATTTATGAGAATTAATTATTGAGGGATTGAATTATATTGAAGAGCAAGAGTTCGAGAGAGAAAGTAGAGATATTTTTTAGGTTGAAATAAATTTTAGTTTTAGGTAGTTATTTTATTTTTATTTTTAAATTTAAATTTAAATTGAGGGAATTAAATTGTAGTGAGTTTCAAATTAAGTGAAATTTTCATTTATATTTTTGTTGATCACTCAATTTAAGGGTTGTATGATTCTCATTCAAAGGCTAGAATTCAATTGGATGTAAAGAGATTTTGTTTGATTTCTTTCCTCTCTACTCTTATATTTTAATGCCTTTGATTATGATATTTAATATCATGTTAGACTAAAAACCCCTTTCAAGGGGTGGGACGAACCATTATTTAATACTATTTTAATTAATTAATTTGTTTATTTGAAATTCCCTTTGAATGTTAATTTGGATCCTTCACCTTTCAATTTATGCCTCGATAGAGGGTAAATGACTTTCGAGAGAAAATTGAAATTCGAGATATAATATCCATTATAGAATCGAACTAGAGATAGGGGTTTCTTCAGTGTGGTATTATTCCTTGAATATCGACTTTAATTTTTTTTTCTATCATTTATATGAAGTATGATTAATTGATCATAACGAGTGATTTATTAAAATGAGTGTAAATCTATTTTCTAGAGTTATGGGGGTCTGAGTTTAATTTTCTTAAAGGTTAGTGTTAAAATTGCATTTTTTACAAGAGTTGACTTGTAATTTCAATACTAAATTTGGAGATTTCAATTGAGTAAATTAATTAATTAGATTAACTAGAATATGT
Source organism: Sambucus nigra (assembly GCA_949130495.1). Classification (NCBI taxonomy): domain Eukaryota; kingdom Viridiplantae; phylum Streptophyta; class Magnoliopsida; order Dipsacales; family Adoxaceae; genus Sambucus; species Sambucus nigra. The sequence goes on along the minus strand of OX422217.1, from coordinate 55,268,689 downwards.
AGTGTAGTCCCATTCCTTGGTTGTTCTCACTTTATCCCTAATTTTAGTGTTTTATTTTATTTATCTTTTTTAGTCACTTAGTTTAGTTATTTCACCATCCCCTGAAAATTATTTTTATATTAAAAAATCCATAAAAAATATAAAACAAAGAAAAAGTAAAAACAAATCTAGAAAAAAATAACTAGAAAAATGAATTGCATGACTTATCTTGTGCTTCACTACTTAGAGTTCGATTGACCCCCTTACTTACCGCTATGCAATTTTATATTATGTTTGTAGGTTTTTAAGGATTTTTATTGGAAAGGCTATTCTACATTGACACACCAAAAATCTTTTCTAAAAAATGGCGTCTGTAGAAACCCCATTCTGTTACGTCCTAACTCTCCTTAGGTCCCTAGTACCTCCCTTCATCACTGCAAACCCAGTTCATACCCCGAGTACTGAACTAGAAGCCATCGGGCACTCCCAGGCTCCGTTTGACCAAAAATTCAAACTCTTCAGCTCGACCGAGGCTGAATGAATTTTCGAGGGTCCCTGAATCCCCTTTCCAACGGTCCTTCCCATGCGCGATTCCGACTTACCATGCGGACAAACAATTCGTTTGCATCCGAAACTTGATCCGGAGGCCACCGGGCACTCCCGGGCCCTTTTTGACCTCAGCCAACTCTTCAACTTGACCGAGGCTGAATGAATCTTCGAAGGTTACTGAATCCCCTTTCCAACCGTCTGTCCTATGCGCGATTCTGACTTACCATGCGGACGAACGATCCGTTTGACTCCAAGAGGTTATCGAATGCTTCCAGGGACCAGTCGACCAAAGTCAATGTAATACACCGTATTTTCATGGCTTTTAAATTTAAGGATTTATTAAATTTAATTGAGATAAATTAATTTAATTTTAATCTGAAATGTTGTTTTAAATATTTACTAGCGTGACAAGAGTTAGTAATTATTGGGAATATATTATTAGTTGCATATTACTGGATGAGTATAGTAATATATGAGATTCACGTGTGAATAACATGACAATTGTGGAAATTTATGTCGGGACGCGCCTGTGTCGTGTCGAGACTAAATGTGAATTAATAAAAGTGAATATTTTATAGGTTGTTCGTATGGTCATTTTTAGTGCCCCAACGCGTCCGGAAGGGTCGAGATAGCCAGAAAAGTATCCATGAGGGTTTGATTTGGGTCTCGGAGCGTTTTTAAGCCTAATTAGTACCCCTGGAGGGCATTTTAGCCATTTTGTATTTTTGGGTAATTAAACCCACGAAAATTAAAGGGGTTATATCAAATGTTTAGGTTATCTCTTAGGGTTAGATAATTCAAAACACTAGAACGACCATTGTAGAGGAGAGGAGAGAGCTCTCAAGGCATTCAAAGGCTCAAAACTCATCCGTTTACATCGCCGCCACCGCCAACGCGTAGATCGCGAGACGGGGAACGCAACCACACCAAATTCAACACAAAACCAGATTTCTGAAAATCCCAGGCAAGTGTTTATCTTGCTTATTTCGTTGATGCATCATCCATATTAGTTTAGGAGTTATTAGGATGAGATTTATGGACGAAAAACCCAATTTGAGATGGGAAATTTTCATTTAGTGATGATTTATATGATATTCTGGAAACCCTTTGTCATGTAAAGGATTAAGAGTTTGATTAAGAAAAGAGTTCTAATCAGATACAAACACTAAAACATTTATTCCGGACGATCGGACTGTTGGAATCGGATGAAATTTTACAGAGAATTAGCTGAAGACAAGAGGAAGCTATAGAAAAAAATTCAGCTCGATCGGACCGTTCAACATTTTTTAATATTTTTTTTTGCTAGACAGTTTTATGTTTTGAGGACTCTTAGAGATAATAAAATTTCAATTAAAACTCCATTTTAATTCCGATTTCGAAACCGTTTGAAATTCTCATCTTTGAAAATAAAATTCAAAATCCTTTAGTGTAAGGCGAAATCTATTTTTTTGGGATATTTTGCATAAGGGATAATGTAAGTATATATTAAGGGGAGAGACACGTAAGAGAGAATTACGTTGGAACATAAATGGATATCTACAGAATTGTACATTTAGAAGAATAGAGTCCATGAGGGTTACGTAGTAAGTTGGAAAAACCCTTCGAATTAAAGTTAGAAACGAACCATTATACTCACTGTTCTAAAAAACCCGAAGAGGCTCCGCCTAGGCACGCCTAGGCTAGAGGCCTGGGAGAAACGCCCCGCCTTAAAATTTTGACGCCTTATTCTTGGTAAAACCCTTGAGGCATACTTTCTCTCTAAAAACAACAATGCTTTAGTGAAACAATATCGCCTCTTAAAGATTTTTTTACAAACCGGATCATTATCTCATCCAAAATAATCAAATAGTATTTTTATTTGCAAATATTAAGACATATTTTTGGGATATGTACAAGTTTAGTATTTTAATAGCCTTGTTATGGTTAAAAAATATTAAAATATATTAAAAAGGCCTAAACGCCTTTTCACGCCTTTTTACGCCAAGGCCCGCCTAGGCTTCTAAGGCTTAAGGCTTGGCCTCCACGCCTCGATCACGCCCCGCGTTTTTTAGAACCTTGATTATACTTGATAAATAATAATGGGAAAATAAGGATAAATGTTGTGAATGTGGGTTATTGGATAAACTTAAATTGATATAATAAAAGTGGTATATTTATATGATTGTGTATGCATATATTAGTACTTGTGAAAATCATGCCCGCGCTACTTGCTATCCCTGAGGTTTCCGCGCTGGGACGATCTTATCTCGTGTGCCTTATGGGGGATATTGACTCGTACCCTAGAAGATAGAAATCCTAGGTACAGGCTATCGAATCGGTAGTCACTGTCCTAAGAGACGTGAGGGTTTGTACTGACCTCTTGGACTTGGAAACTATGCTTCGCCTCAATATTATTTGTGTATGTATTTATACAGTTCGAGAGTGATCCCGAACTTGTATTCCCTTTAGTACGATTGATACGGGGATTGGATAGCAGAGTATGCCCGCACCATAATTTTTATGTGGGGTGTCACAGGTGGTATCAGAGCATCAGGTTCTAGTGTCCTTAGGATCTGTACGGCTTATTATGCTTTCAGCATTGCTTTGTTTGTTATAGAGCCCTATGTTTAGGATTGTCGATTCCTTTGACGAGATTTCGCTCTCCTGCTATAATGTGTATACACTAGTGAATTCTAATTTCGTTCGGATGTGTGCGTGTGCGGAGCGATGACCGATGTCAGAAGAGGACCGTTAAGCGTACATCAGGAGGCAGGGCTCAGTTGAGATTTTGAAATACATCCGAGGATGATGACTGTAGTCGAGGTCACCTCCATTATGGCATGAGAAGCCACGACTAGAAAGGTGACTAAGGTGCAACAATGATTTTCAAATGCTGTTATAGTCAAATGAGGTGCGAGGGTAAACATACCCAACGTATTACAAAAAAGTGTAGAGACTCCCAGTGGGAAATTTTAGGAACGCGAAAATTGTATGTGTTTAGCAAAGGAGGTAAAGTATCCAAAGGCTTAAATATAGGACGGAGTGTGGAAAACTGAAAGTGAAAATTTAGAGAAAATTTTCTTGGCTTTCGGGACGAAATTATAATGGTTGGAGTCAACCACCAATTTTAGAAGTGGAATGCTATGCCTATAGAAGTACCTTAGGTACTGTGTTGACCGTATGTTCCTTCCTCAACTGTTCGGGATGAGAAGCAAATGTGGTTCTGAACTCATCGCAGGAGGGCACGACAGAAGTCCAATTGTGGATATGAATCCTAATGGTTAGAAAATTTTGTATCGAAAGAGGTAGATACTAGTGGAGGAAATGACTCTAAGTGGGAGACCAACTTGTAATAATAGTTGATAATACTCGAGGAGGAAATTCTTATGGACGACCGATTCAGAGGTTGACGATGTCATATTTTGTCAATATAGATGATAACGCTTCTTTATGGGGGAATTTAAAGGAATCGAAGAATTTAGTCGAGAATAAGACTGAATACAACGGTGGTGGTATAGCACCACAAAATGATATGGATACACATCAGGAAAACCATTTAAATGCTTCAGATAGTTAAATTCTTACCAAGTGATGGTAAATTCAGTAAGTACTATTATAGATAGTAACATGATCTTTATGTCCTAAAAAGCTAAGGGAACAATCGGGATGGCTAACAAGAATCGAGTCTACTAAATTCCGAGAGAAGGACAATCCTAACCTAGTTAGTAGGACAGGTGATTAGTGGATTTTGTGTTGAGCTCGCGATAATATGTTCCAAAGTGAGAAAAAGGGACAAGAATACGGTGCCAAGTAAAGGACGATGATTAAATATAATTTTGGTTTGGTTTGGGAAGACGTGTTACGTCCGAAAACCATTTGTGCAGTCAAGACAATTGCCAGGATGGATGTATAAGTTGTATCCTTAGAAGATGCGGCGTGATTATGTGACACGAGCGAGTCACCATATTTTGTTCATTGCTATATTAGCATGTGAGACGAGTTTAATTCATATCATTATAAATGTTACCATAATGTGAATATTTTTCCTTAGTATAGCGGGATTTTTCTTTGGTGCTATCCGCGGGGGATGAATGAGTATATTAACAGTGTTTTATACTTTATTGAGGTTACTCGTTGTAGTGATGCGATACACGAGTATGATATTATCTTTGTTAAAATGTTATAGAAATGGGTAGTATGATAGTGGACATTTATTGCAAGGCTATCGGAGTAGTTACATTAGTGCAACACGTTTTATTTTGGCGAGGCTTTACCTGTAAGAAGGTTGGACTCGCACTTATATTATCTATCCTAGAGACTTCGGAGGAGATAGTGGGCTCGAGATATTCGATACCAATGTATGTATAGACTTTGTCAGTATGATTCAGTATGTACCGGGATTTACCATTGAGCGAAAAGAATTGACTCGGTATTATGTTTAGCACTCCAGACTTAGTGATAGGAAGAGTGCAGTGTTATATTTATCCTTAAGAGATATGGAAGTTAAGAGTTATACCCCTAATGATAGAAAAGGGAAATTTAGAGAATTTCGATCGTATGTATCCGAGGTTTATAGAATGTAATCACAATCAACCAATACGGGAAGATAGTGAAATTGGTGAAACATTCTTTGTTAAGCATAATTACGGGAGAAATTGTAACTTTTCTGTCAAGGGACCGAATAAAGGGGTATATACTATGGACGGAGGACCTAACGGATTTCGATAATCGACAATGCTAGGTAGTAGTGTATCGGGTGGGGGGGGGGGTTCCTTGTTTGGATTTCGCTTTGCGAGACATCCCACGCATGAAACTTAGCATAAGGTTGGAAATAGGGAGACGTTTGGTCACTACTCCATGAGTTCGATACCCTTGTCGAATGGGGTTCAAGTAATTATGTATGTAAGTTGGAACTCAAATTTTGTTTTAAGGTCATTGGAGCCGAATTTTTGTGGTAGGAAAGAATTGAAAGTTATCCCCACGAGTTGAGAGTGGAACGATGATAAGGAGAATTTAAGAATTTTGATTTCTAGGGTGATTGAGAGTACCCAAATGTCATAACCGCGTACAGAACACAAGGTGAATAAAGAGTTGGAATGATTTTTAGAATGGATTATCTTGAAAGAAATTTATATTATACAAAAGAGATGACCCGTAATTATTTTGATGAATAGAGCGTTAGTGATTTATTTTGGTTGTTTTACCTATTTGGGAAAATTGTTATACTTATCTGAGGAAGGTTGAGAATTATTATTCCTCTTTTATTGTCATGGAATTTGAATGCCCTATTCCTTCTATTCCGTTGAATTTAGTTAGTCCTACATATGAGTAGCACGGCGTTCGCTCTCCCAGGGCGGTCAGAGTGTTGCAAAAATGTGGGCATCTTGGTTAACTATAGTTAAAATAGTCCGAGTCGAAGGTATGTGGTAATAGACGTGTGAAATATATGTTTGTGGGACTAGTATAATGAAGTGGAAGTGATAGAGTGGATTAAAAATCACATGAGGGGTGATAATCCATACATAAGTGTGCAATTAGAATAGAACGCCCTAAGTTGATTGGAAGGCTGTGGGAAGCCATTCAAGAATTGGTATTCCTTGAATAGAGTAGAATTTAATTATTATGAAGCACACCCGGAGCGGAGTTGTTATTAGTCAAGTGTGAGAGAGACTTGCGCATACAAAAAGTAATGATGTTAGTATAGTATAAGAGATCCAGAAGTGCGCTTCGTGGAGAGAAGAGCACGGGTCGAAACTTTCGGCATACTCCAAGGAAGGAAGGGGAGTATTATGTGTCACTTAATATGAGATATTTCAAGGGAATAATCGATGTTTAACTAGATGTAGTGAGTAGTCTCTACATGCATTGACCATAGGTAAGGTTTGGTTGAAAGAGGAGAATCAACCAAAGAATTTTGTGTTTATCGAAAATTCCTGAAATTGGAAGAGGTTGGTAAAGTCGGTAAAGTTCTTGGATGGGTTGCCATCCTCAAAACAAGATCAAGGGTTTATCCCAAACATGTGAATTAAGTAGCCGAGAAGAAAGTGATTTATATTCCTTTGGGCTGTCTTACAATATTAACTAGTATGCCCATACTTCCTTTGAAAGGAAGGATCGCGCCAGTGCATGGTCCGGCGCAGTATAAATTTCTGAATCAGGATGAGATTGGTGAATCCCACCTTTGATATGGGATTTCAGGAACCATCGGAGATAAGATTTCGTTTCGAGTAGGATGTATCACCCTTAGACAGGGAATAAGCACATGGTGATTAAAGATTAGTGGAGCCACGTGAAGGAGATTTTGGAATCTTGGTACGATGATTTCAAGAATTCTCTGTAGAAGCACTCGTACCAGTTTATCGCGTACGAGGTACTTATTAAGGTTTTGTTATGGAAGAACCTCGACTATTCTCCTTCCGTATGTTTAGAGGAGAGTAGATAATCAAAATTTTTGGATCGGTCAAGAAAATATCCGATAACTATAATGGAATTCCACGACTGTTTTAGGTAGTCAAGAGTGGTCAAATGTTCGTATGATCTTCTCAGAATGGGAATTTTGTGTATGAATAAATTCGAGTAGTTGTCATGTAGTGAGGTGAGGCCTCCTAATGATAGTGAGATAATGGAATTTATAACGTATAGACGTAACCTATTCAAATGTTGTCAGTTGGGAGTGCAATGTGAAGTGTCTCCAATGAGAATGTAAAATAATGTTGCTGTGATGAAAAAGCTATAGTGTTTGAGCGCCGTACTATGTAAATAGTTTGCGTACTGACAAGGATATCAAGAATTTTGATACCTGGTAGGCTTTATTTTCTGAATTTCGGGATGAAATTCCATTATTAGGGGGGAAGTGTGTAATACCCCGTATTTTCATGGCTTTTAAATTTTAGGATTTATTAAATTTAATTGAGATAAATTAATTTAATTTTAATCTGAAATGTTGTTTTAAATATTTACTAGCGTGACAAGAGTTAGTAATTATTGGGAATATATTATTTGTTGCATATTACTGGATGAGTATAGTAATATATGAGATTTATTTTTATAATATTGTCACGTGTGAATAAAATGACAATTATGGAAATTTAAGTCGGGACGCGCCTGTGTCGTGTCGGGACTAAATGTTGATTAATAAAAGTGAATATTTTATAGGTTGTTCCTATGGTCATTTGGAGTGCTCCAACGCGTCCGAAAGGGTCGAGATATTCACAAAAGTATACCCGGGGGTTTGATTTGGATCTCGGGGCGTTTTTAGGCCTAATTAGTACCCCAGGAGGGCAATTTAGTCATTTTGTATTTTTGGGTAATTAAACCCACGAAAATTAAAGGGGTTATATCAGATGTTTAAGTTATCTCCTAGGGTTAGATAACTCAAAACACTAGAACAGTCATTGGAGAGGAGAGGAGAGAGCTCTCAAGGCATTCCAAGGCTCAAAACTCATCCGTTTACACCGCCGCCACTGCCAACGCGTAGATCGCGAGATGAGGAACGCAACCACACCAAATTCAACATCAAACTAGATTTCTGAAAATCCCAGGAAAGTGTTTATCTTGCTTATTTCGTTGATGCATCATCCATATTAGTTTAGGAGTTATTAGGATGAGATTTATGGAAGAAAAACCCAATTTTTCATGTAGTGATGATTTATATGATATTCTGGAAACCCTTTGTCATGTAAAGGAATAATAGTTTGATTAAGAAAAGAGTTCTAATCAGATAAACACACTAAAAAATTTATTCCGGACGATCGGACTGTTGGAATTGGATGAAATTGTACAGAGAATTAGCTGAAGATGAGAGGAAGCTATAGAAAAAAATTCAACTCGATCGGACCGTTGAATATTTTTTAATATTTTTTTTTGCTAGACAGTTTTATGTTTTGAGGACTCTTAGAGATAATAAAAATTCAATTAAAACTCGATTTAAATTCCGATTTCAAAACCGTTTGAAATTCTCATCTTTGAAAGTAAATTCAAAATCCTTTAATGTAAGGCGAAATCTATATTTTTGGGATATTTTGCATAAGGGATAATGTAAGTATATATTAAAGGGGAGAGACACGTAAGAGAGAGTTACATTGGAACATAAATGGATATCTACTGAATTGTACATTTGGAAAAATAAAGTCCATGAAGTTTACGTAGTAAGTTGGAAAAATCCTTCGAATTAAAGTTAGAAACGAATCATTATACTTGATAAATAATAATGGGAAAATAAGGATAAATGTTGTGAATGTGGGTTATTGGATAAACCTAAATTGATATAATAAAATTGTTATATTTATATGATTGTGTATGCATATATTATATACTTGTGAAAATCATGTCCGCGCTACTTGCTATCCCTGAGGTTTCCGTAATGGGACGATCTTATCTCGTGTGCCTTATGAGGGATATTGACTCGTACCCTAGAAGATAGAAATCCTAGGTACAGTCTATCGAATCGGTAGTCATGGTCCTAAGAGACGTGAGGGTATGTACTGACCTCTTGGACTTGAAAACTATGCTTCGCCTCAATATTGTTTGTGTATGTATTTATACAATCGAGAGTGATCCCGAACTTGTATTCCGTTTAGTACGATTGATACGGGGATTGGATAGCAGAGTATGCCCTCACCATAGTATTTATGTGGGGTGTTATTAGAATATATATATTATACGAGTATTTAATATATTCATGAACTTCTAAAATTTGGGAAACTGCCTACTGTGTTATGGTAAGTAAGACATGTATAATGACTCAAATTGGAAATACTTGTTTTGAAAAGTATAATATGACATTTTAAAACTTTATGAATCAATAAAGTTAAAATGAGCGTTTTGGTACTAAATGAAATTATCCTTTTAAACCATGATGTTGTTAAATCTTAAATCTTGAGAGTCACCTAAGATAAGTTAAATCCTTGGGGAAAGATAGTGTGACATATGATGAGATAAACCCTTGGGGAGGTTAGTGCGATAGGAATGCACATTAGAAGAGAGGTGATAATTTCTCAAGAGAGTGTCGTACTAATATGTTGTTGCATTGGCCTGTATCAATTTAAATACTTGCTACACGAATTTTTAAACCATATACACTATCAAGCTTTGACCCGTTTCCATTTATCTTTCTCTTATATATATATATATATATGTGTGTGTGTGTGTGTGTGTGTGTGTGTATATTACAGGTGCCCAGCCACAGGGGCGTCTTGCATAGGGTCCTTTGGCAGGAACGCACTCCAGCTTAGGTGGGAGTTGCAGGCCTGTTGTTTAGACGACTTCATCCATTTGATTCTACTCCTAGCATGTTCATTATTGGGGCATGTGTCGCCCTTTCCATTTTTCAGTGGTTATTTGGATATTGTACTTCATCTATTTCTAGTATTATCACTTTGGGATTTATTATATTCTGGATGGTTTACTTTAAGTTTTATTGTTAGTAGCCAATTGTTGAATGTTAAATTATTGGATTGATTGTTTAATAAAATAAATAAATAAAACTTGAAAGGAATGTTAAAAATAGTTTTCACACTTAGCTTAATTAATTAGGGTGTTTAAATTGGAACGACAGTGATGCTAAGAATGATCCAACTGTTCACCTTGATTTTAATTTAATAAAGGAGTGATCGCCCGATATTTAATTAGGCAGGGTGTCACAGTCAACTCTCCAAACCGGGTCAAACTCTTTGGATTGTCAAAGTACATCTCCTAACCTTTCCAACGGTCTACCCCGTGCACGATTCGGACTTACCATGCTGACGAATGATCCGTTTGCGTCCGAACGATTCCCCGTCCAATGGACCGACAAATGCATCCGAGCCATATTTGACCCAAAGTGAACTCTCGAACCCAGGAGGGGTCCAAAGGAATTTCAAAGGTATCTGAATTATGTTTCCAACGGTCTACCCCATGGGCGATTCTGACCAACGGTTTTCCCTCGGCAATCGATTTTCTGAAAGGGCCTGAAACACACTGCCAAATGGAAGGTTCCAGACCCTGCCTATCGGCAGGTGCCAATAGGCAGGACCAGGTCTATGCCGATCGGCAGTGACCTGGGCCTATAAAAGGAGGCCTTCACCTCATTTGCAAATGGAGCCCAAATCTGATAAAAATCGCTCTTAGCGAATCCCAAAAACCTCTCTCGAAGGCAGCGCGATTTCAACATCCAAATCCATTTTTTACTTCCACTTTTCATCATCCTTTCCATGAAATATGGTGAATTATCCACTCTCCTCCATCATCCAAGTGCAAGGGCTTATTTTCAACATTCAAGATCAAGCTCAAGGTCTCCAAGAAGGTCCATCTTTCTCACCTTTCTCTTCAAATCCTCTTAAATTTGCAATAACTTTTTTTATTACTTAGCATTTTTATTATCTCATTTCACATATCCTAATATACTTTTTTATTTAGTATTATTGCGCATCTCTTATTTTCATATAAATAAAACCCATAAAACAAGAAAAAGAAGGCTTGCTCATAAATTCCAAATAGGGATTCTCATACTTTTCTTACACTTTTCTCATCACTAAAACACTTTTTCTTCACACACACATACACTCATAAATAAGAGATCCCCCATTTAGATTTATGGGATAAACCCCACCCCTCATTTTTTATGCGAACTACGTGGACTTTGATGCCTTTATAGGCTACGTAGGCGTCTCAAGGTAAAACCCGAGACTCGAGTCCTTTTTCTCACTTTTTCTCTCATTTTCTATCTTCTCTAAATACAATTTCCTTATATTCTATATACTTGTTCGTTGTGACGTATTACTCTATACGCGTTATCGTTCCATTATAACGATTAACGCAGGGGTAATCGCATAAATATTGTTTGCTAATATTATTATTATACCCTCCTATGGATGACTCTCTTTATCTCTTCCATGATACAAGTCGAGGATTCCTATCTCCATTATTTATATACATATGCACACATAGCACGGGGAAAAATAAAGGAAAATAGCAAATATCCATGAGAGACCGAAAGGGAGGAATAGGTTCCTAACACCTTTCCATTTCGTAACTAAGCCTCCGAACCCTTCTTGAATCATTTTGGTTTCGCATGCACTAGTATGTCTTTGGATGCCATCCTTTAGGGTGGCTTCCCCTTTTTCTTTTGTCTGTTTTGAGTAAAATAGAATGGCAAATCTAAATCTCTCCACATTTTTACACCTCATCTCAAACCACACCGGCCGAAGTGCTCCCGAGACGGACGCGCGGGACCCAAGGATCCTTCCTCCACGCGCCCGCCCGCGGGCGAGGATCGGGGATGGCCAAAGTGGCGACTCTGCTGGGGATATTATGTTTTTAGGGCTTGACTCTATTTACATGGATGCTATATTTGTTTATATTTCCCCTATATCTGCATGTTCCCCTTTTCCATGTGTATCCCATGCTTATGCTTATGTTCATTCACTTGTAGAAAATTCTCCATGAACACTTCACACCACGTGCACCTAGGATCACATATATCCCCATGTTTCACGCATCACCCATCCATACTTGGTGTACCTTTGGTACTTGTACTTTGCTCCCTGTTTGGCATAATCAAGAAAGTCAGTCTCATCATAAGATACTAATAAGAGAATCATGCATGATTCACACAATATCACCAAAGAGCATTGATACTGACCAAATTTTACCCAGTAACTGAAGTGTCACTTCGTGATGGGCGCTAGTCCGGCAGGGCGCAGTTAGCCTAAGCGATATGACTCTCACCTTCCATTGGCCAAGTAACTTCGACGTATATCGAACGGTTCCCCCGCATCGTACCGAAGTCATGACGGGAGGTATATTGCAGGGAATTCGTTCACGTATGCCGAGTATATCGAATTCGCTCTCACACATATTGTCCCCACGAGGTATATAGTGAAGCAATTCACGTACACTCTAGTATATCAAATGGCTTGTCCACACGTACCGATTGCCCACAAGAGCAAGACGTATATCGTGGAAGTCACGCAAAAGGGGGGAACCCATTTCGATTCACCCAACCAACTGCATACCCGCATATAGGTGTCAAACCCGGGACACGCACTCTAGATTACCGGTTTCAACCTGAAACTCTGTCGAAATTCTGGGTCGGACTGCCGCCCAATTTTTTGTGCATTTTTAAAACAGGACCCTATCCATGAGCCAGGTTACAAGTATAGTCGTAGCTTCGCATATATTAAAAAACCCAGCTCGGGTCCCGTCCGGCATTGCAATTAGGAGAATTAAATACAAGTGAGAACATAATAATTGTAATAATCATGCTGAGTTCCATCTCCAAAAACATTTCTCCTTTCTTTATCAAAAATCCAAAAACATTTCTCCTTTCTTTACAAAAAATCGACAAATATTTCTCCTTTCTTTATCAAAAATCCAAAAACATTTCTCCCTTCTTTTTCAAAAATCCAAAAATAGTTTCTTCCCTTTTTCTCAAAAATAAATCCCATTCTACGCCTTCTTAGGTCGATCTCAAGCCCTTGGCCTGGCTCCCTATTGGCTTCGGTCTTCAGTCAAATCACCCCAGAGTTTCATCCGCTCCTCTACTACTTCTTTCGAGTCCGAAATCCATCCAATTTCTATGGAGAATACAGATTAAGTTCCAGTCATATAGTCGAATCTGACGGCAGTCCTATCTCAGCTCGTGTCCAAGATTGATAACCTCCAAACTGAGGTCCGAGAGATGAAACGAAACCAGGTTCCTATTCCTTAAGACCCCGAGGCCCTATTCCCTCGTGATATGGGTCCACCTGAGCCTATCTGGGTTCTCGAAGAATATCATCACGCTCCATGTGCCCCTCCTGTCAATGGGCCACCGCCTGCCCATCTTTTGATGCCAAACATTGCCTAGCCTATGGATAACTTGCCTATGGTCGTTGATCCAAAAGAGGAGGAGTTGAATAAATTCAAATCGGATCTCAAGATTCTCACTAAGAAGTTCGACCAAGTTAGGACCTCTGGGAATTATGTGGAATACACCCACATGTCTTCTTATCCTAAAGAAAGGTTACCATGACAAATATCGAGAAGTTCGGAGGGAGTGGACCCTTGATTGTTCATCTTCACAGAATTCATGGTTCCATGACTCTATTAGGGGCTTCTGAAGAGGTGATGGCCCAATTATTTCAGCAAACTTTGAAGGATAGTTCCCTCCGATGGTTTTTGTCTCTCCAAGAATCCAGAATCCGTAGTTGGGAGGATGTATCTCGAGAATTCAAATCGCAGTACAAATACAACGAAGAGCTTGAGGTCACCCATCGTGATTTAGAACTACTCAAACAGAATCCTAGGGAATCGGTTTGTAACTTCATAACCCGATGGAGGGAGCTAGCAGCTACCATAACCAATCGGCCATTTGAGGAAGAACAGGTCAATATAGTGAAGAAGAACTTCTTGCCCCATGTCCGAGCGATGATGGGAGGACAATAATATCCCCACTTTCGAGCTCTCAGAGAGGCTGGAGTAGAAATCGAGGAAAGCCTGCAAGTGCTACAGTCTCAACCATCAACAACATCTCTCAACCAACCATATCATGGGAACCAGAAAGCCTCCCTGCCCCCATCCAAAGGGAATACACTGAGCTCCATGCTCCCTTCTCAAAAGTTTACCAAGCCCTGTTAAGCCGAAACCTCATCGAACCCTTGGATCCCCGTCCATTGCCAAATCCACTAACCAAGAAACTTCAAGGCCGATGCTCATTGCGCCTTTCACCAAACTGCTGGCCATACCACCGACCACTTCTTTCACCTCCGAAACATAATCCAAGATCTCATTGACCGGGGTACCATCACCCCACCAGCCAATCTTAATCCAAACACTACTCAAAATCCACTCCCAAATCATGCCAATGCCATCTTTTTAAAAGAAAACTCAGATTTCGATCCCTCAACTTAAATCACACCCATATACTCTCCTAAACCTCTTCAAATTTGCCCATATTTCCTCCTACACCCTACTAGCCTCACTGATCATGCACTGTCACTTCTTACCAAAGCATGCATCGCTGTCCATACCCGTTCTGAAAATAGAAGTATGGAATTGTCAGAGTTGTTAAACCAACTCCTAGAGTTCGGGCTGAAATTGCCCTCACAGATGGTCATCGATTACTAGAGATTCAGTACACTGTTCTTGGAAGCACAAAATTGGGCCCAAGATTCAGAAAAGTGGGTGGTACCAACCGACGAAGTTAGCCTAGATGAGGTTGTCCAGATTATAGCAGAATTATTCGAGCAAACCAATAGCATTTTTACTATCACCAAGTTACTTGACACTTTGAAGCTACAAGGGCGCTTGGACCCTTCAATCACACATATCCCCACAAAATGGGGAGACCTGTATGAAGAATCCGTTAAAGTTGTGGAATGCATTGACTTTACATGGAAAGACATAATTGTTGCCACCGGATGGGGGGAAGAATTCAAAGATTCAAGTGAAGAACAAGCTTCAGGAAGAACTGGTCCAGTAGCCGACATATGCGGGATGATATCATTTGTAAAACTCCTCGGAGAAATAAACAAAGTGGAAGAACAACCTGAGATTGATGAGGAAATGGGATTCATGTTCTTCCCTTCTTCAGCAAATCACATGACCAGATCAGGAAGACATAACCAGGTTCCAAGCTCACTACTAGAAAATGACAAAGGGAAGGGCGTTGAAAACCTTCCTATGCCATAAATGACCATCGAGGAGAGCAAGATCCTCGATCAACTAAAGAAAACTCAAGATAACATCACTCTATGGGGGCTTTTCATGTCTTCCTAGCTGCACATAAATGCTTTAATCAAGCTGCTCACTGGAACCACAGTTCCTCTTTCTTCCACACCAGAAAAATCAGTAAATCTGGTCAGATCCTTGACCTCTACCCAAATGCTATCATTTTTTGAGGAAGAAATACCCAGAACTGGGCCAAATCACAATCATTCACTCAACATATCCATCAAAGTTATAGGGAAGGCCGTGTCACTGTCTCTTGTCGATAACGGATCCGCCTTGAATGTCTGCCCACTGAGAACCTTCAAGTGTTTAGGCCTGAAAGAAAGCGACCTCGCTCCAACCTCCGCCGCTATACGTGCCTACAATAATACCCGCTGGGAGGTAATGGGATCCATAAAACTTGTAATAGGGGTTGGCCCTATAAACCCTATCATTGAATTCCAAGTCATAGATATCCCAACTTGTTTCAACCTGTTGCTCGGATGACCCTGGCTCCACAGTATCAAGGGTGTTTCTTCCTCAATCCATTAGAAATTGAAGTTCTTTGCCAATGGGAGAGTCATCACCATTTTGTATAACGACAAAAATGTCGAGGGTGCAAGCACCAGCTGTCCAATCCTTGAGATACACCACAGGTCAAATGATATGCTCCTATCATGATTCCGAGTTGAGCCACTCCTACTACCGGCAGGGGATGGTTTCAAAGAAAGTGTTTGTCTAGAATATGACCCTCATGGATATGTAAATGTGATTCATATGTCCAGAAACATGCACTTCATGACCGGACTGGGGCTAGGACAAAGGCAGCAAGGGATAATTGAGCCTATCGAACTGAAGAAATGTGACAACCCGTATATGATTATGATAAATTATATTTAAATCATAATTATCCTATGTGATATGAATAATGTGTTATTAGTATATCTAATGTTAAGTGATTATGGTTAGTATAATTCTACTTTCATAAATCATGAATTGTCGAATTATTTACGAACACAAGATTTGGTTATTTTCGATAGAAATGTTCCTGTTTAAGACTAGTTTTGACCCTTGTAAAATTACAATTGACTTGAGGTGAAAACTACATAGTTGTACATATGTGAGTTAGGGTTGTAACACAACAAACGGTACATCAAACGGATGTTCGAGTAAGAAGTTAGGTCGAAATTACGAGAAGGGGCGAATCTGTCAATTCCCTTAAGTGGTAAGTTGTCTTTTATTAAACCAAATGTTTTAATTTGATTGGATGGATTGGGAGGCAGCCTTGGACGACTTAAAACTCTCCATTAACCTTATTTATTCATCAAATAAGTCCCTAGGTTCAGTTTGAGGTGATATTAGCTTGAGGAAAGAGAGGTAGAAGTTAAGGAACAAAGGGTTACAAGGAAAATCTAGGAAAACAATTCCAAGAAAATCCTAAAGGTGTTTCCAAGGTAATATTATGTGTTAATATTGTTTTAATCTTCTATTATACTTATTTCAAAGTATATAAATCGTGAATTATTGATCCAAATTCCATCCTCCCTTGTGATAATATGTATTGGTTTATATGTGAGATAAGTGGTGTTATAGGTCATATTGCTTTGTATTAAAACCCTTGGTATTCAAACTTGAATATCTCTTTGTGTGACTACTGGAATTCATAAATTCCAATTGGATATGAAAATACACTCATATATTCATATCATATCCTAAAATTAGAATTTAACTCCTTCTGGTTAGACCTTAGTGATGGTTGTAAGTTGGTATATAGTTGCTGTTTGTATATTTCATTTCAGTATTCCCTAAAATTGGCCAAGCTTTTGAGATAGCAAATGAAGTCCAAATATTATGAAACTTTAATTATGTACTATTCAGTATGTCTACTAAAAGTTTGTAGAAAATCATGGAAAGTTATGATGTAGAGAAATTATGAAAATTCTTGGAAGTCAAAGGAACAATAGAGGAGTTTGTAGGTCAGATTTTTTATGTTGTAAAGAAATGGCCATAACTTGCCCTAGGAATCTTGAAAAATTACACCGTCACTTGGAACAAAAAGTATATTCAGATGTGTTTCCAGATTGATAAACTTGAACACCTTTATGTGTACTATTTATGAATATGGGATGGTTAAGTATGGAGGACAATGATTTGACGCCATATTGGATACCCCGTGAAAGAATGTTTGTATCTACTCCTTCCCAAGGGTATTTGGAGTACATGTTTCACGTGTATATATATTCAGAAGTATACTTTTATGTTTACTTGAGTTTAGTTATAAATTCCTTACGAGGTAGTTTCTAGGGTTGAATGTTCATGACCTTATCAACATATATACCATCGTTTCGTCTTTACATATGTTTCATGAAATATGACTTGAGTAGAATCATATTGTGGTTGCGTACTTATTTAAAGTTACATAATTATATTAAGATAATACTTATGATTGAGTTTCAATACTGATTTAGTTGGATTAACAGGTGTAAGGTCAAATCAACCAAGTTCAGCTCCACCCGAGGGAAACGTGAATACATAGTTGACAACACAAGGTGAGTGTACTTACTGAGTTGATTTTGGATATGACATATATATAGCATAAGTTGAGATGATATGGCTTATTTAAAAGCCAAGAGATGTTGAGATGTTTTGGGTTATTTAAAATCCAAGAGATGTTGAGATGTTATGGCTTTATAAAAGTCAGGATATGTTGAGTTGCTATGCAATTCAGGAGATGTTAGGTTTTTAAAACCTATGGATATGATCATTGCCTACGGGCAGGAGATGTGGGTTTATTAACTTCGGATATGTATATGGCCTAATTTGGCACAGATATGTATATATTGTTATGTTGATATGTTAATATAGTACTTTTACTATAGATAACTGTAGTACATTCACTGAGTTTTTAAACTCATGGTTTTATATGTTTACATTTTTAGGTTTTCCAGCTCCCACTGCCAGGTCTAGGAAGTTGAGTACATAGAAGTTGGGTTTTGTTAGTTTATTTTATAAACTACACTAGTTTTAATTAAGTTAAATGATATGTGAGTTATGTTGAAATTATGTCTCCTTAAAACGATTGGATTTTTTTAATATTCCGCATTTTAACCTTAAAGTCGTATAAATATGTATTTCCTAAATAATAAATAATTTATAATTGTGGTTTGTAAACTATCTAGTTAATTATATCCTAATGGGGTTAGGGTGTGACAAGAAACCTTTCCCTCCTTGTTGCTTGGGGTGTCAACCATCAGAACAAGATCTTAGAGTGATCCACCAGTCTCGATCAAAGAGAAGATTAGACTGCATCCAAAATATCCCACGAGACTCCTTGAATGGACGATTCATCAAAGAAGGCGAAGACTTCCCCTTTTATGATTTTCCAGAACCATGGTATGACCACACAAACAACAAGATGAAGCCTGGAATGGAGATCTTTTTCCAACATAGCTACCCATGGGCCGAAAGTTTCCCACACCAAGAACAACCACTCATCAAAGATACCAAAGAGACTGAGGAAAGTGATTTCAAAGATTTCTTCAACTTACAGACAACGGGCCTGACACTCTACATGGTTAATTCAGGCACTACATCAATGGATCCATCCCAACTTATTAAAGTAGCTGATACACCCCTCCTCAACTGGCATGCTGCGCCAGTTCTACCTCTTGAAATCTCCCCTAACCCCAATGTTTACCCTATTTCTTCTTCTGTTGTCTATCTTTGTTCAAATGTAATCGAGACCTCTTTTGATAAGGTTCTTAATGTTATTTTTCCTATCAATGAAATAAACGAAGATTTTGAGTATCTTGTTGTGCCTTATATTAACTGCTTAGATTCTAATCAAACTTTTGATGATGATGATTTCTCAAATGAAAAATTCTTAACTGATCTAAATGAGGTTAATAATAAACAACATAATCGCGTTCAAGTTAATAAAGAAGTGACTGTTGTTTTTAATCTCGGTTCTAGTAGCCAACTGCGCGAGATTAGGATAGGGGACACCCTTGACAAGCATGAGCACGCACAACTTGAAGAATTTCTAAGGGAATTCATGGATGTATTTGAATGTTCGTATGATGATATGCCCGGCATTGATCCTGAAATATCTCAGCACGAGATCCCCACTCTCCCAGATTATAAACCGGTTAAATAAAAATTGAGAAAACTCCGCACCTAATGGTCGCTCAAAGTCAAAGAAGAGGTGGTCAAACAGTTGAACGTGGGATTCATTCGTGTGATCGAATATCCCACATTGCTAGCCAATATAGTACCTGTGCCGAAATCAGGGGGAAGGTTAGAATGTGTGTGGACTACCGAGATTTAAACAAAGCTTCTCTAAAGGATGATTATCCGCCACCCAATATCGACATGATCGTGGACAACACAACCAGTCATCTTCTCAAGGCATTCGTCGACGGGTTTCTCGGACACAACCAAATCAAGATACACCTATAACACCAAGAAAAAACCATATTTATCACCCCATGGGGAACCTTTTTCTACACCGTCATGCCATTTGGTCTCAAGAATGCTTGGGCTACCTACCAAAGGGCTGCCACAACCATCCTGCACGATCTGATTCATAAAGAAGTTGAGGTTTATGTGGATGATATGATTATTAAGTCCAAAACTAGAGAAGGTCATGTTACAGCTCTCCGGAACTTCTTCAAACGACTACGACGGTATCAGATGAGACTCAATCCATAGAAGTGTGTCGTCGGTGTTATAAAGGGAAAACTCTTGGGATTCAGGGTCAGTGAGAAGGGGATAGAAGAAGATGCTACCAAGATGAAGGCCATACTTGAGATGCCACCAACCCGAACAGAGAAAGAAGTTCGAGGGTTTCTTAGGAAATTGAAATATATCAGACGGTTCATCAGCCAGCTAACCTCCATCTATGAACCGATCTTCAAGCTCCTCCGAAAGGATTCAACCATGGTTTTGAACGAGGCCTGCCAAGAAGCTTTTGACTGAATAAAAAAATATCTGACCCAACCTTCAGTGCTCATGCCACCACAGCCGGGTTTACCTTTGCTCCATACCTAACCATAACCGACACTGCAGTTGGGGCTTTGATATCCCAATAGCTTGAGGACTCCCGCAAAGAAAGAACCATCTATTATGCGAGTCACAAATTGGTCGGGTACGAGGTCAACTACACCTCTTTAGAAAAGGCGTGTGCCGCACTTGTCTGGGTCACCCAAAAGTTACGACAGGACATGCTCGCCTTCCCCATCAAACTTATATCCCGAAGGGATCCCATTAAATACCTGCTTGAGAAACCCGCCTTATTCAGTTGAATGGCCCGATGGTTGATGCTCCTAACTGAGTTTGATATCATGTACGTCACACATAAAGATGTTAAATGAAGAGCCATCTCTAACTACCTCGTTGATTACCCCATAGAAGAAGCAGATGTCAGGATATCCGAATTCCCAAATGAAAATATCCTCTCCACCGCTCAAGACCACCTTCGATGGAAAATGTTCTTTGACGGTGCTACTAATAAAAAGGGATATGGCATTGGGATACTTCTGATCTCCCCATATGACTCCCACATTCCCATTGCCATCAAATTAGATTTCCCTTGCACCAACAACATGACGAAATACGAGGTATGCACAGTAGGCCTCAAAGTTGCTCTCAAATAACGTATTCAATACCTTGATGTCTATGGGGATTCTTCCCTCATCATTGGTCAAGTGCTCAGAAAGTGGAAAGCCAAGGATGACAAGATCCAACCCTTCCATGCCCACTTAGAGGAGTTAGCCTCCCGATTTTGATATATCACCTTCTGTTACCTACCTCGAGCAAAGAATAACCTGGTCGATGCTCTTACTACCTTGGCCTGCATGGTCGACATGCACGAAGGAATAATAATGACACCCTTCCTCGTTTAAAAGCAAGACAAACCAACCCACTACTACCATATTGAGCTTGTCTCCACCAAAGATCCCGAACTAGCCGATTTATGGTACTATGATATCTGGTGTATCCTCAAACATGGTAGGTATCCCGAGGGTTCCAATAAGAAAGATCGAACTACCCTTCGAAGACTGGCCTCCCAGTACATCATCTATCATAAAGCTCTACTCAAGAGGAACTTTGATGGAACTCATCTACACTGTATCACAGGGGATGAAATTGAGAAAATAATGAAGAAAATCCATAGTGGGGAATGCGGGCCCGGGATGAACGGTCACATGCTTTCCGAGAAGATCATCCAACAGGGTTATTACTGGACCACCATGGCCCAAGATTGCACCACCTATGTCCGGAGATGCCTCAAATGCCAACATTTCTCCAATCTTCAACACCTGCCCCCACGAGAATTATACAACATGACCTCTCCCTAGTCGTTCTCCACCTAGGGTATCGACATCATAGGGAAAGTTACCCCAAAGGCTTCAAACGGACATGAGTTCATCCTTGTTGCCATTAATTACTTCACTAAATGGGCCGAACCTGAGTCATACGCAGTATTGAATGCCAAGAAAGTGGCCAAATTCCTCAATAAAAATATCATCTGCCGATATGGGGTCCCGCAAGAGCTACTGTCAGATAACGGGTTGCACTTCGAAGCAGAAGTCACAGAAGTAGTCAACGAGTACAGGATTCAAAGACACAAATCTTATCCCTACCGACCTCAGACCAATGGTGCAGTTGAAGCCGCCAACAAGAACCTCAAAGCCATCATCAGCAAGATGACCGAAAGCTGTAGAGATTGGGCCGACTGGATCTCGTACGCCATCTAGGGCTATCGAACCTCAATTCGAACCTCTAATGGGGCTACCCCTTACTCTCTGGTCTACGACATGGAAGCAGTCCTACATGTGGATCTGGAAATACCCTCGCTACGCATCGTGCTCAGAAGAAAAATTAATGAAGAAGACTGGTGCCAAAGCCTTCTTGATGAGCTGACCCTCCTAGATGAAAGGAGATTGAAATCTCTTTACCACATACAGGGGTACCATCACTGAATATTGCGATCATTCAACAAGAGAGTTAAGGAAAACAGTGTCCGAGAGGGGGATGTAGCCCTGGGACCCTAGAGGGCAATTCAAGCCCAATTGGAGCGGCCCTTACATTGTAAAAAAAATCTTATCCGGTAGTGCCGCCATGCTTAATGACCTAAATGGGGAGGAGATGGCTCGTTCAGTCAACTTGGACCGTCTCAAAAAATTATATCCTTAGTCTGGAATCTCGGCGCGCTACGACTCTTCTCATCCCCCTTCTATTTTGAAAAAAAAAACTATTTTCATTTCTCTCTACCCAGAACTAAGTGGGCCTGATCGTCTGTCAAAACTATTTTCAAATAGATAAAATAACTTTTTAAAACCCCATAGGTACGTAGCAGCTCATACATCTTAAATGAGTGCGGCCCTTTCTTTTTCACAAAATACTATTCTTTTCGTATCTAGGAGAACGGCAGTTCATTCTAACAAATACTTGAACAAAAGTATTATGTATGCCTTGGCGATCGGTATGGATAATTCAAAAATACAAAATGCATCAAAAGGCACAGTTGGATGATCAAAAACTTGCTTATTTCATTAATAAGAAATTATAGTACGGATTACATAAGAAAAGGAACGGATAACTCCTTTCCCCCTACTACCATAAAAAGCCAAATAAAATCCCCACATCTATTCCCTATTACATAAATAAACTCTACAAGAGCCCCACCCATAACTACCGGAGGAGCCTGCACCCTTATCATCTACATGCTGAGGTCCCCAAGTCTCCCTTGCCTGAATAGAGTGCCGTAAACAATCCATGGACCGATGAGCCTGAACCATCTTCGAAAAGACCACAGCACCCTCTTCCATGGTGTTAGATAAAATAACCCACAATTGTCCAGTCTCCACTGCCAACATCTTGCTGTCTACTTTCCTCCACAAGCACTTCATATAATCTTTAAGGACATGCCAAACTCCCCCGACAGACTGAAAGGGACGGGTCAACGGACGTCGATCTTCCCATAGAGATCTAAGCAACAGACGCAGGCGCTTGGTCAAAGCGTCGATCGTAAATAAATTTAGTGCCCGAGGTGGCACGATCTGTGCCCAGCCAAATTGGCGCAGAAGTCGCCAAGGGAAATAAAGAGAGGTTTGTGTGAGACCAACCAGCCGCACCTATGAGTACTCTCTTAGCTCCAGAACAGGCAGCAACTGTCCCCACCAAGGCACTGACCAGAGGAGACTCCGAGCCCCATACTCCGTAAGTTAATTCTCCCAGCTCTCAACATACAGGCCAACGCAGATGAAGTAACGCGAAAAGAAGTTGGGTACAGCCGACAAAGGATATTCTGGAGGTACCACTAAGAGGAGTCTTTCAGACAACCACATGAATAGCATCACGGGGCTACCCCTCAAAAAGTCAGAACGACCTTCTCTCCAGGCATCCAGGTCATTCAGGGTCTCCTCTAGTATCACCACCATAGGATTGCGATGGTATGACATCCACAAAGTAATGGCTGCAAGTTATGGGTCCACCAACAGTTCCCCAGTCACCAACAATAATTTTGAAAATAGGCCCAGAACAATAGCTCCAACATAGTCAGCATCACCTACGTCCCGTAAATGCACGGACTAAAGCACCGTTGGGAGGGAGATCATTCCTTGATCAACTAATGATCTGGCCACCGAAGGCAAAATACGAAGAAGCCCGGCCAACAAATCCCTAGGAGAACGGGAAAATTTAGGCAAAGCTGCAGCAATAATGGGATTTACACCTAGCATGGTAGAAAATTGCTCGTAGGTAAGACAAACTTCATCCAGCCCAAAGCAGAATACATGGCCTTTGGGGTACCAGAATTATACCGCCGCCATCATCACATTCCACTCAATAGGTCGATTGCACCACAAGGGGACTCGACGCATGTTGAAAGCATCATAGTCAACATTAGAAGAGAACATTGATTCCAAGGCTTCGAGGTAGTTAGCAAACTCAATGCTATCAGGGAGAGCCATCTTGCAAAGCTAAGAGATAATGGGCAAGTAGGTAAGAATGCAAAGGTGTGATGAAAACACTCCACCCTTACCCCTTTTTATACTTGAGAACCCTCACAGGAGACATAATCCCTATAGAAATCGGAGGGAATCCTACCCCACAAGGAACCAAAGGATAAAGAGGGTACCAATCAAATCTCTGAATTGATGGGACTAGACTGAACTGTCGATAGGCAGAACAGGGTGCTTGTCGATCGGCAACTCCACCATTTTTAGAAATTTCCCTTTTTTTCCTCTTTTGGCAAATCAGAAAACTCAATAAAAATAAATTGATATTCTCAACAGAATTTCAAAATCCCTTTTTCTCCTTATGAAATTTCCCCTTTTTAATCAAAAACTTTCCTTCAAAAAAAATTCCAAAAATATTCATTTTTACGGTCTCAGTAGTAAAGTAAAAAGTGCGTGTGCATGCATTCATTCATCATTAATAAGAGATAATAAAAAAAATGCCATTGCACTGCATCTATTTGTCTTCTGTGTCACATAAATTTTACAGGAAATAAAAAAAAAAGAAAAAAACAACGGGACTCAGCCCGAACCCACACACACTCTCTCTCTCTCTCTCTCTAACACACACACTAAGAGCTTCCACCCCTATGACGTGCTCTCTTTCCCCTACGGCGGGATGATGCACCACCACTACCCTAGCCAAAGTCCTCTCCGAAAGAAGCAGATGGCACCAAGCAAGAAGGAACAGGAACCGCATCCCGAATATGGTCAATCGTCGAAGATATCCAGTCTCTGATATCCCTTAGCAGAGTGGTCGACACCGGACTTGCTGTAAGGAAAGGAAAAATCAGTATCAAAGTAAGGGTGACTAAAACAGAAAAGAAAGAAAGAGAAGAACATAAAGTTATACCGCAGGTCAGAGGACCTCCTCTGTCAAATTGAACTCCTCTGGATCCATTGCATGAGGACGGTGCAACATAGTCACCATCCCTCCATCAGCCCATCGAATGTTGTACGAAGGTGTATGCAACCGCACAAAAGGAACCTCTAAATCCGTCGCTGCTGTAGATGTCGTCGGACCACCGCCACTGTGGGAAGACCCCACCACCCAACTCGAACCAATAGGAAGAAAAGGCAGGGCATCATATATGCTGGGCGCCATCAACCAGCTCGTCACAAAGTCCATATAGTCATACGGCGCATCCATATCGGTGTACAATAAGTAGGACTCGCCGACCATTGCCGCTATCCTCTCATCCTCTGACAGCAGTCGCTTCTGCCTCATAGGCGTAAGAGGCTGCACGGGTGGCACCACCACCTCCTCCTTAGAAATCTGGCGAACCACCCTCTCCTCGAGATACCAAGAATGGATGAACTCATGCACCATCAAACGCCTCATCCACGCATTCAACACGGTCTCCCCTGCATCCTGAATGGCTATCCCCCAGGGATAAAAGGTCACCTGATATTCTCCAAGCAAGCATGAATCAATAAAAGATCAGAAGGTGAAAAACACAAGACTAAAATGGAAAGAGTCTTACCCAACCACTATTCAAGTCATTCAAGACCTGACGCACCACCTCCAGAGAGACAGAGATCCCTTCGACTATCGATTGGCCTTACGCCATCTATACAATTAGTAGAAGTCCCCAACAGTGTCATCCTTCAGAGCGATCAGTGGGGCATTGCACCCAATCACCTCATAGAACCACGTCAGAATTCACAACCAAAAAGAGATGCAAAAGAAAAATGTGAATGAATGAACGGAAGATGCGAATGCATGAAAAGAAATGTGCAAACTAAAGAATACCTCAAGAAGGTACATGGCCCCAGTAAAGGTCTGACGACAGCACCGATTGAATGCATCCAGAGAAGAGTAAAGGGTTGCCAAAGTCAGACTCCCCCAATCATAGAAAGGGATGTTCTAAAACATCCTCAAGTATGGCAAGAACCAAAAATGGACGACGTCGCCGCTCGACGCCACCATGAAACCTCCTAACACCAGAAAAATAAATAATGGGGCCATCTGCCTCACTTGCAGCTCATCCTCCACATCAATCTACCTGCCCAACAGAACATCCTTCAGCAGGGAAAACCGAATAGAATCCCCGAAAACTATCCTCCCAACATCACCAAGTGGCGCACGCACTACCTCCCGTCTCACCCGCAAAGAGCGATCCACCTTTATCTGCTCTCCATCATAGTCTAGCCCCAATAGCTACTGCTCGTCTATGGGAGTCAGAGTCATTTCCCCAAAGACGAAATGGAAGGTGTGGGTAGTATCCCACCACCTCTCTCCGAAAGTGCACAGTAACGCTGTCGAACGAGGTGTCTCATCCAGCGCAGATGCCAACTTCCAAAAACCCGCTGATGATACCACCCAACACACCACAGGTGGGAGATGCTCCCAGACATCCCTGAGCCCCGTCGTCCCGTGGGTGCGCATTTTCTTCAAAGAAATATAAGACTGACAAAAAGGGAAAATCCCATCAGACGTCAAGAAAGAAAGAAAAATCCCCAAAAAAGAAAGGTATGCCAAAGGTCAGGTTACTTACATAACCGTCGGGAATCACTCTCGAAGAGCGATGACGCGAAGGCTACCGTAGCAAGGTCCTCTCATCCGCAACAGGCTCAAACGCATCAAAAGAGCTCTCACTCCCCAGAGAAAGAGGTGCCCTAGCCCTCCAATCCACATTCTCCCAGTCATCAATGGTCAACCACTCCCTGTGGACTGGAGTTCTCATAAAAGAAGCCATTCCTTGAAGATCATAATGCTAGAACGATTTACAGAGAAATCGCAGAAAGAGAGAAAGCAAAGAAGCTGTGAAAAAATGAAGAAATTTTCCCCCTTTATATAGGATGCCAAGTGCCATGCCGATCGGCACTGACCCCAACCATACCGATCGGCACTGACTCCTCACCTTCCCAATGTAGTCCAAAAGTCTGTGACACTGCCAAATGGCACCCCTCATACCATGCCGACCGGCACCCCCTTAAATTTCGTACAGAAATTCCCAAAAAATACCGGAAAGCCCCAAAAAAATCTCAGAAAGGATTTTGAACATTTTCACCAGGAAAATTTCGCATTCCCTCAAGCGGAACCCTTCTTTCCCAGCAAAATCCTCAAAAACCAAGTGAATCTTCTCCCGACAAAGCTCCGGGGGATCTCTAAGGATCGCCTGACCACTTCCCAGCGGTGTTCTTTTACAGCACCATAATAGGTTGTTCCCCCTGCGAGTCTTCCTAAAGAAACAAAAACTTCCACAGCTATCAGCTCCCCAGCTTAGATCAAAATCACAAGGCACTTTCTCCAGCAGAATCAAAATCCAATCTTAATCCACTCTTAGGTCAGAATTGACCTCGGTCTTGGATCGTCACCTGAGTTAGGCCAAAATTGACCTCGGTCCTCGGTCGTCACCACTCTTAGGTCAGAATTTACCTCGGTCTTGGATCATCACCTGAGTTAGGTCAGAATTGACCTCGGTCCTCAGTCGTCACCACTCTTAGGTCATAATTGACCTCGGTCTTGGATCATCACCTGAATTAGGTCAGAATTGACCTCGGTCGTCAGTCGTCACCACTCTTAGGTCAGAATTGACCTCGGTCTTGTATTGTCACCTGAGTTAGGTTAGAATTGACCTCAGTTCTCGATCGTCACCAATCCTAGGTTAGAATTGACCTCGGTCTTGGATCGTCACCTGAGTTAGGTCAGAATTGACCTCGAACCTCGGTCGTTACCACTCTTAGGTCAAAATTGACCTCGGTCCTCTATCGTTACCACTCTTAGGTCAAAATTGACCTCGGTCTTGGATCGTCACATGAGTTAGGTTAGAATTGACCTCGGCCCTCGATCGTCACCACTCTTAGGTCAGAATTGACCTCGGTCTTCGATCGTCACCTGAGTTAGGTCATAATTGACCTCGGTCCTCAATCGTCACCACTTTTAGGTCAGAATTGACCTCGGTCTTAGATCATCACCTGAGTTAGGTCAGAATTGACCTCGGTCCTCGATCGTCACCACTCTTAGGTCAGAATTGACCTCGATCTTGGATCTTCACCTGAGTTAGGTCAGAATTGACCTCGGTCCTCGGTCGTCACCACTCTTAGGTTAGAATTGACCTTGGTCTTGGATCGTCACCTGAGTTAGGTCAGAATTGACCTCGATCCTCGGTCGTCACCACTCTTAGGTTAGAATTGACCTCGGTCTTGGATCGTCACCTAAGTTAGGTCACAATTGACCTTAGTCCTCAGTCGTCACCACTCTTAGGTCAGAATTGACCTCGGTCTTGGATTGTCACATGATTAGGTCATAAATGACCTCGATCCTCAGTTGTCACCACCCTTAGGTCAGAATTGACCTCGGTTATTAAATCTTCACCCTAAGCCTGCAGAATTGTCTTTTACCCGCAAAATTGGTCATCCCCCACCACCACTTCACGTCCTCAGAATAGACCTACACCTTGGATCGTCATCCCATCCCCAGCACACCCCTTAGGTCCTCAGAATCAGCCTCGACCCTCTAAATCGGCCATACTCTCTCAAAAGCATCATGTGGTGTCTATTTGACGGTTATCATTTGTTCCAAACTCACCCATCGAGGGGCTCTATAGACACCCCATTATGTTACCCCCTAACTCTCCTTAGGTCCCTAGTATCTCCCTTCATCACTACAAACCCAGGTTATACCGCGAGTATTGACCTAGAAGCCATTGGACACTCCCAAGCTCCGTTTGACCAAAAATTCAAACTCTTCAGCTCAACCCAGGCTGAATAAATTTTTGAAGGGCACTGAATCCCCTTTCTAATGGTCCATCCCGTGCATGATTTCAACTTACAATGCAGACGAACAATCCGTTTGCGTTCAAAACTTGATCCGGAGGCCACCGGCCACTCCCAGGCCCTATTTGACCTAAGTCAACTCTTCAGCTTGACCGACGCTGAATGAATCTTCAAAGTGCACTACATCCCCTTTCCAACGGTCCATCCAGTGAACGATTCCTACTTACCATGCAGACGAACGATCCGTTTGACTCCAAGAGGTCACCTAATGCTTCCAGGGCCCGATTGACCAAAGTTAACTCTCCAAACTGGGTCAAACTATTTGGAATGTCGAATTACATCCCCTAACCCTTCCAACGGTCCACCCCGTGCGCAATTCAGACTTACCATGCGAACGAACGATTTGTTTGTGTCCGAACGATTCCCCGTCCAATGGACCGACAAACGCTTCCGAGCCATATTTGACCCAAATTCAACTCCTGAACTCGGGATTAATCCAATGGACTTTTGAAGCTATCTTAATTACCTTTCCAATGGTCTAACCCGCGCATCGTTATGACCAATGGTTTGCCCTCGACAACCGATTTGTTGAAAAGTCCTGAAACACACTGCCAATTGGCAGGTTCCAGACCTTGCCTGTCGGCAGGTGCTGATAGGCAGGACCAGGTCTATGACGATCGTTAGTGACCTGGTCCTATAAAAGGATGCATTCTTCTCATTTGCAAAGGGAGACCATATCTCATAAAAATCGCTTTCAACGAATCCCAAAAACCTCTCTCGAAGGCAATGCGATTTAAACATCCATATCCCTTTTTTACTTCCACTTTCCATCATCCTTTTCATCAAATATGGTGAATTATCCACTCTCCTCCATCATCCAAGTGCAAGGGATATTTTTCAACATTCAAGATCAAGCTCAAGGTCTCCAAGAAGGTCCATCTTTCTCACCTTTCTCTTCAAATCCTCTTAAATTTGCAATAATTTGTTTTATTACTTAGAATTTTTATTATCTCATTTCACATATCATAATATACTTTTATATTTAGTATTATTGCACATCTCTTATTTTCATATAAATAAAACCCAAAAAATAAGAAATAGAGGGTTTTCTCATAAATTCCAAATAGGGATTCTCATACTTTTCTTACACTTTTCTCATCACTAAAACACTTTTTCTACACACACACATACACTCACAAATAAGAGATCCCCCATTTGAATTTATGGGATAAACCCCACCCCTCATTTTTTATGCGAACTACGTGGACTTTGATGCCTTTATAGGCTGCGTTGGCGTCTTGGGGTGAAACCCGAGACTCGAGTCCTTTTTCTCACTTTTTCTCTCATTTTCTATCTTCTCTAAATCCAATTTCCTTATATTCTATATACTTATTCGTAGTGACGTATTACTCCATACGTGTTATCGTTCCATTATAACGATTAACACATGGGTAATCACATAAATCTTATTTTCTAATATTATTCTTATACCTTCCTACGGATGACTCGCTTTATCTCTTCCATGATACAAGTCGAGGATTCCTATCTCCATTATCTATATACACATGCACATATATCACGGGGAAAAATAGAGGAAAATAGCAAATATCCATGAGAGACCGAAAGGGTAGAATGGGTGCCTAACACCTTCCCATTTCGTACCTAAGCCTCCGAACCCTTCTCGAATCATTTTAGTTTCGCATACACCAGTATGTCTTTAGATGCCATCCTTCGGGGTGGCTTTCTCTTTTTCTTTTGTCTGTTTTGAGTAAAATAGACTGTCGACTCTAAATCTCTCTAGATTTTTACACCTCATCTCAAATGACGTCAGCTGAAGCTCTTTCGAGAGGGACGCGCGGGAACCCAGGATCCTTCCTCCATGCGCCCAGTCATGGGCGAGGATCGAGGAAGGCCACAGTGTCATTGCCATTTTTTGGAGCTTGATGCACTAGAGAAGAAATTTTTTATTGTAATTCATTTGTTCTTTCTTTTTCATTTTTAGTACCATTTTTCATTTTATTAAAAGTTTTGTAGTAGGATATTACCATTTGGCTTGTATTGCGGTGCTTGGAGACACCATAGTTTTTTTCATTTAAATTTGTAATAATTAAAAAAAGAAGAAAAGTGTGATAGGGAAACCGAATGAGGTAGAGAGAGGGCATCCAAACGCGAGGATATAGAAGACACTCTAATTTGGGTCGGTAGGACTCCTGGGGCCGATTGAGATAGGCAATCTTCCCCCGATCGACACAACTCGGTCTTCACCCCGCATGTGTAAAAGTCGTGAGAGGTATAATTCTTTATCACTCTCTATTCTCCTGCAAGCGTGTCCATTCTTGTGTCCTTAATTGCTCCAGTGCGATTTTAATTATTGCATGGCATATATTTTTTGTGGTTTGATGAATTAATGAACCTAAGACCTAGATCCGGTCTTTGAAACGAGAAGGTATTATCCATTATGTGCTACCCTATCTATCATTACATTTAAAATCTGTCAATTAGCTAGCCAAGTAGGAGCACTTTTTTGCAAAAGGCGGTCATAAAGATAAATTACGTGGTTTTTTGAGTGTGCTAATTAAATAAAATTTGACTACCATTTCACTCATTTTGAAGATAAAAATTGGCGACATGCTACTTAGGATTTATCCCTGACTTGTGCGTGTCTAATTCAATCTTTTGGTAGTCCATTTTAGTGAGTTCCTTTTATTCAAGAGTCCAAATATTCTTCCCCATATTTTCTTCCAAAAAATCCAAAAACATTTCTTCCTTTCTTTTTAAAAAAATCACAAAAATATTTTCTTTCCTTTTGAAAAACATTTAAAATTAAAAAATATATTTCTCTCGTCATGACCAAAGAACGTCCTTGCGGGACTACTTTGGTCATTTCCAACCCTCTCAAAGCAAGTTTGAAGTTGAGCCCGATTCTAACCTCTACACTTTACGTATTGGTTTTAACTCTCAAATAAACACTATTGATACTCTTTCATCCTCCACGCACGCATCCCACATTCCATCGCCTTCGATGATGAGTATCAATGCGTTAAATGCTTTGTCGTTCACTTATTTCTTTCACGCCGAACACTTGTCCCATGAGTGCCCGTACCTTCGTTATCCATGTGAACCCATTATGGAACATGTGTATCTATATCACACTATTTTGGAACCCACTCCGTCTTATTATCATGACATATATAATACCGAGTGGTGTGAGCAACCATATTATTCTTGACGGATTCATCACCCTCCCACGCAATATGAATCCCAATCCTATGTTGTGGATCCTCACGATTACTGACAGTAAACATGGAAACCAAGTGCACCCCATCCCGATCAATACCCTCACTATGATCCACATGATTATTAACCTTTTATCTCTAATGGAGATGTTTATCCTATGTATGAACAACTTTACCCCGCCCCACACACTTCATACGAGTATTCTCTGTATAGTCCTGCTAAGACTGAGTTGTGTCCACCTCAACCGCCACCGACAAACACACTTCACTGCCATCTTACGCATCCGCTCTCGAAAGCCTCTTGAAAAATTTCATCATCGAGCAAGAGAGATCCACTCAATATTAAAATGAAGACCTTCAATGGATTGAACAAAGGTTAAATGAAATTGAGCGTGTGAACAAGTCAGATTTCACCCTAAGTCAACCCATTGTTGCGCCAATGTGGAATGATGATGAGTCATCTTGTATCACTGATTTTGAGTGTGACCAACCCTATCACCTCGATAATCTTGAAGTTGATACCACCCCATGGTCTGGGCCCCAAGTTGACAATTGTGTTCATTTGTTTATCAATTATAAGATTGATCCTGACCTTGTCGCGTTCAAGGAACCCATCATTGAGGATCCTGTTTACCCTTCCATTGAATATAAAAAAGGGTCAAATATACACCTATTGACCTGATCTAATGTGTCCTCGAGACACTTATTTCTCATAGGGAATCTCCTTCTATGAGCGCTTACCACTGCACTGAGATTGAATCTGAGATGGTTCCTACCAATCTAGAAATGAAGCCTATTCCACCATGCTTGGCTTACTTTGAGTCTAATTTTGATGTTGATTCTTCGATCTCTGATATTAATGCCTCATTATATTTTCCCACCACCTTGGATGGTGATTTACGGGTGGATAAGTTGATCACTTAATCGTTTACTACCACACTTCCTCTTGCGAGTGCCCTTGAGGATCACTCCGAGCATCATGATGAGTGTGTGTCCCCTAATCTCAAGTTAGATCATCTTCCACTACCAATTTCCCCTCCCGACCCACCCATCGTCCCACCCACACACCATCATGTTTGGGCCTTGTTCCCTTACCATTTTCATCTACCCATTTGGGTCCTTACTTAAAATCTCCATGTAACACCCCGCCAAATAAAATACCGGGCGATCACTCCTGTATCAAATTAAAACAGGAATCGCATATGGTTCATTCTTAGGACCACTGTCGAAAACCAAATTAATTACTAATAACCTGTTAGGCTGGCATCAAAACTTTTATTTAACAAATATTTTAAACAATTTAATCAATTAAAACATTCGCACAGTTTATGTATAAATGAAACTGACAAGAAATAAAAATAACCGAACACTCAGTTTAACAATATACAACCAAATCGAATCCACATAAAAGAATAAATAAATGCAAATGGGTTATCAGCCCGAATGTTTATACAGTACCTCCGTCTAGGTTACAAGGATGTAAGCGTCTAGAGTAAACATGCTTGCATCCACAACTGCTGCAGCAGACGCCTGACTCGAAGGAATCGTCATCCAGACGTCCCTGTGTCTGGACACCTATATATATATATATATCAAAAGAGGGAAAATATAAAAATGGATCAGAGCCCGAGTTGTGAAAATATTTTTCAATATTTTTAAAAATATGTTTTATCTCATATTTAAATTGGTATCTCACTACCATGAGATACCCCTTACCTCTCTTCTAATAGTGGACACCTAGTGTATCCATCTAAACATCCTAGTCAAGCTACTCTTCCTAACTAATCCGTTACCCTTAAACTCTAAAATTCCTAAATAAACTGACTACTCAGGGATAAACTTCTCTCCAGTCTCAACACTATGCCATAATAGTGCGTGGGGTGTCTCGCGAAGCGAAATCGAAACAAGGAACCCCCCGATACACTACTACTTGGCAGTGCAGATCGTCGAGATCCATTAGACCCTCAGTACACAAAGTATATATCTATATATACTTATATACTTATGTACATTGTCATACTCACTTTTATATACATATCACATTTTGAGTTCGGTTATAATCTCTCAGAATGAGAATTAAATCTATCTTTCTTTTATCTCTTTATTCTCATAGAGATATATAATATATTGTTCCCATGCACAAGTAATATACCGTATACATCGGTATAATAATCATACCAATAATATACCATACACACCGGTATAATAACCATCCCAACGAGCTTTAACTCGAGGATGCGTTCTCTCAATGCTATCATATTCCAGGGAATCACTCACGTACCATCCTGGGGACCACCGGTAGGACTAAACGACACCTACTTTGTGGACATAGGTTCGAACGTATGGGAAGCAATCATAGTTCCTCCCCGATAACGAGACGAAACATACCCACCACATCTCACCCCTAATAAAAATCACCCAATATAACAATGGATGCCTATAACCTCGGAACTATACGCTCCATGCTCCTCAAGCCAGGGGCCTCACCCACATCGTGCAACTTCCCATGATAGCATTGAGGGGGCATGCTTCACACACACACACACACACACACACACACACATATATATATATATATATATACCATACGCACATAGATATATATACTTTAATCATATTGTATATATAATCGACATCACTTCTCAAATATATAAATGGTCATAATTGTCAATCTCACATAACGATGACCAATAACCCTAAATTCCATACAAATCACATTCTAGGATTTTCTCGATTTTAATCGGCCCATATTTATTCTAACAACATAAATATATCTACACACACTTGTCGAATGATTTTCTTGAATGTCTCTTGTCCCAAAGCATTAATTAAATCCATATCCCGAATCGTACTCTAAATTAATCCAAGTTTTACTTATCATCAAATCATCAACTAGGAGTCCAAATATCCCATTTAGAATCTCCTATAATAATCTCTAAAACCATAATTTAAGTCTCCCTAAACTTAAAAGGAGAAAACCTCATAAATTTTCCAGGGCCGAATCGATTCGACCTGTTCGAATCAATTCATTGGCCACCGAATCTATTCGACCTTTCTGAATAGATTCAAAATGGTTCTACTTTCAAACTGTCTCTTACCGAATCGATTCGGCATGTCCGAATCGATATGGCTGGTCCGAAATCCCCAAATCTTCTTAGGTTTTAAATATATCCCTAAAAGCCAAAACTCAATCCAGTCTCCATTTAAATTATAACTCGAATTTATTTCAACGATCCCAAAGTTTTCATATCTCCTCAAGCCCTTTAGAGGTCCTAACACTCTATTTTGGAACCCCTAATATTTATCTTCAAATAATTCTAGCCTTAATTTATGACTAACGATTTCGATCTCGGACTGCCTTCCGTAGAAAAATCATTATAAATCCCCAAAAAAATCGGAAAAATACACTGTCGGTGCCCATGCGATTGTATCGAAAAGATCTAGAATTTTCATTTTTTTAACCAAGAGCCGAATTGATTCGCCTCATGGCCGAATCGATTCGGGAAGGACGCGGGTCACTATTCACCTTCTTCTCCAAAAATCCAAACCTCCATTATTCTCCATTTTTGTTGTTTCTAATCTCATCCAACAACTCTATAAACATCTAATCTATATTTTACAACTAACGCATCAATTAATTTTGGGTATTAAACCATTTATCTTAAATTTAAACCCTAAACCCATAAAAAACCCAGCTTATCATTTTAACCCATTTCAATCCATTTTTCACTCCATTTACATGGATTTAACACTAGAAATCATTAAGAGTTTACATTACATCAATATGTAAACTCATATTAAAATTTTACCAAATTTCGTTTAAGGGTTCTAACCCAAAATCACATAATTTACCAACTATGATATGAGATATGTACACTAAATAAAATAAAGCAAGTAAATACTTGCCTGGGGGATAAAATCCGACTACCTCGAGTCGAATCCTACGGAGTTTGGCCGAAATCTCCCATTTCTCCTCTTTTCCCTCTTCCTTTCCTCTCCTCTTTATTTTCTCTCTCCTTTTCCTTTCTTTCTTTCCCTTTCTCTTTCTCTCTTATACCTTATAAAGAGAGAAATAAGGGTTTATCCCTTAAAAAACCCAAAAATGATCGTTTACTCAATTACGAGTCCCTACTCGTCCAAAAATTCCCCGAGTCCAAACAATACCCATGGATTCTCTATTACGACTATCTCGGCCATTCCGAGACCAACCGTACAATCGGAATTTCCATCCGAGGTACTTGATCATAATTTACTAGTTTAACCCAACACAACTTAACGCGTTTTTTCCCATAAAAATATTATCCTGTGTCGCTATACCCCACTGCGACAAATAATAAAATACTCCAACTCATTCACTTAATCCCAAGAGTAATTATAATACACATCGAAAATTATTTATCCTTGAAAACTCCAAAAATTGCTATTCACGATAATTTCTTAAATTCCAAATTTGCACTTAATTATTAAATTTAATTTCCCACAAAAGTGCGGGGTATTACATACTTCTCCCCTTACAATAAAATTTCATCCTCAAAATTTAGATACAGTCGTTACTACCAATCATTCCACATCCTAATACCTCAAAATGGAATGGTACTAACCCAAGTGGTTCTCAACCATACGTTCCTTCAGTACTCACCTCTAATAAGATTTATACTATACTAGTAACTTATTTATATTTACATATGCTACTGTAATACCTCGGTTGTAAGATTGATTCTATTAACATCGTATTGCACCTAGTGCTTCTATAATCATATCTAAAGGAGCGGGCCTATACTAACGCTCAACTATTCCCATCAGTCTCATCGCTTATTTTTAGGCGTGCTACCTCTTGTATACTATGCCCCTTCTATTTGAGGCGGTATATAAAACCAACCATACCAGGGTGCCCATACACCTTTTTGACCCGTGGTTATTTGCACAACCATTGTAAACACGACACACGTAACACTCTCTCTAAATATACGCCTTATTTCCACGGTGTAACACTCACACATGGGTTTTCCTAACCCACAAAATTCAATTCTTCCTATACTCAAAAATCAAATCCTTCTCAAGGTTAACTCACCACAATCACCTGATATTGGCGCCACTAGTCCTCCTGGCCCTTATTCCAAATAATTCTAAGATCTATTCGTAACCTAGCCCAGTAAAATAATACTATTCTACTACGTCCCTAGTGCCCAATACCTCTCTAAAGTTTCGACATGTGCTCGTTTTCATGCGTGGGACGTCTCACAAAGCGAAAAACAGACAAGGAACCCTCCCGTTACACTACTCCCTCGCATCGTCGATCATCGAGATATAACGGCCTAAGGCACACCAGTGGGATATCCTAAATCCTACCTCTCTAACCTACTCACGTACCTCTACCATTCTATCCTTCTTCTTAACGATATGGAAAGTCTATCAAATTGGGGCGCCTACTCTTTGCAAAAGTGTTAGAAACATCGTACCCAGATCATAATTCCTCTACAATTTGCCTTTTCATTAAGGCCTGGCTATAAGCCTCAAATTAATTTCTCTAACTCCAGCTTCACCCGCCTACTTGCGGTGAGAGGACCATTTTAGTGCTTCTCCACAGCACTTATATTTCCATAATACTCTGAGTCTATAGTGTTTCCTCCACACTATATGAGTTATCAACAAAACCAACATCCTTGCATCCTATAACACCTCTCCACTCCCGACGTCGTTAAGGTTCATGCGTGGAGCATCTCGCAAGCAAAATCCAAATAAGGAACCCCTCCAATACACTACTACTTAAATTTGTCGACCGTGGAGGTCCGTTAGCTTCAATTATGCAACTGGGACCTATTCCCTCTTTCAACAAAATATGGTTTGAACTCTTATCTCTGTCCTGGAGCCCCACCACTAAGCGCTCACACTAGCACTCAATCCTTGCGCAAACAATAATGAGCTTAAACTCATAGCTCAACAATAATGACCTTAAATCACACATATAAGGTCGCCACGCACTCGATTCATGATAATGAAACATCTACTCACCTAAATTTCAACTATACATATAATAAAGGCGAAATCAACATGTATCTAGGTGAGATATCACAACAACAACCTGTTCCACCTTGGAACCGTGGACATGATAGTCTTGTCATCATTAGCCTGCTATCGCTCTGAACAACGAATATCATAATATACTCAAAATGACACCATACTCGTATAGCACACACAAAATAAGAAATACAAGTCTAATATAAACTTAAAATACTAACACCCGCTCTTCACAGCGAATGAAAGAAAAGAGATCTCCGCTATCGCGGAAAAACACATAAACATATACTATATAATGTTATCGATACTACAAATAAAATCGAATCACACATGAGTCTAGGGCTAATAAAATACCGTGATGTAATCTTGTCACACCGTATGTACCTCCTTCATTTGACGTGAAACTCATAATAACTTCGCCAATCTCCCTAGCTACTCAAACTAGTTCCCAGACATGATATACTTGCCCTTACTGAGCCAGAAACTACATTAATTGATCCCCCACCTTGGCACCCTACTCTTGTCCTTTAACTACTATCGGGAAAATGAAATCTCATAAGAGTAATCAACGATCCTAATCCTAAGGCTCTATATCAAATTGAGAGCAACGCTGAAAGTGTAGAACGTCCGTAGAGATTCCTAAGGATACTAGAGCCTGATGCTCTGATACCATCTGTGACACTCTGCCTAATAAAATACCAGGCGATCACTCTTGTACCAAATTAAAACAGGAGTGGCATACGGTTCATTTTTAGCATCACTATCAAAAACCAAATTAATTACTAATAACCTGTTACGCTTGCGTCAAAAATTTTATTTGACTAGTCTTTTAAACAATTTAATGAATTAAAACATTCACACAGTTTATGTATAAATGAAATTGAGATGAACTAAAAATAACTGAACACTCGGTTTAACAATATACAACCAAATCGAATCCTCATAAAAGAATAAATAAATGAAATTGGGTTATCAGCCCGAATGTTTATACAGTACCTCCTATCTAGAGTATAAGGATAGAAGCGTCTACAGTAAACCTGCATGCATCCACAGCTGCTACAGCAAACGTCTGACTTGAAGGAATCATCATCCAGGCGTCCCTATGTCTGGATACCTATATATATATAGCAAAACAGGGAAATATAAAACGGGTCAGAGCCCGAGTTATGAAAATATTTTTCAAGTGCATAAATGCAATATCTTTAAAAATATGTTTTATCTCATTTTTAAATTGGTATTGGACTCCCATGAGATACTCCCATGAGAATTAAATCTATCTTTCTTTCATCTCTTTAATCTCATAGAGATATATAATGTCTTGTTCTCATGCATAAGTAATATACCATACACACCGGTATAATAACCATCCCAACGAGATATAACTCGAGCATGTGGTCTCTCAATGATATCATCTTCTAGGGCATCACTCACGTACCATCTTGGGG
The DNA here is from genome assembly GCA_949130495.1 of Sambucus nigra. Lineage (NCBI taxonomy): Eukaryota > Viridiplantae > Streptophyta > Magnoliopsida > Dipsacales > Adoxaceae > Sambucus > Sambucus nigra. The sequence goes on along the minus strand of OX422217.1, from coordinate 55,229,074 downwards.
ACCACCGGTAGGACTAAATGACACATACTTCATGGTCATAGGTCACAACATATGGGAAGCGGTCATAGTTCCTCACCGAAAATGAGAGGAAACATACCCACCACGTCTCACCCCTAATACAAATCACACAATATAACAATGGACGCCTATGACCTGGGGGCTATACGCTCCCTGGGGGCCCAACCCACATCGCGCAACTTCCCATGATAGCATTAGAGGGGCTATGCTTCACATATATTTATATACCATCCACACATAGATATATATACAAATCCATTTCATATTATATATATACTTTAATCACATCGTATATATAATCAACATCACTCCTCAAATATATAAATGGTCACAATTGTCAATCTCACATAATGATGACCAATAACCCCAAATTCCATCCTAATCACATTCTAGGATTTTCTCGATTTTAATCGACCCATATTTATTCTAACCACATAAATATATCTATACACGCTTGCCGAATGATTTTCCTAAATGTCTCTTTTCCCAAAGGATTAATTAAATCCATATCCCGAATCGTACTCTAAATTAATCCAAGTTTTACTTATCATCAAATCATCAACTAGGAGTCCTAATATCCCATTTAGAATCTCCTATAATAATCTCTAAAACCATAATTTAAGTCTCCCTAAACTTAAAAGGAGAAAACCTCATAAATTTTCCAGGACCGAATCGATTCGACCTGTTCGAATCAATTCGTTGGCCACCGAATCGATTCGACCTTTACGAATAGATTCAAAATGGTTCTACTTTCAAACTGTCTCTTACCGAATCGATTCGGCATGTCCGAATCGATATGGCTGGTCTGAAATCCCCAAATCTTCTTAGATTTTAAATATATCCCTAAAACCCAAAACTCAATCCTGTCTCCATTTAAATTATAACTCGGATTTATTTCAACGATCCCAAAGTTTTCATATCTCCTCAAGTCCTTTAGAGGTCCTAACACTCTATTTGGGAACCCCTAATACTTATCTCCAAATAATTCTAGCCTTAATTTATGACTAACGATTTCGATCTCGGACTGCCTTCTGTAGAAAAATCATTATAAATCCCCAAAAAAGTCAAAAAAATACACGGTCGGTGCCCATGCGATTGTATCGAAAAGATCTAGAATTTTCATTTTTTGACCAAGAGCCGAATCGATTCGCCTCATGGCCGAATCGATTCGGGAAGGACGCGGGTCACTATTCACCTTCTTCTCCAAAAATCCAAACCTCCATTATTCTCCATTTTTGTTGTTTCTAATCTCATCCAACAACTCTATAAACATCTAATCTATATTTTACAACTAACGCATCAATTAATTTGGGGTATTAAACCATTTATCTTAAATTTAAACCCTAAAACCATATAAACCACAACTTATCATTTTAACCCATTTCAATCCATTTTTCACTCCATTTACATGGATTTAACACTAGAAGTCATTAAAAGAGTTTAAATTACATCAATATGTAAACTCATATTAAAATTTTACCAAATTTCTTTTAAAGGTTCTAACCCAAAATCACATAATTTACCAACTATGATATGAGATATGTACACTAAATGAAATAAAGCAAGTAAACACTTGCTTGGGGGATAAAATCTGACTACCTCGAGTCAAATCCAGTGGAGTTTGGCCGAAATCTCCAGTTTCCCCTCTTTTCTCTCTTCCTTTCCTCTCCTCTTTCTTTTCTCTCTCTTTTTCTTTTTGTTCTTTCCCTTTCTCTTTCTCTCTTATGCCTTATAAAGAGAGAAATAAGGATTTATCCCTTAAAAACCCAAAAATGGCTCGTTTACTCAATTACGAGTCCCTACTGCTCCAAAAATTTCCGGAGTCCAAACAATACCCCCGGATACTCTATTATGACTATCTTGGCCATTCCGAGACCAACTGCGCAATCAGAATTTCCATCAGAGGTACTTGACCGCGATTCACTAATTTAACCCAACACAACTTATCGCGGGTTTTCCCATAAAAATATTATCATGTGTCGCCTTACCCTGCTGCGACAAATAATAAAATACTCCAACTCATTCACTTAATCCCAAGAGTAATTATAATACACATTGAAAATCATTTAATCCATGAAAACTGTAAAAAATACTATTCATGATAATTTCTTAAATTCCCAATTTGCACTTAATTAAAAGTGCGGGGTATTACACGCCACCCATCCATAAACTCCACGATCCAAATCGTTAGTTCTTCCTCTATCCTTCCACCATTCACGAGAGTATATGTGGTGCCACCCTCACCTATGACAATGAACTTGTTCCTTCACGCACACCACTTACTTGTGGTGTTGATTTTTCACATTGTCATCTCATCAATGTGTCACGACGTGTCCATTATCATCATCCATTTATAGTGGTCATTCACTTTCTATGATCCCCACCCCATTCCCCTTTACAAACCATTTTTCCTTCCTATACAACTAGAGCATCATGCTTATAGGTCCCTTGTTCCCTCACCGTTATGCTTAATAAATACCATGATCGGTGCATATTCTCCCTCACCCTTGCCTTTCTTCCATCTACTTTTCTCCCCTACCCATCCTTGGTCCACTAAGGCTTTCCATCGTGTGAAGCAATTTGCCATACAACAGCATTGGTATTGTACTAAATCCGTGCTTTCGTAGTTTTATCATTAGGGTGAGTTCCCTTTGGTTTGGTTGAAGACATTAAACTTAGAATTACCATGAGTCATCCTTCTGTTTCTGAGTAAGATTCATATCTTGTTTGGGGGTGGTGTTTTGACACCACCCAATGCTTTACCATGTTTATGGACTTGTACGAATTTTTATCTCATTGCTTATTCAGGTTTCATCTTGGATTCATATGATTATCATCATTAGCAGTGGATTATGGTACTCTTTTTCCTCCCTTCTTTTCTTAATTTTAAAAATAATTTTATCTAACATCACGAACGATGTTCCTTTTTTTATTGAAGGTGGGAATTTTATCAACATTGTACCTATTTTGAAAAAATTTCAAGATATTATTTTTAAAATTTTCGTGCAGTTTCTTTCATCTCACTCAATGACGTGAGTTTTCTATCATCCATATTTTAAGTATAGGAATCAATATAGGGGATTTGTTTTCTAAATCGCTTATGTAATACGTACCAAGGTATTTTCACCATGAATTTCTTGACTCAACCAAATTTGCGCACTTATCACTTCACTTCGAGTTAAAGTTGAAGAGTTCTACAATTCTCAAGAAAATCTTAAGGATCTCCAGTGGAGACTTTAGCTTGTGATAATAGTGACTCATCTTCTAGAGAGTTTTGTGTAATCTACACGTCACAAGTTGATTCAACTCCCTTTGGGTCCAAACTTAATCGTTATATGATCTCATTATTCTTCACTAAATTTTTGGCTTAATCAGTGAGAACGAAATCACTTTCGAGTCGTAAGAAACATGTGTCTTGTAGTTTCTCTTAAGCATTAAACTATTTTTTTACCATACACCTACCATTTTTCCATATCACATTGGCATTCACTTTACCCATTATCTTTCCATATTTTCTTTGTCCACTTACATTTCCCACACCATCCATATATCATCTCCAATCAATTCCATCCATCATTTTTAAGAAAAAAAATTGTTTGAAATTCCAAATGTAAATTGTCTTCATTTGTGTTATGAAAGAAAAATGCATCGCAAAAAAAAAAAAAGAGAAAAGAAAAAAAATAGAAAATTAGAATAAAAAAAATGCGATCATAGTTTTATAAAATGAAGACATTGGTTATTCAAATTGTGTTCCACTCTTCTAAAAAATCCTACCATCATGCCATCCATCATATTCATCTAATTTTTTCTATTATTTCAAACAATGACCCCATTTTTCGCCATTGATAAGGTGTTCGAGCAAACGAGAAGTCTCTATGGTGAATGGCTCTACGTTCTCACTATAATGATTAACATTCTTTCATGATATCATTTTTCCTTTCTAAAAATTTAGTTCTTTCTTATATGTGTATGAAACGTTTGACCTTGCTTGCATTTACTCACCTCTTCACACAGAAGAGCGATACACTTACCCAAATCTCGTCAGTTCATTTAACAGAGCTATATTCATGAGATTTTGAAGTTGAAGCATTGACTCTGAACACTCTACCCTTTGTTCTGATTCACACCACGCATGTTGAGTTATAGGAAGGATGTGCCTTCAATATTCACTTAATTTCACTTTTGATACACTTCTAGCTTTTATTCCTCAAAATATTTCTCTCATGATGGATTTTGCAATGATTTTGCGTCTAATAAGAGATTTCCTATGATTTGCAAATAAAGAATTTAGTTGGTATATTTCCTACAAACCCTCACGAGACAAAACTCCTCATAAAGGGCAAGCTATAGGTTTAAAGGCTTGTTGCACATGGTAAGGGCAATCGTAAGTGCCCACGAAAGTGTAACACTTTTTATTTTTTATCTTTCTTTCTCTCTATTTTTTCTCGAGGACTAGCAGTATTCTGTTTGGGAGTGGTATGATAAGCACCCAAAAGTGTTTAAATAAAACCCCAAATAGACATTTTTTAAGTGCCAATTCTCGATAAAAATGGGTCGTATGTGCATGTATATTTATTTTGTAGGTCAATGCCTATCGCATATTTTAAAGCATAAAATCAAGGAAAAATGTGGCATGCATGCGGTTAAATGAGCTAAACCACAATCGCCGTACCTATTACCCTTTCCCCTAACCGAACCCTAACGTCCCTAATCATGTTTCAAGCCTCGTGTGTGTTTAGTTTGAACCTTTTATATTTTTTAGATTCTTAGTCGAGTCGTTTATAATTTTTGAAAATTATTTTATATTTTATTTTGAGTCATGTATATTTTTAGGATTAATTTGTGCGTCGGATATTTTTATATATTTTTATATAGGTGTAAGTTTTATTTTTATTTGATTTTTAGTTTTTATTATTAGTTTAGTTTTATTAATATTTTATTTTATTAGGTTAATTTTATTCTTCATTTTGAGTCTTTTTTTAATATGTTAGCATTTTATTTAGTTTGTAATTTTTATAGATTTTATTCTTTTTAGTTTTATTGATTTTACTTTTTTGTTGTGTCTTAAACATTTAGAGAGTTTTGTTTTAGTTGCACACTATACACATAGACACACACACACACACACACACACACACTAACCCACCTTACAACACCTTATATTGCCCCATCATCTTCTACCTTCCCTAACATTTCTCTATCCTCCCTCTATTAACACCATTTCAAGACCCACCTTCTATGCCAGAAACCTTAACCCACCAAAAAATAAAATGACATGTTGAACCACAACCCTGACCTCGACCCGAGGTCTATACACCAAACTCACCATACCTTCCTTAGCTCTGATTAACACCAACCCAACTACCCTTACCAATTAACCCGTCGGATTTCCAACTTCCCTACTTCTAGCCAGCCACGGCCACAAATCGAACCGCCGATTATACCTGGACCTGAACCTGAACTATCCAACCTTGAACAACCTTATACCCGGATACCCCATTAACCAACTCCTATCCCCCACTCCATAACCTAAGATCACCCATTGAACTCGCATCCGTGCCTATCCAAAGTCGGAACCCACTTCTACCCAAAAACTCCAACCTTATACCTCCATAACCCGTAGCAACCCACCTGCCTTAATCCAATAGACCCCAACTCGATATTGAAACCTGCATACAATTTTATCCAAACCATTAAACCCAAATCCTTTAACCCAAAACTAGTGACTCATTCTATATACCCGGTTCCATTCCTTCTTAACCCACTTGGCTCTAGTAAACCCATATCGTTTTGTCCGAATATTTTATATATGCCCAGTCCCATCCACAAACCAAGAATAAAACCCGCATGTTAACAACCTTTATACCTTTTATCCCTTTTTTCCCAAAACACCCTCATCACCCCCACTATCTCATTACCCTCTCTCTATTTACCCCAAATACCCCTCACAAGCCCACTTCCCATATTCACACTTATCACTCACTTATTTACCCTCATCCCTATTGCACCAAATACATATTTTAACCCATAAAACCTCTCTATGACAAAACTACACCTTAACTCCATTTGCCTCATTATAAAAGAAGACCCAAGGCCAGTTTGAAAAAAAAAAGACCTAGAAGTGGGGTTTTATAGAAGAATAAAGATAGAAACACGTTTGTAAATATTTTATATTTCTTTTATTTTTATTTAGAGAGTTTTTGAGAATTAATTGTTGTGGGTTTAAATTGTATTGAAGAGGAAGAGTTCTAGAGAGAAAGTATAGAAATATTTTTAGGTTGAAATAAATTTTAGTTTTAGGTAGTTATTTTATTTTTTTAATTTTTAGATTTAAATTGAGGGGGTTAAATTGTAGTGAGTTTTAAATTGAGTGTGAAATTTTCATTTATATATTTGTTGATCACTAAATTTTAGGGTTGTATGCTTCTCATTCAAAGATTGGAGTTCAATTGGATGCAAAGAGATTTGTTTTAATTGTTCTCTTCTTTACTCTTATATTTAATTTCCTTTGATGATTTTCTTATCATATTTAATATCATGTTAGGCTAAAAAACTCTTTCAAGGGGTGGGATGAACCCTTATTTAATGTTGTTTTAATTAATTAGTTTGTTTATTTGAAATTCTCTTTGAATGTTAATTTTGATCCTTCACCTTTCAATTTACTCTTCGAGAGAGGATAAATTATTTTCAAGAGAAAATCAAAATTTGAGATATGATATCCATTTTAGAATTGAACTAGAGATAGGGGGTTTCTCAAGTGTGGTATTATTCCTTAAATTTCAACTATAAATTTTATTTTCTATGATTTATATGAATTTTGATGAATCTAACCTAACGGGTGATTTCTTAAAAGGAGTGTAAATCTATTTTCTAGAGTTTTGGGGTTTGAATTTAATTTTCTAAAAGGTTAGTGTTAAAATTCCAATTGTGATGAGAGTTGACTTGTGATTTCAATAATAACTTGAGACATTTCAAATGAGTAAATTAATTAATTAGTATGTGGTGTACTCCTAATCCATGACTGTTCTCACATTTATTTACCTCACTTTATCTCTAATTTTATTTCACCACCCCTTGAAAATTGTTTTGATATAAAAAATCCATAAAAAATAGAAAACAAAGAAAAAGTAAAAAAAAGTAAAAAAAATCTTCAAAGAAAATAACCAGAGAATAAATTGCATGAGTTTTCTTATGTTTCAGTCCTTAGAGTTGGATTGACATCTTTACTTATCACCATGCAAGTTTACATTATGTTTGTAGGTTTTCAATGATTTTGATTGGAAAGGTTATTCAACAACAACACACCAAAAACCTTTTATATCATGATATTTATTACTTAGTCATCGATAATACTCCCACTACCATTAGGTAATATATTATTGAAATGAAGTTGTATTTCTCCCTGCACATGTGGCCTAGAAACAAAGGTAATATAATGTCCGCTTGTAATCTATTGTAAGTCTAGCTTATTCCAGGGTATGTTGTTCACATAGGAATTAGAATGTTCAACGATATTAATCCTAATTGATAGTAGAGTAAGGAAAAATTAAAATTTTATCAAAAGTTAATTCGCTCATATTTAAATGGAAATTAGATTTTTTAGTGATTATTATAAGATTTTTCAGTTATGTCTACTATTTATTAAATACAATTGTACATAATTATGAATTATTATTATAATTACAGAAATAAAATGAAATTACAGAAAATTAAAACTTACTTGAATTTGCAGAAATAATATCAGAATAGAGAAGAAATAATTCAAGCCCTATTTAAAAGAGTCTCCTTAAAAGAAATTTATTCCCTCCACAACGTGCTAAAAGTAATGAATAATAGTCTCCCAAGATAGAACAGATTTCCAAATTAATCAAGTAGCACCACTATGATTAATTTTTGCGAACACAATTTTGTGTTTTATACTCAACTAGACCAAAGAAATAATATGTATGAGATGTATGCAGTAGCAGTAATTGAGGGATTATTTTTTGGGAAAATATGTTGGATAATTTCGGAAGAATTTTTTAGTAGTCAAAATTGTAGGGGGACAGGAATATATATAGCCAAGTGACTGACTTTTGGGATTAACTGCTTGACAGTTAATTTCGTTTTAAACTGCTGATTGTTGGCAATAACTGTCAATAGTTTATTAATTAATTTTTGTAATTAATTAATTCCATACCAGAAAGTTAATTAATTTTCGACCCAAAATTTAAGGATTTTTTTATAAGCCCAAGCCCGAGCCGAGCCGAGCCGGACGGACGCGCGTGCGCGTGTGTCTAAAACTTTGATCGAAACTCAACCCAAGCATAACTTAGGTCATCATCCAAGCCTTAGTCCATCATTTGGGTTTTATTAACTCATCATTTTCCCACTACTCTTCCAGTATGGGACAAGAGTTAAAACATACCCAATTCATTAACTTTCATTGCTTTTTGAGTCACTTTGGGGAAGTATTTATCATTCATAACTAATTAAAATTGGAGATGTGAATACACAAAACTAATCTCCTTGCTAAGGAGAATGCGTTCGTATATGGTTCCACTATTATCAGGTTGTGGGTCTTACCCAAAAATGAGCTCAAATTTGTTCAAAAATCTGGACAGCTTTATGTCCAATTTTTTCAACATATATGATAATAAATTTAAAACAAAAGGAAAAAAATTTCTAAAGAGAAGGAAAACTTGCCTATAAGTCTGATTCATTAGTAAAGAAAAGTTTTTATAGTTAATTAAATTTGTGTTATGATAAGAATTTTCAATGACGTTGCAAGTTGTATTACTTTATTTCGCACAACTTTAAATAGTTTTTCATATTTAGTTTTGTTTCCCAAAAAATTCTTTCGCATGGAACTAGTAACACTAATAAATTTCTTCCATTTGAAAGCGGTGATTTTAATTGAATGTAAACAATTTGAATGGTATTGGATATGAAAAATTGAAAAATTAATGCCCTGAAAAATTTGATAACATGAATATAGAGGCAATGATTAACGCCCTGAAAAATTGAAAAAAAATAAATTCAAGTGTGGAGGTGAGCACTAATATCAATGATTAAGTCATTATAATTACCTACAAGAATTAATGTCGACGATCCCGGTTCTCATGGTTATGGAGCCAATTATTAAAGTCTTGCAAACTATGTATAAAATTTGGGAACTAAAATAATGAGGTAACAAACTATTCTTTTTCATTTCATTACATCAAAGGATTACAAAAACAATTTCTAATTTTCACAAAGATCGATCATTTCGATGGCCTATTGAGAAGTAGTTGGGTGTCTATTTTGAGTCATCTAGCTAATGATTGGGGGTTTGTGGATCTACAAAGAACATCTTATTCTCTTGTACGATTATATTGTAGCCTTATCAATATTTATTTTGATCTCCATGGATGTCGCCCATTGTAAATTGGTTCATGAAATGCATAAGTATCCTCCTTATTCAGATCATTATGTCTGACTCATTGAGTGAGGATATTACTTATGTAACGTTGTAGGGCGACAATAGATCCACAATTAGGTTCTTTATCTATATGGTTGTCCAACAACCCTCTTCACCATTTATGTAAGGGAGGGTCGTATATCATAAAAATGGTCCAATCCCGATTAAATCTACTGACGGTGTCATAAAAAGAAAGAGGTAATTCATATTGATGCCCATGACCTTATAACCTTCCATGAATATTATATAATTAGATATTCAATAAGAGATTCCATTATTGATAAGGATTCTATGCATCTTGGGGTTTCTCATTACCATCGTGATGCCTAAAGGGTCATCATAGGGTTAACTATATCTCATGGATAATCGTCATAGATTTTTAAATTATATGATTTCTCATGAGGATCACATGTTAATATCTTTTAAATGGGATTTTCAAAAGTTTGAAGAGATCATTCCAATAATAAATTCACTTGAATGGTGTTATCTTATTTTACACTTCTCGTGGACTCTGCAAGGCTTAGTAAAAAACTACTTGAGATATCTCGTTCATATGACCTCTTCCATGAACTCAAGGCAAAGAAAACAATTGGTGTTATGACCATGGTTCTTTTGGAACCATAAGTACACGATTTTGTGTTTGATCCCCCTAGAAAAGCATCACATTTGTCTGAAATAAATATTTATGAAATTCAGTTATTGATAACACGTCTGCAATTGAGACTTTGAATGGGGTAAAGTTCTTGGCCTTAGGGGACTTCATTTTTTCCCTTATTCCCTTAAGGCTTATCTTTACCGGATGTGGTCTCTCCTAATATGGATAACATGCCTCTCACATTTCCTTGTTCATTCTGAGGTGAGGTATGAAGATGATACTTTCTTAATGACACGACATCATTCACTTTCATATATTTCTAAGACCACTCAAGGAACTCGTTAATGGGATAAGGTGTCGTGTTACTAAATAATCTATAGAAATCTTATAAAGTAAGTCATCAAATGAAGAACGCAATACATATTGTATTATTCAGGTCATACACTTGTAAATATATAAGCCTATGAATTAAGTCATAGAATGAGATGCTATTGTAACTAATGCTAGAGAAAGAGGATTAGGTATTTACATTATAAGAGTAATTTATTCCTTGAGATTCTTTTGTTTCTTCCATTTCTTTTGTATTATTTGATAATCCAGTTATGATTGTCATGGAGACAAGTGTGTATTAATAAAGAATTATAATATGACTTTAGTGTCACACCCCACTTAATTATAGCGTCGGCCGACACCAAAACTAAGACGGGTGGGAGTAAATAAATACCATTCTCATCATGTGACAGATATGAGACAATAAAATCAATCCATAAGAAAAATATTTCAATCAATCCCAAATGATAAAAACTAACTATGCAATAAAAGATCCATCACCATGCTAAACTCCAATGATAACCCAATCTCCAATAATACAAAACTGAGTAAAATCAAACTAAAAATATCTTACTAAAACCATACAACTGTGGAACCGAATGGCCCACCAAAATCATAAACTGAGTCTCAATATAAATGCAAAGCAATGGAAAACCATCCTACACTATTAAGCATAACTAAAATAAGTCCCACTGCACCTCCAAGATAATCTCCCAAAATCATGTGCAACAACTCCAGCACTTATACCTGAAAAATGTTAGTCAACGCACAAGGTCAGAGCCCCGAGCATGATTACACACTACTCCCCTCAAATAGGGTCCGTGAACCCACACAATAGCATTATACACAATAAATATCACAATAGAATATTTTAACCAAATGCGATAAATATAAATCACTAACTACCCTTAGAAATTCCCATTCCAAAAACCTCACCAATATAATTTTAAATTCCCAAGTCCCACAATGTTAATCTAATTAAATTAACCCAATTTATCATTATTCTCACTTTTTATTGTGGCGGTCCTCCCACCCCGGGTGGTAATTCCCACCTAAGTTTAACAATTTTCCTTGCCAAAATGCCAGTTGAATTCGTTTAAACTGCTGATCCCCCGCAATTTGACAAGGTTCCACACACGACACGACAAAAATCGCAAGCCGACCCGTTTAAACTGTCAGCCCGCGCACATTATGTCGCCACAAATTTTAATACCCGTTTTTATTTTAGGCATTAATTCTCATTTTCTCAATTTCACAATTAACAAATTACCCCACCCTTATAATCGATGTGAGATCTTCAAAATACCCCTTAGTCCCATACCTAAGGGTCCCTAAGTACACATGTTTCCCAATCCTACATATAGGATGAATCACCAATATAAAAAATGTCCTAGTCTCATGCCTAGGGTTACGAAAAGACGATATGACGTAAAAATATGCCCCGCCCCAGAATATAAAATCCCCATGACTTTACACTAACGAGTCCCATACCTAGTAAGCATATAACCAAGGCCTACCCATAAGTCCATACCTAGTAAGCATCATAAAAATAGGGTTCAGAAATATACTAACCAAAAGCCCCTCGTCCCCGCGATGGAAAACGTGAATAAAATAAATCACAGAATACATAAATCATAATCACAACATGGCACTATAATCACAATTCTCACAATTCAATTAAATTCCATTAATAATATAGTTGTCATTTTCAACATAATTATTTCCATTCAAAAATCTTAAATTAATTAACATGCGACAATATTCAATACGTCATAATCATTCACTTTTATAAGTCATCTAACTTTTATAAGTGTGAGAACGTCCCATTAACCATAAAAATAAACCCCATAAAATTCGACATGAGCACCTACACCCAAACCCATAAAACCCCAAAGATCTAACCTATGCACCCAAGGGTTTCAAAGATTAAATCATATTTAAAATTTTCATAAAAACAGTCACAAAATTTAGTGCCCACTTTCTCTAATTAAGTTCCTAATTTATTTTAATAAAAAACATGATTAAGGGTTTAGGCGACACTTAAAATGCTTAATACTAAAGGAAAGAAATAGAGTCTTCATTCCTCACATTAAGATGAAGAAAATATGGTAGTGCGGTTGGCTTCCTCTCGAAAAATTAGCAAAGAAGTGTTCTTGAACAAACTTGACTAAACCCCAATTAAGCCCTAAAAACTCGTGATAAAAAACATGATTATGATTGAGGTTGATGATTATAGTGGAGAGGAAAACTTTTTTAGAAGTGTTCTCTGGAGAACAACTTGTGAAAAAGTGATTATGGGAAGTCCCCCTACGAATTATTAAGGTTATATACTAATTAGGAGTCCTAATCCCAACCCAACTCTATAATAATTGGCCGAGTTACGTCAGATCTGGGCATAGTCGATCGATCAACAAAAGGAATCGATCGATCGATCAAAGAGCTCAACTGACAGTTCCCCTACGAAAATTATATAAGTCAAAATAATGAAAAACCTTATAAAAACTTCATTTTAATTTTAAATTCAATACCGCTTGTAGTTTTATTCTTCTAATACAAAAACTAACATATTTTACTAATAAAAGTTATTAAATCCAAAATTTTTTTTCTTGAATAGTCCTATTAATTAATTGAATTAATTATTAAAAACACGGGGTGTTACATACTTCCCCACTAGTAAAGAATTTCGTCCTCGAAATTGGACCAAGCATACACATCAAACGTAAATTGCAAAACGTAAAAATAAGGCTCACATATGCCTACCCGTAGAATGCCACAATTGGGCACCCTTACACCCAATCCTATGTGGACATACCCCACGTACACCAAAATAATATATATATCCTACCATATATATATATATATATATATATATATATATATATATATATATATATATATATATATATATATATATATATATATATATATATATATTCATAACTATGAAAATAACGGCGTACCACGACCTCTCGCAAATCACCACTCGATTCTACCTCCGATAATCTTCGCAACACATAAATCATCAAATCAAATCACATCGCTGCATCGATATAAGACATACCCAAAATTTATACTAATGATCTTCCAAATGATTAACGTCTCCAAAATCAACTCTAAGGATCCTCACACCAAGCTTACTAATTCTAAACTCAATGCCTAGAACGTCCATAACACAAAACTACATATCTCCAAGAAACGCATCTAACACATATGCTAAACCCTCTACCTTAAGGAATATGAATCAATAAAGGTAATCAAATATCGATAACACGGAAGTTAGACGAACTCACAACCTACGATACATAAGACCATGCTCTGATTCCATCTGTCACGACCCGCTTAATTCTAGCGTCGACCGCCACCAAAACTAAGCAGGGTGGGTGTAAGTAAATACCATTCTTAGCATGTGACAGATATGAGACAATAAAATCAATCCACACGATAAATTTTTTAATCAATCCTAAGGGATAAAAACTAACTTTGAAATAAAAGATCCATCACCATGCTAAACTCCAATGATAAACCAATCTCTAATAATATAAAACTGAGTAAAATCCAACTAATAATATATTAATAAAATCATATGACTGTGGAATCGAATGGCCCACCAAAACCATAAACTAAGTCTCAATATAAATGGAAATGAATGGAAAACTACCCTACACTACTAAGAAAAACTAAAATAACTCCCATTGCACCTCCAAGATAATCTCCCAAAATCCTGTGCAACAACTCCAACACTAATACCCAGAAATTTTTAGTCAACGTACGAGGTCAGAGCCCCGAGCATGAATACACACTACTCCCCTTAAATAGGTTCTGTGAACCCAAATAATAGCATTGTACGCAATAAATACCATAATAGATTATTTTAATTAAACGGAATAATTGAACGCGGTAAATATAAATCACTAACTACCCTCATAAATTCCCATTTCGAGAACCTCACCAATATTATTCTAAATCCCCAAGTCCCATAATGTTAATTTAATTAAATTAACCCAATTTATCATTATTCTCACTTTTTATTATGGCGGTCCTCCCGCCCTGGGTGCTAATTTCCACCAAATTTTAACACTTCCGCCCGCCAAAACGGCAGCCTAATCCGTTTAAACTGTCGATGCCCCAAAATTTGACAAGGTTCCACACACGACACGACATAAATAGCGAATCGGCTCGTTTAAACTGTCAACCCCCACACAATATGCCGCCACAAATTTTAATACCTATTTTTGTCTTAGGCATTAATTCTCCCTTTCTCAATTTCACAATTAACAAATTATCCCACCCTTATAATCGATGTGGGATCCTCAAAATACCCCTTAGTCACATACTTAAGGGTCCCCAAGTACACATGTGTCCAATCCTACATATAGGATGAATCACCCATGTAAAACACGTCCTAGTCTCATGCCTAGGCTAACGAAAAGATGATATGAGGTAAAAATCTGCCCCACCCCAAAATATAAAATCCCCATGTCTTTACACTAACTAGTTCCATACCTAGTAAGCATAAATTATAACCAAGCCCTAGCCACTAGTCTCAAACCTAGTATGCATCCTAACATAGGGATGAGAAATATACTAACCAAAAGCCCCTTGTCCCCGCGATGACAAACGTGAATAAAATAAATCACACAATACACAAATCATAATCACAACATGTCAGTATAATTACAATTGTCACATTCAATTTAATTCCATTAATAATATACTCGTCGTTTTCATCATAATTATTTCCATCCAAAAATGTTAAATTAATTAACATGTGACAATATTCAATACATCATAATTGTTCACGTTTATAAGTCATCTCATTTTTATAAGTATGAGCGCATCCCATTAACCTGAATAATAACCCACATAAAATTCTACATGAGAACGTACACCCAAAATCATAAAAATCCAAAGATCTAGCCTACGCACCCCAAGGGTTTCAAAGATTAAATCATATTTAAAATTTTCATTAAAACAGTCCCAAAATTTAGTGTCAACTTTCTCTAATTAAGTTACTAATTGATTTTAATCAAAAACACATGATTAAGGGTTTAGGGGACACTTAAAATGCATAATACTAAAGGAAAGGAATAGAGTATTCATGCCTGAGATTAAGATGAAGAAAATTTGGTAGCACGGTTGGATTCCTCTTGAAAAATTAGCAAAGAAGTGTTCTTAAACAAACTTTATTAAACCCCAATTAAGCCTTCAAAACTTGTGACAAAAAACTTGATTATGTTGGAGGTTGATGATTATAATGGAGAGAAGTGTTATTGGGAGAAAAACTTGTGAAAAAGTGTTAAAAAGAAGCCCCCTACGAATTTTTAAGGTTATATACTAACTAGGAGTCCAAATCCCAACCCAACTCTATAATAATTGGTCGACTTACGGATCTTGGCATAGTCGATCGATCGACTAAAGGAATCGATCGAATGATCGAGTAGGTCGGTTGGCATTTCCCCTATGAAAATTATATAAGTAAAAATAATTAAAAACCTTATAAAAACTCCATTTTAATTCCAAATTCAATTTCTCTTGATGTTTTATTCTTCTAACCCAAAAACCAACATATTTTATTAATAAAATTTATCAAATCCAAAATTTTATATTTCTCGAATATTCCAATTAATTAATTAAATTAATTATTAAAAACACGGGGTGTTACATACTTCTCACTAGCAAAGAGTTTTGTTCTCGAAATTAGACAAAGCATACACATCAAATGTAAATTGCGAAATGAAAAAATAAGGCTCACATATACCTACCCATAGAATGCCACAATTGGGGCACCCTTACACCTAATCCTATGCACACCCAGCCTTCGTACAACAAAATAATATATATATATATATACATACATAGCTATGAAAATAACGGCGTACCACGCGATCTCGCAAATCACCACTCGATTCTATCTCCGAAAATCTTCGCAACACATAACTTCTCAAATCAAATCACATTCCAGCATCGATATAAGACATACCGTAAATTTATACTAATGATCTTCCAAATAATTAACGTCTCCAAAATCATCTCTAAGGATCCTCACATCAAGCTTAATAATTATAAACTCAATGCTTCGAACGACCATAACACACAACTCCATATCTCCAAGAAACACATCTAACACGTATGCTCGACCCTCTACCTTAAGGAATATGAATAAATAATGAGAATTAATTATCAATAACATGGAAGCTAGATGAAATCACAACCTACGAGACCTAAGACCATGCTCTGATACCATCTGTCACACCCCATTTAATTCTAGCGTTAGCCGCCACCAAACCTAAGTCTGGTGGGAGTAAATAAATACCATTCTCAGCATATGACAGATATGAGACAATAAAATCAATCCACAAGATAAAGTTTTTAATCAATCCCAAATGAAAAAAACTAAGTATGCAATAAAGTATCCATCACCTTGATAAACTCCAATGATAACCCAATCTCCAATAATATAAAACTGAGAAAAATCCAACTAAGAATATCTTAATAAAACCATACGACTTTGGAACCGAATGGGACACCAAAACCATAAACTGAGTCTCAATATAAATGCGAAGGAATGGAAAATTACCCTACACTACTAAGCAAAACTTAAATAACTCCCTCTACACCTCCAAGATAATCTCCCAAAATTCTGTGCAACAACTCCAGCACTAATACCTGAAAAATGTTAGTCAACGCTTCAGGTCAGAGCCCTGAGCATGAATACACACTACTCCCCTAAAATAGGGTTCGTCAATCCAGACAATAGCATTATACGCAATAAATATCATAGTAGAATATTTTAATTAAACGAGATACTTAAACGCTATAAATATAAATCACTAGCTACCCTCAGAAATTACCATTCCAAAAAGCACACCAACATAGTTTTAAATCCCCAAGTCCCACAATGTTAATTTAATTAAATTAACCCAATTTATCACTATTCTCATTTTTTATTATGGCGGTCCTCCCGCCCCGAGTGGTAATTTCCACTAAAGTTTAACACTTCCCCTTACCAAAAGCCAGTCGAATCCGTTTAAACTATCAATCCCCCGCAATTTGGCAAGGTTCCATACACGACACAACATAAATAGCCAACCGACCCGTTTAAACTGTCAGCCTCCGCACATTATGTTGCCACAAATTTTAATATTTGTTTTTATCTTAGGCATTAATTCTCATTTTCTTAATTTCACAATTAACAAATTACCCCACCCTTATAATTGATGTGAGATCCTCAAATAACCCTTAGTCCCATACCTAAGGGTCCCCGAGTACACATGCGTCCTATCCTACATATAGGATGAATCACCAATGTAAAACACGTCCTAGTTTCATGCTTAGGCTTACAAAAAGACGATATGACATAAGAATCTGCCCCACCCCAAAATATAAAATCCCCATGAATTTACACTAACGACTCCCAGAACAAGTAAGCATATAACCAAGGCCTACCCACAAGTTCCATACCTAGTAAGCATCGTAAAAATGGGGTTGAGTAATATACTTACCAAAAGTCTCTTGTCCCCACGATGGAAAACGTGAATAAAATAAATCACACAATACACAAATCATAATCACAACATGGTACTATAATCACAATTGTCACATTTCAATTTAATTCCATTAATAATATAGTTGTGGTTTTCAACATAATTATTTCCATTCAAAAAAGTTAAATTAATTAACATGCGGCAATGATCAATACGTCATAATCGTTCACTTTTATAAGTCACTTATTTTTATAAGTGTGAGCGTATCCCATTAACCCTAAAAATAACCCCCATAAAATTTTACATGAGAACCTACACCCAAACCCATAAAAACCCAAAGATCTAACCTATGCACCCAAGGGTTTCAAAGATTAAGTAATATTTAAAGTTTTCATAAAAACAAACCTAAAATTTAGTGCCCACTTTCTCTAATTAAGCTACTAATTGATTTTAATCAAAAAAATATGATTAAGGGTTTATGCGACACTTAAAATGCATAATACTAAAGGAAAGGAATAGAGTATTCATGCCTGACATTAAGATGAAGAAAATCTGGTAGCGCGGTTGAAACCTCTCGAAAAATTAGCAAAGAAGTGTTCTTAAAAAAACTTGATTAAACCCCAATTAAACCTTCAAAACTTGTGACAAAAAACTTGATTATGTTTGATGTTGATGATTATAGTGGAGAGGAAAACTTTTTTAGAAGTTTTTTCAGGAGAAAAACTTGTGAAAAGTTGATTATGAGAAGTCCCCCTATGAATTATTAAGGTTATATACTAATTAGGAGTCCTAATCCCAACCCAACTCTATAATAATTGGTCGACTTACGTCAGATCTGGGCATAGTCGATTGATCAACTAAAGGAATCGATCGATCGATCGAGCACATTGGATGACAGTGTAAGGACATTTTTATCCATTAACAATTTATTATGTCGCACGCCGTTACACCGTTGAAGAAATTCAAGATTCATACATTCATCAACGGATCCGAATATCAAAAGAAGAAGAGGAATCAAAGTCTGACAGCCGGACCGGTCCACCTCCCTACCGGACCGATCCACCAATGGACCGGTCCGCCCCTCAATCGGACCGATCCGCTTGCTGGAGATCTAGTATACCCCGGACCACAAGCGAACCGATGAAGCCTGGAATAAAAGAACCGATCCGGTCACAACCGGACCGATCCACCTCATAATAAAAGAACCGATCCGGTCAATCGGACCGATCCACCCCGAAGCCGGACCGGTCCACCTGGGATAAACTTCGCCAGATCTGCTGAGATTTTTTAGGCTCAAAATTTTCTTATTTAAAGCCAACTTCGGGGAGTTGTTTTCTAAGACTTTTCAAGACGATTTTCAGAGTCCTAAATACTCTAAGTCTTCACCTATTGAGCCCAAGACTCTAGGTTTTTTGATTCACACAATTGCCAATCCTTTGTGAATCTTCTTGGTAACCCAAGAACATAACCTTGTGTTTGTTCAAACCTTTGTGGAGAGATCTTTGCAATCGAGGGCTGCGTGTCATTGCTGAGGGAGTCTCTACAAAGTTTTATGGCTGCGTGTCATTGAGGAGTTCTGCGGTTCTTCCTTTGTTGATTGGACTGAGGTTCATGTGGGTTCGTTGCGTGTGGATTCATTGCTGACGACACCGACCGACGCCTGCAGGTATTCGTGTGTCACTGTATTTCATTGTAATCTGTGTAAGTTGCGATTTACTTATTATAGTGAAATAAAAGGTTTTGCCCTGCGGGGATTTTCCTTAACTTTGTGTCGCTTGCCTTATATTTGATGGGTTGATTTAGATGCATGTTATAGGGTTAATTTTATTTGGTTTAAAAGTAGATACTAATTAAATAAGGGTTCTTGGAAACTTGCAAATTTAATTTAAATCAAATATCACACACCGAAATTATTCGGTTTCTCAAATTGGTATCAGAGCAGGTTGCGTTAATTTATTGCGTATTCCTATTTTCCGCAAAATCGTGTGATATTGATTTTTTTGAAAAAATCAGTTTTGTGAAAATTCGCATTTTTTCTTATGGAGCACTTATATAATCAGATGCCTATTTTTGACGGGTCTAATTATGCCTACTGGAAAGCTCGTATGAAATCGATTTTAAAATCTATTGACGAGCGTGTTTGGTTGCTTTGCAAAAATGGTTGGACTCCTCCCACGGTCACAGTTAATAACATCACCACTTTTAAACCTGTGTCAGCCTGGACTGAAGATGATTATAAATTGTCCAATTTTAATTCTCGTGGTCTGAGTGCTATTTATGGAGCTGTCTCTCCTGATGAGTTTCACCGAATTATGACGTGCACCACGTCTAAAGAGGCTTGGGATGTTTTGAAATTGACACATGAGGGTACGAACGTGGTTAAAGAGTCAAAATTACAAAATTTGGCCACCCAATTTGAAACTATCACCATGTCTGAGTCTGAATGCTTTGATGAGTTTTATGATCGTTTATTAGACATTGTTAACACATGTTTTAATTTGGGTGAGTTGATTGATAACACGCGTGTCGTTAAAAAGATTTTGAGATCTCTCCCAAAACGCTTTATTCCTAAAGTCACTGTTTTGAACTCTTTGGGAAATTTGAAATCACTTAAGTTGGAAGAACTTGTAGGAGATCTTCAAACCTATGAGATTGACATGTTTCCCAAATCCATTAAGGCTAAGGATAATGGCATTGCTTTAAAGACTCATTTTAAGAAAAAGAAATAAAAAGTTTGTGAGTCTGATTCTGAGGGAGATTTTGATTTTAATGATATGGCCTTATTTGCGAAAAATTTTAAAAAATTTCTCAACATGAACAAAAATAATTTTTCCAATAAAAGGAATTTTTTTGAGAAAAATAAAAAGAAAGGAAAGGCCAAAGAAAGTGGTGAGAGGGAAAAAAATAATAAATCCGATGAGGAGTGTGAGGGAGATTTTGAGAACGTCACTTGTTTTGAATGTGGGGGTAAGGGACATGAGTCGTTTGAGTGTCCTACGTGGCTTATAAAGAAAGGAAAGAAAGTAGCTATTCCCACCACACTTAGTGATAGTAGTGAAGGTGAGGGTGATGAGACTAGTGGTGAGAAGTTTGTAGCTTTTTCTAGTCGTGTGAGCACACCCACCTTGTCCCACAATAGTGCACACGAAAGTGATAGTGATGGTTTGAGCGCTTCAAGTAAGGGAGAAAGTGAGAGTGAAAGTGGAGATGAAAGTGAGCTCCAAAAAGCTTTTAGAGATTTGTACACCGAGACCTTGAAAACAAAGAAGTATAATAGGGATTTAGGTCGTCGGGTTGTAGATTTGGAGAAAGAGAAGGAGGTTTTGAGAAAGGAGAAGTGTGATTTGACCAGCACGTTGTCTAGTCTGACGACACGTGTATCCCAACTCGAGAGTGATCTCGAACGTGCCAGGGTGGTCAAAGTCAAGTTTGAGAACGCACCTAAGAATGTTGAAAAGGTGGTTCTTAAGGGTAAAGGTGAGAAGTTAGGAATAAGTCATGACGATACTTCTTCTTCCCAATTAGCACCCGAGTCGGTTCCCATTTTAGTGACAGTTTCACATGTGTCTCACCCTAACCCACCTAGTCGTCCCAATACTATTAGGAGAGTGCGTCCTAGAGTTTTTGAGAGAGGTGTTCCTAGGCCTATTTATGTTTGCTCTCATTGCAAGAGGAGAGGACACCTTAGGGAATTTTTCTTTAAGTTGGGGTATGTGTCACGTTTTGCTTCTACACGTGTTTCTGGCACACATGCACCCACACATGATACTTTACATGCTCCCGGAAGCTACATGAGAGAGTTTGCACATTTAGGTGGGCAAGTTAAGTTTTTAGTCAAAACTTCACAAGAATTGATGGAGGTATTTCATAAGCTGTCACCACCTTTGGAAAACCCCTCCGCACCTAATGATTGAGGTTTGACTTGTTTACTAGCATAGGGTGATTTTCATGATGACATTGTTTGCCTATTGCTAGTATGTATCAATTTTGTATATTTTGTTTGAAAAATTCTGAAAAATACAAAAAGATTTTATTTTGACAAAATTTTTTGAAAAATCCAAAAAGATTTTTGTATTTTGTTTGCACCGTTTATGGATGAACACTTTGGATGACCAAGTCACAACATCATTCCATTTTCATGTGACTATTTGATAGTGTTTTGAGACAATAAGTCAATTCATCCATGTGCTTTATAATGTTTGGAGTCATTAAGATGTAATTAAGTGTTACTTCCTACATGTTTGACTCATGTTTCCTTTCATGAACACTTGCACGGATTTGTTTGATTATTGTGCTTGTCTTATCACATGTTGGTTGGGTGTTTTCACTTCAATCCTGTCCTTTAAAACGAACCAAGCGCGATAAGATTTTGATAAGAAAACTGTGCATATAAGAACCGTTTTGTGAGTTTGTGTGCTTTATTTTATAACAGGGAGGGGCTACGAAAGGTTCATTTTGCCTTTGCGAATACTAAGCCACCGTTAAATTGGACCTAAAAAATTGAGGAATTTTATTATCCGAGGTCCAAAGAGGTTAAAAGAGCCCGAAAAAATTTAAAGGCAATAAAAAGATATTCATGCCAAAATATGGACCATTTAGGTTTTTGCACCAATTCTCCAAAGTTTGAGAATTTAGTTTATACACCTCTAAAAGAATATATATATGAGGGAGTTTGGTTGGAGAATTTAAAACGGGTGTGCACGTCCTTGAAATACTTGAAAATGCGCTACATAGTTTTGGACGTTATTGGTGTGGAAATCATTTTGACTTTGATTTGTTGATTTTCATAAGACGATGTCATTTAAATTCAACAAATTTTTACACCTAAGGATACTTTGATGTTAATTCATTAGGAGTACACGTATGCATCGTGCACATATGATTGATTGAGTTGATTTATCTATCGAATGTGTTCACACCCATTCATTCCATTTCCATGACTTGGTTGTTTGAGTCTAAATCCATGGTGTGATTTTTGTATCATATTTGTTCAAATTGGTATCCTATCTTTGTATGAAAAAATTGAAAAATTCAAAAATAGTTTGTGAAGTTTTGTTAGAGCATCTCCTTGCAAGAGCACGTTTACCATATTATTTGATGCCCTGTTTTGTATACCATGACACCCCAATTTTGCTTATTTGATTCATTCTTCTCATCTTTCTATTTGGGGAAATCATAAAAAGGGGGAGAAAGAATTATCATATTATGGGGGAGTTTGAATTTTGGGGGAGTTTTTGAGATGTTGCTTATGTTTTTATCATATATTATCTCTTTTCAAACTCGATATGTCACTTGGTATTTTGCTTTTTCTCATGTGTGTAGGTACTACATGGATTATCATTGGATTGCACACCCTGATGAGAAAAGCTTTGAGATTTGATGATTCCTAAAGAATTGAAGAGCAAACGCTGTAGACTTATTCAATTGTATCTTTCTAGTTTTGGGTTCATGGAAGGGTAGATTTGTATAGGCATTTTTAGTTGTTTGATAATTCGGATGTTTGTTTTTATGTATGTACCGGCATAGACATAGGGGGATATTTGTAAGGACATTTTTGTCCATTAACAATTTATTATGTCGCACGCCGTTACACCGTTGAAGAAATTCAAGACTCATACATTCATCAGCGGATCCGAATATCAAAAGAAGAAGAGGAATAAAAGTCTGACAACCGGACCGGTCCGCCTCCCTACCGGACCGATCCGCCAACGGATTGGTCCGCCCCTCAACCGGACTGATCTGCTTGCTGCAGATCCAGTATACCCCAGACCGCAAGAGAACCGATGAATCCTGGAATAAAAGAACCGATCCGGTCACAATCGGACCGATCCACCTCATAATAAAAGAACCGATCCGGTCAATCGGACCAATACTCCCCGAAGCCGGACCGGTCCGCCTGGGATAAACTTCGCCAGATCTACTGAGATTTTTTAGGCTCAAAATTTTCTTATTTAAAGCCAACTTCGGGGAGTTGTTTTCTAAGACTTTTCAAGACGATTTTCGGAGTCCTAAATACTCTAAGTCTTCACGTATTGAGCCCAAGACTCTAGGTTTTTTGATTCACACAATTGCCAATCCTTTGTGAATATTTTTGATAACCCAAGAACATAACCTTGTGTTTGTTCAAACCTTTGTGGAGAGATCTTTGCAACCGAGGGCTGTGTGTCATTGCTGAGGGAGTCTCTACAAAGTTTTATGGTTGCGTGTTATTGAGGAGTGCTGCGGTTCTTCCTTTGTTGATTGGACTGAGGTTCATGTGGGTTCGCTGCGTGTGGATTCATTGCTGACGACACCGACCGACGCCAGTGGGTATTCATGTGTCACTGTATTTCATTGTAATCTGTGTATGTTGCGATTTACTTATTATAGTGAACTAAAAGGTTTTGCCCTGCGGGGATTTTTCCTTAACTTTGTGTCGCTTGCCTTATATTTGATGGGTTGATTTAGATGCATGTTTAAGGGTTGATTTTATTTGGTTCAAAAGTAGATGCTAATTAAATAAGGGTTCTTGGAAACTTGCAAATTTAATTTAAATCAATTATCAAACACTGAACTTATTCGGTTTCTCAGACCGTTCCCCTATGAAAATTATATAACTCAAAATAATTAAAAACCTTATGAAAACTCCATTTTAATTTCGAATTCAATTCCACTTGAAGTTATATTGTTCTAATACTAAAACCAACATATTTTACTAATAAAATTAAATTAATTATTAAAAACACTGGGTGTTACGAACTTCCCCACTAGTAAATAATTTCGTCCTCGAAATTGGACCAAGCATACTGTAATACCCCGTACTTTTGGCTATATTTATTTTGGGGATTAATTAATTAAATGCGTATTAATTGGAAATTAATCCGGGTTATAAATACTAACGAGATGTGAGTTGGTATTTGATTATGTGCATACATGTTTTGATATATGTATTTGGTATTATAAAATTTGTCGTGAGATTGATATACGGCATTTGAGAATTTTGTTGAGACGCGTGTGACCGCCGCGTCATGGTATATTATTTTAATTATAAAAAGTGATTTTTATTTCTATCATCCGTATGGTCGTTTTGAGTGCGCCAATGCGTCCGGAAGGGTCGAGATAGTCAGAAAACACTAGCCGGGGGTATAGTTTGGGTCCCGGGGTATTTTTAGGCCGTACCGGCAATATAAAAGGTATTTTGGTAATTTCGTATTTTTAGGAATTAAAAATGACGAAAATTAGAGATGTAAATCTGATGTGGATTAAACCCACTAAACCCACTAACCTACCCATATTAACCTAGAAGACTACGTAGGTTATTAGAAGAGTTTTCTAAGTTTCCCAAATCAAACCCTAGCCACCTTAAGCCACCATTGGAGAAGAAGCTTGGAGATAGGGAATTCTGCAGAAAAATCTTCATCAAACCATCATCCAAACTCAGAGAAAACCAAGGCAAGTGACTTAATTCCATTTAATTTCAAAGAATGTTCTTTCCATGTTAAAAAAATTCGAATTTTTTGTTTGTTCTTGGTGAAATATGAAAACCCATGTAGTTGGAGTTTAGAACTTGAAAATTTTGAAGAGAATTGCATGTAGAATGATAGGTAGATGATTATTCTCATGATAATTGTGATTAGAAGAAATTAAAACGGATTAAATTCTGGGATTTGATGATGATATAAATCTAGGGTTCATGTTCTTGATAAAATTGGGGAAAAGTATAAAATCTTGTGATTTAATGATGTTTAGGATGCATTAATGCCTTAAAAGATGTTAGTTTATGACCTTAGCATGTTTTAGGATAATTAGAGAACTTAAAACATTGTTGGGACGAACTTTGGAGAAGATTTGAGGAGTAGAAATGGATGAAAAACGTAACTAAGAGAATCTGGGACGAAACTGGCAGGTCGTTAGAAGACCCTACCCAGGTCGTTCGAACGAGCTTCTAACGAGTTGACCAGTCTCTTCTAACGAGGGGTAGTTTCGTTCGATATCTCGTTCGAACGAGATATCGTTAGAAGGTACAGTTCGTTCGAACGAACTGGAATCTCGTTCGAACAGTCTCGTTCGAACGAGACTTCTAACGAGTTGACAGAGGGATCTCGTTCGAACAGTCTCGTTCGAACGAGACTTCTAACGAGTTGACAGTTTGGGCCTTTTTGGACTGTTTTGATTTTTGGAGCCCCGTAAACTTGTTCGAGGATATAGTTAATATTCGAATGATGGTGTAAGGATAAAATTGGGACTTTTGGGTATTTATGAGAAGGAAATTATATACGAGAGTTATATTAAATGGACGGTTTGGGTTGAGACGTGAGTGTCTACTACGACGTGAGAATAGATTATGGCGCGTATGATGATAAACCGGAATAGTATAAATTGCGATAATTATATATTGGTATTAGAATGAGAAGAGTACTACGATTAAACTACGTTGATTACTAAGATACGTGTTACTTAGTATTGGTATATGAATTGTGTGTATGACATACCTACCATACTTGCTATCACGGGAGGTTTGCGTTCGCTTAGGGCCCTCTAATCCTTGTGTTGCCCGGATTTAGACTGGTTACCTTGATGAACATAGGTCATAGAAAGACTTATTGGGATATTAATAAGTCCGTTGATCGTAGGAGCGTAGGTATGTGCGTGACCTATGTGATGTGACTGTGTTCGCCTCCATTGTTTGTGATGTTGTTATCTGTGAACTATTCCTGAGAGATTCGAAATATGTAATCCTTACGTACGTGATGTTATGGGATGGATAGCAGAGTATGTGTGCACCACAGCTTAGTTCTCGGGGTGCTTGTACTGTATATTTATGATGTGATTAATATACACTTCATTAATGGGAACCTTCATGTTATTGTTGTGAATATAATTACGGTATTGTTTCGAGAAATATAACGAGTTAACTGATAGTGATATATATTGCATATTGAGCATCTGAGTTTGCGTTAAACCCCTATTTAATTTCGAGCGTTATAATGTTAATAGAACCGAGTAATAAGGGTAGGACCTATGGCAATCTAGCTAGATATGATGGTGCTTAGCTAGTGGGTTGTGTCGTTATAGGTGGGTACTTACGTTAGGAGTGCACAGTTAGATGAGAGGTGAGAATATCATGTGAGTGCACGTCCTAACATGTACTTTGCATTTAATGTTTTAAATGTTTTTAAAGCACTTGTAGGTTTTTAAAATATAACTCCACATTCGGGCTCTGACCCGTTTGTTTTTCAAATCTATTTTTCTTTGTAAAACCATTTTAGGTGCCCAGCCACAAGGACACCATGCATAGGATACTCATTCAGGTGACGAGCTGTAGCTGTTTGTGGAAGCTACGGGGATTTGCTTGTAGACGCTTCTATCGCTTGGATTCCAGATTCATTATCTATCAGTTGTAGGGCATGTTGCCCATTTCTATTAGAGTTACATTTCCATTTCAGTTTCAGGCTTTGGCATGTACTGTTTTAGTTTTCGGTTTACTTATTTCAGTTATGGGATTGTAGTGAGGAGTTTTTCCTCCAGACTTTATTTACGCTATGTGATGATCTTTCTATTTACTTCATTATGGTGAATGGTGTTATTATTCTTTATTACACTTGTTGCATGTTAATCAGACTTTAATTAAAATTTGGCACTTACTTTTTAAATACTAGGTGGTTAGTAATCATTAAAATGTTTTCGACAGTGATGCTATTAACTGGACCAACTTGACATTTTGAATTAATTTAATAAAGGAGTAGCTACCCGGTATTTAATTAGTCAGGGTGTCACAGGTGGTATCAGAGCATCAGGTTCTAGTGTCCTTTAGGATCTGACGGCTTATTATGTTTACGCTACGTTTCTTTGATATAGAGCCCTATATTTTAGGACTGTTGTACTCTTTTTGTGTATGCTTCGTTCTTCAGCTATCTTAAGTTTATAAACAGCGAACTTATAAACTTTGTTCTTATTTCAGATGCCTCCACGACGTGCACGACGAGTTCCCAGGGATGCAACGCCCGAACCCCAGCCCGCTCCAGTTCAGGGCATGATGAACGCCGCTGAGGTTGCAGCTATAGTAGCCCAAGCGGTAAATGCCGCCATTGCCGTTGTTCAACAGGCACCACCTCAGGCGCCGATTGCCGCGCCAGTACAGGTTAATGCATTCCCGTCTGCTTGGGAGCGTGTACGTGACCTTTTTCAGAAAGCGCATCCGCCAGAGTTTGCAGGTAGCTCAGATGTGGTAGTCTCGAGCCAATGGAGGAAGGATATACAGAGGCACTTAAGGATGTATGACTGCACGGACGTCCAGAAGCAGGTGCTAGCTACTTTCAAGCTAGTTGGATCTACGCTACAGTGGTGGGAGTCTATTACCACCACGGAGGAGAGGGATACCCTCATGATTCAGGAGTTCTGGGTGCGGTTCGATCGCAAGTACTTTCCGTCAGCTGTTCATACGGAAATGAGGAGGAAATTGATGAGTTTGAAGAAGGAAGGTAAGACTGTGGCCGAGTATGAGGCCGAGTTCATGAATCTGTTGAACATCGTTCCAGACGAGATACCAATAGAGAAGAAGAAAATTGAGAAATTCACGGGCGGGTTGACTTGGAAGATCCGTCAGCATCTGCTAAGGAACCTATCGTTGGCCACTTATTCTGATGTGGTTAACGCTGCATTGTTACACTGCCAGGACCACCGTTTTCATATGGCCGAGGGTAAGAGGTCGGGGGAGTCTAGCCATCAGGGCAGGACTGGAGGACATGGTGCCAGCGGGGCACAATCTAGTCAGGGGCAGAGACAGAATGAGCAGGGCTTCCAGCAGGGAGATAATAAGAGGTTCCGGTCAGGGAACTACATACAGGGACAAGGAGGTTTCCGTCAGGGCCATCAGGGTCCAAACGGCCATCAGGGCCAACAGGGGCAGAATGGGCAACAGTTTCACCAGGGCCAGCAGGGCCAAGGGAGGAACGGTAACGGCCACCAGGGACAGAGAGGAGGGAACTTCCCAGGGAAGTGCTTTATTTGTGGCAAGACTGGCCATAAGCGACAGGATTGTCCTGATAGGGGCAGGGCCCCACAGCAGCAGCAGTAGGGTGCTCGCCAGGAGCCACAGAGGCCTATGTTTCCCGCCGCTCTTCCCGCACCGCCACAGATGGCAGCATTGCCACACATTCCAGCAGTCCCAGTTCAGCAGGGGCAGCTACAGTATGGACGTGTCTACAACGTCCACCAGACTGCAGTTCCACAGGCACCGCCCGCGATTGAGGGTACATTTCCTATCCATGGCACTATAGGTCGGGTGTTATTTGATACGGGTGCTACACACTGTTTTATAGCTACACACTTCGCGAAAGATTTTGGATTGTTAGCTACGGCAGAGAGCACAGTGACGTGTGTCGAGTCACCATTGGGGAGTGGGTCACTTATTTTCTTTATATGCCGGGGAGTGGGGGTAGAGATTGGTGGTTTGGTATTACCTGTAGACATGTTAGTATTAGATATGCATGTTCACGATGTGATTATCGGTATGGATTGGCTCGTAGCTTATAGGGCCATGATTGATTACTTCAGTGGGAGCATTGTTTTTACCATTCCGGGGCAAGAGATGTTTGTAGTGGCGATGCCTCGCCCAGAGGGAGGATCGACCGCTCATCTGTATTACATTGAGGAGGATACCTCTAAGGAGGTAGTGATTCCTTTAGATTCTATCCCAGTAGTCAGGGAGTATTCGGATGTGTTTCAGGAGATACCAGGCTTACCCCCCAGTCAAGAGATAAACTTTGTTATAGATTTTCTACCGGGTACGAGACCTATAGCACGCGCACCGTACCGTATGGCTCCAGCTGAGATGAGGGAGTTACGGGATCAGATAGAGTAGCTGTTAGGTCAGGGTTTTATTCGCAGGAGTACCTCACCTTGGGGCGCTCCAGTTCTGTTTGTGAAGAAGAGGGACGGTTCACTGAGATTGTGTGTGGACTACCGAGAGTTGAATAAGGTCATGATACGGAATAAGTATCCGTTGCCTCGAATCGATGACTTATTCGACCAGTTGAGAGGAGCTTCTTTGTTCTCAAAGATTGACTTGAGATCGGGATACCATCAGTTACGTATCAGGGAGGAGGATGTCTCGAAGACCGCGTTCTTGTCGAGATATGGTTCTTACCAGTTTCGGGTTATGCCTTTCGGTTTGACCAACACTCCAGCAGTGTTTATGGACTTGATGAATAGAGTG
This sequence comes from Sambucus nigra, assembly GCA_949130495.1. Taxonomy (NCBI): domain Eukaryota; kingdom Viridiplantae; phylum Streptophyta; class Magnoliopsida; order Dipsacales; family Adoxaceae; genus Sambucus; species Sambucus nigra. Next base: position 55,199,012 of record OX422217.1, on the reverse strand, counting down.
TTCAGGGATTTCCTAGACCAGTTTGTCATTGTCTTCATTGATGATATTCTGGTTTACTCCCAGACAGAGGAGGAGCACGCCGAGCATTTGAGGCAGGTTTTGCAGACACTTCGTCAGAACGAGTTGTATGCAAAATATGAGAAGTGCGGGTTTTGGCTGAAGGAAGTCCAGTTTTTGGGATATATCATTTCCGACCGGGGAATATCTGTTGATCCGGGGAAAGTATCAGCGGTAAGGGAGTGGGGACAGCCCATGACACCGACTGAGATTCGTAGTTTCTTGGGTCTAGCAGGATACTACAGGAGGTTTATTCGGGGCTTCTCAGAGATAGCAGGTCCTTTGACAGATCTGACTCGTAAGGGTGTGCCATACATCTGGAGTGATGCCTGTCAGTTGGCATTCGATGAATTGAAGGACAAATTGACCTCAGCACCTGTGTTAGCATTGCCGAGACCGGGAGTTGAGTATTTGGTTTACACCGATACGTCTTTGCAAGGACTAGGAGGTGTATTGCAGCAGGAGAGACAGGCCATAGCTTATGCTTCCCGTAAGCTTAAGCCTCATGAGAAAAATTACCCCACACATGATTTGGAGTTAGCGGCAGTGGTATTTGCCCTACGGATTTGGAGGCACTATCTTTTGGGGGAGAAGTTCCAACTGTTCAAGGACCACAAGTCCCTACAGTACCTGTTCACGCAGAAGGAATTGAATATGCAGCGGCGTAGGTGGCTTGAGTTTGTGAAGGACTACCAGTTCGACATCCAGTATCACCCAGGTAAGGCTAACGTGGTAGCAGACGCGTTGAGCCGTAGGCCAGCAGATGAGGTGGCAGAGGTGTGGAAGGCTAAGTGGAAGGAATTGGGACACCAGGATGCAGTGGCCCGATCTTTCATGTATGTGATGACCGTTACACCGCAGATTGTCACGAAGGTAGTACAGGCATAGGCCAATGACTCGTTCTGTCAGGAGCAGATAGTTCGGTTACTAGCAGAGGGAGCTGAGTCCTATACCGTTAGCTCAGACGGGGGATTGCGCTTCAATGGGAGATTGGTAGTTCCGAAAGGGGAGGAATTGCGACATGATGTGATGGCAGAGTCGCACGGCTCACGGTTCGCGGTACATCCCGGAGGGGACAAAATGTACCAAGACATGAGACGCCAGTATTGGTGGAGCGGTATGAAGAGAGATATCGCTGAGTTTGTTTCGAAATGCGCCACTTATCAGCTTGTAAAAGTGAATCATCAGAGACCGGCAGGATTGCTACAGCCATTGGAGGTCCCGGTGTGGATGTGGGAGAGCATATCCATGGACTTTATCACGGGGTTGCCTACGTCGCAAAGGGGTCACGACTCCGTTTGGGTTATTATGGACAAGTTGTCCAAGGTCGCTCACTTTTTACCCGTAAGGACTGACTACACTACGGGACAGTATGCCCAACTCTTCATTTCAGAGATTGTGAGACTTCACGGTGTACCCTTAAATATCGTGTCTGACAGAGACAAGATATTTGTTTCGAGGTTTTGGGAAAGTTTCCAGGAGGCCATGGGCACGAAATTGCGGTTGAGTACGGCTTATCATCCGCAGACTGCTGGGCAGACTGAGCGCACAAATCAGATGTTGGAAGACATGCTACGCATGTGCATTATTGACTTTGGGGGTGGATGGGAGCAATACCTTCCACTGGTGGAGTTTGCTTACAACAACTCCTATCAGTTCACGATTGGCATGGCTCCGTTTGAGGCATTGTACGGTAGGCCTTGTCGTTCCCCAGCATGTTGGTTAGAGGTGGGGGACAACAAACTGCTTGGGACGGAAGTGATTCAGGATACTTCGGCAAGGATTGAGTTGGTTCGGAGTCGCATTCGGGTAGCTCAAGACAGGCAGAAGAGTTATGTTGATGCAAAGAGATTTTTCAGGGAGTTCCATGTAGGGGACCAGGTTTTGCTCAGGGTATTTCCCATGAAGGGGATTATGCATTTCGGGAACAAGGGGAAGTTGGCACCAAGGTATGTGGGGTCGTTTCCTATTATTGAGCGGATCGGACCGGTTGCATATAGACTTGGGTTACCGGAGCATTTGCATCGGATTCACGATGTGTTCCATATTTCCTCGCTGAGGAAATACCTTAGAGATAATTTGGCTCATTCTCACATTGCTGTGGAGGACATCGATCTCCAGCCGGATAGCTCCTACGAGGAGGGGCCGATTGCTATTTTGGACCGAAGCGAGAGGAAACTGTGGTCAAAGATAGTTCCGTTAGTGCGTGTTCAGTGGCGACATCACAACGTCGAGGAATCCACATGGGAGCGCGAGGATGAGATGCGCGAACGTTATCCAGAGCTATTTTTAGCAGGTACTTTCTAGTTTCGAATTTCGGGACGACATTTAGTTATTAGGGGGGAAGTATGTAATACCCCGTACTTTTGGCTATATTTATTTTAGGGATTAATTAATTAAATGCATATTAATTGGAAATTAATCCGGGTTATAAATACTAACGAGATGCGAGTTGGTATTTGATTATGTGCATACATGTTTTGATATATGTATTTGGTATTATAAAATTTGTCGTGAGATTGATATACGACATTTGAGAATTTTGTTGAGACGCGTGTGACCGCCGCGTCATGGTATATTATTTTAATTATAAAAAGTGATTTTTATTTCTATCATCCGTATGGTCGTTTTGAGTGCGCCAACGCGTCCGGAAGGGTCGAGATAGTCAGAAAACACTAGCCGGGGGTATAGTTTGGGTCCCGGGGTATTTTTAGGCCGTACCGGCAATATAAAGGGTATTTTGGTAATTTCGTATTTTTAGGAATTAAAAATGACAAAAATTAGAGATGTAAATCTGATGTGGATTAAACCCACTAAACCCACTAACCTACCCATATTAACCTAGAAGGCTACGTAGGTTATTAGAAGAGTTTTCTAAGTTTCCCAAATCAAACCCTAGCCACCTTAAGCCACCATTGGAGAAGAAGCTTGGAGATAGGGAATTCTGCAGAAAAATCTTCATCAAACCATTATCCAAAATCAGAGACAACCAAGGCAAGTGACTTAATTCCATTTAATTTCAAAGAATGTTCTTTCCATGTTAAAAAAAATCGAATTTTGTGTTTGTTCTTGGTGAAATATGAAAACCCATGTAGTTGGAGTTTAGAACTTGAAAATTTTGAAGAGAATTGCATGTAGAATGATAGGTAGATGATTATTCTCATGATAATTGTGATTCGAAGAAATTAAAACAGATTAAATTCTGGGATTTGATGATGATATAAATCTAGGGTTCATTTTCTTGATAAAATTGGGGAAAAGTATAAAATCTTGTGATTTAATGATGTTTAGGATGCATTAATGCCTTAAAAGATGTTAGTTTATGACCTTAGCATGTTTTAGGATAATTAGAGAACTTAAAACATTGTTGGGACGAACTTTGGAGAAGATTTGAGGAGTAGAAATGGATGAAAAACGTAACTAAGAGAATCTGGGACAAAACTGGCAGGTCGTTAGAAGCCCCTACCCGGGTCGTTCGAACGAGCTCGTTCGAACGAGCTTCTAACGAGTTGACCAGTCTCTTCTAACGAGGGGTAGTTTCGTTCGATATCTCGTTCGAACGAGATATCGTTAGAAGGTACAGTTCGTTCGAACGAACTGGAATCTCGTTCGAACAGTCTCGTTCGAACGAGACTTCTAACGAGTTGACAGAGGGATCTCGTTCAAACAGTCTCGTTCGAACGAGACTTCTAACGAGTTGACAGTTTGGGCCTTTTTGGACTGTTTTGATTTTTGGAGCCCCGTAAACTTGTTCGAGGATATAGTTAATATTCGAATGATGGTGTAAGGATGAAATTGGGACTTTTGGGTATTTATGAGAAGGAAATTATATACGAGAGTTATATTAAATGGACGGTTTGGGTTGAGACGTGAGTATCTACTACGACGTGAGAATAGATTATGGCGCGTATGATGATAAACCGGAATAGTATAAATTGCGATAATTATATATTGGTATTAGAATGAGAATAGTACTACGATTAAACTACGTTGATTACTAAGATACGTGTTACTTAGTATTGGTATATGAATTGTGTGTATGACATACCTACCATACTTGCTATCACGGGAGGTTTTCGTTCGCTTAGGGCCCTCTAATCCTTGTGTTTCCCGGATTTAGACTGGTTACCTTGATGAACATAGGTCATAGAAAGACTTATTAGGATATTAATAAGTCCGTTGATCGTAGGAGCGTAGGTATGTGCGTGACCTATGTGATGTGACTGTGTTCGCCTCCATTGTTTGTGATGTTGTTATCTGTGAACTATTCCTGAGAGATTTGGAATATGTAATCCTTACGTACGTGATGTACCGGGATGGATAGCAGAGTATGTGTGCACCACAGCTTAGTTCTCGGGATGCTTGTACTGTATATTTATGATGTGATTAATATACACTTAATTAATGGGAACCTTCATGTTATTGTTGTGAATATAATTACGGTATTGTTTCGAGAAATATAACGAGTTAACTGATAGTGATATATATTGCATATTGAGCATCTGAGTTTGCGTTAAACCCCTATTTAATTTCGAGCGTTATAATGTTAATAGAACCGAGTAATAAGGGTAGGACCTATGGCAGTCTAGCTAGATATGATGGTGCTTAGCTAGTGGGTTGTGTCGTTATAGGTGGGTACTTACGTTAGGAGTGCACAGTTAGACGAGAGGTGAGAATATCATGTGAGTGCACGTCCTAACATGTACTTTGCATTTAATGTTTTAAATGTTTTTAAAGCACTTGCAGGTTTTTAAAATATAACTCCACATTCGGGCTCTGACCCGTTTGCTTTTCAAATATATTTTTCTTTGTAAAACCATTTTAGGTGCCCAGCCACAAGGACACCATGCATAGGATACTCATTCAGGTGACGAGCTGTAGCTGTTTGTGGAAGCTACAGGGATTTGCTTGTAGACGCTTCTATCGCTTGGATTCCAGATTCATTATCTATCAGTTGTAGGGCATGTTGCCCATTTCTATTAGAGTTACATTTCCATTTCAGTTTTAGGCTTTGGCATGTACTGTTTCGGTTTACTTATTTCAGTTATGGGATTGTAGTGAGGAGTTTTTCCTCCAGACTTTATTTACGCTATGTGATGGTCTTTCTATTTACTTCATTATGGTGAATGGTGTTATTATTCTTTATTACACTTGTTGCATGTTAATCAGACTTTAATTAAAATTTGGCACTTACTTTTTAAATACTAGGTGGTTAGTAATCATTAAAATGTTTTCGACAGTGATGCTATTAACTGGACCAACTTGACATTTTGAATTAATTTAATAAAGGAGTAGCTACTCGGTATTTAATTAGTCGGGGTGTCACACATACACATCAAACGTAAATTGCGAAACGTAAAAATAAGGCTCACATATGCCTACCCGTAGAATGCCACAACTGGGCGCCCTTACACCCAATCCTACGTGAACCTACCCCATGTCCACCAAAATAATATATATCCTACCATATATATATTCATAACTATGAAAATAACGGCGTACCACGGCCTCTCACAAATCAGCACTCGATTCTATCTCCGATAATCTTCGCAACACATAAATCCTCAAATCAAATCACATCGTTGCATCGATGTAAGACATACCCAAAATTTATACTAATGATCTTCCAAATGATTAACGTCTCCAAAATCAACTCTAAGGATTCTCATATCAAGCTTACTAATTTTAACTCAATGCCTACAACGTCCATAACACAAAACTCCATATCTCCAAGAAACACATCTAACACGTATGCGAGACCCTCTACCTTAAGGAATATGAATCAATAAAGCGAATCAAAGATCGATAACACGGAAGTTAGATGGACTCACAACCTAAGAGACCTAAGACCATGCTCTGATACCATCTGTCACGCCCCGCTTAATTCTAGCTTCGACCGCCACCAAAACTAAGTCGGGTTGGAGTAAATAAATACCATTCTCAGCATGTGACATATATGAAACAATAAAATCAATCCACGGGATAAATTTTTTAATCAATCCCAAACGATAAAAACTAGCTATGAAATAAAAGACCCATCACCATGGTAAACTCCAATGATAACCCAATCTCTAATAATATAAAATTGAGTAAAATTCAATTAAGAATATATTAATAAAACCATACGAATGTGGAACCGAATGGCCCACCAAAACCATAAACTGAGTCTCAATATAAATGCGAAGGAATTGAAAACTACCCTGTTCTACTAAGAAAAACTAAAATAATTCCCGCTGCACCTTCAAGATAATCTCCCAAAATCTTGTGCAATAAATCCAATACTAATACCTGAAAAATGTTAGTCAACGCACGAGGTTAGAGTCCCGAGCAGGAATACACACTACTCACCTCAAATAGTGTTCGTGAATCCAGACAATAGCTTATATGCAATAAATATCACAGTAGAATGTATTAATTAAACGAGATAATTAAACCCGATAAATATAAATCAATAGCTAACCTTAGAAATTCACATTCCAATAAGCACACCAACATAATTTTAAATCCCCAAGTCCCACAATGTTAATTTAATTAAATTAACCCAATTCATCATTATTCTCACTTTTTATTATGGCGGTCATCCAGCCCCGAGTGGTAATTTCTACAAAAGTTTAACACGTCCCCGTGCCAAAAGCAAGTCGAATCCATTTAAACTCTGAATCCCCCGTAATTTGACAATGTTCCACACACGACACGACATAAATCGTCAACCGACCCGTTTAAACTGTCAACCCCTGCACATTATGTCACCACAAATTTTAATACCCGTTTTTATCTTTGGCATTAATTCTCATTTTCTCACTTTCATAATTAACAAATTACCACACCCTTATAATCGATGTGAGATCCTCAAAATACCCCTTACTCCCATACCTAAGGGTCCCCAAGTACACATACGTCCTATCCAACATATAAGATGAATCACCAATGTAAAACATATCCTCGTCTCATGCCTAGGGTAACAAAAAGACGATATGACGTAAAAATCTGCCCCACCCCGAAATATAAAATCCACATGTCCATACACTAACTAGTCCCATACCTAGTATGCATAAATTATAACCAAGTCCTGCCCACTAGTCCCATACCTAATAAGCATCCTAAAAATAGGGTTGAGCAATATACTAACCAAAAGCCCCTCGTCCCCGCAATGGCAAACGTGAATAAAATAAATCACACAATACACAAATCATAATTACAACATGGCATTATAAGCATAATTGTCACAATTCAGTTTAATTCCATTAATCATATACTCATCATTTTCAACATAATTATTTCCATTCAAAAATGTTAAATTAATTAACATACGACAATATTCACTACGTCATAATCTTTCACTTTTATAATTCATCTCATTTTTATAACTGTGAGCGTGTCCCATTAACAATAAAAATAACCCCCATAAAATTCTACATCAGAACCTACACCAAAAACTATAAAAATCCAAAGATCTAACCTACACACCCAAGGGTTTCAAATATTAAATCATATTTAAAATTTCCATAAAAACAGTCCCAAATTTTAATGACCACTTTCTATTATTAACCTACTAATTGATTTTAATCAAAAACACATGATTAAGGGTTTAGGTGACACTTAAAAGGCATAATACTAAAGGAAAGGTATAGAGTATTCATGCTTGAGATTAAGATGAAGAAAATATGGTAGCACGGTTGGATTCCTCTCGAATAGTTAGTAAAGAAGTGTTCTTGAAAAAACTTGATTAAACTCCAATTAAGTCTTCAAAACTTGTGACAAAAAACTTGATTACGTTATAGGTTGCTGATTATAGTGGAAAGGAAAACTTTTTTAGAAGTGTTCTCTGGAGAAAAACTTGTGAAGAAATGTTAATGAGAAGCCCCCTATCAATTATTAAGGTTATATACTAATTAGGAGTCCTAATCCCAACCCAACTCTATAATAATTGGCCGACTTATGTCAGATCTTGGCATAGTCGATCGATTGACTAAAGGAATCGATCGAGCAGGTCGGCTAACAGTTCCCCTACGAAAACTATATAAGTCAAAATAACTATGAACCTTATAAAAACTCCATTTTAATTCCGAATTCAATTCCGCTTGAAGTTTTAATCTTCTAATACTAAACCGACATATTTTACTAATAAAAATTATTAAATCCAAAAGTTTATTTTTCTCGAATATCCCAATTAATTGATTAAATTAATTTTTAAAAACAAGGGGTGTTACATTTAGAAAGTAGTTGTTCCCACCGACGGAGCCAAACTAACGGGGATTATATTTGTTAAGACCTCAGCCTCACCATGCATACACAGGAGATAAAAGAGGTATTCTTTTGTTAGAATTATAATGATTCATTGATATATCGTCATTCAGTACCTATGATTATCTAGTTTTGATTTGTTTCTCTATTGTATATTCAATATGATAATAAAAATATTCCTAATATTAGGTTTTGGCTAATATTATAAGCAAGGTTATGGGGACTTCATAATAAAAAAAATTACTCGTATGAATTAACATACGACTAATATAAATGCTCATAACTTGTTTAGGATTCAAAAGATGTAAATAAAGCCAAGTCACACACGTATGGTTCACAGAATACAACACATTGTATGGAAGTGGTGTAAGATCCTATATAAAATAAAAACATAAGACATAAAACTTTCATAATAAAAAGATTCAATGCATTCGAATTGACAACAACATTCCCCAATTGTCCCTTGTACAGAAAAATATTGGAAGCTGGTGAAAAATGACATTCATAACATGGGAGTCCTTGTTTGCACTTTACTAATATAATTAAGATATAAAGTGTTGGAAGAAAAATACGCTGGAGGGTACTAGTGGTCAATATGTGAATTAACTAAAATTTAATACATTAGGATAAATACAAGATATGATTGGTGGTTTGTATAACATCAAGTTTAGTTTCTTACTAACACACTAGATTTGGAGAAGCTCTTCAACATAAATGTTTGCATGTATTCCTGACCGCGAGGTTTCAAAAATGTGGTGATGATGTTGTTGCACATTAAATAGATAACCCTTAACCCTATTGATACCCAAGGGGTAAGTTTGAGGTAGAATCTAGTCTAAAGAGGAGTCGATGCACTTATCCTAAGGTATGGGTGCTTTGTGGTGACTAAGGAGTTCTTTTTTTTTCTTTTAAATAACTAACTTTAGGTAGAAAGGGATTCTAAGGTCATTATATAACAAAGAAGATTTATTCACATGGGTATGAGGTTTCATGGAAGTGGTAAGAGACTCATGTTACCTTTGGGGAAGTACCGATAGGTCGTTCATTCTGTTGGTGGGGATTTTCTTGATCTTGAGGCCTTAGATAATTACCAGTGTGTATGGTAAACATACTAATTTTATCAAAATAATTTGCAGCGCACTAAGTAAACGGGTGTATATAGACATTATTATGGTATCCTATTGGTAAAAATAATGGCCCTCTAATTTTTAGCAGCATAAAATTTGAGAGAAAAAGTGCACTAAAATTTAGCACAGAACTCATTGCTCTGTGGGCGAATTTTGTTTTTAATTCTCAGGCGGAACATTATAGTTTTCAGGAGGAAAAAATATAATTTTAATTCTCAGGTGGAACATTTTCTTCCTCTTAAGATTATATTATGTTATTAGGTGCAAATATCAGGCTGAACAATATGTACTAAAAATGACAATGTTTTTAATATTTTACCATTTGTGCACTGCAATTATTTTGGGATTAGTACCATATATTTTCCATACCAACATTTAAATATACAATAAATGCAGGTAATGCTCTTAGGTAAGAAAGTAGAGGTTGGAGGCATCATATTTTGACCTCAATTGAGAGTCAATGACCTATTTACATAGTTTTGTAATTAGATATTATAGTTGGTGTCATTAGTCCATATGTGATGAAGTATGTTCACCATTATTTTTCGTTAAATTTGTCGAAGTACAATGAGAACCTTTTTAGTGGATTCCCTGACATGAGTAAGAGTTTTGCTACCTGGTATGTGGGTCCAATTAAATAAAAGTACATCTTTTTTGCATTCTCTTTTTCACAATACCATTGAGGGAGAGACACATAACATTATCATTTCACTAAAAACATAAACTTTTCACATGTTAGAGACTTAAAATGTTACAATAATAATGAGTGTAATGATATTTCAATTACTTGTGTCAGGAATAAATAACATAATGGTGTTACGACTGTGGGAAAATTGGACTTGAATGGGTTTAAGAAAGCTGTCCAGAATTTTCTGGACAAAATTTTGAGCAACTTTGAGCTCAAATTTAGGTGGTACCCACACTACGAAAATCTTGGGATCATATACGAACGCGTTCACCTCCGCAAGGAGATTAATGTAGTATATTCATACGTCCAATTTTAGTAAGTTATGAATGATAAATATGTCCCCAAAGTGAGTCACAAAGCAATGAAAGTTAATGAATTGGGTGTGTTTTAACTCTTGTCCCACATTGGAAGAGTAGTGGAAATTTGATGAGTTAATAACACCCCAAGTATGGACTAAGGCTTTGATGCCTTGGGGTATCCCAACTCTTTGAAGGCGAGATGACCTAAGCTATGCACGAGTTGACTTTCAGTCAAAAGTCCACACGCGCGCGTCCGTCCGTCCGTTTGATCGGCTCGGTTCAGGCTTGGGCTCGGAATCAATATAGTGACAACCCAACCTAGCTGACTGGAGATCCCAAGATCTAGGTTCAATGGGCAAACCGAACTACGTTGTATTCAGTAAGCACTGGAGGATATTTAATCCTATCCATTCCAAAGATGAGACAGTGCATATCTGCCGCGAAATTAGGATAAGTTATGCTTTTAATGACATCTATATCTTAGTACGTCTAAGTGGGGTACTGCAGAATACTCTTTATGGAAGTCACCTACGTGAGTAAGAAGGGGGCCACTTCTATGAGAATAATGAAAGGCATATTCTCTAAAATACCTATGGAACCAAGTGGTGTTCGCGGCCAAAATGAACACAAATGTGAGAACCAACTGTGTTGAAGAATTGTTGTGTGAATACTGTTGTCTAGGTTTACAAAAACGGTTGACGGTTCAAGGACGTGAAGTCTACTGATTAACCAAGTAAATCCGATAGTATATCACTAAGGAAAGTTCAAGGCCACTAGGCTACTTCTCCCGATGCAATAAATCTTCAGTTTTACTCAACTTGTGTCTGCATCTCCATTGGCATCTATTTTGTGTTATTTATAGCGATATATCATTCATGTGGGGGATTGTTGGAAAATTGGACTTGAATGGGTTTAAGAAAGCTGTCCAGAATTTTCTGGACAGAATTTTGAGCAACTTTGGCCTCAAATTTAGGTGGGACCCACACTACGAAAATCGTGGGACCATATACGAACGCGTTCACCTCCGCAAGGAGATTAACGTAGTATATTCATACGTCCAATTTTAATAAGTTATGAATGATAAATATGTCCCCAAAGTGAGTCACAAAGCAATGAAAGTTAAAGAATTGGGTGTGTTTTAACTCTTGTCCCACATTGGAAGAGTAGTGGAAATTTGATGAGTCAATAACACCCCAAGTATGGACTAAGGATTGGATGCCTTGGGGTATCCCAACTCTTTGAAGGGGAGATGACCTAAGCTATGCACGAGTTGACTTTCGGTCAAAAATCCACATGTGGGCGCGCGCGTCAGTCCGTCCGGCCGGCTCGGCTCAGTTCGGGCTCGGGCTTATAAAAATCTCCTACTTTTTTGGGCCGAATTTATTTAACTTTCTGGACTTTAATTATTAATTAATTACTAAATTAATTAATTAATTAATAAATTGTTGGCAGTTATTAACAGTTAATTCGTTTAACTGTTTTGACAGTTATTTGCCAAACGTCACCTACTTTGCTATAAATACAGATGCCTCCCTCCGTTTTTAAAAGAATGAAAATTTTCCCTCCTCCAGAATTGTTGTCATTTTATTCCTGTCATATCTGTTCCAGAAATTCTTTTTTCTGCATAACATATCTTGCATTGTTGTTGAGTAAAAGCCACGGAATTTGAGTTCGTTGAAATTAATTATTGTTGTGCTACATAATTAATTGGAAAAATTCGTTCTATCTTGGGAGACAATATTCATCAACCTCGGAGCACATTGGAGGGAATAAATTGTCTTAAGGAGACTGTTCTTAACAGGGCTCGGATTATTTCTTTTATTCTTATATTATTTCTGCAAATTCAAGTAAGTGTTTCATTTCTGTAATTCTGTTTTAATTCCGAATTATATAATAATTAATAATTTTGTACAATTGTTATTTATAAATAGTAGACATAACAACGACTTCATGCTTCATATGCTTATTTTCATGTCCACATTATTTCTTTGACTCCTCGTAAGAGTAGAACCCGATTTTCTCGTATATCAAAATATAATATATAGTGTGACTTGGGAATGTTTAGCAAAATTTCATAGTAACAAATGCACATTTAATTTTATTTTTTTTGTGTTCAATATAATAAGGTTTGACAAATAATTTTTTTCCCTTGTAAAATAAAATTGATGGACAACGTGATGCATTATTAGCTGTTTTTATTTTGATAGTTAGAGATTTCATTGCATGCATTTTCATAATATTAAGACATAAGTAAACATTGAATCTTTTTAGCCATTTCATTAAATTTATTGTAAGCTTCTGTGTGTTAAAAATAACAAATAATGTATTTGCGAAATAATGTCCATTAACAATGAAGAAAATCTTTAAATAATGGGTTGATTTTAAGAGAGGGAAATAATAATTGTATGTTTACCTTGACATATTATATTTGACACCATTTACTCATTTAAAATAGGAGTCGCCGACCAAAAAATTATGAACGTCACTAACACGAAAATATATATATATTCTTAGCAAGTTGTACATCTTCAATGAATTGGATAATAAATTTAATAATTTAGAGTCCTAGAAAGATTGAATATGATTCGAGAGTTATTGATAAAAGTGTGAAACGCTACATTCCTTAAGTAGTGAATAATTCATCATGAGAATATTATTACGCATAAAATTAATATATTCAAAATTTATGAGTAGACAATGAAAGTATCATGTTATTTTATGTATGTATTTGTGGTTGGAAAATAAATATGTCAATAACATCAAGCTAGTGTGGCGAGATTGCAAACCTTGTTATTGAATTTGAAAGTTGTAGATTAATAACTGAGCAATTTAACAAATCCTTCAAAGATGGTACGATTTAATCACAAATTTGTAAAAAAACGGAAGACTTAGAACCGTGTAGTTTAACAACTTCTCTAAAGATGGTAGATTCAAGTCATAAAATATTTGAAGACTTTATTGTAACACGAGGATACTCAAAGACAAACGTGTTTTTGTGAGGGATGATAATCCACTCCATGACAAATACATTGATAATTGTAATAAACCTACACTAAAATTTTAACTAAGTACTTTTACAAGTTACTACAAGTATTAAAATTAAAATGTTCGAAGGAAATTGGTGTATGTTTGAAAAAATTGGTCTTTGTGCTAAGAATTATGAAGAATGGATAAATGTATACATAAAGCAATAAGGAGAATACATTGATGTTAAGGTTATTTAAGTGGGAAAATTTTTTATTAAAAAAATTATTTTTTATTTCTATAAAAAAAGTCCTAAGGTTGGTTTATCATTCCTCCATTGTACAAGTGTTGTTTTCCCAAAAAAACCTTTAAGTTGCTCATATTACTTCTTAAGTTCTTTCAATACTTTAACACCTTTTGAACATTTGGTGCATCATTCTTCTCAAGTTGGTAACCTATTTATTCCATTATATCCTTTTCAACTTCATAAGTGCTAATCTTTTAAAACATTATTAAGTTACGCACACCAACTTTCCAATGTTTAACCATTAAAACTTATCCAACATCTTTATTAACCACTTTTACAAATTAGACATTTCTTTAATTTTGTTTATTCAAGGAATCTGATTACTCTTAAACACTACTTTGATAAGAAAAGACTATTTCCTTTTTATCATTACTAGTAGTCTTACAACCTTCATTCATTACACCTTTAACCCCTTTTCACACACTTTGAAGACAAGAATTTCTACTTTTCTTATTCCATGTTTAAACCCAACAAAACCTTTTTTAAACTTGTTAAATTATTTATCATAGAAATACTACAAATTTACATGCATGGAAAGATGGAATTTAAATAAATCCTATTAAATGGGTTAAACATACATTTCATTCTAGAAATTCACAATACTGGAAAAATTATGCTTTTCAAAACATAAAGAAATTTTTAATTTCTTCAAACTTAGGAAATGTCCATTTTTCCCCAAACCTCCATTTTTTACAAGAAATTTTAAGATATTATTTTTCCAAATATTTTAGCAAAATCAACATCATTTCTCAAACATTTTATTTCATAGAATGTTTAACATCAAATTTCTAGAAAATACACAATTTTCATTAAAAAAAACTTAATGTTCCAAAACTTTGAAATATCTTCTCATTAATTATTTTCTAAAAAAATAACATTTTACCAACATTTTCATTCCATAAAAATATTTAATGTTAATATATTTATTCATGTGCATCCTACTCATGCAATTGAACAACATGACTACTAATAATTCAAATGGAGTCTTAAACACCAAGGATAAATTTTTCCACCTCTAATGGAGCTCCAACAACGGCAGGCATGAAAGGTTTAAGAAGATAGCAACCTCCCACCTCCTAAGCTGGCCTCAAGGAGGTTGCCCCACTTCCAAAAGCATGTTCCATCAAGTTTTCAAGAAAGAACTCCCTTTAAACTCCATAAATCTTCCATTTCTATCTTCAAGAACCCCAACAATAACTAAATAAATTCGTAGCGCTCCTCATACATGGTGGAAATAGGTATACGTGGTTCAAATATGGCGGAATACTTAATAAATATGGGGATATAAGTTGGAGGGGTGGTTATATCATGGTGGTTTATAGTGGTTGGAGAGTGTAAGGAGGCTAAAATGGTGGGGGAAGACCACCCCTCCTACTCTCTCTCCTTCTAAGTCCAACGACACAAATGAGCCCAAATAACCCTTATAAAACCCTAAACCCCCCCCCCCCCCCCAAAATCCCGTTTTGCCAAATCTAGGATCGTCTAAGCTCGACAACTCAAAGATCCAAGGGCCATAAATATGATAGCACACAATGGAAATCATATTTAAACATTTTTTAGACATGCCATTCAAACGATATGAGACTTGTGAATGGCATGTCCATCTCGTTCGATCTATGACTTCGTGCGACCTTCGCATGATCTCGCACTGTAATGTAGTGAAATCTCGCTCAAAGGTCATTTTAACCCCTGATTCAAGTGACCTTCGTCGACACCGGGTCTCACTTCAAACGACACCCTATGTCATTTAAACGACCCCATTTCTCCAATTCTTCTATTTTCTTCAGTTTTGATCCACAACTTCCAATAATTATCCTCAAACCTCACTTTATTACAATCTATACCTAATATAAATGAAATATTAGTGTAGGGTATTACACTCTTATTGCAAGCATACTCGGGGGTAGGTGGGACCTTTATGGAAACCCAAAGTGATCCTTTTATTCCAAAGAAATTGCAGCCCTTGGTCTCAAATCTTGAAGAAGCCTTGTGTGTTCCATTACCCAAAGGAAAGGAGTTGGTGGTTTTCAATATAAGAAGGTCGTCTAAAGAGTGATGTCGAGATCTTCGGCCAGTCTAAGGGGCCATCGGCTGTTATGGGGGGTGGTCTTGCAAACCTTAGGAGCCTCCCTCTTCTTAGGAGGTGAATGCATATGCCTTGGAAGATGATTTGCTTTGTTCGATGGTCAGGAAATTTTTTTTTTGAGATGATAACCATGACGAGGGGCCGAGGGAACTCTGTAAATGCTCAGGAGTTGGTGCATCTGCTGGGGAAGGTACTTTCTCATTTCTTTCTCTTTTACTCAGCAAATTATTTCTTTGCGTACCTTATTATCGTACCCTTACCAAACTATACATTAAACAAAGTAAATAATATGTCAACAGAAGAACCTCAATACAACTCACTCATCATTAATGTTTTTTGAAACATCAAAAAATGTTATTCATCACTTCCCACGATATGGTAGTTCTTCTATCCAACCATACATTTCTTTTATAAATAACCTACACGAATACATTCTTAACCAGCACTCCCCATGATATTCTTTCTTACCTTTACCTAAGGGGGGAGATTAAAAAATTTTAAACATAGATACATAAAAAAATCACCTAAAATTAATTAAAAGGTAAAAGGTAAAACCCAGGGGTTAAACTAAAATTAACATAGCAAGTGGTTGTAACACACGGTATTTTAGAATATTTAGAATTTAATATTCGGGCATTTTTAAATTACACGTGTATAGTAATTTAATTAAAACACAATATTTTTATGTTTATGAAATATTGATCGAGGGAGATATTATGATTAATATTTATAGAATAAATTTACTAAGTGTGTAGTAAATAACATGTGATAATTACTATGCGTCATAGTGAGTAATATCAACGTGACTATGTTATATCTCAATCGGGAGTTATGTGTAGACTACGTTAAGGTAGAGCTAAGAAATTTATGTAGAGTGACTCAGATGGCAATTTTGAGGTAACAGTTGATTCCGAATAGGCCGAGATAGGTGGAATACAGTACCCGGGTATATTAATTGGGTCCCGGGGAATTTTAAACCAACTCGACACAACATAAGGGTGTTTTGGTAATTTAGGAGTCTAGGGTTGGAAAAGCTCCGAATTTAATAGTTATTTATCACATGTAACACCCCATATTTTTGAATATTTAGAATTAATATTCAGGCATTTTTAAATTACATATGTGCAATAATTAAATTAAAATCTTATATTTTGTGTTTATTAAATATTGATTGAGAGAGAGATTATGATTCATATTTATGGAATAAATTCACTAAGTGTGTAGTAAATAACATGTGATAATTAGTATATGTCATAATGAGTAATATCGATCTTAGTAGGTTATATCTTAACCGAGGGTCGTGTGTAGGCTATGTTAAGGTTGAGATAGGAAATTTATGTAGAGTGACTCGGATAGCGATTTTGAGTTCACCTTTGATTCCAAGTGGGTCGATATAGGCGGATTAATGTACCCATATTAATTGGGTCCTGAGGAATTTTTAGACCAAATTGACACCAAGTAAGGGTGTTTTGGATATTTGGGAGTCTAGGGTTAGAAAACCTCCTAATTTAACATTTATTTATGAGCCTCTTAGGTGTAGAGGCTAGGATTACAAACTTTGGAGAGAACAAAGGTGATAAGAGAGAGAGAGTGGGAGAAGGGTCATTAAGCCAACCTACACCATGGTTCACCACCGACATCGCTGAAATCAAGATCGGAGCAAGGAAAATATGCTTCCATCATCTAACAATGAAAATCAGACCACTCAACCCAAAGGAAAGTGTTAACTTGCGAATCTTTTGAGCGTTTGTAATACCCATGATAGTTTAGGGCTAATATTGAATGTAAATATGATTTTGGGGAATATATGTAGAGATTTGATTCATGATTTATGGAAATATCATCTTAGAAATATATTTCTTGTTAATGTAACAAGAAATATTATATCTGGGTTCTAAAGAATACGAAAATATGGGTTCTTGGAGATAAACATGCATGAAAAGTAAATCTAGGGTTTACATGAATAAAGTGAGAATTTGACCTTGTTTAATGTGAATTTCATGTTGATTTGAGGATATGTTACATTAGAAATTATTTAAACATTATTTTATGATGTCTTGTTAACTTAGGTGAATGGTTGAAGAAGTTCTATAGAGGTCAAATTGTGTAGAAATGGATGAAAAATAATTTAGAAGAAGGTGTTATGATCGAGTATCAAGGGATAGATCGATCAGTTTTGCCGATTGATTTGCCAAAGATGAAAATGAATTCTTTGTTTAATTTAAGTAGTTTTCTTTACCATCAATTATGGGGGACTTTGGTATTATTTTATTAACTATATGAGGACTTGGAGAATATCTTTAGACCTATAGTTAAAGCTCATTTTTTCATAATGAGGGTAAAATGAGATTAGGACCGATGAGAGTTAAAATATTGCGTTAAGTATCGGGAATTCAAAGTCGGGTTACAGTAAGTGTAAATGATACCCCAAATTGATTCTAGTAGGTTAGTGATGTATTAACTACTTAAATTACTTAAGGGATAACTAGGACCCTTCGGCTAGTGAGTGATACTGGGGAAAATAGGAAAATAACCTTAAGTATGAATCTTTAGTACGTTGGGTATTCGAGACATATGTAAAACGTACTGGTTATATTCATAGGTTGTGTGTATACATATTATGTGCTTTCTTATGTTTATGAGCATACCTACGCTGCCTGCCATCAAGGGAGATATTCGACTAATATTGATTATATAAGTATATATGACTAATATATATATACGTATAATTTGTTTTACTCTTATGTGGTAGTAGAAGGTATAGATAGTGTATATGTAAAGTACTTAGAATTGAGAAACTTCATTCATGGTTCAATTATAATACTCGACTAATATTGATCATTGCTTTTACGGTAGCGTATCGTATGGGTGGTATAGGTGAGCTAAACTTGTTAGTGGTTAGGTAGATACTTATGGTGACTGGTTAGGCTGGGTAGTATAACTAGGTGGGTTTAGTAGGAGATGTTAGGTGTGCACTATAGTTAATAGGTGAGAAACTCAAGAGAGTGTGCGCGAAACTGGGTTGTGTATACAATAACTGCTCTTACTAAATTTTAAATACTTTCTAAATAATCCTTTCACTTTACTGTGAAGAAAATAATAGCAACCGTGTAAAAAATTTCTCTCTCTAGCCTAGCCAAGATGTCCAAACGCTAATTAGGGTTGTATGGCAACTCTTCAACCATCATCATCTTCTTCCATTAACCCTAAACCTCCCGAATCTTCTAATCCTTGACAAAAATATTTTACTAGTCTATTGGAAGAACCTTTAATACCACATGCATTAAAACTCAAGCCTATTTCGAAATACAAAAGTGATCATGCCATTATTTTTAAAAATGAACAAGTTGATCAGCTTTCATCTCCTTACAAACATGTCATTGTTGCGAAGTTCTCACATGGTAAGCCTTCAACAAAATTCATTAGAATTGTTTTTAAAACTTTTGGTCTTAAAGATGCATATGAGATAGGATTATTGGACTATAAGCACATCCTCATTCGAGTTAACTATCAAGAAGATTTTATGAGATTGTTAATTAAGGATCAATAGTTTATTGGTAAAAGTCCTATAAGAACATTCAAATTGACTTCTTGTTTTAAAACTGATCAAGAAAGTCCCATAGTTCCTGTGTGAATCAATTTTCCAGGATTACCAATTATTTTATTTGCTAAAGAAGATATTTTCTCTATTTCTCAGGCACTAGGTATTCCTCTCAAGATTGATAATTCTACTGCTAATATGAATAGGCCTAGTGTGGCTAGAGTTTGTGTAGATATAGATCTTTTAAAACTACGATAGCAAAGAATTTGGATATGGTGTGGTGACTATGGGTTTTGGTAGAATATTAAATATGAAAACTTGTCTTTTTACTACTCAAACAACAGTAAATTAAGTCATCAAGAAGTATATTGTCTTGTTAATAAAGTTGTCCCTCTAAAAATGTTATTAAAGGAAAAGTCATTACAATGGAAGAAGGAATCCAATTCAAGAATCCTAAAGAAAGATAAGAGACTTTACAATTTTATAGAATTAAGGATAAGAACAAGGATCAATAGTAAGATAAGAAGACTATAGTATTCCCAAGAGAAACTTCACCCAATAATGTAGTGATATCTATTCAAATTGACGAAGAAACAATTAAGGGAGGAAAACACAGTCAAGAAAATAGTAAACAAGATGATCAAGAGAAGTATAACAACAAGGACATACGTGAATCAGATGAAGAATGTGAATGAAAAGAAGACCCGGAGGAGGAGTTTAATATAAAGACCTTTTAAATTCTAGAAAGAAAAATTTAAAAGATGTGGAAAAATTACAATTCTGATTCAAAAGAGGACAGCATAACAATGAAGATAAAACATGTTAGAAGCAGTTACTTATCAAATTTTGACAAAGTAGCACACGTAGATGTATTAGTTTTGGAGGATCTAAAGAAATTCTCAATCCTTTTATTCAAAAAGATTGCAGCTTATGAAGATTCAACAGCAAAGAAAGCTTTGATTTCCTTCGAGACAAAAGTTACGTTACAAAGATAGGAGGCCAAACAAAAAAAGAAAGTCAAGAAAAATGAGAGAAGAAGTTTAATAACTAAAGTCAGAATTACCAGACCATCAGGAAAAGTCATCAATCAAGTTCCTTCCATAAAATCCCAATGATTAAAGGTCTTATTTGTAATGCTAGAGGGGTTGGAAATCGAGCAACTACAAAATGAGGTTGAAACAATTGTGTAGGTATCATTGTTTACCTTTCTTGGCAATTCTATAAACAATGATAAATAGTTCTAAGAATTATAATATTATAAGAATCATTAATTTTCAAGGTTGTTCTATCATTCATGTTAATAAGATCAGCTATTTTTGGAGGCATAGTATATCTAGGTATTTTAAAAGATGGAGAGCAAAATATGCTAATCAAAGTCGATTATCCTCTTTTAAAATATCACATAAGTATTAATGTGGTGTATGCAAAATGTTCTAGACAAGAAAGAATGGGTATGTGGGATGATATTCCTAATAGCTCTATTTAGTGCAATCAAATTCCTTTACTAGTAGTGGGGGACTTTAATATAGTTTCTAATGGAACTGAAAGAGTAGGAGGAAGATCAATAAATTAGGGAAATGCTTCAGATGTTAATGCTTGTATATCAAGTAGTTATCTTCAAGATATGGGATTCTAAGGAACAAAATTTACATGGGCCAAAGAAGTCAATGGTTCCTTGATTCTAGAAAGATTGGATAGAGGTTGATTAATTCTTAATGGCTTAATTTATTTCCCAACTCCACTTTAAATCACCTGAATATGAACTGCTCTAATCACAATCCTTAATTGATATCTATTAAAACACCTAATTATTCACTGCCTAAACCTTTTAGATTTTTAAACCTTTGAGGTGAACATGAAATATTCCCAATGGCTATTAAAAAAAATTGGGATGAGCCTGAAGTTGGTAGATCTATGGAGATTTTTATTTTCAAGTTAAATAGGCTTAAAGGTAGATTAAAAGAGTAGAGCAAGGCTAATTTCAAATACTTATTTGAAGAGATCAAGAATCTAGAGGATAACCTTTTACAAGAAGAAGTGATATTGGAGCAGGTGCACTCCAATGAGTAAAGGGAGAATTGTTCTAAAGTAAGAGTTGATCACTATTATGCCTTGGCTAAGGAGGAACAATATTGGTTTCAAAAATATACAGGAGAATGGACATAAAATGGAGATAGGAATACACAAATTTATAATGCTCAAGTTTAACAAAAAATGAGAAGGCTATGGATCTATTCAATCAAAGATGAGGAAGGAAGAAGTCATGAAAGTCTAGAATGCTACCACCTTTACATCTTATTTTTCCTCTTTATTTACAGCAGGTTCTGTAGAAGATAAAGTCATGCTCAAGTGGACCCCAAAAATTATTTCTCAAGATAGCAACTTCAAATTAATAGGAATTCCAAAAGATGAGAAAATTTTGAAGGCTATTAAAGAGATGAATCATAATAGTGCAATTGGAGCAGATGGTTACTTTTATGTAATTTTTTGGGAGATCATCAAGGAGGATTTCACAAGATCGATTCAATCCTTCTTTTTAGGAGCTGAGATACCTAAAGCTTGGAGTCCTATGTAACACCCCGTAATTCTGAGGACATGAAAATTATTTAATTTGGTGAAATATAATTTTATTTAATTTGGAGAATTTATTTAATTCGGTGATTTAGATTTAATTAATTCATGATATTTTACATTGCACATGTGTCATAATTTGAGGTCAAAATTGGAGAATTTTATGGAGTAGATCCGATGACGATCCTGAGTGCACGGTTTATTTTGAATAGGTCGAGATAGTCAAAATAGAGTACCCGAGTGTAGTAAATGGGTCTTATGGCATTTTTAGGCATAACCAAGCTCACACTAGGGTGTTTGAGACATTTTAACTTGGCCCATAAGCTTAATATCGAGATTCATATTATAAAACATAGACTAGAGAATTTGTGGCATACACAACTCAAAAAGAAAACCCTAGTTTTGCAGAGAAGAAAAGAGGGAGAAGGCAAGGAGATTTTGGGAGCCCAGCCAAGGAGGATTGAGTGTGTTCTTCATCAAATGTTCGTCTACTAAAAGGAATCAGACAATACAAATCAATCTAGGCAAGTATTTAATTCGTTTCAATGTAATTCTGTGATAATTGATTCATTTCATGGTGGGTGTAATTGAAATCCATTTTTTGGAGTGGGTTAATGTTGTGTAAATGGGTTTTGGGTGAACAAATCTCGTGGACTGATATTGGTTGATGAGTTATTGAATTAAAAATTATGCGAAGATATTATGCATATTAAACTTATTAGAAATCAAAGTTAGATATCATATTAGGACCAACATATGGGAAATTGAGAATATCGAAAAATTAGTTTTGAGTTTAAATGTAATACCCTGTTATAATGCCCAATTCACAAATCCGTTTAATGACAGTCGAAATCATTGATGTTTTGGGAAACAATCAAGTTAGAATCTATTAAACAAGGATTATAAGCGTTTAGTATAAATCACTTGGAGTTGGGTTGATTTAATGAATGAAACCTTAAAGGTTTGACAATGGAGGGAAAACAGTAGGTTAAATGTAATGACCCCATTTTCTTATGCCAATATATAATCGTCTTCTTTCAATTTCGTCACATTTACTATCTAATAATGATATATTATTACATATATGATATTCCGAGTTCTTAATATGACAAAGCCCATTTTTAAATTTGAAGAATCAACGGTAAAATGGGTCAAATTGAGATTTTATGGCACATCCTAAGCTAAGTGATAAGTTTTGGGGTAGAGAACGTAATTTTATGAAACTTTAGGGACTTGGTTTTAATAAAGAAAGTTTTAGGGACCAAAATGAAAAATAAAAAGGGGCCTGTTTGTAAATAAAATATTTTTAGGAACCTAAAAGAAATATTGAAAATATATGGTGTGAAATTACCAAAATGCCCTTCAGGTGCAAAATGACCATTATACCCTTAATACCTTTCCACCTCGTGCTCGACTTTAACACCTCCACCATACACGTGTCGTCGTTAGAGGAGAATCCAACACACGTGTCGTCATTAGAGTAGAAGCTAAAACACGTGTCGCAATCCAGTGAAATAAGACTGCAAGACGCCTCCGTTACGCGACACGTCAACGCTGACTCTCCATTGTAAACGCTTGGACAGCATGGACACGTGTCAATGCCATGATATATTTGGAAAACTATAAATAGTGCCTTTAGGGATCATTTGAAACTCACACCAAATTCCTTGAGAATTATAGCGAGAAGTAGTGAGAGAAAGCGTGGAAACGTTTAAGAAGAAGTTCTTAGGGATATTCATCTTAAGGTATTCTTAATGTTATAATGCATCTTTATAGTTTTAATTTATTGTTTTACATCTTTACTTAGTAGTTATACTGGTAAAATACACTAAAGAATTCACTAATCAAAACTTAAAATTTAGAAGAAATCCAAGTTGATTTTACTTTCAATATATGTAAACTTGTTTGAAATTATACGATTTTAAAAATTATTTTTTTTAAAGAAATTGCTCGTCATTATGGAATCCCATTTAAGTAATTCCAAAGTCAAGCCGGGTGAAGTTCTGTCTAGACGAGATGGTATTTAAGTGGTGCCCCTGTGACCCTCCATCTCTATTGGGAATGAATCTGGAAATGTTCTGTCTAGATGAGATGGTATTTAAGTGGTGCCCCTATGACCTTCATCTCTACTGGGAACCGACTGATGAGGAAGGACTATGAATTGAATTCTTCAATTATGATCAATGAGTTTTAAAAGTTGACAAATAGGGATTAGGTAATCCTTTAAAAGAAGAGGTTATTATAGTATAAACTGGACCTTAGAATGTGTACTTAAATCTTTATCAGATTAACGTGTGATCGAAGACCAATACCACTAAATTTGACCTCCATTTTGGGTGAGTACTCTGACATTCCTTGCGCATTTTGTTTATATGATAGTATGCAAACTGTATATATTTTGTGAACTTCTTTTATTCTCAAAATGCATCTGATATCGAGGATTGATCCATTGTGATATTTTTATATTTGTCCATATAGACATACCTACTAAAATGAGTATTGAAAATGATATTGAAAATTTGAAAATTAGATTTGGCCTAAGGGACCTCTTTACTGACTGACCTTCCCAGCTGGGTTATCGCTGGTGTGCCCTAAATAAGGTGTTGTGATGAACTAGTTCGATTGACCCTCAACTACCAGGGTATAATACGGTATTAGAGTGTACTTGGCCATCAAAATGATAGGATTGAAAGAAAAAGATATCACATTTGATTTTTTGCATTCGTCTTATTCTGAGCAATCCAATTGTGATATATATACTTTAATTTCAAAATATATATCTATTTACTGCAAGTTCCTATCCAGATATATACATATATATATATATATATATATATGCCTTCTCTTTTGACTTGAATAGGTATCTATTTTCTGAAAACCCTGGAATGTCTGTAGATTGAACCTCATTCGGATTTTAGTTGATGTTGTATAAATAACCATTTTTCAGGAAACGTTTAGGCTCACAAACCGAATGAAAATGGACTATATTGAAGATTTATCTTTTAGAGCTCTTTTTGTAAAATGCTTATTTAGAGCATGTCTGGCTCTCTTGTAATAAGGTTTAAATTTTCTCTTAAGTTGTAACTCGTTGTTACTTTTAATATATATGAAGTTTCCTTTAGAAAGCTTTGATGACGTAATTCCTTTAATTTCAATATTTTACGATTCATAACCATGTGATAATATTTTCGTTGCATTTATTTAAGGAAACAATTAAATCGGAATATTTGTTGCCTTGGTGGCATGTCAAGACACTCGTTCCCTAATACTATTTTGGGTCGGGGTCGTGACAGAGGTGGTATGAGAGCATAGGTTATGAAACCGTAGACTACTGAGCATAAGTTTCGAACGTTATGGAGTTTAAGTTTCCATACATAGGATACAGGATTAAATATCCGACTTTTGTGATAACCCTACACATGTATTACAACATATATAATTATTTATATATCATTGTTCTTCTAAATTGCAATCTTTGGCTAGTATAATACATCTTACGTTTGGCCATGACTGTAGAAAATGACCAAGGCAATATCAACTCCAGGAACTAGTGGTTCGAGTATGGAAGGACTGGAAGATGCATACAAGGCAATTGAAAGTCTAGCAAGAATTGTGGAGTATCAGGTTAATAATGGAGCACCAAGGAATCTTGAACTAAGTAGTTGTACTCTTGAACAGTTCAAGAAGTTGAATCCGTCGTCTTTTAAAGGTACTCCTAACCCCACTGAAGCAGAAAATTAGGTGATGCAAATGGAAAAGATGTTCGATGTTATTAAGTGTATAGATGAACAACGGGTTTCATTTGGAACATTCATGTTAGAGGTAAAGCCGAACATTGGTGGAGAATGACTAAGAGAATACACGGGGAAAGGAATAATCCCATAGGTTGGCATGACTTCTTAGTGATCTTCTACGAGAAATACTTTCCCGAAATGGTTCAAGACCAAAAATCAGCTGACTTTATGAGTCTGGTTCAAGGAATTATGACGGTTAGTCAATACGAGGCAAAGTTTACTGAGTTATCCCATTTTGCACCTCATGTTGTGATAATCGATGTTTTAATATCCAAGAATCTTGAACGTGGGTTAAGGTTAAATATTCGTAGGCGAATTTACATCCTAAAGTTGACATCATATAATGACGTGATGGCTAGGACAACAATAGCTGAGAAGGATAGTGAAGAATATAATCAGGTTAGAGAGGGGAAGAGGAAGTTTGGAGAACAAAGAGGAAGGAACCCCAATAACGAACCCTTTAGGACTATACCTAATATAGGACAACCTTTAGTAAAGAAACCCTTTAATGTTGATAATTGCCAACGTTGTGGTAATATTCATAGAGGACGACCGTGTTACCTGGAGACGGGGAGTTGCTTTGGGTGTGGCCAAAAGGGACATAAAATGCGAGATTGTCCTAACAAAGGGAAGGCGGAAACAAAGACTTATAATGACAATAAGGATCAGGGAAGACAAGGTAGAGTCTCTAATCTTTTCGTTGTGAAGGCTTCTAATGCAGTAGTGTCAGGTACACTTTTTATATGTGCATAACCTTTTCAAGTCTTAATAGATCCTAGTTCTACCCATTCATTTGTGTCTGTGTGTTTTGTTAATTGCTTTCCTAATATTCCTGAATCCTTGAATCATATCATACACGTTTCTATTCCTTTGGGTGAGTTATTGACGGGAACATTAGTATATAAGTCTTGCCCTATAAATGTCACTAGTCATAAACTATTCGCTGATTTGATAGTTTTAGACATAAGAGATTTTGAAGTCATTTTGGGGATGGATTGGTTAGCATCATATCATGTTATGGTGGATTGTTTTGAGAAGAGAGTTATTTTCCAAATTCCTAACCAACCAGAATTCAATTTTGAAGGAACTAGCATCTTATCTCCAATGCGTATTATCTCTGCAATGCAAGCTTGTAGTTTTCTTAAGAAGGGGTGTCAAGGATTCCTTGCCAGTGTTATTGATTTACAAATAAAAGTTCCTAGTTTAGAAGATATTCATATAGCTAAGCTTTTTCTAGATGTTTTTCCAGATGATTTGCCTAGTCTACCTCCTAGTAGAGAAGTAGAATTTACCATTGACCTTGTTCCTGGAACTACACCAATCTCAAAACCACCTTATCTCATGGCACCTTTAGAATTAAGGGAATTAAAAGTTCAATTACAAGATCTATTAGACAAGGGCTTTATTAGACCTAGTATATCCCCTTGGGGTGCTCCAGTGTTATTTGTTAAAAAGAAGGATGGGACGATGAGGTTATGTATAGATTATCGTGAACTAAATAAGGTGACCATTAAGAATAAATACCCCTTACCTCGTATAGATGATTTTTTTGACCAACTATAAGGTGCGCAAGTATTTTAAAAGATTGACCTTAGGTCAGGCTATCACAAATTGAAGATTAAGGCAGAGGATATTTCGAAATCAGCTTTTCGTACTAGATATGGTCACTATGAATTTCTTGTGATGCCATTTGGATTAACTAATGCACCAGTAACTTTTATGGATATGATGAATAGAGTGTTTAGGAAATATCTGGATCAGTGTGTGGTTGTTTTCATTGATGACATCCTTATTTATTCCAAAGGTGAGAGCATTTGGAGATAGTATTACAAATCCTTAGGAAAGAGAAATTATATGCAAAATTAAAGAAGTGTGAATTTGGGTTGCCTAGTTTTTCTTTTCTAGGACATGTCATATCCAAGGAGGGAGTGTCGAATGATCCTCAAAAGATCGAGGCTATACTAGATTGGCCAAGACCAACTAAATTGACGGAGATTCGTAGTTTCCTAGGATTAGCAAGTTATTATCGAAGATTTGTTGAATGATTTTCTAGTATTGCCAAACCTCTGTCTAGATTAACACAAAGGACGGTGAAATATGAATGGTCTGAGGAAGTTGAGAATAGTTTTCGAGAAGTTAAGAATCAATTAGTAACTGCCCCAATTTTAACTATTCCTTCTGGTACAGGAGGATTTGTGATTTATAGTGATGCTTCTAAAAATGGTTTGGGATGTGTGATAATGCAAAATGGAAAAGTAGTAGCTTATGCCTCGAGACAGTTAAAACCACATGAGCAAAATTATCCAACCCATGACTTAGAATTAGCAGCGGTAATTTTTGCTCTTAAGATTTGGAGACATTATTTGTATGGTGAGACATCATAAGAGTTTGAAATATATCTTTACTCAGAAGGAATTGAACATGAGACAAAGGAGGTGGTTAGAATTGATGAAGGATTATGATATAAATATTCACTATCACCCGGGGAAAGCTAATGTAGTTGCCGACGCTTTGAGTAGAAAGTCTACACCAAAATTAGCATGTCATATTACCAGCCAGGAAGCTCTATTGAAAGATTTGAGAAGTATGGAAATAGATGTACATAATTATAGCGAAGTAGGAATAATCGCAAACTTACAAATACAACCCACGTTGATGGAAAGAATTAAAGTTGCACAAGTAAATGACCCAAAACTGAAGAAGATTAAAGAAGAGGTTATTGAAGGGAAGAGAATTGAATTTGCGATACGAGATGATATATTAAAGTTTGGACATAGAGTGTGTATACTGGGTGATGCCCAACTAAAGAGGCAGATTTTGGAGGAAGGTCATTACTCGAGATTCACAGTTCATCCCGAAAATACCAAGATGTATAGAGATCTCCGAGAAGTGTTTTGGTGGAATAACATGAAAAGGGAGATTGCAGAGTTTGTATCTCAGTGTTTGATCTGCCAACAAGTAAATGATGAACATCAAAAACTATCAGGATTATTACAACCTTTACCTATCCCTGAGTGAAAATGGGAACATATTACCATGGATTTTGTGACAGGGCTACCAAGGAGTTCCAATGGTAATGATTCCATTTAGGTAATTATTGATAGGTTAACTAAATGTGCTCATTTTATTACCATTAAGATTACCCATTCCTTAGAAAAGTTAGCTAAATTGTATATACGGGAAATTATTAAGCTTCATGGAACCCCAGTTTCAATTGTTTTTTATCGTAACCCTAGATTCGTGTCTCGCTTTTGGAAAAGCCTACAAGTAGCCATGGGAATAAAATTGAATTTCAGCACCGCTTTTCATCCTCAAACAGACGGACAATCTGAGAGAACTATCCAAACCTTAGAGGATATGCTTAGGGCATGTGTACTTGATTTGAAGGGGAAGTGGGACGATCATTTATCGTTAGTGGAATTTACATATAATAATAGCTATCAAGCAAGTATGCAAATGGCTCCATATGAGGCACTCTATGGTAATGTGTCGTTCTCCTGCATGTTGGGTAAAAGTTGGAGAAAGAAAATTATTAGGACCAGAATTGATTCAGATCACAACAGATAAAGTGAAATTGATACAAGACCGACTTCAAATCGTCAAATCCGTCAAAAGAGTTATGTTGACAATCGACAACGATCGTTAGAATTCCAAAGAGGAGACTATGTTTTCTTACTAGTATCACCGACAAAGTGCGTAATCCGATTTGGGAAGAAAGGAAAGTTAAGTCCAAGATACATAGGGCCTTTTGAAATCCTTGAAAGGGTAGGTGTTGTTGCGTATAAAATAGCCTTACCCCCTAAATTCTCGAGTGTGCATAATGTGTTTCATGTTTCAATGATGAAGAAATACATCCCTGATCCAGCACATATCTTAAGTCATGAGCCTCTTCAAGTTAGAGAAGATTTGACATACATTGAGCATCCAGTGGAAATCTTGGACCATAAAGATCAAATATTACGAACCAAGGTTATTCCACTAGTCAAGGTATTATGGCGGGATCATTCTGTTGAAGAAGCAACATGGGAGCGGGAAGATGAAATAAAAGAGCGATATCCATACCTTTTTGGAAATTAATGTTAGTAAAGTTTGGGGACCAAACTTTTTATATGGAAGGTAGGATGTAGTGACCCCATTTTCTTATGCCAATATATAATTGTCTTCTTTCAATTTTGTCACATTTACTATCTAATAATGATATATTATTACATATATGATACTCTGAGTTCTTAATATGACAAAGCCCATTTTTAAATTTGAAGAATCAACGGTAAAATGGGTCAAATTGTGATTTTATGGCACATTCTAAGCTAAGTGATAAGTTTTGGGGTAGAAAATGTAATTTTATTAAACTTTAGGGACTTGGTTTTAATAAAGAAAGTTTTAGGGACCAAAATGAAAAATAAAAAGGGGCCTTTGTTTAAATAAAATATTTTCAGGGACCTAAAAGAAATATTGAAAATATATGGTGTGAAATTACCAAAAGGCCCTTCAGGTGCAAAATGACCCTTATACCCTTAATACCTTTCCACCTCGTGCTCGGCTTTGACACCTCCACCGTACACGTGCCGTCGTTAGAGGAGAAGCCAACACACGTGTCATCGTTAGAGGAGAAGCTAAAACACGTGTCGCAGTCCAGTGAAATAAGATTGCAAGATGCCTCTGTTACGCGACACGTCAATGCTGACTCGCCATTGTAAAAGCTTGGTCAGCATGGACACGTGTCAATGCCGTGATATCTTTGGAAAACTATAAATAAGGCCTTTGGGGATCATTAGAAACTCACACCAAATTCCTTGAGAATTATAGAGAGAAGTAGTGAGAGAAAGCGTAGAAACATTTAAGAAGAAGTTCTTAGGGGTATTCATCTTAAAGTAATCTTAATCTTATAATGCATCTTTATAGTTTTAATTTATTATTTTATAGCTTTACTTAGTAGTTATGTAGGTAAAATACATTAAAGAATTCACTAATCAAAACTTAAAAATTAGAAGAAATCCAAGTTGATTTTATTTTCAATATATGTAAACTTGTTCGAAAATATACACTTTTAAAAATGATTCTTTTTAAAGAAATTGCTCGTCATTATGGAATCCCATTTTAGTAATTACAAAGTCAGGCCGGTGATGTTCTGTCTAGACGAGATGGTATTTAAGTTGTGCCCCTGTGACCCTCCATCTCTACTGGGAATGAATCCGAAAATGTTCTGTCTAGATTAGATGGTATTTAAGTGGTGCCCCTGTGACCCTCCATCTCTACTAGGAACCGACTGACGAGGAAGGACTATGAATTGAATTCTTCAATTATGATCAATGAATTTTAAAAGTTGACAAATAGGGATTCAGTAATCCTTTAAAAGAAGAGGTTATTATAGTATAAACTTGACCTTAGAACGTGTGATCGAAGACCAATACCAGTAAATTTGACCTCCATTTTGGGTGAGTATTCTGACATTCCTTACGCATTTTAATTATATGATAGTATGCAAACTGTATATATTTTATGAACTGCTTTTATTCTCAAAATGCATCTGATACCGATGATTAATCCATTGTGATATGTTTATATTTGTCCATATTGACATACCTATTAAAATGAGTATTGAAAATGATATTGAACATTGAAAATAAGATTTGGCCTAAGGGACGTCTTTACTGACTGACCTTCCCTGCTGGGTTATCGCTGGTGTACCCTAAATAAGGCGTTGTGATGAACTAGTTCGATTGACCCTCAACTACCGGGGTATAATACGGTATTAGAGTGTACTTGGCCATCAAAATGATAGGATTGAAAGGAAAAGATATCACATTTGATTTGTTGCATTCGTCTTATTCTGAGCTATCCAATTGTGATATATATACTTTCATTTCAAAATATATATCTATTTACTGCAAGTTCCTATCCATATATGTATATGCCTTCTCTTTTGACTTGAATAGGTATCTATTTTCTAAAAGCCCTTGAATATCTGGAGATTGAACCTCATTCGTCTTTTAGCCGATGTTGTATAAATAACCAATTTTCAGGAAACGTTTAGGCTCACGGACGGAACGAAAATGGACTATATTGAAGATTTAGCTTTTAGAGCTCTTTTTTGTAAAATGTTTATTTAGAGCATGTCTAGCTCTCTTGTAATTAGGTTTAAATTTTCTCTTAAGTTGTAACTCGTTGTTACTTTTAATATATATGAAGTTTCCTTTAGAAAGATCTGATGATGTAATTCATTTACTTTCAGTATTTTACGATTCATAACCATGTGATAATATTTCCATTGCATTTATTTAAGGAAACAATTAAATCGGAATATTTGTTGCCTTGGTGGCATGTCAAGACACTCGTTCCCTAATACTATTTTGGGTCGGGTTCATGACATTAAAAGAGCCAGGGCCTAACCAATGTGTGAGGAAGAAGAAGGAAGTGAACCCAGAGGGTCGTTTGAACGACTTAGGAAGTCGCTCAAGTGACAATGGAGGTCTTTCAAATGACTTGTGTCTTGGTTTGAGCTACGTGATAAATACTTTCTGGATTGTTTCTTTTCTTTTATTTTGCCTTGTGTTTCCTTGGATTTAATCTTGGATTAAAGGGATTTAATTAGCGAACGGTTAAAGGGAGTTCAATACTTAGGATGTTTAGAGATGAGTATTAAGAATTATTAAAATTAATAAGGGTGTCAAACTTTTTAATGGAACTTGTGTAATAAATTCAAAAAGGTTAAAAATGCGGTCTAAGAGAGATGGAACTTGTGTAAACTTTTTGATTGTGAACATATCTGAACATATCTGATTGTGAACATATCTGAAAACTTATGAGCTCATAAGCTTATGAACATATCTCATTCTGAACAAATCTGAAAACTTATCAAATATCTTCTTGATTGTGAACATATTTGATTCAAATCTTATGAGCTTTTTCACAAATAGCTAAAATATTTTATTTTTAAATTTCCAAGTTCCAGTAAATAATATTTGTATTTATGCTCCAGGATTTGATTAGACTCTTTTAGTTTACTAATTTCTTATTGAAAGTCTATTTTTTATTTTTGAAAAATTTGGCATTGAGAGTTGTAATCCTCAGCATTTTGCAAGATTTACTTATTCAAAACACCTACCCTATGGGGCAACTTTCCTATTAGTTTATCAAATTTCAAAAAAAGTTCATGGTAGATGTATACAATTTGTGATAGTTAAGAGTGTCTGATTCACTATCACTAAAGTTAGATGATTGATTTAAATCTTGTTTAGGAGTGACATCGATATCTACACTAAAGTTTGTAGATTTTTTAGAACCATCACATACATTAATATATTCAGTATCTACCATTATGCATCCATGCGATTTTTAAGTTCAAACTCCATCTCAACGGTTCTTAATTTACTGCATAGCAGTTAGGAGAAGTTGGGTTTTTACCCTGTTTGAAATGTTTATTTTACCTTCATGGGCAGTGAAAAGAATGCCCCAGACTTGTTTATTTTCCCTTAATGTTTATTTTACCCTGTTTCACATGTTTATTTTACCTTCATTTTTATTTTAGCGATCGATTGTTATTATGCAGAGAAGTCTGGTTTTTCCCTTTTTATTCTAGTCCTATAAAAGGAAAAATGACCTCATTTTCTAGTGATCTCAAAATTGATGCAACATCCCTACCCCATTTAGAAAGTGATTACAATTTTACAAAGCATGTACGCATAAAATGTACACCCAAAATACATATATGCACAACCTTATTTGTTGCGTATAACAACCCGGTTCGCTAAAATTCTGAATACCAAATCATATTTAGCAGTGGTAATTAGGTGTGATTAAGTGCAGTTAAATCTGCTTAAACTCAAGTATTTCAACTAAATAATAGTACAAATCAAACTTCAAAATTTTATCTCAAATACACGAGTTTAGCATGATACTTGAGTTTAGCACCTAATATTCAGTTGTTTAGCATGATATTTTTAGTGTTTAATTCGTTGATACATTGTTCAGGTGTGATTGAAGTGTTTAATGTACGAATACATTATTTGATATGTACTATTCGATATGTAACTTGAGTTGAATGCTGATATATTTGAGTTGAATGCTAATATACTTGAGTTGAATGCTGATACATTCTGGTTAGGGTTGTGTTCCAGCCGGATCGGATCAGAAAATGACCCTTCGGAAAAAATTCCGATTTTTTCGAAAATAAAATATTTGTTCCAATTTCCTATCCAATTTTTTTTGGAAAATCAAAAAAATTTCCGAATTCGGAAAAATCGGAAAATCAGAAGAAAAAAAATCGAAAAAAATTGGAAATTCAAAAAATATAGTAAAAATTCAGAAATTTTCGAAATTCCTAAATTTCAAAAAAATTAATATAGGATTTTAGATTACTCGAAATTCTCATTTTAAAGAAATTGAAGAAAAGATTTAACCCAACATGTAAATATATAAGGATTTAACCTTTTTTTTCATATGTGTAGATGATAGAGGGATATTCTTCTTTTATAGATGACTTTTTTGTGCCTCTCTTCCTCTCCTAGCCGATGTGGGACACATGAGAATGTTTTAAAAAATTGGAAATCGAAAAAATCGAAAATAATTCAGAAAAATCGGATCGGCATAGTTTCGAAAAAATAGGATTGAAAAATCAAAAATTCGGAATTATTTCCAATTTTCGATCCGATTTTTTTCGAAAAAATCGAAAATCAAAAATCGGAAAATCGGAAACCTTATATACGTTCCAAAATCGGAAAATATCGAATCGGATATCGAAAAAATCGGAATGTTAGGGAAAAAAAACACATCCATAATTATGATTTTGCAGTTTGTGTACAGTAGACATCTATTATTTGATGCAGTACTAATTTCTTTCTGTACAGTGGACATGTCCTTATCTGAAAAGATTTGTACTATTTGATATTTGCCATGAAAATGTGTAAACATTAAAACTAACTTTTCATTGTCTATACATTTTATCAAGTTCATCTTCCAAGAAACGAGTGAGAGGACCAACACGAGCAATTGGGTTTCAAAAGAAACTTGAAAGGGGGGAGAATATCTAAATCATCATCTCAGAGGGTTGTATAGTGGATCATTTTACATTTAATTTAAAAGTTAAAATAGGCACTGATATTCCTGATCACGCTCCATTTAAATTTTAGTTTTGGAGTACGATCCCAGAAGAAAGAAAAGAACATATGCGGACACTTATGGGAGTAAGTTTCTAATTATGTTCATATGTAAAACATGGCCTCATATAAGGCTAGCTTTAATGTTTTCTCTTTTCTTTGAAATAGGATAAGTTTCAATTGGCAAATGAGGAAAGTATAAATTCTTTTGTAATGGATCAACTCCATACTCAATTCCGTAACTCTCGGTTAAAAATACATTGTGAACACTTCAAACCACACGGATCTTTAGAATGAGCTCTTCAGTATTGTCCGCTAGAATTATCATCAAATGTTAAATGGATTGATATTTGTGGCACATTTGTTGATGAAAAGTACAAGGTTATATTAAATTTTAAGTACTTCTTTTTTCTTGTGAATTATCTTAATATTTTATTAAAAACAAATGCCTTGTGTTATTTTTAGAAAAGAATTGAAATCAACTCGATCAATCGCTCTAAGCAGCAGATTCTTCATTGCAATGGAACTAAAGTATTTCATCAAGTGCAGTGTGAGATGGTACCATATATTTCTTAAAAATGATATGTTTGGTAATTATTTATTTTTTCTTTCTTATTGGTTATAATACTTTATTTATATTAAAATTCGTATAGTGTGACAAGGAAACTGAAGATCCCGCGTCCATGACAAAGGTGTGGTGTTCGACTCATTGGAGCTAAAGAAAGGACAATTGGGTTACTCCAAAGGCTGGAAGTGTATATGTAAGATGTTTTCAAGTTTTTTACTACAATTTTTTTATAATAACATTATGTTAAATTATACATTGTTTACAACTGTTAATAGGATGATGTCAAAGAAATACTTGCATCACAATCTGAAGATGGTGTGGAGTTGGATGATGCAAAAGTATTTTGAAATATTTTAGGGTATCGCTCTAGCTATATAAGTGGACGAGGGGTTCGTTCTAAGGATAAACAACTTGAATCTATGCAAAGGGATAAAGATATTGATCGGGATAGACAAGTTGATGAGTCCATGAGAGAAGATGATGAGGCGAGAAAGGAAGATGACAAGGCGAGGAGAGAAGCAACTGAAGCTCAAAGGAAGAACGCTGCAATGAAAGAACAAGTGGATGAACTTTTTGTAAAATTTGAAGAGTTATTTAACCGCGTATCCCGTAATGATACATGAGTAGCAAAAGAAATGTATAAAGTATAAAAGGATCAATCGTGTCCTATTTATTTCCTTTGGACTTGTTTTTTCTTATTTTTGTGAACGGTGAAAAAAATTATGTAATTGGTGTATTTGACTTGATTTTGATGTGGACTAGTTCAAATATTGGTTCTCATAATTACTATACAATATTTCAAATATGTTTTGATTGTTTTGTGAAGCAATGAAAAAGCATAAAAGTTCTTACTATATTGTGTTATCTTGTAAGGACATATTTTACATAGTCCTTATTTACATTGCATATGTTGTATACCGTTACACCCGTCAAGAGGCAGTTCAAGTTCATTTTCTCAATAGGACGGATCCGAATATCAACACACTTGAACAACAAGCCTCGCGCAAGACTGATTTTGGTAAGGATGTGTTTAAAGTTAATTAATGTTTCATTTAAGTGTTGGGATATTTTTTCTGAAATGCTTTTATCAACCTGATGAGTTTTATTGAGTCAAAATACTTTTTCTAAGAACTGTTGGCGGAGTTTTAAAAGAAAATATTGTTTGCTTCTGTCGTTCAAAGACAATGATATGTCGCTCAAATGACAGGAATAAGTCGTTCAATCGAAAACTTCAAATGACATTGCATGTCACGCGATAGGTCGCCAGAAGCTCATTTGATATTTTCATCTAACGACATGATATTGTTTCATGTGTTTTAAGGTCATTAGAAGGTTGCGTGATCCCTAGATCGAACGACATTATTTTTCGTTCGAACAACATTGTTTGTCGTTCGAATGACCTTGACATCTCATTCGAGCGACCTTGACATAGCGTTCGAACGACCCCGCCGACTCAAGTTTTTATAAAAACTTATTTTATGAGTCCATTTTCCTTAAGACATTTCCTTAACGAAAACTGCAAATATGCAGAATTTCTGTCTTCACTCTTAGGGCTTAAAAACTTTGTTTTAGATTCACAAATCATCCCGATTACTTTAATGAATAATTTTAGGACCCAAGACACAATTTTGTTAAAGTTTATATTGTAGAGATGAAATCTCTACTGCTGGATTGGTAGCTCTTAAGGAAGTTTCCTGCTAACGTCTGCGGTAATTGGGAATACTTAAGGGTGTTTCTTGTTGAAAGAAAAGTTGCAATTTTTGTGGGTTCTTGAGGGAGTCCATTGTTGATCTAGGCTGCGGTCTATATGATTTTTCTGTGGGAGATTCATTGCGAATTTCATTGTGTACTTCGTAAGTTGTGATTTATTGTTCATAGTGAAATAAAGGTTTTACCCGAAAGGTTTTTTTTCCTGAATCTCTATTCATTGGATTTGCATTATTTATTTTATCCACATTGATCCATGTTTAGGTTTTTATTAAAATTACCTTAAAGATTGACTCTAATTAAATAACTTTATTCCATTAAGAAATTTGCAAATTTATTAAATTAATATCACATCAACATTCTCAAATTGGTATTAGAGCGGGTTTGTCAAATTTATCGAGTGATCATTTTTCTCCAAAAATTTTATGATATCGATTTTTTCTAAAAAATTTGATTTTTAAAAAATCGCAATTTTTTCAAATGGAAAAGTTATAAAATGGGTTGCCCGTCTTTGATGGCACAAATTATGCCTATCGAAAAGCTCACATGAAATCTACTTTAAAATTTATTAGTGAGAGTGTTTGGATTGTTTTTAAAAGGGGGTGAACTCCTACCACTGTCACGGTCGATAATGTCACTAATCCCAAACTTGTGTCGGACTGGACTGAGGAAGATTTTAAATGGAGTAATTTTAATTCCCGTGGACTGAGTGCTATGTTGGGAGCTATCACCCCTGATGAGTTATGTCATATTTTGACGTTCACCACCTCTAAAAAGGCATGGGATATCCTCCAATTGACACATGAGGGTACCAACGCAGTTAAGACGTCTGAGTAATTTGACCACCTAATTTGAGACAATCATAATGCATGGGTCTAAGTATTTTGACGAGTTTTATGCTAGGTTATCGGACATAGTCAACACGAGTTTTAATTTAGGTGAGAAAATTGATGAGACTGTGGTTGTTCAAAACATTATGAGGTCACTTCCATCCCTTTTTATTCCTAAGGTCACTATTTTAAATTCTTTGGGGATATTGTATACATTTAGGTTAGAAGAACTCGTAGAAGACTTCTAGCTTATGATATCAACATGTTTCCCAAAAATGTTAAGCCTAAGGATAAGGGGATTGCACTTAAGGCACAATCTATAAGGTGTGAGAAATTTTCTAGGAAGAAAGAGAAGAAAAATAAAGAGATAGTTTGTAATTCCGAGTATCAGGGAGAGTTTACGATTGTTTTGATAAGAAATTCAAAAAGTTTCTCAAATTTTTAAAAGAAAATTCTTGCAATAAAAAGTTTTTTGAGAAAAATAAAAAGAAAGAAGAGGACAAAAAGAGTGGTAAGAAAGAGAAAGAGGATGAGGAGAGATGTTTTGAATGCGAGGGCAAAGGGCACAAAGCGTTTGAGTGATCCACTATGCTAAATAGAATAAGAATATTGCTAATTCCGCCGCTCTTAGCGATAGTGAGGAAGAGGTGAATCATTCCAGGGATGAGCCGTCACATGGTATGCGTGTCGTCTTTATGGCAAGTCACGTGAGCACACCTAGTTTGTCCCACGACGATGAAAATGCTTATGTATGTGAGAGCCCCGATGATGATTTGAGTGTTTCGAGTGAGTGTGCGAGTGAGATTAAAAGTAAGGGTGAAAGGGATCTCCAAAAAGTGTTTAGAGATTTGTATGCCGAGACCTTAAAGGCAAATAATTTGAATAAGGAGTTAGGTCTTAAGGTGTTAGATTTGGATAGAGAGAAATAAGTTTTGAGGGGATTTGAGACATTGGTGAGTCAACTCGAGAAGGTGAAGGTTTCTTTGAGTGAGAAGTTGATCGTCGTAGGTCGGGAAAAGAGTGAACTTAAAGCCCCTGTGTTACAACTAGAGAGAGATATCCAATGTGCCTGGGAGGTCAAGGTCACTACAAAGGACACATCTAAGAAGGTTGGTGAGATGCTCCTCAATCCCACTTTGGTAATGTTGAGAGATTAGGAATAAGGTTATAACTGTGCATCTACTTCTCATGTTTCATTCGATCCGATTCTCAAGTTTTTGATAGATCCATATGGATCACATCCCAATCCACCTAGGTGTCCTTTACTCGATAGAAGAGTGCATCCTAGACGATTTGAGAGAGATGTTTCCAGTCCTTTGTATGTTTTCACCCATTATAAGAAAAGAGGACACCTTAAGGAATTTTGTTTTAAGTTGGGTAGTGTGTCACATAGAGTTTTTCCATGTATTCCCACACACCCACCCACACATGATGCTCCAGGAGATTACATGAGAGAGTTTTCACATATTTGAGAGCAAGTTAAGTTTTTGGTCAAAAGTTCACAAGATTTTATAGATCTTATTCATAAGATGTCACCACCTTTAGAAAATTCCTCCGCACCTAACGGTTGACGTTTAGACTTTTCTGCTAGTGTTGGATACTTTCATGAAGATATTTTAATGCCTATTGCTAGTGTGCGCCACTTTTTATTTATCTTTTCCATTTTTGATATATTTTTTGAAAAAACAAAAAGATTTTTGTTTTTGAAAAAAATTGGAAAAATATAAAAAGATTTTCTATTTTTTAAGAAAAAATTAAAAACGGCAAAAAGATTTTATTTTTAATAAATTTTTGGAAAAAGACAAAGATTTTTGTATTTTGTTTTACACCGTTTATGAATGGACATTTAGGATGACCAAGTCACAACATCATTCCATATCCATGTGACTATTTGATAGTGATTTGAGACGCATCATCATTTCATTTTTTGTTTTATAATGTTTGGAGTCATTAAGATGAAATTTGAGATTACTTTCTGCATGTTTGACTCATGATTTCCTTTATTGCACACGTGCACGAATTTATTTGATTATTGTTCTTGTCTATCACACGTTTTTAGAAATGTTTTCATCTCAATCCTATCTTCAAAATGAACCAAATGCGATAAAACCTGACAATGAAAGTAGTGTATGTAAGAACCGCTGCCCGTGAGGAATTTGTTTAAATTTGAAAAATGATGAGTGAACAGGGAAGGGCTATGAAAGGAACACATGTCCTTTGCAATTAAGCCAACGTTTAAATCATGCCTAAAAAGTGTAGCATTGTAAAAAGTAGTCAAGGTCAAAGAGGTTGAAAAGATCCTAGAAAAAAATTAAGGCAATAAAAATATAAATATACCAAAAAGGGGCTATTAGGATTTAGAACATCTCAACAGGAAAAATAAAAAAAAATATTATTTATGCGATAAAACCTGACAATGAAAGTAGTGTATGTAAGAACAGCTGCCCGTGAGGAATTTGTTTAAATTTGAAAAATGATGAGTGAACAGGGAAGGGCTATGAAAGGAACACATGTCCTTTGCAATTAAGCCAACGTTTAAATCATGCCTAAAAAGTGTAGCATTGTAAAAAGTAGTCAAGGTCAAAGAGGTTGAAAAGATCCTAGAAAAAAATTAAGGCAATAAAAATATAAATATACCAAAAAGGGGCTATTAGGATTTAGAACATCTCAACAGGAAAAATAAAAAAAAATATTATTTATGAGGGTGTTTAGTTGGAAATAAAACAACGAATTTTCACTTCCCCACAAAATATTATAAAATCATTACATAGTTTTAGACATTATTAGAGTGGAAATCATATTTGACTTTGATGTATCGATTAGATTGATTCGATGTC
The DNA here is from genome assembly GCA_949130495.1 of Sambucus nigra. NCBI lineage: Eukaryota > Viridiplantae > Streptophyta > Magnoliopsida > Dipsacales > Adoxaceae > Sambucus > Sambucus nigra. The sequence goes on along the minus strand of OX422217.1, from coordinate 55,158,294 downwards.
ACTTAAATTCACATTCGGACACCTAAGGACGCTTTTGAGTTCATTCGTTAGGAGTATCTGGTTAGGTATAAATTCTTCGTATTTATCCCCGTATTTAGAGTCTTTTAACATTCCATGCAACGTAATTCGAGTTAATTTATCTCATATCACTTCTACTAACATTTTCTAATGATTACGTCGAGTTTTGTATATTTCTTATTGATTTTTCAGGTATTTAGTGCATGTGAAGAAAGAAGAAACCGAAAAAAAGAAAGAAGAGAAAATACTAAAAGTCAAAGGGAAAAAGAGTAATTTATCTCTAGAATTTGGAAGATAAGCCTAAAGGAAAGTTAAAGACCTCGAATCTATATGAGCACATTGGAAGAAACGACATCAAAATCCGAGTTTCAGATCAAAAGTTATGAAGCGTCGAAGATAAGAAAAAAATAACAAGGAAGAAAGATGTTCTGCATAAACTAAACCAAATCCATGAAGAAAAAAAAGAACCGGTTCGGTGTTGGGAAATTTTTTTATAAATGTCAAATTGTACCGATGATGCTGAAAAATGAAGCGGTCCGATAGTGCAAAATCTTCTGTAAAAGGCAAACCGAACCGATACCCCTAGATCGGATTAGTTCAGCTGTCGAATTTTGGAATTATCTTCCTTAAAAATTAGAGTTGTGCATGGATCAAACTCGTGTAAAAATGTATTATTTTTATGCCAACATGTTCCGACACATAAAAGAGTTCCTTTTAGCATAGTTTTAGAGAGAAAATATAGTCAATAACCCTAGGAGCTCAAGTTTACAACTCTATGATTTTCAATTCATATTTCTACAGTAGATTTTGTTTCTTCATCTTATTTATTGTTTGAATTTATTAATTAGTGCATGATTTTTTATTTCCAGAAGTTCTTAGATTCTTTTGCTTAGCTAGGTATACTTTCATAATGGTTTTAAATATATTCACACTAGAAAACATAGTTTTACTTAATTGCACCATGCTAGGCTAGACTTTTAAGGGTTAGGATGCATGAACCCAACTCGATGTGGTTTCCATGACTATAAAATTATTTCTTTGAATTAAAGAACTGATTGAATCATGTTATGTAGTAGTCACAACCGTCATAAGTCTTTTAACCTCGTTTGCCCTAGGTAACCGGGGTGTTTAAGAGTGCGACGCACATGTTAGCGATTTCGACACCGCTTTATTTTTTCTCTTGATTATGTATAATGCGGGATAGTGACCTCATATATGTAATGCTTGAGATTAATAAAGACTAGATTTAATCAGTTATCTAATTTACAACTAGTTCTATATCCTGTAAATATACTAGGGTTCGAGGGAGTGTATTCCAACCTGTTTTTCATCATTCATATATTATCAATTCCAGTAGTTTTAATTATGCTCACGTAATTTAGTTAGTAAGCTTAATTTAGTTTGCATCTAGTTAGGAGAAATCAATCTCCAGATCATCATCTTTTTCATTCTTTCTTCGAGTGATTTAGGTTTCATCTTACCTATCGTCGTCACAAACATTCGTCCTATTTTCCTGAGGATTCGACACCGTCTTACTAGGTTTATTACTTACGCGACTAGTTTGAACTTGAACCGTAATAGCATGCACTAGAGACACATTTTCAGTCGCTTTAATTTTTTGGTGTCGTTGCCGGGGTTTTAGGTAGACTTTTAGGTTAGGTCAATTTAATCCAAAATTTCATTCCAAATATTTAAAAAAAAAAGGCAAAAAAATTCATAAAATCAAAAATCCAAAAAAAATCTGAAAATTGAAAAAAAAAATAACATCTCTCATAGACCTTTCATGAAAAATCCGCAACAAACCACTCAATCCACTCCCACACGCATTCACAAAAATCCAATAGTTGAGTACGATACTGATAGCCCACATACTCCTCGTGTCCCACAACTTTGGGTTCCACTTCCTACACCTATAAATTCCATTACAAGTCACACTTTTAAGGCACCGAGTGAGGATTTCGGGTCATTGGGAGAGAGACATGTCATATAATGCTAGTTTTGGTACCGGTGAAAGAGATCTACGGTATCATCCCATTTAAGAAATTTTATATCCCGAGTGAACTATCACCCCTGGTGCATTCTACTTCCATACAACGCAAGACAGTTCCACTTTCCTAATGGGATTATACAAATTCTCCCCACGTTTTACGGTATGGATTCGGAGAAACCATACCTCCACATCCGTGAGTTTGAATAGGCATGCAACACGTTTAGTGATCAATCTTGCACGCAAGACGTCGTTCGCCTAAACCTTTTTCCTTTTTCCTTAAAGGATAAAGCTAATGCATGGCTTTGGTCTCTATCGCTGAACTCAATTACATCATGGAAGGATATGCAATCCAATTGTCTTTCGAAATTCTTTCCTCGACATATAACCAACTCCGTCAAGGCTCAAATTCAAGATTTTTGAAAACAAGATAATGACTCGTTTGATCGGTGTTGGGAACGCTTCCAAGAGTTAGTTAATGCTTGCCCACATCATGGTTTTGAGAAGCATAACCTTATCTCTTTCTTCCATCAAAGTCTAACTATAGATTCTAAAAAATCGTTCAAAATATGTGTGAAAGACCATTTTGGGAGTTAGATGCAAATGATGTCGAGGCCCATCTCAAGTATGTCGCCGAGACAGCTCAAGAATGGGACACATCCGATCCTAAAACCCAAAAGTGGGTTCTAAAAATGCCTACCTCTCCTTCCACGTTTGGTCTTTACTATGTGGATAAGGATACTGCACGTAAGCTGTGATTTAGTTAACTTGAACAAAAATTGGAAGGCGTGATCGAATCACGATTAAGATAAACCCACAAATTCACTAAATCAAGAGAGAAGGTGTGTTCTATTTATGAGGCGGGACATTAAATGGGGGAATTACCGACGATACCCGCCTATAAGGTCATGCTTCAAGAGAAAGTGAATGCGGTAGGAGATTTTAAGGGTAACTTTAAAGCCCATTACCGAAATTCTTTCAACCCTTCATGGAGGAACCATCTTAGGTTTAGTTATGGGAAATACCATGCTACTATGAATCCTAATTCACACGTTTCCCCACCTCCACCTTCTAATTTTCATCAAACGCCACCTATGCAAGCAGATATGCAAGTACCACCTCCCGCACCATATATCACCCCACCGCAGAGAAATCTCGAGGATGCTTTAAATCAATTCATCCAAGACCAAAATGCAACCAATGCTAAATATGACCACATGTTCACTGAAATAAATGCGAATATCTCTAAGTTGCAAGCATCCATGAGTATCTAAGAAAAGGGTAAGTTTTCGGCCCAAGGCCAAAGACCTCGTCAAGGTCAATCTAGTTTTAGCGTTACATCCCACGACCATCAAGAGCAATGTAGTGAAATTACCACTCTGAATAGTGGCAGAGCTATTGATTTATCACCCCCCCTACACGACAAACCCAAAGATAAGGAGGTTTAGCCCGGCACGAAAGAGGTCGAAGATGCCCCTTAAATGAAAGTGACAATGAGTACAACACTAGTGGGACCAAAGTCATAGTGAAACCATCCACTGCTGCACTATTTCCTCAACGGTTGGTTCCATCTGAAAAAGAGACCTCCCGTGATGATGTTCTGGACGTTCTTAAGCAAGTAAATATCAAGTTACCTTTTTTCAAGACTATCAAGCAAATTTTCGAGTACGCTAAGTTTCTTGAGGACTTACTCATGGTTAAACGTAGGCTAAAAGTAAAGAAGAATGTGTTTTTGACACAGAACATCAGCTCGGTATTGTTGAGTGACCTTCCATTAAAGTATAAAGATCTAGGTGCACCCACCATTTTGTGCCTCATGTGGAAGAATCAAATCGAAAGAGTGCTAATAGATTTAGGGGAAAGTGTTAACTTTATCCCCTATTCCATATATAAGAAACTTGACTTGGGGGCCCTTAAGCCCACGAATATGACTCTCCAACTTGCGGATCACTCTGGGAAGAAGCCTCGGCGAATTGTTGAAGATATGATCGTCCAAATTGACACTTTCTACTTCCCTGTGGATTTTGTCATTTGGGATGAAAATCCATTCGTTCTCCTGAGCAATCATGATCCCATCATCCTTGGCCACCCATTCTTAGCTATGAATAATGCACTTATTAATACTCAAAATGGGAGAATGTAACTAACGTTCGGGAACATGACCCTTGAGATAAATATCTTTAACAACACCAATCTCGAGGGTGAAGAGAGCGTGTCGAGATAGATAGATCTTATGTAAGTCATAGGACACGAGCCCGAGAGGACTCACATAAGAGAGTCGTTAGGGGTATGCCAGGTTAAAGCAAATGAGAGCAATAATTCGAGCATTGAGCTAGAGGTCGAGAAAGATGAGTGTGTAGTGACGAATATGGAGTGCGAGAGAGATCATGTTGTTACGTGTGAGAGAGAGCAGTTAAAGATTGAGCAAGTGAGAGATGAAGTGAACCTAGAAAAGTTTGAGAGAAAAGTCAAGTCGGTGGATCTATTCGGTTTGTACAAAATACAAAATAAAAAATTGGGGGAACCAGACCGATTCGCCCCTGGAACCGAGACCGGTTCGCCCTCTATAGAAATGTTCCCCTTCGCTAGGTGCTTCCCACATTCCCTCAATCTCTTCATTTCCCTCTTATTTTGATTTTTCCCTCTATTCTTCCCCCTTTCTCCCTCCAAATACCTCCCCCCATGAACACTACCTATAAATTCCCACCCTATCCTACCCTTTTCTGCACACTCTAGCCATTTCCCTCCCATACATACACACACTCTCTCTCTCTCTCTCACTCTCTCTCTCTCTCTATCTCTCTCTCTCTCTCTCTCTCATATTCCAGCAACCCCAATATTCCCCATGGAAAACAAGGCTCTCCCCGCCAAATATAACTCCATCGAAGTCCTCCTCGATAATATGGGGTGTTCCGTTCTCAAATAGAATGCATATGGTGCAAATTCTTTTTCAGCCCCTCCCGCAAACTCCATATTGAGAGCCAAGTTAACTGGAATGAACTACCCCCTCCGTCACGAGACTTTTTCTTTCGAAGGGGTGATGCTAGTTTTTCAACAAGCCCCATGACGTGGTGTGGGAGGATGAAGTTCGGTCTTTTTATTGATCTCTCATCTACATGAGCGAGTTTAAAGTCCAAGCTTTTATCGACGACACTCACGTCCCCTTCTCCGTGGAAATTTTGTCCTAGAAGCTTGCAGCTAAGGGGATTCCGAACCTGAACCATTTTGACTACCCAACTAATGTCGCCCCCGTTCCCAAAAGCACTTGCATCGCCCATCTTGCACCTGGAGAAAATTTGGTTCGGGAGACTTTTTCGATGGGGAGCTTAAATGATAAAGCCCGCGTCACCTTCCACATCGTCTGCGCCAACATCCTCCAAACTTCTAACGATTCGGCGATGCTCCCTCGCCAAGCCACACTTGTCTACCACCTCTTCGATCCTAATACCACCATCTATCTTGGCCGAACCTTCTACACCGATATCCTTTATGTGGCATTGGATCAAAAGGGTAAAGATCCTCTGCTATAACCCCACATCATCACCTCAATAATTGTCGATGCCGGCATTGAGCCACTCCGAGCGTTTCCCCGTATCCCAAAGCCCATTGGGCAGGAATCCCGCACAAAGAGTGCAAAACAAAAGGAGGTGATACGAGTAGCGAGGGTGGAGGATGATGATGATGATGATGATGACGATGAGGATGAGGAGGAGTAGGAAGAGGACGAGGATGTTCAGACGACCGAGGGTGCAGAAGAGGAATATGATGAAGTGGATGATTCAGCTTACGAGCCGGTGGGTGCGGAGTTCGATCGTCGAATTTATGCACTGGAAACGCATTTTGATGGGCTCAACAATGAATATCGTGTTGACTGCCAAGAGAACCGTTAAGCATACCAGCGCAATACCAGCATGATGCATTGACTCCAAGATGAACTTTATCGATTCCATATAGGTGTGCCACTGCCGACATACTTTTATGACCCCAATGCCCCCGGCTCGTCGAACCAATCCCTTTAGTAGCCCAATGTTTGTGTGATTGTATGTATTATGTAGTTCTTCAACTTTTGAGTACTTAATTTCTTGTAATTTTTTCAGTGATGAAGAGATATTTATTTCCTATCCTTTCATTTCTTTTACTTGGTTGTTATTAATACAATGTTGCGTTTTGTCCTTTGTTCATTTTTTTATGCATTCTCTCTTTATTTTAGATTTTATTCCTTTTGCATATAGACTTTGCAAAAGTATAAGTTAGGGGGGGCACACATGCGCTTTAAAATTTTCACAAAGTTCAAAATGACCAAAGTCTAAAATGCCCCAAAAAATAAAAATAAAAATTAAAAAAATTCCAAAAAAACTTGAAAATTTGAAAATTTTCGAAAAAGCCAAAAACAAAAATCTTCAAAATAAATAAAAAGTAGAATTTCAAATTTTCAAAAATGTCACAAAATTTTGTTTGCAGCCTCAAATTGAAAAAATCATGAGCACTAAGCCGAAATTGACCAAAGATGGAAATTGAGAGAAAATTGACGACTTTACGAATAAGTGTGGAGATTAATCAACCCACTGAGATTTTGAATCTATCATTTTTTGTGAGTAATTAAATAAATCCGGGTTAATAGTTAACTCAAAGTTCAATAAAAAATTTAAATAAGTCGTTGATGATCTCTATACCTTTGTTTTGAACGGTTAAGAAAAACGTGTGATATGTTGTCTCGAAAAGCGAGCTAAAAATATCTCTAAACTAAATTAATCTTGAGATGCATATAGTAAAATAATTAGTAAGTCGTACAATGAAGTAGGCCCTCATATGTTACCCAAAAATGTGAGCCATAAAAAGTAGCAAAACAAATATTATCCTTTTGCTAGTCCAATTTCAGCCTAACTAAATTTTCCAATTTCATTTTATAACCTAAAAAAATAATTGGCCCGAAATTGTGGAAATTGAATGTTCATCAGTTAAGTCCAAACGGTGCAAGAAAAAGGGGCAAGGAAAAAAATGAAAGAAAATTCTCAACAAAAAGAGCAACAAAGGAAAAGAAAAGAAAAAAAAAATAGAAAAAGAAGAGAAAAATGACCAAAAGCCCAAAAAAGCGCTAACGGACATCATAAGAATATTTTCTAATCCCAAATTTCCCAACCAATCACAATTTTACCCAACACACCTTAAAAACCAAGAAAGTCCTAACCGAGTCCGAATTGCGAAATTAATTATCATGTGGAGAGCTAAGACACGAAAAGATAAGAGATGATGTTTCCCATTTTTTAATGACCATATTCCAATGATGAGATATTTTCACCATAAAATTTACATATTTCAAATTTTTGTCATGAATTTGTGCTCCTTTATATTTACTCTTTTATGTCACGCACGTCGAGAGAAAATAGCCACATTCCGAGTGATTTATTTTTTAGAGTATCCCGTATGAAATTGAATCAAAGAGAATTTTCAAAAAGTAACGTAATGATCAATCGATGGAAATTAGTGGTTAAATTATTGGCTTCACACACACAATACGAATTGATACTTGTGAATATATATTTATGGTGAATATTTTTAGAAAGGTTTAAATTGTACATTTTTTAAAAATTTTGAATTTTTCTTTGAGTCGAAAATGAATTTTGTGCGTATATTCACGGCAAACCCTCACGAGACACAACTCGTCCTACTAAGGTAACTTAGGGTTTTAAAGGCTTCTTCCATACGCTAAATGCAATTGCTTACCCGCGAAAGAGGTATTCTATACCAATAAGATAGTTAATAAGAGTTTGACCATGTTTTTATTCCTTTACATTGCCCGAGACGCGCAAAGTTCTTAGTTAGGGTGGTTTGATTAGGTATAAATTCTTCTTATTTATACCCATAATTTAGCATCTTTTAACATTCCATGAGGTGTAATTCGAGTTGATTTATCTCACATCACTGCTACTGACATTTCCTAACAAGTACGCCAAATTTTGTGTATTTCTCATTGATTTTGCAGATATTTAGTGCATGTGAAGAAAGAAAGAAACAGGAAGAAAGAAAGAAGATAAAAGAAGAAAAGTCAAATGGAAAAGGAGTAATTTGCATCTAGAATTCAGATGAGAAGCCCAAAGTAAAGTTGAAGACCTCGAGTCTATGAGAACATAGGAAGAAAGATCACACAAATCCAAGTCTCGGATCAAAAGTTATGAAGCATCGAAGACGAGAAAAAAAATCACAAGGAAGAAAGATATTTTTCATTAACCAAATCGAACCCATGAGGAAGAAAAAGAACCGGTACGGTGTTGGGAAAAATTTCTGTAAATGTCGAACCGAACCAATGATGCTGAAAAATGAACTTGTCCGGTAGTGCAAAATCTTCTGTAAAAGGCAAACCGAACCGATACCCCAGGACCGGATCGGTTAGGCTGTCGAATTTTAGAATTATCTTCCTTCAAAACTAGAGTTGTGCATTAATCAAACTCTTGTTTAAACATATTATTTTTATTCCAACGTGTTTCGAGACATAAAGGAGTTCCTTTTAGCTTAGTTTTAGAGAGAGAAAGTAGTGAAGAACCCTAGGAGCTCAAGTTTACAACTCTATGATTTTCAATTCAGATTTCTGCAGTAAAGTTTATTTCTTCTTCTTCTTTATTGTTTGAATTTATTAATTAGTGCATGATTTGATTATTTCCAGAAGTTCTTAGACTCTTTTTCTTAGCTAAGTATACTTTCATAATGGTTTTGAATATATGCCCAGTACAAAACATAGTTCTAATTAACTGCACCATGCTAGGCAAAAATTTTAAGGGTTGGGATGCACGAACCCAACCCGATGTTATTTGCATGACTATAAAATTAGTTCTCTGAATTAAATAACTGATTGAATCATGTTGTGTAGTAGTCACAACTGTCGTGGGGCTTTTAACCTCGTTTGCCCTAGGTAACCGGGGTGTTTAAGAGTGCGATGCACGTGTTAACTATTTCTACACCGCTTTATTTTTACTCTTGATTATGTATGATGCGGGATAGTACCCTCATATACGTAATGCTTGAGATTAATAAATACTAGATTCAATCAATTATCTAATTTACGACTAGTTCTATATCTGGTAAACATACTAGGGTTCGGGGGAGTGTATTCCAACCTGTTTTTCAGCATTCATATTTAGTCAATTCCAGTAGTTTTAATTTTGATCCTGTAATTTAGTTAGTAAGTTTAATTTAGTTTACATTTAGTTAGTATAAATCAATCTCCAAATCATCATCTTTTTCTTTCTTTCTCTGAGTGAGTTTAGGGTTAGTCATCTTACCTATCATCGTCATGAGCATTAGTCCTATTTCCCTAAGGATTTGACCCCGTCTTATTAGGTTTATTCCTGATACGACCGGTTTTCACTTGAACCATAATATCACGCACCAGAGACACATTTTCAGTCGCCTCAGTATCCAAATTCATCGTGCACATATGTTATGTTTGATTGCATTGATCCACCCATTCATTGTATTTCCACGATTTGGTTATCTTAGTGTAAATTTATGGTGTGTGATGTTTTTGTACATTATTTTTGCAATTTTTTGAAAAAAAAATTAAAAATGAAAAATAGTTGGTGGTTGCTTTTGAGTTTATCCTTGCATGAGCATAGTTGATTTATTAGTGATGATCTTTTATGCTTTTTGTGACACTCCATGATTATTTTTGTTTATTCTTTTTCTTGTCTATTTCGGACAACGAAAAAGGGGAAGAACGAATTATGAATTATTGGGGAGAATTTGTTTATATTATGCGGGAGAATTGTTCTTTGATTTGATTTATGTTTATATCATTTTAAACTCGATAGGTCATGAAGGTATTTGTTTTTTGTCTCATGTGTGTAGGTATAAATTTTGAGGATCATTATTTCGCACACCCTGATGATGACAAAGAAACGTTGGAGATTTGAAGATGTCAAAGTTGAAGATTTTTGAAGAATTTGAAGACTTACATTTGTAGTATCTTTCCATTTTTGGGTTCATGGAAGCGTATTAGATTTGTATAGGATATTTGATTTGATAATTCGAATTTTTTTTAGTTTGTATCGGCATATACATAGGGGATATTTGAAAGAACATATTTTACATTGTCCATATTTACATTGAGTATGTCATATACCGTTACACCCGTCAAAGGAAGTTCAAGTTCATACGCTCAACAAGGCGGATACGAATATCTACATTCTTCAACAACAAGCCTCCGCCAGATTGACTTGGGTAAGGTTATAATGAACGTTCACTATTGTTTTATTTTATTTAAGTGTTGGGATATTTTTTTTAAAATGTTTTTATTAACCTGAGGCGTTTTATTGAGTCAAGATAATTTTTCTAACATTTCTAGGTGGAGTTTTAAAAGAAAATATTTTCGCTTTCGTCGTTCAAACGACATTGATATGTCGTCCAAATAACAGGAAGGAGTCGTTCAATTGAATGGAATAAGTTATTCAAATGAAAACTTCAAACGACATTGCATGTCAGATGATAGGTCGTCAGAAGCTCGTTTTAACGACATGCTACCATTTCGTGTTTTTTAAGTTCGTTAGAAGGTTGCGTGATCCCTGGATCGAGCGACATTGTTTGTCGTTCGAACGACGACTCAAGTTTTTTTTATAAATACATGTTTTATGAGTCCTTTTTTCCTTAAGACGTTTGCTCAACGAAAACTGCAAATTTGCATAATTTATGTCTTCACTTGTAGGGCTTAAAAACTTTATTTTCGATTCACAAATCATCCCAACTACTTTAGTGAATCGTTTTGAAACCCACAACACAATTTTGTTGAAGTTTCTCTTTTAGAGACGAAATCTCTATTGCTGGATTGGTAGCTCTTGAGGGAGTTGCTTTCTGACATTCGCGATCATTGGGAATACTCAAGGGTATTTCCTATTGAAGGAAGAGTTGCGGTTCTCGTGGTTCTTAAGGGAGTCCATTAGTGATGTAGGTTGTGGTCTATGTGAATTTTTTGGGGGAGAATCATTGCATATTTCATTACATACTTTGTATGTTGCGATTTACTATTCATAGTGAAATAAGGGTTTTACCCGAAAGTTTTTTTTTTTCTTGAATCTCTATTTGTTGGATTTGCATGATTTATTTTATCCACATAGATGCAAGTTTAGGGTTTTATTAAAATTACTTTAAAGATTTACTCTAATTAAATAAGTTTATTCCATTATGAAATTTGGGAATTTATTAAACATATATTACATCAGCATTCTCATATTTATTTTAAGTATTAAATATGAAAATGGAATGCATTAAGCATTATTTATAAATTATTTTATATATAAAATATGAAAATTGAATGGAATAACTATTATTAGAGGTAATAATTCGTTACTAAAATATATATTTTTAGTGGCAAATTTTAATTGCGACATAACTATCTTGACCTCAAGAAAAAACTTAGTTTTGGTACTAAATCTTATATTTGCTACAAAAAGAACAATTTAGTGCCAAGTAAATTGTCTTTTAGTGACAATTTTGATTATTTTTTATAGCAAATAATTTTCCACTAAAAGTACATCATTTAGTAGAAAAATCTATTTACCACTAAATTAGTAACATTTAGTAGCAAACGCCAAAAACTTGTTGCTAAAGGTATTAGTAGTAGGTTTTTAGTAGCAAAGTGGGGACAATTTTTTTTGCCACTAAATGATTTAGTGGAAAATTTTTAATAATTAGTCACAATTTTGTTTTACAACTAATTTTTTTTTTCTTTTAGTGTTGGGGAGATATAAGAGGTTTGGAAGGTGAAGTAGAGTGAGCTTCAACATGACGATGAGGTCGCTAGAGCTTGTATGTCCGTGTTAGCTAACACTCCCCAGATTGTTATGCCGGTGGTGAAAGCCCAGGCAGGGATTAATTCTGTCAGGATAAAGTACACTAGTTATTAGTAGAGGCGGCATAGTCCTACTCAATCAGTTTAGAGGGAGGCTCGTGCTTCAATGGGAGACTCCTTGTTTCGGAGGATGAGGATTTGAGGCGCGCAGTGATGTGAGAGTCTCATGAATCGAGGTTTGCGATATCTCCCGATGGGGATAAGATGTACCAGGATATGCTTAGACAGTATTAATGGTCGGGGATGAAGTGGTACATAGGGAGTTTGTCTCAAAGTATGTTACTTGTCAGCTAGTGAAGGTAGACCCCCAGAGACTGACAGGGATATTACAGTCACTAGAGATTCTAGTGTGGAAGTGGGAGAGTATCTCGATGGACTTTATTACCGTGTTACCAACATTGTAGATAGTGGATCATTTAACTAAGGTGGCCCATTTTCTACCAGTTCGCACTGATTATAAGACGAGGCAATACGCGCACCTGTTTATTACAGAAATAGTGAGGCTGCATGTGATTCCGATTAATATGGTGTCAGATCGGGACAAGATTTTTTAGTCCCACTTTTGGCAGAGTTTTCAGGAGACTATTGGCACACATTTGTTTTTGAGTATCGCGTATCATCAACAGACGGATGGAATGATGGAGCAAGTTAATAGGACGTTGGATGATATGCTGAGAATGTGAATACTCGATTTTGAGGGAGGATGGGAGAAGTACCTTCCATTGGTGGAGTTTGCTTATAATAACTCCTACCAGTTCACCATCGGCATGGTGCCATTTGAGGCACTGTATGGACAGCCTTGTCTTTCGCCCACTTACTAGTTATAGGTAGGGGATAATAAATTGTTAAGGCCAAAGATGATTTAAGATACTACTACTAAGTTTCAGCTTATTTGGGGGTGCATTAGAATAGTTCATGACAGGAAGAAGAGTTACGCCGATGCAGATAAGAGTCACGCAAAACTGGAGATTGGTGACTAGGTTTTGGTACGAGTGTCTTCTATGAAGTGGGTCGTGAGGTTCAAAAAGAAAGTAAAGTTAGCACCGAGGTATGTGGGACCTTTTCCTATTATTGAGAGGGTGGTACTTGTTGCATATAGGTTGGCCTTACCGGAGCACTTATAGTGGATTCACGATGTGTTTCATGTGTCGTCGTTGAAGAGGTACCAGAGGAGAAAGAGGGATCTTTGGCATGTTCCATTAGAGAAGATAGACTTTCTACCAGATATCTCTTACGAGGAGATACTAGTATCTATACTTAATCGTAGTGATTGTAAGTTTCGGTCTAAGGTGGTGCCCTTAGTCTGAGTTCAGTGGGGGCAGCATAATGTTGAGGAGACGACGTGGGAGGGGGAGGACGATATGCGAGAGCAATATCCCAAGTTATTTATCGCAGGTAAGTCCAAATTTTAAGGGAAGAAATTCCTTTGTAATGGGGGACGAATGTAACACCTCGCATTTTTGAATATTTAGAATTTGATATTCGAGCATTTTTAAATGACACGTGGGCATTAATTTAATTAAAAAATAGTATTTTGTGTTTATTAAATATTGATATCGAGATATATTATGATTAATATTAATGGAATAAATTTACTAAGTGTGTAGTAAATAACATTTGATCAATATTATACGTCTTACTGAGTGATATCGATGAGATTATGTTATATCTCAATCGGGATTCGTGTGTAGGTTATGTTAAGGCCGAGATAGGAAATTTAGGTAGAGTGATTAGAATGTCTATTTTGAGGTCACGGGTGATTCCAAATGGGCCGAGATTGGCGGAGTATAAAGTACCCGGGTATATTAATTTGGTCCCGGGGAAGTTTCAGACCAACCCGGCACCACATAAGGGCGTTTTGGTCATTTGGGAGTCTAGGGTTTGAAAATCTCAAAATTTAACAACTATTTATAAACCTCTTGTGTGTAGAGGCTAAGATTACAAACTTGGGAGAAAAGAGAGTCCATAAGAGAGAAGGAGAATAGTTCTTAAGCCAACCTACACTATTGTTCACCACCGACGTGGCCCGAATCAAGATCGAAGCAAGGAGAAGACGCTTCCATCATCTAACAATGAAAATCAGACCACTCAACCCGAAGACAAGTGTTTAACTTGCAATTCTTTTGAGTATATATAATCCCCATGATAGTGTAGGGTTAATATTACATGAAAATATGATTTTTGGGAATATATGTAGAGATTTGATTCATGATTTATGGAAATATCATCGTAGAAACTAACCTCATGTTAATTTAACAAGAAATATGATATCTAGGTTTAAAAGAATGAGAAAATTCTGGGTTCTTAAAGATGAACCTGCATGAAAAATAAATCTAGGATTTATTTGAATACAGTGAGAATTTGACCTTGTTTAATGTGAATTTCATTTTGATTTGAGTCTATGTTACATTAAAAATTATTTAAACATTATCATATGATGTCTTATTACCTTGGGTGAATCTTTGGAGGAGTTCCATGGAGGTTGGGTTGGGTAGATATGGCTGAAAAATGAATTTGGAATAAGGTATTACGATCAGGTATCAATTGATCGATCGAGTGATGTCGATGGATCGATGGATCGACCAGTTTTGTCGATCGATAGACCAAATCTAAAAATGGGATCTTTGTTTAGTTTACGTAGTTTTCTTCACCAATGATTATGGGGAACTTTGGTAATTTTTTATTAACTATATGAGGACTTGGATAATATCAGTAGACCTATAGTTAAAACTCGGCTTAGTCATAATGAGGATAACATAAGATTTGATTGTGTTAAGTATCAAGAATTTAAAATCGGATTACGGGAAGTGTAGATGATAACCCAAATTAATACCAGTAGGTTAGTTATGTATTAACTACTAAAATTACTTAAGGAACAACTAGGACCTTTCAGGTAGTGAGTCATACTCGAAAAAATAAGAAAATAATATTAAGTGGGGTATTAACGACATACGTAAACCGTACTGGTTATATTCATAGGTTTTTTATATACCTATTATGTACTTTCTTATGTGTGTGAGCATGCCTATGTTGCCTGCTATCATGGGAGGTCATGCACAGAGGACAACCCCAGATTGGCGATGCAGGGAAGGTTAGGATATGTGCCCCAGAACATAAAACTTAGGGCGGATCACTATTTAAGTGTACCATAGTGGGGTGGACAGGTCATTTGGGTACGTTAGGTATGTGTGTATCATATGGGCGATACGTGTGAGTTAAACTTGTTAGTTGTTATGTAGATGATTTGATGACTATTTAGGGTGGGTAGCATAACTAGCTGGGTTTAGTAGGAGACATTAGGTGTGCACTATAGTTGAGAGGTAAGAAACTCAAGGAAGTGTGCATGAAACTAATATGTGTATACAATAAGTGCACTTACTGCATTTTAAATACTTGCTACATATTTTTCAAAGGTTTTGGGATCTAACCCATATCGAATCTATTTTCAAAACTTTTAGGTGTTCATCCACAAGGACGCAATGCATGATGTTTCAATCTAGGAATGTGTAGCTGCAGTGCTTGTGGAGGAATGCAGGAATTGAGTAGACGCTTCAGTCATTACATTCCTAGTCTAGGATTCTTATGCAGTTATTTCTGTTGGGCATGTTGCTCGTTCAATTCAGACTTTTGGTTCGATTTATTCCTTTCAATTTCAGACATTGTATTTAAATTTATTTCATTTCAGTTGAAATTATAATGAGGATTTTAGATTTGGAGTCGATGGTTTATTCGACATGTATTCATTTATTTATTTAGTTATTTAATCCTGTGATGTTCCAGA
This sequence comes from Sambucus nigra, assembly GCA_949130495.1. Lineage (NCBI taxonomy): Eukaryota > Viridiplantae > Streptophyta > Magnoliopsida > Dipsacales > Adoxaceae > Sambucus > Sambucus nigra. The sequence continues at coordinate 55,142,670 of OX422217.1, read as the reverse complement.
CTTCAATTATTATGTGAATGGTTTAGATTATGTTACTTCCGCATATAATTGTATGTTAATGAAAGATAAAATTTGGCACTGACTTTTTAAATTAATAGGTGGTTAGTAATTTAAAAAGGTTTTCGACAGTGATGCTAAGAATGAACCAAATGAGATTCCTATTTTCTTTTAATAAACGGTTGATCACCCGTTATTTAAATAGGTGGGGTGTCACAGTGGCATTGAGAAATGATCTGAGAAATTATATTTTTTATGAGATAGTGCCTATAATAGAAAATATAGAAATGCAACGTAGCTACTACATTGAAGTGTGCATTTTTTGTATTTTAATTACCCTTATATGAGATATTGCTGCACTAATTTTAAATAAAATATATTTTATCAAGTCGTGTACAATAAAGGCACATAAGTAGCACACTAATTGGATCTACGTGACTAGCTAGTAACAGTTGTATTCTTATCTAAAATATATTTTCTTACTTTATTATATTACTAATTTTTAATTTTGAAATTTAATACGTTTTAATTAGTTTAATGGACTTTAGTGCATTTTTCATCGCTAAATATCATTTTTAGTGTTGAAATTTTCACATTTAGCAACGAAAAATGCATTAAAGTCTAATAAACTAATTAAAATATGTTAAAAACCAATATAAAAAATTAGAAATGCATTAAAGTAAAGAAATATTGTTAGAGTAAAATGTAATATATGGGCTTATATATGAAATAAATATGAATTATAGGCTATCAAATAAAGTTAGGCCAATTAAAGTGATTAATTTAAGTTTTATGGCCTTAATATTCTATTATTAAAGTGTGGGTTTTAATGTGTAGAGACAAGCGTAATTTTTATTTTTATGATGGGTTAAAATAGAAATATATGAAATATGAAAAGACCCGAATGTCTTATAAATAGGGGTCATGGTCCCCAGATCACACACCTCTCTTTTTCTGATTCCCAGTGTCAGAGAGAAATTCAGGCATAAAATAAACGTGTTGATCTGGAAGATAATAAGACCTAGACTCGGATATTTTACTTTTTTAGTTACGGATTCAGGTACGCTTTTGCAAATTCTATATTTTTTATTTCTTGATAATTCAATATGAATGTTCCTGTTTATGTAATGGTTTTCACAAAATGAAAATTAATCCAACAAGTGGTATCATTGTTATTTCATGTTGAATTGTTGAGTATATATGAGGAAGGTATTTATATTAATTTTGGGCTGATTTTTTTCCCGAAAGTTCAATATTTCTAAAAACAATTTGGAATAGAAACATTCTTCATTTCTTTACGATTCCAATGATATAAAATTCGTGAAATTCGGACTAGTGGTTGATTTTATATGATGTTTTAAAAATTAAGAAAAAAAGGTTGATTGGATGGTAGTGGAAGGTTAAAGGTTCGACTCTTGGTGTTTCCTATTTAAGCCTCTTAAATGACGAAAATTATGAAGGAGACCAAGATATTTTGAACCCGTGACCTTTCAAGTCTGGAGCAAAAGGGGCTTTGAACCCATGACCTTTGAAGTCTCCATGACCTTTCAAGTCTGGAGCCTAAGGGGTTTTGAACCCATCACCTTTCAAGTTGAATATTACTTTCTTGCTTGTAATACCATACAAATTTAAACTCAAATGTTGGTATATATATATATCGAGATAAATTAATTAACAATATGTCACCAAAGTGACCTCTTTTGTTCAAAAACTTAATTTTTATTTCGAAATATAAAAAGATTATGTTCATGTAATTTATGTGAATATTAATCGGCCCAAATGAAGATTAATTTTTAACAAAATTGGATGTGCACCTTTAATAATATGCATGTGATAATTATTTGGTTTTTTCACATATGAATAATAAATCGGCCCAAAGGAAGAATTATTGTTTGATATGTTCTTATTATCAGTATTTGATTACTATACCAAGATACCACTTACAAGTTAATATTTTGTCCAAAGATAAAATATTAATAGTGTCTGATATCTTAAAATGGGGTTTGCTTTCATTTGAATTTATTTTTGTTTTAACACTTATATGTGCTAGATTTATTTGGTTATTGTTCCCTGGATTTATCTATCAGTTCTGCTTTTAACATTACTGCCAGTATTTAATTCTATCCCCATTCCTAATGGCACAAACTTTAAGTTATGGCAAGAGAACCTACATATAGTTCTCGGTGTCATGGATCTGGACCTTGCGTTAAGGGTTCCTTCTCCTACACCTCTTATGGATAAAAGTTCCTTTGATGACAAAAAAATACATTTAAAGGTGGGAGGAGTCAAATCGCATGTGTTTGATGATCATAAATAAGGCCATTCCATAAGCATTCAGGAGCACAATATCAAAAATGCTAAAGATAGCCAAAGAGTTCCTATAAGAAATTAAGAATAGATTTGCCTAGGATTAAAAGGATACAACAAGTACACTTTGGGCAAGTCTCATCTCAATGAAATATAAAGGTAATGGCAACATTAGGGAGTACATTATGGAAATGTCTCATCTCGCGTCAAAGTTAAGAGAACTTAAGCTTGATCTCTCTGAGGATTTTCTTGTGCATTTGGTTTTGATATCTCTTCCCACACAATTCAGTCAATTTAAGGTGAGCTACAACTTCCAATAGGAGACTTGGTCTCTTAATGAACTCATCTGACATTGTGTGCAACAAGAGGAAAGACTGAAGCAAGAAAAGACAGAAATTGATCATTTGTTTAGTACTTACAAGAATAAAGGGAAGAAAATAAATAAGGATAAAGAAGCTGCAGTGGTTCCATATAAAAAAATAACTTAAAAACAATTGTTGATGGTTGTTTCTTCTATGGAGCTGCAGGACATAAAAACAAACAATGTACCAACAATCATGCTTGGCATGTAAAGAAAGGTACACTTCTTAATCTAGTCTGTTCTGAGGTTAATTTGATTTTGGTACCTAAACACACTTGGTGGATAGATTCTAGTGCAACCACTCATATCAGTGTGTCTATGCCAGGTTGCTGAGATGTCGAAAGCCAAGTGATGGTGAAAGATACATTTTTTTGGGCGATGGAAAGAAGGGTGAGGTTTAATCAATTGGGATATTTAGGTTATTATTAAAGTCTGGTACTTATTTGGATTTGAATAAGACATTTATTGTATAGTCATTTAGATAAAATTCGATTTCCATTTCTCTATTGGACAAATTCAATTATACTTATTCTTTTGGAAAAATAAATTTAGTCTTCTTCATAATTCAAATTTTGTTGGTACTAGTTTTTTATCTCATGTGAATAACCTTTATATACTTGATACGGTTGCTTCATATCATGAAACCTTGCAATTAAGTACTCGAGGTGTCAAAATGAAATTTACCAATGAGGATTATGCATCATTATGGCATAAGATATTAGGTCACATCTCCCAAAGGAGAATTGAAAGACTTGTGCCATATGGGATTCTCGATTCGCTTGATTTTTCAGATTTTGAAATTTGCACATATTGCATAAAGGGAAAGCAGACAAACATAAGGAGATTTGGTGTCAATAGGGCTACAGACGACTTAGAACTGATACATAAAGATATTTGTGGGCCATTCCCTATGATTTCATCGAACGGTTAACAATATTTTATCGCATTCATAGACGTTTTTCACATTATGGATACCTTAATCGCATCCATAAAAAGTCCCAATCTCTGGACGTCTTCAAATCATTCAAGGATGAAGTTGAAAATCAACTCAGCAAAAGGATTAAAAGCGCCAGATCTGATCGTGGTGGTGAATACTAAGGTAGGTGTGACGGTTCAAGTGAACAACGCCCAGGACTATTTGCTAAATTCCTAGAGTAGTGTGATATCGCCTCATAGTACACCATGCCATGTTCTCCAAGAATGAATGGTGCTGCTGAAAGGGGAAACAGAACGCTTAAAGACATGGTGAGGAGTATGATTAGCTACTCTAACTTACCAGATTTACTCTGGGGTGAAGCATTAAAGACTGTAGTGTATATCCTTAATAGAGTACCAACTAAAGCAAATGAAAAACCCCCTTTTAAACTTTGGATAGGCAAGAAACCTAGTTTGAAGCACCTTCATAATTGGGGATGTCCAGCAGAAGCAAGGCCTTATAGGCCACATAAAAATAAACTGGATTCAAGAACGGTTAGTTGATATTTTATTGGATACCCTGAAAGATCTAGGGGTTACAGATTCTATGATCCTACTACTAAATCAATTTTTGAGACGGGAAACGCCCAGTTCTTTGAGGATGTTGAGTTTGTCAAGGGGGGATAAGGTTAGGGATTTTGGTCTTGAAGAGGAATATGTTGATATTCCCACAGCTATTATTAACATTTATCAAGCTCATATTCCTGACATTGTGAAGAAAATCCTAATCAAAACAATATCCAAGAACTTCCCATTTCAGAAGAAAAACTCTACCACCTCCAGAACCTATGCGGTTAATGAGATCCACTAGAGAAAGGAGAAGTGTTGTGCCAGATGACTACATTGTATTTCTCCAAGAACATGAGTTTGACATTGGTGTGACAACCCTGCTTTTTATATCTAATTCGGTTAGATACGTCCAATTAAATTAAAGCGGAGCGTCAATATGTTAGCATTAGAAACAGAATTTAAATAAATGTAGTAAAGTAAATATGTACACTCTCATATGTGAAACCAAATCACATCATAACAACTATAACAAGTAAAACTAACTCATAATTATTAACTGCAATAATCCATTGACGCGACTCAAAATGCGTCTCTAATGTGCGTTCACTCTAGGCTCAAGTGCAAGCATGTCGTGTTAGTAATAAACCCGGTAAGTCGGGATCGTATCCATAGGGAAAAAGGACAACGAAGTTGTAATGACGGGAAAATACGAAGGAATCCTAACCTTGACTCTAAAAAGAAAGGAAAAATGATTTGGTTTTGGGAATGATTATAACTAAATGCAATTATGAAATTATGATAAGATCCAATTACACTAAATTACTTAAAATATGAATGAACGTGATTTGAAACTTTTGAACTAAGTGATGAGAAAAACAGGACGGGAATACAATCCCCCAACCCTAGTGTATTGCAGTTATAATACTAATAGTAAATTCAACAGATTAATTGGACCCAGAATTTAGTACTCCCAAGCATTACGTATACGAGGTTCAAGCCCGCGTCATACTTAATCTGAGGATGAGTAAATCGGTATCGCGATAGTGACACTCGAATTGCATTCTAAATCATCCCGGTTACCCAGAGGCAAACGAGATATAAAGACCTACAGTTATTGTGTTCCTACGCAATACGGTCGTAATCAATCACTAAAACCAGAGGACTAATTTTATACAAATGAAATTAACAAAATCATGCTGGGTTCATGTATCCCGGCCTTAGAAAATCTAGTCTAGCATGCTGAAAGCAATGAAAGCAATGTTTGATGTGAAGAAATTCATGATTAATCTAAGGAAAACTTGTGAATTGATGTGAAACGGAATTGAAGAGAGGAAATAACTCACTAATTTTTACCAAAGCAGTAACAACAGCAATGAAGAACACAGAATTCTGAATAATCTTCACTATTGGAATTAAAAGAATGCACTTGTATCTAAAACTAGGGTTTCTGACAAAGTAAGGAAAATTATACTAATTCTCCGTTCAAATAATAATAACAAAATGGGTTTTTATACCCTACAACAATTCAAGAGTATCAGCTGCACAAGGATTCTTTTTCGGAGAAGATAAGATTTGAGAATCTCGATAGTCGGACCGGTCCGGGCCTTCGGCGGACCGGTCTGCCTCCCATGCGGATCGGTTCTTTTTATTTCCAGGCGGACTAGTCCGAGGGAGGACCGATTCTTTTATTTTTCACCCTTCTTCAATTTGCTTTCGATCCGAGGTCTACTGGAGTTTTGTAACGCGGACCGGTTCGGGGCAGGGGCGGACCGATTTGCCTGTTTGACTTTTGTCTCAACTTTGACTGCTCATATCTTTTATTTCGAGACTCCGATTGAGGTGTCGTTTCTTCCTATGTCCTCATGAATGTGAAATCTTCAACTTCTCATTAGGTAGCTCATCCGAATTATGGGTGGAAATTACACTTTTGCCCTTTTGACTTTTCTTCTTGTCTTTCTTGATTCTTCTGATTTCCTTCTTCCATTTCTTGACATCAAATTCCTGTAAAATCATTACAAAATACCAGAAACTCGGTGTACTTGTTAGGATAAGTCAGTAGCAAGATTATGAGATAAAGTCAAATCGATTACGTTGTTCGAGGTGCTAAAAGTACCTAAATTAAGGGATAAATTAGGAAGAATTTACGCCTAATCAAACCCCCCCTAACTTAGAACTTTGCGCATCCCGAGCAATGTAAAAGAATCCTAGCAAGGCTCAATTCTTGAAAAACATATTTTATTGGGATAGAATACCTTTTTCGCGGGCGAGCGATTGCATTTAGCGTATGCAACAAGCCTTTAAACCCCTAGGTCACCCTAGTAGGACGAGTGGTGTCTCGTGAGGGTTTGCAGAGAATGTACCCACAAAATTTGACTCAAAGAAAATTCAAAATACGTAAAAATTATACAATTCAAACCTTTCCAGAAAATAATCATCATTAAGTTATATTTATAAGTCTCAAATCATAGTGTGTGTGTGCGAAGCCGGAAATATAACCGCCAATTTCTACTGATTGATCATTACGTTACTTTTCTGAAAATTCATTTTGATTTCAAATTCTCACGGACTGCTCTCTCAAACGAATCACTCGGAATGTGGTTGTTCTCTCGGTATGCGCGATATAAAGAGTAAATATAATGGATGAAAAGTCACGCATACAAGTAGAAAGACGGAAATTTCATAGTGATAGGATCTCATCAATGGATTACGGTTTTAAAAACGGAAACATTGCCTCTTTTTTCATACATCTAATCTCTTATTTTATCTTTTGGTGTCTTAGCTCTCCACGCGGTAATCAATTTCGCAATTTGGACTCGGTTAGGACTTTTTCGGGGTTTAAGGTATATTGGGTAACATGAAAATGGTTGGGAAATTCGAAGTTGGAAAAGTCATTTAGGATGTCAATTTGTGCTTTTTTTCCGGGCTTTTGCTCATTTTTTTTCCTCTATTTTTTTTGTTTTTCACTTCTTTTCTTTTCTTACTATTTTTGTTGAGCATATCTATTTTTTTTCTTGCCCCTTTTTATGCACTTTTTGGACTTAAATTCTGAATTTTTCCATTTTTCTCGCAATTCCGGGCTATTTGTGTTTTTCGGGTTGTCAAACGAAAAGGAGAAATTATTCGGCTCAATTTGGGTTACAAAAGGGATAATTTTTCGCTACTTTTTCTGGCCAATATTTTTGGGTGACAAACGATGGCCTACTTCATTGTCCAAAATATCAATTGTGTTACCATATGCATTTCGAGATGAATTTAAGTTTAGAGATCAAATTTGGCACATTTTTCAAAGCAATATTACACACGTTTTTCATAACCGATCAAAATGAAAGGATTGAGATCCTCGACGATTGATTTAAAAATTAACACGGATTGATTTAAAAACATGCAAAAAGTGATAGGTTCGAATCTCACCGGGTTTGTTAATCTCCACACTTATTCGTTAAGTCGTCAATTTTCGCTCAATTTCTATCTTTCGTCAACTTTCGGCTTTGTGTATGTTGAATTGTTACAACTTGAGACTTTAAACCGAATTTTAATGATATTTTTGAAAATTTTGAATTCCAATTTTTATTTATTTTGAACAAAAATATTTTTGGGTTTTTCAAAATTTTATGATTTTTTGGGAAATTTCTGGGCATTTTTGAAAATTTGTGAAGTTTTAGAAATACGCACTTGTGACCCCCCCAACTTAGACTTTTGCATTGTCCTCAAGAAAAAAGGACTGAAATCTAAATAAGGCAAAATAATAAGTGTGATAAATAAAACAAATAAATAGCGAAAATGCAGTTTTTATAACAACAAGACTGTGGTACAATTATAAGGAAAAGCATACAAAATGTGAACAAGAAAAATAAATAAGAAGCTGTCAGAACCACATCAAGCTTCACTAGAGCGGGTGATGGGAAGAACCGGGCGCGTCGGGGCCATAGGGGTCATGGTAATAGGATGGCAGTGGCTCATTGGTCTCCCCTTGGCGTCGATAGATGTCCACTTGGAAGCAGAGTATTAAGCTCACGTCGCGACGATAATCGGTCAAAAAGTTGCCGAAGTTCGTTTCAAGTGCTGCCATTCGGTTGGAGAGGTCGCTTCTCGCCCACTCAAAATCTGGATCGTCCTCTTCGTCCGTCGACTCTTTGTCCGGACCGACATCCCCCATCTCGACATCCGCACCGGCTGCCTCTTCTTTACTATCACCTCCTCGTCGTGCCCATAGGACATCTAGCTGTTTGGTGCTCTTAGTGCGGGTCCCTTATCCAAAAGGACCGGGAATGCGAGTATGATCGAGCGGCGCCGCTATGCCAGCATCCTTGAGGATAAAAGTGATCAAACGGGCATAGGGAAGTGGGGTAGTACCCTTATCATCCAAGGATGCATTGATAATTTTGGCGTATAAAGTGCGGGCCAAGTGGATGGAAGTGTGTGGGTCGAAGAGGTGATAGGTTAAAGTGGATTACCGGGGCCGCATGGCGGAATCGTTGGACGTTTGCAATATGTTGGCGCAAACAATCTGAAAAGTGAGGCGCGCCTTCTCGTTAAGGCATCCAACGGTGACGGTTTACCCCGTCCAATCCACATTCGGTGCAATGCGGGCCGTGATAACTTCCTTGTCGATCGGGGGGACGTTTCGTGGATAGGTGAATTCTTGAACGTCCGGAACGTCATACTCAGCCAACTTGGCCATGAGAAGAGCCAAAGAAAATGGGATGACATTCCCATCCACGTAAGCTTGGGCCTCGAATTGGCCCATCCGAACTAGGGTGCCATAAAAGGATCGGACTTCGGTTGCCCAAACTGCTTCATAGGGTTCGTTGAGGAATCGGTACCAGCCCCTAGCCATGAATAGGGCGGTGATGGAGTTGGGCAGCGCGCTCCCTATGGAGTTTGCAATCCAAACCGAAGAACTGATGGCACCATCGTTCCTCTTGGCGGGAGCGGAACTCGCCATGATCAGAGGGGTGGATGTCGGTGGAGTCATACTTGGTGGGGGCAGCGCGTTGGGCCATGGAGACAAGAGGGATTTTTTTCTTGAAAAACTAGAGAGGGAGAAGAGAGGATTTGGGTTGAAGGTGTGAAGAGAAAGGGAGGGTATTGGTGTGTATTTATATGTGAAGGGGTGAGTGTAGGGGTTGGAATTGGAGGGAAAGGGTTTGGAGGGAAAAGGCGGTGAATTTAGGAGGGAAAGGGTAGGGTTGGGAGTTGGGAAGACGAATTGGAGGGAATGAAGAGGATTGGGGAGAAGGGGGGTGAATCATGGGAAGGGAAAAAAATCAGACCTGCAGAAGGTGGACTGGTCCGGGGTAAGGGCGGACCGGTCCGGTTACTTTGATATTCAGAAAATCCGACTAGTGGACCGGTTTGCCTTAAAATTAAAGGACCCGGTCCGGGGGCGGACCGGTCGGGCCTTAAAATAAAGGAACCGGTCCGACCCAGGGTTATTGGGCTAGATTTCCCCCTAACTTGGTTTCGACTGCTCTTCTCCGAAAATTTTCACTTTCACAACATACTCCCTATCAATCTGGACTAAAACCCTCTCGATTTCGCTTCTCAACGCCCTTTGACTCGATCTTCCCGAAACACGCGAATGATTTTCCCGAAACCTAGTCCTATCGATGCTCACTACACACACGACTCTCACAACACACATGACTCCCACCCCATACGCGTCGGGGGTGTGACGACCTCGCTGTAACAGCTCACTCTACCCTGTAAACGGGGTCTGACAACCAGACAGTGTCGACTTCTTTCGAACACGCCTCTTGATATGGATTTAGGCATTGTCCATTCACTTTAAATGTATTTCCCCCTTTCAAATCGTCTAATTCAACATCTCCATGGGGGAAAACATTCTTCACTACGAACGGGCCAGACCATCGTGATCGCAACTTTCCCGAAAAGAGATGAACCCGAGAGTTATAGAGAAGAACTTTTTTCCCGGGAAGAAAATCTTTACGTCGAATGATGTTATCGTGAGCGAGTTTCATCCTTTCTTTGGAAATTTTTTCATTCTCCCACGCATCATTGCGTAATTCTTCTAACTCATTCAATTGAAGCTTGCGGGCTTCACCGGCCTCATCCATGGCATAATTCAATTGCTTAATCGCCCAATACGCCTTGTGTTCTAGCTCAACGGGAAGATGGCAAGGTTTTCCATACACAAAGAGAAAAGGGCACATGCCAAGTTGATTTTTATATGCGGTACGATAGGCCCATAACAAATCGTTCAATCTAAGTGACCAATCTTTTCGGGTAGGATTGACGGTCTTTTCGAGAATGTTCTTGATTTCCCAATTTGCTAGTTCGGCCTGCCCATTTGTTTGTGGGTGATAAATTTTTCCAATCTTGTGAATGACACCATACTTTCTCATTAGCTTTGCGAATGGCCTATTGCAAAAGTGCGTGCCATTATCACTGATTATCTCTTTCGGAGCACCGAAGCGGGAAAGTATGTTTTCCTGTAGGAACTTTATCACCACTTTGTTGTCATTTGTCTTGGTAGCTATAGCTTCCACCCATTTAAAAACGTAGTCTATCGCAACAAGGATGTATAGGAAACCAAAGGACGAGGGGAAGGGACCAATGAAGTCAATACCCCAACAGTCGAAGATCTCAATGATGAGTATGGGGGTAAGAGGCATCATGTCTCGTCGAGTAATGGCTCCCATCCGTTGGCACCTATTGCAAGATTTTCAAGTAGTGTTTACATCCCGAAATATTGTGGGCCAATAGAGGCCGCATTGCAAAATTTTAGCGGCCGTCTTTTTCATCAAAAAGTGGCCTCCATAAGCTTCCGAATGACAAAACTGGATGACTTTTGGGATTTCGTCATTCGGTACACATCATCGGATGATTTGGTCAGCGTAATATTTAAACAGGAATGGATCGTCATAGAAGAACATACGCGACCAAGTAATAAACCTCTTCTTATCTTGCGGTGTCCAGTCGGGAGGGACGGCTCGCGTGACAGGTAGTTCACTATATTCGCAAACCAGGGCAAAGAAGAGGTAGCAAAAAGTTGCTCATCCGAAAAATATTTGTCTATGGGTATGGGATCACTAGGTACGTAGGACGAAAGCCGTGATAAGTGATCGGCTACGACGTTTTCTACCCCTTTCTTATCTCTAATGGAGATATTAAACTCTTGTAGGAGTAGGATCCACCTTATGAGGCGCGGCTTGACATCTTTCTTTGCAAGTAGGTATTTAATGTCGCGTGGTCGGTGAATCAAGTAATTGGAGAATCGATAAGATATGGCCGGAATTTATCAAGGGCGAAGACTACCGCTAGCAACCCTTTCTCCGTGGTAGAGTAGTTGAGTTGTGGTCCGGTAAGAGTCCGGCTACCGTAGTAGGGGACATGAGCTTGCTTATCCTTTCTTTGGCCCAAAACAACCCCTATCGCATAATCGCTAGCATCACACATAAGTTCGAATGGTAAAGACCAATCCGGAACTTACATGATGGGAGAGGACACAAGCATGGTTTTCAGTTTTTCAAAAGAGCTTTGGCATGCTTCCGTCCACTCGAATGGGGTTTCTTAAGGGTCTAGCGATAGCGCTAAAGTCCTTAATGAACCTTCGATAAAACCCCGCGTGGCCCAAGAAAGAGCGCACGTCCTTAAGTGATTTTGGTGGGGGAAGGTCAGCTATGACATCTATCTTTGCCCTATCAACTTCTATCCCCTTAGATGATACTATGTGGACAAGAACTATTCCCTCGGTGACCATGAAATGGCATTTCTCCCAATTCAGCACTAAGTTCTTTTCCACACACCGGGCAAGTACTTTTTCTAGTTTTTCGAGACAAAGGTCGAAAGAGGTGCCAAAAGCGCTGAAATCGTCCATGAACACTTCAAGTCCTCTCTCTAACATGTCACTAAATAAGCTCAACATGCACCTTTGAAAGGTCGCGGGTGCATTACACAAACCAAATGGCATACGTTTGTAGGCAAGCGTACCAAAAGGGCAAGTGAAGGTCATTTTCTCCTGGTCAAGTACATCTACCTCAATCTGGTTATATCCGGAATAACCATCAAGGAAGCAATAGTAAGGGTGGCCCTCTACTCTCTCAAGCTTTTGATCAATAAATGGCAAGGGGAAATGGTCTTTCCTAGTTCCCGCATTGAGTTTTCGGTAATCAATGCAAACGCGCCACCCGGTGGTGGTAAGTTGGGGAACTAGCTCTCCCTTGGCATTCTCAATCACTGTCATACCCGACTTCTTCGGGACGACTTGAATAGGGCTCACCCACTTGCTATCCGAGATTGGGTAGATAATCCCGGCATCTAATAACTTGATAATCTCGATTCTCACAACTTCTTTTATGTTGGGATTTAGTCTTCTTTGCATTTCTCTAGAGGGCTTGACATCCTATTCGAGATGGATCTTGTGAGTGAAAATCAAAGGACTTATCCCCTTCAAATCAGCAATGCACCAACAAAAAGAACTTTGGTGCTTCCTCAGAATTTTTAACAATTTACCCTCCTGCTCTTCGTCTAGGCTAGAGGAGAAAACAACATGAAATGTCTCATCCTCTCCTAGGTAGGCATATTTAATATGGGAGGGGAGTTTCTTTAATTCAAGTGTTGGAAATTTATCACTGGAGGGGACCATGCGTGTATCCCTCGGAGGTAACTCCTTGAATCTAGAAACCCAATTAACATCTCTTGCGTCCTCATCCGACGTACTCTCATCGAGTAACTCTCTCAACTCCCTAACCTCCCTCTCGAAGTGGGTGTACGTCCCCTCACTCTCGTGTCTCGCCGCTAAACAGGACCCTAAGGTGTCGCCACAGTAATTCTCCTCAAAGTACTCCTCTACTATCTCATCTATGAGGCTCACCGCGTGAAGATCATCTTCCTCCCCCGTATGTTGGGCTATGTGGAAGATGTTGGTTTCCAATGTCATGTTCCCAAAGGTGAGTTGCATTCGCCCATTCCGAGTATTGATAATTGCGTTAGCCGTAGCTAAGAATGGGCGCCCAATGATGATGGGAACATGGTTGCTCGAGTTGAAGGAGGGCTCCGTGTCCCAAATGACAAAATCTATCGGGAAGTAGAAAGTGTCAACTTGGATGATCACGTCCTCGACTATACCTCTTGGGATCTTCACGGTTCGATCCGCTAATTAGATAGTGACCTTTGTGGGCTTGAGGTCGCCCAAATCAAGTTGCCTATAAATGGAGTAAGGGAGTATATTGACACTTTCTCCCAAGTCAAGTAAGGCTTTTTCGATTTTATTTTCTCCAATGATGCAAGAAATGGTGGGTGCACCGGGATCTTTGAATTTAGGTGGGAGATCATTTAGTAGAATGGAGCTCACATTCTGGGCTAGAAAGACATTCTTCTTTACCTTCATTTTTCTCTTTACCGTCAACAAGTCTTTGATGACTTTAGCGTAAGCTGGAATTTGCTTAATGGCATCGACAAAAGGTAAATTCAGCTTTACTTGCTTTAGCACTTCTAGCACGTCCTCACATGGGTTTCCTTTATGTAAGGGAATCAACCTTTGAGGAAACGGTGACACGGAGGGTGGTTTCACTACTACCTCTGGCTCACTAGCGTCTTCTTTGTCACTCTTATTCAAGGGGACATCATCGGCCTCTTTTGTGCAGGGCGAAATCTCCTTATCTTTCATTGTGTCGTGTGGGGGAGGTGATAAATCAACGACTCTCCCACTATGAAGAGTGGTTACAGTTTGACATTGCTCCTGATGTTCAGTGGAGGTGGAGCTAACACTAGTTTGACCTTGGGGAGGTCTTTGACCTTGGGCAGGAAACTTGCCCTTCTCTTGGACACTCAACGAGGATTGTATCTTTGACATATTTGCATTTATGTTGCCAATCAGACGATCATATTTGGCATTGGTTGCGGTCTGTCTTGCGATGAATTGATTCATAGTATCCTCGAGAGTTCTCCGCTGTGGAGGAATATAAGATCCTTGAGGTGGTGGTGCTTGCACATGTCCTTGCATATGTGGAGCTTGTTGAAAGTGTTGTGGTGGAGGAGGGACAACATGTGAAGGAGGGTTCATTACGGCATGTTGTTGCCCATAGCTAAAATCGGGATGGTTTTTCCACGAAGGGTTCTATGAATTCCCGTGCGGTGCACCGAAATTACCCATAAATCCTCCTATACCACTAACTTTCTCCTGAAGCATTACTTTGTAGGCGGGTATAGTCGGGCATTCCTCAGTTGAATGACCCGCCTCACAAATTGCACACACCTTCTCGGCGGGGTTTGGTATGGATCCAGCTGGTCCTTTTCCATATATCTCGCATAGGTCTCGAAATCCTTTCTCAAGGGTATCCAATCGACTCTCCATCATAGAATTCTTATCTACGTGAAATAGGTCGGACGCCGACAGAGTGGTGGTCACTTGACGATTTCGATTTTTCGCGTTAGGATCAGATGTATCCCGGAATTGGGTAGTCTCGGCGACATACCTCGGGTGAAGCTCAGCATCGTGGGCATCTAAATCGACAAACGGACCACTTCCCATGGTTTCAGCAAGTTTCTTGGAGTTAAGATTCAGCTCATTATAGAGAAAAGAGATGATTTAGGTTGAATCAAATTCATGATGGGGGCATGAAGTAATTAACTCGTTGAAATGTTCATAACATCGATGAAATGGCTCACTTTCAGATTGTCTGAACGCTTGAATTTGAGCCTTTATGGATATTGTTCGATGTGTTGGCAAGAATTTCTTGAGAAATCTCGATTGAAACTCGTTCCAAGATGGAAGGGAGCTTGGAGGTAAAGACCATAGCCAGGTCTTAGCTTTATCTTTGAGTGAGAAGGGGAAAAGTTTGAGGTGGATCACCTCTTGTGTGCAAGTTTGATCATTGAGAGTATCGCATACATCCTCAAATTCCTTAATGTGAAGATATGGTTTTTCAGAATCCATACCATGATAATGAGGTAACATCTGGATCATCCCATTTTTGAAACGGAATTGCCCGGCATTATACGGGAGTATAATGCATCCTGGAGTGACAGTGCACTCGGGATATAAGAATTCTCTCAGTAGGTGGTATGGGGGCTCTTCCTCACCGGCGGCTGCACTACCGTGTTGAGACATCTATCTCTCACTTAACGACTCCGTGCTCTCACTTGGTGTGCTCGAAGTGTCCTCGGAGGTGTATCCTAAGAAGGAAAACGAAGTGTTATTAGAGATTGAGTGTGACGGTGTGGGAGGTGAGATCGAGAACTATGGGGCGTTAGGAGTTTGAGGACTATCGGGGTTGTACTCAACGATTGGATTTTCGTGAATACTGGTTGGCGTATTATCGGGTGTGGGAGTGAGTTCAGAATTTTTCATTAATGGCTTATGAGAGATGATGGTGAATTTTTTTGTGCTTTTTTTTTGAATTTTTTTTTATGTTTTTGGATTTTTGGAAATTTTTGGTCAAAGTTTTAGATTAACTCAATCTAATCCTAAGTCTACGTGATTCCCCGACAACGGCGCCAAAAACTTGACGCGACTCAGAATGTGTCTCTAATGTGCGTTCACTCTAGGCTCAAGTGCAAGCCTGTCGCGTTAGTAATAAACCCGGTAAGTCGGGATCGTATCCACAGGGAAAAAGGACAACGAAGTTGTAACGACGAGAAAAGACGAAGGAATCCTAACATTAACTCTAAAAAGAAAGGAAAGATGATTTGGTTTTGGGAATGATTATAACTAAATGCAATTATGCAATTATGAAATTATGATAAGATCCAATTACACTAAATTACTTAAAATATGAATGAATGTTGATTTGAAACTTATAAACTTAGTGATGAGAAAAACAGGACGGGAATACAATCCCCCAACCCTAGTGTATTGCAGTTATAATACTAATCGTAAATTCAACTTGTAGATGGGTGTCTATCAATAAAAAAAGTAAATAAAATAAAAATGCTTCTTTTATTAATGACACCTGCAAGGGTCAGCGTCACTTCAAGTGTCAGCGCCGCTGCAAGTGTCTATGCCGCTGCAAGGGTCAGCTCCGTTGCAAGTACCAGCGCCGCTGCAAGTGTCAGCGCCGCCGCAAGTGTCTGCGCCGCCGCAAGTGTCTGCGCCGCCGCAAGTGTCGGCGCCGCTTCAAGTGCCAACGCCGCTGCAAGTGTCTGCGCCATTGCAAGAATCAGCGCCGCTGCAAGTGTCGGTGCCTGAGAACGTATGTGCTTGCATTCAAATGATAAAATTATATATTAAACACCTTTTAACTCAAACAAACCCTAAACATGCAACAATATGTGATTAAATAAGATAATGAACTAAGCAAGAACATTCAAACACATTCTTGTGAGGAAAAATCCTCCAAAGGGGAAAAACCATTTATTTTCATTATAATATTATAACTGTACAATTTCGGATTACAATGAAAATACAAGTGACTAAGAATTACCCTCAGGTGTCAGATTCTGTAGTCAGCGACTGGAAATGTCCCTTTCCAGGAGGGCTGCAATGAAGAAGAAGAACGGTCTTCTCCACAAGGGTATAAACAGCAAAACTGCGTTCCTGGGTTGCAAAGTGATTCACAAGTGTTTGGAAATATGTGTGAATCAAAAAACCTAGAGTCTTGGGCTCAATAGGTGAAGACTTAGAGTTTCTGTACTCTGAAAATCGAGTATAGAAGTCTTAGAAAACCACTTCCCATAGTGGGTTTATAAAGAAATAACATGGCCTAAAAAATCTCTGCAAGATCTGTTTGAGATTATCCCAGGCGGACCGGTCCGGGTCTGAGGCAGATCGGTCCGGGTAGGCGGATTGGTTCTTTTAATTTTGGGCTTCTTCGGTTCGCTTACGGTCCGGGGTGTACTGGAATTTTAGCAGGCGGACCGGTTCTTTTATTCTGGGCGGACCGGTCCGGCCTGTCAAACTTTTATTCCTCTACTTCTTTTGATATTCGGATCCGTTGATTACTGTATGAATCTTGAATTTCTTCAACGGTGTAACGACGTGCAACATAACAAATTGATAATGGACATAAATGCCCTTACAAATCTCCCCCTATGTCTATGCCGGTACATCCATAAAAATAAACATCCGAATTATCAAACAACTAAAAATGCCTATACAAATCTACCTTTCCATGAACCCAGAACTGGAAAGATACAATTGAATAAGGCTTCAACGTTTGCTCTTCAACTCTTCAGGAATCTCAACACTTTTCTCATCAGGGTGTGCAATCCAATGATAATTCATGTAGTACCTACACACATGAGAAAAGACAAAATACCAAGTGATGTATCGAGTTTGAAATGAGATATCAAATGAAGAAAGCATGTTATATCAAATCTCAAAAACACAAAACGCCCCCAAAATATGATAATTCTTTCTCCCCCTTTTTATGATGTCCCCAAATAGACAAATGAGAGAAATAAAGCAAAATAAGCAAATGGGGGTGTCACTAGGATAAAATCACACCATGAATGAACACAGAGCAACCAAGTTGATGATAGCGTAAATGAAGTGGTGTGATCAAATTCGATAGGAAAATCAATGCATACAAACATGACATATGTGCACGATGAATATTGGATACTCCTAGAGAATGAACTCAAATGTGTCCTTTGGTGTAAAAGAATGACAATATAAGATATTGACTCAATCAAATCAACAAATCAAAGCGCAAAGTGATTTTCACACCAATAACGTCCAATACGATTTTATGCTTTTTTAGGACTTTCAAGGAAGTGAAAACCCGTTTAAATACTCCAACCAAACTCCCTCAGATATAATTTTGAATAGAGGCATTCTAAATTCTCAAACTTTGGAGAATTGAAGGTGAAACCTAAGTGGACCATATTTGGCATGAAGTGCTTGTTATTGCCTTTAAATTTTTTCGGGCTCTTTTAACCTCTTTGGACCTCGGATATTAAAATTCCTCCATTTTTTAGGTCCTTTCTAATGGTGGTTTTTGCGCAAAGGATAGATGATTACCTTTCGCAGCCCCTCCCCGTTATACAAAAACACACAGTCTCACCAAAACGGTTTTTACATGCATTCCAATCTTGTCAAGTTTTAGCGCATATTGTACATTATATAGATAGGATTGAGATGGAAACACTCAAGCCAATTTGAGATAGACAAGTGCAATAAGCAGATATAGTCGTGCATGCGTGCAATAAAGGATATAGGAGTCAAACATGTTGGAAGATATCACTAATTACATCTCAAAGGCTCCATACTAAGTAAAGCACATGGATGAAATGATGTAGCGTCTCAAATCTCTATCAAACAGTCACATGGATATATGGAATGAAGTTGTGACTTGGCTATCTTAAATGTTCATCCATAAAAGGAGCATAGAAATACAAAAATCTTTTTGGGCTTTTTCAAAAATTTTATCAAAATAAAATCTTTTTGAGCTTTTCTTAAAAATTATAAAATAAAATCTTTTGTATTTTTCAAAAGAAATATAAAAAGCAAAAGGAATAAATAAATAGCTGTACAACAAGGAATGGTACATATAAAAGAGACTAGCAATAGGAATCATATGATATGAACATGTAGAGGCATCCTATTCTAGACAAAGACCAACCCTTCAGTCAACTGTGCAAATCCCCAAAGACTTCCTAAGACTCTCAAATCTAAGGGCATCTAAAGGTTTCGTGAAAATGTCGGCTAACTAACGGTCGGTGGGAACGAAACTCAGGGATACGACTTTTTCCTCAACTGGTTGTCGTATAAAGTGTTCACGTATCCTGATGAGCTTTGTGCGCGAATGCTGGATGGGATTCGAGATATGTGAATTGCGCTCGTGTTATCACAAGAAATGATCATAGTGTCCAGTGAAATCCCATAATCCTCCAACATTTGCTTCATCCACAAGAGTTGTGTGCAATAACTCCCGGGGGCTATGTACTCAGCCTCGGCAGTGGATAAAGAGATGGAATTTTGTTTCTTGCTCAGCCAGGAGACAAGAGTAGAACCAAAATAGAAACACCCACCAGAAGTGCTCCTACAACCATCTACATCCGGCCCAATCGACATCCGAATAGGCGGACAAACGGTCATCGGTATCAAAGGAATACCAAATACCGTATGAGAGAGTCCCACTCACATATTTAATAATACGTTTTAGAGCAAGTAAATGTGACTCTTTTGGGGACGCCTGATATTGCGCACAGACTCCAACACTAAAGGCGATGTCAGAACGACTAGCAGTTAAGTAGAGAAGACTACCGATCATACTCTGATATAAGGTTTGCTCTACGTCCTTGCCTGAAGTGTCCTTACTAAGCTTGGTAGTGGTACTCATAGGTGTACGTGCATGCTTAGCGGAGTCTAAACCAAATTTCTTCTCTAGATCTCTAGCATACTTGGATTGGGAGATGAATATCCCATCCTCTAGCTGACGAACCTGGAGACCAAGGAAGAATGTAAGCTCACCAACCATGCTCATCTCAAACTCACTTTTCATCTCCTCCTCAAAGTGGTGAGCATGCTGGGAGCATGTGGATCCAAAGACTATGTCGTCCACATAGACCTGGGCAACCAAAATAGCACCTTCATCTCTCCTGACGAACAGCGTCATATCTACTCCTCCTCTCTTGAAGCCACGAGCTAAGAGATAGGAAGTAAACCTCTCGTACCAAGCACGGGGTGCTTGCTTTAAACCATACAAGGCTTTCTTCAGATAGTAGACGTTCTCCGAGTGATGAGGGTCTTCAAACCCTTTTGGTTGTTTCACATAAACCTCCTCCTGTAGAATTCCATTCAGAAAGGCACTCTTGACATCCATCTGATATAACTTGAAGTGCAGATGACATGCGATGGAGAGCAAAAGGCGGACAGACTCAAGCCTCGTAACAGGAGCAAATGTCTCCCCAAAATCTACACCCTCTATCTGTGTGTAGCCTTGAGCGACCAACCTAGCCTTATTTCTGATTATGGTACCATTTTCATCCATTTTATTCTTAAAAATCCACCGGGTACCTATCACATTAGTCTCACTAGGTCGGGGGACTAGTTCCCAAAAATTATTCTTTTTAAACTGAAGCAACTCATCCTGCATAGCAGATATCCAGTGTTCATCCTTGAGTGCTTCTTTATGGTTCTTGGGCTCGACTTTGGACGTGTAGCAAAGATGGCTAACAACGTTCTCTAGCTGAGTATGAGTCTTGACCCCTAGAGTGGGATCACCAACAATGGCAGAAGGGTCATAACTCTTGCGAACCCAAGCAGGTGTGTCCCCTAGCATAAGAGTAGGGTCCACAGAGTGTGAGAGAGGAACAGGTAAATCACAGTCAGAACAATCCTCATCCTCACACTGAAAGTTAGGATCAATAACCGTCGAAGGTTCGCCATCTTGCACGGTGACGTTTATTGGTTCCATAACCATAGAGCTCTTCAGGTTAAAAACCCGGTACGCTCGGCTATTTGATGAATATCCTAGAAATATTCCCTCGTCGCTCCGGGAGTCAAACTTTCCTAACTGCTCTCTATCCCGTAGGATGTAGCATTTACTCCCAAAAACACGGAAATATGCCAGGTTGGGCTTCTTGCAAGTCCACAACTCATAAGGAGTCTGAAGTGTGTGTGGACGCAAATAAACCCTATTCATCGTGTGTCATGCAGTAGACACTACCTCTGCCTAAAATCACCTAGAAACTTTATGACCTAGAAGCATAGATCTAGCCATTTCTTGGATCGTTCTATTCTTTCTCTTAACAATCCCATTTTGCTGAGGAGTTCTCACAGCAGAAAACTCATGTTTGATCCCGAGGTTATCACAGTAAAGATCTACCTTTGCTTCTGTGAATTAAGTGCCATTGTCACTACGCATCTGATTAATAGTGACACCGTATTGATTTTGCAGGACACGGCACTTGGTCGTTAAAAATTCTACAGCATCGGATTTCTCTCTCAGAAAACCTACAATGGAGTACCTGGATAAATCATCTACCATCACGAGGATGTACCTCTTACCACCTAGACTCTCAGTACGAGTGGGACCCATAAGATCCATGTGAATCAACTCAAGAACACGAGAGGTGGTAATGGAATGCAACTTCCTATGGGGACTACGAATTTGTTTTCCCATCTGACAGGGTCCACAAACGGTCAAAGTTGACTTTCCAAGAGATGGTAAGCCACGTAATAGCTCATTTTTAGCTAAGCGGTTGAGATCTCTAACGTTCATGTGACCTAGACGTTGGTGCCACAGATCCATAGGAGTGATCGTGGCGCTATTGCGGACAAGTGAGGACGTGGGCTCAGTCCCATAGCAATTATCCTCGGTCCTCACCCCTTACATCAAAAGTTTACCGGCTTGATTGTAGACTTTACACGCATCCCGGTCAAACTTTACTGCAAAGTCAGTGTCGCACAGCTGGCTAATGCTGAGAAGGTTTGCTTTCAAACCTTTGACGTACAAAACATTTTCTATCTTAGGGAATCCAGGTAAATCGACAGTACCACGTCCTATAATGATAGACTTTCTCCCATCTCCAAAGGTGACTCTGCCATCTTGATAATCCTCAAGAGTCGTAAAAAATGAGGCATCACCTGTCATATGTCTGGAGCACCCACTATCAAAATACCACTGTGAGGTATTGTGTGCTTTGAGAGAAACATGAACAACGAAGGCCTTTTTATCTTTCTTAGGTACCCAAGAGGTGGTGACCTTTTGTTTGCCTTTGTTGTTGTTGGTTTTAGCTGGAAGGTGAGAAGCATTCACTAATG
The DNA here is from genome assembly GCA_949130495.1 of Sambucus nigra. Taxonomy (NCBI): domain Eukaryota; kingdom Viridiplantae; phylum Streptophyta; class Magnoliopsida; order Dipsacales; family Adoxaceae; genus Sambucus; species Sambucus nigra. The sequence goes on along the minus strand of OX422217.1, from coordinate 55,120,849 downwards.
GCAAAGACATCCGTCGGAATTCTTCCATCAAACTCTGAGATGTGGCAGCTAAGAACTCAACTCGCTCTCTCAGACCAGAAAACTCATCAGTATGTCATGGTGGAGCAGTAGTACATCGTGTCCGACCCATGCTATAGCAAAACTCCCTGTGGTGGCCTTTTCTTTTGCAATAATTACATAAGATCATAGTCAAAGGCGGACCTTGGTTTGCTTTTCTTGGTCGAACTCTCCTTCGAGGTTTTTGACGATGGCCATAAGGAGTCGTAGTAAACTCAGGAACTGGTCCAGGGGTAATTTGGGATGTGGAGGCACCATCATAACCAATTCCTTGCCGATCACCAAAATCTAATGTGGGGCCGAGGAGCATCTTTCCCATTTTCCCAGATTTGTCCTCGATTTGTACCTTGACTTCCCGTGCTTTCTCAAGATCATGAGTCAGCTGGGCAACAAGGGCTTCAAGTTTCTTCAGAGTCTCCACGAAGGAATGGAGCTGACTCGTAAGGCTAGCCACTTGTTTAGTCAGGTCCCCTCTCTCTTTCTAAAAAACACTCTCTCTCTCTTTAAACAAACTCTCTTTCTCGACACAGGCAGATTCTCTCTCTCTCAGGGCGGTGAAGGTGGAGGAATCTCTCTCTCTTGCCTTTATTAAATCTTCCTCTAAGCCGGTGATCATAATAACTAGTGCTTTGTTACGTTTTTTAGTTTTAAAATACTCAGAATATAACTCAGCGTAGGCGCGTTGAATATCACTTTCGCTCTCACTTGAGTCATCCTCCCCCTCACTCACATCGATCTCACTATTGAGGTGTCCCTGTGAATCATCATCCTCATCGTCATGAAGAGAACTAGGAGTGCTCACTTGACTGGACATGAATGCAGTGAAGTTACACTCACGCGGTGACTCATCTCCTGAATCCACCGTCTCGACCTCACTGTCGTTGCTAAGAGTAGCATTAAGGACAGCTTTTCCTTTCTCTCTATTCAGATGAGTGGCACACTCAAAGGCCCTATGACCCCTACCATCGCACTCAAAGCATCTCTCACTTTCTTTCTTAGGAGGATTTTTGGAATCTTTTTCATTTTTCTTTTCAAACTTATTTTTCTCAAATTTCTTTTTATCTTTAAAATTGCCATTTTTCTTAAATTTGAGAATCCTCTTGAAATTTTTTGCAAAAAGAGCCAAATCATCTAAGTCAAAATCACACTCAGAATCAGACGTGTCAGTCTCTCTCTTTCTAGATGACTCTACCCTCTTTCTAGCCGACCCCTCACTCCTTCTCTCTTGGGCATTAAGTGCAATTCCCTTATCTTTAGATTTAGCAGTTTTAGGGAACATAACAATTTCATATGTTTGCAAATCTCCTAGAAGTTCTTCCAATTTTAGCGTATTTAAATTACCCATAGAATTTAGCACAATGACTTTAGGGATAAAACGCTTAGGCAAAGAACGCATAATCTTTTTAACAACTCTAGCATTAGGAATATGTTCACCAAGATTAAAGCTAGTATTCACAATGTCAGAAAGTCTAGCATAAAATTCATCAAAGCATTCAGATTCATGCATGGTGATGGTTTCAAATTGAGTTGTTAAATTTTGCAATTTAGACTCTTTTACAGCATTGGTTCCTTCATGGGTGAGTTATAAGACATCACATGCCTCTTTTGACGTGGTGCACATCATTATCCGTTTGAACTCATCAGGTGTGACAAACCCCGAAATAGCACTTAAACCCTTAGAATTAAAAGATGACCATTTAAATTCTTCTTCAGTCCAGGAAGTGACAGGTTTCAAGTTGATCACATTATCAATAGTCACGGAGGGAGGAGTCCACCCTCTTTCAACGAAAATCCAGACACGTTCATCAATGGCTTTTAATGCAGATCTCATACGGGCTTTCCAATAGGCATAGTTTGTCCCGTCAAAAATTGGCATTTTATTATATAACTTCTCCATTTGAACACGCACTTTTTCAAAAATCAATTTTTTCAGAAAATTGATATCTTAGAAAAATTTTGCGAAAAATAGGAATACGCGATAGATTAGCGTAACCTGCTCTGATACCAATTTGAGAACGTATGTGCTTGCATTCAAATGAGAAAATTATATATTAAACACCTTTTAACTCAAACAAACCCTAAACATGCAACAATATCTGATTGAATAAGATAATGAACTAAGCAAGAACATTCAAACACATTCTTGTGAGGAAAAATCCTCCAAAGGGGAAAAACCATTTATTTTCATTATAATATTGTAACTGTACAATTACGAATTACAATGAAAATACAAGTGACTAAGAATTACCCTCAGGTGTCGGATTCTGTAGTCGGCGGCTGGAAATGTCCCTTTCCAGGAGGGCTGTAATGAAGAAGAAGAACGGTCTTCTCCACGAGAGTATGAACAGAAAAACTGCGTTCCTGGGTTGCAAAGTGATTCACAAGTGTTTGGAAATATGTGTGAATCAAAAAACCTAGAGTCTTGGGCTCAATAGGTGAAGACTTAGAATTTTTGTACTCTGAAAATCGAGTATAGGAGTCTTAGAAATCCACTTCCCGTAGTGGGTTTATAAAGGAATAACATGGCCTAAAAAATCTCTGCACGATCTGTTTGAGATTATCCCAGGCGGACCGGTCCGGGTCTGAGGCGGATCGGTCCGGGTAGGCGGATCGATTCTTTTAATTTTAGGCTTCTTCGGTTTCGGTTCGCTTGCGGTCCGGGGTGTACTGGAATTTCAGCAGGCGGACCGATTCTTTTATTCTGGGCGGACCGGTCCGGCCTGTCAGACTTTTATGCCTCTTCTTCTTTTGATATTCGGATCCGTTGATTATTGTATGAATCTTGAATTTCTTCAACGGTGTAACATCGTGCGACATAACAAATTGATAATGGACATAAATGTCCTTACAGTGCCACTTCAAGTGCTAGCGCCGCTTCAAGTGTCTGCGCCGCTGCAAGTGTCTGCCCCATTGCAAGGGTCAGCGCCGATGCAAGTGTCGGCGCCACTTCAAGTGTCAGCGCCGCTTCAAGTATCTGCCCCGCTGCAAGTGTCAGCGCCGCTGCAAGTGTCTGCGCCGCTGCAAGTGTCTGCGCCGCTACAAGGGTCAACGCCGCTTCAAGTGCCAGCACCGCTGCAAGTGTCAGCGCCACTGCAAGTGTCGGTGCCGCTGTAAAATGTTCGCGCCGCTGCAATGGTCGGCATCGTTTCAAGTGTCAGCGCCGCTGCAAGTGTCCGCGCTGCTGCAAGGCTCGGCAACGCTTCAAGGGTCAGCGCTGCTGCAAGTGTCTGCGCCGCTGCAAGGGTCAACGTCGTTTCAAATGTTAACTCCACTGCAAGGGTCAGCGCCGCTTCAAGTGTCCGCGCAGCTGCAAGTTTTGGTGCCGCTTCAAGTGCCAGCGCCGCTTCAAGTGTCGGCGCCGCTGCAAGTTTCAGTGCCGCTGCAAGTGTCTGCGCCGCTGTAAGGGTCAGCACCGCTTCAAGTGCGAGCGCCGCTGCAAGTGTCGGCGCCGCTGCAAAATGTCTGCACCGCCGCAAGGGTCGGCACCTCTTCAAGTGTAAGCGCCACTGCAAGTGTCCGCGCCTCTTCAAGTGTCAGCACCGCTACAAGGGTCAGTGCCACTACAAGTGTCTGTGCCGCTGTAAGGGTCAGTGGCGCTTCAAGTGTCAGCGCTGCTACAGCGAGGGTCACTACAACAATAACATTCGATAGGTGCCTGTGAGGGTCACCACAGAAATCCAAAATTAAGAAGTACCACTGCAAGGGTCAGCACCGCTGCAAGGGTCACTGCAGTAATGACAGTCGATAGAGTCAGCGTCACTGCAAGGCTCAGCGCCACTGCGAGGGTCACTACAGAAATGTTATTCGAGGAGTGCCGCTAGAAGGGTTTCGGCAGGAACTCATATTGAGGGAGTAGCTATAACGAGCAACTCCTCATCATGAAACATCAGCTTCTAAATGAACAACAGCACTAACACTTTACTTTCTTGCACAGGTTTCCTAGTCGAGCAAGCAAGGCTCGAACAGGCGTGTTGGGACCTCCTGGGAGTTTTGGCTTGGCGGATGAGGGACAAGGTATGTTGAGTAAGCTCAACCACTTAGCGCTATAGGATTGAGAGGATACTAGTAGGAATACCCATAAGTCACTCAAGACTACACACACTTCACACTTGATCACAAGTGAAGTGAGCAGCCAAAGAGCTGGCTACTCACAAGAAATAAACTCTTTACAAGAAAATGACTTTTCCAGAAGAGGGGGTCCTCAAGGTCCCTCTCAAGAAAAACAACATTTTTTTAGAGGAAAGGAGTCCTTAAGGTCTCCTCTCTCAAGATTTGCAAAATTGCACCACAAGTTACCGTTTCAAAAGATAATTACCAAATCTGATATTTTGTCTCTGTTAGGGGACATATGTGCTTTTTGACCTTTGGTCGGTGCCAGATGGCGCCTGCAGAGGGGACAGGCAGGCTGCCACATGTAGGGACAAATGGTACACTTCAGACATTGTTCCCCACCAACTCTCTCAATTTTGGCGCCCAAAATGCCACTCACCCCTAACGCCCCAGTATAAATAGACCTCTGGGCAAGGTCAAGAGATAGACAATAGAAATTGCACTATTACTCTGCCAAAATATCACCAGACCTACCTAAGTATTCTCTCCCTGCTCATTCTCTTAGTGCTGACTGCCTTGTTCCTTCACTCCCCACTGACAGCCATCACTCTCAGGTGCTTCCCTTGAGAAAATTACTATTTTTGCTGTGAAAGTTCATCTTCTTGCAGGGAGTAAGTTGAAGCTTGAGTTCCATTATTACTAGAAGGAGAAGTTTTCTTCAGAAGTTGCACCAGGAGACCTTAAAGACCTTGCAGGCAGCGTCCATTAGAGTGGGTCACGCCTCACCCTTTCCAGTTATTCATAAACCCCAGTCTCACTACCCTCCTACATTTGGTGACTCCGCTGGGGAGGTATCCTCACTTCCATGGACAAAGAAGGTTTCAATGTCTCTAAGAAGTTGGTTTTTGAGGACATTCCATCAGGTAATGCAGCTCACAGTAATCAGACTACTCAGGAAGAAGTGGTGGTGATCGGAGCCAAGGCGCCAACGCCTCAGGGAGGGCAGACCAGTGCACCGGCAGTGGCTCCAATGGCAGGTATGAATCTTATGGCAATGTTTTTTGACTTTTTAAAGAAAAAAAACATGGATCTATCAAGCTTCGGTCAAGGTTGCGTGACACCTGCTGATGCCCCTTCTCGAGGGGTAGCCACTCCTATTACGATTCCGGAAGAGATGACTCCGTCTCGGAAGGCGGGGCCGGAGCAGGTACTGGCGCCAACAGGTTCTCTAGCTGCTAAAAGCACATGTTTGGAGGAGTCACCCTTTAAGGCTGTTACTATAGAAGAAGTGAGGAAGCTCCTCTCCTTCTCTCAAAGAGAGGGTTCCCACCTATACGAGGAGTTACAAGACCCCTATCCACAGGAAGTAAGTGAGAAGCCATACCTTGAGGGGTATATTCCACCAAAATTTATCAAGTTTGGCGGTAGGGGGAGAACCCTAGAGAGAACGTGAAGAGGTTCGTCGAGTACCTGGGAGTACATGCTGGTGACAAGAACCTGAGGTTGAGGGAGTTCTCTAAGACTCTCACTGGGAAGGCTTATACATGGTATTCCCACTTGGCGCCTACCAGCGTCCCTACTTGGGAAGAGATGCACAGGCAGTTCCTCTAGAAGTTTTTTGTAGCGGAGGACGAATTTACACTGAGGCACCTGGCGCAAGAGGTCCAGGAGAAGAGTTGATGCACTACATCAAGCGATTTCGCGAGAGGGCCTTAGATGTCCACGAGGATGTGGCGGAGGCCTGGTTGCTAGAGATATGTGTGGAAGGACTCTTAGAAGAGTACAAGCTGCACTTAATCAACAAAACTAGAGATGGAACTTTCAGAAAATTCACCAGGGCCGCCAGCAACATAGCTATGATAATGAAACTAAGAGCCCCGGGTTGGAGGACGCAAGTTCAACTGACTTTCGGGAGGTTTCAAGTTTCGAGGAGGTAAGCAGTTAACTATGTGGACGGGAGTAACAAAGGGAAGAAGGGAGGCTCTGGGGCCAAGACTGACGATCCCAGCAACAAGAGAAAATTTGGGGAAGATGCCCTGCCGCCACTACCGTGCAGTGTAGCTGAGGCTATGGATTGTTACCGCACCTTAGTGCGAGAAGGCGTAGCAGGACCTCCCCACCTAAAAGGAAAAACCCCCACTGCAGCTGACAAAGCCAATCCAAAGTACTGTGAATTGCACTAACGAGTGCAGCACTCTACCAAGGATTGTTACTACTTGTGAAGGATCATTGGTGAGCAGATGGCCAACGGTACCTTGAAGATACCCCCTGTGGACGTTAACGAGAACCCACTTCCAGCGCATCACTTTGTCACCGCCAACATGGTAGTTGCCTACGACGAAGAATCTACAAGAAGTCTTATGAAGCGGGAGAGTGGCGAGCAGTTATGCGAGGAGTTAGAAAATCTATCACTGAGCAGACTTTAGCTAGAAAGAAAGCAAGAGGAGTGGTTCTTCACTCCGGAACATGAAAATGGAAGTGGGGAAGTTGAGGAAGTGGCTCTCTCAGAAGGCGAGGTAGACGTCATCCTTGCTCTAGACGAGGGAGGGACCTCTGAAGCGGAGTATGTTTGCAGTGCCCAGACGTACGAGGTAGACTTAGATTCTGAATGTGAGGCCATAGGGAGGAGCCCCAACTTCAAGTGGTTTTTTGACTAGATAGGGGTGAAGTACGACACGAGGGTGTCCACCACGAGGAAAGTCTTGGATGCAGTGCAGCAGCGGGGAGACCCTTCGCTAAATTGGCAGGGGCCAATCGGAAGGATGATTAAGAAGTATACCTCTAAAGTGGTGTTTTCAGAAGCAGATAGGGTGGTGACCTAATTCGACAATCGCCCGTTGTATGTCACAGCCATAATTAATGGAGTCTCATTTCCCAGGGCGTTGATGGATGGAGAATCATCCATTAACATCATGCCCATCAGTACATTATATGAAACATGAATTGACCAGGAGAAGGTGGTTCCAGTACCACTAGTAATTTCGGGATTCAAAAACGCCGGAATGCAGTCTATTAGATACGTGAATATGGGAATTAAGTTGGGAAATTTCACCTCCCACATCAAATTTCATGTTATTAACGCTAACACCAGCTACCAATTACTCATTGGAAGGGTATGGATGCACACTCATGGCGTAGTGCCTTCCACCTACCATTAATGCGCGAAGGCAAACATTAGAGGTACAGAGATAGTGATCAAGGCCACACAGAGACCCTTCGCCATTGAGGAGTCCCACCTGGTAGATGCTGCCTTCTACACCGAGTTAGATGAGGAAAGAAAGGTCTCTACAAGAAAACTAGTAGGAATCAAGGTAGCTGAGGGAAGGGCCCCGCAGAAGAAATCCGTTCATGACCGTCTAGGGGAGAGTATAATCCCCCATATGGCAAAAGGCAAGAGGAAAGTAGAGGAGGTAGCTAGACCCCCTCGAACTTGCAAGAAGGTGGTCTTGCCTGATGGAAAGATCATCTACCGTTTATAACGGTCTACGCGGGCGGTGTTCTGGGATGAGATCATCGACCCGATGCCCGAGTGTTTTATCGTTGATGAATCCCATATTGTTGAGCATGTTGAGGAACCAGAAGAAGCGCCAGAGTGCATGCAAGATGAACCCAGAGAGCAGCTGCAAGAATTAGAGGAAATAAAATTATGGTTAGAAGAGGGCGAGAGTAGACTCATTCTAATCTCCAAGTGCCAGGAACCGAAGCAGAAGGAAGAGCTCATTGAGATACTTAAGGAGTTCACTGATGTATTTGCTTGGAAGTACACGGAGATTCCAGGAATAGACGCAGAAGTGAGCTCTCATAGATTGAACATCCTTCCCAATGCCCTTCTGGTAAGGCAAGCCACACGCACATATAAAGCATACCTTTATTTGAAAATAAAAGCTGAGGTGGAGAAGTTGTTAGCGGCAGGGTTCATCAAGCCTATTCAGCACCCCATATGGCTTTCCAGCATAGTGCCAGTGGCAAAGAAAGACAAGACCCAAATCAGAATCTATCTAGATTTTCGTGACTTGAACAGGGCGTGTCATAAGGATGAATTCCCACTACCCAGCATAGACAGATTAGTGGATGCCACCGCGGGACATGAGATTTATAGCTTCATGGATGGGTATATTGGCTACAACCAGATTAAAATGGACCCCGCCGATGCAAAGAAGACTGCCTTCCGCACACCGTTAGGGAACTTTCACTATACAGTCATGCCCTTCGAATTGAAGAACGCTGGAGCCACATACCACCGGACCATGATGGCAATTTTTCATGACTTATTTCATGATATACTAGAATTCTATGAGGATGATCTGGTGGTGAAGTCTAAGAAAGAAAACAAGCATATTCAGGATCTCAGGAGACTATTCGAAAGGTGTCGTCGGTATAAGATGAGAATGAACCCCTCAAAGTGTGCCTTTGGGGTTACTGCAGGGAAATTCTTAGGTTTTATGGTAAATAGACAAGGCGTGCAAGTGGATGCAGAGAAGATGAAAGCCATTGTGATGATGCCACCGCCCAAGAGTTAGAGACAACTTAAAAGCTTCCTGGGAAAGGTATCCTACCTGCGGAGGTTTATACCTGCGTTGGCAGAAGTAACTCATCCGTTCGCACCTCTACTAAAAGACAAAGCCAAGTGGGTTTGGGGAGAGAGGCAAGAGAGTGCGTTAGAGAAGATTAAAGAAATCCTAGCCTCTCCTTCCAAGATGATTCCCCCCGAAGCCGGAGCGCCGTTGCTGCTCTACCTTACTTCTACGGAGAGGTCGATAGGGGCCCTCTTGGCGCAAGAGAAAGAAGGAGTGGAAAAGCCGGTCTACTACCTGTCAAGAGTAATATCCAGAATAGAATCGAGATACACCAGCGTTGAGAGGCACTGCCTGGCGCTGGTATTTGTAGCCCAGAAGTTGAGACACTATCTTCTAGCCTTCACCATTCACATAGTCACCAAGTGTGATCCCATCAAGTACCTCCTCGCGCGGATTATACTCGTGGGACAGACAGCAAGGTGGTTTTTGATCTTGTCATAATACGATCTAAAATGCGTAGTGCCTAAAGCCATTAAAATCCAGGCAGTAGCAGATCTGCTGGCCCACTTCCCGAGTGGGGTTTTCGAACCACCTAGTGAAGAGCTGCCTAGAGAGAGTTTCCAAGCATGCATGGCGGAGGAGGTGAAGAAGTGGTTTATGGAGTTTGATGGTTCCAGTGCTCAAGGAACAGGTGGAGCCTGCGACATAGTGTGAGATGGGAAGGATAAGATTACTCTCTCTTTCAAGTTAGATTTTAAATGCTCAAATAATGAAGACGAGTACGAAGCCCTCATTCTAGAGATGTTGGAAGCACTCAGAAGAGGGATCAGGGTACTGTGTATACGAGGGGACTCCAATCTGGTAGTAAGCCAGGTCAATGGAGAGTTTTCCCTTAAACATGCCAACTTAGCGCCATACAGACACATCATCCAAAGACTGCTAGGACAGTTCTTAGAAGTAACTGTGGAGAGGCAGGCGCGAACGATGAACAGGCACCCTGACGCGCACGCCACCATAGCACAAAAGTTGGACATGGAGGATTCAGAAGCAACCATCACAGTGAGGTGGAGAACGATACCCACTACTGTAAAATCCTTATTCCCAAGTAACGAGCCGGAAGATTGGAGGCGTCTGGTAGAGAAGCAACTTGAAACCAGAGAAGGGACAATGAAAATATTAGAGTTTGCCAACTATCATGTGCTGCAAGGAACTCTCTACTTCAAGAGTCCTGGAGGGTTTCTGGCAAGGTGCGTAGGGGAGCAAGAAGCCAAGGAGAGGTTAACAGAAATGCACCAGAAGCACTGCGGAGATACGGATATCCCCCTTTACAGACGAGTGCAGCAAAGCGGGTATTATTGGCCCGCCATGAGCGTAGAAGTGGCCCGCTTGCAACAAAGTTGTTTAAAGTGCCAAGCTAATTTTGACCAGCCGACGGAGGCTAACTTCGTGGAAGCCTTCGAAGATTGGAGACAGCCGTACCTAGCATATCTAAAAGATGGGGAGCTGCCCGCCGAGAGGGCGGATGAAATTTACCTTAGAAAAAGGATAGCCCGTTTCTACTTTGTCAAGGGAGAGTTATATAGGAAAGGTTACAATGAGAAGGCTCTAAGGTGCGTAGCCAAAGAGGAAGTGGAAAGGGTGCTGAAAGAAGCTCATGAGCCCTCCCACATGGGAGGCGCCAAGCTGTATTATCGACTGATGACGTTGGGATACTACTGGCCGACCATGGAAGTCGACTCCATTGGATATGTGAAAAAGTGTAGAGCATGTCAAGTGCATGGAAACATGGTGCATGCTCCCTCCGTCAGTCTAAAAAGCTTGTCAGCCCCTTATCCCTTCCACACATGGGCGTTCGACCTGGTGGGAAAGATCGCCCCAACATCTCACGGTAAGGCTTTTATTATCGTGGCTACAGAATTGTACACCAAATGGGCGGAGGCCATTCCTTTAAGGAGAGTCACCGCCCAAGTGGTAACCCAGTTTATAAAGGAGTATATCATATGTAGGTTCGGTATACCCAAAGTGATCCTAACGGATAATGGGAAGCAATTTGTATGCAAAGAGATGGCCCTTCTCACAGACAAGAATAAGATTGTGCATAATAGCTCAACCATATCCTACCCCAAGGGCAATGGACAAGCAAAGGCTACCAATAAGACCCTGATAAATATTTTGAAGAAAATGCTAGAAGACATATCGGGAGCATGGGATGAGAAGTTGCCAATGGTGTTATGGTCCTACCGTACTTCGAAAAGAAAGCCAACAGGGTTCACTCCCTTCTCTTTAGTATATGGGACCAAAGCTGTCCTACCAGTGGAACTGACGGTAACTTCAGCCAGAATTTCTCTTAGCAATGGGCTCATTCCAGACCCAAGGCATGTGCAACTGGAGGTGCTGGACGAGCACAGAGATAAGGCGAGAGAGAATTTCAAAGTCTACACTCAACAACTGTCCAGGGCCTACGAAAACTTGGTTAAGCCTAGAGAATTCTAGGTGGGAGATTTAGTCCTGCGAGCATCAACTCACCATCTCCGTAGCATGTCGGCATCAAAATTCAAACCTAACTGGGAAGGCCCTTTTGTCGTCAAAGGAGTGGGGAAGTCGGGCTACTGCCAAATATCAGAACCAGAGAGTGATTGCCTCCAGTCCATCAACTGCAAGTGGCTGAAGAGGTACTATGCTTAGTAACAGCTAACAAGTTTTGTTTGTGTTTTGCATGTCTGTAATGGATTTCGAGGATTGCTCCTATACCAGAAAAGTTTTTTTGTAAATTTTTTTTAAGAGCAATACTACACTGTAAACAACACACAAAGGTAAAGAAATGAAATAGAAACACTTTTGATCATTGTTGACATTTGCTTTGCTTGCTCATTTATACATACATATACACTCCCTATTAAGTTAGAAGAGAGTACCAAAAAAAAAGATCAGGAACTTTGCTCACTACACTTGGGAGGTAAGTCCATCCTAAGAGAAAGTATACTGAGCAAAGTCCCCCAGACATAAATTAATATAGTTTTTTTTTTAAAAAATCAGGCTTTCAGAAAGGGGCAGGGGTCACCCTCCTCTCCAACCTAGCCTCTACGACTATAAGCAGTAATATGCAGGAATACCCCCATAGACAGGAGGGGCAACTCAAGAAAGTCACATGCCAACACCTCACAGCTACAAGAGGTGGATTTTCAAAAAATATATACAATATGATCATACATAACTTTTTCATATCAATGCAAATACCCCGCAGTATATGGGGTAGCCACCAGTAGACTAAATGCTCACAGAAATTAGAGCAAGTCATATAAAACAAACACCCACAGTATAAAGGGAGAACAAAGGAAAAAGAAAGTGCAGAAGAAACAAAGTGTCTCATACAGGAATGATAAGTTATGTACACATAGAATTCTGAGCACTACAAAGCAAGAAGTATCCTATCTGCTAGAAACCACAAAAAATAAGTCATCACGCGCGATGGCACCAGCATATGACGGACCAGCCTCCTGCAGAAACTCTTCCTCCAACCTGATGAATTTAGCCTCATCCTCCTCATCGCCAGACTCGAGTCTGGCAAGCTTCACCTGCAGTAGGACGATCTGATTCCGGATCCTCGTAGCCTCAGCATGTCGTTGCTCAACTCTAGACTGTCGGGAAGTGTGAAATCTCACTATCTTTCGAAAATGAACACTCAGAAAGGGGTGAACCCCCACGTCAAGCCCATCCAAACAAAAATGATAGAACTGCTGTAAGTCGCAGAGAGCATCCAAGAATAGAAAAATAGAAGGGCTAGTCAGCTTAGCAGGGGAGGTAGCCAAGAACTCATGAACATGGCTGGCAAGAGCCCTCAGGTTGAAGGCCGTAAGACTGTTAACCTGAAGTATACTCTGAGAAGTGAACGTCTCGGGATGGTGCTCCAAGATGAGATCCAAGAACTGACGCTCATGTACCCTGAAGCGGCCTGGTAACTCCTCACGCCATAGCCTATTAGAAATAGTCGCAGCATCCTCTACTTCATCATCGCCATCAGAGTGACGAGACCCCACCTCAGAAGGAAGGAAAGAAGACTCTCCACCAGAATCAGCGTCACCGGCCAAAGGAATGAACTCTGAACTATGATCTCCCTCCACAGTCGCCCCACTACCAGTCTCCACAGTCATCGGAGTACTCTCATGCACCTGGAAATAATGATACAAGGGTGAAATGAGAATGCTTGCACAGTATATGCAAGAAGAAAAAGAGGGGAATAGTAAATGGAGGTGGTATGCCAGCTTAATACCTCTCTCGCAGTTGCCCCACTGCCAGACTCCACAGTCATCGGAGTACTCTCATGCACCTGGAAACAATGAGACAAGGGTGAAATGAGAATGCTTGCACAGTATACGCAAGAAGAAAAGAGGGGAATAGTAAAAAGAGAGGGTATGCCAGTCTAATACCTCTCTCGCAGTTGCCTCACTGCCAGACTCCACAGTAATCGGAGTACTTTCATGCACCTGGAAATAATAAAACAAAGGGGAAATGAGAACGCTTGCACAGTATACGCAAGAAAAAAAGAAGGGAAATAGTAAAAAGAGAGTATGCTAGTTTAATACCTCTCTCGCAGCCATCCCACTCTCTGACTCCACAAGTATTGGAGCAACTTCATCTGGCTCCTTAGTCATCAGAGCGACCTCGCTCACCTAGAGACGATGTAACAAAAGTGAAGATGGGAATGCTCGCGCAATTTAAACAAAATAATAAAGACATAAGAATGACATGAGGGAAGTAGATACTTTTATACACTGTACCTGAATAACGCCCTCCATAACGGTCATAGAAGGAGGAGTAGGGGATCCCATAGGGGCAGCAACACTGGTCGACACTTCAGAAGGGGCTGTCTTAGCGACCAGTGCTTCTGAAGAAGCTACCTCAACCTCAGGCACTTCCATAAGAACAACCTCAGTGACGGAGGGTGCGAGGGGTAGGCGAGGCTGCGAGTGACAAGAAAGGGCGAGAGGTAACAAATCAGTTACTCCATGAATGATAAATACTTCAATTAAAAAAAAAAGAGGGAGAGGGAAACTGTTAAAAAAAGCACCACAGAGACACCTACCTGAAGGGGGGCGATAACAGGACAAACTGGCCCATGTATAGGGGTTGCTGAAGAGACAGTAGCAGGAGCCGCACTCGAAACAGCGCCAAGGGATAACTGCGACAAAGTAAAAGAGGGCTACGATAAGTACACGCTGGATCGATAAGAAATATAGAACCAAGAAAATAAGAGAGTACATGAACCCCATCCAAAGGGGAAGCACGGAAAAGGACGATCGGCGCAGTTGGGGCTGTGCTGATAGCCTGCAGAGAATGAAAGTATATTATTCATCGCATGATCGAGGAGAAAGATATTCCATGCTTCAGCGGAAAGGCCTGACCTGAAGCGTAGGCTCACTGGTTGAAGCCACAGTAAATATTGGGCCACGAGAGATCGCCTGAACCAAAGGTCTACCGTCCATAGATCCATGGACCCTAGGGATAGAAATTCTCCCCGAAGAAGATAAACCCGGGGCAGTAACGCCAGGTAAGGGAGGAGCCCCTCCCTGATAAGGAAGTCCAAGAGACATTAGGACTCCTATTAAAAAGAAACAAATATTCAAAAGTAAAAATGCGTACCTCAGATGAAGAGGCCTCCAGGGGCTCAGCTGCAGAAGTGTCCACCGCCAAGACAAGAGAAGATGAGGTGACAATGCCAGAAGACACAACCCTCTATGCATGGTAAATTTGTAAATAAAAGGAAGAAGTAAAAGAGAAAATGGCACAATGAAAGTTTTGAGAATAGCATGGCATACCTGAGGAGAAGGGGAAGCCACAAGGGTGGTCCTGGTGACGGTAAAGTGCACAGATGAAAGCTGCGGAGAAATGACAATGTACACAACCAAAAGGTAGTTAGAAGACGAATAAATTACAACAGATGGTAAAAGAATTAAGGAGACAACAAACCTCTCTAAGAAGGCCTCGGGAAGAAATTAGCATGGAGTTCCTCTCCCGCTGAAAGGGCGTCAGTCGTAGTGGGGGAAGAGGAGAACTACTTGACTCTACGGAAATGACCTGCACAAATATGACAGAATGCTTTAGTTAACAAATAAGAAAAAAATAATGAGGGGAAGAAAGAAAATCATATGCAAAAAAATATAGACAAGTAAAGGGGGAACACTTACAATAGCAGGGCGCGTAGTCTGGCTATAAGGGAGATGGGTGGGGCTAACCCCCCCAGGAGAATGGGATGCCTCATCGTCACTAGAAGACTCTCTAGAGACTGATAACAAAGCATAAGTGTCAGTAGTGCTTTTGCTATGGAAACCCAGGCCGCCCATATCACCCGAAGAAGAACTATGGTCGTCATAGGAATGGGTGCTTCCATAATCAACTAGTTCCTCTTCCAATGAAGGGGAGGGAGATAAAGAAACTCCAATAGAACTAGTTCCACTAAGTAAAGAATGTCGTGGTATAGTACCTTCCGCAATGGGAATAGACGCGACCCGCGCCTCCTAGGAAGCAAGGCTCGGTGAGGAGTAGCCTTTCCCTCTCACTACTTAGGAAGTCTCCCCCGCCCCAAGATTGCCAGTATAAGACTCTTGATCCATCGTAGAGGAAGCAGCCATGCCAGCGCCATCTCCTTTCTTTTTCTTCGCAGCCCGGGTCCTCACAGGAGAAGAAGGAACAAAATTGGATACATCGGTGTCAGGGTGTTTCCTTTTGCTCGTAGTAGAGGTGATCGCTTTCCCTCTGCTTTTTGGTTGGCTTCTAGACTTCACAGGGGGAAGCTCAGTCGGCGGATACGGAAGTGACTCGTCAATGAGAGGTTTCACTAAAATGGGAATGGTCTGCTCCAAGGGTGGCGTGGAGGTGGTGCTGAGAAACCAAGGATCTTTCTCCGTCCGCATGACCAAAAACTGAGCTCTGGTGTATTTAGTGGGATTAGTCTCATGAGGGGGGCCAACTACACATTCTTGGATAAGACGGACCTGCCGCTGCCAAAGAAGGAACCAAGATGAAGTGAATGAAGGATGATAATCGCAGGGAGGCACATAGAGACCACCCAAACCACTGACCCTACGAAATAATCCCTGAAGAGTAAAGCCAGCACACGCCTCTGAAAATGCCTCAGAATGACCGCTGTAGGTAGGAAGAGGAGGGGTGTGAACGCCCTGATCATAGCCAAACTATCATCTTGCCCTCTCGGAATGATAAGATTCAGCACGCGGACCTAACTCGGTCCAATAAGGGAGGTGACATGGTAAGAGCATTGTCACCACATTAATATGAGGACACGTGGAAACCGACCCCACTGCTGAAGGGCAATAGAAGGTCCCGTCATCGCCAGGGAAAGAAAGCCAGCTGAAAGTTCCCCCAGGCCGCCTGGTATAAGGCCGAAACTGAAACTCCTTGATATCATTGATCAACATTCCCAGAGATTGATTGGGAATTCTCTTATGCCACCGGAGAAGTCTCGCGGCATCACTATGACAAGCGTGAGCCCCTGAAGTAAAGTGGGGGAAATGCTCAAATAAAAAGGCCATTAAGAGAGGGGCGTTGGCATGATTAGCAACATCATACCGACCGCAGGACCTCTCTACATCTATGTGTGCTTGGTCCATCCAGGTGTAAATAGATACTAAGATCAAGGAAGCCAGGGGTACCGACTGTAATACCCCGTATTTTCATGGCTTTTAAATTTAAGGATTTATTAAATTTAATTGAGATAAATTAATTTAATTTTAATCCGAAATGTTGTTTTAAATATTTACTAGCGTGACAAGAGTTAGTAATTATTGGGAATATATTATTTGTTGCATATTACTGGATGAGTATAGTAATATATGAGATTTATTTTTATAATATTGTCAAGTGTGAATAAAATGACAATTGTGGAAATTTAAGTCGGGAAGCGCCTGTGTCGTGTCGGGACTAAATGTGGATTAATAAAAGTGAATATTTTATAAGTTGTTCGTATGGTCGTTTTGAGTGCGCCAACGCGTCCGGAAGGGTCGAGATAGTCAGAAAAGTATACCTGGGGGTTTGATTTGGGTCTCGGGGCGTTTTTAGGCCTAATTAGTACCCAGGGAGGGCATTTTAGTCATTTTGTATTTTTGGGTAATTAAACCCACGAAAATTAAAGGGGTTATATCAGATGTTTAGGTTATCTCCTAGGGTTAGATAACTCAAAACACTAGAACGGCCATTGGAGAGGAGAGGAGAGAGCTCTCAAGGCATTCCAAGGCTCAAAACTCATCCGTTTACACCGCCACCACCGCCAACGCGTAGATCGCGAGACGGGGAACGCAACCACACCAAATTCAACACCAAACCAAATTTCTAAAAATCCCAGGCAAGTGTTTATCTTGATTATTTCATTGATGCATCTTTCATATTGGTTTAGGAATGATTAGGATGAATTGTATGGAAGAAAAACCCTATTTGAGATAAGAAATTTTCATGTAGTGATGATTTATATGATATTCTGGAAAGCATTTGTCATGTAAAGGATTAAGAGTTTGATTAAGAAAAGAGTTCTAATCAGATACAAACACTAAAAAAATTATTTCGGATGCTCGGACCATTGGAATCGCTTGAAATTTTAGAATGTTGTAGCGAACGGCGAGACAGGACTGCTGACAAAAATTCAGCTTGATCGGACGGTCGGATTTCTAAAACTATTATTTTTACTAGAAAGTTTTATGTTTTGAGGACTCTTAGAGAGTTTTATATTTTGGAGTTTGATTAAGAAAAGAGTTCTAATCAGATTCAAACACTAAAAAAATTATTTCGAATGATCGGACCATTGGAATTGCTTCAAATTTTAGTATGTTGTAGCGAACGGCGAGCAGGACTGGTGTCAAAAATTCAGCTTGATCGGACGGTCGGATTTCTAAAACTATTATTTTTACTAGAAAGTTTTATGTTTTGAGGACTCTTAGAGAGTTTTATATTTTGAGGACTCTTCTAAGTAATAAAAAAAAATCAATTAAAACTCCAATTTAATTCCGATTTCGAAACCGTTTGAAATTCTCATCTTTGAAAATAAAATTCAAAATCCTTTAATGTAAGGCGAAATCTATATTTTTGGGATATTTTGCATAAGGGGTGATGTAAGTATATATTAAAGGGGAGAGACGCGTAAGAGAGAGTTACGTTGGAACATAAATGGATATTTACTGAATTGTACATTTGGAAGAATAGAGTCCATGAGGGTTACGTAGTAAGTTAGAAAAAACCCTTCGAATTAAAGTTAGAAATGAACCATTATACTTGATATATAATAATGGGAAAATATGGATAAATGTTGTGAATGTGGGTTATGGGATAAACCTAAATTGATATAATAAAAGTGGTATATTTATATGATTGTGTATGCATATATTATATACTTGTGAAAAACATACCCACGCTACTTGCTATCCCTGAGGTTGCCGCGCTGGGACGATCTTATCTTGTGTTGCTTTATGGGGGATATTGACTCGTACCCTAGGAGATAGATATCCTTGGTACAGGCTATCGATTTGATAGTTCAGACGGTCCTAAGAGACGCGGGTATGTGCCATCCTCTTAGAGACTTGGAATCTATGCTTCGCCTCAATAATGTTGTGTATGTGTTAATACAATTCGAGAGTGATTCCGAATTTGTATTTCCCCTTAATACGAGTGATATGGGGTTTGGATAGTAGAGTATGCCCGCACCATAGTTTTTATGTGGGGTGCTGTTATGATATATATATATTTTACGAGTAGTTAATATATATATATGAAATTCTGAAATCTAGAACTGCTTACTGTGATTTGATATGTAGGACATGATTGATGACTCAAATTGTAATACTTGTGTTGAGAAAGTATAATATGAAACTGGAAAACTTTATAAATTAATAAAGTTAAAATGAGAATTTTGGATACTAATTGAAATCTTCTTTTCAAACAATTGTATTGTTCAGTTTTAAATCCTGCGCATAACCTAAGATAAGTTAAATCATTGGGGAAAGATAGTGTGTTATATGGCGAGATAGACCATTGGGAAGGCTAGTGCGATAGGTGTGCACATTAGAAGAGAGGTGAGACTTTCTCAAGAGAGTGTCGCACTAATATGTTGTTGCATTGGCCTGTATCAATTTAAATACTTGCTAAACGAATTTTTAAATCATATACACTATCGGGCTCTGACCCGTTTCTATTTCCTTTTCTTTCTTGTATGTATATGTATGTATTACAGGTGCCCAGCCACAGGGGCGTCCTACTTAGGATCCTTTGGAAGGAACGTGCTGCAGCTTAGGTGGGAGTTGCAGGCCTGTTGTTTAGACGACTTCATCCATTTGATTCTACTCCTAGTTCAGTTTTATCCAGCAGGGGCATGTGTCGCCCTCTTTCTATTATTTAGTTGGTATAGTCAGAGATTGAAATTTTTACTTTCAGTGCCTTTATTTCGGGATTTATTACTGTCAGGATGTTTTCCTTTAGTGTTGTAAATGTTGGGATTTATTATTGATGATTAAATTCGTGTATGTTCAATCCTATTTTTATTCTTAATGTGTGACCCTTTAGATGTTAATGGTTTAAGGTTTTATAACCGGATTTAATAAAATGAGAATAAGGTTTTAAATGGTTTTGACACTTAGCTTAATTATTTAAGGTCTTTAAATTGAAAAAGTATTTTTACGACAGTGATGCTAAGAATGAACCAACTGTCCACCTTGATTTTAATTTAATAAAGGAGTGATCACCCGGTATTTAATTAGGCGGGGTGTCACACCGACCTATCGCGAGACAATCGTACAGCCAATCTAAAAAGAAGTTCGCGAGGACAGTCTTCGGGCTTACCTGGTAGAAGGAAACCGAGTCAAAAATATAACGAGGAAAGCGGCTAAATGTGCAGGAGAGTGGAGCTTAGGACCTTCCTGGGATCTGGGGGCTGCATGTGAAGTCTCCCCCTTCTGCAACTGCTCAAAGTCTCTGAACCAGTATCTTTGCCATTTGGCAAAGGAATGCTTGGAATGACCAGTTATATTTATGGCCACATACCTCGAGCACTCTCCGAGAGCTGACCGTAACTCCCCCACCATCTCCTGCTCTAGGGAGTCCTCGCAGTCATCAGAAAAGACCTGTTGCCCAAAGAAAGGAAGGGCGTACAATTCACATATATCTTCTAGGGTAAGGGTAAATTCCCCCCAGCCTGTGACAAAGGTGTGAGACTCCATACTCCACCGAGACAATAAAAGATTGAGCGAAGAACTATGCTTAAATATGGTGCAGGACTTCAGGCTGCTGATGGCGGTAAAGAGTCCCACCTCCCTAAGAATAGCCACATAATCGGGAACGCTCAGAAAATAATCAACCCAGCTGGCCCACTCCTCAGTGGGTCCACCCGGGGCTTTAACTTCAACATTGGAATAAGGAAAGTCGCCGCGGTTAACTCGAACTCGGAGAACGGAATCCAGAGAGATAGTAGGGAGGTCAGCAGACTCACTTAACCCCACATGAGAACGTTCGAGAATAGCACCAGAAAATTTTTCCCCAAACTCAGAAAGTGAAATCATGAAACTGTCAGCAGGACCAAAAAAGGGAGCGCGACGATAAATACCAAAGTCTCGCCCTTGGCGAATGTGCATATAGTCCTTCCATGCCGGAGAAGAGGATGGCGTAGCTGAGGAACCACCAAGAGCCATTGGCTCAAGAAAAGAACTCATCCTAGTGGGGACTCTGAACGAGGAACCCTGGGTGTCCCCTGTCGCAATAAAAGAAGTGGAGGTGGAAACCCCAGCAAAAACATGTGAAGAGCCCCCGGTCAGTGGCATGCTCTCCATAACACCAATAGTTGGCAAGACACCCTGGGTCATGGAACCCTCGATGTGACAAAATGTCGAGACACCCCCTTGCATTGACGAGAGACCCGTAGATGCAAGGCCAAGTCGCGAGACCCCCGGCTGCTGACGAGAGGTCACCGTACTGCCACAGGCTGAGACCCTCATTTCGAGAAAACTCAAAGGCATCGAGATATAGGTTGCCTCGGGCATGGGGTCGCCTCGCGGCAAACCATGGGCTAAGATCCCCCCTTCCTCAACAAAAATCATGGGTGTCGAGACACCCGAGGTCGAGATACCTCCCTCAGCACTAATACACATCGAGACACCCCCTCGTGACGACGAGGGACCTATAGATGCTAGGCCAGGTTGCGCGACCCCTGGTCGTTGATCGCCGTAGATCGAAACCCCCATTTCTAAAAATGTCAAAGGCGTCGAGACACGCCCGCCCAAAGCAGGTACGTCCTTTGACGACTCTAAAGTAACTGGAAAGGGATCCTCAGACGAAGGGTCGCCTCCCGAAAAATAACGGGTCGAGACCCCCTCTGCTTCAGAAAAAGTCACGAGTGTCGAGACCCCCCTCCCTCCAAGCTCATTTTCAATAGACAAAGAACTCCCCGCGCCTAGATCAACGCGCGATGAACCACCGTCAGCGCTAAAAAATTCCAAGATACCCTGACCCAAACCAACCGGATAAACTTCGTGAACCAAGGTCGAGATACCCCTCCCAAAGCAACTGATTTTTTTATAAAAACCCAAGGCGACTGGCAAGAGACCATCAGACAAGGGGTCCACTCGCTTCTGGCCCTCGTCAACAGCCACATCAAGACTCAAGGTCACACACGGATTGGGGGAGACACTTCTCGCTGACAGCAGGGGGACGGCCGAAACACCGACCATCTCTAACGGAACGCCACTAGTCGAGATACCCGAAAGGTATACCTCGTCCGTGGAATGAAATCACGAGGAACCCATTGGGGTTCTCGAACCGCCAACCGAGGGAAAGGAGGCAGGTAGCACGGATGATGCGTCTATGGCGGTAATAGGGGCGGTCGGAACCATTGGGATGGACGATGAAGAAGGTATATAGCCTAAAACCATGGGTGCTTCGGAGGTGTCTACATTTGAAGAAGTATTGTTTGGATTAGAATCCATGAATGAGAGGCTACGGTATTTGGAAAAAGCTAGAGCAAAAAAAGAGGGGATGGGAGGCTATGGTGTTTTAAAAATCCCTTTCTCTCACTCTCTCTCACTACAAATCCAAAGGTGTCTTATGTTTTTTGCATCAAAATGGGAAAACGTTCAGGAAGGCAAAAATGTGATGACCTTTTTTTTCCCAAATGATGAGATGACAGTTCCCACACTGATGCATGGGTTCTCAAAAAATTAAAAACCTCGGATAAAGGGACATCGCAGTTAATGATCCTAGGGTCCCTCAGAATATATATATATATATATATATATATATATATATATATATATATATATATATATATATATATATATAATTGTTGAAATAAGATTAATAGCGTACAAAGTTTTTTTAGTCAACCCAACCAAAAAATCTTTGCACGAGGGGCTAGTGTAGATGGGTGTCTATCAATAAAAAAAGCAAATAAAATAAAAATGCTTCTTTTATTAATGAAATCCGAGAGGTGCCCGCGAGGGTCACCCAGAAGTCCAAAGGCCCTCGCAAGGTTTAGCGCCGCTGCAAGGGTCAGCGCCGCTGCAAGTGTCGGCGCCGCCGCAAGTGTCCGCGCCGCTGCAAGTGTCTGCGCCATTGCAAGGATCAGCGCCACTGCAAGTGTCGGTGCCACTTCAAGGATCAGCACCGCTGCAAGTGTCGGTGCCACTTCAAGTTACAGCGCCACTTCAAGTGTCTGCGTCGCTGCAAGTGTCAACACCGCTGCAAGGGTCAGCGCCGCTTCAAGTGTCTGCGCCGCTGCAAGCGTCTGCGCCGCTACAATGGTCAGTGCCGCCATAAGTTCCAGCACCGCTGCAAGTGTCAGCGCCACTGCAAAATGTCAACGCCGCTGCAATGGTCGGCATCGCTTCAAGTGTCAGCGCCGCTGCAAGTATTCGCGCCGCTGCAAGGCTCGGCGCCGCTTCAAGTGTCAGCACCGCTGCAAGGGTCAGCGTCGCTGCAAGGGTCAGTGCCGTTTTAAATGTTAGCGTCGCTGCAAGTGTCCGCGCCGCTGCAAGGGTCAACGCCAATGCAAGTGTCGGCGCCGCTTCAAGTGTCTGCGCCGCTGCAAGTGTCCGCACCGCTACAAGTGTCTGCCCCGCTGCAAGGGTCAGTGTCGCTTCAAGTGCCAGCATCGCTGCAAGTGTCAGCGCCGCTGTAAGTGTCAGCGCCGCTACAAAAATGTCCGCGCCTTCATAAGGGTCGGCACCGCTTCAAGTGGTCGCGCCGCTGCAAGGCTCGGCGCCGCTTCAAGTGTCAGCACTGCTGCAAGTGTCTGCGCCGCTACAAGGGTCAGCGCCGCTTCAAGCGTCAGCGTCACTACAACGAGGGTCACTACAGCAATAACATTCGATAGGTTCCCGTGAGGGTCACCACAGAAATCCAAAATTAAGAAGTACCACTGCAAGGGTCAGCGCCGCTGCAAGGGTTGCTGCAGTAATGACAGTCGAGAGAGTCAGCGTCACTGCAAGGCTCAGCGCCACTGCGAGGGTCACTGCAGAAATGTTATTCGAGGAGTGCCGCTACAAGGGTTTCCGCAGGAACTCATATTGAGGGAGTAGCTATCACGAGAAACTCCTCATCATGAAACATCAGCCTCTAAATGAACAACAGCACTAACACTTAACTTTCTTGCACAGGTTGCCTAGCCGAGCAAGCAGGGCTCGAACAGGCGCGTTGGGACCTCCTGGGAGTTTGGCTTGGCGGCTGAGGGACAAGGTATGTTGAGTAAGATCAACCACTTAGCGCTATAGGATTGAGAGGATAATAGTAGGAAGACCCAGAAGTCACTCAAGACTACACACACTTCACACTTGATCACAAGTGAAGTGAGCAGCCAAAGAGCTGGCTACTCACAAGAAATAAACTCTTTACAAGAAAATGTGTTTTCCAGAAGAGGTGGTCCTCAAGGTCCCTCTCAAGAAAAACAACATTTTTTTAGAGGAAACGAGTCCTTAAGGTATCCTCTCTCAAGATTCGCAAAATTGCACCACAAGTTTCCGTTTCAAAAGATAGTTACCAAATCTGATATTTTGTCTCCGTTAGGGGACATATGTGCTTTTTGACCTTTGGTCGGTGCCAGGTGGCACCTATAGAGGGGACAGGCAGGCTTCCACAGGTAGGGGCAAATGGTACACTTCAGACATTGTTCCCCACCAACTCTCTCAATTTTGGCGCCCAAAAATGTCACTCACCCCTAACGCCCCAATATAAATAGACCTCTGGGCAAGGTCAAGAGATAGACAATAGAAATTGCACTGTTACTCTGCCAAAATATCACCAGACCTACCTAAGTATTCTCTCCCTGCTCATTCTCTTAGTGCTGAGTGCCTTGTTCCTTCACTCCCCACTGACAGCCATCACTCTCAGGTGCTTCCCTTGAGAAAATTACTATTTTTGCTGTGAAAGTTCATCTTCTTGCAGGGAGTGAGTTGAAGCTTGAGTTCCATTGTTACCAGAAGGAGAAGTTTTCTTCAGAAGTTGCACCAGGAGACCTTAAAGACCTTGCAGGCAGCGTCCATTGGAGTAGGTCACGCCTCACCCTTTCCAGTTATTCATAAACCCCAGTCTCACTACCATCCTACACAACTGATTAATTTCACCCAGAATTTAGTACTCCCAAGCATTACGTATACGAGGTTCAAGCCCGCGTCATACTTAATCTGAGGATGAGTAAATCGGTATCGCGACAGTGACACTCGAATTGCATTCTAAATCATCCCGGTTACCCAAAGGCAAACGAGATATAAAGACCTACAGTTGTTGTGTTCCTACGCAATACGGTCGTAATCAATCACTAAATTCAGAGGACTAATTTTATACACATGCAATTAACACATCAGGCTGGGCTTATGTATTCCGGCCTTAGAAAATCTAGCCTAGCATGTTGAAAGCAATGAAAACAGTGTTTGATGTGCAGAAATTCATGATTAATCTAAGGAAAACTTGTGAATTGATTTGAAACGAAATTGAAGAGAGGAAATAACTCACTAATTTTTACCAAAGCAGTAACAACAGCAATGAAGAACACATAATTCTAAATAATCTTCACTATTGGAATTAAAAGAATAAACTTATATCTAAAACTAGGGTTTCTGACAAAGTAAGGAAAATTATACTAATTTTCCATTCATATAATAATAATAAAATGGGTTTTTATACCCTACAACAATTCAAGAGTTTCAGCTGCACAAGGATTCTTTTTCGAAGAAGGTAAGATTTGAGAATCTCGATAGCCGGACCGGTCCGGGCTTTAGGCGGACCGGTCTGCCTCCCATGCGGATCGATTCTTTTTATTTCCAGGCGGACCAATCTGGGGGAGGACCAGTTCTTTTATTTTTCACCCTTCTTCGATTTGCTTTCGATCCTAGGTCTACTGGAGTTTTGCAACGCGGACCGGTCTGGGGCAGGGGCGGACCGGTCTGCCTGTTTGACTTTTTTCTCAACTTTGACTGCTCATATCTTTTATTTCGGGACTCCGATTGAGGTACCGTTTCTTCCTGTGTGCTCATGAATGTGAAATCTTCAACTTCTCTTTAGGTACCTCATCCGAATTCTGGGTGGAAATTACACTTTTGCCCTTTTGACTTTTCTTCTTGTCTTTCTTGATTCTTCCGGTTTCCTTCTTTCGTTTCTTGACATCAAATTCCTGTAAAATCACTACGAAATACCAGAAACTCGGTGTACTTGTTAGGATAAGTCAGTAGCAAGATTATGAGATAAATTCAAATCGATTACGTTGTTCGAGGTGCTAAAAGTACCTAAATTAAGGGATAAATTAGGAAGAATTTATGCCTAATCATCCATCAGCAATCTTAAACTGAAAATATAAAATGCCAATACATATGGCCCAACACAAAACGGGAAAGAGTAATACAAAAATTCTATCAAATCCCAAGTATAAACAAAGTGATATTAATCTCTTATGCCACCCTCAAGAAAAGATAAACAAATGACATAAATTAAAATAGAATAACTCCACGGCTACAGGAATCCTAAGATTGAAATGATCTCATCATCTCCATAGTCTATTGTCCAGCGGGATGAGGACCAACCCTATATATATATATATATATATATATATATATATATATATATATAGAGAGAGAGAGAGAGAGAGAGAGGAAGAAGCAAGATAGACAAACGTCAAAGTAAGAAAACAAGCTATAAGATTATAAGATGTACTTATAATGAAAGCACACTAGTCATTACTCGTCTACAGTAATTAAGTTGTTTAATTACCCAACCAATGCTCCTATGTTGTGACTACCCAATCCAAACTGGAGTAATGTGTAGCCTTATATCATATCAAGATTAATCATTATTAATATCATTTCAGTATTTAACGTATCAAAATATTTCCTTCAAGTATAATATCAACTGCATCGATTAGGGATATTACTTTAAGACACAAGCATAATATCTCGCACAACAAGTCATATCGGGTCACTATCGTTACCTGGGGGAACAAGTCGTAACACTAGGCCTACACACGAATATTCCCTAATATTACGTGGCAAGGGCAATCATACTAAGTCATAAATCACATGGCGTTCCAAGGTCTTTCTATCTCACCCGCATTACAACAATGTGTCCACTTTCGGTGGTTTATCTCCGACACGGCACTCGAGCGGAACCTAACCGGATCTATCACAAAAAATCGCATTTAACATGTGCCTACATCGACTGGAGGACTAGTCTAGTGTATACTCGACAATATACATGTAAAATAATTTCACTCTTACGTATATATACAATCGTGTCAAGTCTCTTACTCGAGTTATACAATAGTCATTATTTACAATATAACATAATTTACATCATGAATTTACTAATTCAACATCAAATCATTTCAAGGTTATATATCCCTAATAACCATAAGTATGTGATCAATTTAGGATATTAGGCACAACACCACAATTATCTTACTAACAACATGAAAAACATTAGCACTCTTATTTCAACAACTTTCTGGCCAGAATTGTAAAATGCCGATTTAAGGCTTTTTCGATCCGTTTTTGAAGAAACTTAAAACTACAAAGTTGTTCAGAATATGATTTTCTATAGCAACTTGTGACCACACGTCCATTTACAGCCTCAAACATACCCAAAATCAACTTATAATATTCGCCCTTGTTTTCAATAACTTTTCTGCGCAGAATTGTAAAACACATATTTGAGGATTTTTCGATCCGTTTTTTAAGAAACCTAAAACTACAAAGTTGTTCAGAATATGATTTTCTACAAGGAAACGTGGAAGAAACATCCATTTTCGGAACCAAAACAGCTCAAAACAGTTTTTAATATGACGATTTACTCAATTTCATAGATTTCTCAAATTCAAGAGGTTGTTCTACAACTCAATCCCTATAATGATGTTATTGCATTTGAATCTACATGGAGGGTGATACTAATACATTGCATATCATTTTTAACATCAATTTCATATTAATTTAGGGATCCAAATATATGTTCACGTGAAATTTCATTATAGATACATATTATACACATATAGGTTATTAACTTGCCTTGAATTGTATGGAGAAGTTGAATCCTCTTGAAATCCTCTTAGCTTTTTTCTCTTCTTACTCTCTCTCTCTCTACCAAAACCTAACCCCTTTTTGTGAAATGAGAAAATGAACACTTCTTCTCTTCTTTTCTATTTATACCTAGGGTTAGTTTATTTACAAAAATGCCATTTCCCCAAATTTAACCCTCTCTATCCTTTTACGCATTAATTCGCTTCTAATATTTAAGTCGCACATTCGTATCTCAATGAATTCATTTTAACTTTTCATTTCCATACATTTTGAATATATATACTGGCGTAGTTTTATTTCCAAACATTTGGAATATATATACTGGCATAGTTTTTTTTTTCAATTTCAATTCAATCAAAAATGCGGGGTATTACATTCTCCTCCTCTATGAACGGGATTTCTTCCTCGAAATCCAAAATAAAACAAATCAATACAAGTCAAGTAAGGTAGTTTTGCACGTACCTTCAATGAAGAGATATGTATGACTAATTCGCAAGTCATCATCTCTCTCCCAAGTGGCCTTAGACTCATCACGATTACTCCACATAATATGAACAAAAGGAATGACATTTGACCTCAATTGCTGCTCACGAGGATCTAGGATCCTGACCGGCCTCTCCTCGTAGCTCCCATCGGGCTGCAGCTCAACCCCATCTAAATCTATGTGTAGATGCGAGTCCTCGGGACGTAAGAACTTCCTCAACATGGATACATGAAAAACATAGTGTGCTCGCTGGAGCTGGTCGGGTAGGGATAAACAGTAGGCAACTGACCCCACCCTATACAACACTATAAACGGACCCATGTATTGCGGTGAAAGATTCCCTTTGGCACCCAAGAGAACAACGCCTCTCATGGGTGAGACCCTCAACAACACTTGGTCCCCAACGACGAAATCTAACTTCCTCCGTCTTATGTCAGCATAAGTCTTCTGACGAAATTGCGCGGTCTTCATCCGTGCATGAATCACGTTAACCTTCTCTGAGTTCTCTCTAACAATATCCGAACCCAGCATTTGGTGCTCTCCGAACTCCAACCAACATGTAGGGGATCGACAAGGCCTGTCGTAAAAAGCCTCGTATGATGTCATGCCAATAGTCTGTTGATAACTATTATTGTATGCGAACTCCACCAAAGGTAAATGTGTATCCCAACCACCTTTGAAGTCCAACACACAAACTCATAACATGTCCTCCAAAATTTGGTTTACCCGCTTCATCTGACCATTAAACTGAGGGTGGAATGCAGTACTCAAACTCAACTGAACTCCCATCGCCTCCTGAAGATCGCCCCAAAAGTGCGAGATGAAGACACTGCCATGGTCGGACACGATATCACACGGTACCCCATGAAACTTCACAATCTCGTTAATAAACATCATGGCGTACTGTGCTACCGTATAATCCGTCCTCATTGGAAAGAAATGAGCCACCTTTTTTAATCTGTCAACGATGACCCAAATCGAATCATGACCGCGCTGCGATCTTGGCAACCCAACAATGAAATCTATGGAGATACTTTACCATTTCTAAATGTACAACCGAACTCTCACCACGAAGCCTAACATAACTGAAATACTAAGTTCATCTAGAAATCAATACCCCTAAGTCCCGACTCGCTAAGTTTCATGCATGGAGTGTCTCGCAAGTAAAATCCAAACAAGGAACCCCTCCGATACACTACTGTCAGCTTGTAGAGATAAGGAATTAGTCAACTCAAGACCCTTATTGATACAAGAATCATCTAACTCCAAAAACCAGGTATCTGTGGACTCAACGGTTCATCACACAACAAATAATCTAACTTCGCCTATTCAATACATATGTCACTATTCATCAATCATACCTCGATACTCAACTCAGAATCGACTAATAATGTTGCCCCCGCTACACTGTGAGTCGCGATCCCAGACATCAAATACCACATCAAACAGATAGTACTGAAAGCTCAAAAGACAACTCTACTCTGAGTTTTTAATAACACTTTCCTGGCACTTAAGTTGATGGTGAGTCAACCGATATAGCAACCCTTATTATCCACTAAGGTTGCACATGTGCATAAGCATACAACTTCTATGCATTTACAAATATTGTTCCATCTTTCCAAGTCTGGACTTAGGTAAATAATATCAACAAGGTTCATACTCTCTTGAACAAGACAACACCGACAAAGTTGCATTCTGGGCGATCAACGATCCCTCACCTAAAGGTTTCGAACTAACCCGAGATGCAATATGCCCTCTTGCACACCCCCACTTCTCACGATTTGGTCACTCTAACCCAAGGCGACAGACCCTTGCTAGATTCGACTTACTTCTCTTTTGTTAAAAATACGTATAGGAATTCAACCTATCCGACAATATTTTCCTTGGACTGTGAGTATATTAGAATTTTCTCACCGAACATGAAATGAACTTGGTTCTTCAAACCACGAATAAGGCTTGTACATTTGCCAAGCAACGAGGTAAGACCCAAAATTGCCACTTATCATACCAAATCAAAATACCGAATTTGGCACACTCACCATCCGGATACGCATCTTCCAGCACCCTAATGCTACCTGATCTTTATAAAGAACGGTGTTCTATCCAACAGGTCAAAGGTCGTAAATACAAGGTAGCGGGTACCTTCGCATACCGTGACCCCAATTAACACTTAGTACTCCACACATAACTGAAGTAAAAATTAAATATCTTACAAACCCATTCGTGGGTGTTTGCCCAAGATTACACACCCTCCTTACAAAACTTCTCAACAACGGTCGACTCACTCTCTTACTGTGCCCCTACAGTGGAGGTTATCACAACCATTTCAATGAATGGGTCCAACAATTGGAACCCCAAAATGTCTCAATCCTTGCCATTAATAACGACACTCACTTGGCACCACTATCATCAATCGTACGAAAACTGACCGAGATGCACACGACTTTACCATTATCAAAAGACCATTAAGGTATGACTATTAACTAGTCTAGACGTCACCATAAATGCGTCTTTAATCACACACGGTCTAAGTAAACATCATGTCACTAACTACTCACTCGTGCTCTAATTCACATTTATAAATAACGAGGGCCACAACATAGCCACATTCCCATATCTGATGGATTCAAAATCAAGCACCACTATTATCACGGTGCAACAAATTAGTACCCCCAATCATCGGGTGTAACATAAAACCGAACTCTTGGATATATCACCAACTCAAGCGATCACACTGGCATCAAATGAAATGCCTATTGATCACTCCCTCGTGATGTTCTCACTTGACAACTCGTCCCTCGAGATTCGCTACTCACCGTAGGGTTCACAACTGGTAACTCCATCTCAAGTCCATTCCTTAGCATACCCATATTCACATCCCAATCTCAACAGCCTTTAACAAATATACCGATGTTACAAAATAAGATAATCACATCTTATCAAACACCCATTCTAATCTAGGGCTTTACGAAGAACACTGAACTCCAATCGTTACCAAATACGGAAAGAAGACTCCCTCGATAATTTTGTACTTCTCCAATGGCAATCCTCTTATGACCTTACGATATAGACTTCCTAATCCCTAGTGTCCATGACCAAGACATCGCAACAATACTAATACATTCTCAGAAACTTATACGGGATAACTCGTCGATGTAATAACCCTTATTTTTGGAGTAATTTATTTCATATTAATTTACTATGTGAGGTAATTATATAAAATGTTGGATGAGGGAGTAAATATCATTTAAGTGAGTTCACAGATAATATTTACAAGATTTTTGCATATTTACTGTTATGTGTATGTAAATAACATCATGTTACGTTTTGTAGCGTCATTGTGCTTTAAATGACATTTATGATTTAAATGAAGCCGGAACTTGAAATGATTTATATATTTCTGAATGCCAATTTAGAGGGAGCGATCAGTAGAAAAATAGTCGAGATAGTCAAAATAAGTGTCATATTGTATTTTTGAGTTTCGGGCACTTTTGACTGGTTATGACTTAAATATGTAGTTACGAGTCATTTTAATGGAGTATTAACATTTTAAGATGGAAACTAATATAAAATGCAGGTTTAAGTCTCGCAACCCCTTTTATTTTCTTAAGTGTGTGTTTCCTAAACCTAGAGAGAAAAAGAGAAGAAATGGAAGGGAATTGAAGATTGAAGCTTGGGTTTGTTGCTACTGAAAGAAAATCTGAGATTACAACCTTAAGGAAAGTTTCTTACTTGCTAATATATGATTTAGGGTGAATAAATGGTAGTGATGGTTGTGTATTGGAAATGATTTAAAAATTTTGGGGTTTTAGAGGATTTATAGTGTTTGAACCCTTAAACTTTGATTTAGGCTACTGTGTGGATTATAGTAGTTAGGGTGAATTTATAATTGTTTTGGTTGGATTAATGATGTTAGTTTGGGTAGAAATGAGTTTGGGAGAAATTGGAGTATTAAAACTCCATAGTCGAAACTGAGAATTCTGGGCTAAGCGAATCGATTCGCCCCTAGCGAATCGATTCGCTAAAAGGTTAGGCTACAGGTTTGAGTTGGGAGAATCGATTTAGTTTATCCAAATCGATTTGGCAGTAGAGAGAGTGTTGGTTCCTCTTAATCGAGTCGATTCGGCCTATCCGAATCGATTCACTTTCAAGCCCGAATCAATTCGGCAAGGGCGAATCAATTCGGAATTCTTGATGTTTTTAGATATTTTTCTAACTTAATAATAGCCCTTTTCTTTTAGGCTTAGGACCTAGGAGCCTTCTCTTATGAATTAAACTTAGTGTCTTATAGTCTTATATTAGTTTGGTAACTACCCTATATTAGAAAGGGGATAGATGGGACTTATTCGGGGGATTTTCATATAGATGATTAGGTAGTTTCTCCCCTTAGCAAGATAGTTTGATATCAAGAGATCTAGGATTATATAACTGGGGAACTTTAGAGACGTGATTGAGGTATACTAGATTTGGTGGCTTATAGTAATGTCATTATTTCTCGTAGACTAATTTGGGAATTTATTAAACGTTTAAGTTTATAATGATGACCTTAAACGATTATGGTTTCGAATATAACGTAATGTATATATTAAAATGGTAATAAATTGTAAATAATAATTTACATAAACACACCTCTCTAAATGCTATCATAGGAGAATTATGCGCATGAGGTGAAGTTCCCTGGCTTGTGAATGCAGGGCGAATATAGTCCTCGGCCATAGGACCGGTTATTATATATATTGTGTGATTATTGTTCGAAGTGAGGTAATTCCGAGTGTGGTTATGACTCACTGTCGAAGGTTTATGTCCGCTTCCCGACGTCACGCGATGTAGGATGCCCAGGTTGTCTTGATGATAGGCCCTGGAAGATGATAGCTATTTTGGGGCGCGTCCAGTAGGGAAACTCGGAAGGACGGTCTTAGAATTGTTATATGTTGTATAATATAACTATTCTTATTAAAATGGAATTTAATTGATGGCAAAGGACTCTATGAATTAAATTTCTTTGAATACGTTTCCTAATGAGATATGGAACAGTGAAATGAAATTGTGTAAAAAGGATATTGAATCTCAGTTAATAATATTTTTATTCATACCCTCCTACAAAATTGAATTGTGATTATAGTTATTATATTCACGTTGAGTTATGCCTTTAGATTGAGTAGTTAGACTTCTTATCATTATTCGTGATGATTAAATTGTCCATAACTGTCATACTCTTAATTCATATGGTGATCATATTTAAATAGAGCCCTGACCCGTTTATATCTCTTTGTTCGTATGAATCTTATATTCGTCCAGGTGCTCCACCGCAAGGACGCCCGTATTGAATTTTCCATCCCAGTGTCTTAGAGTTGTAACACCTTGCGAGTGTTACGGGATTTTTGATATAGACGTTTCCATATTTTTGTACCTTAGTCAGGACCAGTTTACATATTCGGGCGTGTGGCCCAAACTTTTGTATTTATTTAATGCAATGTATTATTGTCACCAAATTCTCTTGATTTATATTGTTTGTATTAGACTGTTAACCAGCAGCTTATTCGGTTAGTATGATGTAAATGGTCGATTATTTATTATCAGTCTTTTTATATCCACCTTCTTTTTAAATTGGATTGTTTAAATGTTTCTTTTAACTTATAAAATAAATTTTGACGATCCGTTTTCTAAAATAATGGGTGGTTACCTCGTATACTTATTGTATTCTTATGATGCTAAGAATGGACCATCTATGATTCCTGCCATTATGGGAGTACCGGGATGGCCACCTCTTATTTTAATAAGCGGGTTGTCACAGATGGTATCAGAGCATCAGGTTCTAGAGTCTTTAGGATCTATGCGGACTTGTCACGTTCTTTCGTAGCGTTCTTTGATATAGAGCCTTAATGTTAGGACTGTTTTGTTTGCCTATAATTGCGATCTTCTGTAAAGATAAATTGTTTTTAACAGTATTCTAATACAGTTGTTTCTTTGTCTCAGATGCCGCCTAAGAGAGGTCGTCCTGCGAAAAGAAATAGAGTTGTAAAATATGAGGTAGGTCCTCCACCACTGCAGCAAGGAACTATCAATGCCGCTGAAGTAGCCATTATCGTGGCTCAGACGGTCAATGCTGCGATGACTATCGTGGTTCAGCAAATTCCCCAAGCCCAACAGCCAAGGGTTCAGGAGGTACGAGACCCTGTGGGACCTTCTCCGTGGGAAAGAGTCAGAGAATCCTTTTTAATGGGCCATCCCCCAGAATTTCAAGTTGGCTCTGACGTTATAGTAGCTAACCAATGGAAAAAGGATATGCAGCGCCATCTTCGAATGGTGGAGTGTTGTGAGTAAAGGAAATAAATCCTTGCTACTTTTAAACTAGTGGGAGCAGCATTACATTGGTGGGAGTCGATGACCACCCCAGAGCAAAGAGATACCATGACTATAACTGAATTTTGGGCTTTATTTGATCGGAAGTATATTCCTCCCGCAGTCCAAAGGGAGATGAGGAGAAAACTTCAAGATGTAGTGCAAGGTGAACGTTAGGTGGCGGAGTATGAGGAGGAATTCACTCGTTTAGCTAGTTTTATGACGGATGAGGTGACTCCAGAGGCAAGGATAATGTTTAAGTTTATTGTAGGCTTACACTTGAGGATACGACAACACTTGCTGGGCAATCCAGCTTCACAAAATTTTGGGGATGTGATGAACGCAGCGTTACTCCATTGTCAAGATCATCGTTTGCATGTTCAAGGTAGTAAGAAAGATTCAGTTGTGGGTCAAGCAAGTAAGACAGAAGGAAATGGTGCAGGAGGGGGAGCACTACCCTCGTCCCAATCATTGGGGGGTAAGCAAAAGGAAAGGGATGCCCAACAAGGGGATTTGTCCAAAAGGCAGCGTTTTGGGGATTTAATTTTAGAGGCGGTAATTTCAGGCACGGTCAAGGTTCCCAGCAATAACATTAGGTGAGTCAGGTAGGCCGGGGTAACAATGGGGGACGAGGCCATCCGGGCTAAGGCTTTGGGCAGTTAAGAAATAACAGGGGCCGTAATCAGGAAAATATGACGAGTCGTTGTTTTTAATATGGGGAGTCGGGTCGTTATAAGAAATCGTGTTCGCGGTTGATTAGGGAATAGTTTCCTAGAATTCCATAGCATCAGCAGGCCCCGCTACAGCCGCCAGTGCCTAATCCATCTGTCCCTCCACAACAGGGACAACTACATTATGGGCGTGTCTACCACATATAGGATGCTATGCTTCCTCCAGCCCCACCCGTGCCACCAGCTATTGAGGGTAAGTTTTCCGTTCAAGGACATATGGGTCATATATTGTTTAATACGAGTGCGACACACTCGTTTATTTCAAGAAGTTTTGCTCAATCGATGGAACTAATTAAATCTGTGGAAAGTACTTTCACTAGTGTCGAGTCTTCTATGGGTGATGGTTCCCTCATTTTCTTTGTTTGTAAACGAGTAGGAATAAATCTTGGTAATTTGTGTTTTGAGGCCGATTTACTCGTCCTTGATATGATCGGGTATGATGTTATCCTGGGTATGGATTGGATAATGACGTATCGGGCGATAGTAAATTGTTATGGGAAGAGTATAGCCTTTTCCATTTCGGGGAAAGAGATGTTTGTAGTGGCTATGAATTATTCAGAGGCGGGTTCTAGAACTTATTTGTATTGCATTGTGGAGGAGACTTCTCGGGATGTAGTCATTTCCTTAGATTCAACTCCGATTGTTAGGGAATTAGAAGATGTTTTTCGGGAGATACCGGGTTTACCTCCCAGTAGGGAGATTGAGTTTGTGATTGATTTAGCACCGAAAATGCGACCGATTGCTAGATCTCCATACCGCATGGCTCTTGTTGAGATGAGGGAGTTAAGAGATCAGATTCAGAAGTTATTAGAACAGGGGTTTATTAGGCATAGTACGTCGACGTGGGGCGCTCCCGTGTTATTTGTGAAGAAAAGAGATAGTTCTCTCCGGTTGTGTGTTGATTACCAGGAGTTTAATAAAGTTACTATCAGGATCAAATACCCACTAACTCGGATTGATGATTTGTTCGATCAACTTAGGGGAGCGTCGTACTTCTTTAAAATAGATTTGAGGACGGGGTATCACTAGTTGCAGATTCGAGAACAGGATGTGCCCAAAACTGCATTCCTAACTAGATATGGGTCCTAAGAATTCTTGGTTATGCCTTTCAGACTAACCAATGCTCCTGCCGTGTTTATAGACCTCATGAATAGAGTGTTTCGTGACTTCCAG
This sequence comes from Sambucus nigra, assembly GCA_949130495.1. Taxonomy (NCBI): domain Eukaryota; kingdom Viridiplantae; phylum Streptophyta; class Magnoliopsida; order Dipsacales; family Adoxaceae; genus Sambucus; species Sambucus nigra. The sequence goes on along the minus strand of OX422217.1, from coordinate 55,084,956 downwards.
GACTAGTTTGTTATCGTTTTTATTGATGATATTCTAGTTTACTCTCAAACTGAAGCCGAGCATGCTAAGCATTTATAGTTGGTTCTACAGACGTTGAGGGACCATTAATTGTATGCCAAATTTGAGAAGTATGGTTTTTGTCTATAGGAAGTACAGTTTTTGGGTCACATTGTTACTGCGGAGGGCATTTCGGTGGACCCGAGTAAAGTTATTGCGATACAAGAATAGGGTCAACCCACGACGCCTACAGAAATTCACAGTTTTCTGGGATTGTCTGGTTATTACTGTCGTTTTATTAAGGGCTTTTCCAAAATTGCTAGCCTTTTGATAAATCTAACTTGAAAAGGAGTGAGGTTTGTTTGGGATGATTCTTGTCAGCTAGCTTTTGATGAGCTGAAAGATAAGTTGACTTATGTTCCAGTACTTGTGTTACCGAGGCCGGGTTTGGAATATTTGGTCTTTACGGACACATCTCTGCAAGGGTTGGGAGGTGTGTTACAACAAGAGCATTGGGCTATTACTTATTCTTCTCGCAAGCTAAAGCCCCATGAGAAGAATTATCCAGTTCATGACCTGGAACTTGCTGTAGTGGTTTTTGCCTTGAATATTTGGAGACATTGGTGAGAAGTTTAGTCTTTTCACATACCACAAATCATTACAATATTTATTTTCGTAGAAGGATTTGAATATGCAATAACGTTGGTGGTTAGAGTTTCTGAAGGACTACCAATTTGATATACATTATCACCCGGGTAAGGCTAATGTAGTGGCAGATGCATTAAGTAGGAAACCCGAGGGTGAGTTAGCAAGGGTATGGAAGGCTAAATGGAAAGAACTTAGCCAACAAGACACTGTTTCAAGGGATTTTATGTCGGTGTTGACTATCACGCCTACGATAGTGGCAAGGGTTGTGGAAGCCCAAGGAAGGGACAAAGGTTTTCAGGACCGAAAGCACCAATTGTTAATCGAGGGAGCGAAATCCTACTCTATAAGTTCTGAGGGTGGGTTACGTTTCCACAGAAGACTTGTTGTTCCGGACGAAGGGGATTTGAGACGAGCCGTAATGACAGAATCTCATGGGTCCAAGTTTGTAGTACATCCTGGTGGAGACAAAATGTACCAAGACATACGCCGTCAATATTGGTGGGTGGGTATGAAACGGAATATTTCTGAATTTGTTTCCCAATGTACTACTTATCAATTGGTGAAGATAAATCATCAACGGCCAACGGGATTGTTACAACCCTTAGAAATACCGATATGGAAGTGGGAAAGCCTTTTAATGGATTTCATTACAGGTTTGCCAACGTCACAAAGCGGTCATGATTCCATTTGGGTCATCGTCGATCGCTTAACTAAGTCGGCACATTTCTTACCGGTACGCACCGATTATAATACAACTCGTTATGCCCGGCTATTTATCACAGAGATTGTTAGACTCCACGGGGTACCCATTAATATAGTCTCCGATCGAGACAAAATTTTTGTTTCCCATTTTTGGCGAAGTTTCCAAGAAGCTGTGGGAACCGAATTGAAGTTGAGTACCTCTTATCACCCTCAAACAGATGGGCAGATAGAAAGAGTCAACCAAATGTTGGAGGAAATGATCAGAATGTGTGTGCTCGATTTCAAAGGAGGTTGGGAACAATACCTTCCCTTGGTCGAATTTTCTTATAATAATTCGTACCAATTCAATATCGGGATGGCACCCTATGAAGCATTATATGGTCGATCGTGTAGATCACCTACTTGTTTGTTGGAAGTAGGAGATAATAAATTTCTTGGGAATAAATTTCTTGGGGCTAAAATGATCCAAGATACTTCTTCCAAGATTGAGCTTATTCGCAACCGCATCTAAATCGCTCAAGATCGTCAAAAGAGCTATGCTGATGTGAATAGAAGGCATGTGGATTTGGAATTTGGAGATCAAGTTTTAGTGCGGGTATCACCAATGAAAGGTATAATGCGATTTAGAAAGAAGGGGAAGCTTGCGCCTCTCTATGTGGGCCATTTTCCCATTATTGCTAAGGTAGGCCCCGTAGCTTATCAACTTGCCTTTTCGGAACGCCTACAACAGATTCATGATGTATTTCATGTTTCATCCTTGAAAAATTATAAGAGGTGTGAAGGAGATCACTGGCACATTCCTATAGATGATATCGAATTGCATCCCGATATTTCGTACGAGGAACAACCAGTCGCAATTTTAGATCATGGGGAGCGTTGGCTAAGATCTAGAATGGAACCTTTGGTTAAGGTCCAATGGAGGCATCAAAATGCTGAGGAATCAATGTGGGAGCGTGAAGTCGGTATGCGAGAAAAGTATCCACATCTCTTTTTGCGAGGTACGCCTAAATTTTGAGGGCAAAATTTCCTTATAAGGGGGAGTATGTAATAACCCTTATTTTTGGAGTAATTTATTTCATATTAATTTACTATGTGAGGTAATTATATAAAATGTTGGATGAGGGAGTAAATATCATTTAAGTGAGTTCACAGATAATATTTATTAGATTTTTGCATATTTACTGTTATGTGTATGTAAATAGCATCATGTTACGTTTTGTAGCATCGTTGTGCTTTAAACGACATTTATGGTTTAAATGAAGCCGGGACTTGAAATGATTTATATATTTCCGGATGCCAATTTAAACGGCGCGATCAGTCCCAAAATAGTCGAGATAGTCAAAATAAGTTCCATATAATATTTTTAAGTTTCGGGCACTTTTGACTGGTTATGACTTAAATATGTAGTTACGAGTCATTTTAATGGAGTATTAACATTTTAAGATGGAAACTAATATCAATTGCACGTTTAAGTCTTGCAACCCCTTTCATTTTCTTAAGTGTGTATTTCCTAAACCTAGACAGAAAAAGAGAAGAAGAGAATTGTGGAGAAAAAGAGAAGAAAGGGAAGAGAATTGAAGATTGAAGCTTGGATTTGTTGCTACCGAAAGAAAATCTGAGATTACAACCTTAAGGAAAGTTTCTTACTTGTTAATATATGACTTAGGGTTAATAAATGGTAGTGATAGTTGTGTATTGGAAATGATTCAACAATTTTGGGGTTTTAGGGGATTTGTAGTGTTTGAACCCTTAAACTTTGATTTAGATAGCTATTGTGTGGATTATAGTAGTTAGGGTGCATTTATAATTGTTTTGGTTGGATTAATGATGTTAGTTTGGGTAGAAATGAGTTTTGGGAGAAATTGGAGTATTAAAACTCCATAGCCAAAACTAGGAATTCTGGGCTAGGCGAATCGATTCGCTAAAAGGGTAGGCTGCAGGTCTGAGTGGGGCGAATCGATTCGGTTTATCCGAATTGATTCGTCAGTAGAAAAAATGTTGGGTGCTCTTGACCGAATCGATTCAGCCTATTCGAATCGATTCACTTTCAAGCCCGAATCGATTCAGCCAGGGCGAATCGATTCGAAATTCTTGCTATTTTTAGATATTTTTCTAACTTAATTATAGCCCTTTTCTTTTAGGCTTAGGACCTAGGAACCTTCTATTATGAAGTAAACTTAGTGTCCTAGAGTCTTATATTAGTTCGGTAACTACCCTATATTAGAAAGGGAATAGATGGGACTTATTCGGGGCATTTTCATATAGATGATTATGTAGTTTATCCCCTTACCAAGCTAGTTTGATATTAAGAGATGTAGGATTATATAATCGGGGAACTATAGAGACGTCATTGAGGTATACTAGATTTGGTGGCTTATAGTAACGTCATTATTTCTCGTAGACTAATTTGGGAATTTATTAAACGTTGAAGTTTATAATGATGACCTTAAACGATTATGGTTCCGGATATAACGTAATGTATATATTAAAATGGCAATAAATTGTAAATGATAATTTACATAAACACACCTCTCTAAATGCTATCATAGGCGAAGTACGCGCATGAGGTGAAGTCCCCTAGCTAGTGAATGCAGGGCGAATATAGTCCTCGGCCATAGAACCGGTTATTATATATATTGTGTGATTATTGTTCGAAGTGAGGTAATTTCGAGTGTGGTTATGACTCACTGTCGAAAGTGTATGGTCGCTTCCTGACGTCACGCGATGTAGGATGCCCAGGTTGTCTTGGTGATAGGCCCTGTAAGATCATAGCTATTTTGGGGCGCGTCCAGTGGGGAAACTCGGAAGGACGGTCTTATAATCGTTATATGTTGCATAATATAACTATTCTTATTAAAGTGGGATTTAATTGATGGCAAAGACCTCTATGAATTAAATTGCTTTGATTATGTTTCCTAATGAGATATGGAATGGTGAAATGAAATTTTGTAAAAAGGATATTGAAACTCAGTTAATAATATTTTTATCCATACCCTCCTACAAAATTGAATTGTGATTATGGTCATTATATTCGCGTTATGTTATGCCTTTAGATTGAGTAATTAGACTTCTTATCATTATTCATGATGATTAAATTGTCCATAACTGTCATACTCTTTATTCATCTGGTTATCATATTTAAACCGGGCCCTGACCCATTTATATCTCTTTGTTTGTATGAATCTTATATTCATCCAGGTGCTCCACCGCAAGGATGCCCGCATTGACTTTTCTATCCCAGTGTCTTGGAGCTGTAACACCTTGCGGATGTTATCGGATTTTTGATATAGACGCTTCCATCTTTTTGTACCCTAGTCAGGACCAGTTTACATATTCGGGCATGTGGCCCAAACTTTTGTATTTACTTAATACAATGTATTATTCTCACCAAATTCTCTTGATATATATTGTTTGTATTAGACTGTTAACCAACAGCTTATTCGATTAGTATGATGTAAATGGTCGATTATTTATTATCAGTCTTTTTATATCCACCTTCTTTTCAAATTAAATTGTTTAAATGTTTCTTTTAACTTATAAAATAAATTTTGACGATCTGTTTTCTAAAATAAGGGGTGGTTACCTCATATACTTATTATATTCTTGTGATGCTAAGAATGGACCATCTATGATTCCTGCCATTATTGGAGTATCGGGCTGGCCACCTCTTATTTTAATAAGCGGGTTGTCACAACCGAAACATTCCACTCTGAACATGTGAGTACCTAACCCACTAAAATATATTTTGCATGACCGAACACACACCTAATCGGCCTTAATTTCATTCCATTACGTATTTTATCACATCAGAACACTATGGCACCATTGTGCTACCATAATGCGACATCTATCGCTTGTGCGAACAACGTGTAGGTTTACACACCTACCAAACTTCACGGATATCAACATAATATTTCAAGGATAATAACTTATCCATTACAGATTTAGGCTCATGAATATCCCATTGAACATCATCAAACGGATGAATCTAGTTCGTGATTTTCACAAGTACGATAACACTCTTGCATACCCAAAAATTAGACCCCTCAGGTCATCCTTTGATGGGGTGGGACAAACACCGATTTGGAGTAGTCCTCTCTCAAATCACAACCCTTACTTTACATGTTCATGGGTAATAATATACTCTTATTATCACAAGACTTACTTCGTTAACCATTCACTGATTACTACGTCATCGAATGCCTCAACAGTCTGTCCATCACGGGTGGAGCGCGATAATTTCTTCTCAGGAAAATGTCACAACAACAACTGGACCACATCATTTTGAGGTATGCCATAAATAAAGCTCTACCCTTCCATATTGGAAACTGATATACCCGTTTATATCCTCGGCCTGGCTGAAGATTGCCTCCAAACGGACGACCCCTCAGGGGCCGACCCTTCATCAAGCTCAAGACGACCCCTCAGAGGGGCTGACCCTTCACCAGGTTCCAGACGACCCTACGAGGGGCCGACCCTTCACCAGGTTCCAGACGACCCTATGAGGGGACGACCCTTCACCAGGCCCCAGACGACCCTATGAGGGGCCGACCCTTAGCCAGGCTCCAGACGACCCTACGAGGGGCCGACAGTACGAGGCCAGAATTGGGCCAGACTCACTGCCGAAAGGAACTTTGCCCTCGGCCTCAGCTCATAGTCCGAGGCTGACATCATCACAGCGCGTGGTTTGGGAGACGCGTGTAACAGTGCCCGTGAGGCTCACATGGTACATGGGAGACCGTTATAAAAAAATCACACCCTCACGTGAGGGAATATTATGTCATCATTTGGCATCTACAGGTGTCACCAGGGGATTGGCTAGATCATCATTCACATGCCCCATGCATACTTGGGGGGTACACTACACCCCCCAATACTTATAGATACTTGTCACCTACAACCCTACATGGGATCGATCAATTCATTGTAACCCTAGCTGAAACTCTGCTTGTACACACAGTAGAGAGAGAGGGGAGCTTATGTGCATTGTATCCAAGGCCATTAGTGCCCATACTTAGTGGATCACACACTCACAGTGGATGTAGGCCAAATTGGCTGAACCACTATACACCATTGTCTTATTTCCTCTTATACTCATCCCCTTCTATATACTTATACACTAATACATCTCTTTGACTGCCATGGTTACTACTGTTTGAGCTCATCATCACTTATTCGGTGGTGCTAAATCTCAGCATCATCAGTTTGGCGTCGTCTGTGGGAACGAGAAGACATCTCTTCCTTTGTGCAGCTTGACCTCACTGGGCACTCTGGTGGTGAACCAACACTAACCCTGAGAGGAGGTGTTTCACCATTGAAAGAGACCCACTAAGATTCCCAAGCTCACTAGTCTTTTCTTCAGTTCAACTTTTCATAGCTCAAACACATGGAACCTGAGATGCCACCACCATCGCTTCCCCCGCCGGATGATGGGGGAAGACCCAGTTCCAGTCAGCCGCCGCCTCAGTCTGAGATGGTTGATGTGGCGGTAGCCCTAAAGTCTCTGGCAGCAAGCCAACGGATGATGTAGGAGCAGTTCACAACTCTAAGCCAGAACATACTAAGACCCCGAGGGGTTTCACCTGAGATGATTACTCCGGCAGCAGCTCCAGGACAGCATGAGGCCAGGGGACCACCCCAGGCACCACGCAAAGACCTGCCACCCCCTCAGCGGCGTAGGGATGTTGCTGACCCCCGGCGTCTACGCCTGGGGAGGCAAGGAAACCCTTGCCCTAAGGACAGGTATGGCGATCTGGAGGGATAAGAGGCTCCTATAGAATGCTGGGAACCATATGAGGTCTCCAACAATACTGTACGACCTCTCCAGGACAGTAGAGGAAAGTGCGGGAGACCAAATCCTGATGATCGCCCGAGAGGCTCTGCTTTTGATCGCTTGAGCAGGGGGTCAGCCTTTGAGAGGCTAGGCCCAGTAAATGACCTGCGGGATAAATTGTCCAGGTCAAGAAGTGCTGCGAGATCCAAGAGGGAGGCAGCAGATGGCCGACCCCGAGGACGGGATGACGGCCAAAGGGAAGTAAATAGCCGACACAGGCCTGCCGCAGCAGAACCCTCCGTCCACCTCAAAGAGGCGGTAGGGGATAACATCGGCCACGCCGACCCTGTGAGGCCCTGGAATGACTCAATCCAGCGATTGGAGGATAAGATTGGCGACATACTGAAGAGCCGAGACCCTCTTCAGAGGGGATACACCATAGGCTCACCCTTTGTGGAAAAGATAGTCAACTTCCCCACGCCATCAAAGTTCAAGCCACCTGTGGTCACCCCAAGATATGACGGGAGCACCAAACCTGTCCACCACGTAGAGATGTATCAATCATCAGCAGACATATACTCTATCTCAGATGAGATGAGGTGTCGTGCCTTTTCTGGTACCCTGACAGGGGCTGCACATGTCTGGTACACGTCTCTTCCAAAAAATTCCATTGAAAACTTTAAGCAGTTGGCAGACCGGTTCATCCACAACTTTTGCTTTGGGGTGAGGCCACAGAAGAAGACCACCCACCTGCTCTATGTTAAGCAGGGGAAGAGTGAGAGTCTGAGGGACTACACAGCCAGATTCAATAAGGAGAAGCTGGAAGTGGAAGACTATGAGGAAAGCATAGCTATGACAGCCCTGATTGAAGGACTCTAAAAGGGGAAGCTACTATGGAAGCTTGCTGAAGACCCTCCGAGGACGATGGTTGAATTACTGTCGACAGCAGGGAAGGTGATGAACGCCGAAGAGGCGATGGCCGCAAAATATAAAGACGAGAAAGGAGGTGCTAGCGGGGGTAAATACCCTAAAAAGAACAAGGAGGGGAAGAAGAGGTCCACAGATGACAAGTTCGCTGCTTACACCCCTCTAACGGTCAGCTGTAAACAAATTCTCAATGAGATAAAGAGTGACCGGTCCCTAAAGTGGCCTGAGAAGCTGAGGGCAGCCCCGGCAAGAGGAATAAGAACCTGTGGTGTGAATTTCACCAAGACCACAGCCACGTAACAGACAAATGCTTTGCTCTGAAAGATGAGATTGAGAAGATGCTGAAAGAAGGGAAGCTCAGAAAGTACGTCGACAAAGGTGCCTTCAAGAGGGTCCGAGGGGACGACCCCAGAAAGAAGCGAGGCGATTCATGTAGAGAAGGTCCTCAAAAAAGAGGGGACGACCCTTCTGACGATGAGGACGACCCTGACCTCCCGCCTAGAGACGACCACGGCCCTGTCAAGAGGCTTAATATGATCTCGCTCGGAGTGGGAATGATCTCTGGGGGTCTAGCAGGAGGAGGGTCTGAGGTCGCCGATAGGAAGGCCCATGTGGCTGAGGCTAAGGCAATAACGAAGACGGTACACTCAACCTCTCTGGAGGTCAAGTCAGAAAAGAGGAAGAAGGTTGATATAGACACTCTGATAGTGGGATTTTCAAGAATGGACTTCAAAGGCCTCTTAGCCCCACATGATGACCCTCTCGTCATCACTACTAGGGTGCACGGGTGCGAGGTGCCGAGGATCATAGTAGATGGGGGCTCATCTGCAGACGTGATGTTTTGGCCGTGCTTCAAAGCCTTAGGTCTCAGTCATGCTAGACTTGTCCTGTACCATCATCCATTGATTGGGTTCAGTGGGGGAAAGGTTCATCCCTTTGGAGTGTATGAGGCTGATGTCAGGATGGGGGACGAATGGCCGAGATGGCTCACCAAGAAGGTCAGTTTCTTTGTGATGGATGAACATGTGTTTTTGGCTTACAACATCATACTGGGGCGTGTGGCCCTCAAGGGGTTTGAAGTTGTGCCGTCTATGGTCCATCAGATGATTAAATTTCCTACCCCTTATGGAGTGGGGGAAGTTCAGGGAGACCAGACGACAACGCGAGAATGTTACTACAACTCCGCTGAAGAAAGGGAGGCACACAAGAGGGCTACGACCACTTACAATATTGATACCCTAGACCCCAGGGATGAGACGAAGCTAAATAAAGGAGAGGCCGCGGAAGAGGTAGAATCCATCATCCTCGATGAGGATGACCCGAAAAAAACCGTCCAAGTCGGCAAGTCTCTAAAGCCCAATATCAAGGAAGACCTCATTAAACTGTTGAGGAGAAGGCGAAGCGTCTTCGCATGGAGTCATGTAGATATGCCAGGGATTGACCCTGAAATCATGTGCCACAAGCTCAACGTGGTAGAGGGAGTGAAGCCGGTAAAGCAGAAGAGGAGAATTTACTCTAGAGAGAAGTATGAGGTCATTAGGGACGAGGTCAAAAAGTTAGAAGACGCTGAATTTATTAGAGAGGTCATCTACCCTGAATGGCTGTCCAATGCAGTCATTGTCCCAAAGGCCAATGGGAAGTGGAGAATGTGTGTGGACTTCACAGACCTCAACAAGCACTGTCCCAAATACAGCTTCCCTCTCCCCCGCATCGACCAGATGGTAGATGCTACCGCAGGCCATGAGCTCATGAGTTTTATGGATGCCTATTCAGGGTACAACCAGATCTTCATGAACCCTGAAGACTCAGAGAGGACAGCCTTCATCACTGACAAGGGGACATACTGTTATAGGGTCATGCCCTTTGGCCTAAAAAATGCGGGGGCAACGTACCAGCGCCTCGTAAATAAAATATTTGAAGACCAAATTGGGAAGTTTATGGAGGTCTATGTAGATGACATGTTGACTAAGAGTCTGAAGGCAGAGGATCATGTGGCAAACCTGGAGAGGACCTTTAATACGATGGATAAATACCAGATGAAGCTTAACCCGGTCAAGTGTGTCTTCGGGGTCGGAGCAGGAAAGTTCCTAGGGTTCATTGTCAACCAAAGAGGCATCGAGGCCAATCCTGAAAAGATAAAGGCCCTTGTTGAGATGAAGACCCCCAAGTCCATTAAAGACGTTCAGAGACTCACAGGGAGAGTTGCTGCCTTGAACAGGTTCGTGTTTAGGGCCACAGACAAGTGTTTGCCATTTTTTAAGATCCTTAGGAAGGCCTTCGAATGGAGTGAAGAGTGTGATGAGGCTTTCAGGGATCTGAAGTCATACTTAGGGTCTCCCTTGCTGCTGTCACGACTCGTGCAGGGTGAACGAATTCAGGTGTACATCGCCGTCTCAGAATCGGCCATCAGTGCAGCCATTGTGAGAGACGAAGACGGGATACAGAAGCCTGTGTATTTTAACAGCAAGGCACTTCAGGGGGCAGAGCAAAGATACTCGAGGATGGAAAAGTTAGCCTACGCCTTGATCCATGCCTCAAGGAAGATGAAGCCGTACTTCCAGTCCCATACAATGGTCATCCTCACCGACTCTCCTCTTAGGCAGGTCCTACACAAGCCAGAAAAATCAGGTAGGCTAATGGCCTGGGCTATAGAGCTGGGGAAGTTTGACATAGTGTATCAGCCTAGAACGATCATTAAGGGGCAGGCGCTGGCGGATTTCGTGGCTGAGTTTACTTGGGAAGATGATGAAGCCGAGGGTGAGACCCTCGGGAAGACAGATACACAACAAGACAGACCCACTAACACACCCGTAGATAGGGCTGAGATAAGAACCGCTAGAAGGAAAGCGACTGAAAACGAAGAGGGAAGATACATCTTTAGACAGGGATCCCTCTCTGAGGGAAATTTTTCAGAGGGAAAGACTCTGTGGAGCCTCTTCATTGACGGGTCCTCTTGTGACAACGGAAGTGGAGCTGGACTGATACTATCAGCACCCGACGGCACAGACGTTGAATACGCCCTGAGGTTCAACTTCAAAGCCTCCAACAACGAGGCTGAATATGAGGCCTTGGTAGCAGGCCTCTCCTTGGCCAAGTCTCTTAGTGTCGGCCATATTTTGGTCCATAGTGATTCAAGGCTAGTAGTGAATCAGATACTAGGAGCCTACGAGGCTAAGGACGAGAGGATGGCTAGGTACCTTGAGAAGGTGAGGTCGTTACTGAAAGGCTTTAGAGAAGTGAAATTAAAGAGGATACCTAGGCTCGATAATGGCCGTGCTGATGCCCTTTCTAGGTTGGCCTCGGCAACGAGGACAGACATCAGGAGGACGGTCCCAGTAGAAATTTTGCATCGGCCAACTATCGAAGACGCTGAGGGAACACTTGGCAAATGCCTAAATGTTTCTCAGGAAGCTTCGTGGATGGACCTTCTGATCAGATACATTAAAGAGGGTGAGATGCCAGAAGCAAGGTAAGAAAGGAAGAAGCTGAGGCACAGGGCTACAAAATTCACTGTTATCGGAGACACCTTGTACAAAAAGGGGTTTTTGCTCCCCTTACTTAGGTGTGTGCATCCCTCAGAAGTCCCTTCCATTTTGCAAGATGTGCACGAAGGATCGTGCTCAAGCCACATCGGGGGCAGATCCTTAGCGAAGAGGGTGATCACCCAGGGGTACTGGTGGCCGACCTTGGGGAAAGACGCAGCGGCATATGTAAAAAAGTGTGACAAATGTCAAAGATTTGCCACCATCCCTCACCAGCCCCATCAGCCTCTTACTTCCATTACGTCCCCATGGCCATTTGCAGTGTGGGGAATTGACCTAGTAGGACCCTTGCCTAGGGCCATCAATAACTATCGGTTCCTCATCGTAGCCATTGACTATTTTTCAAAATGGGTGGAGGCGGAGCCGATGGTGGCGATCACAGAGCAGAAGACCTTCCAGTTCATCTGGAAAAATATCATATGCATATATGGTCTCCCCAACACCCTCATCTCGAATAACAGGACTCGGTTCAAGAATGCCTCTCTATAGAAGTACTGTGAGAGGGTAAGTATCAAACAATTTTTCTCCACCCCAGGCCGACCTCAGGCCAATGGGCAAACCGAAGTTACGAACAGGACAATCCTAGATGGAATCAAGAAGAGGCTTGAGGAGGCAAAAGGAAGATGGGTCGAGGAGTTATATGCCGTGCTGTGGGCATACAGGACGACAGTGAGGACCTCTACCGGAGATACCCCATTCATGCTATATTATGGCTCAGAAGCCGTCATCCCCACCGAAATTGAGTTTCCTACTCATAGGGTCCAAATGTACGACCTCCAGGGAAATGCGTAAGAGAGGAGACTCGACTTGGACCTGATTGAGGAAAGGAGGGAGGACGCTGAGATAAGGCAGGCTTCCTACCAGCAGAGGACCGCAAGGTTTTACAATCAGAGGGTGAAACAGAGGCCTATCGCAGTGGGGGACTTGGTCCTCAAGAAGACTTGGAAAAATACCAACAAACTCCATCCTAATTGGCATGGCCCATATAGGGTCATCGATGAAGTCGTACCTGGGACCTATAGACTAGAAAACCTAGAAGGGGAACCTTTTTCCAACCCCTGGAATGCAGATCATTTGAAGAAATACTATCAGTAGTGTTGTAAGGTCTTGATAGACCATAATTATAATAAGAGTTGCTCCAACAGAACACTTTGGAAAATTAATGAGAAATATGTGTTTCCCCTCATCCTGTGGTTATCAGTTCTAGTACGCATGGAAAAATCTACAGAGAACCACCCTCGGCTATAATGAGGGCCAGTGGAGGGGACGACCCCACCACTGTCCTCAAGAAAGTCGAGGGAAAACTTTATTAAAAGCCATTAATTTGATAAGTTGATCCCTCGCCTATAATGAGGGCCAGTGGAGGGGACGACCCCACCACTGTCCTCAAGAAAGACGAGGGAAAACTTTATTAAAAAACATTAATTTGGTAAGTTGATCCCTCGGCTATAATGAGGGCCAGTGGAGGGGACGACCCCACCACTGTCCTCAAGAAAGACGAGGGAAAACTTTATTAAAAACCATTAATTTGGTAAGTTGATCCCTCGGCTATAATGAGGGCTAGTGGAGGGGACGACCCCACCACTGTCCTCAAGAAAGACGAGGGAAAACTTTATTAAAAACCATTAATTTGGTAAATTGATCCCTCGGCTATAATAAGGGCCAGTGGAGGGGACGACCCCACCACTGTCCTCAAGAAAGACGAGGGAAAACTTTATTAAAAGACATTAGTTTGGTAATTTGATCCCTCGGCTATAATGAGGGCCAGTGGAGGGGACGACCCCACCACTGTCCTCAAGAAAGACGAGGCAAAACATTTTTAAAACCATTAGTTTGGTAATTTGATCCCTCGGCTATAATGAGGGCCAGTGGAGGGGACGACCCCACCACTGTCCTCAAGAAAGACGAGGGAAAACTTTATTAAAAACCATTAATTTGGTAAGTTGATCCCTCGGCTATAATGAGGGCCAGTGGAGAGGACGACCCCACCACTATCCTCAAGAAAGACGAGGGAAAACTTTATTAAAAGCCATTAGTTTGGTAATTTGATCCCTCGGCTATAATGAGGGCCAGTGGAGGGGACGACCCCACCACTATCCTCAAGAAAGACGAGGGAAAACTTTATTAAAACCATTAGTTTGGTAATTTGATCCCTCGGCTATAATGAGGGCCAGTGGAGGGGACGACCCCACCACTGTCCTCAAAAAGACGAGGGAGAGGTTAGTGGCATTAACAAAGACAAAGCAAACCATACAAGAAGCAAATATGGAAGACAGTAAAGAAGACGATAGTATTAATGAAATGCCAGTTATACAAAATATCAAGTGTTCTGCAAATAAAGTACAAAAATGTTAAATACACTAAGAGGGTATGGGCTACAGACAGCCACCCTATGGGACAATATCGGATGGCAGAGCCTCAACATCCACTAGAGGGGTTTACTCAATGACCAGAACCAGCTGATCCTCAGATGTGCCGACCCCCTCAACCTGCACTTGTGATTCTACATAAGTCAGAGCCTCGGCAATCATAGGGTCGTCCAATCTGACTGCTTCAATCGAAGGGCGGACCGAGGAGACGACATCTCCAAACCTGAGGACGACCCACCTGCAGGCGGTCCTGATTCCTCTCTCCAAATATTCAAGGTCGTAGCCTTGAAACTCGTCAGAAATATTATAAGCCTCCACAGCATCAGCCTCGGCTTTCTTGATGGCTGCTTCAAGATCAGTCTTGCACTTGGCCTCCATGTTGGTCAGGGCCTCGTCCTTTTCCTTGAGAAGCAAGTCCTTGGCCTTAATTTCCTCGTCGTGCTGCCTCGTCAGCTGGTCCAAGATCCTTGCATGATCAGTCCTGGTACTTTCCAACTCGCCCCTTGCAATATCAAGATCCGATTGAAGATCTGGCTCATGTTGGATAGCCCTCTCGGCTTCATGGAACTTTGCTTGGTTCTCAGCCATCCATTTTGTTGCCGAGGTAAAGTCACACACAGACTGCATAAGAAAATCAAACACATGTCAATAGGCTGAGGAAACAGTTGGTGAATGAAATTAAAAGAAGTGGGTCAAGACCAATACCTGTGCAAGGGCGTGCAGACCATAGTCGTACACTTTGGCAGGAGGCATCTTTGATAAGAACTTGTAGTCAGAGGCCGAGGGTGCAGAAAACATTGAGGCCTTGGCTGCCCTCAAGTTTGTAATAAGTGATGAGGGCTCGGCCCTTAGATGTGCCAGGTTTTGAGACCAGAAGGCCCCCATGCTGGACGACGAAGCAGTCCCCTCAGATGCTTCGACCCTAGCCCTCGTCCGAGAATTCGGCCGAGGGTCAACAGGAGCCTCAGGCTCCTTTCTTTTGTGGCTATCGGCAGTTGGCTCCACCACCGTCGGCCTAGCGACCCTCGTCTTCCTCGGAGCCTGCTGAGGCTCCTTTCCTTTCTTCTTGGCCAAGCCTGATAATAAGCTGGGAGCAGTCATTTCCCAAAGATAGTCTGATATACCTGCAGGACAACCTGATAAGAGGACAACACGTCAGAAAAATACAGAGATAAAGAGGAAACACTTCAAAAATAAGTAAATAATGGAAAATGTTCAGTATAACTCACATAGTTCTGTCAGAGGGCCAACCCTCAGACCAGCTTCTTTGAGGAACCGGGGGGTCATCAAGTCTTCAAATTTTGGAAGTTCACCCTCTCTCCCTCGTCCTCTCAGATATTCAACGATGTCCTTCTCCTCCAGGCTAAGTCCAGGGTCTGACCTAGCCTTCATGGAAGGGTTAGACCATCTTCTGGGGACCCTCGGACCATCGGCGGTGAGCTCCCACTCCCCAGAGATAAAGAAAAATATCTTTTTCCAATCGTGGTTGGAAGTTTGCGCCACGTGGAGGAGTTTCTTCTCAAACCTCCTCACCCCCAGATGATAGTATCCAGGCTGTTTGGACGAGGAGGTGATATTGTAGCAGCCCAAGAATAGGTCGGCCGAGGGCTCATCGGTGGAAGTATTCTTCCACAAGGAGATGTAGCCCAGGATCGTCGTTCAAGAGTTGGGAGGAAGTTGAGAGGGGGCAACACCAAGGGCAGACAGGATATCTACGATGGCAGGATGCAGAGGGAATCTGCTTCCAACCTTGAACATTTGTTCATAAACTGCAACCTCTCCCTCTTCACAATCAAAAACCCTCTCAGACTCAGGGGGAACCCTCACAGTTACGCTGGGGGGCACCCCATAGGCATGCCTCCATATCAAGAGGTCACGATCCCTAACAGAGGAGATATAGGACGAGGCATGGGAGGTATCAATCTGGTCATCTGTATCATCTCCCTCGTCCTCAGTCCCCTCTCCCTCGGCCTCATCATCTTCCAGAGGCCCCTAGGGGAAGGCCATCTGAAAGGCATGGGGAGATAGGGTTGTCACAGGGACAGCCTCGGAGGGGACCATACCCTCGGCCTCTCAACCTGGGCTTAGGTCAGATGTCTCTCTCCTACCAGAAGTTCCAGCGCCAGTTGGCGAGGATGCTCTCTCGTCCATCTCACTTGGTTTGGGAGTCTCGGCTGGACGAGAGGACGACCCACAAGACTCAGACGGTTCAAATGGTTTTATTGTGGCAAGAGGAATGGGAAAGATGGGTAGTACCCAGTTAGGGTCGGCCCCTCGTCTCCTCTCTTCCTCTTCCTCTATTCGTCTGATCTCTGCAAAGAGCTTCTCTCTCAAGGATGGGAATTCAGATACTAAACTATAAAGCCTCCTAAGCATTAAAGGGAAGACTCAACACTTAGAGAATTCAACTAAACTTAGCTAACTTAGCTACAAACAAGTTGGAAGTTGACCAGATTGGACTTTTGGATTGAAACAAAGGAATTCAAGGGTTTTGATCAGGAACATTCAAGAACCAATTGTCGGAGAAGACACCGAAAAAAGTTATGAGACAACCCAAAGAAAATGTAGCCCTATGAGCCTAAAAAGCAAACAGAAATGAAGGTAAAAGAGAGCGCTAGGGGAAAAGGATTACCTGATAAAGAGAGAGCAAGAACTGCCCAAGTTGCTAAGCTTGAAGGATTGAAGGCTGCAGAAATGGCGATGAAAACTGGTAAAAGGCTAGAGAGAGAAAGCTTGGGCGCGAAGAAGAAGAAGAAGAAGAAGAAGAAGAAGAAGAAGAGAGAGTTCAAAAATCTCTTAAATACCTTAGTAATGAGTGGGCCCATTGACCAAGGTAGGACACAGCCCACGAGGAAGGCATCATTAGGGCACAAAGCCCCAAGAAAAGGGTGCAGCCGTCATGCCTTGGAAACTGGAACAACAATGAGTATCTGCCCAGGTGTCACTCACCTAACTGATCATACACGCATCTCAATTACAACACTATCCATCAGCCATCTCAATAGCACCTATGGCTAAGGGCTGGGGGGTGATTGATATACCCATTTATATCCTTGGGCTGGCTGAAGATTGCCTCCAAACGGACGACCCCTCAGGGGCCGACCCTTCACCAGGCTCAAGATGACCCCTTAGAGGGGCCGACCCTTCACCAGGTTCCAGACGACCATACGAGGGGCCAACCCTTCACCAGGTTCCAGACGACCCTACGAGGGGCCGACCCTTCACCAGGTTCCAGATGGCCCTACGAGGGGCCGACCCTTCACCAGGCCCCAGACGACCCTATGAGGGACCGACCCTTAGCCAGGATCCAGACGACCCTACGAGGGGCCGACAGTACGAGGCCAAAATTGGGCCAGACTCACTGCCGGAAGGAACTTTGCCCTCGGCCTCGGCTCATAGTCCGAGGCTGACATCATCACAGCGCGTGGTTTGGGAGACGCGTGTAACAGTGCGCGTGAGGCTCACATGGCACATGGGAGACCGTTATAACAAAATTACACCCTCACGTGAGGGAATATTATGTCATCATTTGGCATCTACAGGTGTCACCAGGGGATTGGCTAGATCATCATTCACATGCCCCATGCATACTTGGGGGGTACACTACACCCCCCAAGACCTATATATACTTGTCACCTACAACCCTGCAGGGGATCGATCAATTCATTGTAACCCTAGCTGAAACTCTTCTTGTACACACAGTAGAGAGAGAGGGGAGCTTATGTACATTGTATCCAAGGCCATTAGTTCCCATACTTAGTGGATCACACACTCACAGTGGATGTAGGCCAAATTGGCTGAACCACTATACACCATTGTCTTATTTCCTCTTATACTCATCCCCTTCTATATACTTATACACTAATACATCTCTTTAACTGCCATGGTTACTACTGTTTGAGCTCATCATCACTTATCCGGTGGTGCTAAATCTCAGCATCATCAAAAACAGCTTCGGACAACTACACACGCAAGTGGTACCAACAACTCAGTGGTACTAGAAGGTGGCCTATACTTATACTAACTTCTTTACAGTCATAAGAGCGACGATATTCAAAGTTGACAATGCACAGTAAATATACGGGTGTTTCCTCCCCCTAAAGCACCAAAAGTCAACTCAATCATTGAGTTAAACATCGGTGCTCTCACCTATTGGTGGGTGATGAAACTACGATAGTTGCACGTGAATCGCGGTCTCCTAAAATGCTTTGACCCTATGCCCTCCCAGAGTCCACGTCTCATCAAATCACCATCTTAAAAGATAGTAAGTTAACATGTATCCTAAAAAAATTATTCAAGTGGATCACCAGTCATAATTACAACAAGTACTCATACACGGACCTCACGCATACTATCATGTGGTCGATCGGAGATTTACCTTATGCGTGGGATGTCTCACGAATGAAATCGAAACAAGGAACCCTCCCTATACATGAGGCTAGTTCCGAATCGCCCGTCGAAATCGTAGCATGAAGATCTTCCAAGTCATCGAATACAAGACCTAATCATAAGGCTCTACGTATCAAGGAAACGATGCGCGGAAAATGTAACGGATGCCCTCAGATCCCTAAAGGCTCTAAAACCGTGCTCTGGTACCAACTGTGACAACCCTGGTTTTTATATCTAATTCGGTTAGCTACGCCCAATTAAATTAAAGCAGAGCGTCAATAGGTTGGCATTAGAAACAAAATTTAAATAAATGCAGTAAAGTAAATATGTACACTCTCATACGTGTAATCAAATTACATCATAACAACTATAACAAGTAAAACCAAATCATAACTATTAACTGCAATAAT
Organism: Sambucus nigra; assembly: GCA_949130495.1. Taxonomy (NCBI): domain Eukaryota; kingdom Viridiplantae; phylum Streptophyta; class Magnoliopsida; order Dipsacales; family Adoxaceae; genus Sambucus; species Sambucus nigra. Next base: position 55,066,199 of record OX422217.1, on the reverse strand, counting down.
CCATCAGCAATCTCAAACTAAAAATATAAAATGCCAATACATGCGGCCCAACACAAAACGGGAAAGAGTAATAAAAAAATTCTCTCAAATCCCAAGTATAAACAAAGTGATATTAATCTCTGATACCACCCTCAAGAAAAGGGAAACAAACGACATAAATTAAAATAGAATAACTCCACGGCTACAAGAATCCTAAGATTGATTTGATCTCATCAGCTCCATAGTCTATTGTCCAGTGGAAGGAGGACCTGCCATATATAATATATATAGGAGAGTAGCAAAAAGCAAGATAGACGAACGTCAAATCAAGAAAACACGCTATAAGATTATAAGATGTACTTATAATGAAAGAACACTAGTCATTACTCGCCTCCACTAATAAAGTTGTTTAATTACCCAACCAATGCTCCTATGTCGTGACTACCCAACCAAAACTCGAGTAATGTGTAGCCTCATATCGTATCATGATTAATCATTATTAATCTCATTTCAGTATTTAACGAATCAAAATATTTCCTTCAAGTATAATATCAAATGCATCGATTCGCGATATTACTTTAAGACACAAGCATAATATCTCACACAACAAGTCATATCGGGTCACTATCGTTACCCGGGGGAACAAGTCATAACAACAGGCCTACACACGAATATTTTCCAATATTACGTGACAAGGGCAATCATACTAAGTCCTAAATCACATGGCGTTCCAAGGTCTTTCTATTTGACCCGCATTACAACCATGTGTCCGGTTCCGGTGGTTTATCTTCGACACAACACTCGAGTGGAACCTAACCGGATCAATCACAAAAAATCGCATTCAACATGTGCCTACGTCGATCGGAGGACTAGTCTAGTGTATACTCGACAATATACATGTAAAACAATTTCACTCTTATGTATATATGCAATCCTGTCAAGTCTCTTACTTGAGTTATACAATAGTCATTATTTACAATATAACATAATTTACATCAGTAATTTACTAATTCAACATCAAATCATTTCAAGGTTATATATCCCTAATAACCATAAGTATGTGATCAATTTAAGATATTAGGCACAACACCACAATTATCTTACTAACAACATGAAAAACATTAACACTCTTATTTCAACAACTTTCTGCCCAGAATTGTAAAACGTCGATTTGAGGCTTTTCATATCCGTCTTTGAAGAAACTTAAACTACAAAGTTGTTTAGAATATGATTTTTTAAAGGAACACGCGACCACACTTCCATTTACGGCTTAAAATAGACCCAAACTCAACTTATAATATCCGCCCCTGTTTTTGACAACTTTCTGTGTAGAACTATAAAACGCATATTTGAGGATTTTTTGATCCGTTTTTGAAGAAACCTAAAACTACAAAGTTGTTCAGAATATGATTTTCTACAAGGCCACGTGAACAATCCATTTTCGGAACCAAAACAACTCAAAATAGTTTTTAATAGGACGATTTACTCAATTTCATTGATTTCTCGAATTCAAGAGGTTGTTCTACAACTCAATCCCTATAATGATGTTATTGCATTTGAATCTATATGGAGGGTGATACTAATACATTACATATCATTTTAACATCAATTTCATATTAATTTAGGGATCCAAATACATGTTCATGTGAAATTTCATTATAGATACATATTATACATATATAGGTTATTAACTTGCCTTGGATTGTATGGAAAAGTTGAATCCTCTTGAAATCCTCTTAGATTTCTTCTCTTCTTACTGTCTCTCCCTCTACCAAACACTATCCCCCTTTTGTGAAATGAGAAAATGAAGACTTTTCCTCTTCTTTTCTATTTATACCTAGGGTTAGTTTATTTACAAAAAATCCATTACCCCAAATTTAACCCCCTCGATCCTTTTACGCGTTAATCCTCTTCTAATATTTAAGTCGCACATTCGTATCTCAATGAATTCATTTTAACTTTTCATTCCATACTTTTTGAATATATATATTGGCGTAGTTTTATTTCCAAACATTTCGAATATATATATTGGCATAGTTTTTTTTTCAATTTTAATTCAATCAAAAATGCGGGGTATTACAATTGGTGCGATGGAAGATGATCCAATCACCTTATGTAAAGCCATGGAAAGTTCTAAATCTCAAGAGTGGATTAAAGCCATGAAAGAGGAGATAAATTCCCTGATGTCTTTTGTATGCTCAAGTATGTACGGGTCCAGATATTGTGTACATTGTTGGCATGTTGGGCAAATACTTAAGCAATCCTGAAAGGATCACTGGATAGAAGCCAGGAGAATCATAAGGTACTTATAGAGAACAAAAGACTACATGCTCATCTATCAAAAGTTAGATCAGTAAGAGATCGTCGGATATTCTGACTCCGATTTTGCTGGATACCAGGCGTCCAATCATGGAATATCGTTGCAAAAATTTTTCATGGGCCTGCGTATTGTGGATGGCATTGAAAGACCACTTAAGTTATTTTGTGACAATAAACCAACAGTACTATATTCCAATAACAACAAGATTTCTACAAAGTAAAAGTTTATAGACATCAAGTTCCTAGTTGTAAAAGAAAGAGTTCAGAGTGGACTTATGTTTATAGAGCACATTAGAACAAACTTGATGATTACAGATCCGCTGACTAAGGGATTACCAACCAAGGTCTTTCATAACCACACTGCTCATATGGGTGTAGTTTCTTTTTAGGATATTTAGGTTTAGTGGGAGTTTGTATTTTAGATGTTTTCATAAACACATTCATTATGGATTTTATGGTTATTTACTGCAGTAAAGTATTCAGTTTATATTCACTCTAATTTTATATGGTTTGATCTCAGTAAGGTTTACGGAGGACCAGTTGGAAATAGGCATATTAAGATCACATTGCATGAAATTTCCATGCTACACATCCACACTTGATCTTTGTCATTAGTTGCATTGATATATGTGATCATTGATGGGTCTACTTACGAAATATGTAATGACGATCACTTTGATTCTGTATTGATGATGTAAGAGGGTAGTTTAGATAAGATGGAGGCATAACCCCTTTTGAGTATGGTAATGATAAGTTAAATAGCAACACTAGTGATTAACCACATGACATAGAAACACGACTCAATGAATATAGACCCGGTTTAAACTCACAAATCTCTCATGTATAACTTAGAAGGTAGTAATGAACTTAGAAGTAACTTAGCTAGAGGGAGAAAGAAGTAAGCACCCTAGATACACCTTGGTAGGGAGCCAAACACACCAACCACCCTTAAGAATCTTTGTTAAGTATTAAAAGTTTCGTAATAAATGACAATGATGAGTGAGTAAAACCCTCGGGTTTTGTAATAACTCTCTCTGGTGTATATTATCTCTAGTAATGACTTCTGAACTCTAAAAAAGATCATCCTCTCCTCAAAGGTGGTTGGGGTCCTTAAATAACTCCCCACACCACCCCCGAGGCAACTCAGTCATCAATGACTGTGAAAGACCTCCCTCATACTTTATGTCACCAACATTAAATACCTGATGCACTAGTTATCTCCACGTCATAAATATTAAATGCCAAGACATGCCTTTTGCCTAACCACTGTGTGTCAGGGGGCTGTTGTCACAGAGGTGGCTCACCAACTGTCTGACAGCCCCAAATACCACGGTAGTTTACTCAAGTGCAGATTTGACATTGTCTAACTAGTTAATGACATCATATAGAGTGGATGTGACATTAAGTAGAGGGTTATTTATCTCACAATTCAACGCCCCATGGAACTTCAAGCTGCTCCGCCCGAGGTTCCACGGTAAGGGTCCTTCGGTGTTTTACCAGGTGTATCTAATATGGTCAGGACAAGACCCAGCGGTGCCTCACTTCTAAATCCTCCAAACTAAGTCCCTCTAAAGTTCCCACGGTGAGGTCATTCGATAGAGCATGAAAGCTCTCCCAGGCCCTGCCAAGCCTGGTCTCTCGCGAGTACCGTTTGACCTCACACTAAAACTCATTATTATTCTCGTTACACAATTACAACCGTTATAGCTTAGTCAATATAAATAAAGATACAATATGACTAACATGGCAAGCTAAAGTATGAGTTGCCACGCTAAGATGCCTCGCTGAGTTGCCATGTTTGAGCTGCCACACTTGAGCTGACATGCTGAGCTGCCTCGGTTTATTAATCCCAAACACTGTTGCTAATGGGGGAATTATCCCTAATCTCAGGATTACCTTCAAGCCCCCTCTAAATTTTCCCCTTCGTGGAGAGGTTTATTGTGGGAACTAGAAATTTCTGCACGAAAACTTCTCAATTCGATGAACCTTCTCAATGTGTAAAAAAATCTTGTCTCCTTTCCTTCCTTAGAACCGCAGTGTTATAATCTCCAGGAAAAAGTAAAATTCTCCCCGATGTACCTGAGCCGAAGCGCTACGACTTATTGGGGCTTGGACAAAGGGACATCGCCATTTTTTTCCTTATACTAAGCTTCAACCGTTATAATTTTATTATTTGAAATTCTCCTGAAAGGCCTGCTAACCTTCTCAAATACTCGTTTTGATTCTTGGTAAGTGAAATTCTCCCTTGTAATGCTTAGCTATGTTCGAAAAATAGAAATTCTCCCGGATGTGGCCAAGTCACCATTTAAACAACGTTTGGACTTGTGGCGAGGGGACATCGTAGTTTTTTTTAACCGTTGGGACATCTTTTCCATTGGGAGTAGACGGGTAAACTCAACAGACGGGTTCCTTAAAAGGTTTTAAACGTCTCTTTTTTCAAACCCTTCTCTTTCCTTCATCTTCTTCAAGCTCCCATCTTCTTTAGAGAGAAAACTGTGCAAAAACCTCCATTGTTATCCAACGCTTTACCAAGTTTCTTCCCTATCCTATCTTTTACACCTCCACCTGTGGTTGTGCTCCTCTCTCCTTGTTTCTAGCTCTTCTTACCCAGCTGTTCCATTCATCGCCACTCTACTATGGCTTCTTCAAGTGCTTCTAAGGTTTCCATCACCACCACTCAGCCAGGCTCCCCCTCTGCCACTTCTGGCGCCGCTACTGCCCCCAGCGCCGCTGCCCTGAATGCTTCTCGTCAAGAGAAACTATGTTTCTATCGCCGGGCTCCCATCTTTGGCAAACATGACAAATTTTTTGATGCATGCAAAACTTGCCATTTCTAATCCAAGTTTAACCATTTACTGTTGGGTGATGAGGATATGGATTCATCAAAGTCGGGTTATTTTCCCCCAGAGGGGACTCTGTGCTTTCGTTTGGACTGTGGTGACTTTCCCTATTCTCAGATTGACTTTGAAGCACCTGGGGGGTCACCAGCCCATTTCACTACCTGGCATACGCATATGCAGAGTCCTTACGCTGCTGCTCTTACAAAGGTTGAGCTTCATCGAGCCTACTAGTTTGGAGAGTTCACCCTTTCCAAGCACAACGCGGTGCTGCAAGTGCTAGTTTCCAGATGGAACAGCATAACTCACACGTTCTTTGCTGTGTGGGGATAGTTCATCGTTACGTTGGAGGACATCTATGAGCTCCTTGGGTTTGAGCTAATGGGTGAGTTCATATATCATGATGAGGCCCTGGATGCCGAAGAGGCTGCTGATCAAGTTGAGCTGGATCGAATCTGCCGCAGTTGCACTGGATCCTCGAACAATGCCACATTTACTCCCCTCATTAGCTATTTTTTCAAAGCTCCGACCCCGAAGGATGTCAATGCTGCAACGGTCCGAGGTAGAGGTACATCCCTGGAACTACCAGCCTGCATACTTGTGTTTCTTTCACGCTTCTTCCTGACAGGGAAACCCAATGATCAGTCCAGGAGCGACCTTATAAACATTTACATTCATTTGGCCAGAGGTTTCAACCTTCCTCTGGCCGTCACTACCTTGGGGTCCCTCTATACCTGGTTGGATCGAACTCACATCGACATGGCACGGTCACTGGGTCATTATAACTTGGCCAATTTTGCCAACACCATTATTTTGACGGGCTTCCTTTACACTCATTTTCCTACCATTGCCACCAAGTCTATTTATCTGCCTGTGAGCCAAGGTATTAAGCCCCCATGCCTCCTATGTTTTCACAAAAAATAAAGCTAAAAGGATATAATGGAAGTTTTTTGTCTTTTGGACTCCTTTGTGATGAGGCCATACAGTGAGTCTACATTTGCCCATAGTTGGGATTTCTTTCCTTTTGCAGCCACAACGATTAAGTTCATCCCAGCTGTAGAAGATCCTTCGTAACCCGTGGTGCTTCTATTTACCCCTAGGTTTCTTCCTTCCTATACTGAATGGGGATACACCTTAGAGACCTACAACTCTGATAGATGTAACAGGGAGTTAGGGTTTGATCTGGGGGGGCCCTCGACCTGTGTTTCAACACAACCATATAAAGGCCACTTTCACTGAAGCTTGCACCTTCTATACTGTAGAAGCAGTGCTCGGTGTGACTTCTACCATCGATGGGTGAGTCACCCTCCCAGTGCCACTAGGAAGGGGGACGTATCCACATCTTACGCCACTGAGTTCCATTTAGGGCAGTTGAGAATGATTCGTGAGTACATTCAGTCCCCCCCCCCTCAATATCCCCCAGTCCTTTCTTTCTCTACTTCTGAACTAGGTCTTAAGGGGAACTCCGTGCTTGGAGTTGAGTTTCCTTTGAGTAAAACCATCAAGGAACCTCCCCAGTAGCTACCCCCTTATTTCCCAATGATCCCCACTGCAACCACGAAGCCTAAGGCCGTTGCAACTCCTAAAGAAACTACCTCATTGACCGAAGCTGCAACAGACGAAGGTCCTTCTCAGCCTCCTGCCAAGAAAACCAAGAAGTCCAAAAGTGGGGTTTCCTCGAAACCCAAGTCCTCCAAGTCTAAGTCGAAGGCTCAATCACAAACTCCTCTGTAGGCATTCCCTATTGCCTTCGTTCCTCCTCCTATGTCTGCAGAGGTAAGTGAAGAGCTGAGGAGGAAGGTTCAAGTAGAGGTCAAGAGAATAAATGTCGAGTTTCAATGACGCATTGTCGTCGTTACCCCCTCGGCTGCCTTTCTCTCAATCGTGGTCGATCCCACTGAGCCAACGGCAAAGCGGAGAAAAAGGTCGAGGGTAATTGAAGGTGCTGATGCAACGGGCGCAAGAAAGAAAACTCTGGGCACTAAGTCCCAAAAGAAACGGACAGTCGAGATACCTCCATCCTCAGCTCCCTCTGCTGCTGCCTCCTCTCCACCTTCACCAATAGTTATATCTTCTCGTTCTCCTTCTGGATCTGAGGTATATGTGCATTCACTTTTGTTCTTATTCCCCTGTTCTTAAGGCAAGATGCATCTGCACTGCATCTGCTTATTTCTTAATAAATTTTTTTGGTGCAGGGAGTTGGAGAACAAAGGCCCAGTCCCCCTGTAAGCCGTTTCGTGGGGGCGTTGTGGTATCTCTCAAGCCGATACTACTCCTCCCCATCCCCCATGATAGGCCTTACCTACCCTCGCCATTTTCCCTCCCAACGGGCCAAACGAGCTGCTGCGGGGGCTGCTACCATTGGATCTGTTAAAACATCTAGCCAACCAAAGGCAACTACTACAGCCTCCTCTGAATTACCATACGAGCAAAAGGTCCCTCTGCCCATTGTTGTAGTCGAGGAGAGTCTTCCTGAGGTAAATTTCTTATCAAGTCTCACGTCTTTTATTTGTCCCATTACTTTGTTTATCATTCTGATATGTTGGGATATTTTAGGTGGAAGTGGCGTCTCTGATAGCTAACATTCTCCTTCCCACTTCACTGACGAGACCTCTGACTGCAATTCCCCTCTTTGGTGCCATAACGGGGGTAAGTAACGCTTAGATGTATTGCTTCCTTTTTCATGTACTTGCTCCTTGTGTCTAACACTTGGTTTTGTATTTGCATCTTTCGCCAAGCCTTGCCCCACCCTTTGCTCTTAGTACCCTTTTCCTTTCACAGGCCAAGGTTGATGTTGTTGTCCCGCGTGGTGATTCTTCAGTGCCTGCCCATATTAGGGCATCGCTTGGAGGTTCCTCGTGTTCTTTTAGAGAACCTCCTTCGTTGGCCTTGGTATCGTTTGTTGGCAGGGATTTTTGCCTACCATTGAGGCTTCTTCAGCCAGGGGCCCCGTTGAGTCTTCTGAGGCAATGAGCCTGCCTCCAACGGTTCCTGCCCCTATGGCCTCCACGGTGACTCCCGTTCTCGCTCCTGCTACAACTGAGGTATTTCTCTAATTTCTCTACATTCTTATTGAAAATTTTTCACAAACTCCACCTATAACGGTGACTTAACAACGAAAACGCTTGTTAAGATTTTTCATAAACTCAACCTGTATTGGTGACTTAACAATGAAAATGCTTGTTAAGATTTTTCACAAACTCCACCTATAACGGTGACTTAACAACGAAAATGCTTCTTAAGATTTTTTTTCATACACTCCACCTATAACGGTGACTTAACAACGAAAACACTTGTTAAGATTTTTCATAAACTCCACCTGTATTGGTGACTTAACAACGAAAACACTTGTTAAGATTTTTCACAAACTCCACCTATAACAGTGACTTAACAACGAAAACGCTTGTTAAGATTTTTTCATACACTCCACTTATAATGGTGACTTAACAACGGAAACACTTGTTAAGATTTTTGACAAACTCCACCTATAACGGTGACTTAACAACGGAAACGCTTGTTAAGATTTCTGATACACTTATTATTTCTTCTACTTCTTCTCAGGTTGCATGGGAAAATTCCCCACCAGTTCTTTCGCCTATTGGCTCACCCCATCGGGAACCTGTCATCTCGGAAGATTCTAGTCATAATGATCAAGGTTCCACGACCGATGCTGCTGTCGAGAGCGAATTTGGGTGCGAGCTTCCTCTGCCCGACCTGACTCCTCACGCCTTCTACCTGATGGTGCTTCAATCTTCTCCTCAAATACCTGCCTACCATCGTTTGGTAGTTGAGCAACTTGTGAACCATCATACTGAAACATTCACGGTGGATTGCCTACGTTCAAACATCTCGATTATGAGTTACATGCTTCAGGGCATAGCTACCGTTGTTGCCGAAATTGCCAATACTTCAACTGTAAACGTTACCAGACCCCTCCTCAACCAATTCCTGGGTTATCTGAGGGAGTTAGGTCGTGACGGGTTACGTTTTGACTGGATTATCATGCATTTAAGGACTTTGAAGAGCCAGCAATTGGACATCCAGAGGGAACTGTTGCGAAAACATCAGGAGGATCAGTGGGCTGAGGAAGCTAAATTAGCTGAGTTAGCACCTCTTCTAGAAGTTGTTGATAAATATGTGGAGTACATCGAATAATCTTTGAGTTTGGTGAAGTTGAAACGAGAGAAACTCCTTATCGAGCGCACATAAGCGCAAACAAGGTTGGAGGTCTCTATCAATGCTCAACGGTCCTGCCAGGAAGCTTCTTCGGGCCTCCCTAGAGATTTTTTCTCTTCCCCAGATCTATGGTACCTCTTAGGCTAATGAACTTCTGTATATATTGGGCTTCTTTTTTTTCTTCTTCTCATGTAATTCTTGGGTAATAGCTCCCAATTTTGTAATGCCCCAAAGTTTATGAATGAAGAAATATATTTATTTTATATGTCATTTCTTTTTGTTACAACTGTTTGCATAGATTGTGAAGTTCTGTAATTCTTTCATCTCTACTTGAGTTATATTAAAAGGAACTTGCATACTCATTATAAAAATAACTTGTGTATTCATAACAATAGCTAGATACATCAGTGGTCCAAACATAATTTCCTACACATGATAGACTTTCAACCATTTATTGTTAATCTTGAATGGTTTGTCTTCTTCCATTTTTAAAATTAAGCAATAACCTGAGTCATGAGCTTATTTTATAACGAAAGGTCCCTCCCAATTTGCTGCAAACTTAGGTAGGGGCAATCTTCTTATGTGCTTCACTGTTGTTTTCAATACGAGGTCTCCTTCCATGAACTTCATTGGTCCTACAAAGTTATCATATGCCCTGGAGAGCTGTTTCATATACATTTGAAAGTGTTGCATCGCATTATATCTGTGTTCATCCAACGCTTCCAACTGAACATGTCTATTATGAGGGAGCATGATACTTCGCAAAGCATATCGAGCAGAGGGAACTTCTAACTCCACTGGGGGAATCGCCTCGTCCCCATAAATAAGAGAGAACAGTGTATACCCTGTGGGCTTCCTCTTAGTTATTCGATAGGCCCATAATACAGCTGGTATCTTGTCATCCCGCGATCCTGGGAAATCCTCCATTATTTTAGCCAAGATATTAACAAAAGTTTTATTAGTTTCTTCAGCTTGAGCGTTTCCCTTTGGGTATGCCACCGTCGAAGTGTGATGGACAATGGAGTATTGGTCTGTGAGCATCGTTACTTCTGAATTGACGAAAGGGGTTCCATTGTCTGAAAGGATAACCTTTGGGATCCCAAAATGGCAAATTATGTATTCTTTGATGAAGTTGCTCACCACCCCCGATGTTGCCCTTCTCAGTGGTATCGCTTCAGACCACTTTGTGAAGCACTCTGTTGCTACTGGTATCCATATCTTCCCCCTCGAAAAAGGATATATTGCCCCTACCAGGTCGAACGCCCAAGTGTGAAAAGGATAGGGCGTTGTCAGGGAGTGTAGGTCCACTGATGGGGCATGGATCATATTTCCATGAAGTTGGCAATCCCTGCACCTTCGAATAAACTCAGCAGAATCTTTCTCAATCATTGGCCAATAGTATCCTAAAGTCATCAACTAGTTATATAACTTGTCCCCTCCTATGTGAGCTGGGTCATGCGCCTGTTTGAAGACCTCAATTACTTTTTCCTTCGTGATGCAACGTAATGGTCTGTTGAAGTATCCCCTTCGATAAATTTGCCCCTCCTGAACATAAAATCTCGGGTCCCTTCGTCGGAGTCCCATCGCATCAATTTTCTTTGTCGGGACAACTCCATTTTTAATAAAGTCAATATAGGGATATCTCCAGTCAGCCTGAGCCTCCACGAAATGACATTCAGCTACCTCGAAGAATAACTGGCATTATCGCACTTTCATTGTAGCTCTGCTACGTCCTATTTCATTCTTGGCCAAAAATACCCCTCCATTTGCATTCTTTGGTAGAGGGGTATTTTAGTTGTATTGCAATGTTCTTCATGTGTTCTCTTCAATATCCGCTCTGCCTCTTCAGCATTGATGCACCTCGATAACCATCCTCCTGCGTTCCTAAAATAAAGGTTTCCCTGGTTCGTGAAGTATTGGGTTAGCTCCCTCAGCCCCATCTCTCCTTCCCCAGATTTTAATTGCCCTTTAATCTCTCCCCTCTAGTCTGCGTCCTCTTCCATTAGTAGAATTGACTGTACTATCGAAGGAGTTATTCTTCGTTGGATCACGAAGGTAGTTATATCGTTCCTCATGACCATTTTCTGGGCAATAGTGGCATAGGCGTCTGGGTGGCGGTTCATCATGCTGGGTTATCTCTTGATCTTGGTCCGTTGGAACTGGCAGAGGAGCCTCTGAATGATTGTTTTGTATGGTGCCAGGCTCATGTGTTTCAATGCGTACTCTCCATTCACTTGTTGAACCACCAAGTTTGAATCCCCTTTTATGCAAAGTTAACGAATCCCCCTTCGAAGAGCCTCTAGCAACCCCAGCACCAATGCTTCATATTTCGCCTCGTTATTAGAACAAGGGAAAGCTAATTTGTAGGAAAGGCAAATCTCCTCCATTCCTTTTGAAATAATAACCCCTGCTCCTCCTTTCTTTTTCGTCGAAGATCCATCAAACTGCATTGGCCATTCCTCCTCCATTGCTTCTAGGTTATTGTCCTGCAAGTCGTCTCCTGGGATACTTTCTTTGGGTGGCTCAAACGTTTCTAAGGAGAATATTGCCAATAGGTCGGCGTACGCTTAGCTTTTGATTGCACGAGGAACCACACATTTTAAGTCGTATTCGGACGGTATAAGGAACCACCTAACTGCCCTCCAATCAATATAGTTCTTGCCATCAAATACTTAATGGGATCACATCTAGTTACAATATGAATTATAAAAGACAGCATATAATTTCTAAGTTTTTGCGCTACAAAGACTAAGGTTAAACAATGCCTTTCCAAGCTATTATATCTTACTTCTGGCCCATGGATGATCTTGCTGAGGTAGTAGACTGGTCGTTCTTTCTCGTTGATCTCTTATGCTAGCAAAGCTCCCACGGACCTCGTGGTGGATGTGAGGTACAGCTGCAACGGTATTCCTGCCTTTGGGGGAACCATGGTCTGTGGTGAAACGAGCAATTTCTTCAGTCCGTCGAGAGACTCCTAGTGAATCTCCTTCCACCCGAATTTCGTATTCTTTCACAACAGCTGCATCAGTGGGTGTGTTATTTCGGCCAATCCAGGAACAAATCTCTTGAGGTAGGAGACTTTACCGAGGAAACTCTTCATCTCCTTCAACGTTCTTGGACATGGCATTTCCAAGATCGCTCGTTGTTTGTCCTGTTCCATCTGCACCCCTTGTCAATCAACCACAAAGCCTAGGAATTTCCCACTTGTCACTCTAAAAACACACTTTAGTGGGTTCATCTTCAATTTATACTTCCTACAACAGGAAAACACCTTCCTAAATTCGCTCAGATGGGATTCCTCTTTCCTTGATTTGATGACCAAATTATCCATATAGAATTCCACAAATTTGTGAAAGAAGTCGTGGAAAATGGCCATCATTATTCTCTGGTAAGTCGCCCCAGCATTCTTGAGTCCAAACGGCATCACCTTATATATGAAATTTCCCAATGGGGTTATGAACGATGTCTTCTCTGCATCCATGGGGTCCATCTTGATCTGGTTATACCCTACACACCCATCCATGAAGTTATACATCTCATGACTAGACCTGTCAACGGGTCGTGTACGGGTCGGGTTAACGGGTTAACGGGTGAAAACACCCTTAACCCGTACACGACCCATTAAGACTAACGGGTCCAATAATAATATCCAAACACGACCCATTAATATTAACGGGTACACGACCCGAACCGTTAACACCCGTTAATATTAACGGGTCTAAACGGGTAACTAGTTGGATGACCTTATATTACCCGTTAATACCCCTTATCTAACCGTTACACACTTCTTCATTAGATGTATTATTTTATGTTATGTATTATAGTATCTGCATTATATTTAAAAAATCTGAAATATATTTAAAAAAACTGCATTATATTTTAAAAAATCTGCATTATGTTATGTATTATATAATGCATAAAAAATCTGCATTATATATTATGCATTATATTTAAAAAATCTGCAATATATTTAAAAAAACTGCATTATATTTAAAAAAATCTGCATGATGTTATGTATTATATTATGCATAAAAAAAATCTGCATTCTCAAAAATCTGTACCCATATTAAAAAATCTGCATTAGATGTATAATAATAAAAGTCTGCATTATACAAAAGATATGCAACTGAAATTGTGCTTCCAACTGAAATTGCCAAAAAGAAAAGATATACAATTGACTTGTGTCAATATTACAAAACTTTGGTGACTTGCTACTGCAAACTATACATCTGATATGTGCCAAATGCCAATACTCATGCTGAAAAATATACAACTGATATGTGCCAAATATTGCATTGCATGTTTACAAAACGTTGCTGCTAATGATGTTGCATTGCATGTGTACAAAAAGTGGTGACTTGCTTGCTGCTAATTATACCTGTGTAGTGTACAAAACAATATATAAATATAACTAGTTAGATGAACTACAAATAATAAATTATATAAAAAGAGGTACTGATTGAGCTTACTAGTAAAGCTACTCTCTTCAACAACTATAATGTTGGAAGATTGGCTTGCATGTGTACAAAAAGTGGTGACATGCTGCTAATGATACCTGTGTAGTGTACAAAACAATATATAAATATAATTAGTATAAATGAACTACAAATACTAAATTATATAAAAAGAGGTACCGATAGAGCTTACTAGTAAAGCTACTCTTCAACAACTATAGTGTTGGAGGATTGGCTTGCATGTGTACAAAAAGTGGTGACATGCTGCTAATGATACCTGTGTAGTGTACAAAACAATATATAAATATAATTAGTATAGATGAACTACAAATACTAAATTATATAAAAAGAGGTACTGATAGAGCTTACTAGTAAAGCTACTCTTCAACAACTATAGTGTTGGAGGATTGGCTTGATTTAGGAGTGCGACTTATGTGCAAGTTGAAAATATCCTCCGTAAGCTCATTCACATCAGCGTCTTCCTCTTTACCAATAGCTGGATAAGAAAAGTTAAATAAGAAGTTTATTATTTTAGAAATGATGTGAGGAGAAAAAAATAATCTAAATGAACTTAGCAAATACCACTTTTTCCAAAAATCCAATCTCGAGTACAAAGCAGTGCTTGGACAGTTTCCGGCAAAAGAGAGCTACGATATTGATCGAGAACTCTACCGCCAATACTAAACGCAGATTCAGAAGCAACAGTCGAGATGGGAATTGATAATATATCACGAGCCATAAGAGAAAGTATAAGATAACGAACTTGTTCTCCCTTCCACCATGCAAGAATATCCAAGTCTTGTTTCCTATTTAAGTTTTCTTCATCAAAATACTTGTGCAATTCATTCTTTTTATCAGAGGCAGAGACTTTTTTATAACAATTGTCAAAATCCTATAATTTTTAAAGACAAAGTTAGGCAATTAAAATCAACAATTAAAATTAGTAATTAAAATAATAAGTATATACCTGAAATACAGAATCCCCACACTCATTTGTCGGATCAGAAATATCAGAAACCAATCCACTTGAACCAACAAGATGAGAGTAATTTAGGCTATACACATCAAAAAGATCAAATACGGTGTCACTCACAAGTTTATACTCGTACGAATCACTACCGTGTAACCTTGTATATGCCCACTCTACAAACTGAAGTTTGAACCGCGGATCCAACGAGACAGCAATAGCAAGAATAACACTATATTCAGACCAATATTTTTCAAATTTTAAGTTCATGTGTCCCCCCATTCTACGCATAAAACTATCGGACCCTTCCATTGCATCTTTCAACTTAATTTGGATGATAAAAACTAAAGGGAAGAAGAGGTTGGCCGTGGGATATTTTGTTCCAGAAAATAAGCAAGTTACTTCATAAAATAAACTCAAAAACTTGGACAACTTTGTTACCCTTTCCCACTCTTCTTGGGTTGGACAATGTTTATAATTGGAATCACTCAACTGTAAATGGATGAAAGCACGCCGATAGAATATGGCATTTTCTAGCATTAAATATGTTGAGTTCCATCTAGTCGGAATATCTTGTCGCAACCCCCTTTTACACTCCAAAGAAACTTGAGAAACACAATCATAGAATTTATATTTTCTTTGAGCCGACCCTTTAATGTATTTCACACTCTCCCTAACTTTAATCGTTGCTTCATCAATTTCCTTGAGTCCATCTTGGACTATAAGATTCAAAATATGCGCACAACAACGTATGTGAAAGAATTCACCGTTCATTACAAGTGCACCTTTTAAATTTAGTTGATTCTTTAGAATCTCAATGAATGCACCGTTACTTGAAGCATTATCTAGTGTGACAAAAAACAACTTCTTATCAATTTCCCATTCATTCAACAAAGTGTAGCTTTTTTCTGATAATGCCACGCCGGTGTGTGGAGGGGGCATTAGACAAAAATTCAGTATTCTTTTATTCAACTTCCAATCGTTATCAACAAAGTGGGCCGTAAGGGTGAGGTACCCATCAGTAGCAACGGATGACCACAAATCGGAAGTCAAACAAATTCTCCCAGAAACTGAATTTAATATAGATTGAAGTTTTATTTTCTCCCTTTTAAACATTTTCAACACTCCAGCCTTAGCGGTATTCCTAGAGGGTAACTTGATATCCTCGGAAATATATTTGAAAATAGCCCTTATACCCTCGTACTCGACAAATTTAATAGGCAGATTATGCTTAATAATAGCCTCATATAGTAAGTCATTAAAGACTTCATTATCAAATTTGGAAAAATTAACCAATGATAAAGGCCCTTCAGTTCGAGATAGAATAAGTTGACCAATGTCAGTTGTGTTATTTCTAACACAATTATCCATATGGGTCAACATATTTCCAGTTCCATAAGCTACATCACAAAGATAAATTATACCGCATTTTCGACATTTAGCCCTTTTTTTTTTATCCTCGGCTAAAGGTAATTCTTGAAATAATGTCCAACAACGGGATCTTTTTTTACGAGGTCTAAAAATACCAGATTTCTTCTTTGCATTTGAAGTGTTTTGTTGACTGGATTCAGCAGCTTTATCGACTGGTTCAGGAGCTTCTTCCGAGACATCTAGATCCACATCCATATTTAAATCAATTGAATTGATGGCATCCATTTCCTCCATAATGCAAGCTGAAAAAAATCCAACAAAGAATATATATATATATATAAATATACTCACTTAATAGATAAATCTGAGTTAATATAAATATACTCAGTTAATAGATAAATATAAATATAAATATACTCAGTTAATATACATATGATGTAAATATACTGCTTTAAAATCTTGTTTCAGTAAACTTTATTCTGTAAACTGTAAATATACTCAGTTAAAATTTATATCATATG
Organism: Sambucus nigra; assembly: GCA_949130495.1. Lineage (NCBI taxonomy): Eukaryota > Viridiplantae > Streptophyta > Magnoliopsida > Dipsacales > Adoxaceae > Sambucus > Sambucus nigra. Next base: position 55,049,575 of record OX422217.1, on the reverse strand, counting down.
TTCTGTAAACTTTTGTTCTGTAAACTGTAAAACTGTAAATTGTAAAATTTATATCAGTTAAAATTTATACTCAGTTAAAATTTTATTCTGTAAACTTTTGTTCTGTAAACTTCTTAAACCAAAAAAAAAACTTAAAATCTTGTTTCTGTAAACTTTATTCTGTAAACTGTAAATATACTCAATTAAAATTTATATCATATGTTCTGTAAACTTTTGTTCTGTAAACTGTAAAACTGTAAAATTTATATCAGTTAAAATTTATACTCAGTTAAAATTTTGTTCTGTAAACTGCTTAAACCAAAAAAAAAAACTTAAAGATATCTTACCGCCGTACGTGATATTCTGTAAACTACTGCTTAAACGAAAAAAAAAAACTTAAAGATATTCTGTAAACTGCTTAAATCAAAAAAAAAAAACTTACCGTCGTACGTGAGAGAGGGAGGGAGATATGAACTTAAATCAGATCTGTAAACCAAAAACTTTTGTTCTGTAAGCCAATAACTTACCCCCATTTAAAACTTACCAAAAAATTTATTCTGTAAACCAAAAACTTTTGTTCTGTAAACCAAAAATCAGATCTGTGAACGAGGGAGGGAGATATGAAAGAGAAGAGAAGGGTCAAGATGAAATCAACACCTAAAAAGTACGTGAGAGAGGGAGATATGAAAGAGAAGAGAAGAGAAACATACCGTCGTCACGCCGTGTGCGCTTGGAGTGGTGGTGTGCTGCTCGGTGTGGAGAGCTTGAGGTGTGTCGTCACGCCGTGTGCTGCTCAGTGTGCTGCTCGGTGTGGAGAGCTTGAGGTGCGCAGCTCAGAAATGAATTGTGTTTGTTGAGTTGAGTTTGACGATAGATATGTTTTAGTTTTAGGGTTTGGTTTGGTAAACAAATGTAGGGTCAAGATGAAATCTATTCGGGCAAGTGGACTCTTTAATTGACAAGTGGGCTGGTTAATTTTATTGGATATGGGTTGGGTTGGGTGAACTAATAATACCCATTAATACTAACGGGTATTAACGGGTAAAAACGGGTGAAAATGGGTATATGTAAATTTCCAAACCCAAACCGTTAAAAAAACGGGTCTATCGTGTCAACCCGTTATTGACCCAAACCCATTAAGCATAAACCCATTAACTTATAATTTCGTGTCGGGTCGTGTCGGGTTAACGTGTCGTGTGTCATTTTGACAGGTCTACTAATGGTCACCTCTTTCCCTTTGATATTTTCCATAGCGCATTGGTGGTACGTAAAAGGAACTAGCCCTTGGTTGTGCATCCACACCCTTCCTATTAGTAGATGGTAGGAAGTTGCACTCTCTATTACGTGGAACTTGATATGGGAACTCAGATTTCCCATTACAATCCCAACATTAACATACCCAATGGATTTGGAAGATTGGTTATCATACCCCGAAATCACCAAAGGCATGGGGACCAACCTTTCTTCTGGAATATTAGCTGCTTGGAAGGAGTTGATTGGCATAATATTGATGGAAACTCCCCCATCCATAAGAGCCCTTGTAAAACTAATTCCGTTGACGCTGGTGGTCACATACAATGGCCTGTTATGAGGGAATCTTACTGCCCTATCCGCATCACTAAAGGTTACTTCTGACAAAAACCTCCTTACCAACTTGGTCATAGGTCCCTTCCATCTCAGCAAAGGGACTGCGTTCTTCCTCATAATGTCAAGTTTTGCCTGGGTTATTTCCAACCTACTCTCTTTCGGTATCCCCACCTGGTCGAAGAACCAGGTGAATTTCGGGGATTTTGAAACTGCGCAGTACTCTAGTACGAGGTCTGCTTCCTCACCTTCAATGTTGTATACATCCTCCACGTCTTTGGTGCTCGCTTCATCATAGGCCAATACTACGTTAGCCATTCCCTCAGTATAGGCTTCTAAAGCTTTTTCGTACTCCTCCTCTATTTCTCCTCTCTCCGCATCTTCATCATAGGTCACCACGAGATTAGTCCCATGTGATGGGAGTGGGTTGTTATTGACGTTTTGTGGAGGGATTTGCAATGTCCCTGCCTTCACGTACTTGTCGATGACTCATCTCAGTGTGAAACAACTCTCTTTTGGATGTTGGATCCTCCGATGAACCTGGCGGATCTTCCTTCGTTTCCACATCGAGTTCCCCAACGAGAATGTCTTTTAGTTCGTAGACCGTTCCGCCTTGGACTATTACGTTGTAACAGCTGACAGCCTCCTCTACTATACAAGGCAATGGTGGTGGGTCCTCCCTGTTTCTTCCAAACTTCCTCTTATTGTCCTTCTTCGGTGCCTTACCCCCATTTGCCCCCTCAGTGTACCCTACCCGTGGGGGCTGAGACCTTCCTCCCACAGGTTGTGTCGGCTATCTGAACATTATGGGCACCACCACCAGGTTTGGTCTTAAAACCAATGAGATATTCCTTATCGCTTTTAGGAACGCTAAAAAAGTTCCTTCGCGCGTCTCGTTAATAAGGTGGAAGATGTACTCAGGAAGCAACCCTTTCGCACAGATCTGTAATAGTTTAGACTCTTTGGCCTCCTCTCTTACGTCGAGGGACCTTTACCTGAACCTTCGAATGTAGGCCACCACGTCTTCCCCTGGTCGTTGCTTCTCCCTCCCCAGTTGGGTCAAAGTAAACTCATCCTCTGCCAGAAAGAATTTCTGGACAAACAATACGTGCATCTCCTCCCACGTAGAAAAACTCTTAGGAGATAAGTGAGAATACCAGGTATATGTTTTGACGGTTAAAGATTTAGAGAACTCCCTCAACTTGAGCTTCATATTATTACAATGCGCCCCCAAGTATTCAACAAAGCGCTTAATATGCTCCTTTGGATTTTCACCTTTTCCTGTGTATTTTTCAAAGATGGGGGGGATATAATCCTTCGGGTAAGGTTCGTCATTGTATTCCTGGGGGTAGGGTGTCCGAAAGTCGTCATAGACTAAAGCTACCTCGCCTACATATTGCGAGGAAGCTTACATGAACTTCAACATCTCCTTCTGCATTTCCTTCCTCATTTCCTCCATGGGTGATGCTGCTGGAGCAACAACCAAAGGGACAATAGGCTGAGTGCCCATTGCAGCTCGAGCAATCGTTACAGTTGGGGTTGTTGATACCCCGGAGACCCCCACTAATGGATTCACAACGGAGGGTATACTTGTTGGGATTGTTCTCCTTACGCCTGTACCTGGTGGGGCCGTTAGGGCTTCCCCTGGTGTTACGAAGGAGTTTGCCTCAAATCCTCCTAAAACTGTTGAAGCTACCGGAGTTTGCAAGAACTCGTAAAACTTACTCATGAGGAGTGCCACTTGAGTGGGTCCCAACCCTGCACTCGTTGAAACTTGTGTCACCCCTAGAACGCCTGTCGTCGCCTGAACTGGAGGAATCTCCACTCGAGGAGCCCCATCCCTTAGTGCCTCCATTTCTCTCGTGGCTTGTTCTTCATTGTGTTGGATGTCATCGAAGTTGAGCCTTTGATTCACATTATCCTACACCATAATCCTTGCTTAGAAGAATTCCTCCCCAGCTGAGTCACCAAATGTAAGAGGGTAGTTTAGATAAGATGGAGGCGTAACCCCTTTTGAGTATAGTAATGATAAGTTAAATAGCAACACTAGTGATTAACCACAGGACATAAAAACACGACTCAATGAAGATAGACTCAGTTTAAACTCACAAATCTTTCGTGTATAACTCAAAAGGTAGCAATGAACTTAGAAGTAACTTAGCTAGAGGGAGAGATGAGTAAGCACCCTAGATACACCTTGGTAGGCAGCCAAACACACCAACCACCCTTAAGAATCTATGTCAAGTATTAAAAGTTTCATAATAAATGACAATGGTGAGTGAGTAAAACCCTCTGGTTTTGTAATAACTCTCTCTGGTGTATATTATCTCTAGTAATAACTTCTGAACTCTCAAAAAGATCATCCTCTCCTCAAAGGTGGTTGGGGTCCTTAAATAACCCCCCACACCACCCCCGAGGCAACTCAGTCATCAATGCCTGTGAAAGAACTCCCTCATACTTTATGTCACCAACATTAAATACCTGATGCACTAGTTATCTCCACGTCATAAACATTAAATGCCAAGACATGCCTTTTGCCTAACCACTGTGTGTGAGGGGGCAGTTGTCACAGAGGTGGCTCACCAACTGTCTGACAGCCCCAAATAACACGGTGGTTAACGCAAGTGCAGACTTGACATTGTCTTGCTGGTTAATGACATCAGATAGAGTGGATGTGACATTAAGTAGAGGGTTGTTTGGGTCACAACTCAACGCCCAATGGAACTCTAAGCTGCTTCGCCCGAGGTTCCACGGTAAGGGTCCTTCGGTGTTTTACTAGGTGTATCTAAGATGGTCAGGACAAGCCCCAATGGTGCCTCACTTCTCAATCCTCCAAACCAAGTCCCTCTAAAGTTCCCACGACGAGGTCATTCGATAAAGCATGAAAGCTGTCTCAGGCCCTGCCAAGCCTGGTCTCTCGCGAGTACCATTTGACCTCACACTAAAACTCATTACTATTCTCGTTACACAATTACAACCGTTATAGCTTAGTCGATATAAACAAAGATACAATATGACTAACACGACAAGCTAAAGTATGAGTTGCCACGCTAAGCTGCCTCGCTGAGTTGCCACGCTGAGCTGCCTCGGTTTCTCAATCCCAAACACTGTTGATAATTGGGGAATTATCCTTAATCCCAGGATTACCTTCAAGCACCCTCTACAGATGCAATTAATGGACAAGATTGTTAAGATGGATAAAGTTTTGATAACAAAAACTCAATAGCTCATAAAGTATATATCAAGTTTATAAAGTTATATATATAGCCCAAGTGGGAGACTGTCAGAGTAAAATTTAATATATGGACTTATATATGAAATAAATATTAATTATAGGCTATCAAATAAAGTTAGGCCAATTAAAGTTATATATTTAAGTTTTGGGGCCTTAATAGTGTATTATTAAAGTGTGGGTTTTATTGTGTATAGACAAGCGTAATTTTTATTTTATGATTGGTTTAAATAGAAATATACAAAATATGAAAAGACACGATTGTCTTATAAATAGGGGTCATGGTCCCCAGATCCCACAACTCTCTTCTTCTGATTCCCATTGTCAGAGAGAAATTCAGGCATAAAATAAACGCGTTGATCTGAAAGATCATAAGACCTCAGACTCGGATATTTTACTTTTCTCGTTATGGATTTAGGTACGCTTTTGCAAATTCAATATTTTTATTTCTTGATAATTCAATATGAATGTTCGTGTTTGTGTAATGGTTTTCACAAAATGAAAATTATTCCAACAAATATACCTAACAAACAACGTCTTAAATTTTGTTATTTTTAAACGTTTTTCCTATCATTTGTGTCGATAGTAAAAGATTACTCGATAATGTATTAGTCAAATTGTCTTTGATCACGTCATATGAAAATATTAAATAATTTATTTTGGATGAAATATTATTTGAGATTTTTATATCTTAAGTCTCACTTAATATAAGAATAAAGATACACCATCATAAAAATATTATTAATATTTGGATAACACATTATTGAGATTGAGTCCTTCTCGGCTGATTCATGATTTCGATACATTTAGTGCGACACACTGATGTGTCGCATTATGAAATTCTTTGTCCCGTATTTGGATAACACACTGATTGACTCGTATAAGAATGCAACCATTATGAAATTCTGATACAAATCATGCGAGTGTGATATGGTTGCTGCCACGTAACCAACAAAACCCCCCAAGCCTTTCTTTCCATTTCCATTTCCATTCCCAAAAGCCACAACCATTTCACCCCAAAACTGTTCATTTTCATTCCCACTTAAAAACTCAATACCGACGTCCAAATTACTTTTTTCCTATAAATTTATTCTTTTCCCAAAATACTTTTTTCAAATTAAAAAAATATCTGAATCAATTAAAAGAAATCATTTTGAGTTAATTTTTTATGAATGGCAAATGTTTAAATACTGTACAAAAAAACAACTCAACTCAAAAATAATTTTTTACTATTTAAAAAAAATAGTCGGCATCAACGATACCAACCACGTATACATATCGGGGATCTACATCCATAAGGCAATAACCAATATCGATGCGACACGTCACTGTGTCGCAAATCTGTGTCGGCCTTGTATTATTGTTTTTTTAAATACCAGGCACAAAAAACTCAACTTAAAAATATTTTTTTATTACTTAAAGAAAATGGTCCATATCAACGATATGTATAGGTTGTCAAATTGCTTATACATACCGTTGGCGCGGACAATTTTTTTTTAAATACCACACAAAAAGACAAAATTGAAAAATAATCTTTTTACTATTTTAGAAAATACGGTCCGTGCCAGCACTGTGTAAAGGTTGTCGAACCGACTATACATATCGTTGGCGTAGACCATTTTTTTAGGGGCTTTGTAATTTAGGACCTATTATAATATATATTCTGGAAATAGGACAACAAACGTTTTATTTATAATTTTAGTCCCTATTTTGGAATAAAGCCGCTGATACGGACTCATATTCATAAAACGTCAAGCAATTACAACATGCCACGTCAGCTGATAATTTGAAAATATGGACTAAAAATAAAAACTAAATGTTTGTTGTCCTATATCCATAATAAATATTATTTTAAGTCCTAAAAGTGCATAATTTATTTTTTTTAAATAATAAAAAAAATATTTTTGAGTCGATTTTTTTTTGTATGGTATTTAAACATGGGACATATACCAAATAGTTCCTCAGACATTTTTTAATACCCATTTAGTCCAAACTTTTTTATTTTGCCTCAAAAAGTCCTTTGCCACATATTTTGGAGAGGGAGTGCCGCTGACGCGGACCTCTAAAAATAGGAGGATATTGAGTGCTTGAGGGACTAAATGGGTTAAACTAAAAATATGTGTCCTTTTTAAAAAATATATATTTATAGTAGGGACTATTTAATAATTGACCCTTTAAACATCTAAGTGAAATATAAAAAAATAATTCAAAATATTTTTTTTAATTAATTAAATGTTTTTTATTTAAAAATATATTTTGGAAAAAACTGAATTTATAATGTGTTTTTACTTGAATTTGGAGTGTATTTTTTTTTAATGATACGACAGTATCACGCCATTAAATCTCAATTTTATGTAAAAAAACGCATGTAGCTATAGTATGTTTCATTAATATATGGCACCACTCTATATCGCAATTGACGAATCTGCATAGAATTATTGGAAGCTGGCTGTGAACGACTGTTAATGAAAATGGACTAGAGGTGATTAACGTTTTTTTTAAAGGCACGTCACATCATGCATCATTAAAAAACATCAACCTTATCTAGAGCTGATAAGAACATAAAACCTGCTGCGACTCACAGGGTGTGGAATTGGTTGAGTTGAAATATTTTACAAAACAGTGCATATTGTAATAATACTTATTTCTTTGTCCTGGCCTTCATAAATATCTACACGCTAGTTTAGTTTAGTTTAGTTTAATTGTTTTATAATTGAAACAAGCGACTACCTGCCCTGTCAATGTAATAAATAATGTATAATTATCTTATGACATCGTATCACGAAAGTTATTTATGCAATCACCGACGGATTTTATTTTATTTTTTTAATGTATTTTGTTGCTCTTTGTCAAAAATGATTTACAAAGCTTTTGTATTTTATTATTACACTAGTTTTTAGCCCCGCGCGATGCGCGGGCATTTTACAGTCCTTGGTATATAATGCAACACAATTAAAAAAAGGGAACATATGTATTTCAACTTTAAACTATCAATTCTTCGTATAATAATAAAACCATTGCTGAAGGTACAATTCTAAATCAATCCCGTTACTACAAAACAACAGCTGAATCATAAATGATATCCCTCACTCTTTCTTTGATATAATTCATATGCATCTTCAACCTGGGAGGTTCACGAAACTGAACCATTATTGGCAGTTTCACATAACATGATGCAACAATTGGGTAGCTGGAGTTTAAATCTCTTAAAATAATTTTTTTATTCAACCCCAATATGAAATCTATATAGTAGAAATTTGTAGTGCGAGAAGAGAGATGAATGAAGTTTTTAACTGATTTGCTTTTGTGTCGGTGACTCGCCTCCATTTTTAAATATATATATTGGAAAAAGTATATCTTCACGAAAACTTGAAAGAGAGAAGGCAAACGCCGGTAGCACCATCTACTTTGGCGGTGGCCTCCCTCGTTATTTCATTACATTGGGTTATCTTCATGCGCCACTGTATTTCAACTTTTACACAATGCTTGAATTATCTGGAAAAAACAAAAGAACAAATCTACAAATATACATTACCATGTAATCAAATTTTGACCACGTGTCTAAAATTTCATCAAGCAGTTGATATACATCACAAAATTAAAGGAAAGTCTAACAAAATGGAGCCAAAACTTACTTAATACAATTAATGGCCCATTTTGTAAATCAATAATATAATAGAAATAAAATAAAAAGGTCCTTCAGTAATGAAAAGAAAGAAAGACAAACCATATGAGTATTATTTCTTGTTTTATGAATGCATCCATAAGAAATAATCACAACCCATTTCGATGTGGGCTACATCCACCGTCCATTACAGATTATATCCTGTTATAGATATGGGAAACTAACATTTAAAATCATACATTTGATAAATAGTAGTACAAAGAAAATAAAAGGTTATATAAACAACTGATTCATTAAAACCATGTTACAGATTAAAAATATATTAGATTTCTCATGACATTGCAATGAAATGAAGTGGATGGGCATCTTACAAAAGGATCCCACAACCCACACCAGAAAAATGGGATCTACCTCCAATTGATATATTTCCTTGATGTAGGTCAGCTTGTGAAAGAGGGGAATAATTCAATGACCAACCAAGTAGACCATCCTATAAAAATAAGGTAAAAGGTTATAGAAGCGAAAGAAACATATAAAAAGGAGCAGTAAAGAGTCAATCCAGAATGCCGCTTGAGAGTGTGATTCTTCAGATTTTGTGAATACCTCATTCAAGAATTGTTTGAAAACGACTATTTGCAGATGCAAATTAGCTCTTTGAAAATGAATTTTGGGATGTAGTTTGATGAGAAGTCTAAAATGATAATGCAAAAACTGATCAAAAGACGTAAGATTTGTCACCAAATAACACCTCAACATTATAAAACAAAAAAAGAAAAAAAAATCTTACAATCTGCAATCACAATTTCTTTACTCTCACAACATACCTCCATTAGATAGAGAGTTTGGGAAGTAGACCTGAAAAAAAAAACTATTAGATTAGAAAATATTAAAAAAGTAATCAGAAAACAATTGGGTTTGGGGTTCAAATCTCTTAAAATAATTTTTTTGTTCTACCCCAATATGAAACTATATAGCAGAATTTTGTAGTGCGAGAAGAGAGATGAATGAAAAGAGCATTGGAAAAAGTTTCCAGCTTATTTGCTTTTGTGTCGGTGACTCCTCTTCTTATTTGGAGAGCAAACAGGGGAGTATGGGCTTTTAAGGGGTTCTTTGAAATTGATTAGGGTAAATGAATGAAGACAAAAGAGCATGTATTGTATGGCAGTGACTGAGTGAGCAAATGAGCGTTAATAAGCAAATGAGCGTTAATAAAGGAGGGTTATATCAGGAGGCTTAGATCAGAGGAACTACATTTATTAGCTGACACGTGTCACAAAACTGGCTAGAACAGGTGTCAATTCTCTCTAAAGAGACACCAAAATTATATTATGTTATTAGATTTAACTAGGTGAAAACTCGCGCGATGCGCGGAATTGTCATGGGTCATTCATACAAATAAATAGATGCATAAGCAATATGAAAGTTAAGACCGTAAATTATAAAAAGCGATCACTAAAGTTGAGGAAGATTGTTATAGACGGCATAAAATAGTATTTCCTTGAATAGCCAAAAATATTATACTACGTATTTAAGATTGAGAATAACAATAGTATAAGAATTTTTCAACTGCTATATTTATTGATTCTTAACAATAAAATTAAATGTTTATAACGAAAAAAGAAAAGGAACAATTTTCGTTTACGGGGGATGTATAGACAAAATCACAAAAATCCGAAATAGAACTGAATTTTAATAGTATCATAAAAGGCATTAAAATTTTAGACCTGGTTGGTCGAGTCCAATCAATATGGAAAAATGTCTCCTTGAATCTATTCAAATCAACACAAACACAAATTAAAGAAGTTATAAAGCATTAATGGGAGTATAATGATACAAGTAAAGAAATTTGTTGACCAATGTAAACAACCTAGTAATGGAACTTGATAACACGAAATTTCAACATCAGAAAATATAAACAAAGTATAAGGTAATCACAATTATGGTTAGGCTATAAATGAAATATGAAAACTCCAAATGATTAGATTACCTCTGAGGTGTAACATAAGATCCTTAAAGAAAGTAAATGGGTCTACCCAAAAAATATGAAAACATCAACATATAAAGCAATACGTATTATATACAACTAATCGGAAAAAATAGTAGTAGTTATATCGTACTCTAAGAAAAAAAATTGGAACAAACTTTGCTTTGACATAGTAATTATACAAATAAAAATATGTATAAATATAAAGTCTCATTATATGTTCATACACAAATGAATAGGTACACACCTAAAATCACACACACAGGGAGAGAGAGAGGGATTATGTTAAGTCACCTAAATTGATTGTCTTATGATCCTTAGGCTCCTATTGTATGACATGTTTGTGCTGCTTCATACCAGTTTATAAATGAAGCCCTGTTTAACACACAGTAAATTTTGGCCTCCAACAACCATCCTCAATATTATGTGTGTTCCATTTGTCTGTATGAACCTTGATAATTAGGAGGGTCCCAAAGGGATGGGACGGAATTTTTGACAGAGAAATGATATGAAAGAGAAAAGATAAAATAGTCTTAAAATATAGAGTGTTACATGGACACTCTTAATGAGGAGGAGTCATAAATGCTTGTATAGCATTTTATAGTAGTATAGAGATTGATATAAATGTCTTAAAAATAAGGATTCTTAAATATACCCATTAAATTATGCATCACATCTCATCATATTTGAATGTGTAATTGCAAGACAGTTTCTAAGGGCATCACACTCATTGTTATAAAATAACACAAAATAAAAAATATATATTTTGGCTAAGGGTCATCACATTGTATATATATTTTTTTCACAATTATTACAATAAAAAAACTTATACATTATCGCTCTCCACACATCACTCTCAAAATCCTACATTTTGTCTTCTTCACCAAAACTCAAGACAACTTTGTGTCCATTAATCCAACCTTCCTTCTATCAATCATCTTCAATATTATTAAAGTTTTCTTCCAATGATACCCACAAACTTATTAAATTTCTTGTTTCCCAACACACTAACCATTTTCAACTACATTATTAAACTAGGGTTTTATTGGTAAATACACAATACCAATGGATAATTCAACCAAAGACAATGACAACGCATTCAAAGCAAATGAAAACTCCACAAATGACATTTATGAGGTAAACTTTGGGTCCCATTATATATATTTGTATATTCTAAGGGATTAAATAAATAAAAAAATTCAAAAATCGTGCGACCACTGTTCAGTTATTCGGGATCGGGGCCCCGAAATGAAGTCCCAATTTCGGGATAACCATCCCAAACCAAACTTATATTTTTTTTCTGAAGTAGGTCAATTCGGTATAATCATCCCGGTTGTCCTTATATTATTCGGTATATATATGCCGAATCATTGAGCTTACTTCGCGATATTTACCCTAAATAAACCTATAATGACTTGGGATAGTTACACCGAAAAAATCTAATAATTTCGGAAGATTCATCCCGAATGGAATTGGAATACAATTAAGTCATTTAGGCCCAAGCATTCAAGTAATTCAACACTTATATTGATCCGCACATACAAAAATCAGCTCATAATATTTTTGTTTATGCAGGATCCCTTCTTGGATTTCAACTCCGTATTATTTGACGATGCGTTAGCAAATATGGAGATACCCAACGGGGATGATGCTTCTTTAGAAATTGATGTTAGTATTACATTTTTTACAGATAAGGTGTTTTCCACACGGCAAGATTTAGTTGATCGGTGACGCGACCACAAATGTGTCCTAGTGTGCGTGCTATTTAGGCTCAAATGCAAGCCTGTCGCTCAAGTAATAATCCCGGTAAGTCGGGGTCAAATCCTCAGGGAAATAGGACGAGAGAATCGTAACGATGTATGGAAAGACGAAGAACACTAACTTGACCCTAAAAGAAACGAAAAGGTGACTTGAATGGGAGATTTACTACAACTAAATGCGTATTTAAATCTAGGATTGACTAAGCTATGCCTAAATGAAATGCAAAAGAGCTAATCGACCTAAGATGGATGACAGATTATTAACAAAATTAACTGCAAATGAGAACGAGAGGTTGGGTTACAATCCCCCTCACCTTAGTAATTCACCCTATAGGATACTAGATTTCGGAATTAGAATTTACAAGGAACCTGGTCTTTATTAATCCTAAGCATTCTGTATATGAAGGATCGTAGCCCGCATCATACGAAATCAAAGGTAAGAACAAAGAAGTGTCCCATTAACTACACGCGCGTCGCACTCTTAAGCATCCCGGTTATCGAGGGCAAGCGAGATCAAAAGTCCTACGACTGGTGTGATAGTTATGCAACACGATTCCTTAGAAAAATATATTCAAAAATCTATTTTCATTATGATGAATCACATCGGGTGGGGTTCATGCACCCTAACCCTAAAGCATTTTGCCAGATATGGCTAGGTGAAGAAAAACAATAATTCTAAAACTAACAAGATTCATGATTTCCATAAAAGAGATGAACAATAACAATTGGTAATTTTTGAAAGTGCAATTGGGATTGGAAGAATTAAATAACTAAATTAAAGCAATGAAATGAAATTACTTGCATTCAATAAATCTGGAAATCAAATCTGAACCTTGCAATCAATCTTCAAAACTAGGGTTTTTAACTAGGTCAGAGAGCTTTCTCTCTCTAAAACTAAACTAAACTAAAAATTATTTAAATTCGAACTCCCTTGTCTAACAATAACTAGAAGTTAAATACATCACGAAGAATCCAGAGTTGTAGCTGAATCAAACTCTAAAATCGAAACAAGAAAATCAAGTTTATCTTCGACTGACCGGTCCGGGCATTCAGTAGCATATTAATCCACATTCAAATCCGGATCGGTCCCTTTTTTCTGGGAAATAGGATCGGTCCACTATGCAAAATTTTCCAGTGGGTGATAGGACTTTGAACCGGTCCTTTATTCTGGAAAATAGGATCGGTCCGCTAAGGGAATTTTTCCAGTGAGTTGTAAGGGACCGGATCGGTCCTTTTCTTTGGGAAATAGGATCGGGCGGACTTCAACTTCCATTTTCTCTTCAATTTCTCTCCATTATCTCCTCATTTTCTTTTATCTTCAGAACCTCGTAACTTCTGCTCCGGAACTCGAATTTGGACGTTGTTTCTTCCTACGCACTCGTTGACTCGAGATCTTCAACTTTCACTTTAGGTTCTCGTCCAGATTCCAGATGAAAATTATGCTTTTGCCCTTTTGACTTTTCTCCCTTGATTCATTCTTTTTCTTTGTCTTTTTCCTTTCTTCACTTAGCAATAAATACCTGTAAATATCATGAAAAAGGCACAAAACTCGAGATACTACGTAGAAAGGTAAGTAGCATATAAATGAGATAAATCAAGATGAATTACATTGTCCGAGGCTATACAAATCCCTAAATTAAGGGGTAAATTCGAAAGAATTTACACCTAATCAATTGGGCTCAAGAGCAAGCCGGGTCGGTTAAAACAATGATAGTCATCACGAAGTCTGATGCACATTATGCAACGCGTAAAGGACATCTACACATTGATTATGAGAGGGGAAGGGAGTATCGTGATCATCACGTGAAGAATGTTGGGAATGAAGGTAGTGGCTAAGAGAAAAATGGGAGGAAGAGGGACACGGCCACTCGGAAGTGTAACTGTCCATTTTTGTTAAAGGGGATTTCGATTGACAATGGACAATGGATGTTGTCTGTCGTTAGCGGTGTTCACAATCACCCATTACCAGAAACGTTGGTTGGACACGCATATGCGGGTCGGCTTACTTCGATGGAAAAAAAATTATTGAAGATATTTCCTTGAGCGGTGTAAAGTCGGCCACCATTCTAACGGCGATTAAAAGTCGTAATGTTAGTAATGTTTCAACCATAAAAATAATTTACAATGCCAAGGGGAAGTTGAGGATCTCAGAACGAGAGGGTAGAACGGAGATGCAATAGTTAATGAAGTTACTTGGGGATAAACATTACGTGTATTGGCATAGAAAAAATGAGTCTACCATGGAGGTGGAAGACATTTTTTGGGTGCATCCAAACTCAATCCAACTAGCCAACTATTTTTCGTCTGTTGTCATTGTTGACTGCACATACAAGACTAATAGATACAAGATTCCTTTGTTCGAGATGGTTGGAATAACGTCGTGAGGTAGGACTTTCAATATTTCCTTTGCCTTTTTAGCAACGGATAATGTGGAGAACTATCGATGGGCATTGGAACATTTAAAATCCCTATTCAACCCATTTGCATGTCCTAGAGTTTTCATCACAGATCGGGAGTATGCGTGCATGAACGCATTATGGGTTGTGTTCCCCGAGGCGAGAACAATGGTTTGCACCTTCCATGTTCATCGCAATGTGGATCTCCATTCTAGGAAAGAGATCAATGATGAGGATACATTGAAGAAGTTCATGAGGGATTGGATGCATTCAGTTGAGTCCCCCATCGAGAATGATTTTAATGAAGAGTGGATGTTATTTCACTGTGATTGGTTTGCATTCCCGAACATGCTTCAGTACATAGAGTGTACATGGTACAATCTAAGGGAGAGCTTCATTCATGCGTGCACAAATATGGTTAGGCACCGGGTCAATTGAACTACTAACTGTTGTGAAGGAGCACATGGTAAGTTGAAGAGGTACTTGGAGAGTTCTCAACTTCTTTTTTACAAGGTTTTTGCTGGCATGCACAACTACATTGACTTGCAAATGACAGATATCATGAGGGAGTTTGAGGTTTATTTACAAAAATTAAAGAACTCCCACAATATTACTATTTTGCGAGAGTTCATAGGCCGGGTTTCTCATTATGCCATTGACCTAATTCTTGAGGAGATGAAGACTTGTGATACCGTTGGCATAGATGTTAAATCGCACCTACACTTGAAACGCAACATCTCTGATCTACCGTGCGCTCATGAATTAGTCATCTACTGGATGGAGGGTAGGGTAATACTATGGGGGGATGTTGATGCACATTGGTGCAAATTGACAATGGTGCCCGAATTAGCGAAGTACCAAATAGTTGACTACAAGTTGGAAATGATACTTTTTAAACAACGGTGGGAATGGTCAACTATCGATGAGAAAAGGGCCATGTTGAGAAAACTGAAGGACAACGGGTGTCCCACAACCTCTAGGTTATTTGAGTCTTGCGTGCTAAAGCATTGCAAGGGTCGCCTGAGAGGTCGAAAACAAACTGCTAAAGAGCAAAAGCATGAGAAGGTAACTAAAATGGATCCCTCGGCCTTCGAATTGCTAGGAAATTAAAAGTAAAGGAACACTCCGCGATTCAAAGGCTTAAGAAGAAAATTGATTTTACAGAGTTCACCCGCCCAGCCCCACAGTGCCCGAACTACTCCCCCGCATATAAATAATATATCAATGAGATATTGGTCTTTTATAAAGATTGCATAGAAGATATCATTGAGGTTGAAGTTGACAGAAATTATGGGTTTAGATGCGTTGTTAAATGCCTCATATATGGGCTTGATGGATGGAGACAAGTGAGATCGAACTTAATTGAAGAAGTCACAGCAAATACTGAATTCTATGCACATTATTTTGGTGATTGGTTTCCAAACATTATTCTATATATGTTGGACGATCACTCAAGACCATATATGCCGAAGGCATGGATGACCATAACCGAGTGCGGCTATCTTTTGGCAGAAACTTACAAGTGCGTGTGCGTCCTCATTTCGAAAAGATAGTGTCTCACATTTCTACTAATGAGACATGAACGAACCGTGCATCCCATATTTATAGAGATTGCTCATGTATGTGGGAATAACTTTGTAGCTTTGAAGTTGGAGTACGGTTGTCCAATTCCACCGGTAGCAAGTCACTAGCATAGTAGCTCATTGCCAGAAGCAAAATTGTGGATTGATAAATATTCACAACAAGTAGCGGAGTTTCGAAAAATTTACCCAAACGATGTATCAACCAAAGATGAGCCTATCCAAATCGACTAGTCTGGTGTATGAAATGAACTTGTATGATATGATATTCAAATGAAGTTGTATGATTTTTTGAGATTAATTAATGAAGTTGTATTTTTTGATTTGTTGAGACTAATTAATGAAGTTGATTTTTTATGACATACAGGATTCTAGTAGGGATGTATATAACGAACCAAGTTTAACCATAACTGGTTCGCTATATACATCCCGAAATATGATGATTGGTTCTCTATAATGATGCCAAATGGACCTCATGATCCATTACATATAGGATTCTGGTAGGGATCTATATACCGAACCAAGTTTAACCAAAACTGGTTCGCTATATACATCCCGAAATATGATGCTTCTTTTGCTATAATGATGCCGAATGGACCTCATGATCCATTACGTATAGGATTTTGGTAGGTATGTATATACCGAACCAAGTTTAACCATAAGTAGTTCGCTATATACATCCCAAAATATGATGCTTGTTTCGCTAAAATGATGCCGATTGGACCTCATGATCCATTACATATAGGATTCTGGTAGGGACGTTTATACTGAACCAATTTTAACCATAACTGGTTCACTATATACATCCCGAAATATGATGCTTGTTTTGCTATAATGATGCCGAATGGATCTTAGTCTCTAACAAGAATGAAAGTTTCAAAATGATACATAACCAACAATTAAGGATGAAAGTTTCAAAATAATACACAACCAACAATTAGAGATGTTTATACAAAATAAGCAACAACCAACAAATTAATTCCACATTCATCAATAAATATTATCATTAAACCAAGTGTTCATACAATATATATTGCACTTTAACACAAAAATTCAAAGACATCCGGCCCATTTCTTTCTTTTACTTCTATGAGACCCCTCAACTACTTTATCTTTTCCCTTGCCTTTGGACTTTCTTTTCTTCGCCACCCACTCCTTAATGACAATAGGCATGCCTACCCGGATGGTCGCAACTAGGATATCGTAGGCTTGCACATCGCGTGCAATTAATTTGGTCGGATCAGTAGTAATTCCATCATCAATATTATTGTTCATTAAGTCCATAGTCTTACGCACCTCATCCGCCTATGGAACAGTTAATAACACCGTGGGATTAGATTAGACAAAAAATTATATATAATTACATATAATAGAGGAAGAAGTTTAGAAAAAAACTTACCAATGATGTTTGTCGTTGTTTTACGCTGCGAAACTTGGAGTTTTAGACTCTAGGATGGGACTTGGAAATGAACCAATCCATATAATTATTTCTGCAATCCCAGGGTCTAGATACGGGCACATACATAGATTTCTCAGATAAGAGGTGGTCTTGCTAGTTTTCTTGGTACCATTTTTGCATATCTAATTTAACTTTTTACTGAGCCGCCTTATCTCCCCTATCGTCCTTCAAAGGTGTAATTGGGTCACACATTATATGATTTATAGCCGTCCCATTTGTCTAAGGCATCTTTCAGGGTAATAGGGCTCCCCCACCTCAAAACAAATCATAATCCTGCTATACCGAAGCTTCATGGAAGGGATAGGCAGCCTTAGAATCTCGATAGGATTATCAAATGACCTACAAATAAACAAAACATAATTTGATGTCAGAAAATATAAAACATTACAAAAAATATTTTAATTTACTCACATCACCAACAGTCATATCATCCAATTGCTCTCGAAAATTGATTAATTTTGTAAATGAATTTTTTTTAGAGGTTGACTGCAACGACCAACGTTCGATCCTTGCCATTGTTTCATCAAACTCCATATCAACTCATTCGCCAACCCTTGTAAAATGATCATATATCCATGACTGCAAAACACACACATTACGAATTTATTAGGAAAAATCAGGAAATTGATAAACATACATAGACAAAATATGAATGCGTGTTATTAGTTACCTGTATAAAAGAGAGGCAACCACTTATTTGCCTCACACCTGAACAAGAGTCATGTCCCAATTGCCTATACACATGTGATAAGATGCCCATACCCCATGCTAGTTTCCCCACCTTCTTCAAGTCTCTAAGAACATGAAGGTATAGCACAAAAATCTTGTTCTTTGTCTTATCAGGGGAAACTGTGCACCCGATAATGTAGAGCAAGTAGGATCTGGCATAATAGTCTTTGTCTTCACTTGATGCATTGGCGTCATGCGGCCTCTCCTTGAAATTTGCAGTGATCCAGTTCAAACACACAGTTACATGTTCGCCACATACCTCCAAGGAAACTTCCCTGCTCACTCCTAACAACTCTACCACCAAGTACACAAGTGACGAGACCACTACGTCCTCCTCCTCCTCGTCCTCAACTGCGGGTTACGGGTTATACAAAGGTGATTCGACGAGAGGAACACCCAAGATGGACGATACATCATCGAGGGTGATTGTCATCTCGCTAAATGGCATATGGAATGTGTTAGTCTCTGGATGCTACCTCTCGACAAACGCAGATATAAGGGTGCAATCTAAATAATGGTGGCTAGATGAGATAAGCCCCCACCCACCCCCAACTTGGCCCTCTGAACCTTCTTTTGTACACTTGAAGAAAGATTATTGAATTGACACTCCTTGATCTACGTCAGTGTTTTATGTGCAATAACGACACCCTATCCACATACAATATAAGAAAAATATTTATTAAGGTTTATGAAAGAAATTGAAATTTTCAAACATTAATGATTTAACATTGGAGGGAAATGAAACTACCACTGATCCATTCCAAATACTGTAGGCTACATGATGCCTGAAATGTTTTAATAGGCTAAGATAGGCGAGGCCCCCGTATGTCAGAGTAGATGTGCCTTCTTCAGGCACCTTTTTCTTCTGACTATATGCTACTCCAGTCTTGTGTAAAATTCTAAACGGGTTTTTAGGCCGCTGGAGAGCAACATCCTCTAACTCGGAACCATTGTCCACTGCCTCATGACCCTCCTCGACCTCCTCCTCAACCTCAGCCTCCTCAACCACAACCTTATGCGTCTCCACCACTCGGTTATACACCTCCATCACATTCAAAATAGTCGCAGTAGAAAGAGCATGGATCTCTTCTCGACGCTTCCTCTCTGAGGTAGTTAACAACTTTCGATTCTTGCGAAAGTAAGATACTAGGTTATTCATGTTAGACCTGCATTCATTATAAACATAAGTCAATTCTTAAATGATTATAAACTTAATCATTTCATAGGGAATCATGTATCAATTCATAAGTAATCATGTATCAAATCATACGTAATCATGTATTGATTATAAACATAAGTCATAGATAATAATGTATCAATTCATAGGCAATCACGTAATGATTAAAAACATAAGTCGTTTCATAGGTAATCATGTATCATTTGATAGGTATTCATCATAAGCATAATTAACAAACATAAAAAAATAATTGATTCCATTCGGGGAAAAGGTGACGACATGTGGTGGTTAAATTCGGCATAAACATCACGAAAATTTAAAGTTAATTAGGGGTAAACGTGATGAATGAAACATATACAAACTTCTTCATAAATTCGGCATAAACATAGTGAATTAAGTCCTTCATTTCGGTATGAATGTAACTAATGGATTATGTAATTTTAAATACATTGATTCGTTGTATACATGATGAAACCTTACAACTCATTCGGTATGAATATAACAAATGAAACCCTAGGTATTAAAAAAATTAGTCGTCATGAACATATCGAATAAATGGAATTCATTCGGTATATTCATAATGAATGAAACCCTATTTCAGTTTCTTCAACCTTTTTAACAGTCCAGACGAGGTTATAATAAAAAACACAAATGCATTACAACTTTTTCAAGGGATTACGATCATAATAGTCAATAAACATTATCGTTTTCACTATATACATTCAGTTTTAATTAGATGTACAACATATGAACAACAAACCAAGGTAATTCGATGTACAACAGATGAACATCAAACCAAGCTAAGGTAATTCGATGTATAGTAGATGAACAGCAAACCAAGGTAATGAAGGTAATGAAGATGAACAGCAAACCACAATTCAAAACGAAGATGAATAGATTTGGGGAGTCAAAATGAAGATGAAGTTAATGGGTATATATATATATATATATATTTGGGTTTTCAAATGAGTAGTTATTCAATGTACCAACCTGACGTTTAATCTTTAGTTGAAGGAGAACAGATTTGAAGATGAAAAGTTTATAAGTTGAAGATGAAAGGTTTGAAGGTTTGAATGTGTAGAGAGATGGAGGGAAAGTGTGTAAATGATTATTAGAACTTTAAATATATGGTGGACCTAATGTGGTATTGTGGGTATATGAATAACAGTCCTGGACGAGTAGCCCAACTGAAGCGGCCCAAAGTCCAAGCCCTTCATATCTTAAACAACAATTCGGTTATGACTGAGTCTTCTCCCATGTTCTCGTTGAGAGGTGTTCCAGGAGAATATGGAAAACGTGGGGGATTCCAACACCCCCACTCCCTGAAAATAAACATGTATATAATAAACCCTAGGTCTGGGGCATAAGACACGCACTGTATTCTCTGTAATCGCTCCCCGGAGTATATAGAAATAATACTGACTGCACCACCGTGGACGTAGGCACTCTTACTGAACCACGTACATCTCCTGTTGTGTGATTGGCATTTTATGTTTCTTATTGTGCTTAGTGATTGCGCTTCTCATATCTATTTGTGTTGAATAATAATTGTCACCACAATTAATTGTGGGTACATGAATAATGGGCCTGGGCGAGTAGCCCAACTGAAGCGGCCCAAAGTCCAAGACCTTCATATCTTAAACATCAATTCGATTATGACTGAGTCTTCTCCCATGTTCTCATTGAGAGGTGTTCCAGGAGAAGATGGAAAACGTGGGGGAGTCCAACACCCCCACTCCCTGAAAATAAACATGTATATAATAAACCCTAGGTCTGAGGCATAAGACACGCACTGTATTCTCTATAATCGCTCCCCGGAGTATATAGAAATAATACTGACTGCACCACTGTGGATGTTGGCACTCTTGCTGAACCACGTACATCTCCTGTTGTGTGATTGGCATTTTATGTTTCTTATTGTGCTTGGTGATTGCTCTTCTCTTATCTATTTGTGTTGAATAATAATTGTCACCATAATTGGTGCCGTCTGTGGGAACGTTTATCTTCCCTGAGAAAGCCCACACCAACAAAGAAGTCTAAAATGTCTGGTCATAGTAGTAATGCTCCTCAGGCAGGAGATATCCAAGAACAACCTGCTCCTCGTAGGATCAGATCTGAAGTTCGACGTTCAGATCAGAGGGCTCGCCTAGAAAGGCCAGCCTTAGAAGAAATCCAAGGACCAGCGAGGTCCACACAAATATCCAGGTTGATTTATGTTTAAGAGGCGAGGCTCCAAGAGCAGAGGGAGTCTTCTCGCAGGCACGAAGCTGAGAATGCTCGCCTCAAAAGAAGGTTAGAAAGGATGGAGATAAAGCTTCATCGTGGCACCAGGAGATGTCCATACCGCACTCCTAGCCCTCAGGCGAGAAATTCTCGCAGCCGAGGAAGGAGCCCAAGACGCGAGTCCTAGAAAGTTGAGGGAAACGAGTCAGAGGACGACCTGCTCGAGCAACCGTGACTAGCTCGCAATCGCAAGAGCCCAACTCGTAGCAACAAAAACATAAGAAGTCTGGTCCAAAGGGAGATGGACCAACACCCTGCGCATCGCGGCACCAGATCAACTCGAGAACTCTCTAGGCGAGCTCTCAAAACTCATATGAAATCACCTTTCTCAAAGGAAATAGAAGAAGAGTAAGCCCCTAAGAAATTTGTTATTCCAAGGTTCAAGATTTATGATGGTAAAACTGATCCCATTGATCACTTCAGGTAATACAGGCAAGCCATGACCCTCTGGAACCATCGGGATGCACTGATGTGTCGAATTTTTCCCTCAAGCCTGCATGATGTGGCGCAGAAGTGGTTCGAAAGGCTCCCCCATAGGTCCATCAGAAGCTTCAAGTCCCTGGCCGAGCTCTTTATGGCCCACTTCATTACTACTCCCATCCTAAAAGGATGGATGCTTTGCTAACAATGAAAAAGATGCCTCAAGAGACCCTCCGAGACTATGCGAAGAGATACTGGGAGTTATTCAACGAGGTTGAGGACTGCTCGGAGCAAGTGGTAGTGGCTTCTTTTAAAATTGGGCTACCCAGCTCTTCCCTTATGTACCAGTCCCTAAAAAAGAAAGAGGCCATGACCATCGACAACCTGATGGCCCGCATCGAGAAATATGCCAAGGTGGAGGATGTGACCCGCCTCAGTATAGGAGAAAATGGTCAAACCAAGATCGTTGCCAAGGGCAGTGACAACACTGAGGACCAAAAGAAAGGAGGAAAGAATGGGGGCAAGAATGGCTCCAAGAACGGAGGCAGCAGCAATGTGGCAAAAGCATTTTAGGCGGTCAACACCGTCTTTAGAGAACCAATTTACAAAATTCTCACAAAAATCAAAGACGAGCCATTTATTAAGTGGCCCAGGAAGATGGGAGGAGATCCCTCAAAGAGAAACAACGCACTGAGATGCGCTTTTCATAAAGAAGGAGTACATAAGACTGAGCATTGCAAGGCTCTTAAGTCCCACCTCGAAGAGCTGGCCCAGTCCGAGCATCTAAACGAATTCATGGAAAAAAAGCAGAGAAAGTTGCTGCCCATAGAGAAGCAAGGCCTGATAACGTGCTCGAAGACGACGCCGGCCATGAGTTCACAGTAATTCATGGGACATCTGACGTAAAACAGATTCAAGGAAATTCAGCGCGAATGGAGGTAAAGAAGCTTACAGCGGTAATGCATGCTTTTCAGATCGATCCAGCAAAGACGTAATCGGAAAAGCGTCGGCGAGCAGACGACGTCAACTACAGTAAGCATATCGTGTTCACAGATGAAGATCTGGTAGGAGTGAGGACCCCACATCATGATGCTTTGATCATTACTCTCAGGATAGCTAACTTTGACGTCGATAAGTTGCTCGTCGACCAAGGAAGCTCGTCCGAGATAATGTATCTCGACCTATTCAGAAAATTAAAGTTAAGCGTCGCCGACCTAAAGGAAGCTACTGTCCCTTTAGTTAGCTTCGCTGGAAATGCACTTGGGAAAGATCGTGCTGCCAGTAAGGGTCGGAAATATCTCTAAGATGATTGAGTTTCTGGTAGTCGATATTGATTCACCATACTAGGCTATCCTCGGCAGAGGATGGCTGCACGCAATGAAGGCAGTCTCCTCGACCTACCACCAGAAGCTCAAATATGCGACCGAGCGAGGATTAATGGAGATCCATGGCGACCAAGCGATGGAGAGAAGGTTCTTCAAAGAGTCCATCCGCCCAAGACCAAAAAGGAAGGCCGACAAGCCTAGCGAGAAAGTTGAAGAACAAGAAGGTTTGACACCTTCTAAATAGCAGCTAAAGTATGGAAGACCCGGAGTAGAGGAGACCAGACTCCTCCCCTCTGAACGGATCATCGAGGACCTGGTAGAGGTTACAGCTGGAGGTAGTAACATCGATAGGGTTTTCTTGATTGGAGCTTCTCTCACAGATCAGGAACAAAAGGAGTTAACGACTCTGCTGAGAAGCAATGTAGACATTTTCGCATGGGAACCGTACGAGCTGCCTGGGATTGACCCTAGTGTGGTTTGTCATCAACTACATGTCAATCCCACCTTCAAATCGATCACGCAAAAAGCACGGCGAACTGCGCCCGAGAAGGCAAAGGCCGTGGAAAAAGAAGTTGAAAAAGTGCAGGATGCAGGATCTATTCGGGAAGTTCAATTACCTAAATGGTTATCCAACCCAGTAGTAGTCCCAAAGAATAACGAAAAATGGAGAGTCCGCATCGACTTCACTGAACTTAATAGGGCGTGCCCTAAGGACAGTTTCCCTCTCCAAAAAATCGACCAGCTAGTGGACGCCACAGCAGCCCACGAAAGGATGAGTTTTCTAGACGCATACTCGGGATATCATCAGATCCCTCTGTATGCTCCAGACCAGGACAAGACAGCATTCATCACCACCATTGGATTATACTGCTACAAGGTCATGCCCTTCGGGCTCAAAAACACAGGGGTAACCTACCAGCGACTGGTCACCAAGATGTTCAAAGATCAAATGGGAGACACCATGGAAGTTTACATTGAGGATATGCTCATCAAAAGCAGGAAGAAAGTATACCACCTCTCAGACCTATCAAGAACCTTCAAAATCCTCAGGAAGTACCGAATGAAACTTAACGCGAGCAAGTGTTCTTTCGGTGTCCAGCCAGGAAAATTTCTTAGGTACTTGGTCAGTAAGAGAGGCATCGAAGCTAATCCAGACCAGATCGATGCAGTGAATAGGGTACAACCTCCTCACACCATCCGTGACTTACAGAAGCTCACCACCATGCTCACTGCCCTGAACCGTTTTTATCTCCAAGTCTTCCGAGAAGTGAAAACCCTTATTCCAGCTCCTAAAGGGAAACAAAATGGTAGAATGGAATCAAGATTGCTCGCGGGCATTGGACGAGCTCAAGGCTTACTTTAGATCCCCACCACTGGTCGTCATACCACAGGAAGCATATTCCTTATACCTATACCTCGTCGTCTCCAACCACACTATCAGTTCTGCATTGATGTGCGTAAAAATAGGAATCTAGCACCCCGTTTATTATACGAGAAAATCCTTACTAGAAGTCGAGCAGCGGTACCTACCACTGGAGAAGCTCGCCTTTGCACTTGTAGTTGCCTCGAGGAAGTTAAAGCACTACTTTGAAGCTCACACTATCATCGTCCTTACATCGCACCCCCTTAAAGAAATCCTGAGGAAAGCAGATTTATCGGGCAGACTATCTAAATGGTCAGTCGAGCTCGGGCGATTTGACATCCAATTTCAAATAAGGAACATAATCAAAGGGCAAATTCTTACCCACTTCATAGCAGAATTCACAGGCGAGCAGCCTCTCGACCAACTTCAACCCGAGAAGCAAGGAAAGAATCACACGACAAGGGAAATCTGGAAATTGTTTGTTATTGGAGCCTCCAATTCAAAGGGGGCAGGAGTAGGCATCGTGCTTATCACTCTGAAAAATGCAATCCTCGAGCAGGGAATTAGGCTTGGATTTGAAACCTACAATAATGAAGCAGAATATGAGGCCCTGATAGCCGGCCTCCAGAAGGCAGATGCTTTGCGACTCACAATTAGTCTCCAATCAGATAAGCAGAGACTACAATGCAAAAGATGAAAGGATGGCAGCCTACAATGCAGAAGAAGTCAATGTCCAGTAGTTTCCCAGAGGACAGACCATTCATGTTGATGCCCTAGCAGCCCTAAGCTCAGCAATTGATTCCGACTTAAAAAGAAGAATCCCCATCTATTTCCTCACTCATCCGAGCATTAACCGTAACAGCAAGCCACCAAGCATGGAGCAGGTGCTCCAAATCGAGTTAGCACCCAGCTGTATGGACCTGCTAAGGGACTATTTGAAGGATGACACACTTCCAGATGATAAGAAAAATGCTCACAAGATAAGAGTTAAAGTTGCTCACTTTCACTTATCTCCTGAGGGTAAGCTATATAAGAGATCGTTTTTCGGGCCCTACCTTCAATGTGTGCACCCGAGGGATGTCGATGAAATCCTACGTGAACTCCACGAGGGAATCTATGGAGGCCATATTAGTGGAAGGTCATTGGCTTTCCGAGCAATAAAGGAAGGTTATTGGTGGCCACATGTGCAAAGAGACTCTGTAATGTATGTTCGTAAATGCGAGAAATGCCAACTTCACGCTACCATGGGCCATCAACCCGCCAGTGACCTAAAATCCCTTTCCAGCCCATGGCCATTCTCCCAATGGGTAATGGACATCGTAGGACCTCTTCCTACCACTATCGACAATCGCAAGTATCTTTTGGTCGCAACAGACTACTTCACCAAATGGATAGAAGCAGAGCCACTGGCGAACATCCAAGATGCGGATATGATAAGATTCATATGGAAAAATATAATCACCCATTTTGGGATCCCTAGGATCATCATCACTGACAATGGAACGCATTTCAAGAGCAGTTCCTTTTAGAATTTCTGCAAAGACCACGGGATCAGACACCATTTCATCTCGGTGGCCTATCCTCAGAGTAATAGCCAAGCCGAGGCTTCCAACAAAACAATGATCGATGGGCTAAAGAAACGATTAGAACGAGCCAAAGGCGCATGGGTAAATGAACTACCGCATATTCTGTGGGCCTATCGTACTACCCCACGTCGAGCAACGGGGGAAAACCCATTCTCACTAACAAATGGAATGGAATCAGTCATCCCATTGGAAGCAAGCTTACCCACTATGAGGTCCACCCTCGTCGACCAAGGCCAGAATGATGCAGCATTGCTCGCTGAACTTGACCTAGCTGACGAACGCCGAGAGCTTGCCCTAGTAAAACTAGCGAGCTATCAGTAACAGCTCGCAAAGCACTATAACAAGAAGGTCAATCCAAGGGCATTCTGAGTTGGGGACTATATCCTAAGTAAAGCCCTTGACACCGCAGTAAGACCATCGGACAACAAGTTAGGGCCAAACTGGGAAGGACAATTTAAGATAAAAAGAGACGATCTGCAAGGAGCCTATCACTTAGAAACGCTGGAGGGCCGAGAGATACCTCGAGCATGGAATGCTGCTAATCTTAAGAAATTATATTTCTAAATTCTTCTTTTTCATTATACTTATGAGAATGGAAACTCATTTCCTTATCATTAATAAAAGTTATTTTGCATTTGCATTCTATGAAGTGTCAGTTAACTAGTACATGAACTTCATAACTCACGTACCCTTTCCAAGTGATAGGCACATTAATCATTAAGCTATAGTAGGGAAATCACCCTCCTCGAGTTTTCATTATGAAACACGAAAAACCTCTTAGCATTGCCCTTGGCAATATATGAAGCCCTACAGGAGATCCTTAGGCAATACGGCCAATTCAAAATTGGCTGCCAAACAATGTTTGGTTAGTAAAATCCTGATCGAATAAAGCATCCAACACTAGGTGTATCCTCTCCAATTGCCCCACTTAGGGCTAAGGAAGTGTGACGACACAACCTAAAAGGTAAAGTGAGGGGAAAATGGTATCTTATAAGCATACTGGACTGGAAGGATACTTACTCGACAATACAAATCTAGTCGGCCAAGAGAGGCCCAAGGTTATTAAGCAAAATCTAAGAAGGATGGAAAATATAAAACACTTTTTGAGTCGTCAAATTCGCCTAGAACATAAACTTTATATTACTTCATCACATTTACAAAAAATACAACCCATGTTTAGTCGGCAAGTTCGTCCAAAACATCTACATTACATTACTTCATTATAAAATATACAAAGCTACTACTGGCAAAATCTTAATGAGGATGAGGCCTCTGAGAAAGATAATCAGCCACTTGGGTTCTTCAACCTTCATCAGGATAGGGAACTAGCTCCTCCTCGACTTCATTCACATCCGACTCTAATAGTTTCCAAGGGATATCATTAATAGGGATCCACTGATCATCTCTCCGTAAGGGATTAGGGAGTAGAGTAGAAGGAGAAATCTCATGACGATACCAGAGCATCGAGTTCTTTGGGACGTGCAGCTCCCTCAAAGAACTCAAACATCCCCTGATGAAGGCGAGCTCTTCAAACTCTGTTACCCTCTTTGGAGCATCCAGCCAACCTTGATCATAACCATCGGCCCATACACGCCGAGGTCCTCTCTTAAACAGATGCCTTAGCCGAGTGACGTCCCTTTGAAGACCAGCAACAATCACATACGCTCGTTAGACATCACCTTGGAGCTCTTACATTTCCCTAGCTGAACTTCTTGATCGAGTACCAGCTCGCAGAACAGTCAGAGGAGTAGGGCCTCGCAACACCGGAGGAACATCGCTCTGTCCAGTTCCATCTCGCGACGAGGAGGAACCTCGTAATACTACAGGAGCAATGCTCGGTGCATGCTCCCTAAGACGCAAGAACTCTCTCTTTAAAGCCTCATTCTCTTGTTGAAGAACTTCCCCAACCTGGTTGATCTCAGAAGCATCCAGAAGCTTTGCTCTCAGAGTATTCACCTCCTCTTAGACTAAGGCACCAACTTCCTCCATCTCTTGGAGCCTGTCCTTTAGTTTAGCAATGAGCTCAGTTTGCTATATAAAATGCTTATTCCTCAGTCGCAGTAATTTGCAAATCCTCACAAAGGTATGACAAACTTCAGGGCTTACATCGGGACCCAGCATTCTTCCCAATTAAGAAGTGGCTGGTATATAATCATCAACATCAATCAACTACAAGCAATAAAAGAGCAATGAAAAATAGAATTATTCAGTACACTAAAGGGAAAAGTCTTCTCATTTCATTGATACAAAAAGGATCAGAATACATTGAAGGGTCAGAAGGAAAATTACAAACAGAAAGTACAAAGAGCAACCCTAAGGGTAAAATTAGCTAGCAACCTCAGGCTGCTCAGAAGATGCTGGCTTCTTCCCCTTTTCAGTAGCAGTAGAAGCACCTCCCTTAGGAGGGATAACCTCTGTCGCCTGAGTAGGAGGAGCATCAACAAGAACTATCTGGGAGGCAGGATCAACTCCTTCAGTAATTTGGGGAAGGACTTCATCCACAATTGGCTTTGGACCTGGGTCGTGCTCGTTGAACAAAAGAGAGGTAACATAGACACCAGCAACTATGAGGGCCTTGTTCTAGCCTTTCTTGAAGTTCAAACGGCTGATGTAGCCTATCTGAACCTCGGTGTCCTCGTATGCAGCAACCCACCCAGAGTTATATGAGTCCTCCTTGATGGTGGCTGCCTGAGACTCTTTCTCCTTGAGCTGCTCGGTCATCACCTTGTTCTCCTCTATAATAGATAACTTGCTCAAGCAGACCAGGTCATAGGCTCGCCTTAGCTCATTCAGATCTTTAATTACCGCATCCCTCTCTTGGTTGGAATTAGCAAGGGCCAGGTCAGAAGAAGCTCGGGCAGCATCATCAGTCTTTAGACTAGCCTCCAGTTGTGTGCCCCTCACTTTCAAGGTAGCATTATGCTGCTCCAACTCGCCGTTCCTGCTCACTAGCTCATCGCGAGAGCGATAGAGCACCGCGAAGTCAGTCACAAACTGCAAATAAAATAAGACATTAAGAGAAGGAAACAGTTGAAATTTATTAAAGCATTAGAGAAAGGAAAGGGTCTTACTAAGGCTAGCCTCTGACTAGTTTGCAGAACCAATTGATCAGACCCCATCGCCCTTTGGCGATCTGCAGGAAGAATTGCCCTCTCGAGCAGCGCAGGGGACAATTGAGGAGAAATGTCAACTGAGGCCCCCTCGGGCAATGCGGACACAGGAACTAAGGCTTGCCCAACCTTCATCCTTAACTCCATTTTTCTCCTCTCTTCCTCCCTCTCCTTCTCCTTCTCCATTCTCTTCTTCTCCTCCACCCTCTTCTTATCTTCTATCTTCTTTCTTTCCTCTTCCTTTTTCCTCTCTCTCTCTCTCTCTCTCATCTGTTCTTCTTCTTTCCTCTTCTTCTCATGCTCCTGAGTAGAAGACCGAGAACCAGTAGCAACTGCCCCAGTGTTGGACTTCTGCTTCTTCGTCCTCTGAGCAAGAAGCACATGGTCAACATCATCATCATCCCGGATCAAATTTTTCCTGGGAGGAACCATTTCCTCGCTAGAACTGGTGGAGGAGCTCGAAGGTTCTTGGGCCTCAGAAACCTCTTCTGAATCAGAAGAATTGTCACCACTGGAGCTCCCCTCACCAAAATTGCCTTCAGCACCGCCTATGGTATCACTCTTAGAACTGCTCTCCTCCTCGTCTAATTGAATGGGATTAGCAGTAGTCTCTTTAGCAGAATAAAATTCTGGTATACTATCCACGGGCCTCGCTATAAAGCTAGACCCAATATTTTTGTACTCGATCAAGAAAGCAGCAGACCGGGGATACTCGCCGTCAGCTAAGGGCTCCCTGATATTTCAAGCTTTGACCAACTGAGAAAGACGAACCTCGCTGAGAGTTGGTTCTAAGTTCTTCGACCTCGCTGGAGAAAAAATAAGAAGAAGTCAGAGCAATCACACATTAATAAAGAAATTGAAAGGACAGAGCAAAGACTAGCTATATACTCTTCCCCATAAAAAGGAACAGTAAACCTATCAGACCTCGACCCCTCAATCTGGGGGGAGAACTGCCAATTTCTAGCAAGAAAGCCATCTTGCCAATAGTCCTTATGGGAATCAGGTAGGTTCACTACCAATGCCCTATCAGGACTCCTGGCTTTGAGATAGAGAACACCAGAACTAGTTCGAGAAAAAGAATAACAAAAGCAGACTTCATCGAGCCCTAATTTGGTGCCATAAAGTTGATTTATTCTATGAACGCCATTGATTATCTTCCATACATTGGGTGAACACTGTGGAGGAACAATATTTAAATAACCAAATAAATGAAGAATAAATCGTTTTGAGGAGAAGTAAGCCCCCCTTGAGAAAGCAACAAGACATGAATCCAATGGGCACCTTCTATCTCTCTAACATTTCTAGGAAGGGAGGCACACTCAATCTCCACCCACTCCGGGATATTGTAAAACTTCGTAAACTCGGACAATGATTTATTGCCTATCTTTGCCATTTGTAAACCCTAAACTACCAATTCAAAGAAAGCACAAAGAAAGAGCAAAAGGGACTTACGAGATGAGATCTTGACTTGGACAATGCAATAACACAAGTCCAAACGACGAAAAGGATCGAAAGAAAGGAAAATGAAGATCTGGAGAAGAGGGAACAAATTGCTAAAACTTGCAGGAAGTTCGTAGAAGATAGAAGAACACTGAGAAGATTGAAACGGCAACTATGAAACGTTGCCCAAAAGAGGCTTTTAAATGTTGGTAATCATCGCGCACGAGACCCAAAGAAAATGCCGCCTAATTCAGTCCTCAAACTTTGGGAAGATCTGCATGATGTACAAAGGAGCCATTATAACAAATCATTTAAATTTAATGAGCCCAAAATTGTGGCCCAACAAACTTAGGGGCAATTGTGGGTACATGAATAACGGGCCTGGATGAGTAGCCCAACTGAAGGGCTTGGACGTTGGGCTACTGAGTCTTCGGTTATGACTGAGTCTTCTCCCATGTTCCCGTTAAGAGGTGTTCCAGGAGAAGATGGAAAACTTGGGGGATTCTAACACCCCCACTCCCTGAAAATAAACATGTATATAATAAACCCTAGGTCTGGGGCATAAGACACGCACTGTATTCTCTGTAATCGCTCCCCGGAGTATATAGAAATAATACTGACTGCACCACCGTGGACGTAGGCACTCTTGCTGAACCACGTACATCTCCTATTGTGTGATTGGCACTTTATGTTTCTTATTGTGCTTGGTGATTGCGCTTCTCTTATCTATTTGTGTTGAATAATAATTGTCACCACAGGTATTATGAAGTAACTATTATAATTAAGTGGTATTTTGTAGTAAAAATAAAGTTGTGGTATTTTGGGGCAAAAATTGTGGTGCCCTTAGAAACCCCCAATTGCAATTCACCAACTAAAGGCGACTGATAGAGGCACCCAATAATTTGATCTATAATATTACATTAATAAACCTCACATGCTCTTGCCGAGGACAACCACATAGCCACTGACAAAGCTGTGATGTACCTGAGGTCAAGTGCCTCACTCAGATTTTTTTTTACTTCTATAAACCTTTAGGCTCAATTTGTAATGTTTTATAACTTTAAGGTGATGGAATGTAAATAGTCAAAACTTTGTAAGTTAAAATTTTCATCCGCCAGCTAATTTCTAAAACATTTCATTCTCTCAACTCAAATGATTCTCGACTCGCTGCTCTCCCTGACTCCTTATATCCTTCAATTATAAAGTAAAATCACATTTTTTCTCTAAAAAAAGAGTTGCGCTTTGAATCGGATCTCTCTCATTCACAAGTCGTCTTAAGGTAAATTGATTTATTGTTGTTTTAGGGTTTGATATGGTTATTTTTAGGTTTTACTTTGATAATATTTTTTTTATTTAGTTCACAATATAATTTGGTTAATCTTTAGGGATTGATTTGCCTTTGATTTTGTAATTATTTAGGGTGTGTTTGACACAATTTGGTTGTTTTTTAGGGAGTTCGTAGTTGTGGTTTTGCATTGCTGCTTTGGACAAATATTTTTTTATTAGAATCGTTATTTATTGTTGTCTCTTCTCTACTAAGGTATTTTCCTTAAATTTTATATTTTTATTAAATTTGTAATTTAAATATGTGTTGAGTTACAATAAAACAAAATGATAAATGTTATTTGAATTAAAATATATGGAGTGTTTTATTTGAGTTATGATTGTCTAAAAGTGCAAATTCATAATTCTATATTTAAAATAAAATAAAAATAACCCTAAGAAAATTCACCTTGAGCCATTTCACTCCCAAGCGCCCAAAGGTGGTCGGTCATTTTGTACACAACGGTGCCCCACCCAGAATTTTTTTTAGCTCCGCCATGCCACATGGTGTAACTAGTTTATGTTCAACTTTTCATTAGGTCTTAATTCATTTCTTTCTCATTTAATACCACTCAAACTTTCACTTTCTCTAAATCGTCTTCTCCACTAATAACCTCCCACACCACCACACCACATTATCCCCACCACCCATGAACACATCCCTCTCTCTCTCTCTCTCTCTCTCTCTCACTCACACACACACACACACACACACACACACCATATTTCTCTATTATCTCTCTCTCAATCACTAACACAACACCACCCATAAAATTTTTCTTCCTCCGCTACTTCAAATGGTTTAACTTGTTTATGTTAATTTTTTCATTAGGTATCACTTCATTTCTTTCTTATCTCACACCACTCAAACTCTCACTTCCTCTCAATTCTCCACCAACGCCCTCTCCACCACTACACCACATCATCCCCACCATCCACGAGCACATCTCTCTCTCTCTCTCTCTCAGACACACACACACACACACACACCATATTTCTCTATTATCTCTCTCTCGCACCAACACAAATCCTAGTTATGACAAAGTTTACCCAAATTAATATTTTTGAAACTCAACTCATAACTAACTTGAAATAAAGTAGATATTGACATAACACTTTGAAAAATTCACATGTATGAAAACTTGAAACCTAGATCCCCCGATCCCCAAAATGATGACGGAATTCGAGTTAAAAGTCCCAAATTCGGATTGAAATTAATAATCATATTTTTGTACATACTCGTGGTCCAAGCGCCAAGTCCGGGGCAAAATTACGGAGTCTAAGACTGTGACACCGCCTAAACCTGGGTGATCAGTCCATTATTAAATTAAACATGAATCATTAATAGTTTCATTCTCATCCTCACTGTCGAAATCCAATTAATTTACAAACACCCCAATGGCTTGGCTTCAAAATTTTAATTCTTGTTATTAACATGCAAATAAATATTTCACATTCACCATTCCAAATAACAACATAATAAATACTAGAACATCTGAATAATTAATAATAACTGGAATAAACACTCCAGAGTAAAATCCAAATACAATCATCCATAAATAAACCAAATTCGATACTGGAAATAAAATGGAAGTACAATGTCCCTGTAATAATCACTAACTAGGAATGGGTGACATGCTATGTTGGGATAGATAAAAGGATAAATGGGACCCGTAAATGTGGAGGCGTCTACTACCAAGATCCTCCAACTTCCACAGCAGCTGCAACATGTCAAATGAATGAACTCCTAAGTCAGGCATTCTTGTGACTGGGCACCTAAAATGTTTTTATAAAAAAGGATATGAAACAGGTCAGAGCCCAAGTAAAACAGTTTGAAAACACTTTAGAAAGTAATTAAAATGAAGTAAAGATTACATATTATATACATGTTAGCTTCACGAGCTCTCACTTGAGATTCTCACATCTCATCTATTGTGTATGCCTAACATACTCTTCTAACCCACCTAATTATGCTACCCAGCCTAAGTAGTTCGACTTAAACCTTTTTCCCGTCAAATAGTTCACTCCGCCCACCCGTATTGCCCATACAATACGATACTATATTTCCAATTCTTTTATTTATTAAGAGTCACAAGTTTATGAATAAGTTCTCATACACTTAGAGTAATTTTGATATCACTATCTATCATATCTACTAATGCACCCGTAGTAGAATCACACACACACACACAGATATATATATTTATATATCACTATGATATTATACATATACGTATACAACATCCTTAGGTGGATACCCGCGATGCGGGCATACTCTACTATCAAGTCTTGATACATCATGTACTAAGTAAGGACATCGGTTCGGATATCAACCTCGAACCATAAATTAAATCACATATATTGGAGGCGAACATAGTTTTAAGCCTTTGGGTTACGTACATACGTAACGCACCCAAATGACTGATCACACCCTTATTCACACAAGTGGTGCTCAATCCCTAAATTCTATGTTCTGAGATGCAAGTCAATAGCCCCCTAATGGGCTCATCAGGAAAAGATTATCCACAACACGAAGACCTCCCATAATAGCAAGCAACCTAGGTATGTTTACACATAATCAATCAAGCAATAGATATTCACACCACCTATATATATATATATATATATATATATATATATATATATATATATATATATATATATATATATATATATATATATATATTCAGCATAGGTATTCACTTAACCTATAATAGATATCCCATACGTATTATGATAATTCTCAAATATTCTACGTATCATTACATTACTATAATATTTCTCATTGTCTAACCTCGAGGATTTCCCAATACTAGAAGGATTACAACCTATCCCCTAAGCCAATTCAGTAGATGCCTCACCCGTAACCTACTAGTCTAGTTCATACATTCCGTTGATTTCTCATGACACAATTTCATTCTCCAAATTAGGTTTTACTATCCAATTAAACCTTATTAACTTCAGTCCTATTCCCCTCATGTGACGAAGTCTAAATCCCAACATTGGCCTACTGGTAATTAAAGTATCTCTAATTAAATTTAAAAGTTCCTTCCAAAGATTAACCCGATTGTTTCCCATGAGTTCTAAACAAAAAGGAGAAAATAGTTTGCATCTGGGAAACTCAATCCATTTGGCCTTGGTCCGAATCGATTCGCTTGTACAGGTCTGGTCTTCTCCATTTTAACAATTACGGAATTTACCGTTTTTATTACTCCAAACCTCCATTAAACAATACCAAAATCCCAACGAAAAATACTAAACACCGTACTAACGTACATAAATGATTTCTAATGTGATTGAATCATTAAATCATCAAATAACACCTTTAAATCAAATTAATTCAACAGTAATCCCCAAAACCATAGATTATCATTTTGCTCAAGAACATCAACAAGGATCCGGATTTCTTCACATGTTTATCTTACTAATTGATTAGGTTCGTTATACATGCATAGGGGATTGAATTTAACATGATTCCTACCGAAGAACATAATTTTAATCTTCCAAATTTACACCAATTTTCATATATTCATGATAATAATCATCCTATACTAGCATGGATGCTATATATGCTCAATATTAGCAAGATAATTACTTGCCTCTATATATAGGTTTGTTTGTTCGCAGAATGGTTGTTGGGTGGTGTTCCTCTTCTTTCGATCTACCCAATGGTGGTGGTGGTGCAAGAATGGTGGGATAAGCCTAGGAACTCTTTTTCTTCCTCCTCTAGTTGCCTCTATTTGCTTTTATAACTTATAACCTTAGAAACCTTAACCTAAAAGCTGATATACAATAAGGAATTTCGTAGGTCTTTCTTTTCCAAAAATCTAAAAGATCAAAATACTCTCCCAGCATGCCGGTTTGGCCTAAAAATGCCTCGAGACCCAAACTAACCCCCCGAGTACACTTTTCTGACTATTTAGACCCTCCCAGACACATTGGCGCGCTCAAAATAACCATTTGGAGGATCCATAATTAAATTACATTTTATCCCACAAATTAAAGTAGCGATACGACTCACACACGTGTTCCGAATAAATTTATCGTAACTATCGTATTTCTCACTCGCGACAACCATAATACTTTCTTGTTAATTTATTACTCATTCACCAAGTAATTTTTTATATAAATAAATATTAACCCTTATCTTGCTAGTTAATAATATTCTAACCCAGATCCATTTCCCATTTGAATTTAATTTATTCCAATATAAAAATCATTAAAATTACGGGATGTTACATACTTCCCCCTTATAAGGGAATTTTGTTCCGATCTCTAGTACAAATAACTCTGGATATTTGTTCTGCATCTTATCCTCGCGCTCCCAGGTAGACTCGTCGGTATTATGATGCCTCCACTAAACACGTACAACTGGAACTACTTTCAACCTCAACCTCCTCTCACTATGGTCTACGATATCGGTTGGCTCCTCCTTATATGAAATGTCGGGCTGTAAATCAATATCCTCTAAAGTAATGTAAGTGTGAGTTAACTCGTCTCGAAGATATCTCCTCAACGAAGAAATGTAAAATACATCATGAATTCGGTGCAAGTGCTCTGGCAACCCGAGTCTATATGCAACTGGTCCAATCTGCTCAATGATAACGAATGGCCCTACGTACCTTGGCGTCAACTTCCCTTTCTTCCCGAACCTCATTATTCCTTTTATGGTAAATACACGTAGTAAGTCACATTACCCAAAATCTGCATTTTCATAAACAATGTAAAAAGAGTTCTAGCATTCAAAAAATAAAGTCTAATGCATATTTAGCTCTGCATTTTACTATTTAAAATTAATAGAAGCAGAATGTAGATAAATTCAGTATGGAATAAAGCTGAAAGGAAAGGAGTATTAGTGTATGGAATATAGATAAATTCAGTATGGAATAAACCTCAAACAAACTCTAATGTATAGTTAGCTTTGCATTAATGTATTCTTGCATTATTCGTACTGTTTTAGGAAAAGTAAAGGATCGAGCACGAAATCCAAAGTGAGAAACAAAATATCCAGGAGGTCGTGAGGAGTCCTAAATTTCAGGAGAGGAAACTCATATATGAGTAAGCAGTGCGCAACGCTATAATGAGGGACTTACACGTTAGGAAAGATCACCTCACTATCACCAATAACATCCTCAGAACTCATGTTAGAAGTGGTTCGATAAGCGCTCCGCTAGATCAGTAAATATTTTTGACCAATTGGTCCAATTGTTCGAGGCCAAGTTCATCACCAATAACTCTCATCCAAAAAATATTTATTCCTCACTTATTCTGAAGAATATGTCACATGAGAAACTCTCAGAGTTCACTCTTAATTTCTATTGCACCCTGACTAATTGGATAAATGAAACATCATCTTGTAAGAGACACAATACACTAAGAAAGCAATAAATATTTAGAGGCCATTTATGATACAAAAAGAGAGTCAAATACTAGTAGTTGAAAATCAATACGTCACTCACTCACTCACTCCAGTTCTTATCAGTATCTTTGGCATTGGGTTTGTCATCCTCGTCCAGAGTGATGTTGTTGACATCCTAGAGTGCATCAGTTCTAAATAGGGAAATATCAATAGCACTAGGCACCATGTGATAACCTCTGTCCCTGATATGAAGAGAGGGTCGTGTGTCATCGTAAAACCATAAAAATAGGCCCTGCTTTTCTCGATGGTCAGGGTCCCATAAGTAGCCCAGGTTGTCGTTCACGATTTCCACCAACACTCGTCAAATTTTATCATCAAATTTCACTGTTGTAGTTTAATGTGTTATAAATTTATCTCTGCCAACACAATATTATGAATTAAAAAATAGATTTAGTCTCCGCCGCACACATTAATATGTATATAGGACTATAGTTTAACAAAATAATATAAGGTTTATTTGATAACATCGACAAACAGTATTTGAATCAACGTTTTGATAACATTTGTTAGACCATCATCCCCCTAAACTCTGCATTCAAACTCATCCCAATCGAAACATAACAACATTTACACTTGGACTATAACATTTCTCCATTCATAGTCACGCCAATCAAACCACATATGAAAATAAACAAACTCAAAGAAAGAGAAACAGAGAAAAGTGACTAGAGAAATACATGCAAAGCATAATTTATAAAAAGAAATGTCTATAAATGTATGAAGTAATTCAATGTCATTCCAACCATAAAAATATAAGAAAAGAGGCATTAATCGTTCCAAAGGTATTCACATATTTCCCAATGAGTTTGGTGATTCAATAGCTAGACATAACCATGAATTTTATACAACTTTTCCAAATGAGGTTGGTCTTCAATCGTTGATTGGAAGTCTGTTGTTATATCTAACTCGTGTACTCGACTGGTCAGTCTCTTTGGTGAGTGTATAACCACCCACCAATTATGATTCTTAAGGTATCTCGAATAGAATACTTGGTTGGACTCGGAAGCGATAATTACAGGCTCATCCAATTCATTACTCAAACTCTTAATCTTGTCAAAATTCAACATCACTAAATTAAAGTCCGAACAACATCGACAACCATTAATCTTATCTTACACTCTTACCCAAACACAATAAAACACCACCTCCTTAATTATTGTATAATAAAGCTCAATTATATGTCTAATAACCCCATACCACATTGTCCAAGCATCCTTTAAATTTTTATCGCTTTTTCTTGCCCTGAATTTTGTCCACGCCTTTAGGAAAACACCATTGTCTTGTGTTACAACACTATCGTCATAGTACTTAGTTAAAAATATAAAACCGTTGACACAATACTTCTTATATGTCTTAACCTTATGATTTATCCCTTGAACTAATCGCCATAACAGTGCCTTTGATTCCGTCTCTCTTGAATTGGCCAACTGTGCAAAAGATCAAAACAGTATTGTAACACTAAAATCCAACATTATGCTCACTAAGAAATGACATGTCCAAGAACTCTTATCATATATTACAAACCTTTTCGTATAGCCATGGTATGAAAGAAATTTACTTATGTACTTTTCTCATTTTGATCCCCTTTCCTTTAGCACGAGAATTGGACTTCATTAATGCTTTATACTAACTATAAATTGTTCATGTTAGTTTCAAGTTTCAATATAAAAATATTAATACACGTGTCATATAAACATGTGACGAAACTCAAACCTATAGTATTCATGGAGTCCATCGACATTAAGATGAAATAGTTACCACCGACGTATTTGTTGAAATTGTGTTGGTTCCAACATCATAATCTTATCGTCAAGAAAAGGCCTTTCATCAGAGAACTCTTCATCTTCCTCTAAGAAGGCTTCATGAGTCCGTCGATGATTTCCCTCTAGGGGTTTTGGCATATACTCCATGCAATATCAAACCGACTCAAAAATAATATAGGACTCTGTAATCGACCCTTTAACGTATCGTTGTTTTGCTTGGTATATTTTTAAACTCCCCTATTTCTCTATTCATATGGGCGACAAAACATGAACATTACAAATTCGTTAACATTTGCGTGTTAAAATTCAATATAAGATAAGTTGTTTACCTTTAGAACGAAAACATCCACTTATCTGATATACGTCCACATATCAATGCTTCATCTGCTAGATGCACCCTAAGGTGGATGCTAATATCAAAGAATGTTGGTGGAAAATATTTTTCCAACACACACAATATGCTTACATAACCATGTATTTGGCTCTTTGGATATCCTTTCAAATTAAAACCTTTAAGCACAGTATGTTAAAGAACAAACTCAATTACTGGATAGCTTTTCGTAAATCACGGTGTTTATGGAAAGCATGTTGAAGTAAGATAGGTAGTAAATATTCTATTATGACATGATAGTCATGTGACTTCAACGAGTGCAAGATGTGTGGATTAAGAGTGACAATGTTGCTCAAGTTGGATGAAAAACTCGAAGGGAGCTTCAAGTCTTTCAAAATTTGAAAAAACTCTTTTTTCTCCTCCTTATCCAATGTAAATGGTGCTTTGGGTTTTATCTCTTTACTAGTGTGTCTGTATACTTCCATCCATTGATATATGTGCATGTTCATATTCTCCATATCCAATAGAGAATTTATTGTATCCTTTGTTTTGAGTTTAGTATGAACGATTGTGTTTATTAGATATTCTGCAACATTCTTCTCTATGTGCATCACATCAAGAACATGTCGAACTCGATGTGAAATCCAATATTCTAAATCAAACAAAATGGACCTTTTATACCATGCCTAATTAACTTCGATATTACAATTATCGATTACATCACCGACCTTTGGCTTTTTACTATGGACTTTTAGGATCTTCCCAAGAATATAATCAATGTGGGATAACTTCTCTAATAGTGCATCACCATTTAGCCGACTAGGAGGGTCTTTATATTCTGTTGTTTTGAACCCCAAATAACCTCCTTTCCTGAACGGGTGATCATTGTTGAGAAATATACGGTAGTTTGTGTAAACTATCTTTTGGTTATGCTCTAGTATGATGGACGGAGTATTATCACTGCAAATAGGACAAGCTTTATAACCATGTGTTACGCATTCAGATAAATTCCCGTATGTGGGGAAATCATGAATCCCCCGCATAAGCATAGCTCTCAACGTGAAAGACTTTTTTCTCGACATGTCATAAGTCGACACTCTTTCTTCCCATAGTATTTTCAACTCATCTACTAGTGGCTGAAGAAAAACATCAATGTCTTGACCAGGTGCCTTTGGCCCAGGTATTAACAAAGACAACATATAAAACTTTCTCTTCCCGCATAATGATGGTGAGAAATTTAATGGTGTGGTGATAATAATCCAACAACTATAACTAGAAGATTGAATACCATGTGGATTAAACCCATCAGTTGCTATTGCTAGACAAACATTGCGCTCTTCTTTAGAAAAATCTGGCCATTTCACTTTAAAATTTCTCCACTGAGATGAATCGAAAGGATGTCATTAAAAATCCCATGAACTGGTTGCTCGACTATGCCATGTCATTTCTCGTGTTGTCCATAGTATGGTGTACAATCTAACAAGTCTAGGAATTAGTGGAAAATTCCTCATTAGATTATTAGGTTATTTGAATACTCTACTCCCTTTGCACGTGGTCACTTCATATCTCGGCTTTCTATATTGATGACATTCTTCCTTATCTTCATTTTCCTTCCAATACAAAATACAATTATTGACGCATGCATAAATGAAATTTGCCTTCATCCCTAAGTCTTTCATCATACGCTTCATGTGAGGATACTTTTTTGGCAATGTGTTTCCTGTCGGGAGCCATATTTTTTGTATAGATAGAAGTGTTGTCACACTATTTCCTTACCATCCAAACCGCTTCTTTATATTATGCAATTCTACGATTGTAGAAAGAGTTATCTCAGCACCCTCATATGAATGACACATTTTCTCATTTGCTAATCTCTTGTATTCATCGTAATTTTTGTTATCTGGATACGTTTCTTCAGCAACCCCTGTTTGACCTCCTTCAGTATCCACATAAGTACCTTCATGCACTCCATAAAATGTATCAATAAGGTTCCCCATACTAAGTCCCGCATTGTTCGTGCTTTCTTCTTCAGTTATTTCTTCAACAGTTATTGTCGATGGGTGCTCTTTTAAATTTCTGAAAGACTTTTCACCATGTAAAGCCCATGTAGTATACGACTGATCTATACTGTGCCCTAGCAAATGTGTTCGAATTTTAATCACGGTAAATCACATCCTATTCTAACATTTCGAACACGGACATGGAAACACTAACAACAGTTGATCATTATTTTCAATCGCAAAGTCAATAAAATCTTCAACTCCTTATTTATACACTAATCTAAATCTGTTCTTTTTCACCCATCCATCCTTTATTTAATTGGTCGAGACATTTTGCAATGTAAAAGAGTTAAGTGATAAGAGCATATTGTATAGTAATACAATACATTCATATGGAAATAGTAAATAATTATTTGATGTTGAAGGCACATTGTGTTTTCTCAAAGTTTCAATAACACTTATATAGTTCTACCACCGAAATAATCATCACAAAACATGTATTTCGATTGAAATAAACATCTACAATCAAGATTATACATGTTAGGTAAACATATTTAAAACTATAAAGATGAAATGGTGCATTATTGTGGCAGGAGGAGGATATATAACAAGCTCATACATTAAATTTCCAATTTGATCTAACTTAAAACCCTAGCTTTGATTGCAACCTTTGATTTCAAACGTGTTATCACATTCCTCCATGATTTTGTGATTTCAACTGGATAAATATGGTTATTAATGGATGTAATTCGCCAATAACAAAACCATGAACTAAAACCTTCATTACCCAATAAAGATATACACGAATTAGCAAATAACGCACATAAAAGAATTAAAAAATAAAGTAATAAATATTTAAACATATATTAAAGAACTCCCAGAGAACAACTTCTCCATCTTTTAATATATTTTTCCTTTCTACAATCTTATATTTAAACAAAAAATTAAAAAATACAATAATAAATAT
Source organism: Sambucus nigra (assembly GCA_949130495.1). Classification (NCBI taxonomy): domain Eukaryota; kingdom Viridiplantae; phylum Streptophyta; class Magnoliopsida; order Dipsacales; family Adoxaceae; genus Sambucus; species Sambucus nigra. Next base: position 55,006,740 of record OX422217.1, on the reverse strand, counting down.
ATGGTAATGGAGACGCGATCAGAAAAAACGATTTCAGAAAAATGAGAATTCTCTGACTGCAATATTTTAGTATATGAATATGCGATCAGAAAAAGAAAAAAAATGAATGGAAAACGATTTAAGAAAAATGAGAATTATGTGACTCTCTCTAGACGCAATGAGAAATAGAATTTATACATGATGGAGATGGAGATAGAGAATGTAGTTAGATATACGAGATGGAGAACGCAGTCAGATATAGGAGATCGACGGTGGGAGGAGAACGGCGGTCAGTTATCAACGGAGTAGAATGATGGTGAAGGAGAACAGCGGTGGGAGGAGGGAAGCAAACCGCTATGGGTCAAAAGTGTCTCCCTTCTTTTAGGTGGAGTTAGGGTAAAAAAATACCTCATGATAGGACTCTCTTCAATTTGGCGCCAATTTGTTTTCCTCACACTTATTTTTAACGCATAAAAAAATTAAAAATATATATTAAAATTAAATATAAACACACTAAAACTAATTGTAACGGAAATAAGTAATTACTAACACTTAAATACCGTTAGAAATTCCTAACGCACTCTATCTGCTACTAAACCAAATATAGGTCCGTTACAAATGTTCACGTATGGTGTAGTGAATACGATACTACATTTCCAATTCTTTTAATTAGTAAGAGTCATAAGTTTATGAATTAGTTCTCTTACACTTAGAGTAATTTAGATATAGCTATCTATCTTATCTACTAATACACCCGTAGTAGAATCAATCACACGTGTATATATATATATATAAGGTATTCCTACGTGGAGACCTGCGATGCGGGCATACTCTGCTATTAAGTCTTGATACATCACCTACCAATTAAGAACATCGGTTCGGATATCACCTTGGAACCATAAATCAAATCACACATATTGGAGGCGAACATTGTTCTAAGCCTTTGGGCTATGTACATACCTAACGCACCTAAATGACCACTCGCACTCTTCTTTGCAGAAGTGGTGCTCAATCCCTAAGTTCTATGTTCTGAGGTTATAGTCAATATCCCCCCAATGGGCTCATCGTGATAAGATTTTCCATAACACGGAAACCTCCCGTGATAGCAAGCAGCCTAAGTATGTTTACACATAATTAATCACGCAATAGGTATTCTCCCCACCTATATATATAAATATATATTCAGTATAGATATTCACTTAACCTATATTATATATCCAGTACGTAGTATGATAATTCTCGAATATTCTACGTTTGATTACATTTTCCCAATACTTGAAGGATTACAAATTTTACCTTAACCCAATTCAGTAGATGCCTCACCCATACCCTACTGGTCTAGGTCATACATTCCCTTGATTGCTCTTGACACAATATCATTCTAGGAATTAGGTTTTATTACTCAATGAAACCTAATTAACTTTAGTCATATTCCCTTCATGTGACAAAGTCTAAACCCCAATATTGGCCTACTGGTAATTAAAGTATCTATAATTACATTTACAAGTTCCTTCCAAAGGTTATCTCGATCATTTCCCATGAATTCTAAATAAAAAGGGGAAAATAGTCTAAATCTGGGAAAGCGAATCGATTTAGCCTACATGTCTCGTCTTCTCCATTTTAATAGTTACGGTATTTACCATTTTTACTACTCCAAACCTCCATTACACAATACCAAACTCCCAACCAAACATACTAAAAATCATACTAATATACATAATCGATTTCTATGCGATTGAATCATCAAATCATCAAAGAACACCTTTAAATCGAATTAATTCAACATTAAGCCCCAAAACCCTAGATTATCATTTTGTTGAAAAACATCAACAAGGACCCAGATTTCTTCACAGATTTATCATACTAATTCATTACATTTATTCTTGGGCATAGGGGATTAAATCTAACATGATTCCAACCCAAGAACATAATTTTAATCTTCCAAATTTACACCATTTTTTATATATTCATGATAATTATCATCCTACACTAACATGTATGTTATATATGCTTAATATTAGCAAGATAAATACTTGTCTCTCGATGTAGGTCTGAATTTCCACAAAATGTTGGTAGGGTGGCGTTCCTCTCCTTCTGATCTTCCCAACGGTGGTGGTGGTGGTGCAAGAATGGTGGGTTAAGCCTAGGAACTCTTATTCTTCCTCCTCTAGTTGCCTCTATTTGCTTATATAACTTATAACCTTAGAAACCTTAACCTAAAAGCTGATATACAATAAGGAATTTCGTAGGTCTTTCTTTTTCAGAAATCTAAAAGACCGAAATACCCTCCCGGCATACCGGTTTGGCCTAAAAATGCCTCGAGACCGAAACTAACCCCCCCGAGTACACTTTTCTGACTATTTAGACCCTCCCAGACACATTGGCGTGCTCGAAATAACCATTTTGAGGACCCATAATTAAATTAAATTTTATCCCACAAATTTAGGTCCCGACACGACTCACACGCGTGTCTCGAATAAATTTACCGTAACTATCATACTTCTCACTCGCGACAACCATAATACTTTCTTGTTAATTTATTACTCATTCACCAAGTAATTTTCAATATAGGTAAATATTAACCCTTATCTCGCTAATTAATATTTATTCTACCCCAGATCAATTTCCCATTTTAATTTAATTTATCCTAATATAAAAATTATTAAAATTACGGGGTGTTACATACTTCCCCCTTATAATGGAATTTCGTCCCGAAATTTGGAAAAAGGAAAGAGTATCTAGTACAAATAACTCTGGATATTTGTCCCGCAACTTATCCTCGTGTTCTCAAGTAGACTCATTGGCATTATGATGCCTCCACTAAACACGTACAACTGTAACTACTTTCAACCTCAATCTCTTCTCACTATTCTCTACGATATCGGTTGGGTCCTCCTTATATGAAATGTCAGGCTGTAAATCAATATCCTCCAAAGCAATGTGAGTGTGAGTTAACTCGTCCCGAAGATATCGCCTCAGCGAAGAAATGTAAAATACATCATGAATTCGGTGCAAGTGCTCTGGCAACCCGAGTCTATATGCAACTGGTCCAATCCACTCAATGATAACGAATTGCCCTTCATACCTTGGCTCCAACTTATCTTTCTTCCCAAAGCTCATTATTCCCTTTATGGGAGATACACGTAGTAACACCTGGCACAACAAAAAAGAAGTTTCTTTTAAGACCCTATTTTTTAAGACAGAAAAAATATAGTCTTTAAAATATACTTTTTTATACGAATATCATTAATCGTCTCAAAAACTATTATTTTTATGACTGCTAATTATATCCGTCTCAAGAATGGTCACTTTTTGATATTATTAATTATATCAGTCTTATAAACTAAACCAAATAGGATGGTAAATATTTTCTGTATCAAAGATATACCAAATAATACGACTAAAAAATGGTTCCCACCACTAATTATTTTCATCTTCCGCTTTCAACACTTTAACCGAACCTCACCTCCCACCTCAAAAAAACAAAAAACAAAAATCCACTCAAATTTTCCCAATAGCCAAAATACCCAAACCGGCATTCAAGCCCACCCCCACCCCCCGCTTCTTCTCCTCTGCTGCCCCCCAGGACGTTCTTCTCCTCAGTCGTTCTCCTGGCATTCTTCTCCTCCGCCATTCTCCTACTCTCCGACCGTTTGCTCTCTCCTGGTGTTTTTTAGTTCATGATAACTTTTCATCTTTGTTCTTTTATTGAGGAAAGTCACATAGAAATTATTATTATTATTTATTTGTTTTTTATTATTTTCTTCTTCAAAATATGTTATTGTAAATAGTCAATTGGATAATGGTGACAATGGGTGATCAAAAATTATTCTTTAGACATAATTAATGACGCCATATACATAAACTGTAAATAAATAACCATATGCATAATACTTATATAAAATGTAAATAAAGAGTGAATGTTTATGTGTTGATTTTAATTTTTTTTTAGCTTTCAATGTGAGCTAATAAGCAAATATATAATAGGCTACTTATTTTATTTGATGTTATATTGCATTATGGTTCATGTTGGCTCAATGATTCTATAATAGGCTTTTATTTAATTTTGGGATTATAAGTGTTTAGTCCTACTTTTTTTAATATATGTGTGTTTAATCCCATGTCATTATTTTTTGTTTGTTGGTCCTATATTTTTACACTTGTCATTCTCTACAAAAAGGGACATATGCGGTTAGGAGAGGTTACATGGAAGTTGAGGGAAGTTTTGGACGATTATGGGACTTAAACAACTTAAAAAACACATGGGATGGGAGACTAATAAAACTTAAAAAATGGGACTAAAGCCAAAACCATTTAATTTTTAAAGAAATTCTTAAATGCATGAACCAATTATTCAAAGATCATAAAATTATTCTTCTCACAAACCATTAATGTTTCTTTTATGTATTTGATATTTGTAAAAGGATTGATTAGTTTTTTCATGTAAAGTTGTGATTGGTATATCTTATATTTTTTTAATGTATTTCTAAGAATGAAGTTAAATGATATTGGGTCTTATTACTATAAAGATAAATTCAAGGGTAAAAATGCTTTGACGTTCTACAACTACTTTGACAGCAAGTATAGAAATAAAATTAACATGTTAAAGAAGTAGTATGAGTCTCATTCCTTCTTTAATTACATATCTTTTCTCAGAAAAATTTTGTGACAATGAAAGAGTACGAGAAACAAAAGAGGAAGAGAATAGAGCAAAATTGATGGAATTGGGAATACATGAATTGTATTCGGCAATTCAAAACAAAGATAAAAATAAAAAAAAGTGGTTCAAAGAGCAAAAAAAATCGTTGTGATGATAATGTGTTTGTGCCATGTGAAGAAGAAAATGAGCATACGGATTCAAATGAGGATGAAAATGGGTATGTGCCTTGTGAGTTTTTTAATGTGTAAATGTTGAGTGATGTTAATGTTAATTAGTTGATTGTGTGAATTCTTATTTGATATTTTCCATTATCATGTGTGCATTAGTACTTCAATATTTCAAATTTCAATTGTTCGATTTAGTTATCCATAATAATACTTAAATTGATGTGATGAATTATATTCTTAGTTTTATAGCTTGTTCCCCCTTTATGTGCTAATCTCTTTTGGAATTCATGTTTGACATTATTAATATTTTTTTATCTTTTCATCATCTTGCGAAGACATTATTAATATCTTTATCTTTATATTATGAAATATAAATTTACTCATATTTTTTTAGAAATTTAAATATATGAACCATGGATAAGAGTTGGATTAATTTAAGCAATCGGTGTTAAAAAGAATATATTAATGGGATTGAAGGATTTCTTAACTATGCATATGCAAATAAAAATATCAAGACAACAAAAATCTATTTCCCTTTGTAAGAGATGCGCAAATTGAGTGTACCACGCTTGACAAACTGTGAGAGATCACCTTGAGATGCATGGTTTCGACAAGACATATAAGATTTGGATTTTTCATGGAGAAACCTTTGGTGGTGTAAATAGTGATAGAAATACTCCGCGGGATGATATGTTAGTCGATGATATACAGATAATTGTTGAACTGAGTGATGAAGATAACATGGTTACAATGGTTCAAGAAAGAAGATGTATTCCCCACATGTATCACAATATGCGTGAGGAGGAATGTAACACCGAAGATGTATTTGAATCCGACAAAGATGCTCCAGAGTACTATAAACTTATGAAAAGGTCTTAATGTGACTTCTATGAAAATTGTCCTCCTAGGGTTACCGAATTGTCATTTGTTGTACTCTTGCAATGAAGCAATTTCAAGGTTGGACAAATTATTCTCTCACGACTATATTGAAATTTTTGGGGAGGATATTTCCGCATGCTAGAATTCTCAAGACTTACTACCAAGCCAACAAGCTCAAAAAAACTTGGGATTCAAGTACGAGACATGGAATGCATGCCCAAATAATTTTATGTTGTTTCGTGCTAAAACCGATGGTCTTGAAAAGTGTGGCATATGCATATCTTCTAGATATAAAGATGAGGACTCAAGTATTGATGGTGTCCATGGTCCGAAGGTAGCCATAAAGAAAATGAGATACTTACCTTTGAAATCGAGATTATAGAAATTATTTTGGTCATCCTATTCAGCTCCTCCAATGAAATGGCATGCTGAGGAAAGAATTGATGATGGTGTAATGAGACATTCCGATGACTCTCCTTCTCAAAAAAAATTTAATAAGAAAACCCCTTCTTTTGCGAGGGAGATTCGTAATGTTAGAATTAGATTCGTTGCTGATGGATTTAATCCATTTGGTAATATGAGCATTAAGCACAGTACATGGCCAGTTATCCTCATTATTTTCAACTTACCTCTGTAGTTGTTCATGAAGCAACCTAACTTGATTTTGTCTATTCTTATATATGGACCAAAAGGAACCGGAGATAAGATCGGTGTATTTTTACAACCATTGATTGATAAGTTGATTGATCTATGAGTTGATGGTGTACGCACTTACGATGCGTTAAGTAAGGAGTTCTTGCAGTTGCATGCATCGTTCTTGTGGAACATCAATGATTTCCCCGCTTATGCCAAGTTATCGGGATGGAGCACAAAAGGTACATTTTCTTGTCCTTTCTGTAACGAATACCACAATTCAATGCGATTATATAATGGTAAGAAGTTATGTTATTGGGGTCATCGTCGATTCTTAGACTCGCACCATAGGCTTCGCAGGGAGAAGGCACCATTTGATGGGAGGGTAGAATTATATTCGGCCCCACTTAAACTTTTGGGCTTAAAAGTATTGCAACAGTTGAATTATCTTGATGTTGAATGTGAATATAAGATGGAAGATGTCTTTAGAAGGAGGGAAAGAGAGGCGTTAGAAAAAAAATAAAGAGGTAGTTCTAAAATGTAGATTTGGTTGGAAAAAAAGAGCATATTTTTAAATTGTCATACTGGACGGATAATCTTATTCACCATAATCTTAATGTCATCCATTTGAGAAAAACATCTGCGATAATATCTTGTTTACTTTGTTGGGTGCTAAAGGAAAGACAAAAGACAATTTACAGGCTCGGAAAGATCTTAAAATTTTAGGTATTAGATCAGAGCTATGTCCTCAATCACGAGGGTCAAATCTACAGCATTACCTTCCCCCAGTAGAGTACACAATAAGTAACAAAGAGAATGAGATTTTTTTTAAAGTGTCGCAGAATGTTAAAGTTCCTGCTGGATACTCTTCAAACATTTCACGGTGCGTGAACATGCAATAAAGAAATATTTCAGGATTAAAGAGCCATGATAATCATATTTTAATGTAATAATTACTTCTAATTTGCAGCCCGCAGGGTATTACCCAATTATATTGTAAAAGCCTTGATTAAATTAAGCAATTGCTTTGTGATATTGTTCTCAAGTGTAGTTACCGTAGCTGATTTTGAAATGTTTAAAGATCAGATAGCCCTTACACTTTATAGCCTTGAGAAGATACTCCCTTCGAGTTTCTTGATGTGATGGAACACTGGCCTATACATTTGTCGGATGAACTCTTAATTGTTGGTTGTGTCCTTTACCATTGGATGTATATGATTAAAAGGTACCTCCACACTTTAAAAGGCTGCATTGGTAATCGGGCTCATCCTGAGGCCTCGATTGCCAATTCTGTTATTCTTTAAGAATGCATGACTTTTTGTTCCTGTATGTGGATGTGGAAACTAAGGCTAATTGAAATGCTAGAAATGATGATTGGGGGCATATAAATGATCGTGAAATTTGGAAAAAAGTTAAATTGTATTTGATTATATAATGTATATACAAGCTCATCGGCACATTCTTACCAACACCGAGGTAGTGACTCTATTTGTTAAGTAAGTTTTATTATAAGTATTTGGTATTTTTAAAAGACACTTTTATATTTTTTGTGGAATTGACATATGACTGTTTGTTTACTTATAGAAAGGATCTCTCAAAACTTTTATCAAAGTATCCTGAAGATTCACAAAAGCATCATGTTAATCGTCTTCACAACGATGAGTCCCACAAATGGTTTAAGGATTATGTAAGAGAAAATATCATACCTAATAGTTGAATTATGAATAAGTACTATACTTTTATATTGACATTTACGTTAATATACTATAGGTTAATAAATTGGCATGTGACGGTCTGCAAGTATCCGTCAAATCAAACGCTTGTCTCTCGGTCCTCTTAAGGATGCGGTCAGATTCAACACTTATATTGTTAGCGATTTTAGATTTCAAGAAAAGAGACTTAATAGGGGAAATAATACTCAAAATAGAGGAGTTGTTATAAAAGCCAAACAAATGAGTTATTCTAGCTAGAAGCATAAAACCCCCTTTGTGGGTGATATGACATACTAGGGGAATTAAAAAACATTATTGAAGTTTAGTATCTTAATGTCATGAAGTTTGTGTTATTCAAGTGTGATTGGGTTATAAATCGCATGGGTACCAAAGTTGACGAGTTTAACTATATACTAGTGAATTTCCAAGCATTTGAAATATAAGGATGATCGAGAGTGTAACGAACCTTTCATACTAGCATCCCAAAAAGAACAAGTATTTTACGTGCAAGACCCTATCTATACAGATTGTCATGTTGTTGTTCCCATGATAACAAGAGACCAATTTGATAGGTACACGACATTTCAAGAAGCTGGAGAAGAATTGTTACTTAATGGAGATGAGCCGTTTGTCATACAGAATTTGAATGAAGATAAAAACTTATGGTGGGTGAAGGATGGAGATAGATTAATAGTTGACACTAGTGTGTTTCAAGTTAATGATCATGAAGATGTAAATGCATATGAAGACGAAGATGGAGATGAAATTTTGAGGGATAATGCTTGAGGGAGATAGAGTCCTAAACTAGTTATTTTTGTTTTTGAACTAGAGCATTTGTAGTTTGGTTTTGTATTGATGGTTATGGGTATTTTATCCTAAACTAGTCACCATTGTCATCTTTTATCCAAAACTAGTTATGGGTTTTTGAACTAAGAGTATTTATTTTATGTGTACTTCTTAATGTGTGATTTATATTGTTAATATGTGGCTTGCATCTTCTCTACTTATTTTTTATGTTATTTGGTGGGCCAGAAATTACTGATCTTTCAAAAATATTTTACCCCCAATGGTAAACTCACCCTCCTCATGGAAGTCTCACTATCATAATGATGCCATGGATACCCCATTATAAGCATAAATTATGCCTTATCCATATTAATTCTATTTTTAGACCTCATTTACCTTATATAACATCACTGTTTAATATAATTCTCAATATTAAGATGCATATGATTCATAGAAGTTATGAGGAATATGCTCAATATAGAACTCTGTTAGCACGATTAAAGTCGTTATGCTTTCGATATTATCCTTAAGGTGTAAAGAGTTTCTAGAATTTGTTTTTTACTTTTATTACGTTTTGCAATGGTGTAGTGGTATTGGCTACTCCTTCCTTTGTTTTGTTTGTTCATTTCACCAAAATCGTTGTTTTTTCACAGTAAAAAATCATAACATGTTTTGGGGTGACAGAAATTTTTTTAAAGGTCACGGATTATCACGGTCATTTTATTGTGGTCCTTCAAATAGAAGCCTCCATGTTTAGTAGGGCTAATTCTATACTTCTATCTATATAAGGCTTATGTGACACCCCGCCTAATAAGATACCGGGCGATCACTCCAATATTAAATTAAAACAGGAGTCTCATATGGATCATTCTTAGCATCACTGTCGAAAGTCCATTTAATTACTAATAACCTATTAGGCCGGTGTCAAAATTTTAACTTTACTACTCTTTATAACAACTGTAAATAAAACATCCACACAGTTTTGCGGAAATGAAACTGAAATGAAATAAAATAACTGAACACTCGGTCAAAATATACAACCATATCGAATGATGCTCTAAAAGAATAAATAAATGCAGTTGGACCATTGTCCCGAATGTTTATATAATACCTCCTATCTAGATTACAAGAATGGAAGCGTCTACTGAAAATCTTGCACGCATCCACAACTTCTGTAGCTGACGTCTGACTCGAAGGAAGTGCCATCCAGGCGTCCCTGTGTCTGGACACCTATATATATATATATATAATATAGAAAGAAAGAAAAAGTAGATAAACGGGTCAGAGCCCGAGTTTTGAAAATATTTAGCAAGTGCATAAATGCCTTATTATTTTGAAAAAGGTTTTATCTCATATTTAAATTTGGTATCGCACTCCCATGAGATACCCCTCACCTCTCCACTAATAGTGCACTCCTAACGCATCCCTCTAAACATCCTAGTCAAGCTATCCTGCTAAACTAGTCTATCACCAACCCACTATCAATCCTAGATAGTCCAAGCAATGTACTAAGGGCTAAACTTCACCCCATTCTCAACGCTATGCCATGTTCGTGTGTGGGGTGTCTCGCAAAGCAAAATCCAAACAAGGAACCCCCCTGATACACTACTACGCGGCACGGTCGATCGTCGAGATCTGCCAATCCCTCAGTACAGAAAGATATATATATAAATATATATATACCATAAATGTTTATAATATTAGAGAACTAAGGATTAAACTTCTCCCCAGTCTCAACACAATGCCATATTCGTGCGTGGGGTGTCTCGCAAAGCGAAATCCAAACAAGGAACCCCCCCGATACACTACTATGCGGCAAGGTCGATCGTCGGGATCCATTAGACCCTCGGTACTTGATTCATCCATTTTTATATACATATACATATTTTACCATAACCGTCCGGATCTATCTCCCGGAATGAGATTCCATATACAAAGTATTTATCAATACTTATCATTTTTATCTCAAAACCTTCCATTTCCCTTCTCATATCCAGGAAATGTATTTAAAAGCCAATTCATTATCATGAATTGATTTAACAAATCATATCTCTTTTTAAAGCCAGTTTTATTATCATAAAAATGATTTACCTTTTTATATCATTCCATTTCCCTTTTTATACTCAGGAAATGTATTCAAAGCCATTTTCATTATCATAAAAATGCTTTGATCATATCATATGCTTCCACATCCCTTCTTCCATCCGGGAAGTGTTACCGAAGACAAACCTGTATCCCATTTTACTTCCTATATCCAGGAAATGTAATTAAAGCCAATCCATTATCATGAATTTCTTTAATATATAACGCATTCTAAGACCGCCCGTCCGGATTTCTCCACTGTGCGCGCCCCTAAATGGCTATCATCTTCCAGGGCCTATCATAAGACAACCTGGGATCCTACATCGCAAGACGTCAGGAAGCGGCCATGTGCCTGCGGGATAGTCAAGACCACACCCGGAATCTCCTAACCAGCGCAGAAAAATATATATCAACAAACGCTCACATGGCCTATAGGACTATATCCACCCTGCATTCATTAGCCAGGGGGCTTCACCATACGAACGCAACTTCCCTTATGATAGCGATTTAAAGAGGTGTGTAATCCATATTTTATCAATTATGAAAATCATTTATTGGCCATTTTGAAAACATTCATTTTTACATTTTCAAAATCATTTCCATCATAACATACATATATACCTAAATCACACAGTATATGCATATCCTATATATTCTTCCTAGAATATATATAAACGGCCATAGTGGCCTATAGCATCTAGCGATGACGAATAATCCCAAAGATTCCCTCCAGGAATCATAATCATGCGTTCATATAAGCATGATACTAACCCAAATATTTCTTGATTTAATAATCACTTTATACCTCAATCCCATCTAAGGATTTATTGGATATTTCCAATGATATCCTTCACTCTAAAGGAAATCAACAAATATCTATACCCACAAATTATCCTAATTATCTCCTAGGATACACTTAACGATAATCGATATAATTATGCTTTCTATAAGCATAATTATATAGGCCTCTATGCCTACGAGAAATATCCTTGGGATTTATCTCACCCGAACAACCTTAAATTCAACGAGTTAAGGATTTCATTTCCTTGAACCCCAAGACTATACCTAGTCAAATTAATCAGTTAGAAGTCCCCAATATAATTTAGGAACCCTAATCCATCAATTTCTACAATTATTCTATTTTCCTCGAAAATATAGATTAAGGGTTATATACTAAAAACCCTTACTTTACCCTCCTAAATTGCCTTAATTTATGGACCATAAAGTCCTAAAAGGTCCTTTAGGTTATCACCTAATTAACCTCAAAGCAAGATGAAATGGAATCTATCCCATCCAAATCATACTAGATAAATTATCAACTTTCAGCCGGGGTCGATCGATCGACCTATGGCCGTCGATCGATCGATGGCTCGATCGATCGAGCTCTCATGATCAATCGATCGATCAAGTCGGGCAACTTCTTCTCCGAGAAGCTGTTTCGGCCATGGAAGCTTCCCCCAATCTTCCATCTCTTCACCCAATGGCCTACAACTTCTACCAACAACAAATACACCTATAATACAGGTCCTAAACATCCTAGAACCCGAAATCACCCAATATTTTTGGTTAATTTCTAAATTTCTCCAATTTACCAATTTTAGGGGTTTATTCGTTTTATCTCCCGAAAACCCATTTTATCCACGAATACCCAACCCAAAATCATTAGGGTTTGTTATACCAACAATGATATGAGATATTTGTGCTTAAAAATAAATAAAGCAAGTAAACACTTGCTTCGTGGATAAAATCTGACGTCGTCGAGCCGAATCCCACGGAGGCTGGCCGGAATCTCCCCCTTTTTCCTCTTTTCTTCCTCCTCTCTCTCTTCCCTATCTTCTTTCTCTTTCTCTTCTCTTTTCTCCCCCTCTCCCTCCTTTTATAAGGAGAAAAGGGTTTAACCCCTTTAAAACCCAAAAACAACTCGTTTACCCAATTACGAGCCTATTTAACCCCTAAAATTACCCGGAACTCAATTTTGACAATCGGACACTCTTTTTCGACTATCTCGGACATTTTGAGACTCATGGCGCAGTCAAAATTTCCATCCGAGGTACTTGACCGCAAATCACTATTCTAACCCAAAATAATTAAATGCGGTGTTCTACTCAAAATCTTACCTCTTTTGTCGCTATACTCCACGGCGACATATAATTAAATTACTTCGACCTATATAGTCCCAAAATAATTTATAGCACCCTTCGAAAATTATTAAATCCTCGAAAATCCCAAAAATTACTATTTCGAGAAATTCTCCAAATTCCAAATTATACTTAATTATGGATTTTAATCCTCTCCAAAAGGGAGGGTTATTACAACTTATTCAACAGATCTATGTAAACTATATTGTACAGAGTTTGTTCTTAATAGCAGCCTCCATGTTCAGCAGGTCAAGTAATTCTAGATTTCTATCTGTAGAATCTGTTCTCACCCCAACTCCAAGACTCTCACATGGACGAAGCCCCTCATCCGTCTCAAACTGATGATCTCCATGATAAGATCATTAACCAGGTGGAGTATTACTTAATTAATGAAAATATGAAAACTGACAAGCATTTGATGAGTTATTTGACCATGGAAAAATAATTATTTGATGAATTAAGACCAATGGACTGAGAAGAATTTAATGACTTATTTAATGAAGTAAGACTAGGTCTTAAGTGAGCATTGTGATGATACACTTGATGAAGGGAATGGTGAGCATTTAGCAAAGGAAAACGATGTCACCATTGGTCATAACTAGGGTTACAATTGAGCCGAGCTTCATCGATCCGAGTCGAGCTTCACCATGTTCATATTTGTTTCATTTATTATAATGCTTGTTCAAATTCGGATCGATTGATTGTCATAATGTTCAGGCTCGACTCGTTTTGACTCGATTAATTAAATGATCAAATCTTGTGTTTGTTTAGCATTTGAGTACATTTTCAGTTACAATTTTTGAGCTCAATTACAAGCTCGAGCTCATTTAGCTGATTAATTTTATTTATTTTTTTATAAGTATAATTTTGAATTACGTGTCATAAATAAATTGACCCCTCTTTTTGCTATTATAAATAACATGTTCATAATATAACTTGATAACAAACCTTAATAACATGCCAATAACCATACAGTGGTATCGTAGAAATATAACAACCCTGCATTTCTAAAAATATAATAGCCTTGTTTAGTTCACAAAAATAATGAAATTTTTGTGAAGAAAACAAACTTAGAGTTTGGCATATTTTAGCAGCTTTAGCTGCTTTGGAAAAGAATTCCAACTTTGGCATATTTTAACAACTTTAGCTATTTTAGAAGGCATGGAAAATAAATACTGAACAGTCCTTACTATTATATAACAGTCCCTTTTTATTTTTTTTGTAACAATGAGTTACTAAAAACAGTCTCAATTATATAAAACATTCCCAACTACTAAAAAGGATAGTATTGCAACTGCATAATAGACAGGTCATTAGAGGAATAAGTAATCTGTATATGATCATTTGCTCAATTTCATTGGGACTCAAATTAAGTAACTTGTCTATAAGTAACTTCTCTATAAGTAATCTGTATAAACAGGTGATGGGAGGAATAGGTGATGGGAGAAAAAAAGATAGTATTGCAAGTGTACAATATACAAGTGCATAATAGACTGTTCTAGCTTACTGTTACTGTGATATATCAAACACAATTTAGTTTTTATTTTCTTGTCTTCGATATAATTATTCATTTTACACAAAGACGGATAAAATTAATATCTTTGGGACTCAAATTAATAAGTGTTTATAAGTAATGGGTTTAAATTTCTTCTCTGATTCTTGAAAATGATTTTGAAATGAACATGATCATTTTAAGCTAATGATCGATCCTTTTATTTTAATATTTCATGTTTGATTAGTTTTATAACTGATGTTGAAATGTGATACATAACTGAAATGTGACTTCTTTCTATGATAAATGAAAATATATAGATTCATGACATTGAAGCATCGTCGTCGTCGGTTGACTATGTTCGACCTCGTAGTCGAGGAAAGACTACTCGAGAAGCAACCACTCATAGCACCAATGAGAAATGATTTAGAGAGGACATCCCAAATTACTTTCGTGCAACACAACATAAGGGACCATGGAACTAGAGAGATGCAACCACAACTTTTTCCAAATATTGAATTAACATCCCAGTCACAGAATACACACTGCAACTCAAGAGCTCAAGTTTCTTTATTTCAAACACCTACAAGTCAACTTTCCTCAAATATTGAGCAGATTAATAATTTAGTTTTGAATGTCAATCCTCCATCTAATGTCATGGCTTTAGATGGTGAGGATATCACAGGTGTGTTGTGTTACACAATGCATTGTTTATATATCTCCATTTATATTACATTTTATGTTTATATTCATATTGAACAAGATGTATAAACATTATTTACCAATTTTTTTGTTCAGGTACAATGATTACCCTTACTAGTAAAAAAAGGGTTGGAAAGGGGGCAAGGCCTTGTCTCAAATGGAATGAAAACAAAATGAAGATATTGGAATGGAATGAACTTTGTCAACCAGTTTGTAAGCTTGAAAGTAAATTGACATCACATTTAGGTTATTATAAAAGGTGTGAAAATTTATTTCCATTGAAAATATTGCATTGGAGAGAGGCGGACGGGGAAGCACTTGACAATATTTGGAAGGAAGTGAAGGTAACTTATTAGTTTGATTTATTTATTTATGACATTGTACATTAGCTTGTCAAGTTTTAACTAATTTATTCTTTTTGTTCTTAGAATAACACAAATGCACCAGAAGGTTTTAAATAAATCTTCTTTGCAGGGATGGCACTTGCGTCGAAGCAATGGAAGCATCGAGTGAAGGTAAATCACTATAAAAAGTTTCAAACAGATGAAGATCGATTGAGTTATATGCCTGAATGAGTCGAAAAAGATCAGTGGCCTGAATTAGTGAAATACTGGGTCTAAAGAAGATTACGGTATAAATATCACGTCTTATTAAGAATTTTATACCTACATTCTTTGTCACTAGTATCATAATTTTTACTTTTATTTCTTTAAATATTTAGGATATTGCGAATCAAAACACTAAGGATCGTAAAGTTGAATGTGCTTACTCCAGGATAGGACGAAAGCCACATGCTAAAATAGCCAAGGATGTTGGAATTTTTATTGTGATAAATATTTTTTATTTTAACACAATAGTATTAATATAAACTCCGCCTGTGTCATTCTTAACTACTTATTTTTTTAACACTGCCGGTCCCAAGCTCGGAAAAAGGAGGAGGGTTGTGTTAGGTAGCTGACATCCAGCGTAAAACTTTTTTAGATCCTTATGAACATGAATCCTATGAATATACGTGTTAATGCTAGGGCATTCCCCTTAAGCGATGCGTTGCGCCTGCCACCGGGTGTCTCGAAAAATAGGCAAGGGGCGTTGCGCCTGCCACCGGGTGTCTCGAAAAATAGGCAAGGGGCGTCGCATCGGCGCCCGAATGCGACGATAAATACGCAAGGGTTCCTGCAACAAGCTGGACGTGTGTGGGTAAGGAAACTAGTCCAGGATACTAGACTTAGGTTAGCGACTTGGAACATAGGGACTATGACAGGAAAAGGGATGGAGTTAGTAGATACCATGATAAGAAGAAAAGTTAACATAGCTTGTTTACAATAAACTAAATGGGTCGGTGAGAAAGCTAGAGAAATAGAAAATACAGGATTTAAATTATATTATACAGGAAAACATAGAAATAAGAACGGAGTTGGAATAATAGTAGATAAAAACTTTAAGGACGATATCGTAACCGTTATTAGGAAAGGTGATAGACTTATACTTGTAAAATTGGTATTAGGTGAAAACATAATTAATATTGTTAGTGCTTATGCACCTCAAGTAGGATTAGATGAGCACACTAAAGTACAATTTTGGGAACAAATGGATGAACTAATTCAAGAAATACCCCTAGGTGAGAAAATCCATATATGTGGAGATTTTAATGGCCATGTAGGAGAAGATCGTGTAGGATATGAGATAGTGCATGGAGGACATGGTTTTAGAGATAGGAACGACGGGGGAGAGTCTATCTTAGATTTTGTGATGGCTTATGATTTTGTACTAGTAAATACATGTTTTAAAAAGAGGCTTGAACACTTAATAACTTATAAAAGTGGAACACATAAGAGCCAAATAGATTTTTTCATTACTAGGAAAGGAGACCGATTAACGTGTAAAGATTGTAAGGTTATCCCGGGAGAGAGCTTAACCTCACAACATAGGATAATGGTGTTGGATATAAATATTAAAAATCAATCACGAGTGCGAAAAGTGAAGATTAACCCACGAACTAGGTGGTGGAATTTAAAAGGAGAGAAATTAGAACTATTTAAAGATAAAGTATTAAATGAAGCAACATGGAATTGTGAAGAAGAAACTAACATAATGTGGAATAAGATGGCCACAGGCATTAGGAGAATATCAAAAGAAATTCTTGGTGAATTAAAAGGCAAAGGGCCACAGTGTAAAGAAACTTGGTGGTGGAATGAAGAAGTACAGAATATAGTAAAAATTAAAAGGGAGTGCTTTAAAACATGGCAAACAAATAGAAATGAAGAGAATTTTGAGAAATATAAATGGGCTAAAAAGGAAGTTAAGAAAGTGGTAAGAGATGCTAAGTTAAAAGCGTATGATGATCTTTATACAAAATTAGGAACCCAAGAAGGGGAAAAAAGTATTTATAAGCTTGCTAAACTTAGGGATAGGAAAACAAAAGATTTTAATAACGTTAAGTGCATCAAAAGTGATGATTCGAGAGTCCTAGTCAAAGATGATGAAATTATGAAAAGATGGAAAAACTACTTTGAGAGGTTATTAAATGGAGATAATGGGAGTAGATTAGATATAGAGGAACTTAGGGAGACTCGAGAAGATTTATTTTTTCGTAGAATTAGGACAACAGAGGTCAGGATTGCTCTAAAAAAGATGAAAACAGGGAAGGCTTTAGGACCAGATGGTATCCCTATTAAGGTTTGGAAGTGCTTAGAGGAGGATGGAGTATCATGGCTTACAAAATTATTTAATAGAATTTTAATGACTAATAGGATGCCCGATGAATGAAGAAAAAGTATTTTAGTACCTATTTATAAAAATAAAGGGGACATACAAAGTTGTTCAAATTATCGTGGTATTAAGTTAATGAGTCATACAATGAAACTTTGGGAGAGAGTGATTGAATATAGATTGAGATTGAAGACAACAGTATCTGAGAATCAATTTGGGTTTATGCCTGGGAGGTCAACAACGGAAGCAATCTATTTATTGAGGAGATTAATGGAGAGGTATAGAGAGAAAAAGAAGGATCTTCATATGATTTTATAGATTTGGAGAAGGCGTATGATAGGATACCCAGAGATATAATATGGTGGGTTCTACATAAAAGAGGAGTGACTCGCAGATATATTGACGTGATGAAGGATATGTATGATGGTGCGATGA
The DNA here is from genome assembly GCA_949130495.1 of Sambucus nigra. NCBI lineage: Eukaryota > Viridiplantae > Streptophyta > Magnoliopsida > Dipsacales > Adoxaceae > Sambucus > Sambucus nigra. The sequence continues at coordinate 54,988,366 of OX422217.1, read as the reverse complement.
CTACAGTAAGAACATCAGCCGGAGAAAGTAGTGAATTTTCAATTACGGTAGGGCTACACCAAGGTTCAACATTAAGTCCTTATCTCTTTGCTCTTGTTATGGATGAGTTGACTCGACAAATACAAGATGAGGTGCCATAGTGTATGCTATTTGTAGATGATATTATTTTAGTCGCTGAGACTAAGATGGAGATAAATGCTAGGTTGGAATTGTGGAGAGAAACTTTAAAAACAAGAGGATTTAAAATAAGCAGAACTAAAACAGAATATGTGGAGTGTAATTTTAGTAGTAATAAGAAGACAAATGGAGATGTGGTGAAATTGGAGGGTCAAGAAATACCTAGAAATGATCATTTTCGTTATTTAGGATCGATTATACAAAAAGATGGAGATATTAGTGATGATGTTACGCATAGGATTAAAGCAGGCTGGGTTAAGTGGAGAAGTTCGACCGGCATTCTGTGTGATAGGCGTATACCTTTGAAGTTAAAAGGAAAATTTTATAGGACGGCTATTAGACCCGCCATGTTATATGGGACAGAGTGTTGGGCAACCAAGAAACAAAATGTGCAGAAAATGAGTGTGGCGGAGATGCGAATGCTAAGATGGATTTGTGGTAAAACTCGAAAGGATAAAATTAAAAATGAACAAATTCGTGAAACGGTAAAAGTAGCTGCTATAGAAGATAAATTGAGAGAAAATCGACTTAGATGGTTTGGACACGTCAAGCGTATACCAATGGATGCTCCTGTAAGGAAGAGTGATTTAGTTAGTATTGATGGTAACCCAAGGGGCAGAGGTAGGCCTAAATTAACTTGGTGGGATATTATAAAAAAGGACATGATATCATGTTGTTTAACCGAAGATATTGCACTGGCCAGAATGGAATGGAAAAATAGGATTCATGTAGCCGACCCCAAATAATTGGGAAAAGGCTTTGTTGAGTTGAGTTGAGAATAGTATTAATATATATACATTGTTTTCTTCAGAGGATAGGACAGCGGAGCTTGTCGACAATATTAGCATGTGAAAAGCCACTCGAGCTCCAAATAATAAACCTTTCAATGTTGAATATAGATCATTTGATAGAGCGGTATGTATAAATATTAATTCATAAGTGATGCTTGAAAGCTTTATTTAATATTTGTTATAAATTGTGTTCTTGAAAATTATTTTATGTTCATTAATTATAATATTAATTTAATTGATAAAAAATGCTTGAAAGAGGACTAAATAAGTTACCGGAAGAGCAACAAAATGACCCAGAAGTGCGAAATAATATTTTTACTAATGTAGTAGGATATGGAGGGCATGGGCATGCTTTACTAAAAGGCATAGGCATTGGGCCAACATTGACAAAAGCATGTTCATCTCAGTTATTATTGAAAGAAACTAAATAGTTAAAGAAAGAAGTTGAAGACTGAGAGACTCGACATTGACAGGAGCTCGAAGAGTTAGAGATTCGCAACCAACAATCTTTATTATGGATGAAGAATGATATGCAAAGTGAAATGCAAATTTTGTTCAGAAGTATTACCCCTTATCATGCTTCCACTACCTCGACGATTCAGTTCGACTAGGTAATACAATATAATTCATACACACACACACACATATATAATGGAAAATTCTTTCGTTTAAAGTTAAATTTTCAATGGTGGGGTGAAATTTTGTGAAAATTTATTATAGTGGTTGTTAAAATTTTTTGTTGGTTGTTGTATATTATTCTTAGAATCAATTTTAATGTTTTAAGCAGGTTGACTACTTGTGGTTTTCACGAATAAGCAAAGGAGACTTGGCCAAAATTTTCTAAAAATAATAGTAGTTAGATATTAATATTGTTTATGATGAGAATATACTAAATTGATTCATTTTTCACATTGTCTTGTTAACGAGGGGTATTAACTCAGACATAATTGACACTATTTTTTTTGGCTGGTGAAATTTTTTGTAGAACATGAAAATATTAATCAATGGTTTTGGAGGTCATACGCTTCAGTGTTGCGGAATTACTTTGAAAAAAGCATTTCATGTTTGTGTAATATCCCGTATTTTTATGGCTTTTAAATTATGGTATTAAGTAAATTAAATTGAGTTATTAATTAGTATTAATCCGAAAATTTATTTTTAATATTTACTAGCGTGACGAGAGTTAGTAATTATTGGAAATTTGTTGAATATTACTAGATGAGTAAAGTAATATATGAGATTGAATTTATTAATATTGTCATGAGTGAATAATATGACAATTATGAAAATTAAGGCTGGGCGCGCCTGCGTCGTGTCGAGACTATATTATTATTATAAAAAATAAATAAATTATAGGTCGCTCGTATGGTCATTTTTAGTGAACCAACGTGTCCGAAAGGGTTGAGATAGTCAGAAAAGTATACTCGGGGGTTTAGTTTGACTCTCGGGGCATTTTTAGGCCTAATTGGCATCCCGTGAGGGTATTATAGTCATTTTGTATTTTTGGGTAATTAAACCCACTAATTTTCCTAAGTTATATCATCTATTAGAGATGAGCTTTTAGGGTTGACAACCACGGAAATATAGAATGGCCATTAGAGAAGAAAGGTAGTGAGTTTTTCAAGAATTGATCACAAATCGTAGCACCTCTTTCAAGATTAACACCACCGGGGCATAGATCGTAAGATGAGGAGCGCAGCCATATCCTTATCACCAACAAATAAGACCTTAGAATCCCATGAAAGTATCTATCTTGCTACTTTTCTAGTTAATTTATCACCCATGTTAGAATAGGATTGAAAGATTTATGTTTCATATGAGAATTTGATGATTTAGGGAATTTAAATCACATTCTTTAAAGGAGATAAATATATTCTGGAAATCTCAACATATGTAGAGGATTAACCATGAAATTGTATTGGTTTAGAAGTTATAAATCTAGAAAAAGGATTGAAAATTGGAAATTTAATGTAAAACTAGGGTTTTTGAATATTATGATGAACTGCCCCCTTTAATTCGATACCTTTGATGAATTTGTACATGCTTCACGTAGGAAATCATGTATATAGGTATATGTAGTCGATAGTAAACTTGTTTGGGAGTTTGGGGATCATTAATGGCATTTTGGAGGAAATTCTTGGATGAAACCCGTAGGTCAAAATTTTAGTTTCTGCGCAAAGAACTGCTTGATCGATCGATCGACCCCTCCTGGAAAATTGCATTTTTCCCCTTTTTGTTTAATCTAGATAAAATACGTAAGAACCCTTGAATATCATTTAAAGTGTATAACGGGTCATGAAGAGGACCAGTAAGTAGACTCCATTGAGTGAAATTTTATATGGGATGAAATTGTGGGTTAACGGGGGGTTTCGTCACATAATGGAAATTGTGCGTACGTTCACTAAAGAATTGAGAGACGCGTAAAGACTTAGACCAGAATGTTAGAGTGGGTGAACCTACTGACACTATCTTTAGTAAGAGAGAATACTTCGAGAGATGAGAAGTAAGTATGAAAATATTACAATTGAGAATAAAATAGATGAATCCTTTATGCGAGATAATTGGGTGAAATTATACTAAGTACGATTAATAATTATTATTATGGATCGTGGGTGAACCTAATTGGAAAATATGAATATTTATATAAATGGTCGTGTGACTGTTTGCATATACTAAATATTGTATTTATGAATAATTATACCTGCGCTACTTGCTGTCACGGAGGTTGCCGCATCGGGATAGTCTTATCTCGATGGGACTTTTATTGGGGATATTGACTTGTACCCTAGAACATAGGATTCCTTGGTACAGGCTATCTGAGAATGATAGTTAGATGGTCCTAAGAGATGTGAGGGGTATGTGCTGACCTCTTAGTGACTTAGAACTATGCTTTGCCTCTATTTTGTGTGTATTGTTTTAATACAGTTCGAGAGTGATTCCGAACTAGTATTTTCTTAGTACCAGAGATACGAGGACTTGATAGTAGAGTATACCAGCACCATAGATTTTATGTGGGGTGCCGATAGTATACATATTATAAGAGTGATTAATATATATACGTGTATATGGAATTCTTCAATTGTGCATATAAGTAGATAGTATTGTACAAATTCTCCTAATTGTAGTAAGTGTTTGGGAACTCTATAATAGTATTGAGAAATACATAAGGGACGTAAGTAATCATCAAGGGACTGATCTCTGAACTAAACTCATAGTCTTGTGACTTCTCGAAATAGAATTTATGGGAGACGAGTTAGAGAGACTTATGAGGCATTTAGTAGTACGGTAGGCGTGCACACTAGATGAGAGGTGATGATTCTCAAGAGAGTGTTGCGTACTACCATGGTTGCTATATTAGTCGGTAAGCATTTTAAATACTTGCTAAACTATTTTAAAACTATTTTACACTCGGGCTCTGACCCGTCTTCTGTCATTTTTCTCTCTTTTGTATATATATATATATATATATATATATGTATTACAGGTACCCAGCGAAAGGGGCATCAGGCATAGGTTCTTTGGATTGGACGTGCTACATCTTATGTGGGAGTTGCATGCCCTTGCTTTAGATGACCTCTTCACTGATTCAGTTCTTGTTTTAGTTCTTCATAATTAGGGCATGTGTCGCCCGATTTCCTATTCCGCTTTGATTTGTCAGAGATTCGTATTTATTTATATTTCCAGTATTCAGTACTCATTGGGAGTTAACTCTTGTCGGGATGATTTCATTTATGGTTCTTTAACTTGATTTGGTTAATGTAGATGGCCTAATTCTTTTGTGTTGATTGTCATCCTTATCATTTATGTGATTCTTAAACTGATGATTATTTAAAAAGGTTTTCATATTGGAATTTAATACAATGGAATTAAGACTTTAAATTGTTTTGACACTTAGTTTAATTGTTTAGGGTATTTAAATTGGATTTTTTTTTTACGACAGTGATGCTAAGAATGAACCAACTGTTCACCTTGATTTTTCATTTAATAAAGGACTGATCACCCAGTATTTAATTAGGAGAGGTGTCACAGTTTGGAGTATTAATAAATTGATGTATTTTTGTTGTCAAGTCAAATATTTGAACTTTTTGTTATAATTTTTATTTTGATGAATATTTGGAGATGGTTGTAAGAACTCTATTTATTGTTGAATGAAAATGATTCATTGTGTTGGTTGAAAATCATCTTATGTATTAAATTTTATGACTATTCGTTGTTTGTGTTGTTTCAAATGTAATTCAATTTTATATTAAACTTTAGCGGTAGATTTTATTCTTCACAAAATATTGGTGCTAAAATTTTAAGATCCCTTTACCTCTTTTGGGATGGTTAAAACTGTCCCAAAAATATATTATAGACGGATATGTTTCCATCTTAAAAATCTCTTCTAAAATAGAAATATTTTGAGACAAATTAATTCCCCTCTCAAAAATAATCTTTTGTGACATTTCTTGTGCCGTCTCAAAAGGCTCATATAAAATGAGGAGCTTTTGAGACAGATCTGCTCTTATCTCAAAAAACTCTTTTGAGACGGCTATGGCATCACAAAAAGTATTTATAACCCTATATTAAAAAGACCCCCTCTAGCCGTCTCAAATAGAGTCACAAAAAGTATTTGAGACGGAAAACCGATCTTTTAGGACTGTTAGGCCACCGTCTCAAAAGCTACATTTTTTTGGAGTTTGGTCCCCCATATTAAACTCCTGGAAGAATCGCTTGGCATCGACATAACTCTTTATCTATCCTGAGCTATCCGTATAAGACTCTGAATCAACTCAGTATTGGCCGAATTATCCTGAATCAACTCTAGTTTGAGTAGCTTTTTGTCCCCCACCTCCAACTAATAAGTAGGCGAATGACAAGGTCTACCGTAGAACACCTCAAATGGTACCACACCAATCGTAAACAGATAGGACTTATTATATTCAACTCCACTAGTGGAGAATACTGCTCCTAACCTCCCCTAAACTCAAGAATATACATCATGATCAATCTTCCCTAATCACTTTACTTTGAAACACTACTTCATTTTCCTTACCATTTCCTCTTGGCGCCTGCGAAACTAGTTTTCCTTCTTTTGAGAATATTCCAATGTGATTGGTCCAATATTCTAACGGCTATACCACTCACTATCATGAGAAAGGTCCCCTCCTCCTTAGGTTCCACCTTACCTCTTTTTAAGTCGTATACTCCCTTCATGGGAGATATCTTCAATCATACCTAACTATTCACATAAGACTTTTAAATCTACAGTTGGTTATGAGATATCTCTTATCATTTTACTCCTCTGCTCAGAGTAGTTCCTAATTATCCTCGAAAATCTAAAATGTACATTCCTTGTACTTTTCAACACTATAATCACCCCATTTTCGTCGACTCTTCGGTTTTTGGTAACACGACTTTCTCACAATGTAACTACATTCTCTTTGTCTCATTCTAGTCCTGCCTCTAATTTACTCATGCATCTACGTTTATTTCAGACGTTTCCATGGCTTCTCCTCGTGAATGACACTGAAAATATCAACTCGCAAGGATGCCCATACACCCTAAGTCATGTGCATTTATTCATAAATAAACCGAACATAATATACTGGTTTCAAATTAATCCTTGGATACTAGGCACGACTATACAACAAGGGTACACTCAACCACCCTACTAATTGCAACTTAATCATTATCATATCAACATCATATGGCTCTACTGGCCTTTAATCGTAATATAACTATCTTTCTTAGTTATAACTATACACACGTATAAAAATAAAGGTACTAAACTTGTGTCCTAAAGTCCAAACATTTCCCAAATCTCGACATTCGCTATGTTTCATACGTGGGATGTCTCACAAAGCGAAATCCAAATAAGTAACCCCCCGATACCCTACTAACATTATCGTTCATCAAGATCCGTTAAGCCCTCAGCACACAACCTGTACCCCCATCTTCTCGTCTTTTGACATAAAAAGTCTACACGTCCACTCTCATGTCACTAAAGACAATATACAACATGGCGCTCTCACTATTACAAGTCTTAAGCGATATATAAATAATGAGATATATCTCTTCGCTCGATAAAGAACACATCACACTCTGAATCATAACAGTAAAAAATCCCTACGCGTCGAGATTAAATATAACTAGACAATATACTCACTGAAGTTTACGATACAATACAATTTACAGATATACAAATGTATAGGCCCAATCCTCTTTCAGGTGATGCCTCGCAAAAATAATATAACTCACCCTGGAATAACAAGCACGACAATCTTATCACACAATCTACTACCGCTCAAACCCTTGGTGTCCAATCACTATTTAAGGTAATAATAATATTCTATAGTCTCATAACCCTCAAAAGGAGCAAAAACTACTACATAATATAAAAATCCTTTTGGTGTCCACACTCGCTCCTCCCCGCAGGTGCCACCAAAAGTCCTGCTACCTAACCGTTTATACATTCATAATAAGGATGATAAACTTGATTCACACTTGACTAGTAGTGTTACACGTCATATTGTATCACACCTATGTCACCCGAAAACTAACTTATGCTTATAAGGATAAAATAAAAGTTCATTCCCATTTGTCACTTACCTCGCCTAGTCAATGAGTCCCTGTGCATAACCCTTGTGCTGAAACTGACCCATGATTTGTTGCAATGGTTGTATATCCAGGATCTCATCTTATAGTTTCACCTTGCCTCGCTTTGGGGCAATCTATCTTTTTTTGTCTCGTCTCTCCACAATCGTATCGACTGTAGAGGAACTTTCCTACCCCTGGCCCTGCCCCTCCTGGCCTCTCTTGCCCTTCTCTTGGCCCTAGCGGCCCTGAGGAACGGGATGATATTGTTTCTAAGGACCCTGCTGGTCTTACCTGGACCCACCATTTCTCAGTTGGTAACCTCTGGGCCTAAATTTCTTAGCCCGATTCTCCCGCCGAAAATCTTTCTCCTGTTACTTTTATGCCCTGCTGACATCGTTTCATCTACCTTCCTAGTCTGACTTATCTCACTTAATCATTGTCGATAAGTTCAATACAGGTGGCCCTAATCTCCACATATGGGATAATTTTTTCTACCATCCCCCTGTCAATAGCCCCATGGGCTATGTTAGAGTGTTCTTCTCTCGGACATGGTACCCTCGTTGTCCCTTTGGCTTCGCTAGCCCCATGGGACTCGATGTTGGCCTTGACGGCCCTAATTTTATCCATCATCGCTTGGTAGGACTTCCATTGGTTTCAGTCATTTAAATCGGTCCCCTACTGGGTTCACCCTCCTATGATGCTTCACTAACACTGTTTTGCTCTAGTCTTGCTCTTTAGTTATATTCTCTAACCCTCTTGTCTCCCTTCTTATGGAAGCGTTGCAATAAACTGATACGACCTTAATGACATCGGCACTAGTCATCCTAGTCAGTTTTCCCATCCACGCTGTACATTTTACCCACGAGTCCATTATCAACTCACAAACCTTTTTTCTTCTCCGTATCTCCTTTGTTGGGTATGAAGTTCTCTACACAAGTCAACTTCTCTCTCATGATCGGTCTCTATCTGGCCCACTTGTGATATGTTCCAAAACTCCATTTGCATATTTGTCTGAATAGAAGATGGAAGATCTTACGATCAAACCGAACCCAAATTTTCCTTTATAAACACATCTTTCCACTGTTCTGGTGACTGATTCCCATAATTACAACACTACTCGTGTGAGCAAAATACTTTCGCATGTAATTTAACTATGGGTGTCACTTCACTCCACATTAAATGATTACCTTTGGATTATCTCCTTCCATTGGCCCATCACACTCCTTCTCTTCCCTGAATCCTTACAAATGACTCTTTGAAAGAGGTCCTCTGACGCCCCTCTACTGACTATGCTGGGTGAGTCTAAATTCGTACTACCATTATCTACGACAGCGTTTGGGGATACTACTACTACCGAGTAATAATCCTATTGTCGTCTTCTTGAACAATAATCATGGTGACTTCTATCATAACTACTGTTTTCATTATACTCTATGGCTTCTGATGATCCCCTCCTCCCTCACTCCTTTTAACGGTCCTTGTTGGTCATCTTCTATTATTCGGTGTACGAAACCCAACCGAACTCGTATACAAATCGCATCGACTATACTTAATAGCAAGAGAACGTAAATTGTATTCGTAGAGGAATACAACAACTGTAATATCCCGTATTTTTATGGCTTTTAAATTATGGGATTTATTAAATTTAATTGAGATAAAATTTAATTTAATTTTAATCCGGAATGTTGTTTTAAATATTTACTAGCGTGATGAGAGTTAGTAATTATTGGAAATTTGTTATTGGTTGAATGTTACTGGATGAGCATTGTAATATATGAGATTTATTTTATAAAATTGTCACGTGTGAATGAAATGGCAATTGTGGAAATTTAAGTCGGGACGTGCCCGTGTTGTGTCGAGACTAAATGTTGATTAATAAAAGTGAATAAATTATAAGTCGCTCGTATGGTCATTTTGAGCGCGCCAAAGTGTCCGGAAGGGTCGAGATAGTCAGAAAAGTGTACCCGGGGGTTTAGTTTGGGTCTCGGGGCGTTTTTAGGCTTATTTAGCGCTCCGGGAGGGCATTTTGGACATTTTGTAATTTGGGGCAATTAAACCCACGAATTTTCAAGGGTTATGTCAGGTGTCTAAGGTTGCCTTCTAGTTTTCACACAACCAAAGACATGTGACGGCCATAGGAGAGGGAAGGAGAGAGTTTACAAGGTGTTCTAGACCGAAAATTCATCTGGTTGCACCGCCACCACCACTAACGCGTAGATCGCGCGACGGGGAACGCAACCACACCAAATTCGTCCACAAATCTGAACTTTAAAATTTACAGGCAAGTGTTTATCTTGCTTATTTTCGTTAATGCATCACTCATGTTAGTTTAGGGTTGATTAGGATGAGTTTCATGGAAGAAAACCCATGTTGGAGATAGGAAACTGCATGTAGTAATGATATATATGGAAATCTGGAAATCCCCTTCATATGTAGAGGTTGAACCACGGATTTATGATGTTTTAGAAGAAGAAATTTTGGAAAAAGATTGATTAGAACAAAGTTAAATAAATTTCTAGGGTTCATAAGGTTTATACAAGTTTAGCCCCTTTTAATCCGTGGTTATTAATGGAAATTTGCATGCTTTACGTAGAAGATGTATGATATGGGTTTATACTGTTTGTATTACGAATTTTTGGGAGTTTGGGTGTAAAAAAATCTGGATTTGATTGAGGTTAGATTATGAAACCCGTAACTGCTAATCTGCAGAATTCGCCATACCTGTTTGATCGATCGATCGAACCAGGAGTGTCGATCGATCGACGCATCGATCGAGCGAGCTCCTGCCATCGATCGATCGACCCCTCCTGGCAGACTCATATTTACCGTCATTAAATTGTTGAATTCAAATTAACTGAATGAAAATCTTTGGACATCCTTATTAAAATATTTTGGAAGGTAAAGGAGACCAGTAGGACTTATTAATAATTATGAGACCTTTAATGTAAGACGAGATTTGCATTTTTGGGATGTTTACATATAAGGGACGATAGAATTATGTATTAAAGGGAGAGACGCATAAGATAGTTACGATGGAAAATAGATGAGTACCTACTGAATTCTACACTTGGGAGGATAGAGTCCATGAGTGTTACGTAGTAAGTTGGAATAATCCCTCAAACTAAAAGTAAGAGACGATCCATTATAAGTGATAACTAAATAATGAGAAATAAGGATAAATATTATAATTATGGGTTATGAGATGAACTTAAATTTGATATAGAAAAAGTAGTATATTTACATGACTGTGTTTATGCATATACTATATACGTGTAAAAATCATGCCCACGCTACTTGCTATCCTTGAGGTTACCGCACCGGGACAGTCTTATCTCGAATGGGCCTTCATGGGGGATATTGACTCGTACCCTAGAAGATAAGAATCCTAGGTACGGGCTATCGGATCGATAGTCGGACGGTCCTAAGAGACATGAGGGTATGTACTGACCTCTTGGACTTGTTAACTATGCTTCGCCTCACTATTGTTTATGTTTTGTTTAATACAGTTCGAGAGTGATTCCGAACTTGTATTTCCCTTAGTAAGAGTGATACGGGGACTAGGTAGCAGAGTATGCCCGCACCATAATTTTTATGTGGGGTGCTGTTAGAATATATATATATATTATACGAATAATTAATATATATATATATATATTTAATTCTGAAATTTGGAACTTCCTACTGTGTTTATGGTAAGTAAGAAATGAATAATGATCTCAATTTGGAACTTCCTACTGTGTTTATGGTAAGTAAGAAATGAATAATGATCTCAATTTGGAAATACATGTTTTGAAAAGTATAATATGATACTTAGAAACTTTATGAGTAAATAAGGTTTAAATGAGAACTTTGTTGTTAAAGGAAATCAACCTCTTAAACAATTGAATTTATCAATATTAAATATTACGAGCGACCTAAGATAAGATAAGTTAAACCATTGGGAAGGTTAGTACGATAGGCGTGCAGAGTAGAAGAGAGGTGAGAATTTCTCAAGGGAGTGCCGCACTAATATGTTGTTGCATTAGCCTGTAAACATTTTAAATACTTGCTAAAAAACTTTTAAATCTTTTACTATCGGGCTCTGACCCGTTTCCATTTTCTTTTCTCTCTTTTGTATATATATGTATATATTACAGGTGTTCAGCCACAGGGGCGTCTTGCATAGGATCCTTTGGAAGGAACGCGCTGCAGCTTAGGTGGGAGTTGCAGGCCTCTTGCTTAGACGACCTGACTTCTTGATTCCTCTTCTAGCATTATTTATTCCATTTGGGCATGTGCCGCCCTTTCCATTATTCAGTTGTTCTTTTGGATATTGTAATCCATTTATTTCCAGTATTTGCATTTTGGGATTATTTATTGTCAGGATGCTTTTCATTTAAGTACTAAATGTTGGATTCAATTAATTGAATGTTTGGTTATTTGGATTTATAAATTCCAGGATAATTGTTATGTGATTCTTTAATGTTGAATGATGTAAAGTTTTTAAATGTTGGTTTATATAAATAAAATTTGTAACTAATATCTAAAAATGGTTTTGACACTTAGCTTAATTATTTAGGATGTTTTAATTGGAAAAAAATATTTTCACGACAGTGATGCTAAGAATGATCCAACTGTTCACCTTGATTTTAATTTAATAAAGGAGTGATCGCCCGGTATTTAATTAGGCGGGGTGTCTCAGGTGATATCAGAGAATTAGGTTCTAGTGTCCTTTAGGATCTGTACGGCTTATTTCGTTTCCAGCTTAGCGTCTTTGATATAGAGCCCCAATATTAGGAATGTTGTATTCATCTCTATACACTGGGAATTCGTGCTTCTGCGATTTGTTTATGCGAATGATGAACTCATCTAAATTATCTAAATTTCAGATGGATCATCAAGAAGAACTAGTTAATGCCGTTAAGGGAGTCCACGAGCAAGGTCGACTCACACCTCAGGTGTCTCCAGAGAAAGTATCAACCACCGAGTTAGCAGGTATTGTGGCACAGGCAGTTACCACTGCGGTCTTACAGTATCAAGAACGCAGTACACAGCTTATGGGGGGGAAAAGATCTAGAGAGTATAGTCAGTCTGTCATGACTGGAAATAACAAGTGCGTGAAGATACAAAAATCACAACAACAATCTCCTCAAGACCATAAAAGCCACAATGGTAACAAATTGTGTAGGGAAACCCAAAAGCGTCAGGGTCAACAAAGCCGGGGGCCGAGTGAAGTCACGAAGAAGTTTTTTAAATGTGGAATGGACGGTCATGAACATCGAACTTGTCCGGATCAGTCTGGAAAGGAACTTCAACCCAACCAGAGAGAAGTTTAAGGACTTTGCTATAAGTGTGTACAAATGGGTCACAAGTGGAGGGACTGTCCACAACCAAATATCGTTTTTCATCAAGGTACTCAACAAGGCCAAGGAGAAAGTGGAACTATACAATCGGACCAAAACCAACAGAGCCGTAAAATGAAACAGTTTAGAGGTAGATGTTTTAATTGCGACAGGATGGGTCACCGGAGGCAGGATTGCCCAGATAAGAGTAAAATACCCCAACAGCAGGGGCAGGATCAGCATGAATGTGTGTACGACGACCAGCATACTAAAACCCAGCAGCCATCATCAGCCATTGATGGTAAGTTCTTTCCTTCCAGTACTATGAGGTACTTTTTATTTAATACTGGGGCGTCATACTGTTTATATGGATACTCTCTTGGCACAGACCTTCTGATTATTTTTTTCATATATATATATTACTACAGTACGGTGTCATGCGTAGAATCAACACTGGGAGAGAACCATTTATTTTCTGTATACGCCAAGGCGTAGGTATATAGTTTAGTAGTTTAATTTTACCTGTAGCCATACTAGTTTTGGTCATACGTGAACACGACGTCAATATTTGGCATGGATTGGCTCACTATGCACAGAGTCATGATGAATCGATTCGGTAGGAGTATTATCTTTATCATTGCGGGACAGGAAATGTTCGAGTGGCAATGCCTCGCCCAGAAGGGGGATCTTCCACCTATTTTTACTTGATATAAAGGAGGATACCTCTAAGGAAATTGTGATTCTCTTGGATTCGATTCCAATCGTTCGTCAGTTTCGAATGTATTTCAAATGATAAGTGGATTAAATATCGAGATACCTTGTGGAGAGTGAAATCACACGTGCGAAAACATTTTTTGAAGCAAGTATGGGGAAAGAGTATGGTGTCTAGTAAGGGACAACGATTAAAGTAGTTTTGTTTTGGTTTAGACTGGTGTGTCACGATCGGGGATCATATGTGATCCAAGCGAGTCACTACTTCTTTGCTCGTTGCTATATTAGCATCTGAGATGAGTTTAATGCGTATAACTACAATGATATTATTACATGAATATTTTCCTAGTGTAGCGGGATTTCCTTTAGTGCTATCCATGGAGGATGAATGGGTGTATTGATAATGTTATATACTTTATTGAGATTACTCATTTTTGTAATGTGGTATACGAGTATGATATGGACTTGGTTACAACCTTTTATAGGAATGGTTAGTAAGATAGTGGATAGTTATCGTAAGGCTATCAAAATGGTTGTATTAGTGCAACATGTCGTGTTTTGGCGAGGCCTTACCTGCGAGAGAGCCAAACTTACACCTATATTACCTACTTTAGGGACTCAGAGGGGATAGTGTGCTCGAAATATTAGATCCCGGTGTGTATAGAGACCTCGTTGTTATGATTTAGTATGTATTTGGTTTACTGTGGACCGAAAAGATTTAACCCATGACGATGTTTAGTACACAAGACTTGGTGATAGGAAGAGCTCATTGATGCATCTATCCTTTAGAGACGTGAGAGTTAAGAGTAGGACCCATGTGTTTGGGGGCAGGACTTCGAGATCCCCGAGCGTAGGTGTTCAAGGTTTATGGAGTGTAATTACCACCAATATTAAATAATTGTACAATTGGCAAAATGTTCGTTGTTAAGTATAATTACGGGAAGAGACGTAACTTTTCTATCAAGAGACGAAATAAAGGGGTACATGCTATGGACGGAGGACCTAACGGATTTCGATAACCGACAATGCTAGGTAGTAGTGTATCGGGGGGGTTCCTTGTTTGGATTTCGCTTTGCGAGACATCCCACGCATGAAACTTAGCGTAAAGTCGGAAATAGGGAGACGATTGGTCATTACTCCATAATTTCGATACCCTGATCGAAATGGGATCAAGTAATTACATCTATAAGATAGAAGTTGAATCATGAATTAAAGTCAGTGGAGCCGTTTATGTAGTAAGAAAGCATTGAAAGTTATCCTCACGAGTTGAGGGGTGGAATGATGATAAGGAGGATTTAAAATTTTGATTTTTAGGGTGATTGAGAGTACCCAAGTGTGTGATCACATTACGAGCACTAGGGAAAAACAAAGAATTAATTATTAGGTGAAAAGCATATGGGATGCTTACGCTAGTATGCATGGTTTATAAAGTGTGTAGACATCCTGGTTAACTAATGTTAAAACTCGTTCGATATGAAGGGACGTGGTGATGGACATGTGGAAAATGTGTTTGTGGGGCTAACAGAACGAAGCATAAGTGATAGAGTGGTTTAAACGTCACATGAGGGGCGATAATCCATACGTAAGTGTGCAATTAGAATAGCATAACTTAATTTGATGGGAAGGCTGTGGGAAGCCATTTAAGAAGGGGTATTCCTTGAATAGAGTAGAAATTTAATTATTATGAAGAACCCTCGAAGCGGAGTAGTTATTAGTCAAGTATGAGAGAGAACTTGAGCATACAAAGAGTGATGATGTTAGTATGGTCAAATAAATCCAGAAGTGCGTACCGTGGAAGAAAGAGCACGGGTCGGGTCATAACTTCGGCATACACCAAGGAAGGAAGGGGAGTATTACGTGTCATTTAATGTGAGACATTTTAAGGAAAAATTGATGTTTAGCGGGACGTAGTGAGTAGTCTCTATATGCACCGCCCATAGGTAAGCTTAGATTGGAAGAGGAGAATCAACCAGAGAAATTTTGTGTTTATCGACAATTCCTGAAATTTAAAGAGGTCGGTAAAGTCGGTAAAGTTCGTGGATGGGTTACCATCCTCAAAACAAGTTCATCCGAACATCTGAATTAAGTAGCCCGAGAAGGAAGTGATTGATATTCCTTTGGGGTGGTTTACAATAGTAACTATTATGCCACAGACATCCTTTGAAAGGAAGGATCGCGACAGTACATGGTACGTCACAATATTAATTTCTGAATCGGGATGAAGTCTGTGAATCCCACATTTGATATAGGATTTTAGGAACCAGCGAAGATAAGATTTCGTTTCGAGTAGGATGTATCACCCTTATCTAGGAAATAGGCGCACGGTGATTAACGAATAGTGGAGCCGCGCAAATTTAGAATCTTGGTGATCATTTCATTCCCACAACGGTTAATAGATAAAAACTGGAACAGTGCGGTAATTGGGGAAGGATATCACATTATGGTAGAATTCCGTGGAAGCACTCGTACTTGTTTGTAGTGAACGGGGCGCTTATTGAAGGTTTGGTGTGGAAAAACCTTAAATACTCTCCCTCTGCGTATGCTTAGAGGCGAGTGGATAATCATAATTTTGGATCGGTCGAGAATAATCTGATAACTAGGGTGGAATTCCACGACTGTCTTAGGCGAACAAGAGTGGTCAAATGTTCGTATGGTTTTTCTCAGAATAGGAATTTTGTATATAAATGAATCCGAGTAGTTGTCATGTAGCGATGTGCGACCTCCCAATGATAGTGTTATAGTGGAAATTTATAATGTATAGGCGTGACCTATGCGAATGTTGTCGGTTAGGAGCACCATGTGAAGTGTCTCCAATGAGAATGTAAAACAAGCTTGCTGTGAGAAAAGGGCTATAGTGATTGAGTGCCTTACGATGTAGATAGTTTGCATACTGAAAAGGATATCCAGAATTGTGCTACCTGGTAGGCCTTATTTTCCAAATTTCGGGACGAAATTCCGTTATTAGGGGGGAAGTATGTAATACCCCATATTTTTATGGATTTTAAATTATGGGATTTATTAAATTTAATTGAGATAAAATTTAATTTAATTTTAATCCAGAATCTTGTTTTAAATATTTACTAGCGTGACGAGAGTTAGTAATTATTGGAAATTTTTTATTGGTTGAATGTTACTGGATGAGCATAGTAATATATGAGATTTATTTTATAAAATTGTCACGTGTGAATGAAATGACAATTGTGGAAATTTAAGTCGGGACGCGCCCGTGTCGTGTCGAGACTAAATGTTGATTAATAAAAGTGAATAAATTATAAGTCACTCATATGGTCATTTTGAGCGCGCCAAAGTGTCCGGAAGGATCGAGATAGTCAGAAAAGTGTACCCGGGAGTTTAGTTTGGGTCTCGGGGCATTTTTAGGCTTATTTAGCGCCCCGGTAGGGCATTTTGGACATTTTGTAATTTGGGGCAATTAAACCCACGAATTTTCAAGGGTTATATCAGATGTCTAAGGTTGCCTTCTAGGGTTAACACAACCAAAGACAAGTGACGACCATAGTAGAGGGAAGGAGAGAGTTTGTCAAGGTGTTCTAGACCGAAAATTCATCCAGTTGCACCGCCACCACCACCAACGCGTAGATCGCGCAACGGGGAACGCAACCACACCAAATTCGTCCTCAAATCTGAACTCTGAAATTTCCAGGCAAGTGTTTATCATGCTTATTTTCGTTAATACATCACTCATGTTAGTCTAGGGTTGATTAGGATGAGTTTCATGGAAGAAAACCCATGTTAGAGATAGGAAATTGCATGTAGTAATGATATATATGGAAATCTGGAAATCCCCTTCATATGTAGAGGTTGAACCACGGATTTATGATGTTTTAGAAGAAGAAATTCTGGAAAAATATTGATTAGAACAAAGTTAAATAAATTTCTAGGGTTCATAAGGTTTATACAAGTTTAGCCCCTTTTAATCCATGGTTATTAATGGAAATTCGCATGCTTTACGTAGAAGATGTATGATATGGGTTTATACTGTTTGTATTACGAATTTTTGGGAGTTTGTGTGTAAAAAAATCTGGATTTGATTGAGGTTAGATTATGAAACCCGTAACTGCTAATCTGCAGAATTCGCCATACCTGTTTGATCGATCGATCGAACCGGGAGTGTTGATCGATCGACGGATCGATCGATCGAGCTCCTGCCATCGATCGATCGACCCCTCCTGGCAGACTCATATTTCCCCTCATTAAATTGTTGAATTCAAATTAAATGAGTGAAAATCTATGGACATCCTTATTAAAATAGTTTGGAAGGTAAAGGAGACCAGTAGGACATATTAATAATTATGAGACCTTTAATGTAAGACGAGATTTGCATTTTTGGAATGTTTACATATAAGGGACGGTAGAATTATGTATTAAAGGGAGAGACGCGTAAGATAGTTACGATGGAAAATAGATGAGTACCTACTGAATTCTACACTTGGGAGGATAGAGTCCATGAGTGTTACGTAGTAAGTTGGAATAATCCCTCAAACTAAAAGTAAGAGACAATCCATTATAAGTGATAACTAAATAATGAGAAATAAGGATAAATTTTATAATTATGGGTTATGAGATGAACCTAAATTTGATATAGAAAAAGTAGTATATTTACATGACTGTGTTTATTCATATACTATATACGTGTAAAAATCATGCGCACGCTACTTGCTATCCTTGAGGTTACCGCGATGGGACAGTCTTATCTCGAATGGACCTTCATGGGGGATATTGACTCGTACCCTAGAAGATAGGAATCCTAGGTACGGGCTATCGGATCGATAGTCGGACGGTCCTAAGAGACGTGAGGGTATGTACTGACCTCTTGGACTTGAAAACTATGCTTCACCTCACTATTGTTTATGTTTTGTTTAATACAGTTCGAGAGTGATTTCGAACTTGTATTTCCCTTAGTACGAGTGATACAGGGACTAGATAGAAGAGTATGCCCGCACCATAATTTTTATGTGGGGTGCTGTTAGAATATATATATATTATACGAGTAATTAATATATATATTTAATTCTGAAATTTGGAACTTCCTACTATGTTTATGGTAAGTAAGAAATGAATAATGATCTCAATTTGGAACTTCCTACTGTGTTTATGGTAAGTAAGAAATGAATAATGATCTCAATTTGGAAATACATGTTTTGAAAATTATAATATGATACTTAGAAACTTTATGAGTAAATAAGGTTTAAATGAGAACTTTATTGTTAAAGGAAATCAACCTCTTAAACAATTGAATTTATCAGTATTAAATATTACGAGCAACCTAAGATAAGATAATTTAAACCGTTGGGACGGTTAGTATGATAGGCATGCAGAGTAGAAGGGAGGTGAGAATTTCTCAAGGGAGTGCCGCACTAATATGTTGTTGCATTGGCCTGTAAACATTTTAAATACTTGATAAACAACTTTAAAATCTTTTACTATCGGGCTCTGACACGTTTCCATTTTCTTTTCTCTCTCTTGCATATATATGTATATATTACAGGTGTTCAGCCACAGGGGCGTCTTGCATAGGATCCTTTGGAAGGAACGCACTGCAGCTTAGGTGGGAGTTGCAGGCCTCTTGCTTAGACGACCTGACTTCTTGATTCCTCTTCTAGCATTATTTATTCCAGTTGGGCATGTGTCGCCCTTTCCATTATTCAGTTGTTCTTTTGGATATTGTAATCCATTTATTTCCAGTATTTGCATTTTGGGATTATTTATTGTCAGGATGCTTTTCATTTAAGTACTAAATGTTGGATTCAATTATTTGAATGTTTGGTTATTTGGATTTATAAACTCCAGGATAATTGTTATGTGATTCTTTAATGTTGAATGATGTAAAGTTTTTAAATGTTGGTTTATATAAATAAAATTTGGAACTAATGTCTAAAAATGGTTTTGACACTTAGCTTAATTATTTAGGGTGTTTTAATTGGAAAAAATTATTTTCACGACAGTGATGCTAAGAATGATCCAACTGTTCACCTTGATTTTAATTTAATAGAGGAGTGATCGCCCGGTATTTAATTAGGCGGGGTGTCTCAACAACCTTATAGTAAAGCTCTATATCAAAGAATGCTAAGCTGAAATGTGAAAAGCTGCACAGATCCTAAGGACACTAGAACCTGATACTCTAATACCATTTGTGACACCCCGCCTACTCTAATCCTGGGTGATCAGTCCATTATTAAATTAAATAGGAATCATTAATGGTTTCATTATCAGCTTCACTCTCGAAATCTAATTAATTTACTAATACCCTAATGGCTTAGTGTCAAAAGTTTAATTCTTGTTATTAATATGCAAATAAATATTTCATATTCACCATTCAAAATAACAATATAATAAACACTAGAACATCTGAATAAATAATAATTACCGGAATAAACACTCCACACTGAAATCCAAATACAATCATCCTAACAAACCAAATCCGATACTGGAAATAAAATGAAAATATAATGTCCCTGTAATAATCACCAACTAGGAATGGGCGACATGCCCGACGGAGATAGATAAAAGGATAAGTAGGAATTGATAAATGTTGAGGTGTATTCTACCAAGATCCTCCAACTTCCAAAGTAGCTGCATCATGTCAAATAAAGAAAGTCCTAAGTCTGGCATCCCTGTGGCTAGGCACATAAAATGTTTTACAAAAGTGGATTTGAAACGGGTCAGAGCCCAAGTAAACAGTTTGAAAACATTTTAGCAAGTATTTACAATATAGTAAAGAGTACATATTATATAAATGTTAGATTCACAAGATCTCACTTGAGATTCCGACCTCTCATCTATTGTGTACATCTAACGTACTCTTCTAACCCACCTAGTTATGCTACCCCACCTAACTAGTTCGACTTAAACCTTTTTCCCATCAAATAGTTCACTGCGCCCACCAGTATTGTCCATACAATATGATACTACATTTCCAATTCTTTTATTTATTAAGAGTCACAAGTTTATGAATAAGTTCTCATACGCTTAGAGTAATTTAGATATCACTTTCTATCATATCTACCAATGCACCCATAGTATAATCACACACACACACACACACACACACACACACACACACACACACACACATATATATATATATATATATATATATATATATATATACGTATACGACATCCTTAGGTTGAGACTTGCGATGCAGGCATACTCTACTATCAAGTCCAGATACATCACCTACTAAGTAAGGACATCGGTTCGAATATCACCCTCGAACCATAAATCAAATAACACATATTGGAGGCGAACATAGTTCTAAGACTCTGGGCTACATACACACATAACGCACCCAAATGACCGGTCACACCCTTATTCACACAAGTGGTTCTCAATCTCTAAGTCCTCTTGAGGTGCAAGTCAATATCCCCCCCGTGGGCTCATCAGGATAAGATTGTCCATAATGTGGAAACCTCCCATGATAGCAAGCAGCCTAGGTATGTTTACACATAATCAATAGAGCAATAGGTATTCACACCACCTATATATGTACATATATATTCAATATCGGTATTCACTTAACCTAAAATAAATATACCGTACGTAGTATGATAATTCTTAAATATTCTACGTATCATTACATCACTGTAATATATCTCATCGTCTAACCCCGAGGATTTCCCAATACTCAAAGGATTATAAATTATCCCTTAAGGGAATTCAGTAGATTCCTCACTCATACCCTACTGGTCTAGATCATACATTCCCTTGATTTCTCGTGGCATAATATCATTCTCCGAATTAGGTTTTATTACCAAATTAACTTTAGTCATATTCCCCTCATGTGACTAAGTCTAAATCCCAACATTGTCCTCCTGGTAATTAAAGTATATAGAATTGACTTTACAAATTCCTTCCAAAGGTTATACCGATCATTTTCCATGAATTCTAAACAAAAAGGAGAAAATAGTCAAAATTTGGGAAACCGAATTGATTCGGCCTTGGTCCGAATCAATTCGCCTTCCGAATCGATTCACTTGTACAGTCTCGTCTTCTCCATATTAACAGTTAGGGGATTTACTATTTTTATTTCCAAACCTCCATTATCCAATCCCAAACTCCCAACCAAGCATAATAAACACCATACTAACATACATAAATGATTTCTAATGTGATTTAATCCTCAAATCATCAGAGAAGGCCTTTAAATCGAATTAATTCAACATTAAGCCCCCCAAACCCTAGATTATCATTTTGTTCAAGAACATCAATAATGACCCAGATTTCTTCACATGTTTATCATACTAATTCATTATATTCATTCTACATGCATAGGCGATTAAATCTAACATGATTCCTACCCAAGAACATAATTTTAATCTTCCAAATTTACACCATTTTTCACATATTCATGATAATAATCATCCTACACTAACATGGATGTTATATATGCTCAAGTTTAGCAAGATAAATACTCGCCTCTATATGTAGTTCTGGATTTCTGCAGAATGGTGGTAGGGTGGCATTCATCTCCTTCTGATATGTCCAGTGGTGGTGGTGGTGGTGCAAGAAAAGTGGGTTAATCTTATGAACTTTTCTTCTTCCTCCTGTAGTCGCCTCTCTTTGCCTTTTGAACTTCTAGCCCTAGAAACCTTATCCAACCAGGTGATATACACTTAGGAATTTCATAGGTCTTTTTACTCCAAAAATCTAAAAGACCGACGTACCCTCCTTGGGTGCCGGTTGGCCTAACAATGCCCCAAGACTCAAATTAAAATCTCGAGTACACATTTCCAACTATTTTGACCCTTCTGGACACATTGCCATACTTGAAATGACCATTTGGATGACCTATAACTAAATTTCATTTTATCCCATAAATTCAAGTCCCGACACGACTCACACATGCGTCCCGACTAAATTTACCGTAACTGTTGTATTTCTCACTCACGACAATCATAATACTTTCTTATTAATATATTACGCATTCGCCAAGTAATTTTCAAAATAAAAATATATTAACCCTTGTCTCGCTAATTGATATTTATTCTAACACAGATTAATTTCCCATTTTAACTTAATTAATCCCAATATAAAAATCATTAAAATTACGAGGTGTTACAAAGTCCTAAGATTTGGGCAAAATTTTGGGGTTCATGTCCTGAATTGATAAAATTTTAATTTTTCTTAAAACTGCGCCCATTCGAGTTCTAGGCCCCTAAATTGGGGTCAAATTTTGAGTTCCAAATTAAAATGTAAATGCCTCTACTTTGGGGCCAAATTTCTTACTTAAAGCCCAGAATTTTGTCGAAAAATTCGGGATCGGGGTAACAAAGTTGCAGGTTTAGAGATTTTTTTTTTTTATTTTCAAAATTTAAACTCTGTTTTGAATTATATCTTAGTATGTATTTTATTTTAAGTTGTTTATGTGTTGACTCATACAAAATAATGTTCTTAAGGTCATTTGTTGATTAATAATATATATTTTGTATATTACAGTCTTTAATGTGAGAAATTTTATGCGAGAGAATATATATTTACATACACATACATACTCACATACGCATAGATTGTTGCGTTCATCGTTATAGTGATGGTGTGGTGGTGGAGTTTATGATGGTATGTGGTGGAGATGGTGATGGTGATGGTGATATAATGCAATGTGATGTTCAAAAGGGTTTGAATGTTTAGAGAGAGAAATAGATTATAAAATAAGGAAAAATGTTTAAAATATGAAATTTGAACTTTAAATACTTGGGTTCCATTTGGTGTTTTTGTAAAATATGGATTGTGTTATTTTAATGGCATGGAATTATTTTTTCTTGGTGGTTTGGTAATGTTATGGAGTAAATTTCTGGATCCCTTTAGGGGTCACCTAACTAAAATAAGAAAGTGAATTCCATGTTTTTTAAAATAGTAGTGAGATGCATAATTTAATTTCAAAATTTTTAAAAAAATGTCTTTTCTAAAGGTTTATGATACATTCATGAGTTCTTTTACAACATCTTATATTAAAATTACCATTTAGAATTGTAATGCTTTAGAAATGTTTTATATTGGTTTGATTGTCTTGTTAGGCCCGTCTCTTGCGTGTTTTGTTTTTTCCTTTTTGTTTGCCTTTTTGTTTGGAATGTATGAGTTGGAGATGCACCCTTCCTCTTAAGGTCCGTTTGATTGAAAATTAGGAAAATGGAAATGATTCCAAGGCATTTGATTCTAAGACAAACAATTCCAAGGCAAATGAATATTATTTTTCAACTTGTGTCCGTTTGATACAAGTTGGAATATCATCAATTTTTCACATTTTCTATCAAACACAAAAGCTGAAAAATAGATATAAATGTGAAAATTTTGTTTACGGAATATATATATACCGAACTTTTTAATGAACCTTAACAAAAAAAACACCTAACAACCCATTAATTTTAATTCCTATGGTGTAATTAGTCCCCGTCAGCGACAACGATACGCGTGTGACCCAAGAGCCCCTTACCCTCCCCCCTCATACCCACACCATGACAGACCACTAGTTAAAAAAAAGTTGTTGGAATGTTTACTCAGGGGTAAGGGCTGCCATGGTGGGGGTGGGGTGGGGGGTAAAAAAAATATTCGATTGACACGTGTGTCTATTGCCGCTGGCGCAAACCAATTACAACATATGAATTAAAATTAATGGCTTATTAGGGATTTTTTTGTTAAGGTTCATTAAAAAGTTCAGTTTTTAGGTTCACTTGTGATCCTCTCCCTACCTATATATATAAGAAGGCTAACCACATCATGATGCATACATCACACCTATTTCTAGACCTAAAAAACTTTTTTTCCAATTTTTTTATTTTTCTCTTCAAATTCACCTTCCAGTCAACCCATATTCAAAAAATTAGGTCAAAATACAATTTGTGGCTATATTTAAAAAATCAACAAAAAAACTACTGGTGCAGACGCTTATAAATATGGTATTATGTGCAGTTTTTTGTGAATATTTTAAAAATAACTACAAAATATATTTTGACCTAACTTTTTTAACATGAGTTTATTGGAAGATTAATTTCAAGGGGAAAATATAAAATTTGAAAAAAAATATTTAAGGCCTACAACTAGGTGTGACGTTTGGATGATGTATAGAGCATGATGTAGGTGAGAATTATTCTCTCTCTCTCTCTCTCTAACTATATATATATATATGAATTATTTTGAAAAAATTTATACGAAATATACAAAATATATTAATTATATGAAATATAGGAATATACAAAATATATTAAATGTACGAAATATATAAATTTAGGGAATATATTAAATATATGAGATATACAAAATATAAATATATATATATATTAAGATATAAGAATTATATAAATGTACGCATATATGAATGTACGCAATATACGAAATATACATATATATGCTAAAATAAATAAAAAATTTGAATATATACATATACATATACATATTAAAATATAAAAAATATATATTTTCAAATTTATGAACAATATATATATTTATGAAATTTATAGAGTTTAAAAAAAATTGGTTTAGAGTGATTTGTCACCCATAGGTGGGAAATAAAAACCTGCCCCTCCCCACCCACAAAAAAAATCGAATTTCATCCAAAGGTGGCAAATTGTGCTTAAGGAGTGTTGTACGTGGAAAACAAATTCCAAGGCAAATTAATGCTATTTAAACGCTGGAAAATTTTCATCTTTTCAAAATTTGCCTTGGAATTGTAACGCTATCAAACGAATCATTAGAATAAAATGTGTTAATTCATTTACTAAGAAACAATTATTGAGATACAAAGTTCAAAAAAAAATTTAAATATATATATATATATACCGCTAATCCCACTCTACCACTATACTAAGGCACTCCAAAATATTATAACATGACCAAAAAACCCTTAAGCACCTTTGCCAACATTTTAACTTTTCAAGCAATAAGATTGTATATACATAATAAGGGACTGGTTAAAAATAAAAATAAAATATTAAAAGTAGCATTTTAATTGCAATACTAAGGGCTGATTAAAATAAAATAATTATTTGATTAAGAGTAATTAAAAAGTGGAAGTATGATAATAATTATAAAAAAAGAATAGTGCAAAAAAAAATACAAACTTGTGTCGTGTCGTGTCACGTTTATGTCCAAAAAACTCTTGTATTGTCATATCGTGTCGGCCCAAAAAATTTATTTTGGACACTAACGCAACACAACACAAGTTTGTATTTTTTTATCCGACACGAACACGAACCATTTAAAACTCGACATGAAATGACTAACATTCTCTTAAGTGTTTGAAATAAAGTTTTGTGAAGTTTCGTGTGCTAATTCATGTCGTGTTGCTTATTTTCTTAGGTCATGTTGGTGTTAGGTAAAAAAAAATGAGATTTCGCATCGTGCCGTGTCATGTTGCGTTTTTTAGAACCTCGGATAATACAAGAGTTTTTTGGATACAAACGCAACACAAGTTTGTATTTTTTTTGCATTACTCTTTTTTCGAATTATTGTCGTACTTGCACTTTTTAATTAGTTTTAATCAAATAATTATTTTTATTTTTAATCAGTCCCTTAGAATTGTCAATTAAACTGCTACTTTTAATATTTTATTTTTATTTTTAATGATTTCCTTATTACGTATAAACTGTTAACATAAATTATTTTTTTCATCATAATTTGGAAAAAAAGTTCATGTCGTGAATTAATTGGATCGTGTCATATCACATTTTATTTCAGCCGTGTTCGTGTTAGGTAAAAAATGAGATTTCATGGCATATAACATTTTAATTGGATTGTGTTCGTATCTTATTTTTTAAAAATATTTTGTGTAATGTCGTATTGTGTCTTGTCCCATGTGCCTTGTCTCTTTTTAATTGAGTTGTGATCGTCTTTGGTTAAAAAAATTGATTTCATATCGTATCGCTTTTATTTGGGTCATTCATCCGTGTTAGATATCAAAAATAGGATTTTATATCATGTCCTAATAAAGATGTGTTCATGTTAAGTAAAAATAATAAAAATCTCGTGTCGTATCGTATCGTGTCTCTTTTATTTGGATGACGTTCGTATTAGATAAAAAAAATTAAGATTTTGTATTGTGTGATGTTGTGTCACGGTTTATTAAATCATTTTGTTATTTATATGTAGTAAACATTTATTAATATAAAATGAATATATATGTATAGTCCTTGCTTTTTTTTAATAGTTCATTTTTTTAAATTATGTGTATAATTTTTGGGGTAAAGAACAAGTTTATTTTTCTTAATGAGTGAGAGAGAAATAATGGAAGGGATTAATCATAAGGGTATAAGAGTCTTTAACTTTTATTTGAAAAGAAAGTAGAGTGTGGTATTTTGGTGGAGTGGGAATAGCATTACCTACCTATATATATATATATATATATATATATATATATATATATATATATATATATATATATATATATATATATATATATATATATATATATATATATATATAGAGAGAGAGAGAGAGAGAGAGAGGGAGAGGATCTCATGATGACCCATGTTTGTTGTGGGTACATGAATAACAGGCATGGACGAGTAGCCCAACTGAAGTGGCCCAAAGTCCAAGCCCTTCATATCTTAAACATCAATTCGGTTATGACTGAGTCTTCTCCCATGTTCTCGTTGAGAGGTGTTCCAGGAGAAGATGGAAAACATGGGGGAGTCCAACACCCCCATTCCCTGAAAATAAGCATATATATAATAAACCCTAGGTCTGGGGCATAAGACACGCACTGTATTCTCTGTAATCGCTCCCCGGAGGATATAGAAATAATACCGACTACACTACCATGGACGTAGGCACTCTTGCTGAACCACGTACATCTCCTGTTGTGTGATTGGCATTTTATGTTTCTTATTGTGCTTGATGATTGCGCTTTTCTTATCTATTTGTGTTGAATAATAATTGTCACCACAATTGGCGCTGTCTGTGGGAACATTTATCTTCCCTGAGAAAGCCCACACCAACAAAAAATTCTAAAATATCTGGTCACAGTAGTAATGCTCCTTAGGCAGGAGATATCCAAGAACAACCTGTTCCTCGCAGGATCAGATCTGAAGTTCGACGTTCAGATCAGAGGGCTCGTCTAGAAAGGCCAGCCTCAGAAGAAAGCCAAGGACCAGCGAGGTCCACACAAATATCCAGGTTGATCAATGCTTATGAGGCGAGGCTCCAAGAGCAGAGGGAGTCTTCTCGCAGGCACGAAGCTGAGAATGCTCGCCTCAAAAGAAGGTTAGAAAAGATGGAGATAGAGCTTCATCGTGGCACCAGGAGATGTCCATACCGCACTCCTAGCCCTCAGGCGAGAAAGTCTCGCAGTCGAGGAAGGAGCCCAAGACGCGAGTCCCAGAAAGTTGAGGGAAACGAGTCAGAGGATGACCTGCTCGAGCAACTGCGACTAGCTCGCAATCTCAGGAGCCCAACTCGCAGCAACGAGAACATACGAAGTCTGGTCCAAAGGAAGATGGACCAACACCCTGCGCATCGCGGCACCAAATCAACCCGAGAACTCGCTAGGCGAGCTCTTAAAACTCAGATGAAATCACCTTTCTCAAAGGAAATAGAAGAAGATCAAGCCCCCAAGAAATTTGCTATTCCAAGGTTCAAGATTTATGATGGTAAAATTGATCCCATTGATCACTTCAGGCAGTAAAGGCAAGCCATGACCCTCTGGAACCATCGGGACGCACTGATGTGCCGAATTTTTCCCTCGAGCCCGCATGATGTGGAGCAGAAGTGGTTCGAAAGGCTTCCCCACAGGTCCATAAGAAGCTTCAAGTCCCTGTCCGAGCTCTTTACAGCCCGCTTCATTACTAGTAGCTCCCATCCTAAAAGGATGGATGCTTTGCTAACAATGAAAAAGACGCCTTAAGAGACCCTCCGAGACTACGCGAAGAGATACTGGGAGTTATTCAATGAGGTTGAGGACTGCTCAGAGCAAGTGGCAGTGGCCTCTTTCAAAATTGGGCTACCCAACCCCTCCCTTCTGTACCAGTCCCTGACAAAGAAAGAGGCCATGACCATCGATGACCTGATGGTCTGCATCGAGAAATATGCCAAGGTGGAGGATGTGACCCGCCTCAGCACAGGAGAAAACGGTCGAACCAAGCTCGCTGCCAAGGGAAGTGACAACACTAAGAACCAGAAGAAAGGAGGAAAGAATGAAGGAAAGAGTGGCTTCAAGAATGGAGGCAGCAACGATGTGGCAAAAGCATTTTAGGCGGTCAACACCGTCTTCAAAGAACCAATTTATAAAATTCTCGCAAAAATCAAAGACGAGCCATTTATTAAGTGGCCTAGAAAGATAAGAGGAGATCCCTCAAAGAGAAACAACGCGCTGAGATGCGCTTTTCACAAAGAAGGAGGACATAAGACTGAGCATTGCAAGGCTCTTAAGTCCCACCTCGAAGAGCTGGCCCAGTCCAGGCATCTGAACGAATTCATGGAAAAAAAGGCAGAGAAAGTTGCTGCCCATAGAGACGCAAGGCCTGACAACGTGCTCGAAGATGACGTCGACCATAAATTCGCAGTAATTCATGGGGCATCTGACGTAAAATAGATTCAAGGAAATTTAGCGCGAATGGAGGTAAAGAAGCTTACAGCGGTAATGCAAGCTTTTCAGACTGATCCAGCAAAGACGCAATCAGAAAAGCGTCGATGAGCAGACGACGTCAACTACAGTAAGCATATCGTGTTCACAGATGAAGATCTGGTAGGAGTGAGGACCCCATATCATGATGCTTTGATCATTACTCTCAGGATAGCTAACTTTGACGTCGACAAGTTACTCGTCGACCAAGGAATCTCATTCGAGGTAATGTATCTCGACTTATTCAGAAAATTGAAGTTAAGCGTCGCCGACCTAAAGGGAGCTATTGTCCCTTTAGCTGGCTTAGCTAGAAAAGTAACTATGCCCTTGGGAAAGATCTTGCTGACTGTAAGGGCCAGAAATATCTCTAAGATGATTGAGTTTCTGGTAGTCGACATTGATTCACCATACCAGGCTATCCTCGGCAGAGGATGGCTGTACGCAATGAAGGCAGTCTCCCCAACCTACCACCAGAAGCTCAAATATGCGACCGAGCGAGGAGTAATGGAGATTCATGGTGACCAAGCGATGGCGAGAAGGTGCTTCATAGCGGCCATCCGCCCAAGACCAGAAAGGAAGGCCGACAAGCCCAGCGAGAAAGTTGAAGAACAAGAAGGTCTGACACATTCTAAATAGCAGTTAAAGTACAGAAGACCCGGAGTAGAGGAGACCAGGCTCCTCCCCTTCTAACGGGTCGTCGAGGACCTGGTAGAGGTTACAGCTGGAGGTAGCAACGTCGACAGGGTTTTCTTGATTGGAGCATCTCTCACAGATCAGGAACAAAAGGAGTTGACGACTCTGCTGAAAAGAAATATAGACGTTTTTGCATGGGAACCGTACGAGCAGCCTGGGATTGACCCCTAGTATGGTTTTTCATTAACTACATGTCAACCCCACCTTCAAATCGATCACGCAAAAAGCACGTCAAACTGCGCCCGAGAAGGCAAAGGCCGTGGAAAAAGAAGTTAAAAAACTGTTGGATGCAGGATCCATTCGGGAAGTTCAATTCCCTAAATAGTTATCCAGCGCAATAGTAGTCCCAAAGAATAATGGAAAATGGAGAGTCTTCATCGACTTCACTGACCTTAACAGGGCGTGCCCTAAGGACAATTTTCCTCTCCCAAAAATTGATCAGCTAGTGGATGCCACAGCATCCCACGAAAGGATGAGTTTTCTGGACGCATACTCGGGATATCATTAGATCCCTCTGTATGCTCTAGACCAGGACAAGACAACATTCATCACCACAGTTGGATTATACTGCTACAAGGTCATGCCCGTCGGGCTCAAAAACGCAGGGGCAACCTACCAGTGGCTGGTCACCAAGATGTTCAAAGATCAAATGGGAGACACCATGGAAGTTTACATTGACGATATGCTCGTCAAAAGAAGGAAGAAAGTAGACCACCTCTCAGACCTAACAAGAACCTTCAAAATCCTCAGGAAGTACCGAATGAAACTTAACATGAGCAAGTGTTATTTCGGTGTCCAGTCAGGAAAAATTCTTGGGTACTTGGTCAGTAAGAGGGGCATCGAAGCTAATCCAGACCAGATCGATGTAGTGAATAGGGTACAACCTCCTTGCACCATCTGTGATGTACAGAAGCTCACCGACATGCTCGCTACCCTGAACCGTTTTATCTCTAAGTCTTCCGAGAAGTGCAAACCCTTCTTCCAGCTCCTAAAGGGAAACAAAACGGTAGAATGGAATCAAGATTGCTCGCGGGCATTGGACGAGCTCAAGGCTTACCTTAGCTCCCCGCCACTGCTCGTCATACCACAGGAAGCAGATTCCTTATACCTATACCTCACCGTCTCCAACCACACTGTCAGTTCTGCATTGATGTGCGAAAAAACAGGAATCCAGTACCCCATTTATTACTCGAGCAAAACCTTACTAGAAGCCGAGCAGCGGTACCTACCACTGGAGAAGCTATCCTTTGCACTTGTAGTTTCCTCGAGAAAGTTAAAGCACTACTTTGAAGCTCACACTATCATCGTCCTTACATCGCACCCCCTTAAAGCAATCCTGAGGAAAGAAAATTTATCGGGCAGACTATCTAAATGGTCAGTCGAGCTCGGGCGATTTGACATCCAATTTCAACCAAGGAATGCAATCAAAGGGCAAATTCTTACTGACTTCATAGCAGAACTCACAGGCGAGCAGCCTCTCGACCAACTTCAACCCAAGAAGCAAGGAAAGAATCACATGACAGGGGAAATATAGAAATTATTTATTGATGGAGCCTCCAATTCAAAGGGGGTAGGAGTAGGCATCGTGCTTATCACTCCCGAAAATGCAATCCTCGAGTAGGGAATTAGGCTTGGATTTGAAGCCTCCAACAATGAATAAGAATATGAGGCCCTGATAGCTGGCCTCCAGAAGGCACACGCTTTGGGGGCAAAGCAGTTGCAGGTATTTTGATACTCACAATTAGTGTCAAATCAGATAAGTGGAGACTACAATGCAAAGGATGAAAGGATGGCAGCCTACCTCGCCTTGGCAAAGAGTCTATTGTCTAACTTTAAAGAAGTCAATGTCCAGCAGTTTCCTAGAGGACAGAACAGCCATGCTGACGCCCTAGCAGCCCCAAGCTCAGCAATCAATTCTGACTTAAAAAGAACAATCCTCATTGATTTCCTCACTCATTCGAGCATTAACCGTAACAGCGAGACACCAAGCGTGGAGCAGGTGCTCCAAATCAATTCAGCACCCAGCTGGACCCACTAAGGGACTATTTGAAGGATGGCACACTTCCAGATGATAAGAACATTGCTCACAAGATAAGAGTCAAATATGCTCACTTTCACTTATCTCCTGAGGGCAAGCTATATAAGAGATCATTTTTCGATCCCTACCTTCAATGTGTGCACCCGAGGGATGTCGAAGAAATCCTACGTGAACTCCACGAGGGAATCTATGGAGGCCATATTGGTGGAAGGCCATTGGCTTTCCGAGCAATGAAGGGAGGTTATTGGTAGCCATATATTCAAAGAGACTCTGCAATGTATGTTCGCAAATGCGAGAAATGCCAACTTCACGCTCCCATGGTCCATTAACCCGCCAGTGACCTAAAATCCCTTTCCATCCCATGGCCATTTGCCTAATGGGAAATGGACATCGTAGGACCTCTTCCTACCGCTACCGATAATCACAGGTATCTTTTAGTCGCAACATACTACTTCACCAAATGGATAGAAGCAGAGCCACTAGCGAACATTCGAGACGCGGATATGATAAGATTCATATGGAAAAATATAATCACCCATTTTGGGATCCCTAGGACCATCATCACTGATAATGGAACGCAGTTCAAGAGCAGCTCTTTTTAGAATTTTTACAAAGACCACGGGATCAGACACCATTTCAGCTCGGTGGCCTATCCTCGGAGTAATGGCCAAGCCGAGGCTTCCAACAAAATAATGATCGATGGGCTAAAGAAACGATTAGAACGAGCCAAAGGTGTATGGGTAAATAAACTACCGCATATTATGTGGGCTTATCGTACTACCCCACGTCGAGCAATGGGGGAAACCCCATTATCACTAACATATAGAATGAAAGCAGTCATCCCATTGGAAGCAGGCTTACCCACTATGAGGTCCACCCTCGTCGACCAATGCCAGAATGATGCAGCATTGCTCGCTGAACTTGACCTAGCTGACGAACGCCGAGAGCTTGCCCTAGTAAAACTAGCGAGCTATCAGCAACATCTAGTAAAGCACTATAACAAGAAGGTCAATCTAAGGGCATTCCGAGTTGGGGACTATGTCCTAAGGAAAGTCCTAGGCAGCGCAGTAAGACCATCGGACGACAAGTTAGGGCCAAACTAGGAAGGACCATTTAAGATAACAAGAGACGATCTTCAAGGAGCCTATCACTTAGAAACGCTGGAGGGCAGAGAGATACCTCGAGCATGGAATGCTGCTAATCTTAAGAAATTCTATTTCTAAATTCTTCTTTTGCATTGTACTTATGAGAATGGAAACTCATTTCCTTATCATTAATAAAAGCTTTTTGGCATTTGCATTCTATGAAGTGTCAGTTAACTAGTACATGAACTTCATAACTCACGCACCCTTTCCAAGTGACAGGCACATTAATCATTAAGCTATAGCAGGGAAATCACCCTCCTCAGGTTTTCGTTATGAAACACGAAAAACCTCTTAGCATTGCCCTTGGCAATATATGAAGCCCTACAGGAGATCCTTAGGCAATATGGTCAATTCAAAATTGGCTGCTAAACAATGTTTGGTTAGTAAAATCCTGATTAGATAAAGCATCCAACACCAGGTGTGTCCTCGCCAATTGCCCCACTTAGGCCTAAGGAAGTGTGACGACAAAACCTAAAAGGTAAAGTGGGGGGAAAATGGTATCTTATAAGCATACTGGACTAGAAGGACACTTACTCGATAATACAAATCTAGTCGGCCAAGAGAGGACCAAGGTTATTAAGCAAAATCTAAGAAGGATGGAAAATATAAAACACTTGTTGAGTCGGTAAATTCTCCCAGAACATAAACTTTATATTACTTCATCACATTTACAACAAATACAACCCATGTTTAGTCGGCAAGTTCGCCCAAAACATCTACATTACATTACTTCATTACAAAATATATAAAGCTACTACTGGCAAAATCTTAATATGGATGAGGCCTCTGAGCAAGATAATCAGCCACTTGGTCTCTTCGATCGTCATCAGGATGGGGAACTAGCTCCTCCTCAACTTCATTCACATCCGACTCCAATAGCTGTCGAGGGATAACATCAATAGGGATCCACTGATCATCTCTCCTGAAGGGATTAGGCAGTAGAGTAGAAGGAGAAATCTCATGACGGTACCAGAGCATCGAGTTCCTTGGGACTTGCAGCTCCCTCAAAGCACTCAACCATCCCCTGATAAAGGCGAGATCTTTAAACTCTGTTAGCCTCTTTGGAGCATCCATCCAACCTTGATCATAACCATCGGTCCATACTCGCCGAGGTCCTCTCTTATACAGATGCCTCAGCCGAGTGATATCCCTTTGAAGACTAGCAGTAATCACATACGCTCGTTGGACATCACCTCGGAGCTCTTCCATTTCCCTAGTTAAACTTCTTGCTCGAGTACCAGCTCGTGGAACAGTCGGAGGAGTAGGGCCTCGTAGCACCGGAGGAACATCGCTCGGGCCAGTTCCAGCTCACGACGAGGAGGAACCTCATAATACTGTAGGAGCGATGTTCAGCGCATGCTCCCTAAGACGCGAGACCTCTCTCCTTAAATCCTCATTCTCTTGCTGAAGAACTTCCCCAACCTGGTTGATCTCAGAAGCATCCAGAAGCTTTGCTCTCAGAGTATTCACCTCCTCTTGGACTAAGGCACAAACTTCCTCCATAACTTGGAGCCTGTCCTTTAGTTTAGTAACGAGCTTAGTTTGCTCTATGAAATGCTTGTTCCTCAATTTTAGTAATTTACAAATCCTCACAAAGGTATGATGAATTTCAGGGCTTACATCGGGACCCAGCATTCTTCCCAATTAAGAAGTGGATGGTATATAATCATCAATATCAATCAACTATAAGCAATAGAAGAGCAATAAAAAATAGAATTATTCAGTACACTAAAGGGAAAACTCTTATCATTTCATTGATACAAAAAGGATCAGAATACATTGAAGGGTCAGAAGGAAAATTACAAACAGAAAGTACAAAGAGCAACCCTAAGGGTAAAATCATCTAGCAACCTCAGGCTGCTCAAAAGATGATGGCTGCTTCTCCTTATCAGCAGCAGTAGAAGCACCTCCCTCAGGAGGGATAACCTCTATCTCCTGAGTAGGAGGAGCATCAACAAGAACTGTCTGGGAGGCAGAATTAACTCCTTCAGTAAATAGGGCAGGGACTTTATCCACAATTGGCTTTAGACCTGGGTCGTGCTCGTCGAACAAAAGATAGGCAACATCGGCACCAACAGCTATGAGGGCCTTATTCCAGCCTTTTTTGAAGTTCAAACGGCTGATGTAGCCTATCTGAACCTCGGCGTCCTCGTATGCAGCAGCCCACCCGGAGTTATATGATTCCTCCTTGATGGTGGCTGCCTGAGACTCTTTCTCCTTGAGCTTCTCGGTCATCACCTTATTCTCCTCTACAATGGACAACTTGCTCGAGTAGACCAGGTCATAGGCTCGCCTCAGCTCATTTAGATCTTTAATTGTCACATCCCTCTCTTGGTTGTAATTAGCAAGGTTCAGGTCAGAAGAAGCTCGGGCAGCATCAGCAGTCTTCAGACTAGCCTCTAGTTGTGTGCCCCTCACTTTCAAGGCATCATTCTACTGCTCCAGCTCGCCATTCCTGCTCACCAGCTCGTCGCAAGAGCGAAAGAGCACGAAGAAGTCAGTCACAAACTGCAAATAAAAGAAGATATCAAGAGAAGGAAACAACTGAAATTTATTAAATCATTAGATAAAGGAAAGGGTCTTACCAAGGCTAGCCTCTGACTAGCTTGCAGAGCCAATTGATCAAACCCCAATGCCCTTTGGCGATCTGCAGGAAGACCTGCCCTCTCGAGCAGCACATGGGACAATTTAGGAGAAATGGAAACTGAGGCCCCCTCGGGCAATGCGAACACAGGAACTAAGGCTTGCCCAACCTTCGTCCTCAACTCCATTTTTCTCCTCTCTTCCTCTTCCTCCTTCTCCTTCTCCTTTTCCATTCTCTTCTTCTCCTCCACCCTCTTCTTCTCTTCTATCTTATTTCTTTCCTCTTCCTTTTTCCTCTCCCTCTCTCTCTCTTATCTGTTCTTCTTCTTTCCTCTTCTTCTCCTGCTCCTGAAAAGAAGACCGGGAACCAGTAGCAACCGCCCCAGTGTTGGACTTCTGCTTCTTCGTCCTCTGAGTAAGAAGCACATGGTCATCATTATCATCATCCCGATCAAATTTTTCCTGGGAGGAACCATTTCCTCGCTAGAACAGCTAGAGGAGCTCGAAGGTTCTTGGGCCTCAGAAACCTCTTCTGAATCAGAAGAACTGTCACCACTGGAGATCCCCTCACCAAAATTGCCTTCAGCACCACCTATGGTATCACTCTCAGAACTGCTCTCCTCCTTGTCTAACTGAATGGGATCAACAGCAGTCTCTTCAGCAGAATCAAATTTAGGTATACTATCCACGGGCCTCGCTATAAAGCTAGACCCAACATTTTTTTACTCGAGCAAGAAAGCAGCAGACCAAGGATGCTCTTCGTCAGCTAAGGGCTCCCTAATATTCCAAGCTTTGACCAGCTCAGAAAGATGAACCTCGCTGAGAGCAAGTTCCAAGTTCTTCGACCTCGCTGGAGAAAAAATAGTAAAAAGTCACAGCAATCACACATTAATAAAGAAATTGAAAGGACAGAGCAAAGACTACCTATATACTCTTCCCCCTAAAAAGGAACAGTAAACCTATCAGACCTCGACCCTCAATCTGGGGGGGAGAACTGCCAATTTCTAGCAAGAAAGCCATCTTGCCTATAGTCCTTATGGGAATCAGGTAGGTTCACTACCAATACCCTGTCAGGACTCCTGGCTTTGAGATAGAGAACAACAGAACTAGTTCGAGAAAAATAATAACAAAAGCAGACTTCAACGAGCCCTAATTTGGTGCCATAAAGTTGATTTATTATATGAACTCCATTGATTATCTTCCATACATTGGGCGAACACTGTGCAGGAACAATATTGAAATAACCAAAGAAATGTAAGAATAATTCGTTTGGAGAAAAAGTAAGCCCCCCTTGAGAAAGCAACAAGACGTGAATCCAATGGGCACCTTCTATCTCTCTAACATTTCTAGGAAGGGAGGCACACTCAATCTCCACCCACTCCGAGATATTGTAAAACTTCCTAAACTCGGATAATGATCTATTTCCTATCTTTGCCATTTATAAACCCTAAACACAAATTCAAAGAAATCACAGAGAAAGAGCAAAAGGGACTTACGAGATGAGAGCTCGACTTGGACAATGCAAGAACACAAGTCTAAATGACGAAGAGGATCGAAAGGAAGGAAAATGAAGATCTGGAGAAGAGGGCACAAATTGCTAAAACTCACAGGAAGTTCGCAGAAGATAGAAGAACACTGAGAAGCTTGAAACAACAACTATGAAACGTTGCCCAAAAGAGACTTTTAAATGTTGTTAATCATCTTGCACGAGACCCAAAGCAACTGCCGCCTAGTTCAGTCCTCAAAATGTGGGAAGAGCTACACGATGTGCAAAGGAGCCATTATGACAAATCATTTAAATTTATTGAGCCCAAAATTATGGCCCAACAAACTTAGGGGCAATTGTGGGTACATGAATAACAGGCCTGGACGGGTAGCCCAACTGAAGCGGACCAAAGTCCAAGCCCTTCATATCTTAAACATCAATTCGGTTATGACTGAGTCTTCTCCCATGTTCTCGTTGAGAGGTATTCCAGGAGAAGATGGAAAACGTGGGGGAGTCCAACACCCCCACTCCCTGAAAATAAACATGTATATAATAAAGCCTAGGTCTGGGGCATAAGACACGCACTGTATTCTCTGTAATCGCTCCTCGGAGTATATAGAAATAATACTGACTGCACCACCGTGGACGTAGGCACTCTTGCTGAACCACGTACATCTCCTGTTGTGTGATTGACATTTTATGTTTCTTATTGTGCTTGGTGATTGCGCTTCTCTTATCTATTTGTGTTGAATAATAATTGTCACCACATTTGTATACCGCTGACGCGGACCAATTTTGATAAACTAGTAACAAAAAAATTGGGCTAATTCTGTTTTTATAGTTTTTAAATATTTCAGTATGACCAAAAAAAAAAATCAACTCAAAATTAATTCTTTTACTATTTTAAAAAAATTGGCCAAGCTTTGTCAGTTTTTAACAACTTAAAAACTGATAAAATTTGACCGATTTTTTTAAAAAAGCAAACAAATTCATTTTGAGTTGATTATTTTTTTTTTGTCTTATTGAAATGTATAGAAAACATAAAAAAAAATTAAGCCGAAAAATAATTTTCTTACTATTTTAAAAAAATGGTCCTCATTCAGAGTTCTCAAACTCGGATCTCACCTCATCCTTTCCTTATATATATATATATAAAGAGAGAGAGAGAGAGAGAGAGAGAGAGAGAGAGAGAGAGAGAGAGAGAGACCCTCCTGTAAGGACTCCTTATGCTGCAGACCCCAGTACGTACCATTTTTATAAAATACTAAAAACTATTTTTTTTTATGAAATTTCATGGATATGATATTCGCGGTGAGAAGATCATCTCCAATTTTTTTTCATCAAAAAGCTCAAGAAAAACCATTGAGATGATGTGTTATGTAAAAAATTGTATAAATATGCATTTTCGACCGTTGAAACAACGATTGAAAATGAATATGTATACCATCTTTTTACATATCACCTCATCTCAACGGCTTTTTATTGAATTTTTTGATGAAAAAAATTGGACATGATCATCTAACCAACCGTGGACGTCATATCCATGAAGTTTCATAAAAGAATTCATTTTTTACTGTTTTAAAAAAATTGTATGTACCGAGATTTGCACCATAAGGAGTCCTTACAGGAGACTTTCTCTCTCTCTCTCTCTCTCTCTCTCTCTCTCTCTCTCTATATATATATATATATATATATATATATATATATATATATATATATATATATATATATATATGGGAATTCTCAACTACATCATGCTCTATACATCATTCATACATTGCATCTAGTTATAAGCCTTAAAAAACTTTTTTTTTTCAATTTTTTTTCAATTTTTTTCTTGAAATTAATCTTTCAATAAACTCAAGTTCAAGAAATTAGGTCAAATTTTTTTTGAATATGAATTGATTGGAAGGTTAATTTCAAGAGAAAAATAAAATTTTTGGAAAAAATTATTTCTTAGGGCGTAGAACTAGGTGTGATGTATACATAATGATGTAGGCAAGCCTTAATTTCTCTCTCTCTCTCTCTCTCTCTCTCTCTATATATATATATATATATATATATATATATATATATATATATATATATATATATATATAAGAGGGGTGTTTGAATAGTGCCATCAAATTAACGGTTGTGATCGAATTTTTGGGGGTGATCTAAGGGTCTTACATTGTGCCACGTCACAATTAAACAATTGTGACGTCACAACTTGGGAGAATACCCGTTGAATCCCAAATCCTTCCCCCGACTCCCACATTCCCTTCCCTCTCTCAGCTATGGTCTCTCTCTCTCTCTCTCTCACACACACACACACCCTATCCGCCGCCGCCCTCCCTTCCATCGTCGCCGCCCTCCATCGCCTCCCTCCACCACCGCACACACGCATACACACACGCCTTCTCGCCGCCTCTGCCTCCGCCTCCCCACCTCCTCTGCGTCACATGCACACACACACACACACACACACTATGGTCGAAAAATGCACACATGTAATCTTCTCTAACACAAAATGCCCACCCACGCACATACAAACAAACACACACACACAAACACTAACACACAAACACTAACACGCACACACACACAAGCGATTTAGGGCACGCACAAGCAATTTTTAGTCATTTTATTTTGATTTTTTTGCAGGTGACCTCATTATAATTGAACTCCCAAGGTTAGATCTCTCTTCTTACATGTATGCTCAGATTTAGGGATTCTATTTCTTATTCTTTGTTATTTGTTTTAGATCTACTGATTTTGTTTTAGATCTGTTTACATGTATGCTCAGATTTACAATTTGGGCCTGACTGTGCGTTTTTTGATTTCTGATGGTTCGATTTGTGATTAATTTATTTAAAATTATCTTTTTTTCTTCTAATTTTGGGTTCTTTGTTGCTTATATATAGATATATCTGTGTGGTTTCGAAATTAATTTGTGAATATGCCAACAAAGATGGTAATTTGATATATGGTTCGTTTTCATTTTATCCTACGCAGAATGGAGACTGCCAGACTTCGTGGGTTATAATATTTGGGTTTGAAACTGTTTCAAAATGTGGGTTTGAAACTATTTTGTAGTTGTTGTATGGAAAATTGATTTTTAGTTTTAACAACACTCTTATACTTTTTTGGCTAGTTCAGGTAATAAGAACCCCAAGCGTTCGACAAAATTAGCAAGTGAGTATTTTAACTATGAACTTGTTCATTTCCCTTTTAATATTATAAATCTATTTATCTAACTTGTTTTATAGTTGTTTAGATGTCCATTTTGTGATAAACATAAGTTTAGATGGTGGCTGGAAATACATCTCATACATTTGGATTATAAAGAAAACCTTTCTTGAGCGATTTTGTCATTTTTTGATGTTAATATCAATGAAGATCGAACATGTAGAATTCTTGAGTGTTTCAGGATGTCATTTTGGTAATTGTTAGATTATCTCATCTAGGTAATTGTAGAATTTTGTATTATCTGTTTTTAGTAAATTTGTATTCTTTCGCTCAAACATTTATTTTATGATATCTTTTTCTCTATTTTAGTCTGATTTTGTTACCGGGGTTACTCCAAATTTGAACGTATATGTGATAATCTTTCACTCGAACATACTATTAGAGTATTAAAAGCACGTCATCGTTGAATGATATGTTTTCTGTTAATTGTGTTTTTGGCAAGTGTTGATATAGGTTAGCTAATGCAATTTTAATGTTTTCATTCCCACTCATATTCATTCAATATTATTTTTTAACCTCCATATTGCAGAAAAAGCAAGACATTAGTGAAGCATTTGACCTGTTTGATATTGATGGCTCAAGCACCATTGATGCGAAAGAGCTGAATGTTGCTATGAGGGCCTTAGGTTTTGAAATGGCTGGAGAGAAAATAAATTAAATGATTGTTGAGGTGTAGTCAAGGATGTCTCCCGCCTCACTCATTCTCCTCCCTCATTCTATCCCTCTCACCCATTCGCATACGCCTTCGCCTCTCTCTCCCACAATCATTCCTAATGATGCGGCCTCACCCCTCTGTCGCTGTCGCACTCAAGAGGTGATTGATTCAATTTCATTTGAAATTTTCAATGAGCATATTTGTTTGGTTATTGTGGATTGGAATTTGAATGTAATTTTTTTTGTTTCTTATGAGATATAGTTATTTTTGTACGTTTATACAGTTCAATTTGGGTTTGAAAATTAGGGATCTTTGATGTTGATTGATGGGGTAGGGTTTGAAACTCGGGGATCTTTTATTTTCCCTTTTCTAGAGGTTTTATTTTAGAAATCTAATTATTTGTTTTTGTTTTGTTGAAATTATTTTTGGGATTTTTGTGTTGGTTTATTTTCAAATCAACATTGTATTTGTTTGCGTTTAGTTTAAATCAATGTTGGGGTTTTGTGTTGATTGAATTTCATATTAACTTTGGGCTTTCTTTACTAATTCGATGTTGTTTTTGAATATCCAGAGAGTCGTTTGGTACCCCAAACCTTGGAAAATGAGTGAAATTAATAACAAAATAATATGAATCCTTCTATGCCAGACTTAGAAATGTGACATAAATTGGGGCGAGCCAATACAGGTACAACACGTTAGTGTTTCGCACCAAATGTAGTTTTTGATTTTGGTTCGGTGGGTAGTGGCTATGGTTAGCATTGAGCTATGGTGCGAGTCAATATGGGTAGTGGCTATGGTGCGAGCCAATTCATGGACAGAGGTGCTTTGATATTTGGTTCGGTGGGTAGTGGCTATGGTTTATAGGGGTTTGGTTTCATGGACAGAGCTGCTTTGGGGGTAGTTGTTTGTTTGGGCTTAGGTGGTATTAATAGGAGTATTTGAGAATAAAATACGTATATGCTCAAATCTAACAATTTTTTTTGTTTTTGTTTTTAACTTGGTTTGAGTTAATGCCCTATGAACCCAATTCTTATTTGAACTCTCTCTAACTACTTCATTATTTTTTCCTCCAGATCCCTATTTGGGAACTACCATCAATAGTTTATTTTTTTTTAATAAAGGTAATACATTCATTCAAAGCATAGTCTTACAATTGCTTTAATATGGTATGTTTGGTATGTTTGAAGTAAAGGTAATACATTCATTCAAAGCATAGTCTTACATGTGTTTGTTGTATTACCCAAGAGACTTCAATGAGTCATTTAAACTCAATTTACCTTGAACTTGCATGACATACGCTATTTAGATGCTACACCATTTTTCTTTTATGATAGAATACATGAAGACATACTCAATTTACCTTCAATGAGTTATGGAGGTTTACTCTTCTAATGTAAGATGTTAATAAGAACCAAATAATATGATTATATGAGAATGTTAGAATATCCCTTTTAGATACAAAGGGCCAAACATATGTTTATATTGGTTAATAAACTTATTGATGGTAGAGGTATACTAACATACAGTGATGATATTTTTTTGTACTTAATAATGGTTATTGTAGCATATTGATATTTATTTATGTTGGTTTTCAGTCAGAATATAGATAGCTAACCCATCAACGTCATAGAGACTAAATATTTCTACTTCAGAAGATTGCATCAGTGTTGGCGATAGGATCAACACTTTACCAAACTGGTTAATTTCTCACATCCTCTTATTCCTTCCAAAAAAAACACGTTGTCCCCATATTTCCCAATTTAACCCGCTTGAATGGGTCATTCGAGAGCACTTGCTGGCAAGGTCTGTTTATCATGGTTGAAAATTCAAATAAGCTTGAGTATCTTCATGTCATTTCAAATTAGTCAACTCAATGGCTTCATGGATGAACCAATAGGATGTTAACACTTCCAAATATAGAATATTTTGAATTTTTTTGTGGTATTGTTAGAATTTGAGGTAGTGGTAATAATACACTGGGCAACTGAGAATTTTCCATTTTTCGAGTCTTATTAAGGTCAGTGTTAGAAAATTTAAAGATTGGTAACATGGTCAGGGACCATTGCACATTTTCAATTGGGGGAAAATTTTAACTCTGCCCACATCCATTGATGCTCACACATTGTAAAAAAATGTTTCAAACACACATTGATTTCGTATATCATAGTTACATGTAGTCTGAAGTAATACTGCATAAACTGTTTTAGATATAACAGTTACATGTGTATACAATCTAAAATGTGATGGTTGGTTAGGAAATGGTGCTTTGGATCATAATATGTCTGATATAGACAATATGAAGGTTGCTCAGCTACTAAATCACAAAGGAGAATGGGACTAGAACATTCTTTTTTTCACTTTCAACCTTTGCAACTGTTAGTGGTAAGGTTACTCAAAGTGCAGATCATATTTTGATTCAATTTAATATTTATAAACTTTTCTGATATCTGATATTTTAATGTGTTCACTTTATGTTTTAATTTTTTTTTTTATCTTTTTCTTCCTTCACAGGAAATGCCCAAATTGGAAATGACTTGATTGTGTACTAACTTCCCGTTATGCATTTAGTCAGAGGTAACTTTCCACTTGAAAACAATGTGATTGTGTACAAACTTCATTGTCTTGACTAAATCGCAATGGTATTGTCACTAAATCACGATCTTGACTAAATCGCAATGATATTGTCATAATTTTGGTTTCACTATATTGTCATAATTTTAAAGAAATAATATATATACTGGCATTATTATAATTTCTTCTATCTATGTCGATAGGAGAAGGTGCATACAACAGCGTGTATCGTGCACGTGATGTTGAAATTGGTAAGATGGTCGCCTAAAAGAAGGTGCAGTTTGAAATTGGCACGTGAAATATCGATCCTCCGCAGGCTTGACCATCTAGGGCTATTATCATGTCCTGACATCAATTTCATCGACGCATAGGTTTGTTCCCATTTTGTTTAGGTTCAAGTTCACCGACACATTAATTAGCCACTGCAGGTTCTCATCATGCGCATGTACTAATGCCAGATCAGTACTGATTTGAGGTCAAGAGCAGATTTGAGATAATGCTAGATCAATACTGATTTGGTAAATCTGATGTGTTTTTTGAAAATAAATGTTATACGCATCACGTTTATGCACGGTACTCTTTTGACATATTCTCTATTTTATAGTATTTTTAATTAAATTTGATTGAAATATAACTATTCCTTCCTCTAGACATTCCTCGACCGGTATGATTTTCCCATTTACATGTGTTATCATTGCCTCTATACATCACTCTTTGGCAAGTTCATTGTGTATACTATGGACTGCATATTATTCTATGGACATTATTCATTATGTACAGTATAATATATTTTACACATGTAGCAGTCTTAATCTCTTTTTTGTATTTTGTTCTGCACAGGTAACAGTCTTTGGCTTAAACAGGTAGGAGTCTTTTGAAAAAAAAATTTGATGCCTTCAATTTGTTTGTTTCATGTTTATTAGATAGTGGGTTGAAACTACAAATTCCATAGGTCGACAAAGGTCGCTGGCCATAGATTTTACCATCTCAGCTATGGCAAACTTGGAGGTTGAAAATCAACTTGCGAATTGGACCTGCTTGGGTTTCTTGGGCATGCTAGATAGGATGATAAAGCACAAGGTGTCTTGACAACCAAGAAGCAGCCCTATTTTATGAATTTCTCTATATATCTATCTTTGAGTTGGTTTAATTTTTTAAAGTTAATAACTATTTCTAGGAATCAAATCTGAAGTGAATAGGAGAGGTTTGCTTTGAATGGAATTGTAGCTGCAGGAGCTTCAGTTCTGCCCCTGACCCTCACCCTGCAGAAGGTTACTTTAACTTCCCACACCATGCCTTCAATATCTCATCTCCTCTATCAACTTAAAGTCTTCTCTATTATCTTTATGCAATATGTTTCTATCAAGCTACTTTTTTCAACTGGTAATGCGGTTAAGTATGCAACATGTTTCTCTAATTTTT
Source organism: Sambucus nigra (assembly GCA_949130495.1). Lineage (NCBI taxonomy): Eukaryota > Viridiplantae > Streptophyta > Magnoliopsida > Dipsacales > Adoxaceae > Sambucus > Sambucus nigra. The sequence goes on along the minus strand of OX422217.1, from coordinate 54,943,392 downwards.
AGGTTCTTTACGTAACTTTTGAATAACCACATCAAGGTGCGTTTGAGAGATGCTTCCACAATGGGCTTTCTAATCGATTCATTACTGCGTTTGTTTAGTGCATGGTAATTTTCTGCTGATGATGGTAATATTCATGATGGTAATTTTCTATAATTTTTGCCATCTCCGCTTGGAGTTTGTCTGAAATTTTCCAGTTGTGGCTTTTCAGGTGGCCGATGGGGGGAGCGGTTTTGAGTTCTGAAACTGGGATCTTGCCGAAGATGGATCCGACGACAATGGGGCAGCCATGGGAGCGTAGGTGTTTGCGGTGGTTTCTGAATTGGAAACATCGGTAAAAAAAATGATTTTAATTTGTCTTCTTAATTTGTCTTGGATTTGTCGTGTTGGTATTGCGAAACAATATATAAAATGCTTTAGTTATTAAAACAATGTACACTACTTCAATTCTTATTTGTAATTTTATTTTCAATATGTTGTATACCATTTGTGAATTTTACTACTAATTAATGTGACTAATTAGTTCTTTTATATTTTTCTCACATTTACGTTTTCTTAGTTTTAGGTTGAAGTGTGATTTGTAAGGAATCCGAGTTCAGCTCACTGCCACACAGCGCTACAGCTGATCGCGACACACCCCTCGCCTCAGCCCTTGTGAGGGTGCAGCGCTTCAGCTCACTGCTGCCCTGCTATTGTATACAGCTCCACTGCTTGCACTGCACTGTTTCACATATATGTAAGCATGTTGCACTGCTTACACTTCTACAAAATGCTTTATTTGATTTGGTTTCAAGTGAGACAAGGGGATTACTGTGAAATGAAATTGGTAATGATCGCATTATTTTTTAATGTATGGAAATAAAATTAGTTATCATTTAGAATTTTCTGATCTCAATCGCAGTATATTTTTGGTTACTTTATGGTATTATTCTTGATGCGGATAATGGATGTACCCAAGTAACATCCGATGGTTTATTGTGGATGAATGGAAGTACTCGAGGCTCGATTCGACATTTTTGGCAAATGTAACTATATGTTTGTTTCAAAACTTTGATTAGAAGTTATATGGGTGGTGCTTACTATTTGTATATAGTTAGTTTTTTAGTTAATGTTTCCTAACTTTTGTTTGGTCTTGAATTATATTGGGAATGTTAATTTTCTATCTCCTTTTTCTATTTTCAATGAGTGCATTGTATATAACTACGTACTTTGCATTACGTAGCGTGAAAATTTTCGTCGTTTTGATATTACGTACTTTGGAAATCTTTATTGTGGACTATTTTTATTTCTTAACAAGGTTGATAGTCCTATAAATAAAAGAAATGTTGCCCAAATTTTCTAAAATGTTTCCACATTTGTGTTGTAAAAAATTAAAGTAAATTGTTTACACATTCAATACTTTAGACTACACTATTTTGTTGGAGAACCAAATTTTTGCCGATTTACAATTACATACTTTAGAAATTTTTTTCCGTTTTGCGATTACGAACTTTGAAAAAATTTCCCCGTGCCTTCAGGCACGGGCATATACTAGTATATATATATATATATATATCTTGAACATTTAGTCTCATTTCTTAAAATTCATGTTGCATCTCTCATATATTTATTTTTTTGTTGTTGGTCCCGTTGTAATAATTATGAGATAACTGTCATTCTTTATAAAAAAAAATAAAGACGGTTACGGAGCAATTATGAATAATATTTCGTGGTAATAAAAATTAATACAATTAGAAAAATAAACGAGATTGGAGCTAAATAAAATTTTATAAATGAGACTAAACTCTAAAAAATTATTTTATATATATATATATACACGGATATTTTTACAAAAAGAAATACTCAATTTTTATATATCTTGATATTGTGATGTAACATTCGTCACATCCAACTGGAGATGGGCATAAAAATTTAGCAACATACAAGCTAATTTTTAATCAGTTAATCAGTGCTAAAATCATTGAACAATTTTCTACAAGTAACTTCACTAAAATATGTAGCTGAAGCCTATCGAATTAAACGTTAACACTTTCTTATATGTACGAAGTGCTTTGTGAATCCAGTATTCTTTTATTAACTACACTTTAGAAAGGATGACTTATAGAACAAATTATGAACTCTATTCTAGGCCTATATTCCCGATAAAGAAATTAGGGTCATTTGATTGTAAAGTTAGCAAATGGTTCAATTGGCAAAATTTTTTATCATATCGCAGATTTTAGGATGAAAATGTTAGAGCTGTTTGATAATATTAATTTTTTAGCTAGTAAAAATGATATTTTTTATAGAATTAATGATAAAAGTGATAAAAACAAATATTTTTTAAAATTAATGATAAAAGTAACAAATATAAAACAAATTGATATATAAAAAATTGACTTTTACTCAAAAATAAATTCTTAACAAAAAATAGTTAAAAAATAACAATTTTAACCCCAAAATTGCTTACAATGAAAAAAACAATTCTTAAAAAATAGTCTATAACAATAAAATCAATTTATAACAAGGAAAAAAAATAGTGTTGAAGAAAAATAATGAAAATACATTTACAAAAAATAGTTTTTAGCCCAAAAAATAAAACAGTTTTTTTAAGTGGAAAACAGTTTTGTCGTGAAAAACAATTTTTTTTAGAAAAAGAATTTTAACACAAAAACAACTTTGAGTGAAAATACATTTTTTTAAAAAAGTTTTAGCAATAAAATAAGCAGTTATAAAGAAAATTAAAAAACATATAAACAAATTTTAATGAAAAACAAATTATAACACTAAAAAAAAGTTTTGGCAAAAATAAAACAGTTTTTAACGAAAAAAATATATATATATATATATATATTAGAAAAATAGTTTTAACACAAAACTATTTTTTAATGAAAAACTTATTTTTTTTAAAGCAAGTTTTAGTCAGAAAAATAATTATTACGAAAAAAACATTTAAAAAACAGTTTTTAACAAAATATATATAAAAAAACTTTTAACCGAGATTTACAAGTAAAAAAAGAAAAAAAAACAATTTCGTATCGATGGCAAATATGTGGGAAAACTTTGTCATTCTATATTGGTAAGCAAAATTTGCTCACAAATTTGCTAAATGGCACCACCTTTTGTCACATTTGTCATACCAAGTAAGGCCTACCAAACGGACCCTTAGTGATTTTGATCCTATCGACATGCTTAATTGGTTCATCCTACCTCCAAATTTTACGAAATAAAAATAAATAAGGAAGCTTCACAAATAAATCCTTTTAAAATGATATATTTCCTAATCAGTTACATTAAAAGAAAATTTCTCACTTGGTCCTATTTTTTGTTTTTCTTTTTAATTAAATTAAAGAAAAAAATAACAGAAAGTGAGAGTTAACTTTCAATTCAAAAACTAAAAATATGATTTTTTTTTAAATATCCACATTGCAATGCATGAAAACTAGCTTAGGATTACGAAAATTTGGGAGGTCTTGATCGAGAGATAAAAGACCTTAGATTATATTTAAGGACATATTTCTCCCCATAACTTAATGTCGGAAATTATATGTTTTTTCACACGAAGTAAATATTACTACATTACATACTTTTCGTAGATAGTAAATATTTAGTACATATTTTACACAAGTTGTATAGGTAATAAATGCTTACTAATTGTTTTCTAATGACACATATCGGAACGAAATATTTTCTAATGGAAGCAAATGGACTAAATAAAAAATGTAGGACCCATTTGATTATAAAATTAGCAAACGCGACCTATTGGTAACATTCCAAATGAAGAAAAAATTATATTTATTTGTTTGTTCAAGTCCCTTTCTATTTATTTTAAGGCATATTGTATAAACAATCCTTGGACATGATTTTCCCCAAAAAATAAACAACTAATAAAACGTAAAAATATTTTTCAAATCAATACACAAGGTAGAATCAATTTGAAAAAAAAATTTATATTCTCCTTCAACTGCAACTAGCGAGAACCGAGTTGAGAATAATAAGATTTTTCAAATCAATTATAATTTAGGGATTGATTTGAAAAACATTTTGATTTTGTGAATCAATTATTTAAATCTATTTGGAGGTCGATTTACAAAAAATATATATGGTAGCAGAAGATCTTTTTTTCTTTAATTTTTTATTTCTTAATGAATGTTTGTGATATTTTTTAAATTCCTCCAAAGGAGCTAGCGGGCCCATCACCAAGAGGTACCGCAAAAACTTAAAAGAGACACGAAGGCACAAAATGATTAATTTAATCTATTTGAAGGCCAATTTAAAAATTATTATATAATAGAAAATTGTGATCATATTCAAAGTAATATCATTAGCCCTTACAAATAGTCATATCAATCGCTCTCACTCACTCTACGTATGACAGGTAAAAGGCAATTTAAAATGAATAAAATATTGTGTAGATGGTGGGCATTTACTCTGAAAAATGAATTTGGTGATTTGCATGTCCCCGTAAAGATATCACTTTTTAGATTCACAAATTTTTTTTAATAGATATCTTTTTTTTTTTTAAATATTGATACGAAAACAATTTTTGTATATATAAAATAACAGTTTTTTAATTAATATAAAATTTAATTTTTTTAATTGAAAGTAAACAGTTTTTTTATTAAAATTAAATAATTTTTTTTCATAAATAAAAAAAATTCATGTTTATTAACATGATATCGCGATTGATTAGTGTCACTAGCGCGGACAAACATTTTTGGACCCACATCATTTGCTGAATGTGAGTCCGCGTCAACAGAAAATTAATAAAATAGTATTTTTTATTTATGAAAAAATATTTTTTTTTAATTTTAATTTTAATTTTAATAAAAAACAGTTTAATTTATGGATCAAATATTAAAAAGTCCTTCAAACATTTTTTAATACACACTTAGTCCAAGTTTTTTATTTTGTACCAAAAAGTTCCTTATTCTCTTATCTTTAAAGGTCCGCGTCAGCGGCAAGATAAGGACTTTTTTGGCATGGTGAAGGACTTTTTGATGCAAAATAAAAAAGCTTGGACTAAACGTGTATTAAAAAAAGTTCGAGGGCTATTTGGTATATGCCCCGTAATTTAAATAAAAAAAATATTTAATTTCATGTCTTAGATTCGAGATTGATTAGTGCCGTTGACGCGAACCCGGATCTAACAAATGATCTGATTGAGACTTATAATAGTGTTTATATATATATATATATATATACACACACACACACACACACACACATAGAGAGAGAGAGGGGCGGACTCTTGTGCACAGTAAGTTTACACTGTACTGGCGCACACCAATTTTTTTAATGCATTAAAAAATATTAAGTTGATTTTTTTATGTGATATTTAAACATTTCAACGGGTAGTGTAAAAAAATCAGCTAAGAAAACTTTTTTTGCTATTTTTAAAAAATCGGTCAAACTTTTCCAGCTTTTAAAGTGCTTAAAAGCAGCGAAAGTTTAATCGATTCTTTAAAAATAGCAAAAAATGTTATTTTTAGCTGATTTTTTACATGGTTCTGTTGAAATGTTTAAATATCACACAAAAAAAGTTAACTCAAAAATATTTTTTTTACTATTTTAAAAAATTATGTGCAAATTTAGTGTGCAAACTTAGTGTGCACATGAGCCTGACTCTCTCTCTCTCTCTCTCTCTCTCTATATATATATATATATATATATATATATATATATATAATGAGGAGGAATGGTGTTTTTACTATTCAATAAGAAGATAACATAATTTGTGGTTAGGATGAAGTCAACTTTGAAGATTTATGATGAGCGATATATTCGTAATTTATATGTTAAAATTGGGTAATCTTTTAGAGCTATTCTGCCTGGGCACACCGGACTGGCACATGGCTCGAGTAACATTGGTATATGTGACCTGCCTCACATCACATCCCACCCACTCACTTGCATTATCTCTCTCTCTCTCTCTCTCTACACTTTCACCCACACATCACTTGCAAGACCCAAAAACCATCCGTCCAAAAATTTCTTCTTGCTGCAAACACTCTGTGTTTCATCTTTATCAACACATCATCTTTCTAGCTCACCATGTATTAGCAGCGGTGATGATAGAATCATTTTTTGGTGGGGAAAAATAGAACGAAGTGGAGAGTGGCGTATTTGAACTTAGAGCTTATGGACTGGCATGGAGAGCGTTTTTCCCAGAGGGGTGCAACAAATACCATGTGCATCCATCCTGATTTGTTCAGTGTTCCTTGATTTCTTAAACTTAGTTCAAGATCTAAAAATTAAATCGGTTTTGAATTAACGGTTGTTTTCACAGCTTCTTGGGTTTTGAATTTTATTTTGTATCTATAAAATAAAATTGATTAGTTTTGCTTTATTTTTTCAGGTTAAGACTTGAGGAAATGGGTTTCCCCAACTCAGATATGTTTCAAATGGGTTTCAGATTCGTTGAAAAAAACGCACCACCAAGAAACTCCCAAATCTGACGTGAAGAAAAAACGCAGCGGACCTCTCCTCGATTTTGAATTTGTTGTGAACTGACCATCAAGTTAGTTTTTGGATTTTCTGTTTTGAATTAGTTTTTGTTTGAGTTTATTGTGAACTGATTTTTTTATTTTTTGTTTTGGTTTTTAGTTGGAACTATTTCTCTTTGTGAAGATCCGTGTATAATTCGTTGTTTTTTATTGTGAAGATATCTGATTAAATTTTGACATTTTTTTTTCTTTACATGAACATTTACACTCACTTAGTTTCTGTGTTTCTATGCTTTAGATGTAACTGGGTTTGTATCTTATTATCTTCCTAGTTAAGGTTCCCTCCTAACTAGTTTCCACAACATAATTCTAACCCATATCATAAACTCGTATGTCCCACACCATACGTAATATAATTACTCATATTCATTTCTCTTTAATATGAACTAGTATTGTTACAACCTTGGAATTAAGTGTTCACTTTCTTAATTCAATTCAGATTTCATTATTTACTTCTATCTACAACATTACAAAATAGTTTAAATCGAATTATATATTTTTAATCTATAATTTCACACAGAAGATTACATCTCTATATCTACAATGTCACACAGTAGAATACATCACAGTTATATATATATATATATATATATATATATATATATATATATATATATATATATATATATATATATATATATATACAGCACCTCCCGAGTCACAGGTGCAGTGCATGCATACTCTGCTATCATGTCCTGATACATAATGTCACTGTATAGAGGATCATTGATTCGACGTCTCTCACGAATCATATAACATAACACAAACAAATTAGAGGCGAGCATACACCCCAGCCAAATGGGTCACGCACATACCTACGCTCCCATTCAACCGTAGAAACTATCATTACACCGATAACACGTGTCCAAGGTCCTATGCTCAGGGTACGAATCTAAAATCCTCCCAATGGGGGCATAGGATAAGACCGTCCACAACACAAAACCTTCACCCCGATAGCAAGCAGCATTGGCATGTCATACATACAAATAATATTATAGGTATTCATCACACCTATATAAATATAACAATGATAAGGCATTCACGCAACCATATGATAATTCCCATATGTAGTATTTTTATGTATCAAAACCTATGTGTGGTGACAATTATTAATGTACGTGGTTCAGCAAGAATGCCTACGTCCACGGTGGTGCAGTCAGTATTATTTTTATATACTCCGGGGAGCGATTACAGAGAATACAGTGCGTGTCTTATGCCCCAAACCTAGGGTTTATTATATACATGTTTATTTTCAGGGAGTGGGGGTGTTGGACCCCTCCACATTTTCCATCTTCTCCTGGAACACCTCTTCACGAGAATATGGGAGAAGACTCAGTCATAACTGAATTGATGTTAAGATATGAAGGGTTTGGACTTTGGGCTGCTTCAATTGGGCTACTCGTCCAGGCCCGTTATTCTAAATCCGTGTACCCATAATTGCCCCTAAGTTTTTTGGGCCAAAATATGGGCTCAATAAATTTAAATGATTTGTCATAATAGCTCCTTTGTACATCGTGCAGCTCTTCCCAAAGTTTGAGGACTGGATTAGGCGGTAGCTGCTTCGGGTCTTGTGCGCGATGATTAGCAACATTTAAAAAGTCTTTTTGGGCAACGTTTCATAGTTTTCGTTTCAAGCTTCTCAGTGTTCTTTTATCTTCTGCGAACTCTCTGCGAGTTTTAGCAATTTGTGCTCTCTTCTCCAGATCTTCATTTTTCTTACTTTCGATCTCCCTGGTCGTTTGGACTTGTGTTCTTGCATTGTCCAAGTCAAGCTCTCATCTCATAAGTCTCTTTTGCTCTTTCTCTTTGCTTTATTTGAATTTGTAGTTTTAGGGTTTACCAATGGCAAAGATAGGTAATAGATCAGTGTCCGAGTTTAGGAAGTTCTACAATATCCCAGAGTGGGTAGAGATTGAGTGCGCCTCTCCCCCTAAAATGTTAGAGAGATAGAGGGTGCCCATTGGATCCACGTCTTGTTACTTTCCCAAGGGGGGCTTACTTTTCCTCCAAACACTTTATTCTTGCACTTTTTTTGGTTATTTCAACATTGTTCCTGCACAGTGTTCTCCCAATGTGTGGAAGATAATCAATGGCGTCCATAGAATAAATCAAATTTATGGCACCAAATTAGGGATTGCCGAAGTCTGCTTTTGCTATTCCTTTTCTCGCACTAGCTCTGGTGTTCTTTATCTTAAGGCTAGGAGTCCTGACAGGGTGTTGGTAGTTAACCTACCTGATTCCCACAAGGACTACTGGTAAGATGACTTTCTTGCTAGAAATTGGCAGTTCTCCCCCTAGGGTCAAGGTCTTATAGGTTTACTATTCCCTTTTATGGGGAAGAGTATATAAGTAGTATTTTCTCTGTCCTTTCAATTTCTTTATTAATTTGTGATCGATCTGACTTTTCCAATTTTTTCTTCAGCGAGGTCGAAGAACTTGGAACCTGCTCTCAGCGAGGTTCGTCTTTCTGAGTTGGTCAAAGCTTGGAATATCAGGGAGCCCGTAGCTGATGGAGAGCATCCTCGGTCTGCTGCTTTCTTGCTTGAGTACAAAAATGTTGGGTCTAGTTTTATAGCGAGGCCTGTGGATAGTATTCCTAAATTTGATTCTTCTGATGAGACTGCTGCTGATTCCATTCAGTTAGACGAGGAGGAGGGAAGTTCTGAGAGTGATATCATAGGCATTTCTGAAGGAAATTTTGGTGAGGGGAGCTCCAGTGGTGACAGTTCTTCTGACTCAGAAGAGGTTTTTGAAGCCCAAGAACCTTCGAGCACGTCCAACAGTTCTAGTGAGGAAATGGTTCCTCGAAGGAAAAATTTGATCCGAGATGATGATGATGATGATTATATGGTTCTTTCTCAGAGGAAGAAGAAGCAGAAGCCCAACACTGGGGCGGTTGCTATTGGTTCCCAGTCTTCTTCTCAGGATCAGGAGAAGAAGAGAAAGTAAGAAGAGAAAGTGAAAGAGAGAGAGAGGAAGAGGGAAGAAGAGAAGAAGAATATTGAAGAGAAGAGGAAGTTAGAGGAGAGGAGGAGGATAAAGAAAGAGAAAGAAAAGGAAGAGGAGAGGAGAAAGATGGAGGCGAGGACCAAGGCTGGGCAAGACTTGGTGCCTGTGTCCGCATTGCCGGAGGGGGCCTCGGTTGCCACTTCCCCCCAGTTGGCCCCTGCACTGCTCGAGCGAGAAGTTCTTCCTGCTGACCGCCAAAGGACAATGAGGACTGACCAGTTAGCTCTGCAGGTGAGCCAGAGGCTAGCCTTGGTAAGTCTATTTCTCTGCTTTAATGTCTCCTAATTTCTGTTCGTTTCCTCTTTCTAATGTTTGCTTTTTCTTGCAGTTTGTTACTGATTTTGTCATGCTCTATCACTCTTGTGATAACTTGATCAATAAGAACGGCGAGCTGGATAAGCAGAATGCTGCCTTAAAGGTGAAGGGTATAGAGCTGGAGGCTAGTCTGAAGGCCGCTAATGCCTATCAAGAGAGGGAAGCAGCAGTTAAGGAGATGAATAAACTATGTCAGGCCTATGACCTAGTCTGCTCGAGCAAGCTAGCTGTTGTGGAGGAGAACAAGGCGCTGACCGAGGAGCTGAAGGATAAAGAGTCCTAGGCAGCCACCATTAAGGAGGAATCATATAACTCCGGGTGGGCTATTGCGTATGAAGATGCCGAGGTTCAGATAGGCTATATTAGCTGTCTGAACTTCAAAAAGGCCTGGAACAAGGCCCTTTTAGCTGTTGGTGTGGATGTTGCTTCTCCTCTGTTTGACGAGTATGATCCAGGCCCGAGGCCAATTATGGATGAAGCCCCTGCCCCAGCCATTGGAGGAGTTGACCCTACCTCCCAGACAATTCCTACTGATACCCTCCCTGCTCAGGCGACGGAGGTTATCCCTGCCGAGGAAGGTGCTTCTACTTCTACTGACAAGGGAAATCAACCAGCTTCTTCTGGGCAGCCTGAGGTTTCTACCTAATTTACCCTTAGGGATATACTTGTATTTTTATTTATAATTTCCCTCTCTGCTTCTTCAATGTATTATGATATTCTTCGTATGAATGAAATGAGAAGACTTTTTCATTTAGTGTAGTGAATAATTCCATCCTTCATTGCTCTTCTATTGCTTGTAGTTGATTGATGTTTATGATTATATACCAGCCACTTCTCAATTGGGAAGAATGTTGGGTCCTGATGTAAGCTCTGAAGTTCGTCATACCTTTGTGAGGATTTGCAAATCACTGCGATTGAGGAACAAGTGTTTCATAGAGAAAACTGAGATAATTGTTAAACTAAAAGACAGGCTCCAAGAGATGGAGGAAGTTGGTGCCTCAGCCCAAGAAGAGGTGAATACGCTGAGAGCAAAGCTTCTGGATGCTTCTGAGATCAACCAGGTTGGGGAAATTCTTCAGCAATAGAATGAGGCTTTGAGGAGAGAGGCCTCGCGACTTAGGGATCATGCATCGAGCGTTGCTCCTGCAGTATTAAGAGGTTCCTCCTCGTCGCGAGCTGGAACTGGCTCGAGCGATGTTCCTCCGACGCTATGAGTCCTTACCCCGCCGACTGTTCCGCGAGCTGGTACAAACAAAATAAGTTCAGCTAGGGAAATAGAAGAGCTCTGAGGTGATGTCCAACGAGCGTATGTGATCGCTGCTGGGCTTCAAAGGGACGTCACTCGGTCGAGGCATCTGTTTAAGAGAGGACCTCGATGAGTATGGGCCAATGGTTATGACCAAGGTTGGATGGATGCTCCAAAGAGGCTAACAGAGTTCGAAGAGATCACCTTTGTCAGGGGATGGTTGAGTGCCTTGAAGGAGCTGCAAGTCCCAAGGAACTCGATGCTCTGGTATTGTCATGAGATCTCTCCTTCTACTCTACTGCCTAATCCCTTTCGGAGGGATGATCAGTGGATACCTATTGATGCCATCCCTCAGCAACTATTGGAGTCGAATGCGAATGAAGTCGAGGAGGACCTAGTTCCCAATCCCGACGACGGTCGAAGAGCCCAGGTGGCTGATTATCTTGTTCAGAGGCCTCACCCTCATTAAGATTTTGCCAGTAGTAGCTCTGCATATTTTGTAATGAAGAAATGTAATGTAGATTTTTTGGGCGAACTTGCCGACTAAACATGGGTTGTATTTGTTGTAAATGTGATGAAGTAATATAAAGTTTATGTTCTGGGAGAATTTGCCGACTCAACAAGTGTTTTATATTTTCCACCTTTCTTAGATTTTTCTTAATAACCTTGGGCCTTTCTTGGCCGACTAGATTTGTAATTTTTTATTGTCGAGTAAGTGTCCTTCCAGTCCAGTATGCTTATAAGATACCATTTTCCTCCACTTTACCTTTTAGGTCGTGTTATCACACTTCCTTAGGCCTAAGTGGGGCCATTGGCGAGGACACACCTAGTGTTGGATGCTTCATCCGATCAGGTTGTTTGGCAGCCAATTTTGAACTAGCCATATTGCCTAAGGATCTCCTGTAGGGCTTCATATATTGCCAAGGTCAACACGAAGAGGTTTTTGGTGTTTTATAATGAAAACCCGAAGAGGGTGATTTCCCTACTATAGCTTAATGATTAATGTGCCTGTCACTTGGAAAGGGTGTGTGAGTAATGAAGTTCATGTACTAGTTAACTGACACTTCGTATAATGCAAATGCTAAACAACTTTTATTAATGATAAGGAAATGAGTTTCCATTCTCATAAGCACAATGCAAAAGAAGAGTCTAGAAATAGAATTTCTTAAGATTAGCAGCATTTCATGCTCGAGGTATCTCTCTTCCCTCCAGCATTTATAAGTGATAGGCTCCTCGCAGATCATCTCTTGTTATCTTGAATGGTCCTTCCCAGTTTGCCCCTAAATTGCCATCTGATGGTTTTATTGCACTGCCCAGGACTTTTCTTAGGACATAGTCCCCAACTCAGAATGCCCTTGGGTTGACCTTCTTATTATTGTGCTTTGCGAGCTATTGCTGATAGCTCGTTAGTTTTACCAGGGCAAGCTCTCGACGTTCATCAGCTAGGTCAAGCTCAACGAGCAATGCTGCATTATTCTGGCCTTCGTCGATGAGGGTGGACCTCATAGTGGGTAAGCCTACTTCCAATGGGATAACTGCTTCCATTCCATGTGTTAGTGAGAATGGTGTTTCCCCCATTGCTCGACGTGGGGTAGTACGATGGGCCCACAGAATATGCGGTAGTTCATTTACCCATGTGCCTTTAGCTCGTTCTAATTGTTTCTTTAGCCCATCGATCATCGTTTTATTGGAAGCCTCGGCTTGGACGTTACTCTGAGGATAGGCCACCGAGCCAAAATGGTGTCTGATTCCGTGGTCATTGCAGAAATTCTGAAAGGAGCCGCTCTCGAACGGCATTTTATTGTGAGTGATGATGGTCCTAGGGATCCCAAGATGGGTGATTATATTTTTCCAGATGAGCCTTATCATATCCGGGTCTCGGATGTTCACCAGTGGCGCTGCTTCTATCTATTTGGTGAAGTAGTCTGTTGCGACCAAAAGATACTTGCGATTACCGACAGCAGTAGGAAGAGGTCCTACGATGTCCATTCCCCATTAGGCAAATGGCCATGGGCTGGAAAGGGACTTTAGGTCGCTGGCGGGTTGATGGACCATGGGAACGTGAAGTGGCATTTCTCGCATTTATGAACATACATTGCAGAGTCTCTTTGCATATATGGCCACCAATAGCCTTCCTTCATTGCTCAAAAAGCCAATGAACTTCCACCAATATGGCCTCCACAGATTCCCTCGTGGAGTTCACAAAGGATTTGTTCGACATCCCTCGGGTGAACACATTGAAGGTAGGGACCGGCAAATGATCTCTTATACAGCTTGCCCTAAGGAGATAAGTGAAAGAGAGAAACTTTAACTCTTATCTGGTGAGCGGTCTTCTTATCATCTGGAAGTCTGTCATCCTTCAAATCGTCCCTTAGTGGGTCCATCCAGCTGGGTGCTGACTCAATTTGGAGCACCTGCTCCACGCTTGGTAGCTCGCTGTTACGGCTAATGCTCGAATGAACAACAAAATCGATGGGGATTGTTCTTTTTAAGTCGGAATCGATTACCAAGCTCAGGGCTTCTAGGGTGTCAGTATGGTTATTCTGTCCGCAGGGAAACTACTAGACATTGACTTCCTCAAAGTTAGCCAATTGACTCTTTGCCAAGGAGAGATAGGCTGCCATTCTTTCGTCTTTTGCATTGTAGTCTCCTCTTACCTGATTGGAGACTAGTTGTGAGTCACAGAACACCTGCAACTTCTTTGCCCCTAAAGCGTGTGCCTTCTGGTGGCCGGCTATCAGGGCCTCATATTCTGCTTAATTGTTGGAGGCTTCATAAACAAACAATTTCCAGATTTCTCTTGTCGTCTGATTGTTCATTTGCTTCACGGGTTGAAGTTGGTCGAGAGGCTGCTCGCCTGTGAATTCTGCTATGAAATCAGCAAGGATTTTCCCCTTGATTGCGTTCCTTAGTTGAAATTTGATGTCAAATCTCCCGAGCTCGACTGACCATTTAGATAGTCTTCCCGACAAATCCCCTTTCCTCAGGATTGCTTTAAGGGGGTGTGATGTAAGGACGATGATAGTGTGAGCTTCAAAGTAGTTTTTTAACTTCCTCGAGGCAACTACAAGTGCAAAGGCAAGCTTCTTCAGTGGTAGGTACCACTTCTCGGCTCTAATAAGGTCTTGATCGCGTAATAAACAGGGTGCTGGATTCTTGTTTTTTTGCACATCAATGCAGAACTGACAGTGTGGTTGGAAACGACGAGGTATAAGTATAAGGAATCTATTTCCTGTGGTATGACGAGCAGTGGTGGGGAGCTAAGGTAAACCTTGAGCTCGTCCAATACCCGTGAGCAATCCTGATTCCATTCTATCATTTTATTTCCTTTTAGGAGCTGGAAGAATGGTTTGCACTTCTCGGACGACTTGGAGATAAAACGGTTCAGGGCAGCGAGCATACCGGTGAGCTTCTGTACATCGAGGATGGTGCGAGGAGGTTGTACCCTATTTACTGCATCGATTTGGTCTGGATTGTCTTCGATGCCTCTCTTACTGACCAAGTACCCAAGAAATTTTCCTGATTGGACACCGAAAGAACACTTGCTCGCGTTAAGTTTCATTCGGAACTTCCTGAGGATTTCAAAGGTTCTTGATAGGTCTGAGAGGTGGTATTCTTTATTCCTTCGTTTGACGAGCATATCGTCAATGTAAACTTCCATGGTGTCTCCCATTTGGTCTTTGAACATCTTGGTGACCAGCCGCTGGTAGGTTGCCCCTACGTTTTTGAGCCCGAAGGGCATGACCTTGTAACAGTATAATCCAACGGTGGTGATGAATGCTGTCTTGTCCTGGTCTGGAGCATACAGAGGGATCTGATGATATCCCGAGTATGCGTCCAGAAAACTCATACTTTCGTGGGCTGCTGTGGCGTCCACTAACTGATCAATTTTTGGGAGAGGAAAACTATCCTTAGGGTATGCTCTATTAAGGTCAGTGAAGTCGTTGCAGACTCCTCCATTTTTCGTTATTCTTTGGGACTACTACTGGGTTGGATAACCATTTAGGGAATTGGACTTACCGAATGGATCCTGCATCCAGTAGTTTTTCAACTTCTTTTTCCACAGCCTTTGCCTTCTCGGGCGCAGTTCGCCGTGCTTTTTGCATGATCGGTTTGAAGGTGGGGTTGACATGTAGCTGATGACAAACCACACTAGGATCAATCCCAGGCTGCTCGTATGGTTCCCATGCAAAAACGTGTACATTGCTTCTCAGTAGGGTGGTCAACTCATTCTGTTCCTGATCTGTGAGAGAAGCCCCAATCAAGAAAACCCTGTCATCGTTGCTACCTCTAGCTGTAACCTCTTTCAGGTTCTCAATGACCCGTTCAGAGGGGAGGAGCCTGGTCTCCTCTACTCCGGGTCTTTCGTACTTTAACTGCTATTTCGAAGGTGTCAGACCTTCTTGTTCTTCATCTTTCTCGCTGGGCTTATCGGCTTTCCTCTCTATTCTTGGGCGAATGGCCGCTATGAAGCACCTTATCACCATCGCTTGGTCACCATAGATCTCCATAACTCCTCGCTCAGTCGCATATTTGATCTTCTGGTGGTAGGTCGAGGAGACTGCCTTCATTACATGCAGCCATCCTCTGCCGAGGATAGCCTGGTATGGTGAGTCAATGTCGACTACCAGAAACTCAATCATCTTAGAGATATTTTTGGCCCTTACTGACAGCACGATCTTTCCCAAGGGCATAGTCACTTTCCCAGTGAAGCCAACTAAAGGGACAGTAGCTTCCTTAAGGTCGACGATGCTTAACTTCAATTTTCTGAATAGGTCGAGATACAATACCTCAGACGAGATTCCTTGGTCAACGAGCAACTCATCGACGTCATAGTAGTTATCCTGAGAGTAATGATCAAAGAATCATGATGTGGGGTTCTAACTCCCACTAGATCTTCATCTGTAAATACGATATGCTTACTATAGTCGACGTCGACGCTTTCCTGACTGTGTCTTCGCTGGATCGATCTAGAAAGCTTGCATCACCGCTGTAAGATTTTTTACCTCCATTCGAGCTGAATGTAATACCCCGTATTTTTATGCTATATTAATTTGGGGATTTATTAAATTTAATGTGAGTTAATTATTTAATAAAAATCTAGAAATTAATTATGTTATAATTATTAACGTGACGAGAGTTAGTAATTATGGAATATTTGTTGAATATTACTAATGAGCAAAGTAATATGTAATATTGGTTATATTGAATGTCACGAGTGAATAAAATGATAATTTTGGACATTTGAGTCGGGACGCACCCGTGTCGCGTCGGGACTAAACATTGATAAATAAAAGTGAATATTTTATAAGTCGTTCGTATGGCCGTTTTGAGTGCGCAAACTCGTCCGGAAGGGTCGAGATAGTCAGAAAAGTGTACCCGGGGATTTAGTTTGGGTCTCAGGGCGTTTTTAGGCCTAATTAGTACCCCGGGAGGGAGTTTTGGACATTTCACAATTATGGGTAATTAAACCTACGAAATTCTAAGGGTTATATTAGATGCCTAAGGTTGTTTTCTAGGGTTAGAACAACCAAAGGCAAGTGACGGCCAAAGGAGAGGGAAGAAGAAAGCTTCCAAGGCAATCCAAGGCCCAAAATCCATCCGTTTGCACCGCCACCACCACCAACGCGTAGATCGCGCAATGGGCTACGCAACCGCACCAAAAAATCTGCAAATCAGAACACCAAAAATCCTAAGAAAGTGTTTATCTTGATTATTTCGTTGGTGCATCTTTCATATTAGTGTAGGAGTAATTAGAATGAGTTTTTATGGAAGAAACCTAAGATATGAGTTAGGAAATTGCATGTAGTGATGAATAAATTGATAATTCTGGAAACCCTTGCCATGTAGAGGAATTACCCACGAAATTATGATGTTTACAAGAAGGAAATTTCTGGAAATACTTGTTAGAACCATGTTTAAGAGAATTCTAGGGTTCTTGATAATTATAATAATTTTTGGTTGGTTAATCCATGTATAATGATAGAATTCCTCATGCTTCACGTTGGAAATACCTAGTAGGATGATATAATGTTGGTAGTACAATTTTTGAGACGTTTGGGATTGAAAAATATGGATTTGGATGAAGAAATGTGTTAGAACCCGTAACTGCAATTCTGCAGAAATCGCAATACCTGCTTGATCGATCGATCGATCGAGCCCAGAGCTTCGATCGATCGAGCCCCAGACCTCGATCGATCGACCCCTCCTGGCAGACTCCTATTTCCCTTTCTAAATTAGTTAAGTTCAATTTATTGTGAAATAATTCTTGGGCTTCCTTGATAAAATGTTTTGGGAGATAGGGAAGACCAGTAGGACATGTGAATAAATTTTGGGACCCTTGATGTCGGGCAAAGATTGTATTTTGGGATAATTACATAAGGGTCGGTGAATTTATGATTTAAAGAGAGAGAGACACGTAAGAGAGTTACTTTGGGTCAAATGTGTATACCTACTGTATTTTTATAATTTGGAGAATAAATCCATGAGAGTTGTGTGGTACGTTGGAAAAATACCGAATCAAGGTTAGAAACGAACCGTTGTAAGTGTTTACTAAAATATGATAATATGGAAATGTCGTAATTATGGGAATTGAGAATATACCCATTATTGATTTGGTAATATTAGTATAGTTATATGATTGTGTATGCATATACTATCTATGTGTGAAAATCATGCCCACGCTACTTGCTATCCCTGAGGTTTCCGCGCTGGGACAGTCTTATCTCGATAGGACCTTTATGGGGGATATTGACTTGTACCCTACAAGATAGATATCCTTGGTACAGGCTATCGGAATGATAGTTAAGACGGTCCTAAGAGATGCGGGTATGTGCTTTCCTCTTAGAGGCTTGGAATCTATGCTTCGCCTCATATTGTTTGTGTATAGGTATCCTTGGTACAGGCTATCGCAGTGATAGTTCGGACGGTCCTAAGAGACGCAGACATATGCCATCCTCTTAGAGACTTGGAATCTATACTTCGCCTCAATATTGTTTGAGTATGTGTTAATACAGTTCGAGAGTGATTCCGAATTTGTATTTCCCTTAGTACGAGTGATACGGGGATTGGATAGTAGAGTATGCCCGCACCATAGTTTTTATTTGGGGTGCTGTTATGATATATATATATATATATATATATATATATATATATATATTTTACGAGTAGTCAATATATATATGAAATTCTGAAATCAGGAACTGCCTACTGTGATTTGATATGTAGGACATGGTTGATAACTCAAATTGTAAATACTTGTTTTGAGAAAGTATAATATGGAATTGGAAAACTTTATTGATTAATAAAGTCAAAATGAGAACTTTGGTTACTAATTGAAATATTCCTTTCAAACAGTTGAATCGTTAAATTTTGAATCCTGCGAATAACCTAAGATAAGTTAATCATTGGAGAAAAATAGCGTGATATATGATGAGATAGACCACTGGGAAGGTTAGTGCGATAGGCGTGCACATTAGAAGAGAGGTGAGAATTTCTCAAGAGAGTGTCGAACTAATATGTTGTTGCATTGGCTTGTATCAATTTAAATACTTGCTAAACAATTTTTAAATCATATACACTATCGGGCTCTGACCCATTTTTCTCTCTCTCTCTCTCTCTTGCATATATATGTATGTACTACAGGTGCCCAGCCACAGGGGCGTCTTGCTTAGGATCCCTTGGAAGGAACGTGCTGCAGCTTAGGTGGGAGTTGCAGGACACTTGCTTAGACGATTTCAGTTACTTGATTCCACTCCTATGATTCTCAGTTATTGGGGCATGTGTCGCCCTTTCCACTATTTATCTGTTCTGTTGGGACATTTGTATTTCAGTTATTTCTAGTACTGTTACTTTGGGATTTATTCAGCATGTATGTTTTACATTTAGTTTTAAATGTTGGGATTTTGGATGTTGAATGTTTAAAGTAATTGGATTATGTTACAGGATAATTGTTGTATGATTCTTACTTACTGAAAATGTGGTTAATAATTAAATAAATAAGTTTTTCTTTAAAAATACAATTTGGTTAGAAAGGTTAAATATGGTTTTGACACTTAGCTTAATTAATTAGGGTGTTAATTTGGAAAATTTTATTTTTACGACAGTGATGATAAGAATGAACCAACTGTTCACCTTGATTTTAATTTAATAAAGGAGTGATCTCCCGATATTTAATTAGGCGGGGTGTCACAGGTTGTATCAGAGCATCAGGTTCTAGTGTCCATAGGATCTGTACGGCTTATTTTTCTTTCAGCTTAACGTTTTTGCTATAGAGCCCTATTTTAGGATGGTTGTATTCTTGCTTTCAAGTTTATGTCTTCAGCTATTTGAGATTTGTTAATGACTGCAGGCTAATAAACTTCTTCACGTTTCAGATGCCTCCGAGATGTGCACCCAAGGATAGGCGTGCCCAGGCCGAGCAGCCAGCAGCTCCGGCACAAGACACTATGAATGCTAATGAAGTAGCCGCCATTGTTGTTCAGGCGGTGAATGCCGCGCTAGCGGTGGTTCAGCAGGCTCCACCCCAGATTCAGGCAGTGGCGCCAGTACCAGCATAGCTTCCATCTGCATGGGAGAGGGTTAGGGATGCTTTTCAGAAGGCACATCCCCCTGAGTTCTCTGGTAGCTCAGATATCGTCACAGTCAGCCAATGGAAGAAAGACATCCAGTGGCATCTCCGTATGTATGAGTGCACCGACGTGCAAAAATAGTTGTTGGCTTCCTTTAAGCTGGTGGGGTCCGCTTTGCAGTGGTGGGAGTCCACTACCACATTGGAGGAGAGGGACACGATCCCTATTCAGTTGTTCTGGGAGCGGTTTGACCGCAAGTATTTTCCACCCGCCGTGCAGACTGAGATGAGGCGGAAATTACTGAATTTGAAGAAGGAGAATTCTACCGTAGCTGAGTATGAGGAGGAGTTCACGAGACTTCTCACCATCGTGCCAGATGAGGCACCCACTAAGGGCAAGAAGATTATGTTGTTTGTAGACGGGTTATCTTGAAGGATCCGTCAGCATCTTATAGGGAATCTATCTCTGAGTACTTTTACTGATGTACTCAATGCTGCGTTACTACATTGCCAGGTTCACCGCTTCCATCTGCAGGGAAGCAAGAGAGCAGGAGAGTCCAGCCATCAGGGCAGGACCGGGGGTAGTAGTGCTAGTAGGGCACCATCTCACGGACAGACTCGTCAGCACGAGCAGAGTTCCCATCAGGGGGACCTTGCTAAGCGATTCCGTTCAGGTGATTCCAGACAGGGATTTGGGGGTTATAGGCAGGGTCAGCAGGGCCAGCCTAATCATCAGGGCCAGCAAGGCCAACACCGACAGCAGGGTCAGCAGCAGGGCCAACAGGGCCAACAACGTGTTCATCAGGGCCAACAGGGCTAGTGGCGTAATGGTAACGGCCAGCAGGGCCGTGGTCAACAGGGTCAGAGGGGAGGCAACTTAAAAGGCCAATGTTTTGGGTGTGGTAGACACGGCCATAGGCGCCAGGATTGTCCGGAGGGAGATAGGGCCCCACAACAGCAGGGTGCCCGTAATGAGCCACAGAGACCACTTTTTCCGGCTGCCCTCCCAGCTCCAGCCCAGGTGCCAGCCCTACCAGCCATTCTAGCAGCTCCAGTGCACCAGGGGAAGTTACAGTACGGACGTGTCTATAACGTCCACCAGGCAGCAGCTCCACAGGCACCACCCGCGATTGAGGGTATGTTTCCTATCCGTGGTACTATGGGTCGGGTTTTGTTTGATACTGGGGTGACTCATTGTTTTATAGCTACGCATTTTGCGAAGGCCTTAGGGTTGTTAGCCACAGCAGAGAGCACAGTGACGTGTGTAGACTCACCACTGGGGAGTGGGTCGCTTATCTTCTTTATATGCCGAGGAGTGGGGGTAGAGATTGGTAGTTTGGTATTACCTGCAGACATGTTAGTGTTAGATATGCATGAGCATGATGTTATTATTGGTATGGATTGGCTCGCAGCTTATAGAGCCATGATTGATTGCTTCGGTGGGAGCATTGTTTTTGCCATTCCGGGGCAAGAGATGTTTGTAGTGGCGATGCCTCGCCCAGAGGGAGGTTTGACCGCTCATTTGTATTATATAGAGGAGGATACCTCTAAGGAGGTTGTGATTTCGTTAGACTCGATTCCAGTTGTTCGTGAGTATTCCGATGTGTTTCAGGAAATACCAGGCCTACCCCCCAGTCGAGAGATAGACTTTGTTATAGATTTATTTCCAGATACTAGACCTATAGCACGCGCTCCATACCGTATGGCTCCGGCGGAGATGCGAGAGTTACGAGATCAGATAGAGCATCTGTTAGGTCAGGACTTCATTCGCAGGAGTACCTCACCTTGGGGCGCTCTAGCTCTGTTTGTGAAGAAGAGAGATGGTTCACTGAGGTTGTGTGTGGATTACCGGGAGTTGAACAAGGTCACGATACGGAATAAGTATTCGTTGCCTCGAATCGATGATCTGTTCGACCAACTGAGGGGAGCAACTTTCTTTTTGAAGATAGATCTGAGGTCGGGGTACCATCAGCTACGTATTAGAGAGCAGGATGTTTCAAAAACTGCCTTTTTGACAAGATATGGGTCTTACGAGTTCAGAGTGATGCCATTTGGTCTCACAAATGCTCCAGCCGCATTCATGGACTTAATGAACCGAGTATTCAGAGAGTTCTTGGATCAGTTTGTCATCGTCTTTATAGATGACATTTTGATATATTCACACTCCAAGGAGGAGCACGCCGAGCATTTGAGGCAGGTTCTTCAGACTCTACGAGAGCATCAGTTGTATGCCAAGTACGAGAAGTGTGGATTCTGGTTACGAGAAGTACAGTTCTTGGGGCATGTTGTTTCTGAGCAGGGGATAACAGTCGACCGAAGTAAAGTGTCAGCGGTGAGGGAATGGGGATATCCCATGACATCGACGGAAGTGCGTAGTTTCTTGGGGTTAGCCGGATACTACAGGAGATTCATTCGAGGATTCTCCAAAATAGCGGGTCCATTGACGAACCTGACTCGCAAAGGGGTACCATATGTTTGGGATGACGCTTGTCAGTTGGCTTTCGACGAGCTGAAAGACAAGCTTACTTCAGCGCCAGTCCTTGCTTTATCGAAGCCGGGTGCGGAGTACCTGGTTTACACCGATGCCTCTTTACGGGGACTTAGGGGAGTACTTCAGCAGGAGGAGAAGGTTATAGCTTTTGCCTCCCGCAAGATTAAGCCGCATGAGAAGAATTACCCCACCCACGACCTGGAGTTAGCATTGGTCATTTTTGCATTGAGGATATGGAGGCACTACTTATTGGGGGAGAAATTCCGCTTGTTCACAGACCACAAGTCACTGTAGTACCTATTCACTCAGCGAGAGCTGAATATGCGACAACGCAGATGGTTAGAGTTTGTGAAGGACTATCACTTTGACATAGAGTATCATCTGGGGAAAGCCAACATAGTTGCTGATGCGTTGAGCCGTAGATCGGTAAATGAGGTAGCGGACGTCTGGAAAGCGAAGTGGAAGGAGTTGGGTCACCAGGACACAGTTGCCCGTTCCTTCATATCTGTTATGACAGTCACACCCGAGATTGTTATGAGGGTAATACAGGCCCAAACCACAGACCATTTTTGCCAGGAGCAGATTGTTTGACTTTTAGCTGAGGGTGCTGAGTCCTACTCTGTTAGTTATGATGGGGGTTTGAGGTTTAATGGGAGATTGGTGGTTCCAGAAGGAGCAGAATTACGTCATGCAGTGATGACCCAGTCTCATGGGTCCCGATTTGTAGTACATCCTGGAGGAGATAAGATGTACCAGGATATGAGGAGGCAATACTGGTGGAGTGGGATGAAGAAGGACATTGCTGAGTTCGTGTCCAAGTGTTCTACCTGCCAGCTGGTGAAGGTGGACCATCAGAAACCGTCAGGATTGCTTCAGCCATTGGAAGTACCCGTGTGGAAGTGGGAGAGTATTTCCAAGGATTTTATTACGGGGTTGCCTACATCACAGCGGGGCCACGATTCTATCTGGGTGATTGTAGACCATTTGACCAAGGTGGCTCATTTTCTACCGGTGCGGACAGACTATACCACGGGTCAGTATGCTCAGTTGTTCATTGCTGAGGTGGTCAGATTACATAGGGTGCCCCTGAATATTGTGTCAGATAGAGATAAGATTTTCGTGTCACGTTTCTGGGAAAGCTTTCAGGAGGCCATGGGTACTGAGTTGAGGTTGAGTTCAGCTTATCACCCACAGACAGATAGAGCGTACTAATAAGATGTTAGAGGATATGCTACGCATGTGTGTTCTTGATTTTGGAGGAGGTTGGGAGCCACATCTTCCACTGGTAGAGTTTGCTTATAATAACTCTTATCAGTTTATGATTGGTATGGCTCCATTTGAGGCTTTGTATGGCAGGCCTTGTCGTTCTCCAACTTGTTGGCTCGAGGTGGGGGATAACAAGTTGTTAGGACCATAAGTGATTCAGGAAACCTCCGCGAGGATTGAGATGCTCAGGAGTCGCATTCGAGTAGCCCAGGACAGGTAGAAGAGCTACGCCGATGCGAAACGGTTCTTCCGGGAGTTTAATGTGGGGGACCAAGTGTTACTGCGTGTATCTCCTATGAAAGGAGTGATGAGGTTCGGGAAGAAGGGGAAATTGGCCCCGAGGTACGTGGGACCATTTCCCATCATCGAGAGGATTGGGTCGGTAGCATACAGATTAGGACAACCAGAGCATTTACATCGCATTCACGATGTATTCCACATCTCGTCGTTGAGACGGTATCTTCGGGATGATATGGCCCATACTCACATCGTGATAGATGAGATAGACTTACAGTCTGACAGATCTTACGAGGAGAGACCGGTGGCTATCCGAGACTATAGTGAGAGGAGATTGAGGTCGAAGATAGTTCCACTTGTGCGAGTCCAGTGGGAGCATCATAATATGGAGGAATCCACTTGGGAGCGCAAGGCCGATATGCGCGAGAGATATCCAGATTTGTTCTTACCAGGTATTCCTAGTTTTCCGAATTTCGGGACAAAATTCCGTTATTAGGGGGGAAGTATGTAATACCCCGTATTTTTATGCTATATTAATTTGGGGATTTATTAAATTTAATGTGAGTTAATTATTTAATAAAAATCCGAAAATTAATTATGTTATAATTATTAACGTGACGAGAGCTAGTAATTATGGAAAATTTGTTGAATATTACTAATGAGCAAAGTAATATGTAATATTGGTTATATTGAATGCCACGAGTGAATAAAATGACAATTTTGGACATTTGAGTCAGGACGCGCCCGTGTCGCGTCGGGACTAAACATTGATAAATAAAAGTGAATATTTTATAAGTCATTCGTATGGTTGTTTTGAGTGCGCCAACGCATCCGGAAGGGCCGAGATAGTCAGAAAAGTGTACCCGGGGATCTAGTTTGGGTCTCGGGGCGTTTTTAGGCCTAATTAGTACCGCGGGAGGGCGTTTTGGACATTTCACAATTATGGGTAATTAAACCCACGAAATTCTAAGGGTTATATCAGATGCCTAAGGTTGTCTTCTAGGGTTAGAACAACCAAAGGCAAGTGACGACCATAGGAGAGGGAAGAAGAGAGCTTCCAAGGCAATCCAAGGCCCAAAATCCATCCGTTTGCACCGCCACCACCACCAACGCGTAGATCGCGCAACGGGCTACGCAACCACACCAAAAACATCTGCAAATCAGAACACAAAAAATCCCAGGCAAGTGTTTATCTTTCTTATTTCGTTGGTACATCTTTCATATTAGTGTAGGAGTAATTAAAATGAGTTTTTATGGAAGAAACCTAAGATATGAGTTAGGAAATTGCATGTAGTGATGAATAAATTGATAATTCTGGAAACCCTTGCCATGTAGAGGAATTACCTACGAAATTATGATGTTTACAAGAAGGAAATTTCTGGAAATACTTGTTAGAACCATGTTTAAGAGAATTCTAGGGTTCTTGATAATTATAATAATTTTTGGTTGGTTAATCCATGTATAATGATAGAATTCCTCATGCTTCACGTTGGAAATACCTAGTAGGATGATATAATGTTGGTAGTACAATTTTTGAGACGTTTGGGATTGAAAAATATGGATTTGGATGAAGAAATGTGTTAGAACCCGTAACTGCAATTCTGCAGAAATCGCAATACCTGCTTGATCGATCGATCGAGCCCATAGCTTCGATCAATCGAAGGTTCGATCGATCGAGCCCCAGACCTCGATCGATCGACCCCTCCTGGAAGACTCCTATTTCCCTTTCAAAATTAGTTAAGTTCAATTTATTGTGAAATAATTCTTAGGCATCCTTGATAAAATGTTTTGGGAGATAGGGAAGACCAGTAGGACATGTGAATAAATTTTGGGACCCTTGATGTCGGGCAAAGATTGTATTTTGGGATAATTACATAAGGGTGGGTGAATTTATGATTTAAAGAGAGAGAGACATGTAAGAGAGTTACTTTGGGTCAAATGTGTATGCCTATTGTATTTTTATAATTTGGAGAATAAATCCATGAGAGTTGTGTGGTACGTTGGAAAAATACCGAATCAAGGTTTGAAACGAACCGTTATAAGTGCTTACTAAAATATGATAATATGGAAATTTCGTAATTATGGGAATTGAGAATATACCCATTATTGATTTGGTAATATTAGTATAGTTATATGATTGTGTATGCATATACTATCTATGTGTGAAAATCATGCCTACGCTACTTGCTATCCCTGAGGTTTCCGCGCTGGGACAGTCTTATCTCGATGGGACCTTTATGGGGGATATTGACTTGTATCCTAGAAGATAGATATCCTTGGTACAGGCTATCGGAATGATAGTTCAGATGGTCCAGAGAGATGCATGTATGTGCTTTCCTCTTAGAGACTTGGAATCTATGCTTCGCCTCATATTGTTTGTGTATAGGTATCCTTGGTACAGGCTATCGTAGTGATACTTCGGACGGTCCTAAGAGACGCAGACATATGACATCCTCTTAGAGACTTGGAATCTATACTTCGCCTCAATATTGTTTGAGTATGTGTTAATATAGTTCGAGAGTGATTCCGAATTTGTATTTCCCTTAGTATGAGTGATACGGGGATTGTATAGTAGAGTATGCCCGCACCATAGTTTTTATTTGGGGTGCTATTATGATATATATATATATTTTACGAGTAGTTAATATATATATAAAATTCTGAAATCAGGAACTGCCTACTGTGATTTGATATGTAGGACATGGTTGATGACTCAAATTGTAAATACTTGTTTTGAGAAAGTATAATATGGAATTGGAAAACTTTATTGATTAATAAAGTCAAAATGAGAACTTTGGTTACTAATTGAAATATTCCTTTCAAACAGTTGAATCGTTAAATTTTGAATCCTACGAATAACCTAAGATAAGTTAATCATTGGGGAAAGATAGCGTGATAAATGATGAGATAGACCACTGGGAAGGTTAGTGCGATAGGCGTGCACATTATAAGAGAGGTGAGAATTTCTCAAGAGAGTGTCGAACTAATATGTTGTTGCATTGGCCTGTATCAATTTAAATACTTGCTAAACAATTTTTAAATCGTATACACTATCGGGCTCTGACCCGTTTTTCTCTCTCTCTCTCTCTCTTGTATATATATGTATGTACTACAGGTGCCCAGCCATAGGGGCGTCTTGCTTAGGATCCCTTGGAAGGAACGTGCTACAGCTTAGGTGGGAGTTGTAGGCCACTTGCTTAGACGATTTCAGTTACTTGATTCCACTCCTATGATTCTCAGTTATTGGGGCATGTGTCGCCCTTTCCACTATTTATCTGTTCTGTTGGGACATTTGTATTTCAGTTATTTCTAGTACTGTTACTTTGGGATTTATTCAGCATGCATGTTTTACATTTAGTTTTAAATGTTGGGATTTTGGATGTTGAATGTTTAAAGTAATTGGATTATGTTCCAGGATAATTGTTGTATGATTCTTACTTACTGAAAATGTGGTTAATAATTAAATAAATAAGTTTTTCTTTTAAAAATACAATTTGGTTAGAAAGGTTAAATATGGTTTGACACTTAGCTTAATTAATTAGGGTGTTAATTTGGAAAAGTTTATTTTTACGACAGTGATGCTAAGAATGAACCAACAGTTCACCTTGATTTTAATTTAATAAAGGAGTGATCGCTCGGTATTTAATTAGGCGGGGTGTCACACTGAATTTCCTTGAATCTGCTTCATGTCAGATGCTCCATGAATTACTGTAAATTCATAGCCGACATCGTCTTCGAGTACGTTGTCAGGCCTTGCTTCTCTATGGGCAGCAACATTCTTTGCCTTTTTTCCATAAATTCGTTCAGATGCCTAGACTGGGCTAGCTCTTCAAGGTGGTACTTAAGAGCTTTGCAATGCTCGGTCTTATATCCTCCTTCTTTATGAAAAGCGCATCTCAGAGCGTTATTTCTCTTTAAGGGATCTCCTCCCATCTTTTTGGGCCACTTGATAAATGGCTCGTGTTTGATTTTTGTGAGAATTTTATAAATTGGTTCTCTGAAGACAGTGTTGACCGCCTAAAATGCTTTTGTCACTTCATTGCTGACTCCGTTCTTAGAGCCATTCTTGCCCCCATTCTTTCCTCCTTTCTTCTAATTCTCAGTTTTGTCACTTCCCTTGGCAGAAAGTTTAGTTCGATCATTTTCCCCTATGCTGAGGTGGGTCACGTCCTCCACCTTGGCATATTTCTCTATGCGAGCCATCAGGTCGTCGATGGTCATGGCCTCTTTCTTTGTCAAGGACTGGTACAGAAGTGAAGAGCTGGGTAGACCAATTTTGAAAGAGGCCACTGCCACTTGCTCCGAGTAGTCCTCAACCTCGTTGAATAACTCCCAGTACCTCTTCGCGTAGTCTTGGAGGGTTTCTTGAGGCGTCTTTTTCATTATTAGCAAAGCATCCATCCTTTTGGGATGGGAGCTACTAGTAATGAAGCGGGCCATAAAGAGCTCGGCCAGGGACTTAAAGCTTCTAATGGACTTGTGGGGGAGCCTTTCGAACCATTTTTACGCCACGTTATGCAGGCTCGAGGGAAAAAATAGACACATTAGTTCGTCTCGATGGTTCCAGAGGGTCATGGCTTGCCGGTACTGCCTGGCATGATCAATGGGATCAGTTTTACCATCATAAATCTTGAACCTTGGAATAGAAAATTTCTTGGGGGCTTCCTCTTCTTATATTTCCCTTGAGAAAGGTGATTTCATTTGAGTTTTGAGAGCTCGCCTAGCGAGTTCTCGGGTAGATCTGGTACCGCGATGTGCAGGGTGTTGGTCCATCTCCCTTCGGACCAGACTACATATGTTCTCGTTACTGCGAGTTGGGATCCTGCGAGTACAAGCTAGTCGCAGTTGCTCGAGTAAGTGTTCCTCTGACTCGTTTCCCTTAACTTTCTGGGACTCGCGTCTAGGGCTCCTTCCTCGGCTGTGAGACTTGCTCGCCTGAGGGCTAGGGGTGCAGTATGGACGTCTCCTGGTGCCATGATGGAGCTCTATCTCCATTCTTTCTAACCTTCTTTTGAGGCGAGCATTCCCAGCTTCATGCCTGTGAGAAGACTCCCTTTGCTCTTGGAGCCTTGCCTCATAGGCATTAATCAACCTGGATATTTGTGTGGACCTCGCTGGTCCTTGGCTTCCTTCTGAGGCGGGCCTTTCTAGGCGATCCCTCTGATCTGAACGCCGAACTTCAGATCTGATCCTGCGAGGAGTGGGTTATTCTTGGATATCTCCTTCCTAAGGAGCATTACCACTGTGACCAGACATTTTAGACTTCTTTGTTGGTGTGGGATTTCTCAGGGAAGATAAACGTTCCCACAGACGGCGCCAATTGTGGTGATAATGATTATTCAACACAAATAGATAAGAGAAGCGCAATCACCAAGTAAAGTAAGAAACATAAAATGCTAATCACACAACAGGTGATGTACGTGGTTCATCAAGAATGCCTATGTCCACGGTGGTGCAGTCAGTATTATTTCTATATACTCCAGGGAGCGATTACAGAGAATACAGTGCGTGTCTTATGTCCCAGACCTAGGGTTTATTATATACATGTTTATTTTCAGGGAGTGGGGGTGTTGGACTCCCCCACGTCTTCCATCTTCTCCTGGAACACATCTTCACGAGAACATGGGAGAAGACTCAGTCATAACCGAATTGATGTTAAGATATGAAGGGTTTGGACTTTGGGCCGCTTCAATTGGGCTACTCGTCCCGGCCCGTTATTCTAAATCCGTGAACCCACACTATGTATTAAAAATTATGACTTTTCTTCTTTATTTTATATTCCCGAGACTCACTTATTACTCGAAGATTAAATAAATATTCCTCAACCTAATTCAGTAGGTAAATGTCTACACCCTACTTGTCCATGTCATATCAACTTCCAAAATTCTATGAATTAAACTCATCTTTAAATAGGTTTAATTCTCGATAACCTTTAATTCATTCTTAACCCTTCATTCTATCTCTTAAATCCCACCTATTCCTAAGGTTATACCAATAATTAATAACTCTCTTGCTACTGGTCCCAACCTTAAATTATCATTTATCCAATTTAAATCCCATGTAACATAAGTCTCGGTAATAACTCGTTTAATTAGCACTCGTTAATTTCTCCTCATTCAAAAATCCAAAAATAATATTTTTGGGGTCTTAGGTATATCCTACTGCCCTTATCTAAGTCCCAATATGTTCAATAAATCATCACCAAATATTTCTCAAAGTTGGGATTGAATCAAAGTCGATCGATCGATCGACTGATTGATCGATCAGTCGATCGATTGATAGTCTTGAGTCGATCGATCGATCGACCAAATATTGCCCAGTTTTCTGTATTATTTTTCCTACGGGTTTCATACTTTTTTAATCATCAAAACCTTTATCAAATAATCCCAAACTCCCCAATATTCATTCCATATGATAAACCAGGAAATATAATTGATTTTAATAATCAAACCACCTAAAATCATTAAGAAGGTTGGATTTAAAAACATACTATTTCCAGAAAACTCATATTTTTATATTTGTCCATTAACATCATATAAACTCCAATTTTTCTTCACCAAATAATTCCCAATTTAATCTCATGATATAAATATCATATATCATTATATATCTATAAGTTCTAACGTAACCAATATCATTTAAACATCTATATCATGAATCAATTTACTCAAATTCCATTTTATTCTCAAGAACTCTAATTTTTGACTTTATCATCAATAAGAGTGTAAATCCTAGATTTCTTCACAAGATAATATAAAATTCATGGAGTTTATTCTATAATCAAAAGAGATCACTCCTAGATAATATCCATTTCAAAGATCCATTTAAAAACTATCACAAATTTATCTTTGTTCATGTAACTTTTCAGAATTTTCCTAACTATCCTAACATGGACAATATATAAGCTAAGATTGCAACAATTAATCACTTTCCTTTAGATTGTAGGTATTATCCATTGGGGATGATACTCTACTGATTATCCTCTCTTTTTTTTGGCCAACTTTCGGTAGTAGTGGTGGTGGCTCTTGGTGGTGCAAGGTGGTTGTCCTTTGGTTTCCTACAAAATTATCTCTTCTTCTCCCATAAAATGTCTCTCAATCTCGCCTAAACCTTTTACTCTTATTTTTTGTGAATGAAACTAAGCTCTCTAATCTCTTTACTGATAAAATAAACTCAGATTTCTGGAGTTACTGTTCACCTCTCCTATAAAATGACCAAAATATCCCTCCGGGGTGTCCTTTCGGTTCCAAAGTGCCCCGAGACCCAAATCAAACACCCAAGTAGACTCTTTAACTATTTGAACCCTTCCGGACACTTTGGTGTAGTCAAAACGACCATTAGGATGACATAATAATTTAGTTTTTTTTCATTAAATTATAATCCTGACACGACTCAAATGCGCGTCCCGACTTAATTACCATAATTGTCGTACACATAATTCGCGATAAGTTTATAAAGTCATAATCAATTGTAATTTCATAATCATATATATTACTCTAATCACTAAGTAATATTTAACATAAATCATATATTACTTTATATTCGAGTAATATTTAAATCCGAATTAATTTCCAATTATATCACAATTAATTCTAATTAATCCCATTTTAAAAGTCATTAAAAATATGGGGTATTACACTATGCTACCCAAACCAACTAGATAAAGTATCTAACTAGCCCAAAAGGTTTACCTCCCTCGTATGACACATATGACTCGCTACCATAGTATCGATAATTAATATTTCCCACGTATTATTAATGAATCAATTATTTAAGTTTCTCTACTTAAATTACTTTTAGAGACACATAGTCTATAAGTTCTACTATCACACATAAGTAGATATATGCCACCTCTATATATTTATCACACATACAAGATATACAACTATAGCATCCCTGGAATGGCCCCTCGTGATGTAGGCATACTCTGCTATCAAGTCCATGTACCCCTTGTACTAAATCAAGGACTATTGGTTTGGCATGTCTCCTCGAACCCAAAATCAATCAACCCACAATGGAGACGAACATGGTTCTAAGCCTTTGAGATATGCACATACCTAACGTATCCAAATGAAACGACGGTCCCACTAATACACACATTGTGAGCGTCCCTAAGTTCCATGTTCTAGGCAGAAATCCAGACCTCACTGGAATCATCAAGGTGAGATCGCCCTCTGCGCAAAAACCTCCGATAGAAGGCAACGTAGGTATGTTCATGCACATAAAGAAATCATAATCATCGGTATTCAGACAACCTATGGACATATTTATTCAGTAGGTATACGCACAACCCAATTATGTAAACTCGTACGGAGTATATATCTATTGCATACTCAACGTACCCTTAATTACCATTATAGCCTCCAATAGTATATTTTCGAGTATTGCTCACTTCCCTAAGTTCCTAGTTACCCTTTAATTAGTATCAGTAGTTATTTCACTCCTACAATACCGGTTGGAGTCATAGGTTCACTCATCCCTCAGCGACCCATTTCAAATCCCGTACGTTCAATAACTTTGGATATGTGCCTGATTCTCCCAATCCTGATCTCATCTCAATTTATGTAAACCTAATCCCCACCATAGGCCTACTGACATTCATTATAATTCTCTTTATCATTTACAGGTGTTCCAAAAGTCTCCCCATTAATTATTCACACATTAAAGGTTCAAAAGGAAAAATTTCACAAATCTGGGCAAATCAAATTGATTCACCCAAAGGCCGAATCGATTCTCTTTCTGAATCAATTCACTCTTACGCTAAATAGATTTGAAAAGTGTCAGGTTATCCTATCCAATACGCTGTTAAGTTTTTCATCATTTTTCTTCCACACAACATTCACGATTCATGTTAAAACTCTCATATAATTTAACCTAACATCTAATATGAGTATATGAATGGATCCCAATGAATTTTCATCATCAAATCGTCGTTTAACTCCATGATTCATAAGATTAAATTCTCTAATTAATTCATGCAAACCCAGGTTTCAAATTTCAAACAAGTTCTTCATAACTTAGATTTCATTATCTTATATTATCTCACCAAATCAGATTTCAAATTATTAATTCTAGAATCAACACCTCTAACATGTTTTCTCGTCATTAACATGAATATGGACCAATATTTCTTCTGAAAATCATGAAATCATGCTAGATATCTCAACTCCTAACATGAGTATTATAACTAATTGGAAATAATCAAGATAAACACTTGCCTTATATGGGAGTGATTTGATTTCATTTTTTGATGATGATGTGTTTGTCTTCCCTTCCAATTCACACTCCAAGGATGGTGGTGATGTAACAACAAGGTTGAAAACTTCAAGAATCCTCTCCTAAGCTCCAAGAATGTTCTCCTTTTCTTCTATAATGGCTAGGGCTTTCTATTCTTCTAACCCTATCCTTTACCAACTACAAGCTGATATAAACCTTGGAAATTCATAGATCCCTTAACGCTAGGCTACTAAATTACTAGAATGCCCTCTAATGGTGCCAGTTTGGTTTAAAATCACCCCAGGACCCAAATACTACCCCCGGGTAAACTATTCGGACTATTTCGACCCTTTCAGAATCAACAACGACCTCAAAATCATCCTCCAACTTACTTTAGAACCTATTTCAACTTCATATAGTACACATGCAACACCTAGTTGAGATATACCACTATCACGTCACTTTCACTCATTATGACTTAAACTACCAAATCACTATGTACTTAGTAATTTTATTCGATAAACAACAACCGTTTATCTCTAATAAATAATTTAATCAACACATAATATTTTATTTCATTAAATTACATCACACGTGTAATTTAAAAAATTTATCGAATTAATTTAATTTTAAATACTCAAAAATACAGGTTGTTACAGGACATTAGGGACTGGGTGTGCTCTGTGACTACCTATATCAAGGACTCTATTCCTATTCCTTATTGTGTGGTTCCTCCTTCTTCCTTGGAGGAGGGATCAGGCTCGGTGAGTGGAGGCTCTACATGTCGTCATCAGGGGAAGCGCGTTCGCCTTAGAGATTAAGGATATAGAAAGAGAGAGAGAGATATTCAGGAATTGGGTTTGGGCTGAGTCCTGTTGCTTTATATTTTGTTATTTTTTCTTTTACCTGAAAAGAATATAGTTGTGCAAATGGAAATATATATGAAGAAGATTTTTATTATTTGTCATTCTTGTTTTAATCACTTATTCTACATGCACTTTTTAATTTGCTGTTGAGACTATAAAAATTATAGGATGTCTGTTTATAAAAATGATTAAATAATTCGAAGAAAAGACTTATGATAAAAAATTATGGGTAAAAATGGATACATCTAGAGGAAATAACCTAGGGGTCTTGGAAATATGGATTTATTTTTCTAATTTTTTATTTTGACAAAATAAAAAAGATTGAATTTTCTAAAATATGGGGGTTGTCGATCGCCATAACCCTTGTCCTCCCTATCGGCTTATGGGTCCAGTCAAATCACCTTAACTCTTTAATTGCACTTTATTGTAACCCAAAGTACTTAGTAGGGTAAATTTTCTTTCGGGATCTTTAGGTTTCTTGTCTTTAGCCAAGGTATTCGTGTATAAAGGGGGGGGGGGGGTAATGGGGGTGTAGTTTTTCATCCATTATCATTTTCTCTTATTTATTGATCTGTGCCTTATTATTTACCAAATGGCTCTTCCAATGAGTGAATAATTTTATTCATAACTCAATATCCTAGAAGCCATGCGTCTATAGTGTAGTATACGAAGACTTCAATTTGCGTCGAGTCTCCTTATGGTGCAATCGGGCTATTGATTAGAACATATTGGCGACAGTAGTGGAATTCTGATACCCTAAGGATCACATTTTATGCTTTGGTTTTAATAAGGTATGTCCGACCAACGAGGAGTTTTCAGTCATATTGGGGATTAATCATAACTTAGTAATCGGCTATGCCCGAATTCTCTTAGTCTCCTCGGGAGTTATTAGCGGAATTTATCCGCATTTCCCCTTCGACGACTCGTTCTTTGGTCACTAGGGGAATGATATCTCTTCTAGCTGTCATGTATTAGTGCCTCTAAGGGTTTTCAACAATGCAGGCCATGCCAAACTGTTGCCTTAGGCCTAACTTCGATGCTCCTACTATGGCGGTGATACTGGCAGAGACCCTGAATGGTTTATATTCTTGACGAGAAGGTTGTTATGACTTTCTAAGAGGGAGCTCGGTTATGTTGTTTGTATAGCTAGCTGAGAGATTCTGTTTAGAGGTTCCCCTTAATATCATTTGGCATTCGTGTCAAATTTCTTTCCTTGCTACTTCATTAGTTTTGGCCCATCCATAGAGAACTGGGTATATCGATTCGAGGAGCACGAAGCTCGATGCCTTCGCTGGTCGGTGCCCTGGTGGGGAGAGCTGCAGCTAATTCTGGATCTGGGAGAATACCGACACGTTTAGTTAGTAGGCATTCGACATATATCATTCTATTTCCCCTGGAAACTTCTATGCCAATTGGGATGGGAGAAAATAGTGCCTCCTCGAGTACTAGACTTCTTTCCTACGGAAGACTTAACAAAATCCATGTGCTTGAGGTTAGGTTCTCTGCGGGAGAATCATAGGCTGTGCACCCATCCATCTCAATCCATAGGTAGGTTGTGGAATATGTTTGAAGACTATTTGAAATGATTGTGGAAGTGGGTGGTGGAAAAGATCTTAGTAAAGGAGATCGTTTAGAGATGATTTTTTCTTTTTGACACTCTGGAGGGGGGAGTAGTGGTTTTATCCTGGATGGTCAAGGAATACCATTCTATGGAGCACCTCTGGAATAACAGTCAAGTAGGGGATGTTTGGGGTCCTCAAGGAGAAGATGATGATGGAGTTAAATCTTTTGGCAGCTGTAGATATGGTCTTTTATGAAGTTGGGTTCATTTTTTTATGAATCTTTTATGATTAGGGTGTGTTTGTATGCTTTTTGTTTGTGTTTGGTTTTTGGGAATATTTTTGGGAAGGTTTGATTAGGCTAGTTTTAAGAATAATTTGGTTAGAGGAGTGTGGTTGTTTTGACTCCATATGTTAATACTTCTTATAATTGAATTGAATTATCCTGTTTGGGATCAAAACATATTTTAATTATATTATTGCTCCACTTAATGAGTTTTACATATGGGTTCAGGTAAATGATAAAATTAACTGTCGTTCTCGGAGGTAAGAAAAAAATAGCATTATGTGAAAAAGAAGGGGATTGTGCCCATGTAAAGAATATGAGATGCCTACGTACCTCTGGGGTTTCTAAATTGTTTTATTTTCATTTTGAAAGTAAAAAGTTTTAGAGGATCAAGACCTATGTAGTTCTAAGTAGATGGAAACAAAGATTTTTTTTCAGAATAGAAGGGAGATGAAAGGAGTCGTGGTGCGTTGAGATTCAGACAAAGCGTAGAACTTCTTGAGATGGTCCAAGTTGACTGGATGCCCCATCTCTTCTCCATCAACATTATTGAGCATAGCGACACTGCCTGACATGATCTTTTTCATGATGTAGGGGCCACTCAGTTTGGCTTGAATTTCCTCTAGATTTACAAACGAGTTCTATGATTTCTTTGAGGGACAAGTCTCTTTCTCGGACACCACAGTCCATGACTATTTTGTTGAATTATTGCACTATTCGGTGATTGTACCCTTGTATATGGTATAGAGCCTTCAGCCTCTTTTCATCCAAGAGTGACAATTTGTCAAAGAAGTTCTGATACCTATCTTGCACACTAAATTTGATTTCACACATGATGCACAGTGAAAGTATTTCCAACTCAATGGGTAGGACTGCTTCCATGTCGTATACTAAAGAGTAAGGGGTAGCCGCCGTAGATGTCCTGGATGAAGTTCGATAGCCCTAGAGGGTGTAATGGATCTTATCGACCCAATCTCGATAACTCTAAGTCATCTTGTTAATAATGGATTTGAGTTTTTTATTGGTAGCTTCAACTGCTTCGTTGGTTTGGAGTTAATTTGGGGATGATTTGAGTCTCTGAATCTCGTACTCATTGACCAGTTCCGTGACCTAGGCTTTGAAGTGTAACCCATTATCTAACACTAGATCGTGAGGGACCTCGTATTGGCAGATAATGCTCTAGAGGATAAACTTGGCTATCTTTTTTGGCATTTAATACTGTATATGACTCATCTTTGACCTATTTGGTGAAGTAATCAATGACAATTAAGATGGGATCGTTCATGTTGGAAGCTTTAGGTGTGACTCTCCTATAGTGTTAATGCACCAGGTGGAGAATGACCAGGGAGAAGTCATGTTGTACAATTCTCGAGGAGGCAAGTGCTGGAGATTAGTAAACTTTTAGAATTTGAGGCATCTTCAGACATAGACGGAGTGATACTGAATCATGGTGGTCCAATAATACCCTTGACGAATAATCTTCTTAACAAGCATATAACCATTCATGTGGGGTCCACATTCCCTATTGTGGATCTTCTGCATCATTTCTTCAATATCAGTTGCAAATGGGTTCCATTTAACTTTCTCTTGAAAAACGTTTTGTCACAGATGACGTACTGGGCAGCCAGTTTATGGAGGTTCACACGGTCTTTCTTATTAACATCTTAGGGATACCTACCATGCTTGAGGAGGCTCCAAACATCGTAGTACCAACACTCAACCCTATCGAAATATTCCTCTTTGACGAGCTCAATGTGGTAGTAGTGGGTTGGCAAGGCTTATTTTTGGACTATGAAGGGGGCCATTGTTATTCCCCCTGGAATGTTGATCATGGAGTCTAAGGTAGTAAGGGCATCTACTTAAATATTCTTTGCGCGGGGCAAGTAGTGGAAGGAGATATCTCGAAACTGGGAGGCCATCTTTTCTAGGTGGGTATGAAGGGGTAAGGACTTTTCATTCTTGACTTTCCATCTTCTAAGGACTTGACCGATGATGAGGGTGGAGTCTCTGTAGACATCCAGGTGTTTGATACCTTTCTTGAGGGCAGTTTTGAGGCCTACAGTTCTGTGACACCCCGCCTAATAAAATACCGAGCGATCACTCCTGTACCAAATTAAAACAGGAGTCGCATATGGTTCATTCTTAGCATCACTTTCGAAAACTGAATTAATTACTAATAACCTATTAGGCAAGCGTCAAAATTTTATTTAACTATCTTCTTAAACAAACCATTCAAATAAAACATCCACATAGTTTATATGTAAGACTGAAAATGAAATAAAAAAAATAACCGAACACTCGGCTCAACAATAATACAACTCAATCGAATTCCGCAATAAAAGGTGGTAAAAGAATAAATAAATGCTGTTGGGTTATTATCCCAAATATTTATACAGTACCTCCTATCTAGATTACAAGGATAAAAGCATCTATTGTAAACCTGCATGCATCCACAACAGCTGCAGCTGACATCTGACTCGAAGGAATCGTCATCCAGGCATCCCTGTGTCTGGAAACATATATATATATATATATATATAATCAAAAGAGAGGAAAAATAGATGAACGGGTCAGAGCTGGAGTTGTGAAAAATATTTTTCTAGTGCATAAATGCTTTATTTAAAAAAAATATATTTTACCTCATATTTAAATTGGTAATGCACTCCCATGAGATACCCCTCACCCCTCTTCTAATGGTGCACACCTATCACATCCCTCTAAACAACCTAGTCAAGCTACCATGCCTAACTAAACTCGTTCCAATCATTCTAAGATCCTAATTAACCTGAGTACTAAGGGATAAAATTTTCCCCATTCCTAACACTGCGCTACTTTCGTGCGTGGGGTGTCTCGTGAAGCGAAATCCAAATAAGGAACCCCGCGATAAACTACTACTTGGCAGTGTCGATCGTCGAGATCCATTAGACCCTTAGTACACAACGTATATACACATACTCATATATAATTATATACCTTATCATACTCACTTTCATATACATATCACAATATAAGTCCGGATAAAATCTCCCGGAATGAGAATGAATCTTTATTCAATTTATCTCTTTAGTCTAGTTAGAGATATATAATATCTTGTTCTCATACATAGGTAATATACTATACACACAAGTATAATAACCATCCCAACGAGCTATAACTCGAGGTTGCGGTCTCAATGCTATCATTTACCAGGGAATCACTCACGTATCATCCTGGGTACCAACGGTCGGAATCTCACACCGCCTTGGTGTAAAACAAATCGCAGCTTATGGGAAGTGGTCATAGTTCCTCCCCGAAAGTGAGACGAAACATACCCACCACGTCTCAACCCTAATAAAAGTCACACAATATAAAAATGGACGCTATGACCTGGGGACTATACGCTCCCTGCTTCTCAAGCCAGGGGCCTCACCCACATCGCGCAACTTCCCATGATAGCAAAGAGGGGGTATGCTTCACATAAATATATGTATACCATCCACACACACACACAGACACACACACACACACACACACACACACATATATATATATATATATATATATATATATATATATATATATATATATATATATATATTGTATATTCTACATCATTCCTCAAATATAAATGGTAATAATTTCCAGTCACACATAACGATGGCCAATAATCCCAAAGATTCTCGCAAATAATAACATTCAAGTATTCACACACTCACGATACTAAACCCAAAAGTATTCCCTCACTTGGTAAATAACTTGTGCCTTATTCAAGTTTAAGGATTTATATAATTTTTCCAACTATACCAATTCATCCTAGTAGTTTCGTAGGATTTACTCAACCATAATCGATATAATTACGGTTTCTACGCGCACAATTATATATGCCTAAATGCCCACTGAAACTATCCCAAGAAATATTCATCCCCAAACACCTTTAATTTAGATAAGTCGTGGATTCCATTTCCACGAACCCAAGGACTACATTTCACTCAAATAATTATTTAGAGGTCCCCACTCTATTTTTGGGAACCCCAACAATCTAATTCCTCAATTTATTTATTTTCCTCGAAAATATACTTTTAGCGCCATACGCTTAAAACACCCTCTTAACCCCCACAAATTCTCTCAAATAACTAAAAATAATTTCTCCTAAATGGATATCTATTTACTCAAACAAATTAGCTAAAAAAAATTAGGTTTGGGATTTATCCCATTTAAACTTCACTAGCCGAAATTTCCAAAAATCCTGAAGGGTCGATCGATCGATCCTTGGCCATCAATCGATCGATCGATTCAGACAGCTTCTTCTTCGAGAAGCTGTTTCGGACATTAAAGCTTCCTCTAAGCTTTTATCTCCTCTCCTATCATTCTCCAACCTCAATCAACAACATATACAAATCAAGTAAACACTTTACTCGTGGATAAAATTCGGCGACCCCGAGTCGAATCCAGCGGAGAGTGGTTGGAATATCCCTTTTCTTCCTCTTTTCTCTCTTCCTTTCGTCTCCTCTCTCCTTTCTCTTTTTCTTTTACTTTCTTCCACTCTCTCTTGTCTTATATAGGAGAGAATAAGGGTTTATCCCTTCAAAACCCAAAAAAGACTCATTTACTCAATTGCGAGTCCCTTTTTAATCGAAAAATTCTCGAAACCTAAACACTACTTCCGGATACTCTATTATGACATTCTCAGCCATTCTAAAATCAATCGCACAGTCAAAATCTCCATCTGAGGTACTTAACTGCAATCCACTAATTAAACCCAATACATCTCAATGCAGGTTTTCCAATTAAAATATTATCCATTGTCGCTTTACCCAACTGCGACATGTAATTAAAATGGTCCAACTCATTTACTTAATCCTAAAAGTAAGTGAAACACCCATCGAGAATCATGTAACCCTCATAAACTCAAAAAACTATTTCTCAGAGAAATTTCCTCAAATCTCAAAATTATACTCATTTATATAAATTAAATATCCCTAAAAGTGCGGGGTGTTACAAGTTCACACCTCGTATTCGGCCATATTGTGGGTGCAATGAAAATCTAACTTAATGGCAATGGGAGTGTGAGAGTCATCAAGGGCGATAAGGAGTATCCTAATATCATATTCCTTCTTGTTGGCAGTGTATTCAAAGATTATTTTCCATTGAAGGTTCTCTTTAGAGGTGCAGAGAGTATATTCAGCCGAGAATTCAAAGACCCAAACATCAACCTCCTCCATGGGGTAGTTAGCAAGGTAATCAAAGATAGCTCTCCCTTTCATGGAATTTTGTGTAACATACGCGATATCGAACTCAGATAGCAGTAGCAACCATTGGGCCATTCGGCTAGAGAGGATGGGCTTATCAAGAAAGTTTTTGATCGGGTCCATTCGGGATACTAGTTTAATGAGATAAGAGAGCATGTAGTGCCATAACTTTTGAGTGACCCAGACTAAGGAAACACATGCTTTCTCTAAGTATGTGTATTTGACTTCATATATAACCAATTTTTGATTGGAATAATAAATGGATCTTTCTTTGCTATTTTCCTCAATGTATTAGGCTAGGAAATACCCTACTACGGTATCTATTACGGTCAAGTATAGGAGTAGATGGAGATCAGGTTGCGGTGGCATGAGTAGCAAAGGTCGAGTAAGGTATAGCTTGATTCTATCGAAGGCTTCCTGACATACCTCATTCCATATTTTGGTAGAATCCTTTTCTAGATGTTTGAAGATGGGTTCGTAAATAGAAGTCAACGGGTTGATGAATCGGCTGATATACTATAATTTTCCTAAAAATCCTCGGACTTCCCTTTTCATTCGAGCAGTGGCATTTCAAGTATGGATTTCAATTTGGTAGGGTCTACTTCGATCCACTTCTCGCCAACCATGAATCCCAAAATCTTTTCTTTGGTGACACTAAAAATGCATTTCCATGGGTTTAACCACATCTGATATTTCCGCAGTCATTTGAAGAACTTTGAGAGAGCGAGAAAGTGACCTTCCCCAGTCTTAGAATTGATAACCATATCATTTATATACACATCAACCTTCTTGTGTATCAGATCATGCAAGATAGTTATGGAATCCCTTTGGTAGGTAGACCATGCATTCTTGAGCCCAAAAGGCATAACCTTATACAAAAAGTTCCCCATGGGGTGATGAAGGCAGTTTCTTCTTGATGGTAAGGGAGCATCTTTATTTGATTGTATTCGAAGAACCCATCAATGAATGACTTGAGGGCATGACTGACTGTGTTGTCTATAATCATGTCGATACTGGGCAATGGGTAATTATCCTTTGGAGATGCTTTGTTTAAATCCCGACAATCGATGCACATGCGGACTTTTCCTTCTGATTTTTGTACGAGTGCAATATTGGCTACCCATGTTGGATATTCAATGACCTGGATGAATCCTACGTTTAACTTCTTGACTACCTCTTCCTTAACTTTGACTGACCATTCGTTGCAGAGTTTTTGCAATTTTTGTTTGATCGGTTTACATTATGGGGGAGTTGGAATATCATATTGGGTTACTTTAGGATCGATGCCGATCATGTATTTGCAGGAACATGTGAAGATGTCCATAAATTCCTTTATCAGCTCTTTGAATTGCATGCGCTCATGCTCGTTAAGGGTGGACCCTATCCTAATCTCACGCTATTGGATACTATAATTAAGATTAATGACAACAATTTCATCCTTGTTAATTTTAATGTGGTTATGTTATTTGTTATTAACCTTATTAAGTCCAGTTAAGAATTATTCATTTACAAAATCATTGTCATCAAGTTTTTGATTAAAATTAGGTCAATTAATGTAAGTCACTGAAAGATACTCAAAGCCTTGGTCTATTTTCCTTTTGGGAAAAACAACATTGAGAACCTCATCAAAAGAGGTCTCGATTACATTGTTATCAGAAAAATGAGAAACAACAATAGCTGAAGAGATAGGGTAAATAGCCGAGTTGCATTTCATCTTAACAGGTGGGACTAGTACGATACTCCAATTGAGGAAAGACACATCAGTGGCCTTAATCAGAGTGGACAAGTTTGACGATATAGTGCCTGAATGTATCATACAGAGTGTCAGCCCTAATGTTTGCAGTTTGAACGAGTCTTCGGAGTCACTTCCCTCGGTCACCTCGATAATGTCTACCACTTTCTGAGTGAGAGGTTGCACTTGATGCTGGCAGTGTTTGGTCCAGGACTAGTTATCTTGAAAGAAGATTTCCCTCCCTGGCTTCATCTTCTTATCCTCATGATTATACCATGGTTTATAAATGCCACAGAAGGGGAAGTCTACACACTCTTTGATGAATCTCCCATTTAAAGAATCTCTCAAACAATTTTGGCATCTTTTAAACTTCTCTTCAATCGTGGTTGGTGGAGAATTCTGAGTTCTTCTGGTAAAGGCTGATAACCCAATCCACAAGGAGGAAGGACTTTTTCAGGACTATGGGCTCTAGTATCCCTTATTGACATCGCCCCAGCCCCAGCTCGGGCATAAAATGCATATTCTTAAACATTTGTATCACGTTGACATCATTGTAAAGGCTTTGCTCTAGGCGGGCTCGGTTATTGAAATCATCCCCTGTCAGGAGAGGAAGTGGATTGACCTCATAGTCGTAAAGAAGCATGTAAGTTGTTCTATGCTATATTTATAGTAATGGATTTTTGGTGCTGACATTTTCAATATTGTAATCGTCTCCCAGAATGGTAATGAATTTACCCTTAGAAAAGACTTTCAACTTTTGAAGGGAGGAGGATACCCCTTGAATGCTATAAGTCTATAATCGACTAAGAAGTAGATTAAAACATACGGGTATGTCAATATTTTGAAACTTAGTAATGAGATGGATAGGGGCAGCTCCCATTGTGAGTGTAATGGATCCCGTCACTTCTCAACAAGTATTTCCATAGGCACGCACTGCAATGAAAGTAGGAGTTAGGTTACTTACTTTCAACCCCAAGAAATTAAAGGTTCTTAATGGGAAAACCTGGAGGGAGGATCCATTTTTGATGACTGAGAGATGGGTTGTCTTTCCCATCACTTCAACGGAGATGTTGAGGGCA
This sequence comes from Sambucus nigra, assembly GCA_949130495.1. Classification (NCBI taxonomy): domain Eukaryota; kingdom Viridiplantae; phylum Streptophyta; class Magnoliopsida; order Dipsacales; family Adoxaceae; genus Sambucus; species Sambucus nigra. The sequence continues at coordinate 54,899,811 of OX422217.1, read as the reverse complement.
TAGTTATAATCTTTTTCTTCGAAGAAGTATAGGAGTCTAGTGGTGGTTAAATATCCAACTAGCTTTACAGTTTCTTCTGGAATGCTGGAAGGGGGGAGTCTGGGTCTAGTGAGAACCTTTATAAAAGAATTTTAATGTAATTGGGAATACATGAAGAGTCCCCACAAGTTAATATTGGGATGAGTCTTTTTGAGTTGATCGAGGATCTTGCTTTCCTCGATGGTCATTTCTGGCATGGGGAGTTCCTCGACAACTCCGTTTCCCTTTTTTATTCTTGATGGATAAGGATTCGAATCATGGTAGTGTCTCCCTGATCTGTTCATATGGTTTATGGAGGTGGGGAAGAACAAGAGCCCTATTTATTCATCGATTTCTAGTTATACGGCTACTTTACTGATTTCCCTCAATAGGTCCTCGAAAGTGATCACATGCATATTACTAGACTGACCCTTTCCTGACTGGTTCATAACCAGTGTTATCAAATTCATCCCCCCATCCAGTGGAGATGATGTCTTCCTGCCAGGAGGAGTTAATGCATTCTATGACCTCAAAAACTTCTTTATATAAATCCTCCCACTTAACGGGCAGGTGCAAGAGCGAAGGGAATAACCACCCTTGAAGCTTTAAAGCAACGAGTGGATAAAAAATGCTGCAAATTTTGTCAATCTGTTGGAACATGTCTTCCATGATCTGCACTACATCATCCAAACTGATTTCATCAATGGTTACCACCTAGTTATCTGATTCTCGAGCCCACTTCTGGGACTTCATTAACATGATGCTAAACTTTTGACAATCGATGGTCATTTCAGAGGGAAATTTGATCCCAAAATCCAGAAACTAGTTTAAAATTGACGATAACTCCATAACTCTTCCTTCAAATCTGTTACTAACGGCAATGCAAACCCTCATGAGGAGTGACAGAGCTTGGTCAGAAAAGTAGGTAAGGTCTCGGAGAAAATGTGGATAAACTTTGAGTGGTTTGGGGTGAAAATACGGTTATGATGAGTGTTTTATTAGGCACAATTTGGGTAGATGGGTCAATTTTTGGGTCATTCTCTTAGAAGATGGCATTGGTATGGTTTGGAAGTGGTTTGCAGGTTGGTGGGGCGATTATGACCCGATCAATTAAACCTTGGATTACATTCATAGATGGAAGCATTGATAAGTAGTATGACTAACAAACTTGTGAAAGTCATAGTGAGCATCAGTTTTGAAGTTTTTGGGAAGTGGGTTTGGCAATGGACGAGGGTCCAGAGGTCTGATAAGATTTTGGCATATCAAGGACTAGTAGACATTAGAGAGGGGATCACGGAGCTTGGTATATTATTTTTTGGTGAGGTTAGGGAGCAAGCTGGGAGTTATTGTTGATGGTTAAGAATATGTCATTTGCAATCTTCTCATAATTTCTAGGAGTAAGTTGTCCTAACACTTTCTTTTGCTCGACTTCTGTCTTAGTAACACTTTCTTCAATTTCCACACCCACTTCTCGAAGAGATAGGAAGTGTGGGTAATATTGACCTCCCATAGTTGCTTTAATATGGGGAAAAAAAATTCTTCTCCACTATGTTGACTTATTTTTTTCATAGGATTGATTAGTCATGTTTTTCTCTTTCTCTCTCCACCTTTCTGTAAGGACATAAATTTCCAATTGAGTCCATGTATTGTTTTGACTTAATTCCATGAACAAAACCGTGTTTGTAATATGTCATAGGGAGATTTTATTTTGTCACGATCCCACTTGGTCTATGAAGTATTGAAGAAATTGAAGACGCTATGTCAAAGCTTCAAAGAATTAATCATGCCAAAGTTTAATTAGTGCAAGTTTATTCGTCTTCAACTTTATTGCATTTCGAGATCACATAGGTATGAATGCATATTGTTAATAAGATTCATAATTATTTGTATAAAAGTTAAGGATGTAAGTTTATAAAGAAAAAATATTTTAGAATGTTTTTAAATGAGTTTTAAATGTTTACACTACGTTTTATTCTGATAAGCTTGAAAAAGAGTTTGACTAAATTTGATCTCTTTGGAAGAAACGTTTTAAAGAAAAGTCCAACTGACACGCGCATCGTTCAAACGACATCTCTAATCTTTCGAGGGAGATAGCCATGACGCGCGAATGACAGGTCAATCTCGTTCGAGCGACACAGTTTTTGAGGTGGTGAAGTTTTACTATTTAAAGCATGGTTTCATAAGAATTAACGGGAGTGTATTCTGGAAAAATTGTTTACGATCCAGAAACCTGTTTGCACATGTTTTTCTAAGTTTTCAAAGCTTAAACACATCCTTAGAGTTTGCAAAGATCCGAGTTATCATTACTATATGTTTATGTGATCTTGTTGAACCAAGAAGGTTTGTTTTACACTTGAACATCTGGGTTTTGCGGTGAAAAAAAGAGAAGGACTTCTTGTTCAACGTCGTTGACGTATCAAATCCATTCGGTGGACACCGAGACATACGTGGATAGGTGATCAAGGTGGAAACCAAGTGTCCGTGTAAATACTCTAGTCGTTGTTATCGACTTGCAACCACAAGACAAAAACCTAAACTTTAACTACACTCTTTTGGAGTATAGTGGCTAATTTGGGTATCGAATCCTCAGGGAACTAGGACGAGTGAATGTGACGACAAAGGTAAGACTGTTAACCCTAACTTGACTCTAAAAATAAACAAAAAGATGATTTGGATGGTGAAACAACTACAACTAGATGCAATTTTTAAATTGATTCATTAATGATATTATGAATAAATGAAATGCAATTACTCTAATTTACTAAAGGACTAATGGCGATTTTACTAAAACTTTAACTATGAAATGAGAACGATAGGTCGGATTACAATCCCCCACACCCTAGTAATTCACTTCGTAGGATACTAGATTCAGAATTAAAGCTTTAAATGAATCTGGTTTTTAATGCTCCTAAGTATTACACATATGAGGGATCATAGCCCGCACAGTATGTAAGCAAAGGATGAATTAAAATCTGGTCTTTATTTCTCCCAAGTATTACATATATGAGGGATCATAGCCCTCACAGTATGTAAGCAAGAGATGAATGAAAGTAGTATCGTATGAACTATGATACAATTCAACTAAGGTTTTAATTCTAACTCCTATTTCCACTATCGTGAATTACATTGGGTGGGGTTCATGCACCCCGACCCTTGAAAACCTAGCCGGACATATTAAAACTAGACGAAAACATGGTTTGAATGAAAATAAACATTTTTACTAACGAATGAAAGTAAAGAAGAATGAAATTACTTACTAACGAATTAACTACTGCAATAATGAATGCAAAAATTGGAATAAAATTACTTGAATTGCAAAACTGGGGTTTCTTGTTGTTCTTCTTCTCTAAACTAATTACAATGCTTCTCTAATGAATTAGAATCCCCCCCATGGCTGGGAGGCGATTTACAATTTATAAGCTACGATTCTAAGAGTTTTAACCCTACAAAACTCTAATTTTACAAGTGGATAAGTTCGAATTTCCGATACCCGAACTGATCCCCTTAGGATGATTCAGTTCGGTTCCATATTTGACAAAAGTTTTTCCTTGAACCGGTTCTGTTCATTTTCCTTCTCTTCGGTTCGGTTCCATCTCTCAGTGCTTTACAGGAAGCTCTTCAAGAATAGGATCGGTTCGTTTTTTCTTCCTCTTCGATTTGGTTCCATCTTTTCAGGAACTTTTCCTCCTTGTATTTTTGAAGATTTATAACTTTTGATCTGGAACTCGAATTAGGATGCCGATCCTTCCTTATGCACTGAATACCTGCAAAATAGATAGGAAATACACGAAACTCGGCGTACTAATTAAAAAATGTCAATAGCGATGATATGAGAAAAATCCACTCAAAATACACTTTGAAGAGTGATAAAAGCCTCTAAATTAAGGGGATAAATGGGAAGAATTTATGACTAATCAACAGGTATCGTGGGAAAAGGACTTTCTGCGTGGGCATTATGAGAGGAGTGGTTGGAGATCAGAAGAGAGTCAAGACCCATGGGGATCGGGTCGTTGAGTGAGTCTTTTGTCTGCTCGTTGTAATTCCATATAAATAGTGATAGTCTGGCTTGGTCCGTCCGAAATTTTTTTTCGTCTTCGGTTTTTCCTTGTACATTCAACGTTGTGAGTATTATTTACTTTACTTGCTTTAATCACTAGATGCATGTTTAGGATTAGTCAAGATAAAATTGGTTTAAAGTAAAAATTGGTTTTTCATAACTTATTTTAGTGCTAATTAAAAGTTGGATAATTTTTGGTGAAAATTGGTTTGATTTGAAACAAACGTATAAGGACCACTCTTTCAAATTGGTATCAGAGCTAGAAAACATAATTTTTTTTTTTGTGATCCCGTTTATTTTCAAAGATGAATTTTGGAAATAACAAACTTTTTTGAACTCCTATTTTTTATGGCACTAATTATACCGATTGGAAGATGAGAATGAAAAGTGCATTAAAATATATTGATGAGCATTTGTGGCTAGTAGTTGAGAAAGGTTGGACACCCCGTGTCACTATTTTATGTGAGGTCACTAATTTAAAGCCTGTAGAGTCATGGACTGAAACTGAACATAGACTTTCACAATATAATTCTAAGGGTTTGCGCGTTATTTCTTCACATGTCACATTGGAAGAATATAATATAATTATGACTTGTGAAACATCAAAAGAGGCTTAGTATATTTTGGCACTCACTCACAAGGGCACTAGCAAGGTTAAGGCATCGAAACTTCAAAATCTTGCTACACAGTTTGAGACCATTAGGATGTTAGAGAGTGAGACTTTTGATGAGTTATATGCTAGGTTGTCCAATATTGTCAACTCGTTGTTTAACCTAGGTGGGAAAATTCTAGATAACCCTTTCATTAAGAAAATCCTTAGGTCATTGCCTAGCAGGTTTGATGCGAAAGTGACTATTTAAAACTCTTTAGGTAAGTTAGAGTCGACGAAACTAGAAGAGATTATAGGTGACTTAGAAACCTATGAAATTGACATGATTACCTCCAAGCAAGTGCCTAAGAAAGAAAAGGGTATTGCTTTGAAAACCTAGAAGGGGGAAATATAAGTTTCGGATTCCGATTCCGATTCCGATTTTAAAGATGTTGCTTTGTTGGCAAAGGAATTTAAAAAATTGATTACATTTCAAAAGCAATCGAAAGGTGCTAAGAAGTTTGAAAAATTCAAGAACAACAAAGTAGATCCCACCTCTAAGGAAAATTTTGAGAAGCCTAAGAGAGATGAGTCGGATAAGTGTTTTGGGTGTGAGGGGTACGGTCACAAATTTAAGGAGTGTCCCACTAGACTTAAGAAAGAGGGCAAGTAACCCATTGTATGTAGTGCCACATTAAGTGATAGTGATACGGAAGAGGGAGAGAGTTCCCCCATTGATCGTAACTTTGTTGCATTTATGGAATGTCATGTGAGCGACGACGATTCTTATGTGAATGACACTTTCGACGAGGTTTTGAGTGAATCTCATGTTATTGAGGGAGAAGAGAGTGGCGAAGAGGAAGTAGATGTGAAAGAGTTGAAAAATGCATTTAATGAGTTGTATGCCGAAACAGTGAAGGTGAAAAAGGCTAACTCTAAATTGCAAGCTAAGTTAAATGAGTGTGCCATAGAAAATAGTGATAGTTTGATTGAGGATCTTAGGGCACGAAAGAAGATGCTTAGGGAGAAATTAGAGTATGTCGAGGGTGAGAGAGATAATCTCTGTGGTTTGATGGAGTCTTTGAAAAAGGAAATTCTAGAGTTTGAGCAGTCTAGGCGTTTTCTCGAGTTTAGGATTCGTGAGTTGGAGGAGAGATTGAGAGACTCGTCTAGAGTTAAGTTTGACTTGGAGGCTAGATCGGAGAAATTAGATAAGATTTTAGGAACCGTCCAAATTAAGGGAGACAGGGGAGGTATATGTTTTGATGAGAGAATTGTTCCCATTCCCCCCGTACGTGTGAGAAACAATAGGAAGGTTAGAAAAGGTCCACATATAGGTAATCATTCCCACCGTCGCTACAATTGCACATTTTGTGGTAGGAAAGGTCACCTTAGGCGTTATTGTTACGACCTTAGACAAGCTCCTAGGAAGTTTAGGAATAAAGTTACCCCGGTTCCCCAAACCCCCATGCAGTGTTTTACACCTACTTGGGTTAGGAAATCGGATTTAGTGGCTTTAGGAATAAAACTGCATGATTCTAGTTTGGGTTCACTTGATTCTTCCCATGCTCAATCTAAAGGATGATAGTGTTGCCATGTTTGTCATATGCTAGTTTCCTTAATGACATATTCATTTCTACTATAGTGACATGTTTCTCATTTTGTATTATAGTTTTTCATTTGTTTGAGTCCTATTGAAAAAATACAAAAAGATTTTGTTTTTGAGAAAACTTTTGAAAAACCAAAAAGATTTTGCTTTTATTTGAGTCAAAATATGTTTGAAAAGCTAAAAAGATTTTCGGTTTTTATTTTTGAGTTTACATGTTTGATGTGGCATATTTGTGTGCTTGGACCCCCATCGTTTCATATCCATGTGGCTAGGAAATTTGGTCATTATTATCGATGCTTAGAATGATCTTAACCAGTGTTTATATGGGGTAGTTTCAATGTTATGAATTTTGATTCGACTTTGTAAATATGCCATCATAGCACACATGCACGATTTTATATGGATGTTTGACTTCTCTTGCATATTTGAATTTATTGAGAAGTTCTTATCTCAATCTTGTCATCTATGCATAAGTAGACTTAAGGAGGAGTGTGCATGTAAGCACCGTTTACCGTGAGGATTATAATTGGTACCTAATAAAAAAATAATGAGTGATTCACGGGAAAAGGTTGCGAGAGTTCAATTGACTCATCGTGAAAGCCACCGTTTAGAAGAGACCAAAATAAAATTGCATATGCTAGTAAAAGGGCCAATAAGATTTTCTCTAAGTTGAGAATGCTAGAAAGCTCAAATGAACTTGAAAAAGTTTATATTTATGACGGAGTTTGGTTGGAGAAAATTTAAACGGGTTTGGAAAACTAATCCTAATGTTGAAATATTGCAATTTGACGCTATTGTTTATAGAATCACCAAAATTCTGGATTTGTGTGCATGTAGTATGTTTAGTTAATTAAGCTCACACTTTAATTGTCATATGACTATGATAAGGTTTGATGATTTATCGCTATTTATTAGAGCTTCTTGCTCGTTTCGATGTGTTGGAATTGTGACTTATTTGTTGTAGTTTCACGTTCATACATTCCATGTCCATGTTTGAGCACATCGGTACTATGTTTGCATGTAACTCGCATGGTTAATTTTTATGCGTTTTTACGTTTTGTGTTCAAAGCTTACTATTTTAACACTTTTTTGCTGCTGTCAGGCCCTTCGAGTGTGGGTTTTCTGGAAATTTTTTTCACTGGGCAAACATATATGATATTTTTGGGAATCTGGGAAAGTTTGGCAATCGTGAGAAGTCGATCAAACGACATCTCATGTCGCTAGAAGACCTCGTTCGAGCGACGTCCTCATCTCGTTTGAGCGACGTCCCTGGATCGTTTGAACGACAGTCTGGAAATATTTTTGCTATTTGTTTGCAGCACCCTGGTTATTATGGTATATTTTTTGAAACTGCTGGAAGCTCTCTGGACTGACTGGTTTATATGCAGGTTTTACTGTCTCGTATTGGAATTTTGCATATGAACTGTTTATCACACCTGATTAGTTTGCCATATTCATTTTGTGATTCCTTGGTTTACTAGCTATTGATTTGTCATTACTTTATCATATTTAGCTGGTTGTTTCATGATTATCTAGTGATTTTTATTTGGTATATCTTCATGCTAGATACATGCTGATTCGTTTATCTTTTCACCGGATTGTCTATTCGAGACAAAAAGGGGGAGAGATGTATGTGATGTAGTATGTGATGTAGGGGGAGATTTGTTGAGCATATTTTTTATTACATATTTTACACATTGGTATTACAAATTGGTAGTAAAAATTGGTATAATTTTTGTTGCTCAATTGTTTAACAAATGATTTTTCAAAGTTTATTCATATCGGTATCTATTGTAAAATTGGTATCATTTGGATATATACATTGGTTTCATTTGTTCCTCCATACTTCAGTGGGTATTTGTTTGTCTGTTTCATGTGTGTAGGTATGCTTTAGCGATTCGAGATTTCAATTCTACATCACATTCAGATAGTTCATGCTTGTCGGTGCTACATATACTAGTTCGTGTCCTGTAATTTTTTACTTTGGGTTTATGGGATGGGATTTAGGCATCATAAAGCTTGATGGCCCGACATAGGCATTTCCCTGGTTTAGTTTTGTCCCAGAATAGTCAAAGGGGGAGATTTATAAGGACATAAATTTCCAATTGAGTCCCTATATTGTTTTGACTTAATTCCGTGAACAAAACTGTGTTTGTAATATGTCATAGGGAGATTTTATTTTGTCACGATCTCACTTGGTCTATGACGTATTGAAGAAATTGAAGGCGTTGCAGCAAAGCTTCAAAGAGTTAATTATGCCGAAGTTTAATTTGTGCAAGTTTATTCATCTTTATGTTTATTGCATTCCAAGATCACACATGTATGAATGCATATTGTTAACGAGATTCAGAATTGTTTTCATAAAAGATAAGTACGTAATTTTATAAAGAAAAAATATTTTAAAATGTTTTTAAAAGTGTTTTAATTGTTTACACTACGTTTTATTCTGATAAGCTCGAAAAAGAGTTGTACCAAATTGGATCTCTTTGGAAGAAACATTTTAAAGAAAAGTCAAATTCACATGCGCGTCGTTCAAACGATATCTCTTATCGTTCGAACGAGATAGCCATGTCGCGCGAATGACAAGTCGATCTCATTCGAGCGACACAATTTTTGAGGTGGTGAATTTTTACTATTTAAATTGTGGTTTCATCAGAATTGACGGGAGTGCATTATGGAAAAATAGTTTACGATCCAGAAACTTGTTTGCACATGTTTTTATAAGGTTTCAAAGCTTAAACACATCCTTAAAGTTTGCAAATATACAAGTTATCATTACTATATGTTTATGTGATCTTGCTGCACCAAGAAGGTTTGTTCTACACTTGAACATCTTGGTCTTACGGTGAAGAAAAGAGAAAGACTTCTTGTTAGACATCGTAGACGTATCAAAGCCATTCAGTGGACACCGAGACATATGTGGATGCGTGTGTTTAGGACAAGTATCGTGGAAAAAGTACTTTCTATGTGGGAACTGTTAAAGGAGTGGTTGAAGATCAGAAGAGTGTCAAGACCCGTGGGAATCGATTCTTTGAGTGATTCTTTTGTCTGTTTGTTATAATTTCACATTCATAGTGATTGTCTGACTTGGGCCATCCAAGATTTTTTTTCGTCTTGGGTTTTTTCTCGTATATCCAACATTGTGAGTATTCTTTACTTTACTTTACTTGTTTTAAACACTAGATGCATGTTTAGGACTAATCAAGATAAAATTGGTTCAAAGTAAAAATTGGTTTTTCCAAACTTATTTTAGTGCTCATTAAAAGTTGGATAATTTTGGGTGAAAATTGGTTTGATTTGAAACACACGCATAAGTACCACTCTTTCACTTTCTATGAAGCTACTGACAGTTTCTCCAGGGTTATTCTTGAGAAGTTATAAATCATGGTGTGTAACCTCTAGTTATTTGTTATACTTGTACCGTGACATGAATTTTCGGGTGACATATTCCCAATTGTGAATTCTAGATTCTACGAGGGATAGGATCCAATGAAGAGCACTGTCCTTCAAAGTCCGTGGGAACATATAGGCCATTATCTCTTCAAAACCACCAAGAAGAGTCATGTCTAGGTGTTAGCCGCGAAGGTAAAAAATTGGGGGCCCACTACCTTGGAACTTCTCGATGGCTGGAATCTTAAATTTCTCCGATAATCTTGCTTTAAGGTAGGGAGACATGTGAGTGTCATCCATGTAGTTAGAAAATATCTTAAATTGGTCAAACTTCTTTGACAACCACTTAGGGTTTTCTTTGATCTTATTTAGTTACTCCTCTTTGGGATCAATAGGTACTTGAAAGTTAGCCCCTGGCTGGGTAAGATTTGGCATAAAGAGCTGAGCTGACAGTGGCCCATTAGCAGGTGGGGCATGTGGATTGTGATGTTATTCTTTCGAAACCCAAACTAGCTCCAGAGAGGGGAGGACCCGTAGCATGAGGAAAGAGAACCTTGGGTTTTTAAGAAACTTGGATTCAATTTTGCTACATCTCATGAACCTCGATTTGAAGGTTGTCTATCTTGGCACTGAGTTGGACCCGGACTGCCATCAAATCAGGTTGTACATTCAGTGCTTGATCGATGTTTTCCATAAAGGTCTAATGAAGGTGGATTCTGGACTTGAATTAAGTTGTAGGGTAAATGAAGGAGCTTCGGGTCGATTAATGGAAGATCGAAGCCAATATAGAGCCATGCCAAGAATCGGGTACGCGATCTACTTGAGAAGGAAAATGATTCAAATTTATTTTTGAATAAGGGAAAATGGAATATTTTGAATAAGAGGGAAAACATTTTTGACATTTTTAGCAAAGATAAGGAAAATATGTTTTTGGTACTTTGGTGAAAAGGAGGAAAAAATAGTTTTTGACATTTTTAATAATGTTTTTAGCATGTTTGGTAAAAGGAGGGAAAAAAGAGAGAAGAGTCTCACCATGATTATTATTATATTTATATTTTCACTTGTATTATCTTTGCATAAATGAAAAAGAAATGCCAGATAGGACTTGAGATGGGAAAATTAGGCTTGAAAAATTGGTAAGATAGGGTTTAACTTGTTTCTAGGCTCATGGATATGGTCCTGTTTTGAAAAAAAGAAAGAAATCACGTGAATATTTGGGGGGTAATTTCGACAGAGTTTCGTGTAGTAACCAACAAACTAAATATGAGTGCCCTAGGTCTGACGCATACATGAGGTTTATGTAGTTGTTGGGTTAGTGGAAAGGTTCCCCCCTTGGCATTACTTTCACAATATACTTCTTGATTTTAAGGTTAATCGGTACGTGTCGACAAGTCATTTGATATACCTGAGGGTACGTGAATTTCCGCATTATATACCTTATGGGGACAGTACGTGTGAGAGAGAATTCAATATATTAGATGTACATAAACAAGTTTCCTACTACATACCTCTCATCGTGAGTTCAGTCAAGCGATATGATACCGGGGGCCCTTTGATATACCTCGAAGGTACTAGGACAATGGAAGGTGAGAGTCATATTGCTTAGGATCACAAAGTGGCCCACCAGTACGGGACACAAGTTTGGTAAATAGCCATGCTCTTGGTGATTTAGTGCGCAAAATGCATGATTCTTGATTAGTGTATTATGGAGAGAGTCTTTTTTATTTGGCACGATGAGCATTATACTAATAGGGAAGAATGTACAAGTATAAAAAGTAAATCTATCATAGAGCATGAAGATTACACTAAGCATGGATATATGTGAGTGTGAATATCTACAAGTGAGTGTGTGGTAGTGAACCTAAGCATGAATATTCTAAGTGGTGTGTGATAAGTGCACGTGAGCATGGATATATACAAGTCTGATAAGTGGAGGCATGTGCTAGTGAAACCTAAGCATGGGTATTCTATGTGGTGTGTGAAACATATGCATATAAATGATCCTACGTATAAGTGTAAGTTGTGTGAGGTGTACATGGAAGATATTTACAAGTGAGTGATGGTTTAAGGTGAGTGAAAATGAAAAGTGAGTGATCGGTGACATAAACATGAGATAAATACATACAAGAAATAAATAGAGAAGAAAGGTAACATACATATAGGTTCATACGCACATATGAAGAAAATGATAACACCCATGCAAATAGAGTCTAGCCCTCTTATGATAAGTAGTCCCCATCAGAGTCGCTATTATGGCCATCCCATTTTTTTCCCTTCCCCTCCTCGGGGGGTTGGCGCTCGCGCGCGTGGTTGGAGGGAGAGAATAAGAAAGGTTTTGCACCCTTTCTAAGAGTGCTTCGACCGTCGTCGATGTGGGGTAATGTAAAGAGGTAGAGTCGCCAGCCTATTTTGCACAAAACATGTAAAAGAAATATTGCTACCATGAGAGAATGACATCAATAACATACTGATGCTAGTGAAACAAATAGTTCAATGATTCGGGGGCTAAGTTTCAGAATGGGAAGGTGTTAAGAACCCATCCCACCCTTTTTAATAAATAAAAAAAACTCAACAATACTTCAATGAACCATTACAAAAACCCGAAAGACACAATTTAACAGTTACAATTACGCATCAAAAGTCCAAAACGATTATATGCTTCGATCTACTTGTCATAACGACGTAAGCAGAAGGCATGTCTTAACACCAAAATATACAATAAAAAAATAAAACTGTCCTATTAAAGAAATACACCATTCATGTGGCACGCACTTATTTTCATGTCTCCATGCCACATTCCTGCATTGACCCCAATCCTGCAACATAATAGCAACTAGGATATGTTAACAAATCCGATGCCAACAAAATATATAAGATTCATGCCGTGGTAAAAGATAAATATTTGGAGAAAATATGAAGGCAAAAAAATCCAATAGTCATCAAATAGTCACACACGGTATTTAGGATAATAACATGACAAATCAATATATGCAAAATGTCAATGCACAATATAATATATCAAGTCTCTAAAAAATTTACTATTAAATGGGTGGGTAACTAAAAATCCAACCCAAATTGCACTATTTTCGAACCCAGAGCCCATCATTAAACCCCAAAGATTGGGAACAAAACACAAAACCTATTATTTAGAAATAATAATCAAAAGGCCTTTACCTTGGGTTATATACAAATGACATGTGGTGGTGGTGGTATGGGAGGGATCTCGACCTGAGAGGTTGAGACAATGCCAAATAAGCATTCCATAAATTTGTAAAGAAAAAAAACATATACGTAAATTCTAAAAAACATTCACCCAAGATCCAAGCGACGAAACATATATATTACAACCACCTGAATAAGGAGGGCTTTGGATGTCACCGCTCAAATATATATTACAGCCACCTAAATAAGGAGGTGTAGGGTCCACGTCCAGATAAGAAGAATTTCAGTTGCTCTGGCAATAAAAGAAATAGGGTTTTAATATCCAGTAGTGAATTTTAATTTATCAGTATTATGTACTAACTTCAGTACTTGAAATAAATTACAGGTGGTGTAAAGTTTTTACTTGATATAGGAGTGAGGCCTTAAACTTGATTATGTGAAGAGGATTTTCTTTCTTATTTCATGATTGTCCATGCACTCTTTCTTTTCAAGGTTTAAGAGTTTTAAATTTAAAAGGGTGTATTAATGAATAAAATTTAAATACATTAGTCCAAATATTCATAGTTAATAAAGATCAATTGAACATCAAAACATGAATGTTCCTCGTCCAGCATTTTTATGATTTACCTCTCCATACCAAAATCCTATTAATCACAATAAAGAATGAGGAGAAGAAATAGTAACTTACATATTATTGTCATCTCTTAGTTTCTTGCTCTTTCTGAGAGTATATTACGAAGATGATTGGAATGAGGTGCTGTGGCATATTGTAAGGCATACCATAAATGCAATGCCTATATGGATTTCTGTTGTGGGGGTGTATCCCTATTCTTTTCGTTGGATAATTTGGTCGGTATATAACTGTCGAGTGGATCTGGAGACAAAACGAGAAGTGAACACCATTGATCTCACCCTATCCGATGATCGGAATAGTTGTTCAAAGCTTTATCGTTGTTACCTCTTCTTAGTTTTAGTTTGCATAATGTTCATTTATAATCATCTATAAAGCGATAAAGCGATCAACTGAAGGCAATCAAAACAGTGTTAAGAACACGTGTAACATAGGATACAGATGCATAGTCAGACAATACATAGATGAAAACATATTTAATTATACGATAGAAATATATTAGAATCCAGAAATTTTTTTGCTTCATGAACTCAATATAAAAAATCATTAAAGCTAATGAATCAACAAGTCATTGGATAACAACCTGATTAACAACTTGTCGTCTCACAAACTTGTAATGCTCTGGAGTACGATATAATTGATCTGATAAAGCACAGAATTGGAGAAAAAGGTGGTGGGTCACTAATGAGCTAATAATGTTGAAAAGGTTGCATTCCATAAAATAATTTACCGACCTAAAAAACTTAAAGAACAAACCTAATGAGCTGCGTATGATTGTGGCTGCAGACCTGCATCGCCAAAGAAGGGGATTAATCCTCTCTACATCGATGTAGCTATATAGATATAGGCACTAAACTCAAATATGTAACATTTATTATTGTTCTTAAGGATTTAACTATTCAAATGGTCAGTAACACACGCATAGAAACAAATATATCATCTTTATTTGCATTCTTATTAAGATAAAATGAACGTAGGATATTCGTGGAGTACCAAGTGAGTGTGCAAAAAACAAAATAAAAAAATCCCTAAATATTAAAACGTATGCCATGGAAATATTGAAGCGTATGCCATGGAAATTCTGAATACCTTTTTCTAGACTCAACTGGCATTCTTCCACTTCAGAGCATATCTACCAATTAGAAATAAAACGTTTCTTCGGTGCCATTGCTGCAGCAACTCTCACCTCTCATGTGTGATTGTGATAGAGAAATAGAGAGGAATGAGTGTTGATATGCCCCAAGTGTAACCTCGGCCTAGAGACACTAACCTCGGCCGATATTATGGCCGACATTAGGCATGTCTTGGACATGCGATATCACCCCTCGGCCAGACCAAGGTTGGCCCTGGCCGACACTACCACGAGCCTCTCCAAGGGACCTCATAAGGATCAACAACACTCGTATACGGCTTGGAAGGGCAACCTCGGCCATACATAGGCCGAGCCAGCAGGAAGCCACCAGTTGAACCTCATATCAGGCCGACCCTCTCCATTGTCTCGGCTGGGATTAGGCCGAGACCTCCATAGAACACCCGGACTGAGCAAGTATCAAGACTCACCAACCTCGGCCTCACCAAGGCCGAGGTCATACACCAGACATGATAGACGAGCACCTGTTGACATCCTGATAAGGACACGTTGGCACAAATCAGTTGTAACAAGATTATTCCCGGCACGTGGGGAGAATATTGCATCATCATGCTCTACATGTAACAGTGACAGATGGCACTCCCACATTGGTGAGGTTACCACACACATGCTCTTTACATGCATGGGGGGTACATTACACCCCCTAGGTACTATATATAGGGGTCATCCCCTACCTTGCAAAAGGATCCAGATATTCAACCCTAGCTGAAACTCTGTCTAGATACACAGTAGAGAGAGAAAGCTTGAGAGATTGTATCCATGGCCATTAGTGCCTTCATTCAGTGATATTACTCACACACACTCACAGTGGACTTATGCCAGATTGGCTGAACCACTTATACACCGGTGCCCTCTCCTCTTATCCTCATCTCATTCTCTTGCCTCTTTATATAGCTGTGCTGCCATTGTTATTCTTATATTGAGCTTGAAAACACCTTATCTGGTGGTGCTGATTCCGACATCATCATTTTGGCGCCATCTGTGGGAACGAGAAGCTGTCTCTTCCTCTTTTTCTGTTTAACCTCACCGGAGACTCTGGTGGTGAACCAGGCCTCCCCTTAGCGCGGAGCTATTTCACCATTGAAAGAGGTCATGTGAGGTACTAAGCTCACCTGCTACTCAAGATCTATAGTGTTAACATATGGCACCAGATTTACCACCGCCTCTTCCGCCGTCCGGGGGTGGAGGGCCTAGTTCCAGTCAGGCACCCCCCAGTCCGAAATGGCGGAGGTAGCAACAACCTTGAGATCTTTAGCTGCAACACAACAAGCCATGCAGGAGCAATTTGCTCAGCTGAATCAAACTATGATGAGGCCACCTGGAGTGTCACCGGACATGATCACTCCGGCGGCAGTTCAGCCTCATCCTGACGCCAGGGGACCACCCCAGGCGCCGATGAAGGACCAGCCTGCACTCCAGCGGAGAAGGGACGTTGCTGACCCTAGGAGCTTGCGCCTGGGGAGGCAGGGAAACCCTTGCTCAGAGGACAGGTATGATGACCTAGAAGCTGAAGATGCCCCAGAAGACTGCTGGGAGCCGTATGAGGTGTCAAATAACACTGTACGGCCTCTTAGGCAAAGTCAAGGATGTGTCGACCGAATAGGTGAAGAGGCCCAATAAAGAGGGTCGACCTTTGATAGGTTGAGCAGAGGGTCGGCCTTCGAAAGACTGGGCCCGATGAATGACCTGAGACAGAGGCTGTCGAGGTCAAGGAGCGCAGCAGGCTCTCAGAGAGGGAACAGGCAGGGTCGGCCAGACCAAGGCCGACCCTGTGAAAGAAGAGGCAGGGAACAGGAAGAGGTCAACAGCCAACGTGTCGTGGCAGGAGAACCCTCTGTCCATCGCAGGGAGGTGGCAGGGGATAACCTCAGCCAAGTTGATGACAGAAGACCTTGGAATGATTCTATTCAACGCCTCGAGGAGAAGATAGGAGACATCATTAAAAGAAGGGACCCATTACAAAGGGGTTATTCAGAGGGCTCCCCATTTGTGGCTAGGATAGTGGGGTTCCCAACCCCAGCTAAGTTCAAGCCTCATACAGTGTCTCCCAAGTATGATGGCAGCACTAACCCTGTACATCACATTGAGATGTACCAGTCAGCAGCAGACATTTACTCGATACCCGATGAGATGAAGTGTAGGGCCTTCTCGGGGACCTTGATAGGAGCAACGCATAGTTGGTTCACCTCCCTTTCAAAGAACTCAATTGATAACTTCAAAGGCTTGGCTGAGCAGTTCCTCCACAACTTCTGCTTCGGGGTAAGACCTCAAAAGAAGACTACCCACCTACTGTATGTCAAGCAGGTCAAGGGTGAGAGCCTAAGAGACTACATAGCAAGATTCAATAAAGAGAAATTGGAGGTAGAAGATTATGAAGAGAGCATAGCCATGATCGCCCTTATAGGAGGCCTCCAGAAGGGGAAGCTACTGTGGAAACTGGCGGAAGACCCCCTAGGTCTATGGCGGAGCTGCTGGCAACCGCATGAAAAGTAATGAATGCGGAAGAGGCAATGGCCGCCAAGTATGAGGAGGAGAACCGCGGTGGCACTAAGAGGTCCCAAAGCAAGAAAGAGGGGAAAAAGAGGTCAGGTGATGACAAGTTCGCTCATTACACTCCTTTGACTATGAGCTGTGAGCACATACTCAATGAGATTAAGACTAACCGGACTCTGAGGTGGCCAGAGAAACTGAAGGCCCCACCACATAAGAGGAACAAAAACCTATGGTGCGAGTTCCATCAGGATCATGGCCATGTCACAGATTGGTGCTTCGCTTTAAAAGATGAGATTGAGAAGATGCTGAAATCTGGAAAGCTGAGGAAGTATGTGGATGGTAGGGGTCCAAGAGGTGGAAGAGATGACCCTAAGAAAAGAATAAATGACAGATGCCGGGGGAATGTCCCGGACAGAAGAGACGATGATTCGGAAGGAGATGACGAAGACAACCCGGATCTTTCGCCAAAAGATGACAACACCCCGGTGAAGAGGGTCGGTACGATCTCCTTTGGTGTTAGCACCATATGTGGAGGATTTACAGGAGGTGGCTCTGAAGTAGCTGACAGGAAGGCTCATGTAGCAGAGGCCAGGTCAGTGGCCAAGCTTGAAGTTGTGAATCTTACGTCTTTCGATACAGTGCAAAAGAGGAAGAAGGTATACATGGACACCCTCGTAGTGGGGTTCTCCAGACTCGACTTCAAGGGTATCTTAGCCCCCCACGATGACCCTTTGGTCATAACAACAAGGGTGCATGGGTGAGAGGTACGGAGGATCCTCATAGATGGGGGGAGCTCAGCAAATGTGATGTTCTGGCCTTGCTTCAAGAGCCCGGGTCTTAGCAGGGCAAGGCTGGTGCCCTATCATCACCCATTGATAGGCTTCAGTGGCGAAAAGGTCCACCCCTTGGGCATGTATGAGATGGATGTACGGATGGGAGATGAATGGCCTAAGAGGCTGACCAATAAGATAAACTTTTTTGTTATGGACGAGAACATCTTCTCGGCCTACAACCTCATCATAGGAAGGGTGTTCCTTAAAGAGTTTGAAGCTGTGCCGTCGACGGTCCATCAGATGCTAAAATTCCCGACTCCTTATGGAGTAGGGGAAGTGCAAGGGGACCAGACCACGGCGCGCGAGTGTTACTTCAACTCGGCCGAAGAGAGGGAAGCCCATAAGAGGGAAACCACTACATATAGCATTAACACTCTTGACCCAAGAGATGAAACAAAGTTGAAGAAGGGAGAGGCCGAGGAAGAGGTAGAATCCATCGTCCTCAATGAGGATGAGCCGAAAAAAACCGTCCAGGTTGGCAAGGCCCTAGAGCCAGGAATCAAGGAATAGTTGATAAACTTCCTCAGGAGGAGACAGAGTGTCTTCGCATGGAGTCATGCAGACATGCCTGGCATCGACCCTGAGGTCATGAGCCACAAGCTCAACGTGGACAGAGATTCCAAGCCGATAAAGCAAAGACGAAGAATCTACTCCAGGGAGAAGTACGACGTCATCCGAGAAGAGGTCAAAAAGTTAGAAGAGGCCGAGTTCATAAGAGAGGTAACCTATCCGGAGTGGCTCTTAAATGCAGTCATCGTGCCTAAGGCCAATGGGAAGTGGTGAATGTGTGTGGACTTCACTAACCTGAACAGGTCTTGCCCAAAAGACAGCTATACCTTACCTCGGATAGACCAGATGGTGGACGCGATGGCGGGGCACGAGCTCATGAGCTTCGTGGATGCTTATTCAGGCCATAACCAAATCTTCATGGATGCTGAAGACTCTGAGAAGACAGCCTTCATTACTAACAAAGGGACGTACTTCTATAAAGTGATGCCCTTTGGTCTGAAAAATACAGGGGAAACGTATCAACGTCTTGTCAATAAGATGTTCGAAGAGCAAATAGGTATGACCATGGAGGTATATGTAGACGATATGCTAACGAAGAGACTGAAAGCTTGTACCCACATAGCGAACCTTGAGAAGACCTTCGATGTCATGGAATCGTACAGAATGAAACTCAACCCCGCAAAGTGTGTCTTCGGAGTAGGAGCTGGGAAGTTCCTGGGGTTCATCGTTAACTAGAGGGGAATTTAAGTGAACCCTGAGAAAATCAAGGCATTACTCGACATGAAGACTCCTAGGAGTATCAAGGATGTCCAAAGACTTACGGGAAGAGTGGCTGCCCTTAACAGGTTTGTTTCTAGGGCAACAGACAAGTGTCTTCCATTCTTTAAAGTTCTAAGAAAGGCCTTCCAATGGGACGAAGAGTGTGAAAAAGCCTTCAAGCAGCTCAAGTCCTACTTAGGGTCTCCCTTACTGCTATCTCGGCCCGTCGCAGGAGAAAGGTTGTTTGTGTATTTGGAAGTCTCTGAACATCCATCAGCACGGCCATCATACGGGAAGAGGATGGGATCCAAAGGCCTATGTACTTCAACAGTAAGGCCCTTCATGGGTCTGAACAAAATTATCCCCGTATAGAGAAGTTGGCATATGCCCTGATACATGCCTCAAGAAAAATGAATCCTTACTTCCAAGCTCACTCCATGGTAGTCCTCACTGACTCCCCACTAAGGCAGGTTCTGCACAAACCTGAGAAGTCCGGGAGATTGATGACCTGGGCCATCGAACTAGGAGAATATGATCTTACCTACCAGCTTAGGATAGCCATGAAGGGGCAGGCCCTCGTGGACTTTGTCGCAGAGTTCACATGGGAAGAGGCCGATAGAAGTTCGGAAGAGGCCGAGATAGAGAAGGGCATAGATGATGGCAAAAAGAAAAACAGTAGTGTCTTACAAAATTCGGAAGAGACGGCACCAAACGTCTTCCGAGATCGGGAAGAGGTCATCTCAGGCAAAACTCGGAGCAGAATAGAAGAAAACAAAGAGGATCGATACCTCTTCAAGAAAGGGGTTATAACTCAGGGGGTCTTCTCATCAGATACAGACGTCTGGAGCCTCTTCATTGATGGCTCTTCCTGTGATAGTGGAAGCGGTGCGGGGCTGATACTCTTATCTCTAGATGGCGCCAACATTGAATACGCCTTGAGATTCAACTTCCAGGCCTCAAACAACTAGTCCGAGTATGAGGCCATGATAACAGGTCTCTCATTGGCAATAACTCTTCGAGTAAAGCGACTCCTAATCCATAGCGACTCAAGGTTGGTTATCAATCAAGTACTGGGGATATACGAGGCCAAAGACGAAAGGATTTTCAAATACTTAAGTAGGGTAAGAAGTTTGTTAGAATATTTTGAAGAAGAAAAACTGAAGAGAGTGCCTCGACTAAGCAACAATCATGCTGATGCATTGGCAAGGCTGGCCTCGGCAATGAAGATAGATATGGAAAGGACCATTCCAATCGATATCTTAGGGAAGGAAACCATCGAGGAAGAAGAGGTATGTAACCCTTATCACAATGTGAACCTAGAAGGCTCATGGATCGACCCACTCGTCCGATACCTAAGAGAGAGAGAGTTACCCGAGTCCAAGCTAGAAAGGAGAAAGTTAAGATACAGGGCTGCCAAGTTCTCAATGGTAGGAGACGTCTTGTATAAGAAGGGGTTTCTATTGCCTCTCCTCAGATGTGTGCATCCCATGGAAGTTCCCCGGGTCTTACAGTATGTTCATGAGGGTTCCTACTCTAGCCACATAGGCGGAAGGCCCTTAGCCAAGAGGATCATCACTCAGGGATACTGGTGGCCTACCTTGTCTAAGGACGCTACAGACTATGTGAAGAGGTGCGACAAATGTCAAAGGTTCGCCACTATCCCTCATCAACCCCATCAGCCTATGACGTCAATCTCTTCTCCATGGCTATTTGCAGTATGGGGAATTGACTTGGTAGGACCTTTGCCAAGAGCTGTCAACAACTATAGATTCTTGATAGTTGCCATTGACTACTTTTCAAAGTGGGTGGAGGCAGAACCAATGATAACAATCACAGAGCAGAAGACCTTCCAGTTCATTTGGAAGAACATCATATGCAGATATGGCCTCCCAAACACTCTCATCTCGGATAATGGGACCCAATTCAAGAACTCCTCCTTAGAAAAGTATTGCCTAAGAGTGGGGATTAAACCGTTCTTCTCATCTCCTGGTCGACCTCAGGCAAATGGTCAGACCGAGGTCACAAACAGAACTATCTTGGACGAAATCAAGAAGAGGTTAGAAGATACGAAGGGGAGATGGACAGAAGAGGTCTACGCTGTGTTATGGGCCTACAGAACCACGACAAGGACACCAACAGGAGAAACCCCATTCATGCTGGCACATGGCTCAGAGGCCATCATACCAATGGAAGTAGGACTCCCAACTCATCGAATTCAGACCTATGACCCTGACATCAATGGGGAAGAGAGGAGGCTAGACCTGGATCTTATCTAAGAAAGAAGAGAAGACGCAGAGGTTAGAAAAGTAGCCTACCAGTAGAGTGCCGCAAAATTCTACGACCAGAGGGTAAAGTAAAGATCCATTGTAGTGGGAGACCTAGTGATAAAGAAGACCCTATAGAAAGCAAATAAGCTACACCCAAACTGGCATGGCCCCTACAAAGTAACAGAAGAGGTTGTGCCTGGCACTTACAGGCTAGAAAACCTAGAAGGATAACCTTTCACCAACCCATGGAATGCTGACCACCTAAAGAGATATTACATATGATATTGCATAGAATTTTATGTAAATGTGCCATCTTATTGAGAAGAGGTTATTAATAAAGATCAGTTTCCATGACAGTGCTTGCTTCATTCTTACATCAGAGATATATTATGAGGCTAACATCTTAGGTGATGACATCACACCCTTATAACACCATTCAGTGATGACGAGGTATGAGCTTAGACACCATAATGGGAGGACCTCAGACCCTTAACATCATTAATTTGGTGAAATTTATTATGAGGATAACATCTTAGGTGATGACCTCAGACCCTCATAACACCATTCAGTGGTGACGAGGTCTGAGCTCAGACACCATAATGGGAGGACCTCATACCCTTAACATCATTAATTTGGTGAAATTTATTATGAGGATAACATCTTAGGTGATGACCTCAGACCCTCATAACACCATTCAGTGGTGATGAGGTCTGAGCTTAGATACCATAATGGGATGACCTCAGACCCTTAACATCATTTAAGTTGGTGAGATTAATTATGAGGATAACATCTCAGGTGATGACCTCAGACCCTCATAACGCCATTCAGTGGTGACGAGGTCTGAGCTCAGACACTATAATGGGATGACCTCAGACCCTTAACATCATTAATTTGGTGAAATCTATTATGAGGCTAACATCTTAGGTGATGACCTCAGACCTTCATAACACCACTCAGTGGTGACGAGGTCTGAGCTCAGATACCATGATGAGATGACCTCAGACCCTTAACATCATTAATTTAGTGAAATTTATTATGAGGCTAACATCTTAGGTGATGACCTCAGACCTTCATAACACCACTCAGTGGTGACGAGGTCTGAGCTCAGACACCATAATGAGATGACCTCAGACCCTTAACATCATTAATTTGATGAAATCTATTTTGAGGCTAACATCTTAGGTGATGACCTCAGACCTTCATAACACCACTCAGTGGTGACGAGGTCTGAGCTTAGACACCATAATGAGATGACCTCATACCCTTAACATCATTAATTTGGTGAAATCTATTATGAGGCTAACATCTTAGGTGATGACCTCAGACCTTCATAACACCATTCAGTGGTGACGATGTTTGAGCTCAGATACCATAATGAGATGACCTCATACCCTTAACATCATTAATTTGGTGAAATTTATTATGAGGCTAACATCTTAGGTGATGACCTCAGACCCTCATAACACCATTCAGTGGTGACGAGGTCTGAGCTCAGACACCATAATGAGATGACCTCAGACCTTTAACATCATTAATTTGGTGA
The DNA here is from genome assembly GCA_949130495.1 of Sambucus nigra. Classification (NCBI taxonomy): domain Eukaryota; kingdom Viridiplantae; phylum Streptophyta; class Magnoliopsida; order Dipsacales; family Adoxaceae; genus Sambucus; species Sambucus nigra. Next base: position 54,876,800 of record OX422217.1, on the reverse strand, counting down.
AATTCCTTATGAGGACCTCAGAGCTGCATAACATCATGCGTTGGTGACAAGGTCTGAGATCAGGACCATTGGTCGAGTTTAAACAAGACATTGCAAAGACAAGCTTATAAAGAGGGCTTCAGAGGTTGAAGCTCATTGCAAATTTATTTCTAGCAGACACCATAACAATGGAACTAAGAATGAAAAACATCACATGGCATTCAATGAAAAGAAAGTGAAGAGGGTCCTCATCATAGGTTGATATATATATTCAGAAATTTGATGTTCAATTATTACAGACAAAAGTTCCACAATACAGATAAATTACAAACAGAAATAAAAAATATCCTAAGAATCTGAGGGGGGAACATTGACACCCTCGGCTTGGTTAGAAACCTCGACTGCATCATCACAAGGGTCTGCCCCTCCAACCTCGGTGACCTCCAGAGTAGCAGTCTCGGCAGGAGCAGCAGCCTTTTCCTCAACCTCTTGAAGAGCTTGGGCAAATTATGGATCAGCAAAGCCGAGACCCACGAAGTCAGAGGCCTTCAGAGTGTCTACCTCTCTCTCTCTCATGACAGCCCATTTAGTAGTGGCTTTGATACCTCTTTCGAGGTATTCAAAGCTAAACCCCATGAACTCATCAGAGGATTTGTAGTCAGCAATGATCTTCTCAGAGGCATCCTCAATGGAAGCCCTGACAGCCGACTGGACCTTTTGCTGAAGGACGTCGTCCTTAGCCTTCAGTGCGGCAGCATAATCCTTGCCGAGCTGGGAGATCTCCCTCTCCAACCCCTTCGCCTTCTCCTCAGAGCCCTTCAGCTCAGACTTGAGGCGCTCTATATCTGCATTCAGAGCACCCTGGACTTTCTCGGCCTCTTACCCCTTTTGGATGAGAGGAAATTTCCTCAGAGTCCAGTTTGATAGATGGTGCATAGCGGTTAAGCCCTGCATGTTTAGTGAACATGAGTAAAGTTGAAGAAGTGTCAGATGTTACACTTTGAAGAATTTGTGTTCAAGGACCAAATTATACCTGAACGGCTCTGTGAAGGCCGAACTCAATTAGCAGGGGGTGTCCATAGCCCTATAGAAGCGCTTGTCAGCCTCGGTCATTACAGAGCCGATGGCATCCACGGCCTGCATGCTGTGGCTGACCAGATTATCGGTTAACTTCAACTGATCTAGACGAGCCATCAGGATGTTGGCCGAAGAGATAGGGATAGCAGCTTCAGTGGTCTTCTTCTTCGGCCTCTGATCCTCAGGGGCGTGTTCTTCGGGAGCCCTCTTCTTTTTGGCCGGGGGCTTAGAGGCCGAGGGGGCTGGGGGAGGAGCGTTCAGACCTGCCTTTTTGGCAAGTCTTGTCAAGATCGGTGCAGCCATCTCCCAAAGCTCGTCTGGGATATCCCTTGGTCGCTCTGCAAAAAATTAATAGACCTGAGTTAGATAAGTCAGATATGAATAAACTCAGAGGTTAAACTTCAAAAATAAAAATGCTTACCAAGCTCGGCAAGGGGACTTCCACCCAGACCTGTCCCAGAAAGGAAGTGGGGAGTCATCAGATGTTCAAACCTGACAAACAGACCATTTACCCCCTAATCTTGAAGGGTTTCACCTTCTGGAGGTTTTGAAGACTTAGGCCAGGGTCGGCCCTGGCAGACATGGTGATCTTACCCCACCTCAGGGGCATCCTCTGCTCCAGATGGGACGAGGGAACACATTGGGCAAACTACCAGGGCCCTGAGGCAAAGAAGTACCGAGGCTTCCAGTTATGGTTGGAAGTCTGGGTCACCTGAAGCAACTTCTTCTCAGGCATTCGAGCTATAAAATGGTAGTATCTCGGATGATTTTTGGTCGAGGAGGGGACGTAACAACCCACAAATACTTGAACTGGAAGGTCAGAATGGTGGACGACCTTCCATAGCACTATGGCCCCTATTAGGATTCTCCATGCATTATGAGAGAGCTGGGAGGGGGCCAAATTAATGTAAGAGAGGATGGATCTGATGATGGGGTGAATGGGCAGACGAAAACCCAACTTGAACATCTGCTCGTACAAGCAGATCTCCCCGTCTCGGCCGTGATAAGCCCTCTCTTCCCTCAGAGGTCTCCTAAGTTTAATGGAGGGGCTAATAGAATACAAATATCTGAAGCAGAGAAGGTCTACCTCAGTGATAGTACTTTCGTGCTCGGCCGCCTCAGAGACGTCGACATCGCTTTCAACCTCATCATCATCTAGCTCAACGTCGGTCGGAGCAGATGTTGATGGGTTTCTCGAGAACCTTTGAGCAAACTCTTCGCTGGTGACAGCCGACATAGGGATGGCGTCAATTGGTGGTGGTATGGCCACACTAGGCTCAAGGATCTCAACCTATGAGGACGAACCTGAGGTGCTTGAGTGATTATGGGAAGAGGCTCAGTCGGAGACCTCGGCCTGATCAGGGGCCTGATCGGGCCTAGGTGTGAAGTCCGTGCCCTCTTAAAAGGAGTCCACAGACATGGGGTCTGAGGTAGAAGATTCAGACTCAGACATGGGTGTGGGATCAGTAGGAATACCTGTCTGATAGAAGTTCTTCGGGGGGTCGGGATATATCACCCTCAGAGGTGGTGGAAACAAGGGTCTAATGGGAAACTCTTGTGACCTACGAGCCTCCTCCTGAGCTCTCTCTATTTGCCTAATCTTTTCTAAAGTCCTCTCTCTAAGAGAAGGGAACTCCTCAAGAAGCTGATATAAAGGTCTGAGCATCAGAAGGCGACACTACACTTGGGGATTTTTCTAAACTCCAAAAGTTACAAATAAGAATGGCTAATAAGCAAAGGAATTTAAAGATCAAACTGCTTAAACTTGGCAAGAAAAACTCGCCTAAAACTAGGGTGGTGACGCCGGAAAACTAAGAAGGTCGCCGGAAAGTACGAAAATAAGGGTGATTGCAGGTAAAATGAAGGAAAAAGTGTAGAAAGCCTTACCTGAGGAGGAAATGGTAAGGAAGCGAGGAGGAAACGCGAGAGATCACCACCCAAAAGCCTTGAATCAAAATCTTTCTAGAGAGAGAGAATAGAAGAAACGCTGGCGGCAGAAATGGAAGAAATGGAGAAGAAAGAGAGAAAGAAGGGTTCAAAACCCTTATATACTCAGGCACGACTCCCAATGCCCATCATTGCCTTGGGAGCCCCAAAGGACGGCTGACAGCACACGCCTACCAAGTAAGCATGTTCTAGCATTGGACAGGTGTCAGACAGGTATTGATTTGGAACATACAGGCCTCGGAGGTGCTGTAATCCCCTAGCCACTTGATCTCACATATAACTAAGGGCTGGGGGGTTATTGATATGCCCCAAGTGTAACCTAGGCCTAGAGACAATGACCTCGGCCTAGAGACACCAACCTCGGCCGATATTATGGCCGACATTGGGCACGTCTTGGACATGCGATATCACCCCTCGGCCAGACCAAGGTCGGCCCTGGCCGACACTACCACGAGCCTCTCCAAGGGACCTCATAAGGATCAACAGTACTCGTATACGGCTTGGAAGGGAAACCTCGGCCATACATAGGCCGAGCCAGCAGGAAGCCACCAGTTGAACCTCATATCAGGCCGACCCTCTCCATTGTCTCGGCTGGGATTAGGCAGAGACCTCCATGGAACACCCGGACTGAGCAACTATCATGACTCACCAACCTCGGCCTCACCAAGGCCGAGGTCATACACCAGACACGATAGCTAAGCACCTGTTGACATCCTGATAAGGACACGTTGGCACAAATCAGTTATAACAAGATTATTCCCGGCACGTGGGGAGAATATTACATCATCATGCTCTACATGTGACAGTGACAAATGGCACTCCCACATTGGTGAGGTTACCACACACATGCTCATTACATGCATGGGGGGTACATTACACCCCCTAGGTACTATATATAGGGGTCATCCCCTACCTTGCAAAAGGATCCATATATTCAACCCTAGCTGAAACTCTGTCTAGATACACAGTAGAGAGAGAAAGCTTGAAATATTGTATCCATGGACATTAGTGCCTTCATTCAGTGATATTACTCACACACACTCACAGTGGACGTAGGCCAGATTAGCTGAACCACTTATACACCGGTTCCCTCTCCTCTTATCCTCATCTCATTCTCTTACCTCTTTATATAGCTGTGCTGCCATTGTTATTCTTATATTGAGCTTGAAAACACCTTATCTGGTGGTGCTGATTTCGGCATCATCAAGTGTGGAGCGGACATTATAAGGTGTTAGAAACTATCATTCCCCATAAATTGGGAGAAAGTGAAAATGGAAATGTATATACCAAAACCATAGTATTAGGAGAAAATGAAAATGGAAAAGAAACTTTTCCGCATAAATGTTATAGATTTAAAATCGGCATTTACATCTTGTTGTGCTCTTGTTACATTAGTGATTGCACTTACAGGTTCCTGTTGCTTCTGATTATAGAAGCCCAAATGCAGCACTACCTGGTGCTGCTCATATGTTGGCTCCATCACCTATTTCTTCAACAAAGTGGGATAGGAGTAAATCTATAAGTATATATAAATATATTACAATCTCATTAATATCTGAACATATTAAAACATCATTAATATCTGAATATATTAATAGTGCAATGAACACTTGTTTCTTAATCTAACTTTATAAAATGAACCAACATAATTTTTGGGACCAAGTCATGTAGAATTGCAATGAACAAACCATCATATTAAGTAAAGAAAATGTAACATACTTCGACATAGTATAAACATTTATAAATGCCATCATATTAAATACTTTAGTCTTTTTTTTTCTTGACCGCACAACAAACATGAAATTATTTACATGGAATGTGAGCCATGAAATTACTAAGTTACATAGAAGACATAAGTTTATCATCGAAACCAATGCAGGTACAACTGTGAATCTACATGGTGGTAATCAGAGCAGTGGGAGATATGATGAGGGGGTTCAATTGAGCTACCATAAAAATGTTTCAAGGCATCACAATGTTCTTTATTGAATGAGAATTTGTGACCCACATATTATTGCCTTCCTTATTATTCCTCCTTCAAAGGTTGAAGCAGATACAATTATACACAATAAAGAGTGTCTCTTCAGATGTAAAAATAAAGTTAATATCAAGGATAGGCTGGAACAACAATTATTTTAAAACTTTAGCAATAAGGAACAAATGTTTAGAAACCTGAGCCGAGGAAACATTAGCAGGTGTAAAACCTTGAGCATATGTAATAACAAATTTAGTACCAAGACTTAAAAAACCCAATTCGTTACACCTCTGCTCAGGTTGCCCCTGAGATTTTGTATGCATCTTTATCATATAGTACTCTTTAATTCTGAATTATAAACTGACCCAACAAATCCTGACCCATGTTACCATCACGAGTTGGTAGAAAAACGTCACTTCTTAGTAACACAATGGAGTTAATGTGTGTTAAAACTAATTACCTGTTGACACTAAATATTTAAATTCTGTAGTAAGAGGCTGCAAATCACAACTACCGCCAAATGGTTCGAGGTATTCAGGGTGAGACGCCCTATCACATGTTATAATCCTGTCATATTCTTGGGGCCTAAACCGGTGAGAAACCCTGTTCTCACCCGCATATCCTTCTCTAGCCTTGTATGGATGGGAATTTAGGGACTTTTAATTCACATTCTCCCTCAAATCTGGTTACCAATTTCATAAAACCAAAGCTAACACAACATACTTGTGATTAGAATATCATAATCATATCTACTTAGATATAATATGGCTATTGAGTATTATAAAGAATATGCAATTACCTAATTATTAATCCACATTCATTGATCGAAACCTTGATCAATAATAGGCGTGGATGAGATAAATACCTAGGCCATTTTTGGCCTCAATGCTAATTTTAAGAATTTCGACGGTTCTCAAATTGAGAATCATGAACAACTAAATCTGCAAAAGGTAATGAAATAAAAACTACGTATGTATCTAGAAATGAAATGAAATGAAATGAAAGAACAATATTGTTTACCCAAAACATCTTCATCACTCTACATAGTGTGATGATGCCACTGTACATCTTCATCTTCATCAAAGTTCTCTATTTTTCCCATCAACTTATCAAAGAAGATGAACAAAACTTAAATTTCTCTAAAAAAATATGATAACTCCATTTTTGAAACACTTATTTAAAGATAAAATCATACTGTCAGATCTTGAGTGAAGCAACGAGCTACAAGAGCAGTGGGTGAAGTTTGAGAATAAGGAAGTGGGATAGTCAATCAAGAATAATCAGCATAAGAATCACTTTAATTGGAAATCTGATATGAAAGTTAAGACACGTGCAAAATCCATATAGCGGGCAATAAGAAAAATAATCCAAATGCTATAATCCCTCAAATTTAGTTTCCCCCAAATTTTCCAAAGGCAAAATTGATTTATCCAAAAGAGAGATAGAGAGATCGCACTTTGAAGAATAAGAGGAGAAACACCGATCGCACCTTGAAGAAACAGAAGCAGAATGAGAAGGGGTAGCCGAGAGAGAGAGAGAGAGAGAGAGAGAGAGAGAGAGAGAGAGAGAGAGAGAGAGAGATCGTAAAGGTTCTTCGCATGTCAGGGTGAGGCTGATTGAGTAGGTAAGAGAGAGAGACACCTATGTGGGTGAGAGATTACAAAAATACCCTAAATTTTGAATTAAAGTAAAAATTGGATTGGAAAAAGAGGGGGAAAACACCACAATAATTGGATTCAATTTTACACCATTCAATCCTAGCCTCTAATTAGCTTATCATCTTATTAAATAGTGAAAACCTTCTACTCTTTATTTATATATATATTTAAGTAAGGAGGACTAGAGTCTTGGGTTTTAAACTTAAATGCCTACAGAGCCTAAAAAAGTATCAAGTACACATAGTTCATGTGAAACATGAGGGTGGGGTTTATCTCATAATTCTAATCGGGGATTTTATTTAGACGTGTGTGTTTAGAAAATGGATGTTTTGATTTGAGAAAATGTGGTGAAGAATCCCGTTTGGAGTTTATGAGAAAACCCTCTTTTTCTTATATTTGAGTTTTTTTTTATAGAAAATATGTTATGTGCAATAATACTAATAAAAAAATTGAAATTATTAATATGTATGGATCAACAAACATGAAATTCTAAAGTAAAGGTTAGATAACTAATGCAAAAATAAGGAATCTAAAAGAGAGAGAATAATTTTTGGACCTTCTTTGGAACTTTAAGATTGATCTTTATTATTGAAAAGGATACCCTTGTAAGTAGATGGAGTTTATAGGAGGAGAGGTAAAGGATTTTTACTAAATTAGGTGTGAAATGTATGGAAATGGAATGTGTAGGAAAGATTTCAATAGAGAAATCCCGCGGACTTTGAGAGAATGCCATTGAGATCATTGAGAGGGATGTTAATGGGGTGCCTTTAAAATTGAGCTCACGCTCTCCTTATAAGGGTCAAGGGGGTGGCGATCGGTATTTTACTTGACCTTCCTAATGGCAGGCAACCCTAGACACACTGCCAGTAAGCAGGGAAATGGGTTTGCCATTCGGCAACCTCATGTAGATTTCTAAAAAAATGGTCGTAAAACACAATCTGTAAGTTAGAATCATGCATGGTTCATACTATTAACAATGATATTTATGGACCTTTGAGAATCCATGGGCCGCTCCCGAGTTCAGGAGTTGACTTCGATCAGACAAGGATTAGAAGCCCCCGAAGATCTTTTGGATAAAAGATTCTTGAAAGAAAATAGATTCTTCATCCAAACCGTAAGGCTGATTCGTGTAGTGTACATACTATTGGAAAGGGTATTCAGAGCCTTTTGAAAATTCATTCAACCTCATTTGGCGAAGAGAGTTAACCTTGGGCAAAAGGGTCCCGAAAACACCTGGTGACCTTTCAGAGTAAAATGAGTCATTCGTTCATACCGTAAAATTTATTTGCGCACGGGGTAGACCATTGAAAATGGTATTCAGTGACTTTTAAGGATTCATTCAGTCTCGTTTGATCTGACGAGTTGATGAGAGTCAAACGGAGTTTGGGAGTGCCCGATGGTCTCCGTAAAAAATTTCGGGGGACAACGGATCATTCGTCTGAATGGTAAGTTTGATTCGCGCACGGGGTAGATTGTTGGAAAGGGAATTCAGATCCCTTTGAAGATTCATGAGCTTTTACTCGGGAGAGGAAGTTGATTGGGGTTAAAATGGGGCTCGAGAGAGACTGATGGCCTCTAGATCAGTTTTCAACAGTAAAATGAACGTTTTGTCTGAACCATAAGGTCAATTCGCGCACGGGGAAGATCGTTGGAAAGGGAATTCAGAGCCCTTCAAAGATTCACGAGCTTTCTGTGACACCCCACCTAATTAAATAATGAATGATCACTTATTTATTAAATTAAAAGAGGTTTCTCATTTGGTTCATTCTCAATATCACGGTCGAAAACCATATTAATTACTAATCACGTAATAGTTAATGAATACAATATTAAAATTTTATCTTTCATTACACAATTTATAATAAGGTGCTAAAAACTATAAATGAAACAAGACCTAGAAAAATGAGGCACGACACGAACCAACATGAAGTTATAAGTTAATTAGTGGGCCCTTAATGGGTTCGGGTCATATCAGTGCCAACCGGATAAGACACGATAGTTAACGGGTCGGGTTAGGGTTGACCCCCTTCACTCATTAATACCCTATAAAACCCGTTATGACCCATTAATTTAATTAAATAAGATGTACTTTTGGAACTTATAAATACTTTATGTAGCACAATATTAATTTAATCATATTGAATTTTACTAAATGAGAGATTTCGTAATGTCAATGAATTAATGGGTCTATTTGTGTTCAAAAATAGATAATATGTCAACTTGTACACAATTCAAAATAATTCATTATCTTAATGGGTATTAGCAAGTGAACACGACAAGACACGATAACATAACATGTTGGTTTTGGATATGATCTTTTCACACGATAAAAAAGTCACCCGTTTAGACATAAACCCAAGAAGATCTGAACACGATAAAAAATGACAAGAACACGACTCAACACATCCCATTCACAGGTCTGTATGAAACATTCACAAAACCATCACAAGTAATAAATAAATACCGTATTGCTGAATAAACCATCGGCTAAAAAATTCAAATCCAAATATCATATCCAACAAATAGTAAATAATCCCACTACAAGTCCGAAATGAATAACTGAAATAATTAAAGTCTAAATGGGGCAACATGCCCAACTGAAATGAAATCCTACACTAGGAATGAAAGGTGAAAGCGTCTAATAAAGTCCTGCAAGCCTCCACAGTGTTGCAACAATCGTTCCTAGAATGGATCGTCAAGTCTGGCGTCCCTGTGGCTGGACACCTAAAAGGTTTTGAAAAATATTTATAGCAAGGGTTAGAACCCAAAACATTTTGAAAACATTTAGCAAGTATTTATCTCAATTTAAAAATCAGTTATTGATTACACATGTTAGGTTCATGTACACTTTCTTGAGTTTCCTCACCCCTCAACTATTGTTCACGCCTAACGTTTTCTACTTACCCCACCTAGCCATACTACCCAAGCTAACTAGACATAAGTATCTATTTGGACTATCGACACCTATAAGTCCTCGTACCGACCATACAATACGCTATCCGAATTAACGTCTCTCATATGTTATTGATATCATAGGTAACATTATCCATCTCTTATCATTTAATCATTTAATTAAGTTTCACTGCTTAACTCATTATTTATATATAGACTATAAATATGTCTACTATCACATGTAAGTAGAATTATTCAAACGGTTATATATGTATTTATCTCACTAATATACAAATAATTATGGTGTCTCTCAAAAGGACTATCGAGAAAGTAGGCATACTCTGTTATCATTACATGTACCTCTCCTACTAAATTATTTACTATTCGTTCGGCATGTCTCCTCCAACCTAAAAAATCAAATAATAAGAAATGGAGGGGAACATAGTTGTAAGCCTTTGGGATACGAACATATCTAACGTAACCAAATGACCTTTTAGTCTCACTAATACACATCACTTAGTGAGTCTCCCTAAGTTCTATGTTCTCGGGCACAAATTGAAACCTCCCTGGAATTGGTAAGGTGGGATCGCCCACTGCAGAAGAACCTTCGGGATAGCAGGCAGCATAGGTATGTTCACATTTAACACCAGCTATTTAATAGGTATATACATAACACACACACACACACACACACACACACACATATATATATATATATATATATATATATATATATATATATATACATTAGGTATACACATAACCTAATTATCATATTTTGTACGTAGCATTTTTATTCTCGAATACTCACCGTATCATCAATTTACGATTGATCTCGCTATCATGTTAATCCAAGTATTACTCTCTACTCTAGGGGTCCTAGTTCCCCCCTTAAATAAAATTTTGTAGCTAAATTTATCTTACACTAATGGTCAATGACATAATTTCACTTAAATTCCCCGTAATTAATTCTCCTTCTCTTGAATTAATTACGCCTTAATTTAAGAATATTAAATCTCGCCTTAATCCTCTCATTAAGACTAGGTCATAATCCCATCACAAGCCTATTGCACTATATCAAATCTATAATTACTTTTTCATAAAGTCCTAAAGTTTCTCCGATAAAATTTTAGGAGTTATAGGCCTAAAAAGGTAAATTTCACATTTTATGGGAAACCAAAACGATTCTCCAGGAGCCAAATCAATTTGTTTCTCGAACTGACTTGCCTCCGGATCGAATCAATTCTCAATTACGCAGATCATCTTCTTCCTCAATACGCAACTGCATTTTTCACCATTTTTCTCATTCAATTCTCCATGGTTCTTTACAAAACTTCAAACAAATTGTCCTAATCATTATCTACATGTTTTAGGATGATTTCCCACATAATAAAATGCTCAAAACATTAAAATTTCTAATCAAACATGGATTATTACCTCTATTTATCAAAACCCTATATTTTTATGTTCTTCATTCATACACAACATAAAGCCCAAATTTTTGTCATCTAGATTATCACTCATGATCTGATTTCATAACCTATACATGCATATAATGAGTCTACATGAAACCTTACCCATAAGATGAATTTAAATTATTCTTTTCTTCTAAGAACATGACTTTAATCAATATATTTCAAAACCATATCAACATGGGTATTATAACTTCAAGGAAAACTTTAAATAAACACTTGCCTTGGCTTATGTGATTTGAATTATTGGTTTTGATGTTGGATGGTGTGCATTCTCTTCAAATCCTCACTCCAAGATTGATAATGGTGTAAGATCACACTCCAATTTCTTAAAATCCCCCTCTTTGGCTTCACAAATGGTTTCTCTTCTTCCCTCATGGCTTCTCTGAGTTTTCTAACCTCTAAACCCTATCCTCTCCCATCTATATGCCGATAAAGATGTCGGAAATTCATAGGTCTCTTAACCCTTTGTTACCAAATGACTAAAATGCCCTCATAAGGTACCAGTTTAGTCTAAAATTGCCCTGGGGACAAATCAACATCTCGACGTATACTAGTTTGACCCTTTCGAAGTCATCCATGACCATGAAATCATCATCTGAGTCACTCTAAACAATTATCTTGTCTCGACCTCAATTTAGTCTACACACAACTCCCGATTGCGATAAATTCAATTACACGAATCTCATTTGCTATGACGCAAAATAATTTCTATAAATCATTTACTATTCACTCTATAAATTTAACACATAATATTAATCGTTATCTCTTTCTCCTGATTAATATTTAATAACCATATTTTTATTTAATTCAATTAAATTAATTCACGCTTGTAATTTAAAATATAATGATTAATTTATCGAATTGTTTAAATTCCAAAAATGCAGAAATACGGGGTATTACGTACTTTCCCCCTTATAGGGAAGTTTGTCCCCGAAATTAAGTCATACCTGCGGCGAATAACTCTGGATACCGCTCTTGCATGTCATCCTCCTGCTCCCGTGTAGTCTCATAAATATTATGGTGTCTCCACTGAACTTTGGCTAATGGTACCACCTTAGACCGTAACTTTTTGTCACTACAATCCAGAATTTCCACGGGTCTCTCCATGTACAAGACATCTGGCTGTAAATCAATATCCTTTAGGGGAACGTTCCAAAAAGCTCTCTCTCCTGTTGTACTTCTTCATCGATGCCACGTGGAACACCTTGTGTATTCGCTGAAGATGCTCTAGTAAACAATCTATATGCCACTGGTCCCACTCTCTCAATAATTAGGAAAGGTACCACATATCTCGGCACTAGCTTTCCTTTCTTGCCAAATCTCATAACCCCCTTTATGGGAGGCACACGTACTAATATCTGGTTTCCAACCTCTAACTCTACATGTCTCCAATATGCATCGCATAACTCTTATGTAGGTTATGAGCTATTCTAATACATCCCCGAATTAACTCAATCTTTGCAGTCGTCTCCTGTATCATCTTTGGTCCCAATAACTTGTTGTCCCCAACTCTAACCCACAAGTGGGCGAACGATAAGCTCTCCCATAACATGACTCAAATGGTTCCATGCCTATAGTAAATTGGTTAGAGTTATTACATGCAAACTCTACCAATGGAAGGTATCACTCCCATCCTCCCTCAAAATCAAGGATGCATATCCTCAACATGTCTTCTGTAATATGATATACTCTCTCAGTCTGTCCATCTATCTGTGAGTGGTATGCGGTACTTAGTCACAAGTTAGTGCCCATGGCCTCCTAAAAACTCTACCAGAAATGAGACACAAATAACTTATCTCTATCAAATACAATGTTGATAGGTACTTCATGTAGCTTAACTATCTCTGCTATGAATATATGCGCATACTACATCATCTCAAAGTCACTGTGGACTGGCAAGAAATGGGCAAGCTTGGTCATCTGATCCACTATCACCCAAATGGAATCGTGACCCCTCTGCGATGTCAACAGTCCAGTAATAAAATCCATCAAAATGCCCTCCCACTTCCACACGAGAATGTCCAGTTGTAGCATCCCTGGAGATCTCTGGTGGTCTACCTTAACTAATTGTCAAGTAACAAACTTTGAGACAAACTCTATTATGTACCGCTTCATCCTCCCCCACTAATACTATATCCTCATGTCTTGGTACTTGTTATAGCCATCGGGATATACTACAAACCTCAATCCGTGAAGCTCAATCATAATCGTATGCCTCAAATTCTCATCCTCTGGCATAATTAGTCTCACGTTATAATGTAGGCCACCCTCTGAGATGATCGAGTAAGAATCTACACCCTCAGCTAATAACTGGTGCACTATGTCCTGACAGTACTAATCCACCACTCATGCTTTCACTACTCGCATGATAATCTCGGGGGTGATAGCTAAAATTGATAAGCATGCTCTGGAGATCTCATCATTGTTTCGAAGATCACTCCACTTAACCTTTCTGACCTCCGTTAACTCCTTGGTAGATCTCCGACTCAACTCGTCTGCCACCATATTAGCCTTAACATAATGATACTATATATCAAACTAGTAGTTCTTCATGAATTCCAACTATCACCTCTGCCTCATATTCAGATCCTTCCGTGTGAAGAGATACTAAAGTGACTTATGATCAGTGAACAATGTAAATCGATCCTCGAAAAGATAGTGTCTCCATATCCTTAAAGAAAACACAATCGCTGCTAACTTAAGGTTGTGTGGGGGGTAATTTTTCTCATGGGGCTTAATATTTCAAGATGCATAAGTTATATCCATCTCCTACTGCTGTAATACACCCCTAAGTCCCTGTATGGATGCATCCATGTAGACTCAGTACTCCACTCGACTCATAGGCAATGTAAGTCTAGGTGATGATGCCTATTTATCCTTGAACTCATCAAAGGCTAATTGACAGTGATCACTCCACATAAACGGTAACCCGTTGTGAGTCAGGTTCGTCAACGTACCCGCACTCTTAAAAAATCCCTTAATGAAGCAGCGATAATACCTGGCGAGCCCTAGAAAATTACAAATCTTTATCGATGTTGTGGGTTGTCCCCAATCCCTCACCGTCGATAACTTACTCGGATAAAAAACAATACCCATGTCAGACACGATATGGATAAGAAATTGTCCCTCCCGTAACCAAAATACACACTTTCCGAATTTGGTATGCAATTGGTGGTCCCAAAGTGTCTATAGAACCCTATGCAAATGCTCTGCAGTCTCCTCCTCAGTGTGAGAATAAAGCAGAATGTCGTCTATAAACACGACCATGAACTGGTCCAAAAACTCCTTGAATACCCTATTCATGAGATCCATGAACACTATTGGCACATTGGTGAGCCCAAACGACATCACATTGAATCGTATGACCCATATCGCCATAGGAAAATGGTCTTAGGAACATCCTCCTCCTGAATGCGCAACTAGTGATACCCCAATATCAAGTAAATCTTGGAGAAGTATCCAACCCCTCTCAACTGATCAAATAGGTCATCGATCCTCTGTAACGGATATTTATTACTTATCGTGACGTTGTTTAACTCCTTGTAATCAACATACAAGTGAAGCTAAGAATCCCTCTTCTTTATGAATAACACCAGTGCACCCCACGACGATGTACTCCATCGAATGAAACCCTGACACAATAGCTAATGAATCTTCTCCCCCAACTCTCGCATCTTTGAAAGGGCCATGCGATACTGTGTTCGATCAATCAGTCTCATACCCAGTGTTAGGTAGGTAACAAAATCGATCTCTCGACTGGGAGGTAACTCGGGTATCTCCTAAAATACATCCTCAAAATATCTCATTACTGGAATCGAGTCTCTTAGGAAATAACCTCTAACGAGGTCTCCTTCTCAATGTATTATAGGTGGGTGTATGACTCTCCCTCGGGAAAAGGCATCGCTACTAAGAAAATCTCATATCCTGGAACGGAGAACATTGTGATCCTCTCGTAACAGTCCACCATTGCCCTATAACCCGCCAAACAATCCATACCTAGCATAACATCGTATCCCTCTATGTCTAATACAAGAAGGTTCGTTGTTAAGCTCTGACTCCCAATAATAATGTCCACACCTCTTCATACTAGGTGTATAAGTGACCCACTACCCAACGGTTACTCTACACACATAAGGCGAGTGTCAGATGTCTCTAAAAGATCGGTTTTCTCGGGCTAATCCAGTGCCAATGAAAGAATGCGATGCCCCAATATAAAAAATCATCCTACCCTCATGCCCATGAATAAGAAACATACTCTCGAGTGTTGACGGTACCTGAGGTATTGGTGGCATTGGTACGTTCCGAACGTTATGCACATGGCTATAGTGCATCTGTCCCTACTAATGATGTGGGGATGGGGGTGCTGGTAATGAAGGTAACATAGCCTGCTGCCCCTGTTAGGTACCCTACTATTGTACCCTGCCCAGCTATAGGTAATATTTTGTAACAACCCTCACTTTTGATAACCTATTTTATATTTATTTACTATGTGTAGTAATTAATTATAAAATTATGGATGTTGAGTAAATATTAATTTAATATTAAAAAGGTTAATATTTACTGAAATGTTGTATGATTACTTGATGAGTAGGTAAAAATATCCATGTGGTGATTTATGGTGTCATAAGATATAAAATGACATTTCGGTTTAATGAGAAACCGGAACTTAAAATGAGTTATAAAATTTCCAAATGATAATTTGGAGGGTGTAGTTAGTCCCGGTAGGTGCGAGATAGTCAAAATAAGTGCCATATTGTATTTTGGCATTTCGGGCACTTTTGACTGGTTATAGCTTAAATGTGTAGTGCGTATCATTTTATCACGTATTAGTCATTAAAATTGGACATTTTAGACTAATGGTCCGATTTAGTCTTGCTAACCTCATTATTTTCCTCATTTTCTCTTAACACACAATTGTTAACCTAGAGAGAGAGAAAGGGGAAAGAAGAGAGCTTTGGAGAAAAGAGAGATTGGAGCTTGGATCTTGCTTGCATCTTCCTCAAATCTGATTTTTCTACATCAAGGCAAGTTATCTACTTGCTATTATATGATTTAAGGAGAATAATTAGTTGTGATAGTTATGAATTTGTTGTGTTTAATCATTTTAGGGTTTTGTTGGATTTATGGGTATTAACCCTTGGAAATTAATTTGGATGATTAATATTGTAAATGATGGTAATTAGACATATTTGTGGTGTATTAGTTCCATTAAATGATATGGGCTTTGGTTATTGGAAGAAGAAATAGGGAGGCTAGGTCTGCTATGACCGGTCGATCGCGGTTATCAGACCGGTCGACCGGGCCTTCGGGAGAGGGCACACTGCTTTCTTTCAAAGGCATAAATGTTGAGGCACGGTCAACCGCATCCCCCTTACCGGTCGACTGGCCCTGCCGAAGTGAGCTTTCTGCTTTTCTTCTTAGGCAAAAACTTGAGACGCGGTCTTGGGACCGATCGACCGGTCCCCATTTTTCTTCCCAAAATTTTACTTTTGCTTTTAAATCTTTTCTTTTCATAGGGACTTAGGAACCTTATTCAATGAAGTAAAATTTGGCTTTTAGAGTCCTAGTTGAGTCTGGTTGTCACCCTAGAGTGGAATGGATTTCACTTGGGGTTAAGTCCAAGGGGGGGGGGGAGTTCCAAAGTGATATTTAGGCATCACTCTTTTGGCTACTTCTGAATAGGAGGATAGGGGTTGTAGGCCCATGCTTGGAGACTTAAGGGCTTATCAAAATTTTATGAAGTTTGGGGACTTGTAGGATCATAATGATCATTTGGAGATTTGGTCTGGACTTGTAATTTGAGGAATATTAATGACGATATTCGAGGGGAATTAGGTTCGCATAATATGAACCCAAATGCTTAATGATGATAGGTTCAACTAAAATGAACCCAGTTGTTTAATGATGATAGGTTCGAATAATAAGAACCAAACACATGGATATTTGAAATGGAATTTGGTAATGGTAATTGAAAATGAAAATGAGATTAAAATGGTAAATGTTAATTTACTTAAACACACCTCTCCAAATGACATCATAAGGGAAGTTCGCGCGCTTGGTGATGCCCCCTGGCTAATGAATGCAGGGAGGATATAGTCCTAGGCCATATGCGGGGTTTTATATGTTTTTCTTGCGCTGGTTAGGGGATTCCGGGTGTGGTCCTGACTTTCCCGCAGGTATATGGCCGCTTCCCGACGTTGCGTTATGATCCCAGGTTGTCTTGTATAGATAGGCCCTGGAAGATGATGGTCATTTAGGGGCGCGCCCAGTGGGAAAACTCGGAGGGGCAGTCTTAGAATCGTTATATGTATATGAATATAACTTTTCTGCATCAAGTGGGACTTAATGTATATATGCCATAAAGAGCATGATACGTTCCATAAAGAGCACGGGAATGAGACTAATGAGATATGTGCCATAAAGTGCACTTGATATTAATGGTATTCCTATTAAGGAATGGAAAGATGAAATGGTAAAATAATTAACTATGGAAGTTAATAAATGGTTTTATTCGTATTAAGGAATACAAAAAGGAAATGGAAATGGAAATTTGATAAATGAGGAAAGGTTTTAAATTTAAGTTATTACTTTTATTTCTTTTATGTAAATGACATTTCATTTCATCATTTAGTTAAATTGTAATGTAAATTTATCATTCTTATCATTCATGCATAATTGTTCATTTCTATCATGCTTTTTATTTCCTCTGGTGATTATATAGAACCCGGCCCTGATCGGTTTACTTTCCTTGTTGTGTATATGATTGTATCCGCTTAGGTTCTCCCCCGCAAGGACACCAGTTTTGATGTTCCCATTCCTTTGCTTTCGATGAGCTATATGATTTTGCGGGTTATTACAGGACATTGTATTAGACGCTCTCATCTTTGTATTTTAGATATGATCGGGTCTTTTCATCGGGCGTGTGGCCCAAACTTTTGTACTTGTTTAATGAATGTATTATGTAAAAATATTTAAATTGTGGTACTTTATGTTGCTGTGGATCGACAGATTATTGAGTCCTTTTGTATACATTCGTCTTAGTTGTATTATACATATTCTTGTGGAATTCCACTTGCTTATCAGATTTGGGTTGCTTAAATTTAATTGTCTTAACTGGTTTTAAATTTCTAAACTTTTTGGCAACCCGTTTTCTGATTTATTAGATGGTTTTACCGTATACTCAGTTTATTTTTGTTGATGCTGAGAATGATATCCATCCATGATCCCTGTTACGTTTGAGTATCGGGCTGGCCACCCCTTATCTCGGATCTCGGGTTATCACATATTTCCTCTTACAACCTTATTGGCCATATATAAATCACTGTCCCAAAAATAATCTCTGCCTCTAGCCCTGTTGCCTTATTGAGACTTGCCCTGATGCTGGACTTGATAATCCTAGCCCTGCTAGCCACCTCTATTATTCCCTTTGCCCAGACAGCTCGAAGGAACCTACTGTTGCTACTGATTAGGGTCCTATAGGCCCTATCTGAATCCCTGGCCCTTTGGTCAAAACCCTCCTGACCCGAATCTCTTAGTCCGATTTCCTAGTCAGGAATCTTGCCCCTATTTCCTGCATGCTTATTGTTGCGATGCTCTGCTGGTGCCATCCCCACTTGCCTTGCCCAGCTGGATAGGATCACCTCATCTCTTACTTCCCTTCATGGGGAAGCGATGGTCCTACTAATGTAATAATGCGATGTTGACAACATCTGTGTACGTCACCAATGTGGGTTACCGATGAAGTGCTTCCTGATCCTCCAGGCTAGTCCATCCATAAACTTTACTATCTTCCATTCCTCATTGCTCACCTCGTCTGGCACAAAATTAGCCAAATGAGTGAACTCATCCTCATACTCTACCACAGAGTGGTCACCCTGAGTCACCACACTAAATTTCTTTTGCATCTCAGTTTCCACTGCTGGCGAAAAGTACATGTGGTCAAACTGCACCCAAACCTCGGTAATCATCATCATATCTCTCTTCTCGATGGGGTAACATATGCCCGCCACTGTAACGCGTCTCCAGCAAGTTCGAAACTTATTTTTATGCATCACTACACTCAACCATGCACAGGTGGTGCGGCATACTCTTCTTCCACTGACATGCCATAACTATATCAGAGCTACCCTTAAACTCGGGCGGGTGTCCCTTATGGAATGTCTCCCTAATTCTCTGCCAAGTAGATGGCCCTGGTTGGGCCTGGATCACTGGCGGTTACGGATGGGTTGTGGGAAATAAATAGCCACGACTGTCAAAGCTGCGTTGACCACCTGGGCCACTATCTCGACTACTTGTGCTGTGGAGATAATCTCCAGTGGTATTTGTGACAGTGGAACCTGTTTGACATCCCTCACCTCTTCCCTGGCCATTACTCTCGCTTCTAGCTCTCTCCTCGGTGGCATTTTAAAGCAGATCGATTTGTATAAGTACACAATTTATATAAAATTTAATAACAAAAGTATGATATCTCAACTATGAAAAGATAAAAGTAACAGTCCTAATATTAGGTCTCTAAATCAAAAGAACGATACATTGAAATCATAGTAAGTCATACAAATCCTATGGACATTAGAATGTGATGCTCTGATACCATCTGTGACACCCCGCCTAATTAAATACCGGGTGATCAATCCTTTATTAAATTAAAAGAGGGTTCTCATTTGGTTCATTCTCAGAATATCGAAAACCATATTAATTACTAACCACCTAATAGTTAATTAAGTTGATGTCAAAATTTTATCTTTCATTACACAATTTATAATAAGATGCTGAAAACTAAATTTGAGATATTCACACAATGAATATAGTCTAAACCATCACAAGTAATAAATAAATACAGTCTTGCCAAATAAACCATTGGTTACAAAATCCAAATCCAAATAATATGTCCAATAAATAGTAAATAAATCCCACTACAAGTCCGAAATGAATAACTGAAATAAATGAAGTCTAAAGGGGGCAACATGCCCAACTGAAATACTAAAATGAAATTTTACACTAGGAATGAAAGGTGGAAGAATCTAATTAAGTCATGCAAGCCTCCATAGTGCTGTAGTAATCGTCCCTAGAATGGATCGTCAAGTCTGGCTTCCTTATGGCTCAACACCTAAATGGTTTTGGAAAATATTTATAGTAAGTGTTAGAACCCAAAACATTTAGCGAGTATTTATCAAAATATATAAAATCAGTTATTGATTACACATGTTAGGTTCACGTACACTTTCTTGAGTTTCCTCACCCCCACAACTATTGTTCACTCTTAACGTTTTCTACTTAGCCCACCTAGCCATACTACCCAAGCTAACTAGACATTAGTATCTATTTGGACTATCGACACCTATAAGTCCTTGTACCGACCATACAATACGCTATCCGAATTAACATCTCTCATATGTTATTGATATCATAGGTAACATTATCCATCTCTTATCATTTAATCATTTAATTAAGTTTCACTTCTTAATTTATTATTTATATACACACAATAAATTTGTCTACCATCACATGTAAGTATAATTATTCAAACGGTTACATATATACGATTATATATATATATTCAAACGGTTATATATATATATATATATATATACTCTTCTATCAGTCCGTGTACCTCTCCTACTAAAATAAGGATAATTGGTTTGGCATATCTCCTCGAACAAAAAAAATCAAAATTCAAGCAATGGAGGCGAACATAGTTCTAAGACTTTGGGCTATGCACATACCTAATGTACCCAAATGACCTATCAGTCTCACTAATACATGGCACATAGTGAGCCGTCCTAAGCTCTATGTTCAAGGGCACAAATTCAAACCTCCCTAGAATCGGCAAGGTGGGATCGCCTACTGCGCGAGAACCTCCGGGATAGTAGGCGATGTAGGTATGTTATTATTTAACACCTTCCATTTAATAGGTACACATAGACACACACACACACACACACACACACACACACACACACACACACATATATATATATATATATATATATATATATATATATATATAAAATCAGTAGGTATACACACAACCTAATTATCATATTTTGTACGTAGTGTTTTTCTCTCGAATACTCACCGTACCATCAATTTACGATTTATCTCGCTATCATGTTTATTCGAGTATTACTCTCTGCTCTAAGGGTCCTAGTTACCCCCTTAAATGAAATTTAGTAGCTAGCTATATCATACACTACTGGTGTATAACACAACTTCACTTAAATTCCCCATAATTCATTCTCCTTCCCTCGAATTAATTACACCATAATTTAAGTATATTAAATCTCGCCTTAATCCTCTCATTAAGACTAGGTCATAATGCAATCACAAGCCTACTATAATGTTTCAAATATTTCCTTATATTTTCACAAAGTCCTAAAAGTTTCGAGGATAAAATTTTAGGAGTTCAAGGTTTAAAAAGGGAAATTTCACATTTTTTAGGAAACCGAATCGATTTTCCAGGAGGCCGAATAGATTCATTTTCTGAATCGTTCACCTCTAGATCGAATCAATATGAAATTACGCAAACCATCTTCTTCCTCAATACCCAACTGCTTTTTTCACCGTTTTTCTCATTCAATTCTCCATGGTTCTTTTCCAAACTTCAAATAAATTGTCCTAAGCAATATCTACATGTATTAGGATGATTTCCCACACAATAAAATTCGCAAAACATTAAAATTTCTAATCAAACGTGGATTATTACCTCTATTCATCAAAACCCTAAATTTTCATGTTCTTCATTCATACACAACGTAAGGCCCAGATTTTTGTCATCTAGATTATCATTTAGGATCTGATTTCATAACCTATACATGAATATAATGAGTCTACATGAAATCTTACCCATAAGATGGATTTAAATTATTCTTTCCTTCTAAGAACATGACTTTAATCAACATATTTCAAAACCCTATCAACGTGGGTATTATAACTTCAAGAAAAACATTAAATTAACACTTGCCTTGCCTTCTGTGATCTGAATTCTTGGTTTTGATGTTGGATGGTGTGCCTTCTCTTCAATTACTCACTCCAAGATTGATAATGGTGCAAGATCACACTCTAATTTCTCAAAATCTCCTTCTTTAGCTTCACAAATGGTTCCTCTTTTTCCCTAATGGCTCCTCTGAGTTTTCTAACCTCTAAACCCTAGACTCTCCCATCTATATGCTGATAAAGATGTTGGAAATTCATAGGTCTTTTAACCCTTAGTTACCAAATGACTAAAATGTCCTCGCATGGTGTTGGTTTAGTCGAAAATTGCCCTTGGACGAAATCAACACCCCCTGGTATACTATTTTGACCCTTCTGGAATCATTTGTGATCTTGAAGTCATCATCCAATTCACTCTAATCAATTATACTAACTCGACCTCAATTTAGTCTACACGCGACTCCCAGTTGAGACAAATTCAATTATGCCAATCTCACTTGCTACAACACATAATAATTACTATAAATCATTTACTATTCATGTAATAAATTAAAGCATAATATTAATCATTATCTCTTTCTCTTGATTAATATTTAATAACCATAATTTTATTTAATTCAATTAAATTACTTCACTCACGTAATTTGAAATGAAACAATTAATTTACTGAATTAATTAAATTCTAAATACGCAGAAATACGGGGTATTAGTCTTTCACTCTGATGAGAATGTTTACCGGAGTCAAATGGCACCTGGGGGCACCCGGGGGCCTTTAGATCGGTACTCGGAGTATGACCTAGGGTTCTATGATAAATGGGGAAGTGCTAGTACCTAAGGAGAGTCTTAGGAGGGTCATATTATGTGGTGTCTACATTCGGGTTCCCTCATTTTTTTTTAGCTAAATGTATCCCAATTTAAAAACCGCCCAAAAATCCTGAAAATAAAATCCAAACCCATTTCAAAATGTAAACCCCTCTTTCTTTCTTCTCATGAACACTCTTCCATCATCCTCACCTCACCACCGTCATCACCTCACGGCACCATCATCTTCACGATGCCAAAATGAACCAACCCGGCACCTCCCCCCCATAAACCAATCGGCAAAACACCAATTTAAAAAACCCACCATAAATTAAAAAACACCACCACCTTTGTTGTTGACATTTTTGTATCATATTTTAGAAGGATGGATCTAGTTGTTGGGTTTTGTTGCATTCAAATGGTCGCATTAACGATTGGATTCGATTAGCTATGTTGGAATCAAAAAATCGCAATTGGGTTTGAATCGGTGGTATTTTTTCGATGGTATTTTTTAATTCGTTTAGGTGTTTTTTTATTATATTTGTATTCCGATGTTTTTTTTTGTGATTTTGTGGTAGTACATGGCATGTGAGATGGGTATAGGGTGATGGGTGTGAGAGGGAGAGAGGCTCGAATGGTTTATAGTGGTGGGAAGGTGGGTTTGTCACTACAATTGTTGATGGAGTGAGAAGTGAGGCCCAAATGGTTTGGATTATATATATATATATATATATGGAATCTCTCATGCGGACTCCTTCACTTACATTCCTCTGTGCGGGCTTAAATTAACACACACAAAACACAAAAGCCAATAAAATCGGCACGTGTAAATGCCAAGAAATCTACTTTGCCACACACGAAAGCCAAGAATCCAACAATGTAAAAGGCTTTTCTCTCTCCTATAAAGAGACCTCTTCCTATATTAACAAAGGTAAGGAACTCAACACCCTTTATTTTCTATCTCAAAGCAAAAGCATTTTATGATGACAGACCTTCAATGGATTTCGAGTCTTCAAATGAAAAGATGGCAGCAGTTGGTTGAAAACATGGTCATGCAACGAAACGCCTTCCAGAATTTTCATTTGGATTTTTTTTCTTTTTTATTTTATTTCAATGATATTTTATCCATTTGCATTGTAAAATGAGGGAACCCAATTTGTGACTTTAATTACAACAGGTTGATAGTTAAGGAGGTGAGTTTGCTAGGTATATTTCTTAAAGGGGTGATTCATAAAACCAAGATACGTAAGGTAATTTTGTATAATTTACCCTACATATGTTTATGCACAGACACAATTAGGAACCAATGAGGTTTAAAATGAGATTTTTTTTTAAAACAGTAAAGAAATTACTCTTTTACTTAATTTTCTCGATGATGTCCAAAATGAGGAAGGCATCTATATGAATTTCCTCCAAAAATCAACATATAATTTGATGGAATACAAAATTTATATATGTGTCTGATTTTTTACCATTGAAATTTTTTATAATCATTTACTTCACTTACCGATTTATTTTTTTGTGAATTATCTCATGAATATAGAGATCATATATAAAAAATATATTATAAATATTTTTTTTTTCTACAATAAAGAATGATTCACATATAAGGACTTCATTTTAGTGCTTCATTGAATCGTTTATATATACATACATACATATATATATATATATAGAGAGAGAGAGAGAGAGAGAGAGAGAGGACACATAGTATTTAGCGGATGACAAACTTTTCATTTCATTGTATCTCCCTACTCCAATGGTCACCCTTATTTATAGTAAATAGTGAGGTTTTTCAAAAGACACATTATACACACAATATATGTGGACATTCACAATATATTATATATTTATAACACGTTATAAAACATACTTTATAAATAACGCAAACTATAAAATGTGATTATATTAATCTAAACATTAGTAAATTAATTACTTAATTATTCAATTTTTGTTATATTATAGGATCTTGAATCATGTTCTTTATATAAGAGAAAAAAATACTTACCTTAATCCATAGGATCTTGAATCTTGAATCATCATGAAAATCGAATATTAGCCTATATAAAAGAGAAAAAAATATTTACCTTAATCCATGTTAATAATGTTCTTTAGATTGAGTGAGGTATTGAATAAGTCAAGAAT
This sequence comes from Sambucus nigra, assembly GCA_949130495.1. Classification (NCBI taxonomy): domain Eukaryota; kingdom Viridiplantae; phylum Streptophyta; class Magnoliopsida; order Dipsacales; family Adoxaceae; genus Sambucus; species Sambucus nigra. The sequence continues at coordinate 54,851,922 of OX422217.1, read as the reverse complement.
CCTAGCCCCTTGAAATTGTTCCTTGCTATTTCCATCAATTCAATGAAATAACTATATAAGATTTTTGGACCTCTCTCCCTTAGCTTGTAGTTTCCTTATGTTTTCCTTCACTATGTCTAAATGATGGAAACAAGATACTTATTTATAGGCAGGGAAAGGAAACAAGTCTCCAAAACTCAGTTAATATGAACCATCCATCACACTAGATACTCAAGAGTTACAAAAATTGTATTTAATCGCTGGTGACCTTTAATTGTTGTACTCAATAATATGTAACCTTTTCTAAATATTATTTAATTATGGAACACATTATGGAATTAATCAAACTTAAATAATCCTTACCATCTCTCACTTACTTCGTAATTATTATAAAATGTGCCATAAGTTTTCCTTCATTCTTAAATGGTTCTTCACAAATAGCTTGATCAAATAAAATGTCAATGTTAGTCACAGAGGTTACAAAATAATTCAATAGCAAAGTTCTTACTATGTACTACAACATTATCAATTTACTTAATAAGGTCAATAATACGGGTTGTCATTATAATACAATAATTGTCTTATAAAAGACAATTTATGTCACATTCGTCAATTCACATGCATGTAAACTAATAATGCAAGATATAAATTTAAATGTTCATAATAAACTGAATTGATATCTAATATAATGTCAAATAAATAAGCACCAAGCCATCCACAACACTTATATTTAATTAACTGCACTCAAAACTCATATCTTAATCATGGTTCGTGAAGGTCCTTCAGCGGTAGCCAATTTATTAGTGGATATGTTGCGTTAACACTTATACTAACGTGTTCAACTCATACTTGTTGTTGTTCAATATTTTTGCTTACATATATGTATTATATCTTAAAGTTCCTACTTATTTAAAATACATATTATTTCCTCTTTTAAAAGATTGCAACGTCATTATCCTATAACTTTAGTGAGTTGGTAAGAGTGCCATTAATTCCAAAGTCCAAAAATAAAATTGTGCTCCCATAAACCATTAATTGTATCATCAAAAAATGCTACATGCGCAGATTTGCTAAATAAACAATAATGGATTGTGTTGACACCACATTCTAATACCGTCTACGTCTGTGATTAGGTCCCTAGGGCCTCCCCAATTCATTACAAACCCTAGGTCATACTCCAAGTACCGATCTAAAGGCCATCGGGATCTCCCTGGTCCCGTTTGACTTTAGTTAACTTCATTGTCAGAGTGAAAATTATATATATCTTTGAAGGGAACTGAATACCCTTTCTAATGGTTCACCCCCTCCCCCCGGTGCACGAAATGACATATTGGTTCGAACAAACGATCCATTTTCCCCCTAAAACTAGTTTGGAGGCCACTAGGGGCTCCCAGGCTCTGTTTGACCAAAGTCAACTCTTCAGATCGAATAAGACTGAATGAATCTTTTAAGGGCACTGAATACCCTTTCCAACGGTCCAACCTGTGTGCAAATCATCCTTACAGAACGAATGAATGATCCGTTTTACTCTGAAAGGTTACCGAGTGCTTTCGAGCCCCATTTGGCCAGAGTCAAGTCTTTAAACTCAGCAAAGATATTTAGAACATATAATTACCTCACATAACCTTTCAAACAGTCTTCCTCGTGCACAATTGTGACTCATGATTTGGATAAACGATCCATCGTCGTCCGATGATTTCCTGTCTAAAGGATCGATGGGCACTTCAGAGCCCCAATTGACCCAAGTCAGCTCCCAGACCCAGGAGGGGTCTGAAGAATTCTCAAAGGTCTCTGAATATACTTTCCAACGGTATGCCCCGTGAATAATTTGGACTTATGGATTGCCTTTTATGACCATTTTCTAAGAAAATCTGGACGAGACTAGGTCCATTTACATGGCTATTGGTAGTGTGTCTAGGGTTAGCTGCCAACTAGAAGGGAAATGACAATTTGGTAGGCAGTCCCCCAACCCTATATAAGGTGAGCATGATCTCACCTTCCAGGAATATAGGAACATCAACTTCAGTGATCTCAACAACATTCTTCTCAAGTCAGCGAGGTTCCCTTGTTTGAAACCTTTTTCTCCTTTTCATTTCCATTACTTTCACACCCAATTAATCACCCCCCCATATTCTTCACTCTCAAGGAAACTCATCATCAATGAGGATCAATCTCCAAGTCTCCAAAGAAGGTCCAAACATTCTTCGCTCTCCTTAAATTTCTTTATTTTTCCATTAGTTATTCAAGTTCTTAATTTAGCTTTTATTTTAGATCATACACATGTTAATCTTAAATCCTTTATTAGTTGTATTTCACACAATATATTTTCTATAATAAACCTAAAACAAGAAAAAGAGGGTTACACTGATAAATTCCAACTACATTTTTCACCACATTTTCTCAAAACTAAAAACATATTTTTCTTACACACGCACATAATAAAATTCCCATTTGAAATTATGGGATAAACCTTGCTACCCTCTCTTCCATTATTGATATGCCCAAGGGAATAACAATAGCCCCCTTTATAGTCTAAAACATGATAAATAGGCCCACTGCTACCACATTGAGCTCGTCACAGAAGAGGATTTTGATATAGCCTAATGCTAGAACTTTTGTATTTGGTGCCTCCTCAAGTACGATAGGTATCCTCAAGATGCCAACAAGAAAGATCGAGCAACTCTTTGCAAATTGTCTACCTAGTACATTATCTGTAATAAAGCACTATTCAAGAGAAACTTTGATAGAATCCACTTACATTGCATCACAAGGGATGGCATTGAAGAAATGATGCAGAAAATGCATAATGAGTTATGCAAACCCCACATGAATGGCCATATGCTTGCCAAGAAGATTATCCGATAATGTTACTATTTGACCACCATGGTTCGCGATTGCACAGCCTATGTCTGAAAATGCCTTCAATGCTAACATTTTTCCAATCTCCAACACTTACCTCCATGATAATTATACAACATGACCTCTCCCAGACCATTCTCCACATGGGGCATCTACATCATAGGGAAAGTCACACCTAAACCCTCCAATGAGCATGAGTTCATCCTGGCTACCATTGATTACTTCACAAAATGCGTTGAAGCCGAGTCATACGTAGTGTTGAACGCCAAAAAGGTAGCCGTGTTCATTTGAAAGAACATTATCTACCGATACAGGGTTCCCCATGAGCAAGTATCGGATAACGGGTTACATTTCTAGGCAAAAGTCACAAAATTAGTTGACGATCATGGGATGTAGAGACAAAATATTTCCCTTTCTGACCCTAAACCAACGGTGAAATTGAAGCCTCTAATAAGAACTTCAAAGCAATCATCATCAAGATGATTGAGAGTTAATGATGTTGGGTCGATTGGATCCGTTACACCGTCGGGGGATACGAAACTTCAGTCCTAGGGTCTACTGGGGTTACCCCCTACTCTCTAGCATATGGCATGGAATCATTCCTACCCATTGAACAAGAAATACCTTCATTATGAATCATTCTTGAAAGCAAAGTCAACTAAGAAGACTGGCATCAGAGTCATTTCGATGAGTTATCGCGCTTAAACGAAAGGAGGCTAAAGGCTCTATATCACATACAAGGGTACCATCGTTGGATAGCATGATTATTGAATAGAAGATTTAACGACCGTGGAGTCCGATAATGGGACTTGGCCCTCAAAGAAATCATATAACCCGTCCGGGATGCCTAAGGGAAATTCAAGCCAAATTGGAGTGGCCCCTACATCGTGAAGAAGGTCATGTCAAGTGGCTCTAGTGGACATGATCATGAAGAAGATCACTTCACTGACCTTCACGGATAAGATATAGTGCATCCAGTCAACTTGGACCGTCTCAATAAAATCTACCTCTAGTCCGAAATCTTAGCGCGTTATGACCCCTCTCATCCCCTTTCTATTCTAAAAAAATTCATTTCCCTCTACTCAGAACTACGTGGGGTCCAATCCTCTAAAAAACTTTTACTTTCAGAATGAAACTGAGAAAATTTTCAAAACCCCCCAGAGGTACGTAGGCAGCTCGTACGCTTTACATGAGCACGGTCCCCTTCTTTTTCACAAAATGATATTCTTTTCTTACCTCTCACTACACCAAAATGTGCCTTGAGTAACACAATTTTACCATTACTAAAAATATTAGTAACACAATTTTTCCGTTAGAAAAAAGGCGTGGGGCACGAAGCTAGTAACGGTAAAATTTTGTTACTAATAGTAACGGTAAAATTGAGAATTAGTAACGGAAAATTCTGTTACTAATAGTAACGGTAAAATTCAGAATTAGTAATGGTAAAATTCTGTTACTAATAGTAACGATAAAACTCAGAATTAGTAATGGAAAATTTTGTTACTAATAATAACGGTAAAGTTTTGTTACTAATAGTAACGGTAAATTTCAAATTTTGTGACGGTAAAGATCCGTTAGTAATATTAATACATATTTAAAAAAGATATAATTTTCAAGATCCAATATCCTAAATTTAAACAAATTCAATTATTCTTACGACAATAAATAAATCCTATGAAGATATACGAAAATAGTCCATTGATTGTTGAACACAGTCAATTCAGATAAAAGAAAAACTTCGATAAAAGAGCCAAGGTCGTTGCCTATAATTAAAATTCAATATTCACATAGATCAATTTTTACTATTTAGAGTCACCTTGTCCATTGATTTTTGAACACAGTCAATTCAGAAATAAATATGGACAACTTCCATGCCAGTTTACTATTAACATCATGCAGATTGAGGAATCCATCCATTTCAAAAGAATGCATCCATGATTTATTAATTCCAAGGTGCCTATTGTATACAATTAAATCATTTACACAACTAAACAAGCCCTGACTAAATTCCACACATACGTAACAATACATCGAGACCACACATACGTAACAATACGTAAATTTATGAATTCTAACCATAAAATTCCACACATACATAACAATACGTAAATTTATGAATTCTAACCAAAAAATTCTATTTTTTCACTAAATTGCAACAAGTCGATGGATCTCGCTCTAAATTTGGAGTCTCTGTCTTTCATGTTCCTCTCCAAATGCTTCCCGATTGCAACTGCTTTCTTAATGAGGTGATAAAGGTCCTCGGGTATTTCAGGAGCAAGCTCTAACTAGTTTGAAAAATAGAAAGGAGGAAAAAATTCAATTCAATCTCCACTCACAACATAATAGAAAATTCAACCAATAACAACTTGATGAATTGGGAAGGCACACCGTGGGCTTTTAGAATTTGCAAAATATTACTCCCCGTGACACTCCTGAGCAATCCCATGAGAATAACGAAGAATAACACCAATTTGAGAAGGTGTTAAACCCTTCTTAGAAAACTTGCAGATGTTTTCCTCAACCTGGAAGATAAAAATATAAAAAGTCAATAATTTAATGAAATCAGATGCATTGCAAGTGGGATATTTAGTTGTCCATATGTTGAAATAATAATCCCACCAACTAAAATCTGTACAACTAAACGGGATAAATCTACAAGCTTTATTTCGTATCTAATATCATCACACAAGTACTTTCCCTTTAAAAGTCCTAGATAATTTTTTTGTCCTAGCCAATTCTATGCACAAAATTATCTCTCCCCTTTTTCCCCACTTATCATTCTGCCCATAAATCCCACCCTAAATTCCTAATTCCTTCTCTATTGCAATTTGTAAACCCTATCTACAACCACAATCTGATAAAAAATCAAAAAAATAATGAGCATGTCAAGTTATTACTAATATTGCACACTACCACAATATTGACCATAAACTCGCATCATTAAAGTTAAATAATGTTTAGGTTTTAATCCAATTGTACAATAAAAATTGACATAGTTAATTATGGTACACTGTTTCCCTGTTAGTACAAAAATAAATGGCCCCATTTCAATGGTAATACTTAATATAAATTGAAGCTACACCACTCCAATCGAAAATGAATTGTCAATGAAAAATACAAAATTACATGTACATATTTACCACAACTGCAAGCATATATCATCAAAATAATTGGTAAACACATAAATGACAATTCAGTTTCCATCATACACCAAATTATTTATTTTCTAAAATACATAAATGATATAATATATATATGCCGAAGTCGCTCCATGGAATGATAATCTTGAACCATCCTAGAGAAAACCACTACGTCTCCTTCACAGTGTCAAGCATGACGAAACACCTCTGTCCGATCTCCTCTTTCAAGATCTTAGCCACTGGCCTCCTCCACAGCCATTTCATATAATCTCTAGAAACATGCCAAACCCTTCCAATAAATTGAGAAGGACGGGTTAATGGTTGACGATACTCCTACAGAGCCTGATTACATGCGCAAGCCTTGAGTCAAATGCTCTACAAGAAAGAAATCCAGCGCACGGGAAGGCAAAATATTCTCCTATTCGACTTGACAGAGGATTCACTAAGTGAAATAGAATGAGCTATGCCAGTGACCAACTAACCGAACATACCAGTATTCCCTCCTAGGGCACTGACCAGTGCAGACATCGAGCTCCATGCTCTACAAACTAGTATACACAGTTATCCATGGATGGGCTAAAGCTAATGCAATAACGAGTGAATAACTTCAGTATAGATGCCAAGGGATAATCAGGAGGGACCACTAAACGAAATCTTTCATCTAGCCACATGACCAGCATAAATGGGCTTCCTTTCAAAAAATTTGAACATCCTTCCCGCCAAGCATCTAGACCGTTCAGGGTCTCCGTCGGTATAACCACAACAGGATTGAAATGATATTAGTCAATTGAGGGTCCACCACCAAATCCCCACTCACCAGTAGTTTCTTTGAAATTAAGCCAATGGCAACGACTCCGGCATGGCCAGCATCCTTAAAGTCACGCATATGCATAAAATATAGTACATTTAGGAGAGAGATCACCCCCAGTAACAAAAGGCCAAGCCACCAAAGGAGAAATATGAAGAAATTATACCAATAGTGCCCGAGGAGACTGAGGGAATTCCGGCATGGTCACCGCCACACTAGGATTGACCCCCAAAATAGCTAAAAACTCTTCATCGATCGAACAGATAGAAAACATGATCCTCGGGATACCCAAATTCTATTGCCACTGTTAGCATGTTTTAGTTGATGGGTCGATTATGTCCATCTATCCTTTTTGGCAAGGTAAAAAAACTCAAAAAATAAATCCTTATTTCAAATAATTGAGGTTTTTTCTTCTTATATTTTAACTCATCCTTTCTCAAAATAAATTTTCTCTTGAGGTATTCTAATCCTCTTTATGGTCTCAGTAACAAAGAAAAAGTGCATGTAGGTTAAGTCATTTAAGCCAAAGATAAATAAATAAAAATCCCATCCATTCCATATATATATATACTAGGGTATGCCCGTGCCTGACGGCACGCTAAAATTTCCAAAGTACATAATCACGAAGTGGTAAAAGTTTCAAAAGTACATAATCGCAAAACGGCGAAATTTTTCAATAAAGGCACGCGTATAATTTTAAAAGTATAAAGTCGTGTATAGTATAAATAATTTGTTTAATGTACTATAAGTGTAAATTTTCAAAGTATTGAATCGTCTAAATTTAAATTATAAATTTATTTTACAATACAAATGTGTAAACAATTTTTAAAAAATTAGGCAACATTCTCTTTGTTTATAGGACTATCTACCATGTTTAAGAAATAAAAAATTAGTTCAACAAAATAAATAGTCAATTTTGGACCTCGTATAAGCAACATAATCCAAATATACTCAATTACGTTGAATCGGGGCAAAGTATCAACTTTAAAAAAAAAAATGCACAAACTCCTTTGTTTATTGGACTATCAACCCTGCTTAAGGGACAACATTTAAAAATTCTAAATTCATCTAACAAAACTTCATCTTGGCCTTCCCAATAACACTTCTTCTAGACTAATAATTTTCTTCATCCTTCCACTCGTTTTCCTTCAATTACTGAGTACTTTCGTCCTATATTTGAACCAAAAGTCAAAAGTAAGCACTTAAAAAAATTAAATTCTTGTGAAAAAATAATCAAACTTAAATAACTTCGGACTTCATAGACATTAGATTGTTTTATAGGTCATACCTAATAGATAAAGTCCAGATATTGTAGAAACTTAAATCCCCACACGATTTCTGAAATCAAAACAACAAACGAACAAAATTGAATAGCGATTAAACAACTTTATCGATAAAACAACTTCGATAAAAGTGTACGCATATGAATGTCAATTTTACCCCTAAGGTGTCCACATAGCCAATGTATGACCAGCACTGCCCAATTTTGTACAGACTCAAAATTTATTTATACAATTGTGTTCGCTGTTGAAACTCCTAGTGTGGAGTCTCCACAACTGTGTTGGTTGTGTTGAACACTGCAATGGTTGTGTTACTTACTGAGGATGATGCAAAGAGGTATGATGTTTGGAATCACTTCAATAGGCTACACCATCCCAAGCATAGCTTGATCAAACATCACCTCTGCATTATGGAGGCCAGAACTACTTGATTATGGTATTCAACCGACAATATGATACAATCGCATTATCCTAAATTGTGAGATCAGTAATGTAACTCAACAAAATGTACCTCTACAAAATATACCTCTATAAAGATCACCATTGAGACCATTTTATAGTTTCTTTGTATAATATATAATCCATTAAACACGAAATGTAAATCCCTGTGGAAGTGGCATATAACAAATTCCATAATAGTAAATCCACAAATGTACCTCTACAATATGTAAAGATCACGATTTGTAACTAAATGTAAATCAAACCAAATATGAAACATAAAATATGGAATGTAAAATAAATGAAACAACTTACTCAATTCCCATATGTTTTTTTCTAATGTCCATTCCTCGCGCACGTGAAGCTGCTCCATGTTAGTGAAGCTGCTGCCCATGACATTGGTGAAAATGTTCGTCATCAAATTCAGAATTCCCATCCTGTTCAGAATTCCCATCCTGTAGTTTACACAATTAATTTTAGTCCAATGTTTAGTCCAATGTGAATACATAGTGAATACAAATACAGAGTGAAAATTACTTCCATTGTGAATTAGTTATATCTTGGACATTTGTTTCTTTGGATAATGTTTAGTCCAAAGTGAATAATAAATGCATCCATCTATTCCTTTGGACAATAATTCACAACCACAACCAAGAAAAAGAAGAAAAAAGGAACATTAAACAAAAACATAAGAAAATGCAGAGGAGATGCAAAGAAGAGAGAACTTAGGTAAAAAGAAGATCTTAAGGTTGAAAAAGTCTAGGACATCCTTCTCTTTACCCCCAAAATTATCAAACCGACTTCAATAGAAGCAAACCGAGTTCAAATCTTGCTCACAAATCTGAAAAACAGACAACAATATGCAATAAAAGTGTCATTAAAGAGTGTAAATGTGAACTTTTCAATAAGAATGACACGGAATTTTATTCTTAAAATTAAATAGATATTCTCATGCCATCAAATTCATTATGTTAAACAACTTCACCGCATATCCACATCACCACATATCCATTCCATTTCATCAAAGGGCAGATTAGAAGATTGTACAAACAAAAAAAATCATGAAAACTATTTGCAAAAAATGAAATTCAATACAGAGAGGGATAAGTATGTTCGCATGCCATTGAGGTTCTTACACTTTAACATGGTTTTCGATGACGCACACAATGTTGCGGGATATTAGACATCATCAAAACTCACTGATGTTGGAATACTGTCAATTAAAAATAGTAGGCACTTCCATCATCTAACCTTCTATTGTGGGAATACTGTCAATTAAAAACACCAGACGCTGCCAAACATGGCTAATAGACTTACTTTTATGTATACGAAAAGACATTAAAAAAATTAATTAACAAAGCTAATAGACTTACTTTTATGGTCTATATCATTCACCCCACACATTGTTTTGCTCCACTTTTACCTGAGAGATGTAAGTTTCAAAATTATCATGGTATTAAAAACTGAATTCCCTGCACCAGAATATAAAATGAATTATTTTAAACAATGAACGATGTTTTAATGCTAGAAGGCCTATACATAAAGAAGTACTACAATATATTAATGTTAGGGTTTGAGATCAACACCACAGCCAGTGTCTTCTACTTCTTCAATAATGAGATCAGTATTTGTGTTCTTTTGATCACAGTTAAATTTTCCTTCTTCGAGAGTTAAACCCAACACTGCTTTTTTCACTCCAACGACCATGGAAAGGGTACTCTCGATAGAATCTATTTAAAATTCTCCGGGTATATGCGTTAAGAACCATGTGTCGTAACAAATAATGTCTTTAACATTGTCTTTATTCAAATCTAATAATAGATATACACAATGTCTTTGGGCTACCTGTTTGGACGTGGGGAGACTCTTAACAGTCCTCAAGCTCCGCAAATCAAGTGTAGGATTAAAATATTGGTCCTTCTCAAAGGGATGTTGTGGTTGCTACCCCTTCACCACATGTTAAAAACATTAAGCAGAGAGCAGCCGGATCTAGTGATAGAGTATGCTTCCACTTCGCAAGTTGTTTATAACCACTTGCATAATTCATCAGTGGCTACTTTGATCAGTAATTACATTTTTTCCCTAACATTCTCCTATAAAGGTATTGAAAAGAAATCATCATATACTAAGAAAATTAACAAATTAAAGTTAGACAAATCTAGGACTAATGGTGGTCCATATTTCTGTTTGGAAATGTAAGATCTACCACATCTGAATCTAGGAAGAAATGATACGGAGAAACTTATGGTATAAACAATTAAAAAAATGGGCGTATTCCGCCTATTTGTGAGCATACGGTATAATAGTTCATTGTTTTCTCATTGTGTGGCTGCATCAATCTACAATACACTACATAACTAAAAGTTCAATAAAAAAAAGCCGAGGACTTGCTTTATCTACACATAAGCATGATATATACTCCAAACAACTGATCTCTTGATTTATCTACACATAAGCATAGAATAATGGGGAACCTAAAAACTAAAATAAAAAGAGTATAACTTGATAAACCCAGTACCAAATAATTATATTTAAAATTCCATATCTAATCATAAAAACTAAAGTAAGAGTGAGACACATATAAACCAAACAAAGATACAATTATGTCTCCCTTTAGATTTCAGCATCTATTTCCATACACACAAATACACACATTTCAAACTCTTGAAAAAACTAAAAAAAGTGCAACATAATGCGTATGTTAAGTGCAAAATATAGTCGTAACTCGTGCTTATGGAACTATTATAGTTGGTTCTCAAACTAACGATCAAAGTAATAGTATATAATTCCAACATTTTTAACTACTTAAACATCACAAATGGATACGAACTTAAAATATTTTTAAGAAAACATTATGTTCAAACTTGTTATTTCTTCCTAACTGAATCCTCTAGTTTCTAACATGTTGCTTGATTTTTCAAATGGCTGACCTTCGACATTTGACAGATAGGCCTGGCTCCGTGAATGATCAGTCTTGGCTCCACTACCTCAGCCTATTCCTTGAGTTTTTCCATGAAGTTTCTAACAGGTTTTGTTGGTGTGTCGGGGCTTTTTGTAGTTTGTACACCACACCCCATCTCAGTTTAAAGGTTATGAGATATCATTCTTCCCATTCTCAGCGCTATTGACATTCCTCTCATTGGTATTCTTGATAGTCACTTAGCTATTTTTCGTGCACATCATCATGGCTAACTCTTCGAACACTGGAGAATCGAGCATGAAATTTCTTTGACCTTCCTCTACTCTAATGATCGAAACTAACATACTAAAGTTTAAAACAAAAAACATCAACAAATATGGCGAAACAAAATCTTTCAAAGTAAATTTAGAAACCTATCTATGAAGATGAATCATTGATTTATAGGAATACATGGTGAAACAAAACCTTCAAATGTATATGTGTTTGTACACAACTTTTGCTTATAAACCTTCACGTGTATATGTGTTTGTACATTTTCATAAGAAAAATAGTAATCAATATGCCATGACTTGTTCATCCGAAGAGAAAATAAAAGATGTCGCAATAAAGTTTCGAGCCTACTTTGTGTATGAGGCTATAAAGATCCAAACTAAGGAAAGATTTAGTTCTTAATCCCAAAATCACTCAAATTTCACAAACATTTCTCCAATTTGAAATCAACTTTTATAATCAATACATCTCCCTCGACATATAATGTACTTCATAACTGTGTTTCACAACTCCATTGTCTTATATTTACTTATGTTGTTGGTGTAATAAGCTCCATTGAATAAAGTAATTGTTCAAAGTAGAACATCAATTTATAATAATTGTTCATATTGCTACTAAATTTATAGGTAATATAACCAAAAAAAAATATAATAACTAAAGGAAGTCAAAATAAATAAAAGTCAAATATTTATTTCATTAGGGTAAATAACAGAGAATTTACATTACTATACATGTAACCATAGGGAAAAAATCACCTGCAACATTGTGATTACGGGGGACCAAAATTACAAATATCAGATATCTCACAATTGGTCATTTTTGTTGCTCCTTCAATCTTGAAAAGCATAAGGTAAATAAATCCAAGAGAAAGAATAACAAAAAAAAAAGCAGATGGAAATGACCGAAAATAAACATAGGACTAAAAAACAGAGGCCCCTTATGGCAATATGACTTCTGTATCTTTCACAGAGGCCGATAGAACATCTAAACCTTCCAATATAAGAGAAGACACTACCTGCTGGCAGACCTGATACCCCCCATTTGGTATCTTTTTATCCTTGAGACCTAAGTCCTCGTCCCATCCTAGGAGACCCGCCTCTGTTTTGCATTGTCCAGCCTCGATTTCACGCCTCCAAAAAATTTTAGAAAATGAAAAAAAAACTGACTACATCAAGCAAAACAAAAATAGGTAATAATAATAACTAAAATAATAATAAAAATCCATGGGTAACCATAACTATACCGCTTGTTGGCAATGGAAGCGTTTGTAAGACATCTCATGCTAACATGCATATGGAGTATTCAAATGTATTCAAAAGTAAAGTCATGAGCTCCTCACCTGAGTCAAGTTACTTAAAAATAAATGACAAAAGCATAAAGTCTTCCTTGCTATATAAACTTGAGCTCACATAAAGGTTAATTCACTTAAAATGTTGAAGTCGAATGCACAATGCTCTTGTTAGATGCGAAAGGATCTATATGTAACACCAAAAACATAATATACCGGGTGTTGATGTAAAAAATTAGATCACTCTAATTATTCAATCACGGATAAATAAATGAGACAAAGAATTTTAAAGTGGTTCAGCCTTATAAGAATTGCCTACGTCCACTGTTGCTTTATTGCTGAGTGTTTTGGAATACAAGAAATTATGTTCTCGATCCCAAGGTTTGGATTCGGATCCCTTACAATGAGGATTGTACAATGTATTTATAGCCCTGAGGCTGTAATGTGAAACGGTAATACATTAAATGATATACATATGAAAAGGGTAATACATTTAATGCCCTTTTTGCGTGTGCATCTGAATGATAACCATTTAATGAATCAGTTGAACTGTTGGTTATCCAGCTATTAATGCTTTGTTCGACATGCAGTTCGGACAGCCTGAGTTGCTCGGACCGCCTAAGCTTCTTGGTGTTCAAGAGTTCCTCGGAGCGTATGAGTTCCTCAGAGTAAGCAGTGTTCCTCGGGGAACTAGTCTTCCTCGTTGTAGACTTGTTCCTCGGAGCGAGTGGGTTCCTCAAAAGTGTTTGTAGTTGCCATGTAGATAGCCACGTGTCTTCATAGGATTGGTCCACGTCAGTAGATTAAATTTGGTATCAACAGAAGCCCCCAATGTTTCATAGTTCAAAATTTGAGGAGTATGGAACATTCTTTCTCGAAATATGGTAGCTTTAAATAGTCTTCCTGATTTTTAGGAGCATTTCCCTTGTATTTATTTCTCCTTCCCAATTCGTAGAATCATGCTTTTTTGGACTTTTCTGCATGCTTCGATTCCCGCATCGCTTTTCATCTTTTTAGCCGCTGTTGTTCGCTTTGATTCCCGCGTCAATATTTAATGCCCTTTTAGCCGCCGGTAACGTAATCATCCTTTTTTGTAATCATTACTTCACCATTTCCCAAGGCAAGGTATTTAAACTTCACAGACACTCCCATCGTCTTCTACCTTTTCAAATTTTCATCTTTTGAGTTTTACGTCGTCTCTTCCTACTCTCTTGTGCGTTCATCTTTTCCGTCGTTCGTTGTCAGCAGATCCATTCTTTTCCTGTAAGATCTTCTTCCTTCATCTTTATTTCTTTATTCACCATGGTTTACCCTATTGAGTCCCTTGAGAAATTTCGTTCTGATTTCTCTATTCCCTCTTGGGTTGTATTGGAAGAGCTTTCTGAGCCTTCTAATTACTTCCATTTGGCTGAGGGACATTGGTTCCCCAGTCTCTTTTTTGCTGAGTGTGGATTTTCTTTTCCATCAAATTCTATGTCTGGAATTCTGTTTGTACTTTGACGTTGTTCCTGCACGAATAGCCCCCAACACATGGAGAATAGTTAATGGGGTGCATAGGTTAAATCAAGTGAATGGAACTCGTATAGGAATTCAAGAAATCATGTACTGCTATAGATGGGCAGTTAATGAAAATGTTTATTATTTAAAAACTAGATTTTTAAATAGGGCTTAGTAGTCAAACTCCCTGATGCCAGTAGGGATTATTTTGAGCATGGGGTTGTCATAAGAAATTGGCAACACCCTCCATTGACTGGAGATGAGGCTTACCAGGGTCCCAGATGCTCTCCTTATGGCAATGGGATAGGTTATTTTTTGAAAAACCGATAACCAATTTCTCCTAATCTATCCTCCAGCCTCTGAATAGATCCTTTCCATGCATCATTTCCTTCTTCGGGCCTATTGGTTCGAGCAACTGATCGCGTTGAAGTGGCTTCCTGGGATTTATCTCGGTGATCAGCTGGTCGGTCATAGGATCCATCTTGACGAGCAGCTGGTCGCGACTGGGCAAATCCTTCCCTTAAATCTGATGGTCGTCGAAAGCTCCTCGACGCTGCATTAAGAGGACTTTTGTTCCTCCTAGGGCCTAATCGGTCATCTGGGACATCATAGATGTGGTATAATAATCATCCTCGGGGTATGATTTCAAATTTTCTTCAACTGGCCGAGTTATTCATTGGGAATTTCTGCTTTGGAGCAAATCCAGTTAAGCGAGTAGCACATTTGTAAAGTGTTAGACAAAAAGCTGGTGAGAGTATCGGAGATTATATAACTCGTTTTAATAACGAGAAACTCGAAGACATTGATTACGAGGAGAAGACAACGATTATCGCTTTGATGAGTGGAATGCTGCCAAACAAGTTGTACTACACTTTGGCCAAAGATCCACCTCGAACCATGTCGGACCTGATGGGAAAAGCATCCAAGATTATGAATGCCGAGGAGGCTATGTCTGCGAAGAAGAATATGGATGCCAAAGAAACCAAGGTGGAAGGTGATAAAGCTAAGAAGAAAGAACATAAGAACAATGATGGTGACAAAAAATCCAAAAATAGGTCGTCATGGGAGGTCTTGAGGAAATTTGATAATTACACACCTTTGAAGGTAAATATCAACCACGTCTTGGAAGAAATTAAGAACAACGAGGAGTTAAACTGGCCAAAGAAAATGAAGGCAGACCCTGACATGAGGAATAGGGAAAAATATTGCGAGTTCCACAAGGATCATGGCCATATGACCAAAAATTATATAGCTCTTCAGAATGAGATTGAAACACTCATCCGACGAGGAAAGCTATCGAAGTATGTTAATGTAATACCCCGTATTTTTGTGATATTTATTTATGGGATTAATTGAATTAAATGCGTATTAATTGGAAATTAATCCGGATTAAAATACTAGAAAGATGCGAGTTGGTATTTGATTATAATGTGCATATATGATTATATATGAATACTGAATTATGAAATTTGTCGTGAGATTGAAATACGGCAATTTGGAAATTTTGTTGAGACGCGTGTGACAGTCGCGTCCGGAATATATTTATTTTAATTAAAAAGTGAATTTTATTTCTATTAACCGTATGGTCGTTTTGAGTGCGCTAACGCGTCCGAAAGGGTTGAAATAGTCAGAAAACACTAGCCAGGGATTTGGTTTGGGTCCCGGGGCATTTTTAGGCCACACCGGCAACGTATAAGGGTAGTTTGGTAATTTTGGATTTTTGGGAATCAAAACCCACGAAAATTTGGAATTAATATCTGATTTGGACTTTACCCACTAAACCCACTAATAACCAAATAGGCTACGGGGGTTATTAGAAATTGTTCCAAAAGAATTCCTAAGGCAAACCCTAGCCACCATTGTCACTTTGGAGAAGAAAGCTTGTAGAGAAAGAAGAGAGGAGAATTCTGTAGAGAGAGAGAGAACCATTCATCAAATTGACATCAAAATCAGAGATTTACATAAGGCAAGTGGTTTAATTACATATTTTGCAAAGAATGCTTCTTCCATGCGTAGGAAATTATTAAAATTTCATTGTTCTTGGAGAATGATAAAAACCCATTGAATTGGAGGTAGAGATTTATAATTTTATGAGGAGATTGCATGTAGAACAATGTTAGGATGATTAGTCAGAGAAAAATACATCTTTTATACCATAAAAACGGATTTATTTATGTCTATGGATGAATTAAATTTCTAGGGTTCCTGTTCTTGAGATTAGGGAAGAAGATGTGGAGATTTAATATTTGGATGATGTTTAGAATGAATTAACACCATCAAACACGTTAGTATGTGACCTAAGTATGTTTAGGGACGATTAGAACCTTGAACAATTGTTGAATTGATGTTTAGATAAGATTATAGTGGAAGAAAAGATGGAAAAATGAGTTAAGGAAAATATGGGCTCGAATCTTGCCACTCGTTAGAAGACCTTCCCAGGTCGTTCGAACGAGCTCGTTCGAACGAGCTTCTAACGAGTTGATAGTTTGACTTTTAACGAGAGGGATGTTCGTTCGAACGAGATCTCGTTAGAAGGCCCAGTTCGTTCGAACGAACTCTCGTTCGAACGAACTCTCGTTCGAACAGCCTCGTTCGAACGAGACTTCTAACGAGCTGAGAGTTTAGGCCTTTTAGCCTGTTTTGATCCCGAGTGTTCCGTAACCTTGTGTATATGTAGAGATAACACTTCCTTGATGATTAATTGATATAATTGGGATATTTGGGATATAATGAGGAGTAAAACCTATAAGTGTAATTGAACCTAAGGGAAATTATGGATTAGGACGTGAGTGTCTATTACGATGCGAGAACTAATGGCGGCCTAAATAATTATATTAACCGGGAACATATAAATTGTGTAGCATTATATGTCGGTACGAGAATGAGATGTGTAATAAAAATAAATTATGGTGATTACTAAGATGTGTGCTTACTTAGTACATGTATATGATTTTGTGTATGACATACCTACCATACTTGCTATCACGGGAGGTTTACGTTCGCTTAGGGCCCTCTAATCCTTGTGTTGCTCGGATTTAGATTGGTACCTTGATGAACTGATTCGTCACTTTTATTGTATTTTATACCCCGTTAATTTGTACATTCTAGCATTCGCGTGCATGTATTTCCCGGTTCTTATACTCATTTATTGACTAACCCCTGAATTCATCATATATACTTTGTATGTGTCTTTATTGAGCTTTTATAGGTCTCGAGAATGCATTTTGGGAAGTTTGGTTTTGATCCGGAAAGTTCCGTTGACACTAGCACAGTCGGGGGCATTTTGGTAATTTTAGCACTCGAGTTTTGTTCCCGCTTTCTTCACGGAAGTTGTAGACCTACTTCTTATCTTCTTGTGGATTCCGACGGTGCTTGAATCCGACCTCGAACGAGGAAGTTACGGAAGTTTCGGTGAAGCATGGGACAACTAATGCCTATATAGGCAACTCTTCTTTTTGCAGCAGGCCCGAATCGATTCACCATCACTACCGAATCGATTCTGTTACTTGTGGGGGCAATTCTCTACACTTCCGAATCGATTCGGATTTGGCACCGAATCGATTCGGCCCTGCATTTCCAGCTTTCCTCTTATTACTAGTTTGCCATTTTGGTTGGATTTTTTGGGATTTATCCCTTGTTTTCGCTCTTTGGTAGATATATAACTTTTGTTGGATATTTAGTGAGATACAAAAACACTCTCTTCTCTCTCCTAGGTCAAGCTCATTTATGGTTTTCACCAACTTGTAAGGCTTTGATTACTAGTTGAATTATTGTGATTAATGCAAGATAAGTTCAATTACTTCATCTCTACTTGTTCCACTAGCTTTAAATTGCATTGAATTCCATCCTTTGTATTGATTTGTGTTTTAACTAGATAACTAATTTAAGTATGTTGTTAACTAGCATGTGTAGTTTAGTTTTAATCATGAGTAGCTAGACTTGTGATTGGGGATCAAAATCCCACCTTGGATGCTTGAACTTAATATTTAGGGTTTGGCTTATAATTGTTTAATGGAACTTCATGTGTTGGTATTGGAGTATCATAGTTTATTAACTTCTCTTGTCATGCAAGAGTTAGTGTTTGAAGCTTTACTACAAACCCAACCCATCTAGCAATAATTAATTAAACCCTAATCCTCCATTGTTGAGTTCAGTCTCTACATGGTTGATTTTCGGACTTAATTAGTTATGCTCAATTAGAATTAATTTCAACCAAGCCCTATAATCCCCTTCCTTGTGAATCCGAGGTGGGAGAATGATCCTCGATCCCCTTAATTTCTTGAACTCAAGCTTACCTTAGTTCTTTTCATAGTTCCGTAATTATTAATTAATCATCTGATCATCAATAGTATGTTAGTTTAGAGATCACTCTCAATCACATTTCCAAACCATTAAATCATCTTTTACACTTTAACCTTTGTGACGTTTAGAGAATCTCTTTACCCCAATTCTGTTCTCTTAGGAGTGTACCAATCCCTGTGGATCACGATTCCGTACTTACCGATTATTACTTGTTGCGATAGATTTGCACTTGAATCGCAAGCCATATTTTGGGTGCACCATGAACATAGGTCAGAGAAGGACTTATTGGGATGTTAATAAGTCTGTTGATCGTGGGAGCGCCGGTATGTGCGTGACCCATGTGATGTGACTGTGTTCGCCTCCATTGTTTGTGATTGTTGTTATCTGAGAACGATTCCTGAGGGATTCGGAATGCGTGATCCTTATGTACGTGATGTACGGGGATGGATAGCAGAGTATGTGTGCACCACAGATTAGTCTCGGGGTGCTTGTATTGTATATTTATGACGTGAATAATATACACTTAATTGATGGGAAATTTCATGTTGATATTGTGAATATAATTATGGTAATGTTTTGAGAAAACATAACGGGTTAACCGATAGTGAATTGTATTACTAATTGAGAATCTGAGTTTAAGTAAAGCCCTCTATTTAATTGGTAACACTAGAATGTGATATGGGAATCGAGTAGTAAGGGGTAAAACTTATTACGGTTTGGTTAGTTATGTATGTCATTTAGATGGGTATGGTACGTTAGGAGTGCACATGTAGTCGAGAGGTGAGAATTTCTTGTGAGTGTACGTCCTAACATGAATTTTGCATTTAATGTTTTGATGTTATTAAAACACTTGTTGTTTTTAAAATGATTTCCACTTTCGGGCTCTGACCCATTTGCTTTCAAATCTATTTTTGTAAAAACCATTTTAGGTGCCCAGCCACAAGGACACCATGCTTAGGATCCTCATTCAGGTGACGAGCTGTAGCTGTTTGTGGAAGTTACGGGACTTTGCTTGTAGACGCTTCATCTATCTTGACTCTATATTCAGCATTTATCAGTTGTAGGGCATGTCGTCCATTTCTTTTAGAGGCATTCCATTTATTTCAGTTATTCAGACTTCGGGCATGTAATTAATTCAGGATTCAGACTTATGTTATTATTTCATTCGTGGGATTATTGTGAGGAGTTTTTCCTCCGGACTGATTACTATGTGTTGGTTATTTCATTACTTCGTTATGGTGAATGGATTATGTTGTTCTTCCCTTATTCTTGTATTGCAAGTTAATCAGACTTAATTTAAAATTTGGCAACTTACTTTTTGAATACTAGGTGGTTAGTAATCTTTAAAATGTTTTCGACAGTGATGCTATTAACTCAATCAACTTGGCATTTTGTATTGATTTAATAAAGGAGTAGCTACCCGGTATTTAATTAGTCGGGGTGTCACAGTTGATCAGGGAGGCGAAAGAAGAAACAACGACTGAACTAAAGAGAGATCTAGATCTCCTCGTCGAGCAGAGGATAACAAGAAGATAAACCATGAAGTTGATCCAGAGGATGACCCCGATCTTCCCAAGAAACCGAGGAAACCAGAATGAGAGGTATTTTCAATACGCTTTGGGTCATTTGATTGTAATGTTATTACAGGAGGAAATGCAGGAGGAGGAGACCTTACTGCAGAAAGAAAAGCTTACCTCTGTGAGGCTCAAGCTTGCTCGTACATTCATCGAATAAATTTAGCTGAGGAAGATTGCCCGAGAAAGGTGAACAAGGAGAAATTAATTATCGGTTTTTCAAAAAATGACCTTGCAGGTGTTTTATATCCTCATGATGACCCGCTGGTGATCAAAATGAGAATAAAGGAAGTCATGATTTCAAGAGTTCTGGTCGACAATGGTAGCTCGGCAGACATCATGTTCTACTCGTGTTTCGATAGTTTGAATCTAAAGCTATCTCAACTGGATACTTACCACAGACCCCTCATCGGTTTTGCTGGCGAGAAAGTATTTCCACTTGGGACGATCAAGTTGGATATATTCATTGGTACGTGGCCTGCTTGTCGGACAGAAAGAATACGTTTCTTCGTGATGGACAAGAATGTCCAGTCATCGTACAATATTATCATGGGAAGAGTAGGATTGAAGAAGTTCGAGGCTGTGCCATCTACAGTGCACAGTGCCTAAAATTTCCAACAAACTTTGGAGTAGGAGTTGTGAAAGGTGATCAGAAAGTAGCTCGGGAATGCTATTATTCATCCGCCGAGCAAGAATAGCTTGAAGAATCAAAGAAAAAGACTACTACCTATCAAGTGGATGAAGGTGCAGAAATTGAAACATTGGATCCTCGAGATGAGTCGCAACTCGTGAAGGGTCAAGTGGTGGAAGCTACTGAAAATGTCATTCTGGACGACGAGCACCCTGAGCGAACTACTCAAATAGGTTCATCGTTGGAGGCCTCATTAAAACAGGAATTGATAAATTTCCTTAGAAGCAGAAGACAAACTTTTGCATGGAATCATGAAGATATGCCTGGGATAGACCCAAACTTCTTATGTCACGAGCTCAATGTGAATAAGGAGATCAAGCCTGTGAAGCAGAGAAGAAGAGTATTCAGTCCCGAGAAGAATCAAGCTATACAGGAGGAAGTCGAGAAGCTCCAGAAAGCTTGTTTTATTGAAGATGTTAAATATCCAGATTGGTTAGCTAATGTGGTGATGGTAAAGAAGAAAAACAACAAATGGAGGATGTGTGTGGACTTCACCGACCTCAACAAAGCATGCCCAAAGGATCATTTTCCATTGCTCCGAATTGATCAACTGGTGGATGCTACCTCGGGACACGAGTTGCTGAGCTTCATGGATGCTTATTCTGGCTACAATCAAATTAAAATGAAACCTGAAGACAGGGAAAGTACTTCTTTTATTACCCATAGGGGAACTTATTGTTATAATGTTATGCCTTTTGGTTTGAAAAATGCAGGTGCGACATATCAGAGGCTGATGAACAAGGTCTTTGCTAAACAAATTAGTGACAACATGGAAGTCTATGTTGACGATATGCTGACAAAAAGCAAGAAAGCTGCCGATCATCTAGTTGACTTAAGCCAGACTTTTGATCAACTAGATAAATATAAAATGAAACTGAACCCGACGAAGTGCATCTTTGGAGTACGAGAGGGCATGTTTCTCGGGTACATTGTCAATCAACGAGGCATTGAAGCAAATCCTGAAAAGATCAAATCTCTATTAGGGCTGCGATCTCCAACGACGAAGAAGGAAGTACAGAGTCTCACAGGACGAGTAGCGACACTCAACAGATTTGTGTCACGAGCAACTGATAGATGTCTCCCATTCTTCAAGACACTCAGAAAGACTTTTGAGTGGAATGATGAATGCGAGAAGCCTTTTCAAGACTTTAAGAGATACTTGGGAGCAACCCCATTGTTGTCTAGGCCAGTGATGAGAGAAAAATTGTACTTGTACCTTGCAGTGTCCGAGAATGTAGTTAGCTCGGCGTTGATCGGAGTGGAGAACGGAGTGCAAAAACCAATTTACTACACAAGTAAGGCCTTCCGAGGAGCATAGATCAGATATCCAAGGCTGGAGAAATTGGCACTGGCACTGATTGAGGCGAGTAGGAGAATGAGGTCATACTTCCAGGCTCATACCATAGTAGTATATACCGATATGCCACTGAGGCAAGCCCTGCATAAGCCAGAAAAATCAGGAAGATTGATGTACTGGGCAATAGAGCTCGGTGAATATGATACAATTTATGAACCCAGGTCATCGCTAAAAGGGCAGGCTGTAGCAGACTTTATAGCGGAGTTCACCTATCCTGATACCCCCGAGGAGCAAAAGTTGCTCGCTGATCAACCTGTGGATGTTACAGGATCAACAAACACAAGCTCAGACCAATTTCGATTGGTAAAAGGGCGTGTGGATGTTACAGGATGTGATACAGAGATGGTTGTGAGGACTCCGAACGAGGAACAAGAATTGCTCGCTGATCAACCTGTGGATGTTACAGAATCGACAAACACTAGCCCAGACCAACTCCGGTTGGTAAAAGGGCAAGTGGATGTTACATGATCATTAAATTCTAGCTCAGACCAACTCCGGTTGGTAAAAGGGCAAGAAAAGATGATCGATGAGGAGCGAGAAAAATCCGGGGAGGATGAAAGGAAGCAGCAAATATTTCACCGAGGAACTCTGACTGATTCAAAATTTAAAGACGAGTTACCTATATGGAGGCTATATGTAGATGGCTCATCTTGCACTGCAGGATGTGGCGCGGGGATAGTTTTGAGCACTCCGGACGAGGTCGACATGGAATACGCTTTGCGTTTCCAATTCAAAGCTTCTAACAATGAGGCTGAATATGAGGCCATGATCACAGGACTTAGTTTGGCAAAAATTATGGAGGCGCAACAGGTAGTGATTTTCAGTGACTCTCAATTGATTGTAAACCAAATTATGGGAGTATATGCAGTTAGAGGAGAATTAATGATCAGATATCATGCAAAGGAAAAGGAGCTGGTGTCAGAATTTTCCGCTATTCAGCTGGTCAGAATACCAAGAATGGAGAATGCGAGAGCAGACGCCCTAGCTCGACTAGCATCAGCTACTCGCACCGAGCTACGACGAACAATCCCAATTGAAGTGTTAGCTGGTCGGAGCATAGATAAAGATCTGATGATAAACTTTATCACCCTTGATTTAGGACCATCTTGGATGGATTCCATCAGGGCGTATTTTGAGGAGGGAGAATTGCCAATTGACAAGCTCACTGCCAAAAAGTTAAAGTTTAAAGCTGCTCGGTATGTACTAACTAATGGTGTTTTATATAGACGAGGAATTATGACAGGTTTGCAGAGATGTGTAAATCCCTCCGAGGTGAAAGAATTAATTGAAGAGATCCACGAAGGGTCTTGTCCAACACATGTTGCAGGTCGGACGCTTTTACAAAGGGTGATGACGCAAGGATACTACTGGCCGACGATGAGGGCTGATTGCATAGCCTACGCCAAGAAATGTGACAAGTGCCAGCGCTTTTCCTCCATCCGAAGAACTCCACAAGCATTGTTGACACCCATAACTTCCCCTTGGCCATTTGCCAAGTGGGGAATTGATTTGGTTGTGCCACTGCCAACGACCCGAGGAAGGTTCAAGTATCTCGTCATCGCAGTGGATTATTTTACTAAATGGGTAGAAGATGAGCCACTCATTGACATGACGTACGAGAAGGTGTGCCAATTTGTTTGGAAGAACATCATTTGCCGATATGGTCTCCCTCATGCCTTCATTACAGACCATAGAACACAATTTGATAACGAGGATTTTGTCGCCTATTGTCATCAGTCAAACATTTTGAAGGTTCATTCAGCACCAGGACATCCTCAAAGCAATGGACAAACTAAAGTGACAAACAGAACGCTGCTGAACGGGTTGAGGAAACGATTGGATGATGCAAAAGCAAACTGGATCAATGAGCTACAATCAGTACTTTGGGCTTACCGAATAACTCCCCGAGTAGCAACTGGAGAATCACCATACATGCTGGCGTTTGGAAGTGAAGTTGTCATACGTGCCGAGTTGGGACTCCCAACACACAGAGTACTGAATTTCAATTCCCCTATCAGCGACTTAATGAGAAGACTGGATTTAAACATGCTCGAGGAAGTTAGAGAAGAAGTATCCATTAGAAATGCTGCTTACCAGCAGCGAACAACTCTTCTCTACAACAAAAGGGTGAAGAAATGCGACCTGAAAGAAGGAGACTATGTGCTGAAGAAAGTAATTCAAAAACACAATAAGCTGGAAGCAAACTGGCATGGACCATACCGAGTTACAGAAGTTGTTCGACCAGGAACTTATCGAATAGCAACTTTAGAAGGCGAGGAGTTTAAGAATACATGGAATGCAGAGCACCTGCGCAAGTATTATCAATGATGTATATGTAACACAGTTCCATCAGTATGAATAAAACGAAGATATTCTGCCAAAGTCTCTCCTTTTTATTGAGAATTTTTTGGGGAATACTAGTGCTACACACTACTCGGCAAAACTCGGACTGCTCAACAAAATATTCCTAAAAATGCCAACGTCGGTTGGTTAGGAAACAAAATATTCCTAAAAATGCGAACTTCGGTTGGTTAGGAAACAAAATATTCCTAAAAATGCCAACTTCGGTTGGTTAGGAAACAAAATATTCCTAAAAATGCCAACTTCGGTTGGTTAGGAAACAAGATATTCCTAAAAATGCCAACTTCGGTTGGTTAGGAAACGATATATTCCTCAAAATGCCAACCTGTTTGGCTAGGAAACGATATATTCCTAAAAATGCAAACCTGTTTGGCTAGGAAACGAAATATTCCTAAAAATGTGAACCTGTTTGGCTAGGAAACAAAATATGCTCGCAAATGCTAACTTATGTTGGTCGGAAGGTATGTACATTCTCGAAAATGCCAAATTATGTTGGTCGGGAGGTAAGATTATTCCAGAAGATGCAAAAGTTGATAACTATGGCTTGTCGGGGATAAAAACCCACCCTCTATAGTTAGTCGACAAAGAAAATTTACCGACCTTGGTTGGTCAGAAACATTTAAAAGAAAAATCTACCAAGTATGGCTGGTCGGGCATAAAAACCCACTAACTGTAATTGGTCGACAAGCATAATTTAGCGACCTTGGTTGGTTGAAAATTTTTTAAACATTTTTATACTCATTACTTTATTATTAAGTGATCGAGCAACAGTATTACTGAGTTGGTCGACAAACAACACAATATTGTTATCTTTTTAACAGATATGCATAAATATAAAGTGTTTGATAACTACAAGATAATAGTAAACAAAAATGAAAGTCTTTCATTGAATTCAAAATAAATTACATTGATAATAAAATTACAGTTACATTGACATGTATACTAACTATTACATCAAAAATTCCTATTCTACTGGTCTCTTCCCCTCAGCTTTTGACACAGGTTCCTCACCGGCAGGCGGATCATTGAAAGACAGAGGAGAATTGATGAAATTAAGATCTTTCAACATCCTTGTATTCATCACGGATGGTCGATCTAAAAGATGCTCGGGACGAGATACCTCAATTTGAGAGTGAAGACTGTAGTCACCGAGATACTTTGAAATTAAGCTCCGAGGAATGGCCCGAGCAGGGATCCACTCCATCTCCAAATTGTATGGCGGCACAGGCAAGTCGAGCAACCCGGGATCATGATAGTCCCACAGATAATGGCCTTGTTCGAGCTTCAGCACACCTAAGGCATTAAGCTAGCCTTGCTTGTAGCCCTCATTGTTGGCATTCTGGATACGATCGTCCAAGTGGAATAGTGCTTCGTTGTATCCAGCCATCCAGAACTCCCTGGGCTGTTTGTGGAATTGATATGTTAGCCTTTCTAGCTTCTCATGGAGACTCTTGATGAAAAGCTCATTATTCTCCAACACTGACTTCTTTGCAGAGAGTTGTGTTTCCAGGTCTCTAATCTTCTTTGACATATCAGACAACACCTGGTTCTTCGCCATTAGTTGGAAGGCCTGGTTCTCTAAAGCAGACCGAGTCCTCTGTTCCTCGACAAGAACTCGAGCTGCTCTTGCTCGACCACGAGAAGATGTAGAGATGCCCGAGCTCTTCAAAGTCTCCAACTCGTCCCTCAACTTGGCATTCTCAACCTCTAAGAACGAGAATCCCTCGTCGGTCACTGGGATCAAGGCACTGGAGGTGGAGGCTGCAGATTTCAATTGGGACAGCTTCTTTTGCAGGTTGTTGTTTTCCTTTTCCAGCAACTCAGCAATCTGTCTGCATTGTTCAACCTCACCCTTCAAAGTTCTCTCCCTCAGATCATACCCAGCAAAAAGCTTCTCGTAGCCCTTGTCAGCCATGATCAGCTTGTACTTCTTCTCGTACCCCTCATGCAGCAAGGAAGTGGATTCTTTATATTAAATCTGAAGGTCCTCGAGGGTGCTTTGAAGATCCTCGATCATTTCATAGTAAGCCACATTATTGGCCACTGCTCGGTCAAGTAGACACTTCAGGTACTGATATGCTTCAACTGCCTGTTCTGAAGCATCATGACCAAGGATGTCAGCAACTTGTGCAACACTCAATTCTGTGTGACCAGCCTTATAGTATTCATTACATTGCTACATCAGCTTTGTATCATGGGCAAATAGCAGATCCATCCTGGCCAGAAACTAGCAGAGAAAAAAGAGCAATCATCAATAAGAAGAATAAGCAGAGTATGAATGAAAGATAAACAACAGTATGCAAAAAGTTCAAGTTTTATTAGATCATATTTCAGAGTTACATATTCAGGGTTACATTTGATAAAAAGAAAGAAAATAATGAGAAACCCGAACAACACTAAACCTTTTCATTATCTCCCAAAACCTTCTCGGGAGGCTGGGATGAAGAGGTAGGTTGATCGGAGGGAAAAGATAGTTGCTCGGGTAGAGTGGGCGATTGCTCGGAGGAAGAAACGATGTGCTGAATGGTTAGGTCATGATCTCCCATCACCATCGAAGACTCTTTAGAGGTAGCTTCGTCCTCTTCTAATTCTTCTGGAGTTGGAGGGGGACCAGGGATATGTCTCTGGAAGAGCTCGAATGACTCATCGACCTTCATTTCCTGAAGGGCAGCAACCCATCCATCCCTAAAATACTTTAGCCTGCCATAGTCCACTTGAGATACCGTGGCAGCTAACCCCTTATCCCACCCCTTGTCCCAGCCAGAGCTGAAGGACTTCTTCACAGCAGCTTTCCTCTTGGCCTTCTCCAAGGCAAGCTTCTCGGACAGCAGGTTCTCAGCAGCCTTCAATTTATTTTCTACCTCTTCCTTCTGCCGACCTACTTCTTGAAGCTGGCCCAACCATTCCTCAGCAACCCTGAGCTTATCTTCAAGCTCTCTAGCAGCTTTGATCTTCTCTTCTAGCTCTTTATTTTCCTTCTCCAATGCATTCTTTTTCTTATCCAACTCCTTAGAGGCATCAACAGTCCAAGCTTTTTCTTTCTCGGAGGAGGCAAGTTTCTTCTCCCAAACATCTTTGTCATCAGCATATTTCTGGCGAGAATCTGCCAGAGACTTGGTAGCTTCTTCCAAAGCTCCTTCCACGCTGGACGAGGAGCAAGAAACCTTAATCGCTTCATCCTTCTTCAGGATTATATTAAAGCAGCTCTTCAACTGTGAACAGAAAAAGAAAGCAAGTTAGAAACAAGAAATGACAAAGAAAATATGAACAGTTCAAAGTAAAGAGACTTACTGAAGCAAGATGACGAGCAACCAAAGAAGTAACCATGTCCCGAGTAAGATTATCTTCATTACCTTGGACCTCGGGAATGGTCCGGGACTTCACCGAGCTCATGGCAGAGCTCGGAGGAACAAAAGTGGGAACTACAGTCTCAGCAGCTAGGGGCTGAGTAGTGGTGTCAGCCAAATTGACCAAGGAGCTTTTCTTCAGCCTCCTCGGGGGAACAGGTACAGATTCAACCAAGGAATAATCCTTGGTCGGTGATATCACAATCACCTCTCCAGGAGCAGCAGACCTGCTCGGAGCCACTGCGGGCTTCTCGGCGACTTTAGTAGGAGCAGCTGGAGGAGCTGCATCAGTCTTCTTTGTCCCCTCCCTTGGGACATCAATCCTAATCTTTTTTACCTCCCCAGAACCGGAGGCAGTTTTCTCAAACAGAGTAGGAGTTCTTCTTTTCTTAATCCTTTCACTTAAAAGAATATGGGATTCAGGCGATGAGCTTGTGGAAGCTGAAATTGGCTCTGATTCACTTATCACTGGACGAGAAGTGAAGGAAGTGGTGTAGCTCTTGTACTAGAGCAGATACGAAGCTGATCTAATGTGCTCGTCGACAACACTTTCATGCAGACTCCAGATAAGTTTCAAATGCCTTATATTGACATCTGCCTCTTTGGGGCACTTTCCCTTGATATCAACTGCAAATAAATAAACATTGTTATCAGTGGCACATTTTATCAAACACAAAAGAAGAAGAATTTCAAAATAAGATGAAATAAAAATAACCTATCCCATTGCCATAAGAAGGGCATCTGGGACCCTGGTAAGCCTCATCTCCAGTCAATGGAGGGTGTTGCCAATTTATTATGACAACCCCATGCTCAAAATAATCCCTATTGGCATCAGGGAGATTGACTACTAAGGCCCTATTTAAAAATCAAGTTTTTAAATAATAAACATTTTCATTAACTGCCCATCTATAGTAGTATATGATTTCTTAAATTCCTATACGAGTTCCATGGACTTGATTTAACCTATGCACCCCATTAACTATTCTCCATGTGTTGGGGGTTATTCGTGTAGGAACAACGTCAAAGTACTGACAGAATTCCAGACACAAAGAATTTGGTGGAAAAGAAAATCCACACTCAGCAAAAAAGAGACTGGGGAACCGATGTCCCTCAGCCAAATGGAAGTAAGTAGAAGGCTCAGAAAGCTCTTCCAAGACAGCCCAAGAGGGAATGGAGAAATCAGAACGAAATTTCTCAAGAGACTCAACAGGGTAAACCATAGTGAATAAAGAAATAAAGATGAAGGAAGAAGATATTACAGGAAAAGAATGGATCTGGTGACAACGAACAACGGAAAAGATGAACGCACAAGAGAGTAGGAAGAGACGACGTAAAACTCAAAAGATGAAAATTTGAAAAGGTAGAAGACGATGGGAGTGTCTATGAAGTTTAAATACCTTGCCTTGGGAAATGGTGAAGTAATGATTACAAAAAAGGATGATTACGTTACCGACGGCTAAAAGGGCATTAAATATTGGCATGGGAATCAAAGCGAACAACAGCGGCTAAAAAGATGAAAAGCGACGCGGGAATCGAAGCACGCAGAAAAGTCCAAAAAAGCATGATTCTACGAATTGGGAAGGAGAAATAAATACAAGGGAAATGCTCCTAAAAATCAGGAAGACTATTTAAAGCTACCATATTCCGAGAAAGAATGTTCCATACTCCTCAAATTTCGAACTACGAAACATTGGGGGCTTCTGTTGATACCAAATTTAATCTACTGACGTGGACCAATCCTATGAAGACACGTGGCTATCTACATGGCAACTACAAACACTTCCGAGGAACCCACTCGCTCCGAGGAACAAGACTACAACGAGGAAGACTAATTCCCCGAGGAACACTGCTTACTCTGAGGAACTCATACGCTCCGAGTAACAAACCTCTCCGAGGAACTCTTGAACACCAAGAAGCTCAGGCGGTCCGAAGCTCAGGCGGTCCGAGCTGCATCTCGAAAAAATCATTAATAGTTGGATAACCAATAGTTCAACTGATTCATTAAATGCTTATCATTCAGACGCACACGCAAAAAGGGCATTAAATGTATTACCCTTTCATATGTATATCATTTAATGTATTACCCTTTCACATTACAGCCTCAGGGCTATAAATACATTGTACAATCCTCATTGTAAGGGATCCGAATCCAAACCCTGGGATCGAGAACTGAATTTCTTGTATTCCAAAACACTCAGCAATAAAGCAACAGTGGACGTAGGCCATTATTATTTCAAGATCTTATGGACAACACTTTTGTGTTGTAGTGTGACTAGTGTTTTTGATGGTGATCTAACACATCCATGAATACACACACACTTATTTTATACAAACAGTCCTATCAAATTACATAACAGATCTATATGCTGTGATTTTCAGTTTCTCTCTTCTTAGGAAACAAAAGACTTTCTTTGATCTTTAAAATAAACCCAGAATCCAAGGTTACCTTGCTCGAAAGATGGTTCAAGGTCTTAATCAATTTTAGAGGGTTTTGAAAATATTTTTGAAATTGAAAACCACCGATTGCGATTCCAACTAGATCAGATGTCTTATTTCATAAGAACTAGAAATAGAAATTGATTTTGTTGATTATAGAGTTGTGAAAAACATTTATGGAAAATAATCAACAAAGTGATTTCTCAAGATCAGAAACTAAACATGCAGATCTAAGTGTAATATGACATGCAATAATCATATCTACTATTTCTATGAAAGAGAAATAGAGATCTAACATGAAATGCCTAAGTTGGAAACAAGATCTGAAACACAAAGGATATAAACCACGAAAAAACTTTAAAACCAACTCAAAAGAAACTCTCAAACACTCAGGTTTGGTTTTGGTTTAAACTGACTTTGGAACTATGCGTTTAGGGTTTGAAACAGGGATAGGACGATTTAGGGTTTCTTTCTCTCTCTGGTTTCTATCTCTTTCTTTTCTCTCTCCCTCTCTCTCTCTCTCTCTTTCTTTTCTCTCTCTCTCTCTCTCTCTCTCTCTCTCTCTCTCTCTCTCTCCCCCTCTCACTTCTCTTCTCTCTCAATTTACGAACTGGCCAAAAGTCTCCAAATGCTGAGACTAAGCCTCCTTATATAATAGGCTAGGAAGGAACGAGAAGGTTGGTGGAAATCTAAAGGCTGAGATTTAGTCTTCGACTTTTGACTTTGATCTAACGGTTTAGGATCAGTGATGAATAAAATAAGTGTTGATTGGTCTAGAGAGGTTCACATGGATTGAGTTTGGACACATGCACAACGTTGATAATAATGATCTAAGGGTTGAGATTGCGTACAAGATCTGAGTGTATAAACAAGCACAAATCTACACGGTATAACATGGACATGTGTAGGGCTGAGATGAGCTCTCGTACACGCATTTTAAACCTAATTACACACCCACCCTCAAGTCTCAAGTGCTTTCAGATTCTACCCAACTCAGCTTTCAGGTATCAAACCATACAACCAGTAATTACAAAATGACCCCAAATGTTTTAAAATCTAATTTTTATTATGAAAAAATTATTTAAAAAATGTTTTAACAAAATCCCAAAAATAATTAAAAGCCAATTTAAAGGGATTTAACTCATACATAATCAAATTATGCAATACGTGATATGTATGCAGTCCTAGTGTGTGGGGGGTTGATATTATACCTTTAAACCACAACCAAGAGGAATTAAGTAGAAGATTTTGATTTTCACACTAGATGAGCACTTATACAATGTAGACTCAAGTAAGTCAAGAGTATAAGGTAATTAAATCTCCCCCTTTGGAAATATGAGACAAAATCTCCTTTGGGTCATCTAGGACTCGTAAGGAAACACAAGAATAAGAAAAACCTATTCCTATAGAAAATTCTATCTACCGATTTCCTAGAAATAGAAAATTACATAACTCAACTAATTACAAACCAATACACTAATAACATCAGTTGAATATAACTGTACATATTCCTGCAAATAAAACTAAGATCAAGCTGTTTAGAAATATGTACAAGAAAAAATGAACTCATAAGACTCAAATTTCTCCCCCATTTTGTCTCAAATGGACAAAGGGAAAAAATAAATATGTCACACGAGTTTATTGGGCGCAAACCATTCCTATCGATTTTTGCAAAGCAAGAAATCTATTGTAATCCAAAGGTTTTGTAAACATATCTGCGAGCTGTAAATAAGTAGGAAGATAATTAATTTCTAATTCCTTGGTCTCAACTAATTCGCGTATAAAATGATGTTTAATTTTTATATGTTTTGTTCACGAGTGTTGAACAAGATTTTTAGAGATGTTGATCGTGCTTTGATTATCACAATAAAGATGTAATTGGTCTTCTGGAATACCATAATTATTTAGCATTTTCTTAAGTCAAAGTAATTGATCACAACAACTACCAGCAGCTATGTATTTAGATTCAGCTGTAGATAATGAAGTGCAATTTTGTTTCTTACTACTCCATCCTACCAAATTGTTACCTATATAGTAACATGCTCCTGATGTGCTCTTACTATTATCAATACACCCTTCCCCATCGGCATCAGTGTATCCTATTATAGTACTAGGAGTATCATTAGTGTACCAAAGTCCCAAATTTAGAGTGCCTTTTATGTATTTAATGATTCTTTTTACACATACTAGGTGGCTCTTTTTAGGATTATTTTGATAACGGGAACACACGCAAACGGCGTACATAATATCAGGACGGGAGGCAGTAAGGTATAGTAAGCTTACTATCATACTACAATATAGAGTTGGATTTATGGATTTACCACTATCATCTTTAGATAGCTTGACCGTAGTACTCCTGGGAGTTTTAGCTTTGTTGGAACTTTCAAGACCAAACTTTTTGACAGTTTCTAAAGCATATTTTGATTGCGACACAAATAAACCTTCTGAATTCTGTTTGACTTGAAGACCCAAGAAAAATTTCAACTCCCCCATAAGAGACATTTGAAATTCTTTATGCATGATTTAAAAAAAAAATAACTTTTGAAGGGGAAGTGGATCCAAAAATGATATCATCGACATAGACTAGAGCTATAATGATTTCTTTGTTAAAATGTTTGACAAAAAGGGTTTGATCATTTCCACCTCTCTTAAAACCTTTATCTAAGAGAAAGTTGGAAATACGCTCATACCAAGCTCTTGGCGCTTGCTTTAGACCATACAAGGCCTCTTTAAGACGATAAACATGATTTGGATATAGAGGGTCAATAAACCCTTTGGGTTTTTCAACATAGGTCTCTTCAGTCAAGATTCCATTAATAAAGGCAGATTTGACATCCATTTGGTAAAGTGTAAAATGCAAGTAACAAGCTATTGAAAAAAGAATACAAAGAGATTCTAAGCGAGTAATAGGGGCAAAAATCTCATTAAAATCCATTCCTTCAATTTGAGAGTATCCTTGAGCCACTAATCTGGCTTTGTTTCTAATGATTATCCCACTTTCATTAGATTTATTTTTAAACATCCAACGTGTGCCAGTAACCTTTTTATGATCAGGCCTAGGTACAAGATACCAACCATCATGAATGACAAATTGAAGAAGTTCTTCCTGCATGGCAGAAATCCAATGTGGGTCATTCAATGCCTCATTTACATTCTTTGGTTCCACCAAGGAAAAAACATGCATAATGAGCATAGTTTCTTAATTAAGATCTTGTACGAACAGGATCACTAGGGTTACCGACAATATTATCTATGGGATGATCTTTAAAAACCCAATTAGGTACTTCAGGTGTCTCAATTGGTAAAGAATCATCTATTTCTGGAGAGTCATTTTCTAAAACATTTTCAGATTCTTCAACAATAGTTGATTCTCCAGTCTTACTCTCAATAGTAGTGTCACTTACAATAACGTTTATGGATTCCATTAAGGTCTTCATGAGAAGATTAAAAACATGATATGCTCTACTGTCAGGAGAATATCCTAGGAAGATAGCTTTATCTCCACGAGTCTCGAATTTGGGTAAGTGTTCTCTGTCTTTGCAGACATAACACATACTACTAAAGGTTCTAAGGTATTTAAGATTGGGCTTCTTCCCATACAATAGTTCGTAAGGAGTCTGTTTAGAATTCTTCCTAAGATAGACCCTATTAATTATGTGACACGCAGTACGGATAGATTCTATCCAAAAATATTTAGGTAAACACTTGGCATGAATCATAACATGTGCCATTTCTTGAAGGGTACGATTTTTTCACTCAGCAATTCCATTTTGTCGAGGAGTCTTAGGAGCACTAAACTCATGTTTGTAACCATTATAGTCACAATGCTTTATAATACCAGTATCTATGAATTCTCCACCTCTATCACTACGAATTCTATTTACTTGAGTGTTCTTCTCATTTTCAATCCGAAGTAGAATTTTTAAAAAAGTTTGGAAAGTGTCAAATTTTGTTTTAAGAAGCCCCCCCAAGTAAATCTAGTGAAGTCATCAACCATAACAAGAATGTAACTGTGTCAACAGAGACTAACAGTTCGAGAGGGACCCATTAGGTCCATATGGATGATCTCCAAGGGCTTAGAGGTAAGGATATGTTTAACTTTCTTATGAGGTGCCTTAACAATTTTTTCTTCCTGACATGATCCACGAACAATATTAGAGATAGGTTTGATTTTTGGAATTCCTCTAACTATTTCTTGTGAAGACAATCTACTAAGACTATCGTAATTTATGACCCATCCTATTATGCCATATTTCATTGTCATCCATTCTAACAATGTTACAGACCTCAGTACTAGTCTGGAGAGTATAACAATTGTCGGGAGTCCTGAGTCCTGTAAGTATGCACTCACCTTTTTTATTTAAAATTTTGCAATTATTCTTTGAAAAGGTGACAGTATGATTTGAGTCATAAAATTGTGAGAAGCTAAGTAGATTAGCCTTAAGACATTTTACTAGGAGAACATTTTCAAGCATAGGCATTCCTTCTTCTTTGAGTGTTCTTTTGCCAATGACTTGAGATGATACACCATCACCAACAATAACTTTTCCTCCAGCAAAGCTAGTTTTGTCCAAAAGTTTTGTATCATCCCAGTCATATGTTTTGAGCTCCCAGAATCTAAATACCAACCAGAAGAGGTGTGTTCAGCTTTTAAAGCAGTAATCACAATCTTACACTTCATCTGGGGAAATAGTTCATCTTTTACAACCCAAATAGCTCTTGTTTTTGTTTTGTTCATATTTTCTCTCATTTGATAAAACTTGCGAGCAGTAGATTTTTGTTGAAAAATATTTTGCGCATGCATTTGAATTTATGGAGGATATGAGCATTTGGTTTAGAAAAATGCCTTGTAGTCCTTATTGGAATTGATCTTTTAGGTTTGATCTTTCTCTTTGTATAGTTAAAGTTTTTGTCTGATTGTCTAGGTAGGACATAATTGTTACGGCTTGTCCTAGAGTAGTTAAAGTTCTGGTATAGAGGAGTACTACAGACATGTTTTACTAAGAGCCTAGAGTAGCAAAATTTAAAAGAATGACCGTATATGTCACAGTATGAGCAATATAAATTGCTTGAAGAAGGTATCTCCTTAGGAAAGTCTCTAAACATAGGTTTCATGGAATTTTGATTTTGAACCTTATTGACACACCCCAACCCAATTACTTATAATTAAGTCTGAAAGTCAAAGTGAGTCAAACCATAATTAATCTAACCAAACCATAAACACGAGTTTTGATTTCAGAGTCATCATTGTAAATCCATATAACTGAAAACCTTTTTACAACATCAAAGTAGTCATTCCCATAAAAACTTTCATGAAGGATAAGTTAACTTAATTCCATCATTTACATTTACACAAAATTATTGTTTCTCCTATTCCTGGCTAACCCAACCTGACCTCCTAGATTTGACAGTGACATCGCGTTACCTGAAAAATGTGAACATAGGAACCGTGAGCAAAATAGCCCAGTGAATGTATCACTACTATACTATTGCATGAATTTAAATGCAATAAATCATGTCCATATAATTATTTATTAACTTATCCGGCTCATTCATAATGAATGACCAACTTTTTCGAATCATGATTCACATATCCTGTCTAAATAGACAATTCTCCCCCATTCCTGGTCGAGGAGTAACCCCTTGTCATTAATAGACAAATCTCCCCCATTCCTGGTCGAGGAGTAACCCCTCATTTTGGTAAACCTAAATGAACATTTTTATATTCATAACATTATGATCACATTTGTAACAGTATACAAATACATCATTGTAATACCCCGTATTTTCTATGATATTTATTTTTGGGGATTAATTGAATTAAATGTTTATTAATTGAAAATTAATCCGGATAAAAATATTAACGAGATGCGAGTTAGTATTTTTAGTATAATGTGTATACTTGGCATTATATGATTATTGATAATATTGAAATTGGCATGTAATTGAAATACGTCAATTTGGGAATTTTGCTTGACGCGTGTGACCGCCACGTCATGGTATTTTGTTATTAAATTAAAGAGTGAATTTTAGTTCCATTAACCGTATGGTCATTTTGAGTGCGCCAACGCGTCCGGAAGGGTCGAGATAGTCAGAAAACACTAGCCGGAAGTTTAGTTTGGGTCCCGGGGTAATTGTGGGCCATACCGGCATCAAAAAGGGTATTTTGGTAAATTGCATTTTTGGGAATTAAAAAGTGACAAAAATAGAGATTTCAATCTGACTATTTCCTCAACCCACTTAACCCACTAACCACACTATATGCCATTATGGGCTACGGGAGAAGTTGATATATCATTCCAACTTCCAAAAACCATTACACACCTCCATACTCCATTATCTTCAACCTTGGAAAAAGCTTGAGAAAGAGAGAGAGAAGGAAACCTTGAGAAGAGCTTGAGAGAGAGAGAGAGGGAAGAGAATTCTGCAGAAAAACAGAGGGAGGACAACCTAACTTCAAGATTCTACACCAAATTCTGAGATAAATTAAGGCAAGTGATTTAAACTCTTTTGTTTTAAGATATGTTTCCATGT
Source organism: Sambucus nigra (assembly GCA_949130495.1). NCBI lineage: Eukaryota > Viridiplantae > Streptophyta > Magnoliopsida > Dipsacales > Adoxaceae > Sambucus > Sambucus nigra. The sequence goes on along the minus strand of OX422217.1, from coordinate 54,814,841 downwards.
TTAGGAATTTTCGAAATTGATTTTTTGGAGATAAATTAGACCCATGAATTGAAAGTTAGAGGCCATGATTTATGTAGGAATTGCATGTAGTATATTCTGGACAAATTTATATGTTATAAATAGAACCTTGATGATCTAAAAGTGGAATTAGAAGAAGTTTGAAGATGTTCTTGAATGGAAGAATTCTGGAAATTATTTTGATGTAGTTTTGATCTAAACTAAGTTTTTAAATGATGAATTATGGGACTTAGAAGGTTAATACTGTTGTAGGATATTAGTATAATGTTAGAGTATCCTCATCTTGGAATTTCATGCTTAAAAATGGAGTTTTGGGTCGAAACTGTAACTGCAAAACGAAGCAGTCCGTAACCATACCTGTGCAATCGATCGATCGACATTCATCAGTCGATCGATCGACCACCATCGATCGATCGAAGGTAAAGGTCGATCGATCGACCTTTCCAGAATGAATAAAGTTTCCCCTTAATTAAATTTTAATGATGATAACCCTTGGATAATATTATTGGAGACATTGTGATCACTCTAAATTTTGAGGAAGACCAGTAGGCATGATTATGAAATTTGGACTTTAATTGGAATTTAATTTGAGGAATTATTCTAAATTAATGAAATTCGTTATGTGAGATAATCTTTGGGTTAATAGTACAAATTCGAATAAATTGATGAAATAAGGTTTGGGGCAGAAGTAAAGACCTTAGGTTTGAAGATGTATATGTGGGAATCATGGGAACTAATAGTCTATTTGAGATATGTGCCAAGTTTAAGAAATTACGACGTGAGACGTGTCGACTATTTAAATTATATATTATCGAGATACTTGAAATATATGAATTTGGAATAATGGTATAATGATGTAGAGTATACCCTTATTAATATTGAGATACCTAAGATGTGTGAATGCTTAGTATGTAATTTTTGTGTATAACATACCTACCATACTTGCTATCACGGGAGGTTTACGTTCGCTTAGGGCCTTCTTATCCTTGTGTTGCCCGGATTTAGATTGGTTACCTCGATGAACATAGGTCATAGAAGGACTTATTGTGATATTAATAAGTCTGCTGATCATGGGAGCGTAGATATGTGCGTGACCCATGTGATGGTGACTGTGTTCGCCTCCACTATTTGTGATGTTGTTATCTGAACGATTCCCGAGAGATTTGGAATGCGTGATCCTTATGTACGTGATGTACCGGGATGGATAGCAGAGTATGTATGCACCGCAGCTTAGCCTTTGGGTGCTTGTATTGTATATTTATGATGCGTTAATATACGGTTAATTGGGAAGGAATTTACTATGTTAAATTGTGAGTATAGTTATGGTAATGTTTTGAAAAGAAAAAGGGGACTTTTATCAATAAATGGTTTTGTTAATAATTGTGAATCCGGGAATTAAAGTAGAACTCTCTATTTTATATTAAGGTTGGAAATTAAACGTGAACCAACTAGTAGTGTAGAAACTCTTAGATAGTTATGATTTAACACATGAATGGGTACAGGAACGTTAGGAGTGCACAGTAGAAGAGAGGTGAGTATCTCATGTGAGAGCACGTCCTAACATGTATTTTGCATATACTGTTTTAAATGTTTTTAAAGAACTTGCAGGTTTTTAAAATATCTCCACATTCGGGCTCTGACCCGTTTGCTTTCAAATCTATCTTTTTGTAAAACCATTTTAGGTGCCCAGCCACAAGGTCACCATGCATAGGATCCTCATTCTGATGACGAGCTGTAGTTGCTTGTGGAAGCTACAGAGATTTGCTTTTAGACGCTTATATCATTTGGATTCCTTATTCAGTATTCCTCGGTTATAGGGCATGTTGCCCAAGTTCTATTAGATATTTTTTCCATTTCAGTTTCGGGCTTTGGCATGTATTCATTCAGTTTTCAGTATTTCATTATTTACTTCAGTTATGGGATTATGTTATGAGGAGTTTTACCTCCAGATTTATTTATATCATGTTACGGTCATTCTATTTACTTTACTTTGGTGAATGGTGTTATTATTCTTCTTTACACTTGTTGCATGTTAATCAGTCTTTAAGATAAAATTTGGCAACTTACTTTTTAAATACTAGGTGGTTAGTAATTACAATAAAATGTTTTCGACAGTGATGCTATTAACTGAGCCAACTTGGCGTTTTGATTTAATTTAATAAAGGAGTAGCTACCCGGTATTTAATTAGTCGGGGTGTCACAGGTGGTATCAGAGCATCAGGTTCTAGTGTCCATTAGGATCTGAACGGCTTATTATGTTTCCGCTGAGCTTTCTTTGATATAGAGCCCTATATTTTAGGACTATTGTATTCTTTTGTTTATGCTACGTTCTTCAGCTATTTTAAAGTTTATAAATGCGAACTTATAGACTTTATTCTTATTTCAGAATGCCTCCACGACGTGCACCACGAGTTCCCAGGAATGCGGCGCCAGAACCACAGCCCGTACCGGTCCAGGGCATGATGAACGCCGCTGAGGTTGCAGCTATCGTAGCCCAAGCGGTAAATGCCGCCATTGCAGTAGTTCAGCAGGCACCGCCTCAGGCGCCGGTTGCCGCTCCAGTACAGACTAATGCATTCCCGTCTGCTTGGGAACGTGTACATGACGCTTTTCAGAAAGCGCATCCACCAGAGTTTGCAGGTAGCTCAGATGTGGTAGTCTCGAGCCAATGGAGGAAGGATATACAACGACACTTAAGGATGTATGAGTGCACGGATGTTCAGAAGCAGGTACTAGCTACTTTCAAGCTAGTTGGGTCTGCATTGCAGTGGTGGGAGTCTATTACCACCGTAGAGGAGAGGGATACTCTCACTATTCATGATTTCTGGGTGCGGTTCGACCGCAAGTACTTTCCGTCAGCTGTTCATACGGAAATGAGGAGGAGATTGATGAGTCTGAGGCAGGAGGGCAAAACCGTGGCCGAGTATGAGGTCGAGTTTACTAATCTGTTGAATATCGTCCCTGATGAGATACCAACAGAGAAGAAGAAGATTGAGAAAATTACCGACGGGTTGTCATGGAGGATCCGTCAGCATCTGTTAGGGGACCTTTCGTTGACCACTTATTCTGATGTGGTTAACGCTGCTTTATTACACTGCCAGGATCACCGTTTTCATATGGCCGAGGGCAAGAGATCGGGAGAATCTAGCCATCAGGGCAGGACTGGAGGACATGGTGCCGGTGGGGCACAATCTTTTCAAGGGCAGAGACAGGTAGAGCAGGGTTCTCAGCAGGGGGATCAAAAGAGGTTCCGTTCAGGAGGCTTCAGGAAAGGTCAGGGAGGATTTCGGAATGGCCAGCAGGGTCATAATGGCCATCAGGGCCAACAGGGTCAAAATAATCAGCATCAGCAGTTTCAGCAAGGCCAGCAGGGCCAAGGGAGGAACGGTAACGGCCACCAGGGCCGGGGTCAGCAAGGGCAGAGAGGAGGTAACTTCCCGGGGAAGTGTTTCATTTGTGGCAAGACTAGCCATAAACGCCAGGACTGTCCTGATAGGGGCAGGGCCCCACAGCAGCAGCAGCAGGGAGCTCGCCAGGAGCCACAGAGGCCTATGTTTCCCGCCGCTCTTCCCTCACTGCCACAGATGGCAGCATTGCCACCCATTCCAGCAGTTCCGGCTCAGCAAGGACCGCTACAGTATGGACGTTTCTACAACGTCCACCAGGCAGCAGTCCCACAGGCTCCACCCGCGATTGAGGGTACGTTTTTTATCCATGGCACTATGGGTTGGGTACTGTTTGATCGGGGGCTACACATTGTTTTATAGGTACGCATTTCGCGAAGGCTTTAGGGTTGTTAGCCACAGCGGAGAGCACAGTTACGTGTGTCGACTCACTTTTGGGGAGTGGGTCACTTATATTCTTTATATGTCGGGGAGTGGGGGTAGAGATTGGTGGTTTGGTATTACCTGCGGACATGTTGGTACTAGATATACATGTTCACGATGTTATTATCGGTATGGACTGGCTCGCTGATTATAGAGCCATGATTGATTGCTTCGATGGGAGCATTGTTTTTGCCATTCCGGGGCAAGAGATGTTTGTAGTGGCGATGCCTCGCCCAGAGGGAGGCTCGACCGCTCATTTATATTACATTGAGGAGGATACCTCTAAGGAGGTTGTGATTCCTTTAGATTCGATCCCAGTCGTCAGGGAGTATTCTGATGTGTTTCAGGAGATACCAGGCCTACCCCCCAGTTGAGAGATAGATTTCGTTATAGACTTGTTACCTGATACGAGACCTATAGCACGTGCACCGTACCGTATGGCTCCAGCTGAGATGAGGGAGTTACGGGATCAGATTGAGCAGTTATTGGGTCAGGGGTTTATTCGGAGGAGTACTTCACCGTGGGGTGCCCCTGTGTTGTTCGTGAAGAAGAGGGATGGTTCACTGAGATTGTGTGTGGACTACCGGGAGTTAAACAAGGTCACGATACGGAACAAATATCCGTTGCCTCGAATCGATGACCTATTTGACCAGTTGAGAGGCGCTTCTTACTTCTCAAAGATTGATTTGCGATCTGGTTACCATCAGTTGCGTATCAGGGAGGAGGACGTCCCGAAGACTGCGTTCTTATCGAGATATGGTTCCTACGAGTTTCGGGTTATGTCATTTGGTTTGACCAACGCTCCAGCAGCATTTATGGACTTAATGAATAGGGTGTTCAGGGATTTCCTAGACCAGTTTGTCATTGTCTTCATCGATGCTATTTTGGTTTACTCCCAGACAGAGGAGGAGCATGCCGAGCACTTGAGACTAGTTTTGCAGACACTGCGCCAGAATGAGTTGTATGCAAAATATGAGAAGTGCGGGTTTTGGCTGAAGGAGGTTCAGTTTTGGGGGCATATTATTTCCGACCGGGGAATATCGATTGATCTGGGGAAGGTATCCGCGGTGAGGGAGTGGGGACAGCCCACGACACCGACAGAGATCCGTAGTTTCTTGGGCCTAGCAGGATACTACAGGAGGTTTATTCGGGGTTTCTCCACGATAGCGGGTCCCATGACACATCTTACCCAAAAATGTGTGCCGTTCATTTGGAGTGATGCCTGTCAGTTGGCATTTGATGAGTTGAAAGACAAGCTAACCTCAGCACTTGTATTAGCATTGCCGAGACCGGGAGTTGAGTATCTTGTTTACACCGATGCGTCCTTACAAGGACTTGGAGGTGTACTGCAGCAGGAGAGTCAGGCCATAGCTTATGCTTCCCGTAAGCTTAAGCCTCACGAGAAGAATTACCCTACCCATGACTTGGAGTTAGCGGCAGTGGTATTTGCCCTTCGTATTTGGAGACATTATCTGTTGGGGGAGAAGTTTCGATTATTCACGGATCACAAGTCCCTACAGTACCTATTCACGCAGAAGGAGTTGAATATGCGGAAACGGAGGTGGCTTGAATTCGTGAAAGATTATCAGTTCGATATCCAGTATCACCCGGGGAAGGCTAACGTGGTGGCAGACGCGTTGAGCCGTAGACCGGTAGAGGAGGTGGCAGATGTGTGGAAGGCCAAGTGGAAGGAGTTGGGACACCAGGATGCAGTGGCCCGATCATTCATGTCTGTGATGACTGTTACACCGCAGATTGTCATGAAGGTGGTGAAGGCACAGGCAAATGACTCGTTCTGTCAGGAGCAGATAGTTCGATTATTGGCAGAGGGAGCCGAATCCTATACCGTTAGCTCGGACGGGGGATTACGCTTCAATGGGAGATTGGTGGTTCCGGAAGGGGAGGAATTGCGGCACGAGGTGATGGCAGAGTCGCACGGCTCACGGTTCGCGGTACATCCCGGAGGGGACAAAATGTACCAAGACATGAGACGTCAGTATTGGTGGAGCGGGATGAAGAGAGATATTGCCAAGTTTGTCTCAAAATGCGCCACTTGTCAGCTCGTAAAAGTGGATCATCAGAGACCGACAGGACTGCTACAGCCATTAGAGATCCCGATGTGGATGTGGGAGAGCATCTCTATGGACTTTATCACGGGTTTGCCTACGTCGCAGAGAGGTCACGACTCCATTTGGGTGATTGTGGACAGGTTGTCAAAAGTCGCTCATTTTCTACCCGTAAGGACAGACTACACTGCGGGACAGTATGCCCAGCTCTTTATTGCAGAGATAGTGAGACTTCACGGTGTGCCCTTAAATATCGTGTTTGACCGAGACAAGATATTCGTTTCACGGTTTTGGGAGAGTTTTCAGCAGGCCATGGCCACGGAATTGAGGTTGAGTACAGCGTACCACCCACAGACCGATGGGCAGACCGAGCGCACAAATCAGATGTTGGAGGATATGCTACGTATGTGCACCATTGACTTTGAGGGAGGATGGGAGCAGTATCTTCCACTGGTGGAGTTTGCCTACAACAACTCCTATCAGTTCACCATTGGCATGGCTCCATTTGAGGCATTGTACGGTAGACCTTGTCGTTCCCCAGCATGTTGGTTGGAGGTGGGGGACAACAAACTACTTGGGCCGAAAGTGATTCAGGATACTTCGGCAAGGATAGAATTGATTCGCAGTCGCATTCGGGTGGCTCAAGACAGACAGAAGAGTTATGCTGATGCGAAGAGATTCTTCAGAGAGTTCCAAGTGGGGGACCAGGTTTTGCTCAGGGTATCTCCTATGAAGGGGATTATGCGTTTCGGGAAGAAAGGGAATTTGGCACCGAGATATGTGGGACCATTTCCTATTATCAAGCGGATCGGACCAGTTGCGTATAGACTTGGGTTACCGGAGCATTTACATCGGATTCACGATGTGTTTCATATTTCCTCGCTTAGGAAATACCTTAGAGATAATTTGGCTCATTCTCTCATTGCTGTGGAGGATATTGGTCTACTGCCGGATAGCTCCTACGAGGAGGGGCCTATTGCTATTCTAGACCGAAGTGAGCGAAAACTGCGGTCAAAGATAGTCCCGTTAGTGCGTGTTCAGTGGCGACATCATAATGTCGAGGAGTCAACATGGGAGCGCGAGGATGACGTGCGCGAACGATATCCAGAGTTATTCTTACCAGGTACTTACTAGTTCCGAATTTCGAGACGAAATTCAGTTATTAGGGGGGAAGTATGTAATACCCCGTATTTTCTATGATATTTATTTTTGGGGATTAATTGAATTAAATGTTTATTAATTGAAAATTAATCCGGATAAAAATATTAACGAGATGTGAGTTAGTATTTTTAGTATAATGTGTATACTTGGCATTATATGATTATTGATAATATTGAAATTGGCACGTAATTGAAATACGTCAATTTGGGAATTTTGCTTGACGCGTGTGACCGCCACGTCATGGTATTTTGTTATTAAATTGAAGAGTGAATTTTAGTTCCATTAACCGTATGGTCATTTTGAGTGCGCCAACGCGTCCGGAAGGGTCGAGATAGTCAGAAAACACTAGCCGGAAGTTTAGTTTGGGTCCCGGGGTAATTGTGGGCCATACCGGCATCAAAAAGGGTATTTTGGTAAATTGCATTTTTGGGAATTAAAAAGTGACGAAAATAGAGATTTCAATCTGACTATTTCCTCAACCCACTTAACCCACTAACCACACTATATGCCATTATGGGCTACGGGAGAAGTTGATATATCATTCCAACTTCCAAAAACCATTACACACCTCCATACTCCATAATCTTCAACCTTGGAAAAAGCTTGAGAGAGAGAGAGAGAGAGAGAGAGAAGGAAACCTTGAGAAGAGCTTGAGAGAGAGAGAGAGGGAAGAGAATTCTGCAGAAAAACAGAGGGAGGACAACCTAACTTCAAGATTCTACACCAAATTCTGAGATAAATTAAGGCAAGTGATTTAAACTCTTTTGATTCAAGATATGTTTCCATGTTTAGGAATTTTCGAAATTGATTTTTTGGAGATAAATTAGACCCATGAATTGAAAGTTAGAGGCCATGATTTATGTAGGAATTGCATGTAGTATCTTCTGGACGAATTTATATGTTATAAACAGAACCTTGATGATCTAAAAGTGGAATTAGAAGAAGTTTGAAGATGTTCTTGAATGGAAGAATTCTGGAAATTATTTTGATGTAGTTTTGATCTAAACTAAGTTTTTAAATGATGAATTATGGGACATATAAGGTTAATACTGTTGTAGGATATTAGTATAATGTTAGAGTATCCTCATCTTGGAATTTCATGCTTAAAAATGGAGTTTTGGGTCGAAACTGTAACTGCAAAACGAAGCAGTCCGTAACCATACCTGTGCAATCGATCGATCGACATTCATCAGTCGATCGATCGACCACCATCGATCGATCGAAGGTAAAGGTCGATCGATCGACCTTTCCAGAATGAATAAAGTTTCCCCTTAATTGAATTTTAATGATGATAACCGTTGGATAATATTATTGGAGACATTGTGATCACTCTAAATTTTAAGGAAGACCAGTAGGCATGATTATGAAATTTGGACTTTAATTGGAATTTAATTTGAGGAATTATTCTAAATTAATGAAATTCGTTATGTGAGATAATCTTTGGGTTAATAGTACAAATTCGAATAAATTGATGAAATAAGGTTTGGGGCAGAAGTAAAGACCTTAGGTTTGAAGATGTATATGTGGGAATCATGGGAACTAATAGTCTATTTGAGATAGGTGCCAAGTTTAAGAAATTACGACGTGAGACATGTCGACTATTTAAATTATATATTATCGAGATACTTGAAATATATGAATTTGGAATAATGGTATAATGATGTAGAGTATACCCTTATTAATATTGAGATACCTAAGATGTGTGAATGCTTAGTATGTAATTTTTGTGTATAACATACCTACCATACTTGCTATCACGGGAGGTTTACGTTCGCTTAGGGCCTTCTTATCCTTGTGTTGCCCGGATTTAGATTGGTTACCTCGATGAACATCGGTCATAGAAGGACTTATTGTGATATTAATAAGTCTGATGATCATGGGAGCGTAGGTATGTGCGTGACCCATGTGATGGTGACTGTGTTCGCCTCCACTATTTGTGATGTTGTTATCTGAACGATTCCCGAGAGATTTGGAATGCGTGATCCTTATGTACGTGATGTACCGGGATGGATAGCAGAGTATGTATGCACCGCAGCTTAGCCTTTGGGTGCTTGTATTGTATATTTATGATGCGTTAATATACGGTTAATTGGGAAGGAATTTACTATGTTAAATTGTGAGTATAGTTATGGTAATGTTTTGAAAAGAAAAAGGGGACTTTTATCAATAAATGGTTTTGTTAATAATTGTGAATCCGGGAATTAAAGTAGAACTCTCTATTTTATATTAAGGTTGGAAATTAAACGTGAACCAAGTAGTAGTGTAGAAACTCTTAGATAGTTATGATTTAACACATGAATGGGTACAGGAACGTTAGGAGTGCACAGTAGAAGAGAGGTGAGTATCTCATGTGAGAGCACGTCCTAACATGTATTTTGCATATACTGTTTTAAATGTTTTTAAAGCACTTGCAGGTTTTTAAAATATCTCCACATTCGGGCTCTGACCCGTTTGCTTTCAAATCTATCTTTTTGTAAAACCATTTTAGGTGCCCAGCCACAAGGTCACCATGCATAGGATCCTCATTCTGATGACGAGATGTAGTTGCTTGTGGAAGCTACAGAGATTTGCTTTTAGACGCTTATATCATTTGGATTCCTTATTCAGTATTCCTCAGTTATAGGGCATGTTGCCCAAGTTCTATTAGATATTTTTTCCATTTCAGTTTCGGGCTTTGGCATGTATTCATTCAGTTTTCAGTATTTCATTATTTATTTCAGTTATGGGATTATGTTATGAGGAGTTTTACCTCCAGATTTATTTATATCATGTTACGGTCATTCTATTTACTTTACTTTGGTGAATGGTGTTATTATTCTTCTTTACACTTGTTGCATGTTAATCAGTCTTTAAGATAAAATTTGGCAACTTACTTTTTAAATACTAGGTGGTTAGTAATTACAATAAAATGTTTTCGACGGTGATGCTATTAACTGAGCCAACTTGGCATTTTAATTTAATTTAATAAAGTATACAAACAGCAACTATGTACCAACTTGAAATCATCATTACGGACTAACCACAAGGAGATAAATTCTAAATTAAGATATTATATGAATATATGAGTCTACTTTTATTTACAATTGGAATTTCTCAATTCCAGTAATCACACAAAGAGATATGCAGATTTGAATACAAGGGGTTTCAATACAAAGCAATTTTAAGGGTTTCTACACTCAACTTAACATAAGCTTGCATCTAACCATACATATATATAATGGGATGAAACTTTCGTAAACTTATGATGATTTATATCATATAAATCAGTAATATAAGATGAATAACAAGAATTACAATTAGGATTACCTTCAGGGCTTTTTACGTAATTTCTACGGATTTTTCTACACTTTTTCTCCTCACTTTTCTTCCTTAACTTCTACTTTCTCTTTCCCTAAGCTTAAAACCCTTTCATGGATGGTATTGGCTGAAGGATAAGGATATTTCAAGGGTATAAGGTCGGCCAAGGCTGCCTCCCAATCCAACCAATCAAATTAAACCATTTGGTTTAATAAAAGACAATTTACCACTTAAGGGAATTGACAGATTCGCCCCTTCTCGTAATTTTGACCTAACTTATTCCTCGAGCATCCGTTTGATGCACCGTTTGTTGTGTTACGACCCTAACTCACATATCTACAACTATGTAGTTTTCACCTCAAGTCAATTGTAATGTTACAAGGGTCAAAACTAGTCTTAAACAGGAACATTTCTATCGAAAATAACCAAATCTTGTGTTCGTAAATAATTTGACATTTCATGATTTATGAAGGTAGAATTATACTAACCATAATAACTTAACATTAGATATAATAATAATACATTATTCATATCACATAAGATAAGCATGATTTAAATATAATTTATCATAATTATATCCGGGTTGTCACAACTTCCCCCCCTTAGAAAATTTCGTCCCCGAAATTTAATACGAATGACACTTACCAAACAAATGGGAATACTATTTCTTCATGCTATCCTCCATTTCCAAAGTTGCTTATTTAATTCCATGGCTCATCCACAAAACTTTAACTAAGGGAATAACCTTATTCCTCAATACTTGCTCCTTACGATCAAGAATTTCCACCGGTTCCTCGATGTACGACAAGTCTTCTTTCAGTTCAATATGTTGGGTTTTCAGTTGATGAGATGGATCTGCCAAATACTTACGAAGCATTGATACATGAAACACATCATGTAACCGAGATAAATCTGTAGGTAATGCTAATCTATAAGCCAGGGGCCCAATTCTTTCCAACACTTCATATGGTCCAATGTATCTTGGACTTAGTTTCCCCTTTTTGCCAAATCTCATAACGCCTTTCCACGGTGAAATACGCAGGAATACAAAATCTCCCTTCTGAAATTCCAATGGATGCTTCCTCTTATCTGCATAAAATTTCTGCCTGCTTTGTGCTATCTTTATCCGTTCCCGAATCATTTTGATCTTTTCAGTTGTCATATCTATCAATTCCGGACCCAAAATTTTTCTTTCACCTACTTCATCCCAACACAAAGGCGTCCTACATCTCCTCCCATATAAAGCTTCATAAGGAGCCATACCAATGGTGGACTGATAACTATTATTATACGAAAATTCCATCAATGGAAGATGATCATCCCAACTACCCTTGAAGTCAAACACACAAGCTCGTAACATGTCTTCTAATATTTGGATCATCCTTTCTGATCGCCCATCAGTTTGTGGATGAAATGCAGTGCTGAACTTCAAACTTGTGCCCATGGCATTCTGTAGACGAGGCCAAAACTTGGAAGTGAATTTTGGATCTCTATCTGATACAATTGACACTGGTTCCCCATGTAAACGGATAATCTCATCAACGTACATACGTGCATACTTATCAACAGTGTAGGTGATCTTAACTGGAAGAAAATGGGCCGACTTCGTCAATCGGTCTACAATCACCCAAATAGAATCATGCCCCCTTGGTGACTGGGGTAATCCTGTAACAAAGTCCATCGTTATATGCTCCCACTTCCATTCCGGAATAGGCAACGACTGCAATAATCCTGCCAGCTTCTGATGCTCCGCTTTAACTTGCTGGCATACTAAACATTTAGCTACGAACTCTGCAATCTCACGTTTCATATTGTTCCACCAGTAATATTCCTTCAAATCTCTGTACATTTTGGTACCTCCCAGATGCATAGAGTAAATAGAACTATGTGCCTCTTCTAATATATCCTTCTTTAAGGGTGGGTCATTAGGTACACAAATTCTATTTTTATAACACAATGATTCATCATTCTTAATCTTAAAGTCACTCTCTTTACCATCCAGTACATCTTGTTTCTTCTTCTCGAGGAATGGATCACTGGTCTGCAAATTTCGTATGCGTTCTGCCAATAGAGGTCTCACTGTGACATGTGCTAATAATCCTCTGCTTTTTGAAAACTTCAATTCAATCCCCATCGATGCCAAGTCAAGAATATTTCCAACACGGGCACACCGTATGCAACCAAGAATTCCGGATGATTTCCGACTCAAAGCATCTGCTACCACATTGGCCTTCCCAGGATGATGATGAATGGTACAGTCATAGTCTTTAATCAGCTCTATCCAACGCCTTTGTCTCAAATTCAGTTCTTTCTGTGTAAACAAGTATTTCAAACTTTGATGATCTGTAAATATCTCACAAGTTTCTCCATACAAGTAATGTCTCCACAACTTTAAAGCAAAAACAATGGCTGCTAGCTCCAGGTCGTGTGTAGGGTAGTTTCGTTCATGCGTCTTTAATTGTCTGGAAGCATATGCTATTACCTTCCCATTCTGCATAAGAACACATCCTAATCCCTGAAATGAAGCGTCTGTATAGACCACCAAAGACTCATTCCCACATGGAATAGTAAGTATAGGGGCTGAAACCAACCGATTCTTTAATTCTTTAAAACTCCTCTCACATTCTTCATCCCATACAAACTTCACTTCTTTACGAGTCAACTTTGTCAGTGGTAATGCTATTGCTGAAAATCCCTTAATGAATCTGCGATAGTAACCTGCCAATCCTAGGAAACTCCTAATTTCTGTCACATTCTTAGGACTTTCCCATTCAAAAATTGCTTCCACTTTCTTTGGATCAACATAAATCCCATTTCCCGAGACCACGTGCCCTAAAAACACAATTTTATTCAACCAAAACTCACACTTGCTGAATTTAGCAAACAATTTCTTCTCTCTTAAAATCTGTAATACAAGTCTCAAATGTTTCTCATGTTCCTCCATGCTATGTGAGTAAATCAACACATCATCTATGAATACAATCACAAATGAATCAATGAAAGGGTGGAATACCCGATTCATCAAATCCATAAAAACCGCTGGAGCATTAGTCAATCCAAATGGCATCACCAAAAACTCATAATGCCCATATCGAGTCCGAAAAGCTGTTTTGGAAATATCACTATCCTTCACTTTCAGTTGGTGGTAACCCAATCTCAAATCAATCTTTGAAAATACTGTGGCCCCTGTAATTGGTCAAACAAGTCATCGATACGAGGTAGAGGGTACTTATTTCTAATGGTCACCTTATTCAACTGCCGATAATCAATACATAATCGCATTGTCCCATCTTTCTTTTTCACAAATAACACCGGTGCTCCCCATGGCGAAACACTAGGCCGAATGAAACCTCTGCTTATCAGATCTTGTAATTGCACTTTTAATTCTTTCAACTCTGCTGGTGCCATTCTATATGGAGTAAGAGAAATTGGACCAGTACCTGGAATTAATTCAATAGAAAACTCTACTTCCCTATCGGGTGGCAATCCTGGCAATTCCTCTGGGAAGACATCAAAAAATTCTCTAACAACTGGTATATCTTCAACTTTAAGTGCTTCCTTACTAACATCAACCACATACGCTAAATACCCCGTACAACCCTTACTCAATAACTTTCTACTCTTTATTGCTGAGATGAGACAATTAAGGACAACATTCCTTTCCCCTGTAAATTGGAACTCCGGTTCACCAGGAAGATGAAATGTAACTTCTTTTCGAAAACAATCAATGGAAGCATGATACGATGATAACCAATCCATACCCAATATAATATCAAAATCCCGAATGGCCAACGGTATCAAATCAACATAGAAATCTCGCTCACCCATTCGTAAGACACAATTTTTATAAACATGCTCAACCAGAATCACACTTTCCATTGGGGTAGAAATATATAAGGCACAATTGAGAAATGAACATGGTCTACCCAAATATGAAACAATATCTAATGCCACAAATGAATGCGTAGATCCAGGATCAATGAGCGCATATAAATCTTTGTTTGCAATAGAAAGTTTACCTGTAACCACTTCAGGTGTAGCATGGGCATCTTGTAGCGTCATCGCAAACACTCTTCCTCCTGCCCTCGATCCAGTTGCTTGTTCTGTACCTCTCCCCCTGGTGGCACTGCCTGGAGAAGATCCTTTATGAGGCCCCACACTACTGACTGAAACTGTTCTCGCCAACATAGGACAATTCTTTCTCAAATGACCTTTTTGGTGACAGTTGAAACATTCTATATTCAGTAACTTTGGGCAATTTCTCTTTATATGACCCGATGACCCACAAAAGAAACAAACATTAGGATCTCCTTGTGCTGAAACTCCTGAACCTCTTCCACCACTAGCCTCACCCCATTGCAAACTACTTCCACCTCTACCCTGTTGGAATTTCTGCCCTCCAAACCTCGAATATTCTGTACCACTACTCTTTTGATAATTTGGATCAAATCTGCTTCTCTTTACACCTCATTCTCGATTCCCTCTAGCTTCATTCACGTCCCTTTCTACCAACATGGCTTTGTTCACCAAGGCTGAATAATTAACAGTCTCTAAAGCCGACAACCGTGATTTAATGACTAACTCAAGCCCATCGAGAAATCGACTGCACATATCTTCCTCATTCCGTATAAACCTCGAAGCAAACCGAGATAAAGCTGTAAGTTTAGCTTCGTATTCTCTAACTGTCATACTCCCTTGATTCAACAAGAAATATTCCTTCTCCTTTTGTTTTTGATACATTGGGGGGAAATACTTATCATACAAAGCTTTGACAAAAGCATTCCATGAGATCACATTCTCACCTTCTGGAGTAATCAACAAATGTTTTGTGGCATCCCACCAATATTTAGCTTCTCCTTTCAGCATATACGTCGCCAAGGTCACTCGTTGATTTTCAGGCATCTTCATCACCCCAAAGATAAGTTCAATCTCTTTAACCCAGACTTCTGCCTCTGCGGGATCAACTGCTCCTTCGAACGATGGTGGGTTCATCTTAATAAATTTCTCATGTGAAGTACTTCTTTCTTCCCGGTGTATCACCTCCTCAGCCCTAGCCAAGGCTTGTGCCTCTAGTTGCCTGGTTTGTTGTTCTTCCACATTTGCCATAAATCTAGCTTGTTGCTCTGCCATTAGAGTCATAGCACGCGCCATTTTTTGCATATCTGTCAGTTGTTCCTGCTCGGGTTCTACATTTCCATGAACAGGTTGCTCAACCTCCGCTTCTGCTGGAATATTTGAAGCCTCGTCTTCTAATCTCGCATATACATTCCCTTGTTCCATTCTTTTATATCTGAAATGGATCAAAGATATAACAACATGCATATATACATATCTTTCCTAACATGATCGTTAGTATCAAATAAAATATATTTCTGACATTCACTGCCAAATCTAGACTCTTCTCACTCCAGAACCTCTAAAACCTAGGCTCTGATACCAAAAGCTGACACACCCCAACCCAATTACTTATAATTAAGTCTGAAAGTCAAAGTGAGTCAAACCATAATTAATCTAACCAAACCATAAACACGAGTTTTGATTTCAGAGTCATCATTGTAAATCCATATAACTGAAAACCTTTTTACAACATCAAAGTAGTCATGCCCATAAAAACTTTCATGAAGGATAAGTTAACTTAATTCCATCATTTACATTTACACAAAATTACTGTTTCTCCTATTCCTGGCTAACCCAACCTGACCTCCTAGATTTGGCAGTGACATCGCGTTACCTGAAAAAATGTGAACATAGGAACCGTGAGCAAAATAGCCCAGTGAATGTATCACTACTATACTATTGCATGAATTTAAATGCAATAAATCATGTCCATATAAATATTTATTAACTTATCCGGCTCATTCATAATGAATGACCAACTTTTTCAAATCATGATTCACATATCCTGTCTAAATAGACAATTCTCCCCCATTCCTGGTCGAGGAGTAACCCCTTGTCATTAATAGACAAATCTCCCCCATTCCTGGTCGAGGAGTAACCCCTCATTTTGGTAAACCGAAATGAACATTTTTATATTCATAACATTATGATCACATTTGTAACAGTATACAAATACATCATTCCAGTGAGTACACTCACCTTGGGTTGTCAACTACGTATTCAGGTTTCCTTCTGGTGGAGCTGAACTGGGTTTATTAGACCTTACACCTGTCAATCCAACTAGATCAGTACTGAACCTCAATAATAAATATTATCCTAACATAATTATGTAACTTTCCATGACTATACATCAACAATATAATTCCAATTAAGTCACATTCCATAAAACATAGGTAAAGGCAAAACAATGATATACATGTTGATAAAGTTACGGATATTCAACCGTAGGAAATACCTTATGAGGAATTTATAATCAAAGTCAAGTAAACATGAAATTATACTCCTCAATGTATATTCACATGAAACATGTACTCAAAGTACTCTTTGTAAGGACGAAATACAAACATTCATTCAAGGGGTACCCAGTATGGCCTGAAATTATTGTCTTACATACTTAACCATCCTATATTCCTAAATTGTACAAATACAGGGGTCCAACCTCATCAATATGAAAACATATATGAATATACTATCCAGTACAACTGACGGTGTAATTTTTCAAGCTTCCTAGGGCTAGTTATGACCATTTCTCTACAACACAAGAAATCTGCCCTACAAGCTCCTCTATTGATCCTTCGAATTCCCAGAATTTTCATAATTTTTATACAGTATAACTTTCCATGATTTTCAACACACTTTCATTAGACATACTGAATAGTACATAATTAAAGTTTCATATATTTGGACTTCATTTGCTATCTCAAAATCTTGACCAAACTCAGGGCATGCCGAAATCAAGTATACAAACAGCAACTATGTACCAACTTGAAATCATCATTACGGACTAACCACAAGGAGATAAATTCTAAATTTAAGATATTATATGCATATATGAGTCTACTTTAATTTCCAATTGGAATTTCTCAATTCCAGTAATCACACAAAGAGATATGCATATTTGAATACAAGGGGTTTCAATACAAAGCAATTTTAAGGGTTTCTACACTCAACTTAACATAAGCTTGCATCTAACCATACATATATATAAAGGTCTGAAACTTTCGTAAACTTATGATGATTTATATCATATAAATCAGTAATATAAGATGAATAACAAGAATTACAATTAGGATTACCTTCAGGGCTTTTTACGTAATTTCTACGGATTTTTCTACACTTTTTCTCCTCACATTTCTTCCTTAACTTCTACTTTCTCTTTCCCTAGGCTTAAAACCCTTTCATGGCTGGTTTTGGCTGAAGGATAAGGATATTTAAAGGGTATAAGGTCGGCCAAGGCTGCCTCCCAATCCAACCAATCAAATTAAACCATTTGGTTTAATAAAAGACAATTTACCACTTAAGGGAATTGACAGATTCGCCCCTTCTCGTAATTTCGACCTAACTTCTTCCTAGAGCATCCGTTTGATGCACCGTTTGTTGTGTTACGACCCTAACTCACATATCTACAACTATGTAGTTTTCA
Organism: Sambucus nigra; assembly: GCA_949130495.1. Lineage (NCBI taxonomy): Eukaryota > Viridiplantae > Streptophyta > Magnoliopsida > Dipsacales > Adoxaceae > Sambucus > Sambucus nigra. The sequence goes on along the minus strand of OX422217.1, from coordinate 54,796,932 downwards.
CCTCAAGTCAATTGTAATGTTACAAGGGTCAAAACTAGTCTTAAACAGGAACATTTCTATCGAAAATAACCAAATCTTGTGTTCGTAAATAATTCGACATTTCATGATTTATGAAGGTAGAATTATACTAACCATAATAACTTAACATTAGATATACTAATAATACATTATTCATATCACATAAGATAAGCATGATTTAAATATAATTTATCATAATTATATCCGGGTTGTCTCACTTATTCCTAGGGAGTATAGTTTGAAATACATAATCACTCTTCCTAATAGGATGGCAGACATATTTAGCCTTAGGTGGACTTTCACACTTAGAGTTACTTGATTTACTAATATCCAACTTTTGTTGTTTTTCATCAAACTCATCTTTTAGTGAATGCAAATCTGGACATGTTTACATAGGTCTTTTGCCACCTGACACAAACTTGATTTTTTCGAAGTTATTAGTTTGTGTCTTTAAATTTGGGCAAAATCCTATTCCAGTTCGATCATCAAAATTGTTTTTTGAATCAGCAACAAAATCAGCAAAACAATTGGAATTATTTTCAAACTTAGCAATTTTTTTGAAAACAGTTGTTGTCTTTTCTTTAGCTTGTTCCAATTCTAATAATGTCCCTTTATATTTTTTTTCCCCTGAATTTCATTTGTTTCAATCAAATTTTTTAATTTTTTATCAAAAATGTTGACTTCATTTTTATCAGTCAGACATTGGGTAGTGTACTCTTCAGCGTTAATTTTAACCATTAGACTTAGGTCTTCTAGTTTCTTAGTGAGATATTTCACTATCTTCTCTAGTCTAGAGCTTTTCTTGAGAGTTTTGGCATAAAGTGTGTGAAAATCAGGGAGGTCTCCAGTGTCCGAGTCACTAAGTGTAGTGTGTGAAGTGACCCCTAAGGATTCAATTCTTGAACTCACACACACATTGACATCATCATTATCTCTTTCCCTTTGACTCACACACCCCGCTGTATAATTGGTAATGTTCTCAGACATTAAAGCATCTAAACCAGTAGAAGCATGATTTATAACAACATAAGTAGAGCTACTAGCATCATTCTCATACTTAGGCACAGGCATATCATCATTATAGATAATCTTGGCGAAGAAAGACATGCACAGATCAAAAACTTCAAATGACTTAGGTTTGTCATTATCACTGTCACTTAAATCATCCCAATTCTTGGAAATGTTGGCCCTAGTATGTTTATTGGTCGTGTTCAAGTTAACTCTATAGTCTTGTGCTATGTGACCCAATTTTACACATCTAGAACATTCGATATTCTTAAAGTCTTTGTTAGGTCTCGTATGAATGTCCTTGTGATGTTTGTCTTGACCTTTCTCATGAGGTTTGTGATTAGACTGAGTTCGATAATTTGGCTTGCCTTGTCTAGTTTCCATTTTATTTCTAAATTTGACAATTTTCTTAAACTATTTTGACATCAAAGCAATCTGATTATCCAAACTATCGATATCACGTTCCTCATCAGAATCATTATTGGGAGTGCTAAGCTCAAGTCTTATCAGTTTAGAGGAAAAACTCAAATTGGAGCTAGTTTGTTTCCTATGGGACTGGGTTAATTATTTCTTGAATTCTAGTTCCATTTCCACAGTTCTCAGTTTACTACTGAGTAATTCAGGACTGAGATTTTGATCACTCATTTCCTCAATAGCATATCTTTTGTTATCAAATTTCTGTGGTAGTGACCTTAGAATTTTCGAGACAATTTCATTTATGTCATAAGTTATCCCATTACAGTGTAATTTGGTCATAATGTTAGTTAATTTCATATAAAAGTCATCAAAAGATTCAGAGTCTGACATGATTAAAGAGTTATACTAGTGGATAAGCATCTGCGTTTTAGCAGCCTTAACTCTAGTGTCACCTTCACGAGCAGTAACCAGAGTGATAAGCACCCAAAACTGTACAATTTATACCCCAAATAGATGTATTTTAGTTGCTATTTCTCGGTAATATGGGTCTTATGTGCTTAATTGTTCAATATGCAGGCTTAATGCACGTTGCGGTGTTCAAACGTGTATTTCAAGGCAATTGTGCATTTTATTGAGCTAAATACCTCTCTCGTACCCTAACCCGAGCCCAAACCTAGCCCAAACTTACCCCAAAACCGTGTGTGTTTTATTTGTGTCATTTTATTATTTTCTAGATTTTTAGTTTGAGTCTTTTCTATTTTTAGGATTTATTTTAGAATTTTTAGATTTTATTTTCTATTTTTCTATTTTATTTTTATTAATATAATTTTACTTTATTTTGATTATGATTAGCTTTTAGTTTGATCTTATTTTATTAGGATTAGTTCTAGGATTTTATATTTAGTTTTATTAGATTTACTTTTTTTTTAGGATTTGTGTTTTAAGTTTAATAGGTTTTTAATTTTATATCTTTTTATTTTTTTAAGTTAAGAATTTATTTATTTAGTTCTTTTTGTTTTTGTAGATTTTATTTTGTTAGTTGAGTTTTTTTTATTTTATTATTTATGGGTGTCCAAATAAAATACACACGTAACCCCACCTAATCTATCATACACCCCACCACATACCAACACTCCCTACTTCTTCTCTTCCCCATCACCCACCACTTTCTCTCTCTTCCATTAACCCACATCTTCTTTGCTCTCTCTCACCACCTTCAACCTCACCCTCTCTCTCTCCTAACACCATTTCCATTAAACCATAAAACTAAAACCCATTTCTCTCTCTCTGCAAACTCCAGCCCCCTTAAACCCACCTCAGGCCTTACCCCCATCTAGATACCCTCCACGCCGAGACCTCAGTCCGTCACAGCTCTCTCTCTCTCCTAAAATCGTCACGAAAACCTCCGGCCACTACTCCCCGCCTGCGATCGGTCACCCCCATATCCTCCGGCGTTGACCAGCACCCCCGGCGACCTGAGCTCGCCCTCCCGTCGCCTGAACGCAACCTCCGACCAGCCTCAATCCCCGATCGCAGCCACCATCGCCGACTGCAACCCAGGCGCCGACCAACTCCGCCGGAACACCATCACGCCCTCAACTTCCTACGGTCCGACGACACTGCCAAACCCGTGGCAGCCTGTAGACCCACCTTTGGATTGCTCTGGAGCCAACCTACACTTGTTGTCTGGATCCCCAATTACCCAAAGACCCATGCCCATGTTCCACATCCATACCCATCCAAGCATCCAACCCAAACCCATTTCAGCCCTCACACGATTTCTTCACCTGCCAAAACACAAAGCAAACCCCATATGCCAAATAACCCACTTATCCTATATTTACCCAAATACCCCCCAACTAACTTCTTCTAACCAAACACCCAAAATACCCCTCAAACTAAATCTGAATTTATTCTTACCTCACCACCCACATGTGCTCTCACCTTATACACACGCACCTCTAGCCAATTCCCACTTATACCCCTTTGCTCCATTGCATATAAAAAGAGAGATGAAGACTCAAAATGGATCATCATCAAATAGATAGGAATTTTAGAGAGAGAATTGTAGAGAAAATTTTCCCTTGTAAATAGTTTTTCATTTTTTATTTTTAGATATTTGTGAGATTAAATATTGTTAGAGAATTAATTGAGTGGATAGTTAATTTCATATCATTTGGAAGATCAATTAAGAGGTGTATGCTTCAATTTCAAGGATTGGAGTTCAACATAATCAAAGAGATTTGGTTTGATTGTTCTCTTCCCTTCTTTTATTATTTTATGCCTTTGAATATTAATTTGTCATATTTTATACCGTGTTAGGCTAAAACCCCTTTCAAGAGGTGGGGTGAAGCCCTTATTTGATATTATTTTAGTTTAATTAGTTTGCTTACTTGAAATTTCCCTTTGAATGTTAAATTTGATCCCTCACCCTTAGATTTACGCCTCGAGAGAGGGTAAATGATTTTCGAGAGAAAATCGAAATTCTAGTGATAATACCCATTTTAGATTCGAACTAGAGATAGGGGTTTCTTAAGTGGGGTATTATCATTTGAATTTCAACTCTAAATTTAATTTCTAAGATTGACATAAATTCTAATTGATCGATCCTAGCGGGTGATTAATTAAAAGGAGTGTAGATCTAATTTTCTAGAGTTGTGGGGTGTTAATTTTAACTTTCTAAAAGATTACTATTCTAATTACACTTGCAACGAGAGTTGGTTTGTAATTTTAATATTAATTTGGGAGAATTCAAATAATTAAATTAATTAATTAGAATAATTAAAATTTGTGGTGTAATCCCACTCCTTGATTGTTCTCACAATTATTTACCTCACTTTATCTTTTATTTTAGTGTTAGACTTTATTTTTCATTTTAGTAACTTTCTAGTTAGTTATTTTCATTTAGTTTAGTTTAGTTTAGACCTCACCTCACCCTTTTGTTTTAATATTGAAAAAGCTAAAAAAAAAATTAGAAAAGTGAAAAAGCACAAAAAGAAAATAAAAGGTGAATTACAATTGAATTTGTTCCATGTGCTTTACTCCCTAGAAAGTGGATTGATACCCTTACTTACCTCTACACTTTAGATTGTTATTATTTGTAGGTACATAAGGTTTTGATTAGAAGGACTTTTCAAGCAACGACAAAAATACAAGCAAAAGTTTTTTCTATCACAGAGTATCACAAGCTTCCTTAGAAGTTGTACAAGATGAGATCCTTTTGAACTCATGTTCATTTATAGACATAAAGATATAATTCTTGCCTTTGTTATTATTTCGAGAAGCATGCTTCTCTTCTTGAGTGAATTCACTTAATAATTTCTTAATCCTCTCATTACTTCCTTCAGTGGCTGGTTTTGTAGGATAAGTATATCCATTTTCAACAATATCTGAGACATCATCTCCCAAGGTTCCTTGTATGAAAGCAACCATTCTTACTTTCCAGTAAGAAAAGTTATTTCCCTCAAAGAGAGGAGGTCTGGTCAAGTTACCAAATCTTCCATTTTTCTCGTCCATTGTTTGATTTTAAAAAAACAATTTCATAAACACAAGATCTTATGAAAAGAAATTTCCAAGCTCCAATACCAATTGAAAAAGCTGCTACTTAGGCCATTTAATACAAGAATAAACTATTGAAGTAACTCCGAACTATTTTTTGAAGAAACTCTTTTCTTTAAATCAAAACAGATTAACATAAGATGTGTTTAATGAAAATGTACGAGATATGATCAAGATTATGTAACTAGTTTTGAAAAAATATAACTAAAACAGTTTATATCAGCACACCCACAAGAATGAGATGAGGATATGTAGAAAGATTAAGTACACACTGTTTTTAATGTGGTAAAACCTAACCCAACTGAGGAAACATCCACGATGACTTCTAAGTCACAAAACAAAAAATCCACTAAAACAAACTATAGAAGTTACAAGCTATTTAACACACATACAAACTAAACAGACCTATACAAGTTTAGAATATGTACCCACTAGTTGATTCTAACTTTTTTGCAGTTTTGAAGTTGATCTGGCTTTCCCAGCTTGCTAACTTCTCCACTTTGTTCCACCCTTTACATCGACTCTTATTGTTTCAAGATCTTATGGCCAACACTTCTGTGTTGTAGTGTGACTAGTGTTTGTGATGGTGATCTAACACATGCATGCACACATGCACACTTATTTTATACAAACAATCCTACCAAATTACAGAACAGATCTATATGCTGTGATTTTCATTTTCTCTCTTCTTAGGAAACAAAATACTTTCTTTGATCTTTCAAATAAACCCAGAATCCAAGGTTACCTTGCTCGAAAGACGGTTCAAGGTCTTAATCAATTTTAGAGGGTTTTGAAAATATTTTTGAAATTGAAAACCACCGATTGCGATTCCAACTAGATCAGAAGTCTTGTTTCATAAGAACTAAAAATAGAAATTGATTTTGTTGATTATAGAGTTGTGAAAAAAATTTACGAAAAATAATCAAGAAAGTGATTTCTCAAGATGAGAAACTAAATATGCAGATCTAAGTGTAATATGACATGCAATAATCAGATTTACTATTTCTATGAAAGAGAAACAAAGATCTAACATGAAATGCCTAAGTTGGAAACAAGATCTGAAACACAAAGGATATAAACCACGAACAGACTTTCAAACCAAGTCAAAAACAACTCTCAAACACTCAGGTTTGGTTTTGGTTTAAACTGATTTTTGAAATATGAGTTTAGGGTTTGAAACATGGTTAGGACGATTTAGGGTTTCTTTCTATCTCTTTCTTCTCTATCTCTCTCTCTCTCTCTCTCTCTCTCTCTCTCTCTCTCTCTCTCTCTCTCTCTCTCTCTTCTCTTCTCTCTCAGTTTACGAACTGTCCAAAAGTCTCCAAATGCGGAGACTAAGCGTCCTTATATAATAGGCTAGGAAGGAACAAGAAGGTTAGTGGAAATCTAAAGGCTGAGATTTAGTCTTGGCATTTTGACTTTGATCCAACGATTTAGCATCAACGATGAATAAAACAAGTGCTGATTGGTTTAGAGAGCTTCACATGGATTGAGTTTGGGTGCATGCAGAGTGTTGATAACAATGATCCAAGGGTTGAGATTACGTACAAGATCTGAGTGTATAAACAAGCACAAATCTAGCCGGTATAACATGGACAGGTGTAGGGCTGAGATGAGCTCTCGCACACGCATTTTAAACTTAATTACACACCTACCCTCAAGTCTCCAGCACTTTAGGATTCTGCTTAACTCAACTTTCTGGTATGAAACCATACAACTATTAATTACTAAATGACCCCAAATGTTTTAAAATCTAATTTTTATTATGAAAAAATTATTTAAAAAATCCCAAAAATAATTAAAATCCAATTTAAAGGGATTTAACTCACACACAATCAAATGATTCAATATGTGATATGTATGCAGTCCTAGTGTGTGTGGGGTTGATATTATATCTTTAAACAACAACCAAGAGGAATTAAGTAGAAGATTCTGAGGTTCTTTGGTATCTAGGGAAGGGACTCAATTTTGTCACTATTTCCAAACTAGGTGAGAACTTATACAATTTAGACTCAAGTAAGTCAAGAGTATAAGGTGCTTCATAGGAGTTGTGAAAAATAAAGAGAATTTAACCCTTTTTATAGGAAGCAAAGGGGCATGCCGTGATACGACGCAAATATTGCGTATTTCACCTGTTAACCTACGCGTTATTAGCCCCCTCGGGTATCTTAATCCCTATATTTATGCTCGTTAACCAGACAACCCTCGGATTTCTATGTTAACATGTTTTGCAGGGGTTAATTGAGCTTTTGTAGGTGTTTGGATGCTTAGTGTGAAGTTCGGTTGCATTCCGGCGAAGTTCCGTACACTATCGCACGTTCGGAGGCATTTTAGTCTTTTCACAGCTTGGGTACCCAGCCCGACATCTCACGGAAGTTGTAGCCCTCCTCGCTAGCTTCGCGTGGCCGCGAACGGTGCGCAATTCCGATTCATAACGAAGAAGTTACGGCGATTTCAGCGGAGGAAAAACAAGGAAGCAAAAGAGGAGAAGGAGAAGAGGAAGAAAAGAAACAGGGGCTGCTGCTGCAATCTGCCCTGCTTGATCGATCGATCGACCATAAGGGTCGATCGATCGACCTTTCAGGATTGTCGATATTTTCCCTTGATCGATCGATCGACCAAAGGGGTCGATCGATCGATCCCCTGTTTTTCTGCAGATATTTTCTTTTCTTTTCTTTCTTCTTTTCTTTTATTCTAACTTACTATATAAGCCAAATTTTGGTTTTGTAATAGGGGGAAGCCATATATACGATTTTAGGTTAGATTTAGCTTAGGTTTTTGGGGTTTTGCTTGGTTTCTCTTCAATTCATCTTGGTTTGACATCCATTTGGTTTGTAAGATTGACTATTCATCTTCCCTCTCATTTAATATAGATTGTTTTTCCTTTATTCTTGCTTTCTAGATAACTTTCATGCTTTCATAATTAGTTTTATTGCTTTAATTCTTGCTTTCTTAGTTTAATTAGTTTAATTTAGTTTAACTCATTATGCGTCCCTAGATAAATAGGGTCGGGATTGCATTTCCGCCATTTTAGGGTTCCGAGCTCCGAAAATTAGGTTTTGTGTAAAATCGCATTTAATTGAAACCTCGCGTATTAAAGTCGGATTATTATGCGTTTAACTTTCTTTGTCATGCAACGTTAGTGTTTATAGCGATTATCCGAATTTAATCCGCGTGTGACCATTTTCCGTTAAATGTTTTATCTCGCAACTTTGGGTTAAATTCCTTCTTGCGTGATGTTTATGCTTAATTGAAAATGCTCGATTAAATTGCTTTCAAGCCTTAATTCTAATTAGTAGTTGTTTCGATCCGTTTGGTAGAATGCGATCCCGATTCTCGCTTTACTTTATTTAGCGTTAACTTATTATTTTCTTTATTCACGATCACCACCCTTTCACCTTTTCGTTTATTTATTTTACACCCTTTTATTCCTGAAGTAACTAAAACAATTAAAATCTAAAATTTAATCACTCCCTGTGGATTTACGATACCCGACTTACCGCTGTACTTGCTTGTCAAGTGTAGTAGTATATTAGGTTCTTTTGCACGTCGAGCGGGAGCCGAAATCAACGATAGTGTCCCTGCACGAACACTCGGTTCCCCTCGCGTCATGCCGATCAAAAATCCCCTGACACCCACTGATCGGCATTGTCCCATCACCTTCCTAGGTAGTACAAAAGATCATTCTAGTGTTGATTGGAAAGTATTGCTACCCCCGATCACCAGTACCCCTAAAATTTCGTACAAAAAATTCCAAAATATGCTAGAAAATCCCAAAATTTTCTCATTAAATTCCTAAAATTGCCAAAATAAATATCAAAAGACTTCTTCACCAAGAAATCCATTTCTTAAGATCACAAATCCCAGTCGTATTAATAGCACATATTATCCCCGGCTTAAACCTCTAAAATTAGGGCACCCACATCTCCGAAGCCCACTACAGCTCCCCAGCAGAATCCCAAACCTCATCCTCAGTAGAAATAAAATGCTTACCCAGTTGGGTTACGTAAGATCCTACCTGTTTCCCCAGTAAGAATTATCTCACTACACCAAAATGACCATTTACTAACACAAAATGAGTGTTAGTAATCAATTTTCTAACGGATATATCCGTTAGGAATAATGTGTTGGGAATATCATTTCTAACGGACACAACCTGTTAAAAAAATTATTAATTCTAATGTATTACAACCGTTAGAAATTTGTTATTTCTAACGGAAAATAATTGTTACTAATAATAAAAACCGTTACTTATGTGAGGACTTATTTTCACATTTATGCTTTTCCTTTTATTTACTAACAGATTTAAACCGTTAGAAGTGGGACTTTCTAACAATTCTACTCTGTTAGAAAAAGTCGTATATCCATTCTCTCTCTCTCTCTCTCTCTCTCTCTCTATATATATATATATATATATATATATATATATATATATATATATATATATTCCAGGGAACCAACCAATCCATCTTTCTCACCCTTTCAAAATCAATGCCGTTATTGAATGGGAGCCAAAATAGTAATCAAAGACAATCACCAAAAAGAAATTCATAAAAACTCATGCTTGTTAAAATTTTCAAATAATTAATGAAGTTGGCATATATAAAGAGAGAGAGAGAGAGAGAGAGAGAGAGAACTATACATAATCAATAGCCATCATATCATTGTCCATAAATGCATAAATGTGCATAATCCATAAGAATTATAGAGCAACCATCCAAACATACTAGAAAAGGTCCACAAACACAAAAACATAAGCAAAAATAAATGTTATGATCCATCCATAAGTAGAATCAAATGTACTTCAACCAACAATCAAGCCATATGAAATATCCCCCACCCGCGAAGCCAGCCAAGGTATAGATAGCATTTTGAGGAGCTTCCCACAAATGAGCGTCAGGGTCAAACACTTCCTTCATGCAAACTATCTTCTCTCCATTTTGGGGACGCTTGAAATGACACGTTTGTCGTGATGGATCTGTCACAACATGACCTTTTGCCAAATTTTTACCAAACTTATTACACAATAGGACTTTAGGTTCGTTCATGGGAACGTGGGGAGGAGGATGAGTTTGAGATGCACCAAGCGATGCGAAAACATAGTCCACATTTTGGGTTAAAGGAGAAGGGAGATTAGTTGAGATGGATCGATCACTCGTGGGAGTGTTCAACGGTGCCCCACTTTCTTTCATGTTTGATACAATATGACACATAACCTGTAACATAAATGGACAAAAAATAAAAGTTAAGAGCACGAATAACACAATGATGTTGTAACATGGCATGATAAAATTTTAAAACATGAAAATCTACCTTGAGGGTATCCTCGTTCCTCGCTCGCAATCCCAATATGAATAAGTTGTGTCCTAGAGATATGGCTTGAATATGCACGAACACTTCCCCTTTTGTCCTTCCCAAATACTCCAGCAACTACATATGTGTCGATGGCTCCCTCATCATGGCTACTTCCTTCACATTTTCTTCTATTCTCAGCAACCATCAAATCATCCAATAATATGAACAACAAAATGCTAAACTATAAATACATGTAAAAGAGGAAAGACTAAAGGAGAAAAAAAATATAATATCACAGACAAAAAATAAAATACTCACATATTTAGCCTTAGCGCTTGCCGTCACATTCCCATTTTCATCACTGCGTCCCACAATCCACTTATCTATTCGCCTAAATTTTTTAGTAGGCTCTTCCTTTCCCTACAAGTTTGATGTCACGTGTAAGACTAAAAAGTGTTAAGACTGGAAATTATAAACATGAATGCCTACCTTTTTGAATGCTTTCTGGGCATAACTACAACGCCTGAGACAATGGGGAATTTGAAGTTTTTGTCGATTTTCACTATTTTTAATATTTTGTTGTTGCTTTTTGGGATTATCTTCATTTTCTAGAAACTTTTTCCAAATTTCAGGATCTATGCCTTGAGGCACTTCATGACCATTTTTCCTTAAATGGTCTCGCAAACTAGACTTAAAGGTCCTAAACCTTTGGGACCAAGGTTTCTCAAGCAAAGGGCGAGCAACTTCAGCCGAAACATTAAGTTCAAATTGGTCCTGTAGAAAAATGTAAATAAAAAAATAGCAAAAGGTTACGAAACAACAAAATGAGTTTATACATTTGCTTTATGTATGAACATACTATGATTCAAAAAATAAATTGTTGAATCCATGATATATCTACGTATGTTTAGTATTTTAAAAAGGAAAAAACATCATGTATGGAGACATCATCTTTGAAGTGTTGTGGCACCTTTCTCCAATCATCATAGCTAACGGTAATAAGACTTCACACTAAATCCCCTACATGAGAATTCCACTTCTTACAATTATCACCCACAACAGTGCCGTCAATTTCAACTATGATTGGAATTTTATCCTTCTCATCTTTGTCACCCAATGGTTGAGACGAAGTTCGAGCAGAAGATGGTTGTTGCGTTGCATTTGCATCTGAAGACATAATTGATTTTCTGAAATTCAGAACACGACATTAAATGTTAGAACATTAAATGAGCGCCATATATCTACGCAAGGTATTGTGAACAATTTTGTCCATATCCAAATGAAATCGGGTTTATTTGAAACCAGGAATTTTTTTATTAAACATTGGGTCACAAAAAAAATTGAGAAGGAAATTTTAACTGAGAAGAAAATTTTCCTGATTATAAGGATCTTGCATATATATTGAGAAGAATGTACAAATAGAAATTTCAATCGATGCAAACAATTATTTGATAGTAACCGGAAAGCATTCAGCAAATGGAAACTATATATACTAATAATTTGACAACAATTATAGTTTTTAAAATTATTGCTGAAAATATTACAGAATGTGTACAAGTGATATCATTTATACTGAATGACATGGGGAAATCAAATTCAGAACATTAATGTGTAGTTTCCTTTATGTACATGCCTTTATTTTTAACAAGAATGATATATTAGATTCTTTCTTTCAATCACTTTATACATTTATCTGCAAAATGTGGTAAATATGAAATACATGACACGTTAGTCATGTATGTTTGGCAAATGGGCAGCTGAAATACGTGATCCTAGAAAAGGTGTGAGGGTTTGGCTAGGCACATTTAACACTGCTAAAGATGCAACTAGAGCTTATGATAGAGAAGCTAGAAAAATCAGAGGGAAAAAAGCTAAAGTTAATCTCCCTAACGAAGATGATGATCGTACTTCACATGTACTTCTGGGCGCAGTCTGTCATCTCATTAGAAGACCTTCCTACGTCGTTCGAATGAACTTCTAACTAGATTACAGTATCCCTTCTAACGAGTTGGTAGTTCGTTCGAAGCCTTTCTTTCGAACGACCTTGCTCGAACGAGACTTCTAACGAGTTGACAGAATGGCCTTTTTGGCCTGATTTTATTTCAAATATTCCAGGGACTTATTTAAATGGAATTATAACCTTCCCTTATTGACTAGTGGGTATATTTGGGAGATTGGAGTACGTTGAGGAGTAGAACTTAGAACCTTATTGTAAACCGGATGACAATTGTGGATTTGGAAATGAGTATTTAATTACGATGTGAGAAGAGTTGACAACTCTAATGCATTTTAAATGGGAACTTATAAACGTATAACAGTAAATGATGGGATAAGAACGAGAAGTATACCTCTATTAATATACTGAGATATCTAAGAAGTGTGAATGCTTAGTATATGTGTTTTTCTATGTATAACATACCTACCATACTTGCTATCATGGGAGGTCGACATTCGATCAGGGCCAGCTAATCTTTGTGTGCCAACGGGGGGATTTAGCTTGGTACCTCGAGGACATAGGTCTGAGAAGGACTTATTGAGAAGTCAATAAGTCTGCTGATCATGGGAGCGTAGGTATGTGCATGACCCATGTGATGTGAACTATGTTCGCCTCTATAATTTTTTATTGTTGTTATTTGAGAACAGTTCCTGAGAGATTCGGAATACGTGGTCCTTATGTACGTGATGTACCGGGATTGGATAGCAGAGTATGTGTGCATCGCAGCTTAGCCTCGGGGTGCTAATATTGTATATTCATGATGAGAATAATATACGATTAAATTGAAATGTATTGTCATGTATAAATGTGGATGTAAATAAAGGCAATGTTTTTATAAAGATAAAAGTGGAAATCCCCAATTAAGTAGTATTATTAATATGGAAACCGAGAATAAATGTAAAGCTTTCTGTTTCAATAAAGATGTCGGAATTAAAGTGGAAATTGTATAGAAATGTTAGACTTTATGATTGGACTAGTTAGATGTGGAATATCTAGAATAGGTACGGGTACGTTAGGAGTGCACAAATAGTCGAGATGTGAGTATCTCATGTGAGAGCACGTCCTAACATGTATTTTGCATTCATTGTTTTAATATCATTAAAACACTTGCTATATTTTAAACTGTTTTCACTATCGGGCTCTGACCCGTTTGCTTCCAAATATATTTTCTTGTAAAAACCTTTTAGGTGCCCAGCCATAAGGACACCAAGCATAGGAGTTCCATTCAGGTGACGAATTGTAGCTGCTGTGGAAGTTACAGAACCTTGACAGTAGACGCCTCCACGTTCGGTCTTGACTCTTTATTACCGGATCTTCTCATCTGTTGGGCTTGTCGCCCCATTTCTTTTAGAGACACTTTATCTATTCAGTTATTTTAGAATTTGGGTTGTAATTAATTTTGTGATATAGACTTAGTATTTGTTTATTACTGTATACGGATTGTTGTGAGGAGTATTCCTACAGACTCATTACTATTCTATGATTATTCTATCGTCATTTTGATGTGGTGGTTATGTTAGCATTTCATAATTTACTTATTGCATGTTAATTTGATTTATTTAAAATTGACAACTCACTTTTTAAATATTAGGTGGCTAGTAATTGTTAAAACATTTTTCGACAGTGATGCTATGAACTGAACCAACTTGGCATTTTGTATTAATTTAATAAAGGAGTAGCTACCCGGTATTTAATTAGTCGGGGTGTCACAAGAACCCTGTTTATCAGACTTACAATGGGTTTACTGAAAATGTGAACCAATTTGAGTCATGTATGTGTGATGGGTTGTGTGACACAATTGATGAGTTATTAGCCCAAGTGAAAGAAGAGGAGGAAAAACAAGAGGTTAAATTAGTTAAAGAAGCAGAGGAGGATAAGATTAAAGTGAATAGGCTGTCTGAGGAGCTAATGGCTTATGAGTCGTATATGAAATTTTATGAAATTCCGTATTATGATGGACAGTCGGCACCGACGCCCGCTCCGGCCCAGGAGAGTGTCTCGATGGAACTTTGGAGTTTTGATGATGTTACTCCGGTGGCAGGCTTAAGTTCTGTGAAACAACTCTAATATATGTCTCTGTGTTTGTGTTGTTGTAACTTGATGGTAGAGTACTTGTTGTAACCGTGGAAACTCCCTCTCATCCAATGACCTTAAGCCAATCCATCCTCCCAATAATATCAAATCCAATTTCACCCAAAAAAGAAGTCAACTAGATTTTAGCGATGAGCGTGAAGAAATGAAGCCCAAGAGGCCGAGAAAGAGTCTATACAGGGGAATAAGGCAACGTCCGTGGGGCAAATGGGAAGTTGAAATACGTGATCCTAGAAAAGGTGTGAGGGTTTGCCTAGGCACATTTAACACTACTGAAGATGCAGCTAGAGCTTATAATAGAGAAGCTAGGAAAATCAGAGGGAAAAAAGCTAAAGTTAATTTCCCTAATGAAGATGATGATTATACTTCACATGTACCAAAGAAGCCTGTTTATCAGACTTAGGATCAAGTAAAGCAAAAACCGACAGCTTATGAAAATATTAAGCAAAATATTATCTATCAAAATATTAAGCAAAGATTACTTCCATTATCTATCAAAATATTAAGCAAAGATTACTAGATGAACCTTATAATCAGAAAGATAGTCTTTTTCATGGGCTGGATGAACATCATTGTACTCCCGTTTCCCCCTTTATTACAGTAACTGATTAATAATGCATGCCTTCTTAGCAATTATATATATATATATATATATATATATATATATATATATATATATATATATATTGGCTTTACTGGTGGACAATTGGTCCACTACACTGTTTATGATACTGAAAGAAGAGCCCTTTTTAAACAAATTTCCAAGATACTCTGTTTATGATACTGACCTTACCTTGAGATAATAATCAAGGAAGGACTCGAAGTTATTTTTGCAATCAAACTGGAATTCAAAGAAAAACAACCTGACCTTAGCTTGTGGATAACAGTTCCTTAGGTTAGCAAAATGCGATTTATGTGGCACCCCTCTTTTAACCTTGTGACAGCTGATAAGGACTGATATGCTCGCTCACTTTCAGCAAGATTAACGAAATTCTACATTAAAATGGAAAAAGTAAGGTATTTTGTCTTACTATGCATCATGGAAAAACTGCAAGAACGCTTTTGTTAGATAAAGGAAGAGCCGAGATACACGTACCTAAGAGATTCTGAAAATAAAAATAATAAAATAGTATGATAAACTATAGAACACTAGTCTGATGATTTGAAAGTTGATATATAAACCATGCTAAATCTCTACACAACTGATAATGGCATTTGAGTCAGGGTTATGAAACAACATTGGTGATGAATAATATGTGCATTCAAATTCTCATCTTCAAAAGGGAAATCAGTGAGGGATTAATCAAAATCTGCAGAAAAAAGATTAGGAATAACATCTAATAACTCTGAGTTATGAGAAGTGAGTTCATAGGACAGGAGGTTTAAGAAATATGAAATGAACTCTTGATCAATATCATGCCGGGAACATTTTTCAGCCTATCCAACTTAATAGCAAAGAGGTTCATAGGAGCAGTTAGCAAAGGGGAATTCCAAGAGCCAAATGACACATATTTTATATCTTTATTAGTACAACACATTTTTTGGAATTCGAAAGGCCTGGGAAAATAATCCAATTCAGTTTTAATTGAGATAAGGACTGTACCATGGTCTGAACAGTTTCTATTTAAATGATCCACTTAGTAGCTTGAAAAACCTCCTGCCATTTGTGATTAGCTAAAGCTCTATCCAGCCTTGCTAAGATTATGCTTTCCTCATCTCTATTATTACACCATGTGTACTTAAGACCTACTGAAACCAAGATCATTCACACCACATGAGGAAATAATATCATTAAAATATTGGGAAGAATGAAAATCAATCAGGTTGCCCCCAATTTTCTCCCTTTTATCAAGGAGTTGGATCAACCTGATTGTAAAATGTGTGCCACTTAGCTAAACTGTAGTCGGATCGGGAACTCACACTGTTCCAACTGGTGAACCTGCTAAAAAAAGGGGCAGGTCGCATCGTGTACTTTAGTCCGACCAAAATGGTCAAGGTACTGAAAGTAGTCCACCACATGGTCTCCGCTGCATCTGTGTACGAGCAGAAGGGGCTCGCATTTTTGAAGATACTGAACGAAGTTATCCCAATCTTGTTACTTTATAGACTCGTACCGGCTGCACTATGTCGGAAGCCGCCGTTGTGGTGCCCCGTGATGGTAGTTGTTGAAGATACTTTGGAATGTGGAGTTTTTGGTGTTGCTTGAGTTGCGAAGGTTTTTTTGTGTGGCCGCTGCAGCTGCCGCGGATGCTGCTGACATGGTTAGTAAGGATCAGCTTGGGTTTATTGATTTATTGAAACTGTTTTGGATTATAGAGGATTTGTACTAATTGAATTTGTAGTTATATGAATTTAATCTCCCTAATAATAAGTGCTTGTGCCACTTATTATTACACACAAAACCTGATTGTTTTCTCTCCATTAATGGATCAACCCTATTGTTTTGTAAAATATTTGCATTAATAGCAGAATCGTGGGTACACTGTTCCCTCTTGAATCATAACAACATTGCATTGATTCCGTTGACACCTCGAAAACACTAACACTACAAAATTCATTACACACACAAAAAAAAAATAGCCTTCAACAATAAATTCAAAAATAATGTAGCTCACAAAACTTAAGATCAAAGGATTTTTTAATAACCTGGCTCTGGGAACTTTACAGGGAATTTCAACTACGAACTCAACGGGGAGATCAAGAAAGCCTTGGAAACGATCAAATGTGACGTGGGTTAAGTGTTGAACGTTTGTAGGCCATCCGATCTCCATCTGATGAACGGCGGAGGTTACGTCGTCCCTTTGGTCAACTCTACAAGCCACCATGTGTACTTAGACCTACTGAAACCAAGATCATTCACACCACATGAGGATATAATATAATTAAAATATTGGGAAGAATGAAAATCAATCTGGTTTCCCCCAATTTTCTCCCTTTTATTTTCCACTACATTGAAGTCTCCTATAATTAAATGAGGAAAGTTCCACACTTGGGAAGTTATCAAGTCCAGATTCCCCAAAAGTCTAGCCTTTCAGATCTAGTGCACTTAGCATACACAAGAGAAATAAATATGGAAGAGAAAAATGATTGATCTTCAATTCTTAAAGTAAGGACTTGGACTTCATTGAATATAAGTTCTAACTTTAAAAAAACTTCCAGAAAACCATATTTTAGAGGAAATCTTGCTTATGATCAAGCAAAGCAAAAACCGACAGCTTATGAAAATATTAAGCAAAATATTATCTATCAAAATATTAAGCAAAGATTACTTCCATTATCTATCAAAATATTAAGCAAAGATTACAAGTTGAACCTTATAATCAGAAAAATAGTCTTTTTCATGGGCTGGATGAACCTTCTAATTGGGCATATCAGTGGCTCTAGGTTAGAGGTTATATTTATCCACCACTTCAACTTCTGCACAGGAGACTTCATAATTCTTCATAATTCATATCAGTGGCTCTAGGCTAGGTCTTGCCATTGAAATGGTGGAGGCATTTAACTTGAGGTGCTTACCTATTAACTGAACAATAGAGTACAATGATGTTTTGGCAAAGAAGTGTATGGGGAGGTTTGGAAAATTGATCTTGACAGTATTTGAATCAACGTTTTGATAACATCTGTTAGAACATCATCCCCCTAAACTCTACGTTCAAACTCATCCCAATCGAACCATAACAGCATTTACACTTGGACTATAATATTGCTCCATTAATACTCACACCAGTCGAACCACATACGAAAATAAACAAACTCAAAGAAAGAGAAACAGAGAAAAGAATCCGGGCATATCATGATTTATAAAAAGCAATGTCTATAAATATATGAAGTAATTCAATGTCATTACAACCATAAAAAGAAAATAAAAGAGGCATTAATCGTTCCAAAGGTATTCACATATTTCCAAATGAGTTTGGTGATTCAATAGCTAGACAGAACCATGAAGTTTAAACAGCTTTTCCAAATGAGGTTGGTCTTCAATAGTAGATTGGAAGTCCATTGGTATATCTAACTCGTCTACTCGACTGGTCAGCCTCTTCGGTGAGTGTACAACCACCCACCAATTGGGATTATTAAGGTCTCTATAATAGAATACTTAGTTGGCCTCGGAAGCGAGAATTACAGGCTCATCCAAGTCATTGCTCAAACTCTTAAGCTTATCAAAATTCACCATCACCAAATTAGAGTTCGGACAGTGTCAACAATCATTGGTCTTATCTTCCACTCTAACCCAATCACAATAAAACACTACCTCCTTAATTATTGTATAATCAAGCTCAATTATTAGTCTAATAACCCCATACCACATTGTCCAAGCATCCTTTAGATTTTTATCACTTTTTCTTGCCCTGAATTTTGTCCAAGCCTTCAGGAAAACACCGTTGTCTTGTGTTACTACACTATAGTCATGGTACTAGTTGAAAATACAAAACCGTTGGCGCGATACTTCTTATATGTCTTAACCCTATGATTTGGCCCTCGAACTAATCGCCACAACAGTGCCTTCGATTTCGTCTCTCTTGAATTGGCCAACTGCGCAAAAGACCAAAACATAATTATAACACTAAATTCCAACATTATGCTCACTAAAAAATGACATGTCTAAGCACTCTTATTATATATTACAAACCTTTTCATATAGCCATGGTATGAAAGAAGTTTGCTTCTGTACTTTCGTCATTTTGATCCCTTTTCCTTTACCGCGAGAAATGGACTTCAATAATGCTTTATACTCACTATAAATTGTTCATGTTAGTTTCAAGTTTCAATATAACAATATTAATACACGTGTAATATAAACATGTGACGAAACTCAAACCTGTAATATTCATGGAGTCCATCGACATTAAGACGAAATAGGACCCATCGACGTATTTGTTGAAACTGCGTTGGTTCCCATATCACAATCTTGTCATCAAGCAAAGGCCCTTCATCAGAGAACTCCCCATCTTCCTCTAAGAATGATTCATGAGTCCGTCGACGATTTCCCTCTAGAGGGTTTGGCATATACTCCATGCAATAGCGAACCGACTCAGAAATAATATAGGACCCTGTAATTGACCCTTTAACATATCATTTATTGCTTGGTATATTTTTAAAGTCCCCCATTTCTCTGTTCATATTCGAAAAAAATCATGAACATTACAAAGTCATTAACATTTGTGTGTTAAAATTCAATATAAGATAAGTTGTTTACCTTTCGAACGAAAACATCCACCGATCTGATATACGCCCACATATCAATGCTTCATCTGCTAGATGCACCATAAGGTGGATGCTAATATCAAAGAATGTTGGTGGAAAATATTTTTCCAACACACACAATGCTTCCACAACCATGTATTTGGCTCTTTGAATATCCTTTCGAATTAAAACCTTCGAGCATCATATGTTAAAGAACAAACTCAACTGCTGGATAACTTTTCATAAATCATGGTGTTTAGGGAAAACATGTTGAAGCAAGACAGGTAGTAAATATTCTATTATGACATGATAGTCATGTGACTTCAACAAGTGCAAGCTAGGTGGATTAAGAGTGACAATGTTGCTCAAGTTGGATGAAAAACTCGAAGGGAGCTTCAAGTCTTTTAAAATATTACAAAACTATTTTTTCTCCTCCTTATTCAATGTAAATGGTGCTTTGGGTTTTATCTCTTTACCAATGTGTCCATCTACTTTCATCCATTGACTACTGTGCATGTGCATATTCTCCATATCCAACTGAGCATTTATTGTATACTTTGTTTTGAGTTTAGTATCAAGGATTTTGTTTATTAGATGTTCTACAACATTCTTCTCTATGTGCATCAAATCAAGAACATGTCGAACTTGATGTGAAATCCAATAAATCAAATAAAATGGACCTTTTATACCACGCCTCTTTAACATCGGTATTACAATTATCGATTACATCACCGACCTTTCGCTTTTTACTCTGGACTTTTGGGATCTTCCCAGGACTATAATGAATGTGGGATAACTTCTCTAATTGTTCATCACCATTTAACCGACTAGGAGGGTCTCTATATTCTGTTGTTTTGAAACCCAAATAACCTCCTTTCCTGAACTTTTGATCATTGTTGAGAAACATACGGTAGTTTGTGTAAACTATCTTTTGGCTATGCTCTAGTCGGATGGACAGAGTATTATCGCCGCAAACAGGACAAGCTTTGTAACCATGTGTTACGCATCCAGATAAATTCTCGTATGCGGGGAAATCATGAATCCCCCACATAATCATAGCTCTCAATGTGAAAGACTCTTTTGTCGACATGTCATAAGCCGACACTCCTTCTTCCCATAGTAGCTTCAACTCGTCTACTAGTGGCTGAAGAAAAACATCAATATCTTGACCAGGTGCCTTCAGCCCAGGTATTAACAAAGGCAGCATATGAAACTCTCGCTTCCTGCACAATGATGGTGAGAAATTTAATGGTTCAGTGATAACAGGCCAACAACTATAACTAGCAGATTGAATACCACGTGGATTAAACCCATCAGTTGCTATTGCTAACCAAACATTGCGATCTTCTTTAGCAAAATCTGGCCATTTCAGTTTAAAATTTCTCCACTGAGATGAATCAAAAGGATGTCATTGAAAATCCCACGAACTGGTTGCTCGACTATGCCATGTCATTTCTCATGCTATCCATGGTATGGTGTATAATCTAACAAGTCTAGGAATTAGAGGAAAATGCCTCAATACTTTTTTAGGTTCTTAGTATACTCTACTCCCTTTGCTTGTGGTAACTTCATATCTCATCTCTCCACATTGAGGACATTCCTCCTTATCTTCATTTTCCTTCCAATACAAAATACAATTATTGACGCATGCATGAATGAAATTGTCCTTCATCCCTAAGTCTTTCATCATACGCTTCATGTGAGGATACTTTTCTGGCAACGTGTTTCCTTTCGGGAGCCACCTTTTCAATATAGATAAAAGTTCTGTCACACTATTTCCTGACCATCCAAACTTCTTCTTTATATTGTGCAATTCTACGATTGCAGAAAGAGTTGTTTCAGGGCCCTCACATGTAGGGTACAGTTTCTCGGTTGCTAATCTCTTGTATTCGTCGTACTTTTTGTTACCTAGATACGTTTCTTCAGCAACCCCTGGTTGACCTCCTTCAGTATCTACATAAGTACCTTCATGCACTCTATAAAATGTATCAACAAGGTTCCCCATACCAAGTCCTACATTGTCAGTGCTTTCTTCTTCAGTTATTTCTTCAACAGTACTTGTCGATGGGTGCTCTTTTAAATTTGTTGAAGACTTTTCAGCATGTAAAGCCCATGTAGTATACGACTGATCTATACCGTGCCTCATCAAATGTGTTCCAATTTCTCTCATGGTAAACAACATCCTATTCTGACATTTTGAACATGGACATGGAAACGTTGACAATAGTTGATCATTATTTTCAATCGCAAAGTCAATAAAATCTTCAACTCCTTGTTTATACACTAATATAAATCTATTCTTTTCCCCCATCCATCCTTTATTAACTGGTCGAGACATTCTGCAATGTAAAATAGTTAAGTGACAAGAACATATCATATAGTAAGACAATGCATTCATATTAAAACAATAAATAATTATTTAATATTGAAGGCACATTGTGTTTCCTCAAAGTTTCGATAACACTTATATAATTCTACCACCAAAATAATCATCACAAACCATGTATTTCGACTGAAATAAACGTCTACAATATTCAAACTTCGATTTTAATAAAGATATACAGTAATTACATAAATTAACAAATAACACACATAAAAGAATGGGTTATCAAATTGAACAACTTCTCCATCTTTTAATATATTTTTCATTTTTACAATCTTATATTTAAACAAAACAAAAAAAAAACATAATAACAAATATATTCGTACATATCACTCTCATGAACTAATAATTCAAATCTTTTGCATAATTGTGTATATATCAATCGGTTAAATGAGCAATGCATAATGATTACACAAATAATTATAATTTTGCAACAGAATTTCAATTCCAATGCGTGTATACATTTATACATATGATTATACGGAGAAGGAATGATGAATACAAATACTGGATTAGAAGAGAGCTGGACCGAGAATTTGTATCTCCACGAGAACTGTTCAAGAAATAGAGAAAAAATGAAAACAATATATTTTCAGAATATATCATCCATAGACTGAAAAAAAAGAAGAAAAAACAATACGAGACATGGGCGAGTTTCTTTGCTATCATATATTCATCATTTAAGAATATCTCTTTTTGCAATTAGGGGCAATAAGAGACATGGGTGAGTTTCTTTGCTATCACATATTCCTCTATTTGCGATTGAAAAAAAAATACCTCTGGAAAGGGGCAAGACTCTCTGGACAAGACAATACCTCTCCTTGCGATCAGAGGTGAGACTCTCTCTGGACGATGGGAAGGGGAACGGCGGCAACGGAACGACGATGGGAAGAGAATGGAGGTGGAAGGGGAAAGACGATGGGAAGCGAACGACGAAAAATTGCACGTGTGTCCCAAATTTTACGTGGGAATAGAATGGGAATAGAAACGTGGGAATAGAATACAGTTAGGGTAAAAAAATTAGCTCCCCAAATAAATCCCTCCATTTTTTCGCCAATTTATTTTGCTAACACTTGTTTTTAACACATAAAAAAATTAAAATTTAAAAATATATATATATTATAATTAAACATAAACACATTGAAAAATAACTGTAATAGACATAAGAAATTACTCACACTTAAATACCGTTAGAAAATCCTAACGCACTCTAACTGTTACAAAACCAAATATATGTCTGTTACAAATGTTCCCATATGGTGTAGTGTCTAATAAAACTTTATCCTAGAAAAATTCTAGGCTGAACTAGAAGCCCAAATCGGACATCTATCCCTAGCGGCGTCTCCAAGAAACACGATCCCCAGCGGAATCACAAGTGAACTTACACCCCCAAGATAATTTAAATATCCCCAGGATAGATATACCCCATGTTATAACTTAAGGTTCTCAGAATTGACCTCGACCCTCAGAATCGGTCGACTCTACTGAAGGCCCTCAAAATTGACGTCATCCCTCAGAATTGCTCATCCTTACTTAAGATCCTCAGAATTGACCTCGACCCTCAAAATTTGTCGCCTCTACTTAAGTCCCTCAAGATTGGACTCGACCTTAAGAATTGGTCACCCCTACTTAAGGCCCTCAGAATTGGTGGACTCTATTTAAGGTCCTCAGAATTCTCCTCGACCCTTAGAATTGGTCACCCCTACTTAAGGTCCTAAGAACTAACCTCGACCCTTAGAGTTTCCCACCTCTACTTAAGGTCCTCAAAATTAACCTCAACCCTTTGAATTGATCGCCTATATTTAAAGTCCTCAGAATTGGCCTTGACCGCCGAAATTGGTCACCTCTGCTTAAGGTCCTCATAATTGACCTCGACCTTAAGAATTGGTAACCCTAACTTCAGGTCCTCAGAATTGACCTGGACCATCGGAATTGGTCGTCCCACTTTTAGGTCCTCATAATTGACCTCGACTCATAGAATTGGTCGGCATAACTTTAGGTCCTCATAATTGACCTCAGCCCACCGAATCATCCATCCTCGGCATTGCCTTAGGTCCTCAGAATTGACCTCGGCCCCCTAAAGCAATCATCCCCATCCCGTTAGGTCCTTAGAATTGACCTTTTTCATAAACATCATGTGGTGTCTATTCGATAGTTTTCACTTCTTCCAAGATCACCCGTCGAGGGTCTATATAGACACCACATTCTAGGACTCGCCCATATCCTTCCTTAGGTCCCTAGAACTCCCTATTCAACACAAACCCTTGGTAATACTCTGAGTACCGATTTAGAGGACATCGGGCACTCCCATACCCCGTTTGACCTTGGTCAATTTTATCATCAGAGTGAAAGCTTAATGAATCTTCGAAAGGCTCTGAATCCCCTTTCTAAAAATCTACCCCGTGCATGAATTGGTATAATGGTTGGGACGAATGGACCATTTTACTATCAAAAATCAATTTGGAGGCCACCGGGCACTCCCGAGACCCAATTTGACCCCAGTTAACTTTGTCCTCATAGAGAAAGTTCAATGAATATTTGAAGGGTACTGAAACCCCTCTTAAACAGTTTACCCCGTGCATGAAACAGAATAACCTTTCGAACGAACGATCCATTTTCCCTCAAAAACTGATCATGAGGCCACAGGGTGCACTCGAGTTACGTTTGAACAAAGTTAACTCTTTAGCTCGAATGAAACTGAATGAATACTCATAGGGCACTAAATACCCTTTCTAATTGTTTGCACCATGCACGAATTAGCCTTATGGTTCCGTCGGAAAGGTCACCGAGCGCTTCCCGGCTTCGTTTGAAAAAAGTCAACTCTCCAAACCGAGTGAAGCTCTTTCGAATATCTAATATCCTCTCGTAAACTTTCCAACAGTATATCCTACGTGCAATTTGGAATCAAGGTTTGGACGAACAATCCACCACGGTCCGATGATCTCTTTTCCAAAGGACCGACGGGCACTTCTGAGCCCCGTTTGATCCAATATGAACTCCTGGGAGAGGCCCAAATTATTCTCAAAGTCTCCGAATTACCTTTCTAACAGTATGCCTCGTGATAGATTTGGATTTAAGGATTTCATTCTATGACCATTTTTCCAGAAATATCTGCATGAGACTGCCAATTGGCAAGTCCATTTCCTTGCCTATCCGCAGTGTGTCTATTATCACCTATCGATTAGTAGGGCAAGGTTTATGCCAATAAATATTCCCCCTACCCTATATAATGAGGGCATGAGCTCATTTCCAAGATAGACCTCATATCGATCAATATTAGTGATGTTAGCAACATTCCTCTGCAATCAGTCACTACCATCATTTTCATACCCAATTTAGAAAAAATCTCCTTCTTTATCATCCTACATTCATCCCAACTTGAAAGGAAGCTCATCAGGGATCAAGGTCAAGCTTTAAGTCTCCAAAAAAGGTCCAAACATCCTTCTCTCTCTTTATATTTCTTTATTTTCGCATTAGTTATATAAATTCTTTAACTTTGATTTTACTTTAGATCATACACATTAATACCTCATCCTTTATTAGTTATATTGCACATAATTTATTTTCAATAAAAAAAATAAAACAAAGAAAAAGAGGGTTACACCAATAAATTCCTACGGGATTCTTCATCACATTTTCTCAAAACTAAAGAAAAAAATCTCTTCTACACACACACATATATATAATAAACTCCCGTTTGAATCTATAGGATAAAACCCACCCTTGTGCTTCATGCGAACTACATGGACTTTGATGCCTTTATAGGATACGAAGGCGTTTTGGTAAAAAACTCGAGACTCGAATCTTATTTCCATATTTTCATCTTTTTCATATTTTTATCCATATATCATTCATAGATATCATACTGGTGATTCATAATTGCGTCTTATCAAAACATATATTATCGTTTCATCATAATGATTAATATCTCAAGAAGCGCACACATCATTTTTTAATTATCATTTTGGGAACATTCCTATGGATGACCTCACTCCATCTCTTCCATGATGCGAGTCAGGCGATTCTGATCTCCACTTATATATACACGCACACACACTTCATGGAGAAATTTAGGAAAATAGTAATAGAAACCCATGAGAGATTGAAAGGGCCAGATGGGTGCCTAACACCTTCCCATTCCCTAACTTATCCCCGAACCTCTGAACTATTAGTTTTGCAAGCACCAGTTTGTCTTTGATGCTGCTCTCTCGAGGCGACGACATGTTCTTTTTCCAGTTTTGTGAAAAATAGGCTGGCGACTCTACCCCCGATGTAGCTAGGGGCACAGAACCATTATCCTCCCTCTTTTCCCCCAAAGCCCCCGGAGAAGGGGGAAGATCTCCGAATGGCCACATATACTATGAGGGATACACCAGATCATAAATCACTATGAATAAGTGAGTAGAAATATCAATAGGATCACTAAAGAGAAAAAATTAATAGACAAATATGTATTTAAAATACTAATGAAAATAGAGTGAGACAAGTAAAATACGAAAAGTGAGGAATCGATTCCTAATATAAATTCGGAACACCTACGTAGCCAAAAACCAGTATCAAAGTCAACGTAGTTCAAAAAAAGAATAAAGATGGGGTATAACCCATTAATTCGAAACTAGAGTTTTTAATTTTAATTTGTGAAAAAGTGTGCTCAAGTGGTGAAAGTATAAATAATGGAAGAAAACTCTAATTTGGGGGTTAAATATTAAACCCTATTTGCGTTTTTATTTTATTTTATGAAAATAGATTTTGTGAGTATATAGATAATAAAAAGTTGATTAACGGTGATAAAATAAGGACTAATTAAAAAACGTACTAAAAGTAATAAGATATAAGAAATGACAATAAATGTATAAGCTTAGATGGATGGGATTTAGACCTTCTACTGAACATGGATTCTGATTTGAAGTGATGTAAGTTGAGTTTGATGACGGTGGAATGGTGGAAAAATTGTGGCAAAAAATGCGGTATGGGTGTGTAAGATAATGTTGAAAGAATGGTTTGAAAGTGATGTATTGAAAGGTTATCACACTAATTTCGAGAAAAAAAGGTCCTGGACAATGAGGTTAGGGTTTCCTTAAAGAGGAATCCCTAAAGGGACCAAAAGGGCAAGATAACCCTGGGGGTGCCAGCCGACATGTCCTTTGGCCTGCCTATCGGCAGGCCTACCAGACTTAACAGCTAAGTAAATTGTCCATATCCTACACGTAGGTCCACAATAGATTTTCTAAAAAATGGTCATAAAATACAAATTGCAAGTTCGTTTGCACACAGAAGGTAATTTTGGAAATAGGATTGAGAGATCTATGAAAGTGTGTTGAAATACTCTTGGGTCCAAAATTTGATCAAAGTCAAATGGAGCTTGGGGCCATCCGATGATCTCTAGTTAGGGTTTCTAAGAAAAAAGTTTTTAAATGCAAAACGTAAGCATGATTAGTGCAAGCTATTGACCATTTAAAAATGGGATTCAAGTCCCTATGAAAGTGTTAAGATACTCTCAGGTCTGAGAATTGACCAAAGTCAAACAGAGCTCGGGTGCGTTCGGTGTCCTTTTTGATAAAATGGGTTTTTTAAATGGGAATCGTAAGTCTGATTCATGCACGGTATGGACCATTGGAAAGGGTATTCGTAGACATATTGAGATACTCTCTGGTCTAAGCATTGAGCAAAGTCAAACGGAGCTTGGAGAGCGTCTGATGACCACAGGGTTCGAAAAGGGAATAGGGGTCCACGGATCGAAGGGACTGCATTTGGACCACATGGAGGTGTATGGGGGTACTAAAATGGGGTGTCTACACCTGTTAACATATCATTTAACCAAAAATGTTAACATGTTATTCAATCACATGATGTAAAATTAATGCTAAGTAAACTTTTCTAATTTTCTAATCAACTACCAATTCATACACTAATCATAATCCTACCAATCTATATCCATCCCAATAACTAATAATCCCATCAAATGGAGAAGTTCCTAACTTGTTTATCCCAAATTAGGGTTTTATTTACATTACTAATCAACAACCAATTTACTTACCTCATGTATTAGAATAATGGCATAATTAAGACTTTCATGAAAATAACATAAACAACTTGCATATAATAACATATATGGATTAGAATACGAATTCATTTTAATAAAATAACTATAATTAAATGATGCCCATCTATTATTAAATCACATGATATAGAATTAGGACTAAGTGTTGTTTAATATACGTTATTAAAAACATACAACCAATTTAGTTCCGTCATTTACATGACTTTAGTTTTCATTTTGATTGGTATTGCATGCTAGAATGAGAAATATTATATGTTATAATTTGAGAACTTATCATTCTCAATGACAATGTTAATGTGTATGTAAATACAATTAGTTATCAGCCCTAAGTTTTATTTGATTCATAAAAAGTTTAGGTTAGAAAATTTATTTATAAAATAGTTTTTTTATGAAATAATTAAAACTTTTTTATATAAAAAATAGTTTTACACATGGGGGAAATAAAAAACACTTAAAGCATCATTTACATGGGGGTAATAAAATGCAAATAAGAATGACAATTTACATACACATTGACATTTTCATTGTTAATAAGAATGATAATGTCAATGCATATGTAAATATTTTTATTTATGTCATAAGACGTGTCTCTAAATATCACCCATAAATCCTAAAAACAATGCATATTCAATCACAAATAAGAATAAAATTTACATAAATTCAGGAATACCAAACTCAAATTGCAACAAAAATTTCAGCAATACAAAACCCAAATAAGAATTATAATTTTAGCAATGCAAAACCCAAGTGACAGCCCGCAAACATTTTCCCTAAGACATACACATACGCACACATACATACACATATACATACAAAAACATATATATAAATATACAAGTGTATATATATATATATATATATATATATATATATATATATACACAGACACACACAGTTGTAGAGAGAGATTGACCTTATAGTTTGGGGGTTTCCGAGAGTGTGAGAGATTGAGAGAGAGTTTTGGTGGTGGTGGTTTCTGAGCGAGTGAGTCCGATCAGTTTCACACAGAGAGAGAGTAAAGCTAAGTGAATTGAAAATAAAACCATATCGGGTTCTATTTATACTCAAACTTAGTTCATGGTTTAAGCCTGTGGCCCGGATCGTGACCAATTTTTTATTATTTAGTGGGTCATGATTTATCCCTCTTAGTCACAATTTTGAACCCTGACCCTAATAAATCATCTAAACCGGGTCACAATTTCGAATCGAGACCCATTTTCTATGATCATTTTGAAATCAAATGTTCTCATGGTATTGGGTCACAGTTCATAACTAGGACCATATTTCATGCAAACTTGTCATGATTTCTTATTATTAGTCAAGGTTCTCAACCATGACCTATTGTGTGATAATTTTAGTGTCAGTTTTCTCACTATTAGTGATGGTCCTAGAAATGGAACCACCAAGTAGATGAATAAGAGCTCAATCTAATAGAACCTAAAGTATGGAACAATGGTGTAAATACATATATATATATATATATATATATATATATATATAAATATGTATATATATAAAGTAGGAGATAAAGCAAAGAGGAAAAAGACAATAATATAAGTGGTTCAGCCTTTTAGGCTTACTCCACTATCCAAGGGTAAGTGTATCTTTTTTATCAAACTAGGCTCTAATGGCCTTTGATTACAATGCACTAAACTTTCTCTCTCTACAGTAGTTTCAATAGAGTTTTGATAGGTTTTTTAATTATAGATCTTTTTCAAGGTTGAAGGTGACAAGTATATATAGTGTCCACCCAATGCATGCACTAGGCGTGTGTAGTATGCACACGCTAATGGGCAATAGCCACCTACCACCTAGGCAGGTAGGTCATGATGATGAAATATTCCACCCGCGTGCACATGTGGTATGGCTGTAACTTCCTATCCGTGTGGAATGATTATGCTGGAGCGTTGCCTTGCTCGTGGTAGAGAGGTCGTCTAGAAGGATCTCGGTTTGACCAAGTATGCGACCCATAAGATCTTATTCAAACATAGTTCGAAGAGTGTGGTCTCTACTGACTAGACATCAGGTCGAGATAGGGTCTTGGCTGTCAGGCATACCGGACGAAACTTGAGAGAGAGGTCCTGAATAGTAGAAGGTCTCGGCCTAAAATAATCGACGAAGTTGAGATAGTTGAGTGTGGACTCCTTATGGTAATAATGCTTTGTTAGGTCGACTAAGTCGAATAGGATTTTTTCCCTTACGAGGTTACACTTGGGCATATCAATCACACGCTAGCCCTTATGTCTATAATATTTGGAGGAGGCTGAGGGGTAAGAGTGTCTGAAGACAAGAAGCTTGATGAGATACTCTGGCTGATGGCTAAGTAATCCTTATTATGTCAAGTCTGATTTGATAATGGTCGTCGATGTGACACTTGGCACTTGATTAGTGGTTTTTCAGTTTTGATAAGACACATATCATAGTTTCCATAGGTTAACTTACATAAGCGCAACTGAGGCGCTTAGGTTTCTACACCCTATTGATAGATTTTATTGAAAATTATGCTTAATTATTGAAACGTTTAGAAACTAAACGGCTTACCTCTCTCTCTTGTCTTTACCAAAGTTTTTCTTTCCCTCTTGTAACTCATTTGTGCTAAACCCGCCATTATCGTTCTTCAACTTCCCACTGTTCCTGCCATTTTCTCTATAATCCCTTTCTTTTAATTGTTCTTCCTTAACCAGGTACCCATTTTCATCACTTTCTTGCTTAAGTTATTTTTATTGTAGTGATTTCTGTAGTATTTATACATTTCAGCGATCTAAGCATTTTTCGGCGATGATTTTGGTGATTTTGATCTAGGATTCTGGTTCTTTTAGGAGGTCTTTAGGCATTTGGTGGTGTTCTTTACCTAGTGTTAGGTGTTTTAAGTCCGAAATCTCTCAATTTTGGGATTCCGATGATTCTCCAATAATCTTCTCTGGCGAAGTTCTCACTGTTTTCCTTTTAGTTCTTATATTGTTCTTGTTCCTTTTCTTCGAAAATGATTGAACATCCCCTTCTTGATCTTTTAGTTAACTTGGTAAATCCGAACATTTGTTTGAATGTTAAGTTCCATATACAAATTATCTGAGGAGTTTCCCACCCTAAGGGAGAGGTGTTTTAGAGAGATACAAAGGTACAAAGTTGTGGATGTCGCCAAGCATAAAGTCAAGGCCTTTCCTCTTCTTATAATATATCATCTACCTTTAGCTGTCATACACCCTTTTGTTGTAGAAATTAGTGACTCCATATCTAAGTCCTCTTCTTCTACAAATAGTTATCCTTCCGTCTCCCATACTGCTGAGAGTGTGGATTCATACAAAGAGGAAATGATATTTTCTACTACCTCTTCTAAACAGTCTGAAGATGTCGAGGCCTCTTCTCAAATCTTGTCTTTTCAATAATCTTCTAACTAATTGGAATCCTCATTACAAGTCATCTCCAATCCTAACGAGCCGGGGGTAGAGGTTGTGTTTCCTCCCCCGCCTATGGCAGTCCCATCATCATCCATCCCAGGTCATCAGTTTGCCCAAAGTGTTTCAGGTAATGTACCAATTGAAAATCGAGACGACGGTGATGATATAAATGAGGATGCACTTGACACTTCTTAGGTTGAATCTTTTGTTAGCACAGTCACGGAAGTAAATCTTTTGGTCTGGAGACATCCCAATGGCATAGGACCCTTTATCACCATGAGAGTACCCTCTGAGGACGAGGGACAATTTTAGGGCTGAGAGGGCGAGGTTTGCATATATGAGAAGATGTTTAAGGTTAGTTTAGGCTACTTGTGCATCCAACAGTACGAGCCATTCTAGCAGGCCTATGTCTCGGCCCTGCTCGGCTTTCACCCAATGCTTGGAGGGTCATTTTGGGTTTCATTTATCTCTAGAATTTGGTTCATCATACCTGTAGACAACACATTCTAGGTCCCCCTAAGTCTTCCATTATGTCCCTATCACCTCCACATCATACTGTAAACCCTAGGTCGCACTCCGAGTACCGATATAGAGCCCATCAGGCACTACCGAGCCCCGTTTGACTCCTGTCAACTCTATCATCAGAGAAAAAGATCTTTTAATATTTGAAGGGTTCTGAATACCCTTTCCAACGGTCCCCCATGTGCGAATCGGCATAACGGTTCAGACGAACGAACCATTTTACTACCAAAAATCGATTCGAAGGCCACCAGGCACTCCCGGACCGTGAATTGACCCCAATCAACTTCACCATCGAAAAGAAAGATCTTTTACTATTTGAAGGGAACTGAAAACCCTTTCCAACGGTTTGCCCCATGTACAGAACGGCTTAACCTTTCGAACGAATGATTGGTTTTCCCTTAAAAATCAACCCCGAGGCCATCGAGCGCTCCCGGGCTCCGCTTGACTAAAGTCAATTATTCACCTCCAGTGGTCTGCCTCATGCGCAATTCTGACCTATGGTACGGACGAATGATCCATTTTAATCCGAGAGGTCCCTGGGTGCTTTAGATCCCCGATTGACCAAGGTCAATCTCCCAAATTGAGCGAAACCCTTTATAATGTCAAAGTACATCTCCTAACCATTCTATCGGTCTGTTTCGTGCGCAATTTTGAGTTGCCATGCGGATGAACGATCCGTTTTTATCCGAAGATCTCCCATCCAAAAGATTTACATGCTCTTTTGAGCCACATTTGACCCAAATCCAACTCTCGGACCCAGAGATTTTCTAAGGAATCTTGAAGGTCTCTAAAGTACCTTTATAACGGTATTCCCTATGCATGATTCGGATCAACGATTTGTGTTCTATGACCATTTTTCTCGCAAAATCTGCACAAAACTTCCAATTGGGAGGTCCAGTTCCCTTACTATTGGCACAATGTATGGGATAACATGTCGATAGGAATCTCCTAGGGTAGTCCTATTTTCACCCCCTGACCCTATAAATGGAATCCATGACGTCACTTTAGGAAACACACAACAGATCCATCATCCTCAGTGATCTCAACAGCATTACCTCAAAATCATCGAAGTTCCTCATGTGAGTTTCCATCCAAGCTTACATTCCCATCCTTTTCATACCCAATTTGTCAAAATAGCATTCTCTCTCATCAACATTCATCAACACTCAAGGGAGTTCATCAAAGATCAAAGAAGGTCCAATTCCTTCCCTCTCTCTTTAAATTCCTTGTTTTTGCATATTATACATTAGATTCATGATCTAGTTCTTACTTTAGTTCATACCCATTATTACATACACTTTTATTAGTATATTGAAGATACTTTATTTTCTACAAAAAAGAACCAAAAATAAATAAAAGAGGGTTACACCCGTAAATTTCGAACGAAATTTTCCATCACACTTTGTCCAAAGACGAAAAAACACATTTTCTACACATACACACATAATAAAAATTCGTTTGAATCTATGGGATAAGCTCCACCCCTAGGCTACATTCGAGATACGTGGACTTTGATGCCTTTATAGGCTATGTAGGCATCTTAGATTAAAATTCGAGACTCAAGTCCAATTTTCCAATTTTCTCAATTTCCCAAAATTCCCTAATTTTTTAAAAACCTCCCATATATATATATATATATATATATCGTGCTTGTTTGCGTTTCATCCAACACATATTATCATTTCCTGATAGCGTTCAATATCTTGATAAACGCACAAATCATACTTTCTACATATGTTCTTTTGGGAACATTCCTATGGATGACCTCACTCTACCTTCTCCATGGTATGAGTTGAATGATTATAATCTCCATTATACAAACACACACACACACACACTTCATGGGGATATAAAGGAAAATAATAACACTAGACCATGAGAGATCGAAACGGTGGGATGGGTGCCTAAGACCTTCTTGTTCCTTAACTTAGCCCCCGAACCTTCGAACTATTGATTTCGTATGCATCAGTTTATCCTTGATGCTGCTCTCTCAAAGTGGCAACATGTTCTTTTTCCTGTTTTGTGCAAAGTAGGCCAAAAAATCTATCTCTTCATATTTACTATCACACCGATGACGACCGAAGAACCTTTCAAAGAAGGGTGTGAGAGCGCGGCTCATCCTTCCTGAGGGGAGATATATATCTCTCTCTCCCCCAGCTCCGCTCGGGATGGCCACAGTGGCGACTCCACTAGGGACGTTGTTTAAGAGGGCTAGACTCTGTTTGCATGGGTGTTTTACTTTCTTGTATATTCCCCTATTTTTCATGTTCCCCTTATTATTCCCTATACATATGTACCTCATGCTTATGCCACTGTTCACACACTTGTATAGATTTTCCATGTACACTTCACACCACGTGCACCAAGGATCACCTATATCCACCTGTTGCATAAACGACATAGAAATCCATGCTTAGGTGTCACTAACACACACCTCTACTTATGCTCATCACACACTCACTTGTAGATAATTACACACCACTCACTCTCATTTGTTATCCCCGCTCTATTATTTATACTTGTACCTTATTCTCGGTTGGGCATTGATGATGATGGAAATAACACTATCCTTCAAGGTGTTCGTGATCTCAATTCAATGTTAACAATGGTAGCATAAGGGTATATACATATATAGTAGAGGGAGATGAGGAGAAGAAGATGAACATAGTCATGTAATTGGTTCAGCCAATCAGGCCTACGTCCACTGTGAAGGTGTGTGGTTGACATCACTATATGAGGTCTCTAATGGCCATAAATACAATCTCTCAAGATTTATCTCTCTACTGAATATTTAAACAGAGTTTCAGCTAGGGTTGCCAATTTTGGATCTCCCTCCAGGAAGGAGAAGACATGTATATATAGTATCTGGGGGGTGTAATGTACCCCCCATGCATGCAATGAGTATTTTTGTGTTGATCTAGCCAATATGATGAAGACATCTGTCACTGTCACATGTAGAGAATGATGATGAAATATTCCCCCACGTGACGGGAATGATTTGTTATAACTGATTTATTTACACATGTTCCCAACCACACATATGCGCATAAGAGCTCGGCCATCTGCCTGGTCACGACCTCGGCCTGAAAGAGAACGTGGTTTGTAAAGTCTAACTGTCATCCAATCCGAGATTAATCATGATGACCTAAGCTTATATGGAGCCGATGTTAGGTAGGTGATATCATAAGGTCGGCATGGGCCGAGGTTAAGCTGGAACATGTTAGGAACATCGACTGATTCCCTACCGAAGCTGGCCTTGATGGAAGTATAGCTTATGTAACCTCGGCCTACTCCCATCCGAGGTTGTCATACCATGGATGGCCTGATGAATAACTATTCCCATGGATCATGAAGACCTCTCTTGATGAGGTTGGTAGTAACATCGGCCGTGGCCGACCTTGCTCGGGACGAGACCGCCGGTCAATGTTTTAAGACCCTTTCAACATCGGCCATACCAACGGCCGAGGTTAATGTCTCTGAGCCGAGGTGGTACATTT
This sequence comes from Sambucus nigra, assembly GCA_949130495.1. NCBI lineage: Eukaryota > Viridiplantae > Streptophyta > Magnoliopsida > Dipsacales > Adoxaceae > Sambucus > Sambucus nigra. Next base: position 54,761,504 of record OX422217.1, on the reverse strand, counting down.
AGGGCATATCAATCACCCCTAGCCCTTAGTTACCTGTGTGATCAGGTGTCTAAGGGGTATATTTGCCCGAGCTTAAATTTCTTTAGGTGTCAATAGTCTCTTGACAAGTGTCAGCTATTGGAGTAGATAGCGTACCTGACAGGTTTGATGATGTTGGCTGTCTTTTGGACTCCCAAGGCATGATGGGCCTTGGGACGCGTGCACTCATACTTAAGGGTTTAAGCCCCATTTTCTTCTCTTTCTTACTCATTTCTCTCCTTCTTCGGATTTGGTCATTTCTGCAACTTTCTATCTCTAGAAGAGCTCTAATTTGAAGTGCATTTGGGTGGTCATTCCTTGAAATTCCTTCCTTACTTCTCATCACTTTTCTTCAGGTATCCTTTATCATCCCCTCTTCTTCATTTTTTACCATGTTCTTATTTTTGCATTTTTCGGTGAGCTTTAAGAGGTTTTCGGTGAAACTATTAGTTTTCTGGCGAACTGTTCTTCATTGTTCTTGTTCAAAGTTTAATAGCTTGACCTTTAATTTCATTTGCCAATCTTGTTTGTAATTTAATAGAGTCATAAGTCTAGCGTCTGCCTCATATGCTCAAACCCCTTTACCAACTCTTAGAGGAATTCCCCTCTCTCAGGGAAAAGGTCTTAGAAAAAATTAGACAAGTAGAAAGAGCCCAAGAGGAAGATCATAGGACAGAGGCATTCCCCCTCAGGCTTATTTTTCCACAACCTCTGAAGGTTATATACCCTAAGCCATCCGAACCAGTTAACCCATCAGAGGTCCTAGTTGAACCCTCACCAGTGTCTGAGTCTGAGTCATTCACCTCAGGCCCTATGTCTGTGGACTATTTTCAAGAGGCCATGGATTTTTCAATTCAACAAGATTAAGTCCCTGATCAGGCAGAGGTTTCCAGTCGGGCCTCGTCTCACAAAAGTTCAAGTATATCAACCTCTTCCTCAGAGGTTAAAATTATTGGACTAAGTGTGGTTGTTCCACCTATCCTTGAATCCATTCCCCTGGCGGCCATCACAGGGGCTGAGTTCGCTCAGAGATCTTTCTAAGAAATGACCTATCGTCTGCTCAGGTCGACGTTGAGCTAGATGATGATGATGGTGCTGAGAGTGATGTTGACATCTATGAGGCGACCGAGATTAAGAGTTCAGGCAGCGAGATCAACCTTATGTCCTTTAGATACCTATATTCCATAAGCCCCTTTATAAAACTCAGGAGACCTCTGAGGGAAGAGAGGGCTTATAACGGCCGAGATGGTGAGATCTGCCTATATGAGAAGATTCTCAAGTTGGGCTTTTGTCTGCCCATCCATCCCATCATCAGGTCTATATTAGCCTATATCAACTTGGCTCCTTCCCAGTTGTCACCCAATGCTTGGAGGGTGATAATTGGAGCCATTGTCTTATGTAAGGTTATCCATCACTCAGACCTTCCCGTCCAAGTCTTTATAGGGTGCTATGTTCATTCTTCTGCCAGAAATCATTTGAGGTATTATCATTTTTTAGCTCAGAAGTCAAATAAGAAGATGCTTCAGATTACCCAAACCTCAAACCATAAATAGAAGCGACGTTACTTCTTTGCATCAGGGCCATGGGAATTTGGTCCATATGCCCCCTCTTCCTCATTAGAGCCGAGGATACCTATAAGATGGGGAAAGGTTGCAATGGCTGCTAGGGACGACCCTGGGCTAAGCTAATAAAATCTTCAGAAGGTCAAAGACCTTCAGGAACAGAGGGAGCATGGTCTGCTTGTAAAATTCGAACACCTGATGACCCCCTATTACCTCTCTGAGACTGGTCTAGGGGTAAGTCCGCTGACAGAGCTTGGTAAGTGCTTTTTATTTCAATAAGTTATACCTCTGAATTTATGTATATCTGATTCTCTAACTCAGACCTTTCCATCTTATAGAGCGCCCAAAAGGAATATCTGACGAGTTATGGGAGATGGCAGCCCCAAGTCTGACAAAGCTTGTAAAGAAGGATGGACTGAATGCTCCTCCTCCCCCTCCATCTACCTCAAGGGCTGAGGATAAAAAGAAGAGGAAGGTTGTCGACCCTGCCCCTAAGAATCAGAGGCAGAAGAAGAAAGGGGGAGATCGTGCCATCCCTATTTGTTCTGAGGATGCCTCGATTGCTCATCCGGAGCAATTAAAAATCGGTGATAGTGTTATTGGCCAAAGTTTAAAGGCCTTGGATGCTGTCGGTGGTGTCATGACCGAGTCTGACAAGCGCTTTTACCGATCCCTGGATAAGCCTTTGCTGGCTAAATTCTCTCTTCTCCGTTCTATCAAGGTAAGACCTTTAAGTTTTTGCTTCTGAGTGTATTGAAGCGTAGCATCGACATTTGAACAAAGTCATACCTTAGACTGATATCTGTGCATATGTTCTGCAGGGTCTTCTTACCATGTATCATTATGTTAACTGGACCTTGGGGAAGCTTCCCCTGATAGAGAAGGTCCAAGAGGCTGACAAGACTGAGGCCACTCTAAACGCTAAGGTGGAACATCTGAAGGCCACTCTGAAGAAGGCCGAGACCATCATCAAGGGGATGCAAAAGGACATGGACAAGCAAAGGGAAGATCATAACACTGCCATGAAGGCTCAGGCTGACTCCCTTCAGCGCAAAGTCGATGTTACTGTTAAGGCTGCCTTGGAAGATGCCTCTGAAAAGATCTTAGAGGAGTACAAGGTCTCTGATGAGTTTGTCAGTTTCGGCTTTGAATACCTAGAGAGGAGGGTCAAGGCAACTGGCAAATGGGCTTCCATAAAGGAGAAGGAATCAGGAAGTCTTGCAGCTATTGACTTCATCGGCCTTGGTTATGCCGACCCTAAGTTTGCTCAGGCCTTGCAGGAAGTTGAAGAATAGGGAGGGGCTACACCCACCGAGACTACACCACAAGGAGACACCATGACTAAAGATGTTGGTGCTCAAGACGATGGGGTGGAAGTGGCCACCCTCGGCCAAGAAAATGCAGATATGACCATCAACCCTGAGGATGCGAACATTTGAATTCTTGTGAATCTTTAAGCAACCATGTAGCTCTTGATTAGTTGTAACCTCTGATTAAACATTTTTACTTTATATCTTTACATTTTGTAACTTAATGTCAACCTCTGAGGAGGGTTTTTATTTCTTCTCTCGCTGATTTATTTGTTGACTGCTTTTCTTTGCCATACAATGTGTTCTGTTATGAAGTCTTAGAACAATAATGCTTTGTTAAACCAAATTAATGGTGTAAAGGGTCTGAGGCCATCCAAGTATGATGTCTTACCTTAGACCTTGTCACCACATTATGATGTTTTGAGGTCTGAGGTCATCAACTAAGATGTTACCCTCATAAGTAATTTCACCAAGTTAATGATGTTAAAGGTCCGAGGTCATCCAAATATGGTCTTACCTCGGACCTTGTCACCAAATTATGATGTTTTAAGGTCTGAGGTCATCAACTAAGATGTTACCCTCATAAGTAATTTTCACCAAATTAATGATATTTAAGGTTGGAGGTCATCCAAGTATGATGTTTTACCTCAGACATTGTCACCATATTATGATGTTATAAGGTCTGAGGTCATCACTAAGATGTTATCCCCATAATTAATCTTCACCAAATTAATTATGTTTAAGGTCTGAGGTCATCCGAGTATTATGTCTTACCTCAGATCTTTTCACCATATTATGATGTTTTAAGGTCTGAGGTCATCACTAAGATGTTATCCCCATAATTAATCTTCACCAAATTAATGATGTTTAAGGTCTGAGGTCATCCGAGTATGATGTCTTACCTCTGACCTTGTCACCATATTATGATGTTTTAAGGTCTGAGGTCATCACTAAGATGTTATCCTCATAAATAATTTCACCAAATTAATGATGTTAAGGGTCTGAGGTCATCCAAGTGATATCTTACCTCGGACCTTGTCACCATATTATGATGTTATAAGGTCTGAGGTCATCAACTAAGATGTTATCCCCATAAATTCTACCACTAGAGCACAATGAACCAAGAATTGTCATAGAAACATATCTTCTCATTAATAATGTATTCATAAAATGGTACATAGAAATTCTTGCAACATCATATGTAATACTTCTTTAGATGATCAGCATTCCAGGGATTGGAAAAAGGTTCCCCCTCTAGGTTTTCTAGCCTGTAGGTCCCGGGTACAACCTATTCGATCACTTTATAGGGACTGTGCCAGTTTGGGTGGAGTTTGTTTGCTTTCTGTAACGTCTTCTTCGGTACTAAGTCTCCCACGTCAATGGGTCTTGATTTCACCCTTTGATTGTAGAATTTTGATGCTCTCTGCTGGTAAGCTGCTTGTCTGATTTCTGCGTCTTCCCTTCTCTCTTCAACCAGATCTAGGTCTATTCTTCTCTCCTCCCCATTTTTATCAAGGTCATAGGTCTGAACCCTATGAGTAGGGAGTCCCACTTCTGTTGGTATGACGGCCTCTGATCCATGTGCTAGCATGAACGGGGTTTCTCCTGTTAGTGTTCTTGCCATTGTTCTATAGGACCATAACACAACATAAACCTCTTTAGTCCATCTTTCCTTATATTCTTCCAACCTCTTATTGATTCTATCTAGGGTTGTTCTATTTGTGACTTCGGTCTGACCGTTTGCTTGAGGTCGGGCAGGAGAAGAGAAAAATTGTTTTATCCCAACCCTTTCACAATATTTTTCTAAGGAAGAGTTCTTGAACTGGGTACCATTGTCTGAGATGAGAGTATTTGGGAGGTCGTGTCTGCATATGATGTTCCTCCAAATAAATTGGAAGGTCTTCTAATCTGTAATTGTTATCATCGGCTCTGCCTCCACCCACTTTGAGAAGTAATTAATGGCAACTATCAGGAATTGGTAATTATTTACAACTCTTGGCAGTGGTCCCACTAAGTCAATTCCCCATACTGCGAATGGCCAAGGGGAACTGATTGACGTCATAGGCTGATGCGGTTGATGGGGAATAGTGGAGAATCTCTGACATTTATCGCACCTCTTCACGTAAGCTGCATCGTCTTTGGCCAAGGTTGGCCACCAATACCCTTGTGTAATAATTCTCTTGGCTGAGGGTCTTCCTCATATGTGACTGGAGCAAGAACCCTCATGTACCTCCTATAAGACGCGAGAAACTTCTGTGGGATAAACACATCTGAGGAGAGGCAATAGGAATCCCTTATTATACAGGATGTCTCCTACTATGGAGAATTTTGTAGCCCTGTATCTTAATTTCCTCCTCTCTAGCTTTGATTTTGGCAGTTCTCCCTCTTTGATGTATCTGATAAGGGGATCCATCCACGAGTACCCCAGGGAGGCAAGGGTTACTAACCTCTTCTTCTTCAATGGTCGACTTTGGTAAGACCTCGACTGGAACCATCCTTCTGATGTTTCTCTTCGTTGTTGAAGCCAACCTTGCCAATGCATCTGCGTGGCTGTTGTTTTGCCAGGGTGCTCTCTTCATTTTTGCCTCTTCAAAATATTCTAATATCATTCTCACCCTCTTCAGGTACTTGGCCATCCTTTCATCTTTGGCCTCATAAACCCCCAATGCTTTATTAACAACTAACCTTGAGTCACTATGAAGTAAAAGTCGTCTTACTCCCACGGTCTTTGCCAAAGAGAGACCTGTTATCATGGCCTCATATTCTGATTCGTTGTTTGATGCCTTAAAGTTAAACCTCAAAGCGTATTCAATGTTGGTACCATCAGGAGCTGAAAGTATTAGCCCTGCACCGCTTCCACTATCGCAAGAAGAACCGTCAACGAAGAGGTTTCAGATGTCTTTATCTGATGAGAAGACCCCTTCTGACATGATTCCTTGCTTGAAGAGGTACCGACCCTCCTCATTCTCTGCCATTCCGTTCCTGGTCTTCTTGGATATAACCTCTTCTGAATCTTGGAAGACGTTTACTTTTGACCCCTCTGCAGTCTCTGAGTTATTCTCCATTTCTGTCTCTTTGGGCACAACCTCTTCCGGATCTCGAAAGACATCTACGTTTAACCCCTCTGCAGTCTCTGAGTTAGTCTCTTCCCATGTGAACTTAGCAACGAAGTCTACAAGTGCTTGCCCTTTGATGGCCACCCTAGGCTGATAGGTAAGTTCATACTCCCCCAATTCAATGGCCCAAGTCATCAATCTACCCGAATTCTCAGGTTTATGGAGGACCTGTCTTAGCAGGGAGTCGGTGAGGATGGCCATGGAATGGGCTTGAAATTAGGGCTTCATCTTCCTCGAAGCATGAATCAAAGCATAGGCTAATTTTTCCATCCGAGGATAATTCTGCTCAGCCCCTTGAAGTGCTTTACTGTTGAAGTATACGGGACTTTGGATCCCAATGTCTTCTTGTACAATGGCTTCACTTATAGCTGATTCAGAGACTGGAAGATAAACATACAATTTCTCTCCTACAATGGGCCGAGATAAGAGAAAGGGAGACCCGAGGTAAGACTTGAGTTGGTTAAAAGCCTCGCCACACTCTTCGTCCCATTGGAAGGCCTTTCTGAGCACCTTAAAGAACGGAAGGCACTTGTCCGTCGCTCTGGAAATAAACCTCTTAAGTGCGGCCACTCTCCCCGTGAGCCTTTGGATGTCCTACATACCATTTGGCGTCGTCATGTCAAGCAAGGCCTTGATTTTCTCAGGGTTTTCTTCTATTCCTCTTTGATTGACGATGAATCCAAGGAACTTCCCAGCTCCTACCCCGAAGACACACTTCGTTGGGTTGAGTTTCATTCTAAACAGATCTATGGTGTCAAAGGTCTTTTCTAGGTCTGCCATATGAGTGCGGGCCTTTAAGCTCTTCGTCAACATGTCTTCTACATACACCTCCATACTCTTGCATATCTGGTCTTCGAACATCTTATTTACAAGACGTTGATATGTTGCCCCTGTATTTTTGAAACCGAAGGGCATCAGCTTATAGCAATATGTCCCTTTATCGGTAATGAAGGCTGTCTTCTCTGAGTCCTTAGCGTCCATGAGGATCTGGTTGTAGCCTGAATACGCATCCATGAAACTCATGAGCTCATGCCCCGCAATAGCATCTACCATCTGATCTATCCGAGGTAAGGGGTAGCTATCTTTTGGGCACGACTTGTTCAGGTCAGTGAAATCTACGCACATTCTCTATTTTCCATTGGTTTTGGACACAATGACTGCGTTTGATAGCCACTCCGGATATATAACTTCCCTAATGAATTCAGCCTCTTCCAGCTTCCTGACCTCTTCTCGGATGACGTCATACTTCTCCCTGGAGTAAACTCTTCGTCTTTATTTAATTGGCTTAGCATCCTTAGTTACGTTGAGTTTGTGACACATAACCTCAGGGTTGATGCCAGGCATGTCTGCATGACTCCAAGCGAAGACACTCTGCCTCTTCCTCAAGAAGTTTATCAGCTCTTCCTTGATTTCTGCTTTTAAGACTTTGCCGATCTGGATGGTTTTTTTCCGTTCATCCACATTGAGGATGATGGATTCTACCTCTTCCGCAGCCTCTCCCTTCTTCAACTTTGTTTCATCTCTTGGGTCAAGTGTATCAATGTTATAAGTGGTGGTTGGTTTCCCTCTTGTGGGCCTCTCTCTCTTCGGCGGATTTGAAGTAGCATTCTTATGCTATGGTCTGGTCACCTTGCACTTCCCCTACGCCATAGGGGGTCGGGAATTTTAGCATCTCATGGACTGTTGATGGCACGGCCTCGAACTCCTTAAGGGCTACTCTTCCTATGATGAGGTTATAGGCCGAGAAGTCGTTTTCGTCCATAACAAAAAAATTGATCTTTTGGGTTAACCTCTTAGGACACTCATCACCCATTCGTACATCCATCCCATACATGCCTAATGTGTGGACCTTTTCACCGCTGAAGCCCATTAAAGGATGATGATAGGGGACCAACCTAGCTCTGCTAAGACCTAGGCTCTTGAAGGAGGGCCAAAACATCACGTCGGCTGGACTCCCTCCATCCATGAGGATTCTTTGCACCTCGCATCCATGCACTCTTGTTGTTATTACCAAAGGGTCATCATGTGGGGCCAAGATACCTTTAAAGTCGATCCAGGAGAACCCAACTATGAGAGTGTCCATGTCCACCTTCTTTCTCTTTTGTGTTGTCTAGGAAGACGTCAGATTTACCACTTCAAGTTTAGCCACTGACTTGGCCTTTGCCACATGCGCCTTCCTGTCAGTCACTTCAGTGCCACCTCCTGCAAGTCCTCCGCATATGGTGTTAACACCAAAGGAGATCATACCAACCCTCTTCACTAGGGGGTTGTCATCTTTTGGCGGGAGGTCCGGATCATCTTCATCATTACCATCTGAATCATCGTCTCTTCTTGCTGGGGTATTATCACGACATCTGTCGATTCTCTTCTTTTTAGGGTCATTTCTTACACCTTTAGGAGCCTTGACATCAGCATACTTCCTCAACTTTTCAGATTTTAACATCTTTTTTATCTCATTCTTCAAGGCGAAGCACTTGTCTGTAATATGGCCATAGTCTTGGTGGAACTCACACCACAAGTTCTTGTTCCTCTTATGCGGAGGTGCCTTCAGTTTCTCCGTCCATCTTAGAGACCTGTCATTTTTTATCTCATTGAGGATATGCTCGCAGCTCACCGTAAGAGGGGTATAGTGTGCGACCTTGTCGTCAGCTGGCCTCTTCTTTCTGTCCTTTTTCTTTTGGAACTTCCCACTGCTACCGCCGTTCTCATCCTCATACTTGGAGGCCATGGCCTCTTCAGCATTCATAACCTTACCTTCTGTAGCCAATAGCTCTGTTATGGACCTGGGAGGGTCTTTCATGAGTTTCCACAATAATTTCCCTTTTTGAAGACCTCCTATGAGGGCAGTCGTAGCTATATTCTCTTCGTAATCCTCAACCTCAACTTTTTCTTTGTTGAACTTGGCGATGTAGTCTCTTAGGCTCTCGTTCTTCCCTTGCTTGACGTACAGTAGATGGGTGGTCTTCTTTTGGGGCCTTTCCCCAAAGCAGAAGTTGTGAATAAATCATTCAGTCAAGCCCTTGAAGTTCGCAATTGAATTCTTCGGAAGATAAGTAAGCCAGACGTGCGCTGCTCCTATCAAAGTCCGAGAGAAGGCCCGGCACTTCATCTCATCTAGTATCGAATAAATGTCCGCCACTGACTGGTACATCTCAATGTGATGTACAGGGTTGGTTCTACCGTCATACTTGGGAGACACCATGGGAGATTTAAACTTAGCAGGGGTTAGAAAGCTCACTATCCTGGCCACAAAGGGGGAGCCCTCCGAGAAACCTCTTTGCACTGGGTCTCGACTTTCAATGGGGTCTCCTATCTTTTCTTCAAGACATTGAATAGAGTCATTCCATGGTCTTGTAATGGGGTCTACCTCTTTCTGCATGAGATCGACCTTGATGAGGACGACGTTGTCTATCTCCTCTTTGTGAGCCGTCTGCACTTCTCGACCTTGATAACTTCTGTCTTAGTCCATTTACTGGTCCTAGCCTTTCAAAGGCCAACCCTCTGCTCAATCGATCAAAAGTTGATCCTCGTTGTTGGGCTTCTTCACCTTTTTTTCCATCACAACCTCGGCTGTGCTAAAGAGGACGCACTGTGTTATTCGAAACCTCATACGGCTCCCAACACTCTTCTGGAACATATTTCGCATCCACGTCATCATACCTATCCTCCGGGCAAGGGTATCCTTACCTCCCCAGGCATAAACGCCTAGGATCAGCAACATCCCTCCTCCGCTGGGGTGTAGGTTGGTCTTTTCGTGGTGCCTGGGGTAGTCCCCTAGCTTCAGGATGGGGCTGAACCGCTATCGGAGTAATCATCTCCGGTGAGACCCCAGGTGGTCTCATGATGTTTTGACTGAGTTGTGCAAATTTTTCCTTCATTGCTTGTTGTGTTGCTGCCAAAGACCTCAAGGCTGCTGCCACCTCTGCCATTTCGGATCGAGGCGGGGCCTAGCTGGAACTAGGTCCTCCCGCACCAGGCGGCGGAAGAGGTGGTGGTAATTCTGGTGCCATATTTTAACACTAAAGAGCTTGAGTACCAGATGAGCTTAATACCTTAAAGGACCTCTTTTAATGGTGAAGCATCTCCACGCAAGGGGTAGTGCCTGGCTCACCACCAGAGTCTCTGGTGAGGTTAAGTATAAAAAGAGGAAGAGATAGCTTCTCGTTCCCACAGATGAAGCCAAAATGATGATGCTGGAAATAGCACCACCCTTCAAGATGTTAGTGAGCTCAATTCAATGTTAACAATGGCAGCATAAGGGTATATACATATATGGTACAGGGAGATGAGGAGAAGAAGATGAACACAGTCATGTAAGTGGTTCAGCCAATCAGGCCTACGTCCACTATGAAGGTGTGTGGTTGATATCGCTATATGAGGGCTCTAATGGCCATAGATACAATCTCTCAAGCTTTCTCTCTCTACTGCATATTTAAACAGAGTTTCAGCTAGGGTTGCCAATTTCGGATCCCCCTCCAGGAAGGAGAAGACATGTATATATAGTACTTGGGGGGTGTAATGTACCCCCCATGCATGCAATGACCATGTGTGTGTCGATCTAGCCGATATGATGAAGACATCTGTCACTGTCTCATGTAGAGAATGATGATGAAATATTCCCCCCACGTGAGGGGAATGATTTGTTATAACTGATTTGTGTACACGTGTTCCCAGCCACACATATGCGCATAAGAGCTCGGCCATCTGTGTGGTCACAACCTCGGCTGGAAGAGTACGAGGTTGGTAAAGTCTAACTGTCATCCAATCCGAGATTAATCATGATGACCTCGGCTTATGTGGAGCTGAGGTTAGGTAGGTGATATCATAAGGTCGTCCTGGGCCGAGGTTAAGCTGGAACATGTTAGGAACATCGGCTGATTCCGTGCCGAAGCTGGCCTTGATGGAAGTATAGCTTCTATAACCTAGACTTACTCCCATACGAGGTTGTCATCCCTTGGATGACCTGATGAATAACTATTCCCATGGATCATGAAGACCTCTCTTGATGAGGTTGGTAGTAACGTCCACCATGGCCGACCTTGCTTGGGACGAGACCGCTGGTCATTGTTCTAAGACCCTTCCAACATCGACCATACCAATGGCCGAGGTTGATGTCTCTGAGCCGATGTGGTACATTTAGGGCATATCAGGCATGATCAATAAAGATAGTCTTTCCATATGATACTAATTAAAAAATCATGTATGATACACATAACATTACCCACGAGCATTACTATTGACCAAATTTTGTCCCGTAACTGGGGAGTCATTTTCGTGATGGGCGCTGGTCTGAAAGGTCACAGTTAGCCGAAGCGATATAACTCTCACCTTACATTGGACGAGTACCTGAGATGTATATCTAGCGGTTCCCCCGCATCGTACCACTTGATCGAAGTCATGACGAGATGTATATAGCAAGGAACTTGTTCACGTACGTCGAGTATATCAAATTCGCGCTCACACTTACCGTTCTCATGAGGTTTATAGTGAGGCAATTCACGTATAGTGAGGTATATAAAATGGCTTGTCCACACATACCGATTGCCCTCAAAAGCGAGAAGTATATCTTGGAAGTCACACTAAAGGGGGGAACACATTCCAATTAACCCAACAACTGCATTCTCGCATATAGGTGTCAAGCCTAGGTCACACATGTCAGATTGCCAGTTTTGACCTAGAACTCTGTCGAAATTTTGGGTCGGCCTGCCACATAAAATTTTGCCCAATTTTTAAAACAAGACCCTGCCCGTGAGCCTTATAGAAGGTGCAACCCTAGTTTCTACATATGTTGCAAACCTAATTTTTCCAGGCTCGAGTCCCGTATTTCTTTTTTTTTCCATCTATGCAAACTTAATACAAGTGAGAACCTAATAAACATAATAATCATGCTGAGACCCGTTTCTCGTATTTTCCTCTATCTTTGCAAAAGTGTCCAAAAACATTTTTCCTTTTTTTATCAAAAATACCAAAAACATTTTCTTTTCCTCCAAAAAAATAATAAACATTTTTTCCTCATCTTTTCCAAAACTGCCAAAAATATTCTTTCCTTTTTTCTAAAAATAAATCCCAATTTTTCTACTTATCACGTCGATCACATGCCCTTGGTCTGGCTCCCTATTGGTTTCAGTCTTTAGTCGAATCACCCCGAAATTCCGTTAGTCCCCTCACTTCCTCTGAGTTTGATATTCACCCCCTTTCTATGGAGAACACGGATTAAGGGCCGAATGTATAGCCAAATTTGTTAATGGTTCTAGCTTAACTCAGTGCTAAAATCGACAACCTCCAAACCGAGGTTCGTGAGATGAAAAGAAATTGGGTCACTGTCCCCAAAGAACCCAAGGTCCTCTTCCCTCCTGCTATGGGTCTGCGTGTACTAGAGCCTATTTGGGTTCCAGAGGAGTACTAGCATGCTCCCCGTGCTCCTTCTTCTAATGGGCCGTCGCGAGCCTAGCTTCCTATGACAAACTTTGCTCAGCCAGGGGCTAACTTACCTTTGATTGTTGACCCAAAAGAGGAAGAATATAACAAGGTCAAGAAAGACCTCAAGATGTTGACCACGAAATTCGATCAAGTCAGACTCTATCGAAAATACATGGACTACACCCACATGTCTCCCTATCCTAAATCCATGTTATAAAAAAAATCAAGATACCCAATATCGAGAAGTTCGAAGGCAGTGGATCCCCTATCATTCATCTCCATAGCTATCACCAAGCCATGAATCTTCTAGGGGATTCTGAAGAAATAATATCTCAGATGTTCCAGAAGACTTTGAAAGATAGTGCTCTCTGTTGGTTCTTATCCCTTAAGGAATCTAGGATCCGTAGTTGGGAAGATATTTCTCACGAGTTCATGTCACAGTACAAGTATTTTAAAACAGCAAGTATTTAACAAGTTCAATAAAGCATTTATTATGTACATGTTAGCACCCCACTCTCACTTGTTATTCTCACCTCTCATCTAGAGTGCACACTTAACGTTTCCTATTAACCTCGTAGTTAATGGTTCCTCTTTTCGAGTTTCCAAAACATGATTCCATTCCAATATCATAACCCCGTATGTCCCATACCATACGTCATATAATCATTCCTATACGTTTCTCATTAACATGAATCTTTTCTCATCAATATGAATTGAGGTCTTCAATAAATAATCATTATCTTATTTCAATTCTGTTCTCAATTCACCCTTATCTACAATTATCACACAGTAGATGATTTAACTACCATATAACCATTCATTCCTTTAATTCATTATATATATAAATATATATATATATATATATATATATATATATATATATAGTACGGCACCCCGAGTCACAGCTGCGGTGCAATGCATTACTCTGCTATCAAGTCCCATCATCGCTGGTCGCCGAAGAGAAAAAATAACTACCATGACCAATCGACCTTCCAAAGAAGAACAGGTCAGTATCATAAAGAAGAACTTCCTTCCCCATGTCCGAGAAATAATGGGAGGATAGTATTACCCTCACTTTTGATACCTCCGAGAAGGAGTGGATATAGACGAAAGTCTCTCCAAGACAAAAGTTGAACCGAGGAAAACCTCTTTACAGTTTTCTCCTAGAAAGCTTGAAAACCTACTAGTACCACGATTTCTACCATCAATAAGATCTCTCAGCCTGCCACTTCATGGGCACCAGAAATTCGTTAAACCCAGTCCAAAAGGAATACACCGCGCTTCACGCTTCTCTCTTCAAAGTCTACCAGGCCCTCTTGAGCCTAAATATGATCAAACACTTGGACTCTCGTCCATTACCAAGCCCACTTTTAAAAAACTTTAAACCTAATGCCCATTGTGACTTTCACCAAACTGCTACCCATACCACCGACCAATGTTTCCATCTCTGAAATGTAATCCAAGGCCTAATTGATCGGGGTGTCATCACCCCACCAGTTAATCCCAAACCAAACACTACCCATAATCCACTCTCGAATCATGCAAATTCCATCTTCCTAGAAGAAGACTCAGAATTTGACCACCGAAATCATGCCAAGTAAGTCATTAGTCATACCCATATACTCTCCTAAACCTATCCAAAAAATGACCATATTTCCTCTTATACCCTACCAGCTTTATCGATCAAGTCGTATCCCTCCTCATCAGAGCATGCATCACCGTCTGCATCCGTTCTGGAGGTAAAACTATGGAACCGTTAGAAGTTTTGAATAAACTCTTGGAGTTCGAGCTGAAATTGCCAGCGCGGATGACCATCGACTATTAGAGAACCAGTGGGTTGTTATTAAAAACTTAAAAATGGGCCCGGGAGTTAGACAACTGCGTGGTTCCATCCAATGAAGTTAGTCTAGATGACATGGTCCAGATCATAACAAATTTTTTTCAACAGACTGGTGATATTTGTAGCATATTTGAGTTACTCGATGCTTTAAAATTACATGGGTACCTGGTCCCTTCAGTTCTGTATTTCCCTAACGAATGGGAGGAATTACACAAAGAGGACGTGCAAGTTGTGGAATGTATTAACTTTGCATGGAAAGACAATATCGTTACCACCTGATGGGGGGAAAATTTCAAAGATTCAAATGAAGAGCGAGATTCAGAAAATACTAGTTTGATAGCCAACATATGCGGGGTGATATCATTCGAGGAGTTTCTAGGAGAAATCAATAAGGTGGTTGAACAACCCGATATTGTTGAAGAAACGGGATTCGTGTTTTTACCTCATTATGTGAACCACATGAACAGGTCAGGAATACATTACCAAAACCCAAGTCTACAACCATCAGTAAGTGATAAAGGAAAGGGTGTTGTGAATCTCCCTATGCTAGAAATAACCCTCGAAGAAAGTAAGGTCCTCGATCAACTGAAGAAAATACAAGCCAACATCACTTTATGGGGGCTTTTTATGTCTTCCCAACTTCACCAAAATGCCCTAATCAAGCTACTCATAAGACCCACAGTTCCTCCCTCAACCGCGCCAGAAGAAGCGATGAACCTAGTCGGATCCTTGACCTCTCCTCGAATGATCTCCCTTTCTGAAGAATAAATCCCCACGATTGGTCCTAACCACAAACATGCCCTTAATATCGTTGTCGAAGTTATAGGGAAAATTGTCCCACTCTCCTTTTTCGATAATGGATCAGCTCTTAATGTTTTCCCATTGAAGACCCTCAGTTGTTTGGGATTGAAAGTGAGCGACCTTGATCCAACCTATGTTATCGTACATGGCTATGATAACACCCATGGAGAAGTAATGGGATCTATCAAACTTGCAATTGGGGTTGTCCCTACAAATCCTGTTATTGAATTCCAAGCCATCGATATCCCAGACAATTTCAATCTGCTTCTCGAACAACGATGGCACCATAGCATCAATGGGTTATCTTCTTCCCTCCATCAGAAATTGAAGTTTTTTTCCAATGGGTAGGTCATCACCATCTTGGGCAACGATGACAATGCCGAGAATGCCAGCACTAGTAATCCAGTATTTGAGATACAATACAGGGTAAATGATATGCTTCTGTCAGGTTTTCGAGTTGAACCCCTCCTACTTCCAGCAGGGGATGATTTCAAAGATAGGGTTTGTCCAAAATATGTTGGGACCCACGATGCACAAAGACTATATGTGCGGAAGTAAATTATTTGCTGAAATAAACTCCAATTACCTACGATTTATCTATGTTATTCAAGAGGGGACCAATTCAAACTTTTCTTGAATTGCTAAATTAGCTAAAACATATTTTACTTTGTCAAGTCATATAATAGTCCTATTTATTATCTTGAGTTAACTAGGTGTCAAAACAAATAATATACGATTCAATTAATTAGGTGTGTTTCTAGTATTAAACCTACGTTTTCATATGAGGTGAGATATTGCAAATTTGTAAAGTAAAGCACGAGGTATTTATTTTATGTCGCAAAAACCCTTCCCTGGGAAAAATGACGAACTCCTCCAGGTGTTACCTAATCTACTTCCACTAAAACAATAAGAACAATGGGAATGAGTTACAATCAACAAACTTGACAACTAAAGAAGATAGATGTAGCGATTACCCCACACGACCTAGACTCCTCCCTGGTTGCTTATTTTTCTCTCTCTTTAAGTCTGTCCTCGCTTGTTATTGCGTTCTACACTTCTCAGCTTCTCCCTTTTGCTCTTCTAGCTCAAGATTAGCTCAGTGCCTATTGTGTTATTTTTTAGTGAAGTATTTTAAGTGTGGTGTACTATCTTTTACAACACACACCCACACTTAATGAATACACTCCAAATGCTACGCAACAGATTATATCTCCTATATATCTTCGCAAGTCTTATGTCACTCAAATCAAGTCTTCTTGACTTTCAATACAGTTTTGAAAAACTTTCTTTTCTTTTTAAATCTTGAACACTAGACTCGTTCAGATATTTACACAAGTAAATGTGTCTACGTGAATACAACGTGAGTAGGTGTAAATGCTTGATTTTCTAAGTGATATGCACAATGAAGATTAGTTCCTGAAAATTACTTAAACAACCAAGAAATCATATACACAAAATATGACTGAAACTATATTCAATAAACTCAGATAGTCAAATATTCACGATCTTATTTTTCAGAAAATAAATATTTGATTAAATTAGATTTCAATCTAAAATCTTATCAAGACTATTTTCACAAATATTTAATATTAAAACAAAACAGTCTTTCACACTTAAGAAAATAATATTCAGTCAAGATTTTAAATCTTCACAAATCAGATCTCAAAAATCTTAGGTTTAACTTTCTAAACCACCAAAAATATAAATCTGAATATTATCAAAATATTTTCTGAAAAATATGTTTTAAAACGAAATGTTTAAAAAAATTCAAGATCTCACAAACAAGATACAAACAGAATATTTACACAGAATAATTAATTTCATGAATAGTGTGTGTTGTGTACAAATATTAGATCTAAAGACTGATCTAAATAATACACACAAAAATGAGAGAAATCACTTACAAAAATAATATGCTCTTGAAAAATCATAAGTGCAGATTTAGAATGAGAGAAGTACAATATTCATTTTTGTTTTGACATAAATCAACACTTAAAGATGACACAAAAATATTTCTGGTTTAATCTCTCTTTCTCTCTAAAAATTTTGACAGAGTTTAGCCATAAAAATAAATTTCTCAGCTCTACAAAAATGATACACAAAGGGTACTATTTATAGAGTGCACAAGTGTTCACAGATTGGTGTAAAAGGAATCATATGGATTAGCACAGTACGCACACCAGCCATTGATTAAAAATAATATGAGGGCTAACAAAGAAACACAAAGTGTTGTGGTAAAAATGTGACACGTGTAATGCAAGCTGTTACACTAACTGATTCAAGAAACAAAACATTTTATAAAACACAATCGTTTTCAACAGATTTAATGTTAGCTGTGATCCAAAAAGAATATTACCGTTTGAGATAAAAGTTACACGGCATCGTTTTAGTAAAAAGCAAAAATGGGCTTTCGATAAACACAAAATCGTAGGCATTTAAAAAAAAATCGTGAGTGTTTTTTTTAGAGCAACAATGAGTTGTCAAGCTAGGGGCCAGTCTACAAGGCATGGTCTATGACCTGGTAGAGGTCTAATCAAACTAGAAAGAAACTTCAATCCGCCAACAGCTTTTTGTCAACAACTAATGCATGGGCACACATAACATATATATATATATAAGCATGCGCCATATAAAAAGAAGGACCTACAAAGGTCACTTCGGCAATGGCACAATAGTAAACGCGCATGAGCATATATACATATAAAAGTCTATAGCTAATGACATATTAACATGGGTCATATCAAGGCCATTATTATATAGTCAAATCTCAACAGTTATAAGGTCATAACTTCAAGAGCTATTTAAACAAACCGTACACATTTAAAAGAATACGCAATTAGCTAAGGCATGTGTATGGAACAGTTGGTATAAAGGGTCAAAGTACTTAACAGATAACATATATCTATATACTAATATAACAACAACAGTTACTATAATATAAAAAAGACATATGCGATGAACTAAAAAATAGACCCCAACAGTTAAAGCAAAAGCTAAGGGGATAAGATGTCAACAGATATGGCATGGATCAAATCGGAATGGCAACATACATAAAATATGAATACATGCAAGTTGATTACATATTATACATAATATATATGACACACATTCTCACATATAACAACATAACAAAATTTTATTTTTAACTTCAAAAACAATATTATTCTGCAACTTTTATTAAAAAAAAATATTTAGGGTCAAAACTTATTGTTACAAAAATATTTTTCCTATAAAAACTTCAATTAAAGTTTTGAACTCAAAAAAATCATTATGACAAAATCCATAATTATCATGAGGTATGATAAACAACATGCAAATGCAACGTGGTGTCGTGTCCTACGTGATAAAAATTCCTATGAGCCATAGAGTATAGAGCTTACCTTTTCTGACAGGGCAGACAGAGTTGTGAGTTCATTTGATGTAGACGAACAAGGAGAGCTTGGTGTCGATAGGGCGAACACACAATCCTAAATTACAAATATATTTTGTCAAAATTCATGTCCAACTAGATGAAGTCCTATATAGTTAAAGCACGGAAAGCAAACCCTAGGTGTGCTCTATATAGGGACCTTCAAACTCTCCCATTTGACTAATTTTGACAAAACCCTTGAGTACATCAAATGATATACTAAGGAAAAATAATTCCTAATATGTCCTATACAAATGATTATCTAACTACCCACCCATACTAGAAAAGAAAAGACACAACTCAAGACGACCGATGAGAATACCTGCAAAACATAAATACACTTTTTGTCGAGAAATCAAGTTAGTAGCATTTGCTCTACCAAAATATAAAATGACAGAATTAAATGTGCAGGAAATTATAGGGCAGGATATGTATGAAGAACATCAACAACACATGAATAGAATATGTACTCAAGTCTCCCCCATTTTGGCTAAATTAGACAATGGTAAGAAGAAAGAAAAAATAAGTGTTCATAATCTGCAAAATAAGCGTCTCCTACAATAAACATGGCTTTAAGAGATACCGGTTATTAGTAGATATCTTTATCCTAAAACCTCGTAGATCTAGTAATCAATATGCAGAATAAACACAAGCAAAACATTCAAGTACAATCTTTCCAATCAAATGTTGTATTTACATCTAAACAAGAGTCATCATAAGGCATAGAAAGCATATCAGCAAGATGAAAATCACAAGCAAAAGAGGGAACTACGCTAATTTGTTTATGAGTTTTTGGAGCACTAAACTGGTACGAATATCCATTAGCGTCACAATACTTAGTAACTCCACTTTGTTTAAACTCACCTCCCCCATCATTGAATAAATCTAAGGGTTTGGCGGTGTTTAAGTCCTTAACGTTCTCGTGGGGAGACTTAATGATTTTCTCACTCTCGCAAGTGTCACATACATTAATTGGGCATTTCTTCGACTTTAAAAAATCCATTTGAGGTCTCAAGTCACAATTCCTAATCCAAATAGGCAAAGTATTCAAAGGTTTTTGTGCCTTTGGAAATTTAGGATAAGACTTATTTTTCAAAAATGTTTTCTTGTTAACATGAGGCCTAGACTTATGGAAGAAATTATTCCAATTATTATTAGTGCGCTGCCTACGAAAATTTGTAAATCTCTTCATATTTCGATTCTGACTTTTAAATTGATTACCTTTCTTGCGATTACCAAGACATTCCCAATTTTGGTGACCAAAAACATTACACCTAGTACAGAATTTACTAGAAGTAGGCAAGTCTGAATGGTAGTGTTTTTCCTTTACATGCTTGACAGATTCATTACGAATAAATGGTTTAGGAGGTATATAGAGTCTCTTGGCAGGAGGGAAATATTTTGATGTAGACGGTCCTACAAAGTTCTCTATGAAATTCTCAATGTAACTTTCATAATCACTTTCAATTAAAACTTATTTTCCTTTATCCTTTTCAAACAACTTACTTTCCAACGGAAGTGCAATTTCTTCTTGGGCTTTTACAAATAAGATTGGTCTACTTGGATCAACTTTTTCAAGAGTACCCTCATATCCAAATCCTCTAGTATCACCCTTATATCGTTGTTCAGCAAGCAATTTGTCAAGGTCAAAACATTTTATATCACGACTACAACACATTTTAAAGTCGTTTCACAAACTTGTTTGGATTTTTCAACTTGCAAAAGTTCTTCATTATATTTTTCTTCAAAAGAAGATAAATTTTCATTTAAAGTCGTAATCTGAAATTTAAAATCAAGTGACTATTTTTCAAAATCAATTTGGACATTGTTCATTTCAATGGAATTTTGTTGAACGATCTTATATTGGTTCTCTAACGTCTCACTAAGCATTTTAACCAAATTCGATAATTCTTGTCTATTTTGCAAAGTCCTGACATACAATTCCAAGTAATCATCATAGCCAACAAAAATTTTATGCTCATTTGTGTCCGTGTGTGAAGTGTTTCTATCATTAGATTTAGTATCACATAAGGCACGTTTAGCATCAAGCGGAGCAGTTAATTCTAGCATAGAAGGTTGACTAGCTAAAAAAGATTTAGCAGCATCAATTAAATCAAGCACTTCATCAGAATCCGAATCAGAATTAGAATTAGAATGAAAATCATCTTCGGAATCAGTCATTCCTGATAAGTACACATATCCACAACAATCATAAACTTCTCCTAAAAAACCAAGGCAATTTGATTCAGAATTTTCAAACCTAAGTAATTGACTTGAATCATCCATTGAAAATAAGGTAAAACAAGTTTGACAAAAGTTTTGGAAAATCATACTTTTAAAGTCTAGCTCTGATACCACTTGTTGGAACCCACGATGCGCAAAGACTATATGTGTGTAAGTAAACTATTTACCGAAATAAACTCCAATTACCTATGAGTTATCTATGTTATTCAAGAGGGGACCAATTCAAACTTTTCTTGAATTGCTAACTTAGCTAAAACAGATTTTAGTTTACCAAGTCAATTAATAGTCCTATTTATTATCTTGAGTTAACTAGGTGTCAAAACAAATAATAAACGATTCAATTAATTAGGTGCGTTTCTAGTATTAAACCTACGTTTTCGTATGAGGCGAGATATTACGAATTTGTAAAGTAAAGAACGAGGTATTTCTTTTACGTTGCAAAAACCCTTCCTCGGAAAAAACAACGAACTCTTCTAAGATTTACCTAATCTACTTCCACTAAAACAATAAGAACAACAGGAACGAGTTACAATCAACAAACTTGACAACTAAAGAAGATAGATGTAGAGATTACCCCACATGACCTAGACTCCTACCTGGTTACTTATTCTGCTCTCTCTTTAAGTCTGTCCTTGATTGATATTGCGTTCTACACTTCTCAGCTTCTCCCTTTTTCTCTTCTAGATCAAGATTAGCTCAGTGCCTATTGTGTTATTTTCTAGCGAAGTATTTTGAGTGTGTGGTGTACTATCCTATATGACACACACCCACACTTAATGAACACACACCAAATGTTATGCAACAGATTATATGTCCTATATATCTTCGCAAGTCTTATGTCACTCAAATCAAGTCTTCTTGACTTTCAATACAGTTTTGAAAAACGTTCTTTTCTTTTTAAATCTTGAACACTAGACTCATTCAGATATTTACACAAGTAAATGTGTCTACGTGAATACAACGTGAGTAGGTGTAAATGCGTGATTTTCTAAGTGATATGCACAATGAAGATTAGTTCCTGAAAATTACTTAAACAACCAAGAAATCATATACACAAAATATGACTGAAACTATATTCAATAAACTCAGATAGTCAAATATTCACGATCTTATTTTTCAGAAAATAAATATTAGATTAAATTAGATTTCAATCTAAAATCTAATCAAGACTATTTTACAGTATATCAAAGCCATACTTGAGATGACACCACCTCGAACGGAGAAAGAAGTCCGGGGGTTCCTTAGGAAATTATATTATATCAACCGGTTCATCAACCATTTGACTTCTATATGTGAACCCATCTTCAAACTCCTCTGAAATGATTCAACCAAAGTCTGAAATGAAGCTTGCCAAAAAGCCTTCGACCAAATCAAGCAATATCTAACCTAACCTTCGGTGCTCATACCGTTGCAGCCTGATCTTACCTTACTCCTATACCTAACAATAACCGATACTGTAGTTAGGGATTTGCTATCCCAATACCTCGAAGAAACCTGCAAAGAGAAATCCATCCACTATGCCATTTGAAAGTATTGTCGGTTACGAAGTTAACTACATTACCTTAGAAAAAACACGTGTCTCTCTTATCTAGGTTACCTTAAAGTTACGGTATTAGATGCTGGCCTTCCCCTTTAAGATTGTATCCTGAATGGATCCCATCAAGTACTTACTCGAGAAGCTCGCCCTATCCAGCCAAATGGCCTGTTGGTTGATGCTCCTAACTGAATTTGATATCACTTATGTCACGCAAAGGGGGATAAAAGGAAGAGCCATCTATGACTACCTTGTTGACTACCTTATGGAAGAGGACGATATGTGGATCTCTGAGTTCCTAGATAAGAACATCCTATGTACCTCCCAAGAAGACCTTCAATGGAAAATGTTCTTCGATGGCGTTTTTAACAAGAAAAGGTATGGCACTGGGATTCCTAATTGCTCCTGATGACTCTTACACTCCCATTGCCATCAAGTTGGGTTTTCCCTACACCCAAAACATGACTGAATACGAGGCATGCACGGTAGGCCTTAAAGTTTCCCTCGATAAAGGAATTCGATACCTCGATGTTTAAGGGACTCAACCCTCATCATCGGTAAAGTACTCAAAAAATAAAAAGTCAAGGACGAGAAACTCTTACCCTTCCATGCTCACCTCGAAGAGCTAGCTTCCCAATTCTAAGAAATCACCTTTCACTACCTGCCCCGAGTAAAGAATAACCTAGCCAATGCCCGAAGGAATAACCATGGACACTTCCTTTGTCCCAAAACAAGACAAACCAGCCCACTGCTACCATATTTATCTTGGCACGAAGGAAGATCCTGAGATAGCCTACTGCTGGTTCTATGATATTTGGAACCTCTTTAAATATTGTTGGAATCCCCAAGGTTCTAATAAGAAAAACTGAGCAAATCTCTAGAAACTGGTTGCCCAGTATATTATCTGTGATAAAGTACTATTTAAGAGAAACTTTGATGGAGCCCATTCGCACTGTATCGCAGGGGCTGATAGTGAAGAAATGATGCAAAACATCCACAGCGAGATATACGGACCCCACATGAACGACCATATGCTCACCAAGAAGATCATTCGACAGGGTTATTACTGGACTAACATGGTTTAAGATTCCGCAGCCTACGTTCAAAGATGCCTCAAATGCCAATAGTTTTCCAACCTACAACACTTGCCTCCGAAGGAATTACACAACATGACCTCTCCCTGATCATTCTTCACATGGGACATTGACAACATAGGGAAAATTACACCGAAAGCATCCAACGGGCTTGAGTTCATCCTAGTTGCCTTTGACTACTTCTCCAATTGGGGCGAAGCTGAGTCATACGCAATTCTAAATGCCAAGAAAGTGGCTAAGTTCATCAAGAAAAATACCATCTGTCGATATGGAGTCCCACTCGAGCTGGTATCAGATAATAGGTTACACTTCGAGGCAGAAGTTACAGAGGTAGTCGACGAATATGGTATTTAGAGACGCGAATCTTCTTCATACCAACCTCAGACTAATGGAGCAGTCAAAGCAGCCAATAAGAACGTTAAAGACATTATCAGTAAGATGACCGAGAGTTTTTGAGATTAGGATGATAGGATCCCTTACGCTCTCTGAGGTTACTGCACTTCATTTAGAAATTCTACTGGGCCTACCCCTTACTCTCCAGGCTATGACATGGAAGTAGTCCTACTCATAGATCTAGAAATACCTTCGCTAAGCATCATATTTAAAATCAAAGTTAATGAGGAAGACTGACACCAAAGTCGTCTTGACGAGTTGTCCTTTTTGGAGGAAATAAGGCTGAAAGATCTATATCACATACAAGGGTACCATCGCCGTATAGCGTGATTATTCAATAAGAGAGTCAAGGACCGTGGTGTACGAGAAGGGGACTTAGCCATCAAAGAAATAGTAGATCCCATCTGGGACCCCAGAGGGAAATTCAAGCCTAATTGAAACGACATATACATCATAAAGAGAATCCTATCGGGCAGTGCCACTATGCTCACCGGACTGGATGGAGAAGAAATGGTGCGTCCAGTCAACCTGGATTATCTTAAGAAATTCTACCCCTAGTCCAAAATCTTGGCTCGCTACGACTCTTCTCATCTCCCTTCTATTCTTAAAAAAAATGTTGCATTTCCCCTACCAGAATTACGTGGAGCCTGATCCTCAAAACCTTTTTTCTTGCAAAAAATGAATTTCATAAAATTTTCAAAATTCTCAGAGGTACGTAGGGAGCTCATATGCTTTACATGAGCATGACCCCCTTCTTTTTCATAAAATGCTATTTTTTCTTATCCCTAAGAATGATAGTTCATTTTAACATATACACGGACAAAAGGGTTATGTATGCCTTAGCGATCGGTATAGATGATTCCAAATAAAAAACTCATCAAGAGGCACAACTAGATAATCAAAAACTTATTTATTTCATTATTTGAAATTTCAATACGATTACATCTGCATAGGGAGTCAAACGAATTCCCATGTAAAGCCTACTCCTACCTTCCTAAAAAATCAGAATAAAAAATAAGCCCCATTACTCCAAAAATAACCCTCAAATTATTTCCAAACATAGAACTAAACACTCATTGCAAAAAGCTCCACAAAATCCTACCCTCAACTACCAGAGGAACCAATCCCATCATCACCTGCATCCTAGGGCCCCCAAACCTCCCCTGCTTGAATGGAGTATCGTAGATGCTCCATAGAACGATAAACTCAGATCGGCCTCGAGAAAACCACAACGCCTCCCTCCATGGTTTCAGATATGGTAAACAACCTTTGCCTAGTCTCCACATCCCACATCTTAGCCACTACCTTCTTCCACAACCACTTCATGTAGTCCCTGAAATATGTCAGACTCTACCCACAGACTCAGAAGGATGGGTCCACGAATGATGATTCTCCCACAAAGATCCAAGACGCATGTGCATACGCTCCATCAGGTCCTCCACAGGAAAGAAGTTCAGTTTCCGCAGTGGCATAATTTTTTCCCAACCAAATTGGCAAAGCAGTTGCCAGGGAAAGTAGAAAGAGGTCTTACGGAGGCCAACCAACCGGACATTTAGGTACTCCCTGAGTTTCAGAATGGGTAGAAACTCCCCCTACCAAGGCGCTGACCAGTGCAAGCCTTGAGCCCCGTTCTCTATAAACCAGTTACCCCAACTCTCAATGTCCAGACCTACACTAATGAAATAGTGCAAGAAGAAGTTTGGCACCACTGAAAAAGGATACTCAGGTGGGACTTGCATATGAAACCTCTTTGACATCCACATGAATAGCATTACAGGGCTACCCCTTAGAAAATCGGAACGACTTTTCCGCTAGGCATCCAAACCATTCAAAGTCTCCACCAGTATCACCGTAACACGATTACGATGGTAAGACATCCAAAAAACAATAACTACAAGTTAGGGATCTGACATTACTTTCCCAGTCATCAACAACACTTCGAAAACTAGGCCCTGAATAGCAGCCCCAGCTTAGCCGACATCGCCCACATCCTATGAATGCACGGACTGCAGCACCGCCGGAAGATAAATAATTCCTCCCGTGACCAAAGGCCTAGCTGCAGGAGGCGAGACATAGAGAAGTCCAGTCAGTAACTCCCTAGGAGAACCATAACTCAGGCAAAGCCACAACAACACTGGGATTTATCCCCAGCTTGGCATAAAATTCCTCATAGGTAGGACAAATTTCATTTATACCAAAGCGAAAGACATGATCCTCGGGATACTAGAACTCAACTGCCACAATCAGAATACTCCACTCAATGGGCCAGTTACGCCATAAAGAGAATCGTCGCATGTGGAAAGTATCATAATTAGCATTGTAAGAACACATCGCCTCCAAGGCTTTGAGGTAGTTAGTGAACTTAATGCTAAAATGGAGAGCCATCTTGCTAAATAAGAAGATAATGAGCAAATAAGAATTTAAAGGGGAAGGAAAATGAAAGTGTGAAGGAAAATCCCCATTTACACCCCTATTTATACTTGAAAACTCTCAAGAAAAGACAAGAAACCTTGTAGATATCGGAGTAAAACTTACCCCACCAAGTACCAAGCAATTGAAGAAAGTGAAATCAAAGCCTTGGGTTGATTGGACTGGACTGATATGGCGATAGGCAGGACAAGGGTCATGCCGATCGACAAACCCCTATTTTGGGAAAATTCCCTTTTTCCTCTTGTGTAAAAAAAATAACAAAAAACCAATTTTCTTTCTCTCTCTCCTTCCCTCTATTCTTTCTCTCTCTTCTCTCTCTCTAAGAACCTCCCTCCCTACGGATCACCCTCATAACTTACAGAGATTGACCCTTCCACGGATGAGGCAGACATGATGAAAAAAGAAGGGTCCGGAATCGCATCCTTCAGATGAGTAGTCGCTTAAGATATCAAATCCCTAATATCCCTCAGCCATATGGTGGAAACCTGGATGTGCTGCTAGAGAAAACCAAAAAGATCAAATCAGCCAATCAGAGGTAAAGGAAGAAATCAAGAAAATCAAAAGATGAAGAGGAAAAAAGTACACCGTAGGTTGAAGGACCTCCTCCGTCAAGCCAACCTCCTCTGGGTCCATTGCATTATGACGGTTCAGTATACGCACCGGCCCTCTATCAACTCGTCAGATGTTGTAACCTGGTGAATGCAGCCGCACAAAAGGATCCTCTGAAGATGTCATCATTGCTGATGTCGTTGCACCACCCTCACTGTAAGAGGACCCCACCTTCCGACTCGAACCACCATGAGGAAGAGGCATCACATCGTATATACTGGGAGGCATTAATCAGCTCAACACGAAATCCATATAGTCATACATCACAGCTATGTCGGTATACAGTGACTAAGGCTCACCCATTATTTCCTCCACTTGGGCATCCTCTGATATCTCCCGCATTCACCTCATGAATGTAGGGGGCTTTGTCGGTGGCATCACAACCACGTCCTCCACGATCTGACGGACTACCCTCGCCTCGAGGTACCAAGAGTAGGCAAACTCATGCGTGAGCAGACACCACATCTGTGCATGTCCCCCAGTCACCCCAGAGTGTTGAATGGCTATCCCCCAAGGTTAAAAGGTCACGTGAAAATCCCAGCAAGAGAAAAATATCAATATCAATACAAGATCATCAAAGGAAAGGACAATCTCAAAGAAGACTTACCTCGTTAGGCCATTCAAGATCTGACACACTGCGTTTAGAGAGAGATTTCTTCGACTGTGGGTTGGACCTCCGCCATCAGTACATCCGGTAGAAGTCCCCAACAGAGTCATCCTTAAAAGATATAAACAAGGTGTTTAACCCAATCACCTCATAAAACCATGTCTACAAAGGGAAAAGGCCAGCAACTAAGAAATCAAGAATAAAATGCATGAAGGAAAATGCAAAAAATAAAAGGAAATTCAAAAAATAAAGAATACCTCCAGAAGATACGTGGCTCTGATAAATGACTGTAGAAAGAACCGGTTGAATGCATAAAGAGAATAATAAAGGTTCGCCAAAGTCAGGATCTCCCAATCATAAAGACGAATGTCCGAGCACACTCTCAAAAAAGGCAAAAACCACAAGTGCATGACATCACCACTCGTTGCCACCAGAAAACCTCCCAGCACTAACAAAATGAACAACCGGTCCATCTGACGCACCTGCTACCCATTACTCACATATATCTTCCTCCTCAACAAGATCTCCCTCAACAAAGAGAAACGGAGATAGTCCCCAAAAACCACCCTCTCCACATTACCTAGCACCCCCTTCACCGCCTCCTTCATCACCCTCAGCATCATGTCCACCTCAATCTGAACACCATCGTAGTCCAGCCCCACTAGCTACTTCACATCAATGGGAGTCACCATCTTCTTCCTAAAGCCAAAATGGAAGGTGTGGGTAGTATCTCACCACCTCTCCCCCAAAACACACAGAACAATAGTGGAATGGGGCATCTCATCCAGAGCAGACGCCAGTCTCCCAAAGCCAGCATATGACATCATACAGCGCACCACAGATGGAAGATGCTCCCAAACATCCTTAACCCCATTCATCCCTCGGGAACGTATAGTCGACATGGAGAAGTGAGACTACTGAAGAAATAAAGAAAATCATTGTCAAATTCAAGAAATAAAGCAATCTCGTCAAGAAAAAGGAGAAGAATACCAAAGGTCATTAAATTCTTACAAAGTTCCCATGGTTCACCACCCTAGAATAACGATGATGCGAGGGCTCACATAGAAGAATCCGATCATCCACCACCGGCTCAAATGAGTCGAATAAGTTCTCGTTGCCCATTTCAAGGGAAACCCTACCCTTCCCAATCGTTGGCATTAATCCATGTCATGTCAGTGGCGTTGCTTGAAAACTCAGACATCTTATGACTTTGGATCGTCAAAACGATTTGTAGAAGTTAATTGCAGAAGAAGGCAAGTCGAAAAGATGTGAAAAATGAGGAGAACCAACCCGCTATTTATAGGAGGCTAAGGGGCATGCTTATCGGCATCTTCCTACCACCACCGATTGGCACTGGCCCTCCACCTACTCGAGGCACCCCAAAAGTTTGTGCCACTTCCGTTTGGCACTCCTCCATCTATGCCGGTTAGCACCCCCATTAAATTTCCGTACAATAAGTCTTAAAAAATATCAAAAAATCCCAAAATAACCTCAAAAAATTCTTAAAATCACCGAATTAATTTTAGAACCTTTTCACGATGAAAATCGTCTTTTTACATCCCTAGAGGAATTCCCTAAAGCAATTATCCCAGGCAATGTATCCAGAGGCTGCTCCAAAATTCCAAAAAATTCTCTACTAAAACCCTCGGAGCATTCCCTTTGCCCCAGTAGAACTTAAAATCAAATGCTTCCCTAAATTCCCAAAGATATATCACACATCCCCAATGGAGTCCGCAAACTTCCCAAAGGAAACATAGTCCCGCGAAATTGGATTCAACCCTCAGAATTGGTCGCTTCTACTTAAGCCCATAGATTTGTCTTTGACCTGCAGAATTGGTCACCAGAAATAAGCCCTCAGAATTGGCTTCGACTCGCAGAATTGGCTTTGACCAGCAGAATTGGTCATCCCTAAATAATATTGGCTTCAACCCACAGCATTAGTCACCCTAAATAAGCCCTAAGAATTATCTTTGACCCACAGAATTGGTCACTCCTATCATAAGCCCTCGGAATTAGCCTCGATCCTAGGAATTAGTCACCCCAAATAAGCACAGAGAATTGGCTCTGACCCGCAGAATTGGTCACCCCTATCTTAAGCCCTCAAAATTGGCTTCGACCCTCAGAGTTGGTCACTTCTGCTTCAGCCCGCAGAATTAGCTTCGACCCTTAGAATTGGTCGCTTCCGCTTAAGTCCACAGAATTGGATTTGATCCTCAGAATTGGTCACCCTATCTTAAGCCCTCCGAATTGATCGCTTCTACTTAAGCCCACATAATTGGCTTCGACCCGCAGAATTGGTCGCTATAATTTAGATCCTCAGAACTAACTCGACCCGTTAAATTGGTCGCCTCCCTACTCATCACCTAATTTAGGTCCTCAAAATTGATCACCCCAACATCACCTTAGGTCCTTATCATCGACCTCCAGCCTCTAAATTGATCATCCTCATCCCTTAGGTCCACATAACTGACCTCTATCATGTGGTGTATATTCGATGGCTATCACTTCCTCCAAGCTCATCCGTAGAGGGTCTCTATAGAAAATAAATTCTAGGAGCCCCTAAGTCTCCCCTTAGGTCCCTAGCACCTCCCCATCACACTGTAAACCCTAGGGAACACTACGAGTACTGATCTAAAGCCCACGGGGCACTCTCGGGCCCCATTTGACTTTGGTCACTCTATTGTCAAAGCGAAAGCTCTTTGAATATTTCAAGGGCCCTGAATACCCTTTCTAACGGTCAACCCTATGTGTGAATAAGCATAACGATTTAAATGAACCGACCATTTTTCTATTGAAAATTGATTCGGAGGCCACTGGCCACTCTGGGGCCCTGAATTAACCCCAATCAACTTCACCATTAGAGAGAAATCTCTTTAAATGTTCGAAGGGCACTGAAAGCCCTTGCCAACGGTCCATCCCGTGTATGAAACGGCATAATCGTTCAGACGAACAATCAGTTTCCCCCAAAAATTGACCTAGAGGCCACCGGAAACTCCCAGGCTTCGTTTGACCAAAGTTCACTCTAGATCGAACGAGACTGAATGAATCTCTCAAGGGAACTGAATACCCTTTCCAATAGTCCACCCCATGCACGATTCTGACCTACGAGCGAACAATCCATTTTACTCTGAGAGGTCCTTGAGCGCTTTCGAGCCTCGATTGACTAAGCACAGCCTCCCGAACCGATCTAAACTCTTTGTAATGTCAAAGTACATCTCCTAACCTTTCCAACGGTCCACCCCGTTCATAATTCTGACTTACCATGCGGACAAACGGTCCATTTTCGTCCGACGATCTCAAGTCCAAAAGACAGACGTGCGCTTCCGAGCCACATTTGACCCAAAGCTAACTCCTGGACCCTAGAGCAATCCCAAGGACTCTTGAAGGTATATTAAGTTCATTTCTAATGGTATGCCCCGTGCACAATTTGAATCAATGGTTTTTGTTCTACGACCATTTTTCCAGGAAAATCTGCACGAGACTGCCAATTAGTAGGTCCAGATCCCTGCCTAGTAGCATAGTGTATGGGATCACATGCCGATAGGCATCCCCTAAAGTAGGTCGATTGTCACCCCCCTGACCCTATACATAGAATCCATGACCTCACTTCAGGAAACACACAACATATCCATCAGTCTCAGTGATCTCAGCAACATTCCCTCGAAATCAGCAAAGTTCCTCATGTGAAGTTCCATCCAAGCTTACATTCTCATCCTTTTCATATCCAATTTGCAAAAATAGTCTTCTCTCTCATCAACATTCATCAACACTCAAGAAAGTTCATCCAAGATCAAAGATCAAGATGCAAAAAAGGTCCAATTCCTTCCCTCTCTCTTTAAATTCCTTATTTTTGCATAATATACATTAGATTCATAATCTGGTTCTTATTTTAGTTCATACCCATTAATATCTAAAATTTTATTAGTATATTGGACATAATTGTTTTCTATAAAAAACTGGAAAAAAATAAATAAAAGAGGGTTACACCCGTAAATTCTGAACGGAATTATCCATCACACTTTTACCAAAATCGAAAAAACACATTTTCTACACATACACATATAATAAAATTTCTTTCGAATCTATGGGATAAGCCCCACCCTAGGCTATATTCGAACTACGTGGACTTTGATGCCTTTATAGGCTAAATAGCCATCTCGAATTAAAATTCGAGACTCGAGTCCAAACAAACTTCTAACCATAACTTAGAGCCTCGTTACTTTTTCATACATGGGGACTGAGAGTTTGGCCCTGATGTTTCATGTAGTGCTTCTGAGGCTAAAGTCCCCCAACGATGGGCAAAGGCCCCTATGTCTCCCAAATTAGATCCTGGCTTGAGCATTGATGCCACCAAGGATTTAGAGAAGGTTAGGAGACTAGGCATGGAGGTGGGCCTCATAGAGTTTGATCAATTGATGCCCCCTACTTCCTAGGGAAGACACGTTTGGGGGTTGACCCACTAACTAAACTATGTAAGTACTTTTCTTATAATTGCCATGTCGTAGTTTATTTGTCTTTATTATTGACCTCGTCTTTATGTTGCAGATTAAACGCCCAATACATCAGAGGCCGTGTGGAGAATGGAAGCTCGAAACCTTCTAAATTTGATGAAGCAGGTGGGGAAGAATTCTGCATCCCAACCTCAAACAAAGAAGTCCACGGTTAGGAATTCCTTCCAAGCCTGGGGGTAAAAAGAGAAATGATGTCTCTAAGGCTGTTCACACCGGCCAGTAATAATAGCAAAAGAAGCGCAAAGAAGACTCGTCCAAGACAACGTCAGCAAAGGCCATACCAATCTCATCTGAAGATGACCTTGCAGCTCGACTGGAGAATCTTAAGATAAGCCTTGATTCCCTAATTAGGAACAGAAAGAAAGAATTTGATGCTCTCTCTTTCATAACTCCTGAGGTAGACATTCTCTTTTTAAAATATGTAAAAGTATCCCGCTTAAATATTTTTGCTTTCAAAGAGTCATTCAGGTGGATTATTGTGCCTTCACTTAACCCTTCATTTTAATCTATAGTGTCGTCTTTTATTGATGTTATATCTTTTATGTAGTCTGCTATATGTCTGCAAAATATTCACCAATGGGTCAAAGAAAAACTTCTCGATATTCAAAAACCATGCTCGGCTATCAGAAATGAGGAGAGTCTGAAGAAATGGATCTCAGAGTTGGAATCCAGACATAAGATTAAGATTGACAATCTAAATAATCAACACACAAGTGTCATTGAAAAGTTAAACTCTGACCATGCTGAAGCAATTAAGGCGTTGACTGAGAAGCGTACAACTGAGGTTAATAAGAAGGCTAATGTCACACCCCGCCTAATTCTGGTGTCGACCGCCAATAAAACTAAGTCGGGCGTGAGTAAATAAAATACCATTCTGAGCATGAGACAGATCTGAGACATAAATACACCATTACATAAGATACATAATTGAATCAATCTCAAATGATCATAAACAACTAAGCGATAAAAGATCCATCACATGCTAACTCCAAAAAAAAAATCCAATCTCCAATAATGATTAAATAAAATCTGAATAATCCCAACAGAAATCCTCTAAACAACTTTGGAACCGAATGGCCCAATAAAACTCCAATGAAGTCTCATAATACGACTGGAAAAGAAAGTCTAACTAAACTATGCCATAAAGTAAATAACTCCAGCTGCACCTCCAATGATAACTCCGATAAACTTATGCAGCTTCTCCAAATTAAATCCTGAAAAATATTAATCAACGCATGGGTCAGAGCCAAAGCCCTGAGCAAGAATACACACTACTCCCCTCAAATAGGATCCTTGAATCCAGACAGTAGCATTATACGCAATAAATATCACAATAGAATATTTTAAATTAAACGGGATAATTTAAACACGATAAATATAAACCACTAACTACCCGCAGCAATCACCATTTATGAAGGTACACCAATATGATTTTAAATTACCAAGTCCCACGATGTGAATTTAATTAAATTAACCAACTTTTATTATTGTTCTCACTTTTTATTAAAGTGTCACACTTCCCCTTGTCAATCGCCCTCTGACCCGTATAAACTGTCGACCCCGACACATGACAAGGTTACCCTTGTCAATCTCCCTCTGACCCGTTTAACTGTCGGCCCCGACACATGACAAGGTTCCACACACGACACGACATAAATCGTCATCTGGCCCATTTAAACTGTCGGCCCCAACACATTATGTCGCCACAAATTTTAATACCCATTTTTATCTTAGGCATTTATTCTCAATTTATAATCACCCCACCCTTTTAATCGATGTGAGATCCTCAAAATAACCCTTAGTCCCATACCTAAGGGTCCCCAAGTTATCAATACGTCATAATCTATGTATAGGAGGACTTTCTAACATAAATCTTAACTTAGTCTCGTACTTAGACTACCGTAACGACGATAAAGTAATAAAAATCAGCTCACCCTCAAGATGATAAAAACGCGATAATCTACCCTCACTAGTCCCATACCTAGAAGGAATTCTAAAATATAGGGAGAGAAATAATACCCAACAACCCGTCGTCACAAAGGCAACATCATAATACCAACAAGTCACACAAATAAGCATAATTAATCAACGAATAAAACTACGCATGATAGTCCTATTCATTTAAATCTTAAATTTAATTATCACAACGTTAACAATACCCAAATAATCTCATTTAATTATTTTAAATTAAATATACCAAGTTTTCATCATATATTCATCAAAAATGAAATTTTATTATCTCTACATGTATTACATGAGTTATACGCACATAAAAGTCAATTATTTTAAATCAAGGGTTTTTCTACATGCAACTTACACCAATAAAACCCAAAATCACTCATGAATCCTACGTACCCAAAGGGTTATGGATATTATTCAGATTAAAAGGTTTTATAAAAACAGCCCCATAATTAGTGGTCATTTTTTTTTCTAATTAAGTTACTAATTATTTTTAAGAAAACATGTAATTAAGTGTTTAGGCGACACTTAAAACGCATAATACTAAAGGAAAAGAATAGAGTATTCATGCCTGTAAAGATCGTGTTGAAAATCTGATTAGAAAATCTGGATTCCTCTCGAAAAATTATCAAAAGAGTGTTCTTGAACGATCTTGATTAAACCCCAATGAATCCTTCAAAAATTTGTGCCAAAACTAGGGACAAAAACTCGATTTTGTTGAAGGATGATGATTATGAGTGAGAGGAAAAATATTTGCAAGTGTTCTCTGGTGAAAACTTGGAGAAAAAGTGATTATGAGAGGTCCCCCTACGGATTAACAAGGTTATATATTGATTAGGAGTCCTAATCCTACACCAACTCTAAAAACAGCTCACAGTGCACGTTTTCTGGGAGGATCGATCGACCTACCCCAGGGGTCGATCGATTGATCACCCCGAAAAACTGACAGTTTGCCTAAAAAATGCCTATAAGGCAAAATATTATAAAATCAATATAAAATCCGTTTTAACTCCGATTTTAATTTCGCTTGAATTTTTATTCTTCTAAAATCATAACCTACATATTTAGCGAATAAAAATTATTAAATACAAAATTTATTTTTCTCGAAAATTCCAATTAATTAATTAAAATAATAAATAAAAACACGGGGTGTTACATACTTCCCCACTAGCTAAGAATTTCGTCCTCGAAATTAGACGAAGCATACTCATCAACGCATAAATCTCGTAAAAGAAAATAAGGCTCATATATGCCTACCCATGGAATGCCATAATTGGGCGCCCATACACCCAATTCTATGCGCACCTACCCCACGAGCAACAAAATAATATATATTGCCTATATACATACACATAAATATGAAAATAACGGCGTACCACATGTTCTCACAAATCCCCCACTCGATCCTATATCCGAAAGTCATTAAAATTTTAACTTCCTCAAATTAAATCTCAACATCAAAAATCGATATATACGGTACCTAACATCTGTACTAAAATCTACAAAATAATTATCGTCTCCAAAATCCATTCTAAGGATCCCCACATCAAGTTTACTAATTCTGAACTCAATGCCTACAACGTCCTTAACTCAAAACTTCACATCTCCAAGAAATACATCTAACACGTATGCTAGACCCTTTACTTTAAGAAGTATGAATCAACAAAGGAAATCAAAGATCGGCAACGCAGAAACTAAACGGACTCATAACCTACGAGACCTAAGACCATGCTCTGATACCATCTGTCACACCTCGCCTAATTCTGGCGTCGGCCATCAATAAAACTAAGTCGGGCGTGAGTAATAAAATACCATTATTAGCATGAGACAGATATGAGACATAAATACACCAGTACATAAGATACATAATTGAATCAATCTCAAATGATCATAAACAACTAAGTGATAAAAGATCCATCACATGCTAACTCCAAAAAAAAAAATCCAATCTCCAATAATGATTAAATAAAATCTGAATAATCCCAACAGAAATCCTCTAAACAACTTTGGAATCGAATGGCCTAATAAAACTCCAATGAAGTCTCATAATACGAGTGGAAAAGAAAGTCTAACTAAACTATGCCATAAAGTAAATAACTCCAGCTGCACCTCCAATGATAACTCCGATAAACTTATGCAGCTTCTCCAAATTAAATCCTGAAAAAGATTAGTCAACGCATAGGTCAGAGCCAAAGCCCTGAGCAAGAATACACACTACTCCCATCAGATAGGATCCTTGAATCAAGACAGTAGCATTATACGCAATAAATATCACAATAGAATATTTTAAATTAAACGGGATAATTTAAACGCGATAAATATAAACCACTAACTACCCGCAACAATCCCCATTTATGAAGGCACACCAATATGATTTAAATTTCCCAAGTCCCACTATGTGAATTTAATTAAATTAACCAACTTTTATTATTGTTCTCACTTTTTATTAAAGTGTAACACTTCCCCTTGTCAATCGCCCTCTGACCCATTTAAATTGTCGGCCCCGACACATGACAAGGTTACCCTTGTCAATCTCCCTCTGACCCGTTTAACTGTCGACCCGACACATGACAAGGTTCCACACACGACACGACATAAATCGCCATCTGGCCCGTTTAAACTGTCGGCCCCGACACATTATGTCGCCACAAATTTTAATACCCATTTTTATCTTAGGCATTTATTCTCAATTTCTCAATTTATAATCAACCCACCCTTTTAATCGATGTGAGATCCTCAAAATAACCCTTAGTCCCATACCTAAGGGTCCCCAAGTTATCTATACGGCATAACCTATGTATAGGAGGATTTTTTAACATAAATCTTAACTTAGTCTCGTACTTAGACTACCGTAACGACGATAAAGTAATAAAAATCAGCCCACCCTCAAGATGATAAAAACGCGATAATCTACCCTCACTAGTCCCATACCTAGAAGGCATTCTAAAATATAGGGAGAGCAATAATACCCAACAACCCGTCGTCACAAAGGCAACATCATAATACCAACAAGTCACACAAATAACCATAATTAATCAACGTATAAAACTACGCATGATAGTCCTATTCAATTAAATCTTAAATTTAATTATCACAACGTTAACAATACCCAAATAATCTCATTAAATTATTTTAAATTAAATATACCAAGTTTTCATCATATATTCATCAAAAACGAAATTTTATTATCTCTACATGTATTACATGAGTTATACGCACCCAAAAGTCAATTATTTTAAATCAAGGGTTTTTCTACATGCAACCTATACCAATAAAACCCAAAATCACTCATGAATCCTACGTACCCAAAGGGTTATGAATATTATTCAGATTAAAAGGTTTTATAAAAACAGCCCCATAATTAGTGTTCACTTTTTTTCTAATTAAGTTACTAATTATTTTTAAGAAAACATGTAATTAAGTGTTTAGGCGACACTTAAAACGCATAATACTAAAGGAAAAGAATAGAGTATTCATGCATGTAAAGATCGTGTAGAAAATCTGGATTCCTCTCGAAAAATTAGTAAAAGAGTATTCTTGAACGATCTTGATTAAACCCCAATTAAGCCTTCAAAAACTTGTGCCAAAACTTGGGACAAAAACTTGATTTTGTTGAAGGTTGATGAATATGAGTGAGAGGAAAAATATTTGCAAGTGTTCTCTAGTGAAAAACAGGAGAAAAAGTGATTATGAGAGGTCCCCCTACGGATTAACAAGGTTATATATTGATTAGGAGTCCTCATCCTACACAAACTCTAAAAACAGCTCACAGCACACGTTTTCTGGGAGGGTCGATCGATCTACCCCCAGGGGTCGATCTATCGATCACCCCGAAAAATTGACAGTTTGCCTAAAAAATACCTATAAGGAAAAATATTATAAAATCAATATAAAATCCGTTTTAACTCCGATTTTAATTTCGCTTGAAGTTTTATTCCTCTAAAATCATAACAAACATATTTAGCCAATAAAAATTATTAAATTCAAAATTTTATTTTTCTCAAAAATTCCAATTAATTAATTAAAATAATAAATAAAAACACGGGGTGTTACATACTTCCCCACTAGCAAAGAATTTAGTCCTCGAAATTAGACGAAGCATACTCATCAACGCATAAATCTCGCAAAAGAAAATAAGGCTCACATATGCCTACCCATAGAATGCCATAATTGGGCGCCCATACACCCAATTCTACGCGCACCTACCCCATGAGCAACAAAATAATATATATTGCCTATATAGATACACATAACTATGAAAATAACGGCGTACCACATGTTCTCACAAATCCCCCACTCGATCCTATATCCGAAAGTCATTAAAATTTTAACTTCCTCAAATTAAATCTCAACATCAAAAATCGATACATACGGTACCTAACATCTGTACTAAAATCTCCAAAATAATTATCGTCCCCAAAATCCATTCTAAGGATCCCCGCATTAAGTTTACTAATTCTAAACTCAATGCCTACAACGTCCTTAACTCAAAACTTCACATCTCCAAGAAACACGTCTAACACGTATGCTAGACCCTTTACTTTAGGAAGTACGAATCAACAAAGGAAATCAAAGATCGGCAACGCAGAAACTAAACGGACTCATAACCTACGAGACCTAAGACCATGCTCTGATACCATCTGTCACACCCCGCCTAATTCTGGCATTGGCCGTCAATAAAACTAAGTCGGGCGTGAGTAAATAAAATACCATTCTTAGCATGAGACAGATATGAGACATAAATACACCAGTCCATAAGATACATAATTGAATCAATCTCAAATGATCATAAACAACTAAGCGATAAAAGATCCATCACATGCTAACTCAAAAAAAAAATCCAATCTCCAATAATGATTCAATAAAATCTGAATAATCCCAAAAGAAATCCTCTAAACAACTTTGGAACCGAATGGCCCAATAAAACTCCAATGAAGTCTCATAATACGACTGGAAAAGAAAGTCTAACTAAACTATGCCATAAAGTAAATAACTCCAGCTGCACCTCCAATGATAACTCCGATAAACTTATGCAGCTTCTCCAAATTAATTCCTGAAAAAGATTAGTCAACGCATGGGTCAGAGCCAAAGCCCTGAGCAAGAATACACACTACTCCCCTCAAATAGGATCCTTGAATCCAGGAAGTAGCATTATACGCAATAAATATCACAATAGAATATTTTAAATTAAACGGGATAATTTAAACGCGATAAATATAAACCACTAACTACCCGCTACAATCCCCATTTATGAAGGCACACCAATATGATTTTAAATTCCCAAGTCCCACGATGTGAATTTAATTAAATTAACCAACTTTTATTATTGTTCTCACTTTTTATTAATGTGTCACACTTTCCCTTGTTAATCGTCCTCTGACCCGTTTAAATTGTCGACCCCGACACATGACAAGGTTACCCTTGTCAATCACCCTCTGACCCGTTTAACGATCGGTCCCGACACATGACAAGGTTCCACACACGACACGACATAAATCGCCATCTGGCCCGTTTAAACTGTCGGCCCCGACACATTATGTCGCCACAAATTTTAATACCCATTTTTATCTTAGGCATTTATTCTCAATTTCTCAATTTATAATCACCCCACCCTTTTAATCGATGTGAGATCCTCAAAATAACCCTTAGTCCCATACCCAAAGGTCCCCAAGTAATCAATACGTCATAACCTATGTATAGGAGGATTTTCTAACATAAATCTTAACTTAGTCTCGTACTTAGACTACCATAACGACGATAAAGTAATAAAAATCAGCCCACCCTCAAGATGATAAAAACGCGATAATCTACCCTCAATAGTCCCATACCTAGAAGGCTTTCTAAAATATAGGGAGAGCAATAATACCCAACAACCCGTCATCACAAAGGCAACATCATAATACCAAAAAGTCACACAAATAAGCATAATTAATTAACGTATAAAACTACGCATGATAGACCTATTCAATTAAATCTTAAATTAATTATCACAACGTTAACAATACCCAAATAATCTCACTTAATTATTTTAAATTAAATATACCAAGTTTTCATCCTATATTCATCAAAAACGGAGTTTTATCATCTCTACATGTATTACATGAGTTATACGCACCCAGAAGGCAATTATTTTAAAGCTAGGGTTTTTCTACATGCAACCTACACCAATAAAACCCAAAATCACTCATGAATCCTACGTACCCAAAGGGTTATGAATATTATTCAGATTAAAAGGTTTTATAAAAACAGCCCCATAATTAGTGTTCACTTTTTTTCTAATTAAGTTACTAATTATTTTTAAGAAAACGTGTAATTAAGTGTTTAGGCGACACTTAAAACGCATAATACTAAAGGAAAAGAATAGAGTATTCATGCCTGTAAAGATCGTGTTGACAATCTGGATTCCTCTCGAAAATTAGCAAAAGAGTGTTCTTGAACGATCTTGATTAAACCCCAATTAAGCCTCCAAAAACTTGTGCCAAAACTTGCGACAAAAACTTGATTTTGTTGAAGGTTGATGATTATGAGTGAGAGGAAAAATAATTGCAAGTCTTCTCTGGTGAAAAACTGGAGAAAAAGTGATTATGAGAGGTCCCCCTACGGATTAACAAGGTTATATATTGATTAGGAGTCCTAATCCTACACAAACTCAAAAAATAGCTCAGAGCGCACGTTTTCTGGGAGGGTCGATCGATCTACCCCCTGGGGTCGATCGATCGATCACCCCGAAAAATTGACAGTTTGCCTAAAAAATGCCTATAAGGCAAAATATTATAAAATCAATATAAAATCCGTTTTAATTCCGATTTTAATTTCGCTTGAAATTTTATTCTTCTAAAATCATAACAAACATATTTAGCCAATAAAAATTCTTAAATTCAAAATTTTATTTTTCTCGAAAATTTCAATTAATTAATTAAAATAATCAATAAAAACACGAGGTGTTACATACTTCCCCACTAGCAAAGAATTTAGTCCTCGAAATTAGATGAAGCATACTCATCAATGCATAAATCTCGCAAAAGAAAATAAGGCTCATAAATGCCTACCCATAGAATGCCATAATTGAGCGCCCATACACCCAGTTCTACGCGCACCTACCCCACGAGCAACAAAATAATATATATTGCCTATATACATACACATAACTATGAAAATAACGGCGTACCACATGTTCTCACAAATCCCCCACTCGATCCTATATCCGAAAGTCATTAAAATTTTAACTTCCTCAAATTAAATCTCAACATCAAAAATCGATACATACGGTACCTAACGTCTGTACTAAAATCTCAAAAATAATTATCGTCTCCAAAATCCATTCTAAGGATCCCCACATCAAGTTTACTAATTCTAAACTCAATGCCAACAACGTCCTTAACTCAAAACTTCACATCTCCAAGAAACACATCTAACACGTATGCTAGACCTTTTACTTTAAGAAGTACGAATCAACAAAGGAAATCAAAGATCGGCAACGCAGAAACTAAACGGACTCATAACCTACGAGACCTAAGACCATGCTCTAATACCATCTGTCACACCCCGCCTAATTCTAGCGTCGGCTGTCAATAAAACTAAGTCGGGCGTGAGTAAATAAAATACCATTCTTAGTATGAGACAGATATGAGACATAAATACACCAGTACATAAGATATATAATTGAATCAATCTCAAATGATCGTAAACAACTAAGCGATAAAAGATCCATCACATGCTAACTCCAAAAAAAAATCCAATCTCCAATAATGATTAAATAAAATCTGAATAATCCCAACAGAAATCCTCTAAACAACTTTGGAACCGAAGGGCCAAATAAAACTCCAATGAAGTCTCATAATACGACTGGAAAAGAAAGTCTAACTAAACTATGCCATAAAGTAAATAAATCCAGCTGCACCTCCAATGATAACTCCGATAAACTTATGCAGCTTCTCCAAATTAAATCCTGAAAAAGATTAGTCAACGCATGGTTCAGAGCCAAAGCCCTGAGCAAGAATACACACTACTCCCCTCAAATAGGATCCTTGAATCCAGACAGTAGCATTATACGCAATAAATATCACAATAGAATATTTTAAATTAAACGGGATAATTTAAACGCGATAAATATAAACCACTAACTACCCGCAACAATCCCCATTTATGAAGGCACACCAAT
Source organism: Sambucus nigra (assembly GCA_949130495.1). NCBI lineage: Eukaryota > Viridiplantae > Streptophyta > Magnoliopsida > Dipsacales > Adoxaceae > Sambucus > Sambucus nigra. The sequence goes on along the minus strand of OX422217.1, from coordinate 54,719,486 downwards.
ATGATTTTAAATTCCCAAGTCCCACGATGTGAATTTAATTAAATTAACCAACTTTTATTATTGTTCTCACTTTTTATTAAAGTGTCACACTTCCCCTTGTCAATCGCCCTCTGACCCGTTTAAATTGTCGACCCCGACACATGACAAGGTTACCCTTGTCAATCGCCCTCTGACCCGTTTAACTGTCGACCCCGACACATGACAAGGTTCCACACACGACACGACATAAATCGCCATCTGGCCCGTTTAAACTGTCGGCCCCGACACATTATGTCGCCACAAATTTTAATACCCATTTTTATCTTAGGCATTTATTCTCAATTTCTCAATTTATATTCACCCCACCCTTTTAATCGATGTGAGATCCTCAAAATAACCCTTAGTCCCATACCTAAGGGTCCCCAAGTTATCAATACGTCATAACCTATGTATAGGAGGATTTTCTAACATAAATATTAACTTAGTCTCGTACTTAGACTACCGTAATGACGATAAAGTAATAAAAATCAGCCCACCCTCAAGATGATAAAAACGCGATAATCTACCCTCACTAGTCCCATACCTAGAAGGCTTTCTAAAATATAGGGAGATCAATAATACCCAACAACCCGTCGTCACAAAGGCAACATCATAATACCAACAAGTCACACAAATAAGCATAATTAATCAACGTATAAAACTACGCATGATAGTCCTATTCAATTAAATCTTAAATTTAATTATCACAACGTTCACAATACCCAAATAATCTCATTTAATTATTTTAAATTAAATATACCAAGTTTTCATCATATATTCATCAAAAACGAAATTTTATTATCTCTACATGTATTACATGAGTTAAACGCACCCAAAAGTCAATTATTTTAAAGCTAGGGTTTTTCTACATGCAACCTACACCAATAAAACCCAAAATCACTCATGAATCCTACGTACCCAAAGGGTTATGAATATTATTCAGATTAAAAGGTTTTATAAAAACAGCCCCATAATTAGTGTTCACTTTTTTTTTCTAATTAAGTTACTAATTATTTTTAAGAAAACATGTAATTAAGTGTTTAGGCGACACTTAAAACGCATAATACTAAAGGAAAAGAATAGAGTATTCATGCCTATAAAGATCGTGTTGACAATATGGATCCATCTCGAAAAATTAGCAAAAGAGTGTTCTTGAACGATCTTGATTAAACCCCAATTAAGCCTTCAAAAACTTGTGCCAAAACTTGGGACAAAAACTTGATTTTGTTGAAGGTTGATGATTATGAGTGAGAGGAAAAATATTTGCAAGTGTTCTCTGGTGAAAAACTGGAGAAAAAGTGATTATGAGAGGTCCCCCTACGGATTAACAAGGTTATATATTGATTAGGAGTCCTAATGCTACACAAACTCTAAAAACAGCTCACAGCGCACATTTTCTGGGAGGGTCGATCGATCTACCCCCAGGGGTCGATCGATCGATCACCCCGAAAAACTGACATTTTCCCTAAAAAATTCCTATAAGGCAAAATATTATAAAATCAATATAAAATCCGTTTTAACTCCGATTTTAATTTCGCATGAAGTTTTATTCTTCTAAAATCATAACCAACATATTTAGCAAATAAAAATTATTAAATTCAAAATTTTATTTTTCTCGAAAATTCCAATTAATTAATTAAAATAATAAATAAAAACACGGGGTGTTTCATACTTCCCCACTAGCAAAGAATTTCGTCTTCGAAAATTAGACGAAGCATACTCATCAACGCATAAATCTCGCAAAAGAAAATAAGGCTCATATATGACTACCCATAAAATGCCATAATTGGGCGCCCATACACCCAATTCTATTCGCACCTACCCCACGAGCGACAAAATAATATATATTGCCTATATACATACACATAACTATGAAAATAACGGCGTACCACATGTTCTCACAAATCCCCCACTCGATCCTATATCCGAAAGTCATTAAAATTTTAACTTCCTCAAATTAAATCTCAACATCAAAAATCGATATATACGGTACCTAACATCTGTACTAAAATCTCCAAAATAATTATCGTCTCCAAAATCCATTCTAAGGATCCCCACATCAAGTTTACTAATTCTAAACTCAATGCCTACAACGCCCTTAACTCAAAACTTCACATCTCCAAGAAACACATCTAACACGTATGCTAGACCCTTTACTTTAAGAAGTACGAATCAACAAAGGAAATCAAAGATCAGCAACGCAGAAACTAAACGGACTCATAACCTACGAGACCTAAGACCATGCTCTGATACCATCTCACACACTCCGCCTAATTCTGGCATCGGCCGTCAATAAAACTAAGTCGGGCGTGAGTAAATAAAATACCATTCTTAGCATGAGACAAATATGAGACATAAATACACCAGTCCATAAGATACATAATTGAATCAATCTCAAATGATCATAAACAACTAAGCGATAAAGGAACCATCACATGCTAACTCAAAAAAAAAATCCAATCTCCAATAATGATTAAATAAAATCTGAATAATCCCAAAAGAAATCCACTAAACAACTTTGGAACCGAATGGCCCAATAAAACTCCAATGAAGTCTCATAATACGATTGGAAAAGAAAGTCTAACTAAACTATGCCATAAAGTAAATAACTCCAGCTGCACCTCCAGTGATAACTCCGATAAACTTATGCAGCTTCTCCAAATTAAATCCTGAAAAAGATTAGTCAACGCATGGGTCAGAGCCAAAGCCCTGAGCAAGAATACACACTACTCCCCTCAAATAGGATCCTTGAATCCAGACAGTAGCATTATACGCAATAAATATCACAATAGAATATTTTAAATTAAACGGGATAATTTAAACGCGATAAATATAAACCACTAACTACCCGCTACAATCCCCATTTATGAAGGCACACCAATATGATTTTAAATTCCCAAGTCCCACGATGTGAATTTAATTAAATTAACCAACTTTTATTATTGTTCTCACTTTTTATTAATGTGTCACACATTCCCTTGTCAATCGTCCTCTGACCCGTTTAAACTGTCGGCCCCGACACATGACAAGGTTACCCTTCTTAATCGCCCTCTGACCCGTTTAACGGTCGATCCCGACACATGACAAGGTTCCACACACGACACGACATAAATCGCCAACTGACCCGTTTAAACTGTCGGCCCCGACACATTATGTCGCCACAAATTTTAATACACATTTTTATCTTAGGCATTAATTCTCAATTTCTCAATTTATAATCACCCCACCCTTTTAATCGATGTGAGATCCTCAAAATAACCCTTAGTCCCATACCTAAGGGTCGCCAAGTTATCAATACGTCATAACCTATGTATAGGAGGATTTTCTAACATAAATCTTAACTTAGTCTCGTACTTAGACTACCGTAACAACGATAAAGTAATAAAAATCAGCCCACCCTCAAGATGATAAAAACGCGATAATCTACCCTCACTAGTCTCATACCTAGAAGGAATTCTAAAATATAGGGAGAGCAATAATACGCAACAACCCGTCGTCACAAAGGCAACATCATAATACCAACAAGTCACACAAATAAGCATAATTAATCAACGTATAAAACTACGCATGATAGTCCTATTCAATTAAATCTTAAATTTAATTATCACAACGTTAACAATACCCAAATAATCTCATTTAATTATTTTAAATTAAATATACCAAGTTTTCATCATATATTCATCAAAAACGAAATTTTATTAGCTCTACATGTATTACATGAGTTATACGCACCCAAAAGTCAATTATTTTAAAGCTAGGATTTTTCTAGATGCAACCTACACCAATAAAACCCAAAATCACTCATGAATCCTACGTACCCAAAGGGTTATGAATATTATTCAGATTAAAAGTTTTTATAAAAACAACCCCATAATTAGTGTTCACTTTTTTTCTAATTAAGTTACTAATTATTTTTAAGAAAACATGTAATTAAGTGTTTAGGCGACACTTAAAACGCATAATACTAAAGGAAATGAATAGAGTATTCATGCCTGTAAAGATCGTGTTGAAAATCTGGATTCCTCTCGAAAAATTAGCAAAAGAGTGTTCTTGAACGATCTTGATTAAACCCCAATTAAGCCTTCAAAAACTTTTGCCAAAACTTGTGACAAAAACTTGATTTTGTTTAAGGTTGATTATTATGAGTGAGAGGAAAAATATTTGCAAGTGTTCTCTGGTGAAAAACTGGAGAAAAGTGATTATGAGAGGCCCCCCTACGGATTAACAAGGTTATATATTGATTAGGAGACCTAATCCTACACAAACTCTAAAAACAGCTCACAACACACGTTTTCTGGGAGGGTCGATCGATCTACTCCCAGGGGTCGATCGATCGATCACCCCGAAAAACTGACAGTTTGCCTAAAAAATGCCTATAAGGCAAAATATTATAAAATCAATATAAAATCCGTTTTAACTCCTAATTTAATTTCGCTTGAAGTTTTATTCTTCTAAAATCATAACCAACATATTTAGCCAATAAAAATTATTAAATTCAAAATTTTATTTTTCTCAAAAATTCCAATTAATTAATTAAAATAACAAATAAAAACACGGGGTGTTACAGCTAGGACTACCGTTAATAAGGCACTTGAAGAAGCTCAGAGGAAGGTTATGGAAGATTTTAAATTTTCATAAGAGTTTTGGGATAACGCATTCAATATTTGGAGAGAGGAGATGAAACGTCCTGTGGCTAGACTACCTTAAAGTCACTAGATATCTCTCACCTAATGCAACAACTTAAGGCCTTCATCTTTTCTGACCCTTTGGCGATGACCATTCTAAGAGAGATTGAGGGATCGGCCTAACCTGAGCCGATAGTACAGACTGCTAATGATGAAGGAGACAATGATTCTGGGGACGATGAGGCCGAGATGACCCTTGGTGATAAGAATGTGGAGGCCGAGAAAGATGATTCTGCAGACGGGTCGGCTCGTGTGGAGTCCTAGAAATATCTAACATCTTTATTTCTTATTTCCTTTATGAGGTTGTCCGCATGTGGCCCGATTCCCTTCTATGATGTAACTTGTGAGCAATTACTTTTTCATGTATGTAATCTCATTTCTAACTGCTTTTTTGGGAGAATTTGCTTAGATCTCTAAATGACAAATGCCTGTATTGTTTATTTCTATCATCTCTTTTTGCTACGCCGTGTTTTCTTTTCTTGACTTTACACTACTTATTTATTAATCACAAAACTAATGATGTTTAACAAGTAACCATAATGAAATGGTTTTTAATTCTGAGATTACCAAGTAAATGATGTCCTTATCATATATCCTCTCGTCCTTAGACGAGATGCTTATATCAAGGTTAATAGTTTTTATAATTTTAATTCACCAAATTATGGTTTTTAATCATAAGTCCCCTCTCGTCATTTTGAGAGTGTATAGATGAGCATTGTCTCATCCTACACTGTTGTCTCGGTCGAGAAAATTTTTCACTAAACTAATGATGTTGAAATAAACCATAATTAAATAATTTTTGAAATATGAATTCACTAAATTATGGTATTTAATCATAAGTCCCCTCTCGTTGTTTTGAGAGTTCATGGATTAGAATTGTCTCGTTCTACATTGTCATCTCGACCAAGAGAGTTTTTCACCAAATTAATGATGTTAAGGTAAACCATAATTAAATGATTTTTGAAATTTGAATTCATCAAATTTTTGTTTTTAATTATAAATCCCCTCTCGTCGTTTTGAGAGTGTATGGATGGGCATCGTCTCGTCCTACACTGTTGTCTTGACTGAGAGATTTTTTTCACCAATTTAATGATGTTATCATCGCTTCCCCCTCATGGTATTATTAGACCTATGTGGATCGTCATGCCACCGAGAGTGAGTTAATGCTACTTTATCACATGAGTGATGTTTTATAGTTTATGACGAGCTAAAACATACAATTTGACCAATCCATACAAAAATAATAGGATATGACACTTGCAATTCTTCATTCATTACTTTTTTTCAATACATGTCTCACATAATGATAAAAGAAAACTTCTACAATGTCCTATTGGTAATATTTCTTTAAATGGTCGGAATTCCAAGGGTTGGAGAAAGGATCTCCCTCCAAATTCTCGAGCTGATATGTGCCAGGAACAACCTCTTATGTAACTAGGTAAGGTCCATGCCAGTTTTCTAGGACCTTGTTATATTTTTGCCTAGCATTCTTCAAAACAAAGTCTCCAATAGCTAATGGACTAGCCTTCATCCTCTTGTTAAAAAATCAAGCAGTCCTTTATTGATAGGCAGCCTATCGGATCTCTGCATCTTCTGTCTTCCCTTCAATAAAGTCTAGATATATCCTTCTTTCCTCAACATTTTCTTCTAGATTATACGTCTAAACTCCATGACTTGGTATGTCGATCTCTGTATGTATCGCTGCTTCTGAGTCATTGGGAAGCATGAAAGGGGTCTCCCTTGTCGGCGTTCTTTCTGTCGTCTTGTAGGCCAACAGGACAGCATGCACTTCTTCAGTCCCAAGACCCTTAACGTCTTATAATTTCTTATTGATCCCATCTGATTGGCTAGGTTTTGCTGTTGCACAAGATTCGCCTATGTGCCGATCGTTTATAATATTCGGCTCACCAACTCAATACAAAAATCTAAACTATGACTACACTCTTTTAAAGGATTATAGCGGCCAATCCGGGTATCAAAAATCCACAGAGATTAGTTGCTAGAATTTAATCGGTTTAATACTTCTAAAATAAAAGAGTAAAAGGCAATTGTTAACAAAAAGGAAAAGATAACTAGGCGAGTGTATATAAACTGGATTAACAAAAGGAATAAAAATTATAAGTTGCAACAGATATCCCTCACCCCGAGCTAATTCGTATAAATGGTTACATGGGTTCAAAAGTTATTAAGATTTAGTATCATTTCAACAGTTGATTAAATCTAGAGTCATCACCCCCTAAATTTTCATAAAAGACTAATATTATTTTGGCGTCAACAAATACCCCAAAAATTACACACGCAAGGTCGTAAACACGGAGCATACTTGATATACCCCGTTAAATCTCCTAGGTGTAATGACTAGGGCAACCTAATCTAAATAAACTCATGAAAACCCATGCCATAGAAAAGCAACCAAATCAACCCTAGGTGAGTTCAATCCAACACAACCTAGTTTAAATTAGCCACTAAGCATGATGAAATACATAAATAAATTAAGTTAGGACAATTAATTAATTAAATCTAACAAGAATTAAATAAACTAAAACACTTAAATAGGCAAGAAATTAAATACATAATGGAAAATAAAGCATAAAATGTACAAATAAGAAGATGAATAGTAGAAAGCTTACAATAATTGTGTAAAAACCCCAAAGAAATGGAGGGAAGTGGAGGAAAGGGGTGAGCTCCCAGAAAATCCCCCAAATGTTCTTAACCTAAAAACTAAAGAAAAATAATGGATAATAACAAAATAACTAAGTCTCCCTTATATACAAAGTGGGAATTCAAATAAATCAAAAAATAAAATAAAATAAAGAAACAGATTCGTCGGACCAAAAATAGCAGGACTAGTCGACCGGGGAGTGAGGATCGATTGACCAGCGAGAGGGGAAATAGCTATTGCATACAATTCAATCCAAATTCGAGATAACCAGTAGATCTGGGGTGGTGGCCGATTGACCGGTTGCTGCTACACAAACCCACTGTCTGCGAATCACGACAAAACTGAAAAATTTGGTCGACCACGGGTGGTGGCCGATCGACCGGTGGTAGCAGGTTCCTTATACCAGTTTTGGCTACAAAAACCAAATGTTCACATGATTATAATCATGACTCGACCCAAAATGGTTTCTCATTTTGGCCGAGACCTGCTATTACCGATTTTGACATGTAGCTGCAATTTGAGAACCAGGACCTATTGGTCATTTATTAAATTGTTTTGTAAAATGATTTTCTTATAATTCCTCCTCCGCTCAAAGGCCCGTACAATATTTGTTGGATTCTGATTCCCGCACGGTTCGTGTCCACACAAAGCTTGGCCCGAGAGCTTCAACTTTCGTGAGACTTTAGGCTAAAATTCCAAAGTATGAAATGACAATAATGCCCCTGAATGTGCTATATTCGACAGAACTTTATCGTATTGCACCCAAACTTCATACTAAGCACCTTAGTACTTATAAACACTCAATAAAACCTGAAATAACATGTTAGCATATAAAACAAAGGTTGTCTGGTTATCAAGCATAATTATAGGAATTAAAGTACCTGAGGGGGCTAAAATGCATAAGTATAGAGGGTATTAAGTGTCATGATTTGGGACGAATCACAACCCCTAACTTACACATTGCTAGTCCCTAGAAATGAAATTCAAAGCTAGAAGAACTATAAGAAAACAATAAAATAGGAGATATATACAAAAGTGATAAAAGCCATTTTGGCGGGTGAACGATTGCATTTAGCGTATACAATAAGTTGTTAAACCCCTAGGTTACCCTAGTGGACGAGTTGTAACACCCCGCCCGCCCGAGGAGAGCGAACAGAGCGCTACTATCGATAAAACTAATCAAATCCACAAATAACAAGGTATAGAGCATCTAAAAATCCCACAATAAAACAAGAAACAACTATTCTCATCTTCAAATTAATACAACAAATCTCTCGAAATAATTACAACAATCCAACTATCTCGAAAATAAAATAAATCTCCAAATGCTCTATACATCAAAATAAATACAAGTCTTCTCATCTCTTGTATTAAAAATTCTTCCCAAATAATCCTCGCTAAAATCATCCCAATTGGTCCATAGCACTGAAATTCGTGCTCACCTGCCAACTAAGAAAAAGATGGGGAAGTACACAATACGACAGGAATATGCTCAACAAAGATGTTAGCGATGAACAAATCGCAACAACACGACTACGAATACTCAAATCAAATAATGCAAATTTCAATAGCATTTTATCAATAAATTTCTCAACAACACATTAATCGGAGTCACCAGGCCTCACCATACCGCGCCATACTTTATCAAGTAGCCGGAAAAGGAGTCTTGGCGGGTGCCCAACATCAGTGCCATATTAAAATCTCATGACAGCGTGCTCAAAACGACATGAATTATACCACATGAATCAAAATAACTCCAACAATTATTTTTCCAGATTCCAATGAATTTAATAATTCAAAATATGAGTTCAATTAACGAGAATTCAACGGAATAAACACTCGCGAGATTTCAGGAGCATATTGTGTAAAACCCCATACCTCAAAATCATCAAATGAATCATCGCATAATTCAGCCTCAAAATCTAATCACACCATCACGTTCCTCTCGCGAAAATAATCAAATCTCGTTCTAGCCCAAACTCGAAAAAACACCAAATAAGCTTTCTAATCTAAGGTTGAAATCTTGAATAAGTTTGGGTCTATTGTTTGTATATGAAAGGGAGTAATTTTGGAGAGGTCTTTTGGTTAAAAAGCTTGAGAAAAAGTGATTTGAAAAGCCAAGCAACGAATTTGTTGATATATAAAGGATTAAGTGTTTGATTAAGAAAAGAGTTCTAATCAGATACAAACACTAAAAATTTTATTCTGGACGATCGGACCATTGGAATCACTTGAAATTTTAGTATGTAGTAGAGAACGGCGAGACAGGACTGCTGACAAAAATTCAGCTTGATCGGACGGTCGGATTTCTAAAAATATTATTTTTACTAGAGAGTTTTATGTTCCGAGGACTCTTAGAGAGTTTTATGTTTTGAGGACTCTTCTAAATAATAAAAATTCAATTAAAACTCCATTTTAATTCCGATTTCGAAATCGTTTGAAATTCTCGCCTTTAAAAAATAATAACCAACATATTTGAGCAATACAAATAATTTTATCTCAAAATTTATTTTTCCTCTTAATCTCGAAAATACCTCAAAAATTACGCGGGTTGTTACACTTCCCCACTAACAATGGAAATTCGCCCTCGAAATTCGCCGAATGCCTAACTCTCAAAAATCAGGCCAATAATCTCCAAAAATAAATTACACCCCGCCTAATTCTGGCGTCGCCCGCCACCAAAACTAAGCCGGGTGTGAACTAAATAAATACCATTCTTGGCATGAGACAGATATGAGACATAAATAAATCAGTCCATAAGATAAATAATTAGTCAATCTCAAATGATCAAAAATAACTAAGCGATAAAAGATCCATCACATGCTAACTCCAAAAATCCAATCTCCAATAATGATTAAATAAAATCTGAAATAATTCCAAAATAAATCATCTAAACAACTTTGGAACCGAATGGCCCAATAAAACTCAAATGAAGTCTCATAATAAGACTGTAAAAGAAAGTCTAACTAAACTATACCATAAAGTAAATAACTCCAGCTGCACCTCCAACGATAACTCCGATAAACTTATACAGCTTCTCCAAATTCTAATCCTGAAAAAGATTAGTCAACGCATGGGTCAGAGCCAAAGCCCCGAGCAAGAATACAAACTACTCCCCTCAAATAGGATCCTTGAATCCAGACAGTAGCATTATACGCAATAAATATCACAATAGAATATTTTAAATTAAACGGGATAATTAAACGCGATAGATATAAATCACTAACTACCAGCATAAATCCCCATTTATAAAGGCACACCAATATGATTTTAATTTCCCAAGTCCCACGATGTTAATTTCATTAAATTAACCATCTTTTATTACATCCTCATTTTATTATGGCAGTCCTCCCGCCTCGAGTGATTTCTCAACCAAAAATACACATCCCCTCATCAAAACGCCGGATGGCCCGTTTAAACTGTCGGCCCTCGCTGATTGACGAGGTTCCACACACGACACGACATAAAACGCCGGCTGGCCCGTTTAAACTGTCGGCCCTCGCTGATTATGTCGCCAATATATTTTAATACCCGTCTTATTATCTTAGGTATTAGTTCTCAATTTCTCAATTCACAATTTATAATTTACCCCACCCTTTTATCGATGTGAGATCCTCAAAATACCCCTTAGTCCCATACCTAAGGGATCCCAAGTCATCAATACGTTCTAACTTATGTATAGGAGGATTTTCTAACATAAATCATAACCTAGTCTCATACTTAGACAAGTGTAACGACGATAAAGTAATAAAAATCAGCCCACCCTCAAGGTGATAAAAACGCAATAATCTTCCCTCACTAGTCCCATTCCTAGAAGGCATTCTAAAAATATAGGGGGAGCAAAAATACCCAACAACCCATCGTCACAAGGAAATATAATAATACCAAAAAGTCACACAACCACGCATGATTAATCAACGTATAAAACTACGCATAATAGTCCAATTCAATTAAATCTTTAATTTAATTATCACAACGTCAACAATACCCAAATAATCTCATTTAATTATTTTAAATTAAATATACCAATTTTTCATCATATATACATCAAAAACCAAATTTCATTATCTCTAAATGTATTACATGAGTTATACGCACCCAAAAATTATTTATTTTAAAACTAGGGTTTTTCTATATGCAACCTACACCAATAAAACCCAAAATCACTCATCAATCCTACGTACCCAAAGGGTTATGAATATTATTCAGATTAAAAGATTTTATAAAAACAGCCCCATAATTAGTATTCACTTTTTCTAATTAAGTTACTAATCATTTTTAAGAAAACATGTAATTAAGTGTTTAGGCGACACTTAAAATGCATAATACTAAAGGAAAAGAATAGAGTATTCATGCCTGAATAAAAGTTGGTTTAGAAATCCGATCTTGAATGTGTATTCCTCTCAAAAATTTGACAAAGATTCGTTCTTGATGCGTCTCGAGAAAATCCGGTTAATCTTGACAAAACTTGAGTTGAAAGTTATGTAGAATGGGGCTAGGGTTTTGAGGTTGAAGAGGATGAAGAAGATGAGAGGATTCTGATTTTTGAGAAGGCTAAAGTGTGTTTTAAAAGATCTAAACTCGTCACTTTATGTTTATATGCCAAAAATAATTAGAGTCCTAATCAAATACAAATACTCAAAAAAATCATTACGGACGATCGGACCGTTGGAATCACTTGAAATTTTAGTATGTAGTAGAGAACGGCGAGACAGGACTGCTGACAAAAATTCAGCTTGATCGGAGGGTCGAATTTCTAAAAATATTATTTTTACTAGAGAGTTTTATGTTCCGAGGACTCTTAGAGAGTTTTATGTTTTGAGGACTTCTAAATAAAAAAAATTCAATTGAAACTCCATTTTAATTTCGATTTCGAAATCGTTTGAAATTCTCGCCTTTAATAAACAATAACCAACATATTTGAGCAATACAAATAATTTTATCTCAAAATTTATTTTTCCTCTTTATCTCGAAAATACCCCAAAAATTACGCGGGTTGTTACACGAGTGTCGTCTCTTGGGGGTTTTCAGGGATGAAACCCACAAACATCATATGGTTTCCTCAAAATGTATGCCCAATCACATGCGACAAGCCCAACAATAACGAAATAGATTTCAAACACGATATTAGCAAAGTGAATGAATTCACACAAAAGGTCCATATTATTAACGTTATAGAATGAACTTCGTAGAATTGAAACCTTAAAATGTGGGAGGGGAGCAAGTACATGTAAAGTATGATTTGGAAAAAACTTATTTATATCGAATAATAAACATTAAAGCGTGCATATAAGTCAATCATCACCGGATATAACACTCAACAAATGAAATCACTATGAATGGGAGGTAATACACAGGACATGCGGGCATAAAGACTAATGTAAATGGAAACAAGGCCGTGCACATGTCACAGTGAAGAACGCTATATATAAAATGAAAAATTGTAATCTCAATTAAAGATATCAATCATTAAAGGAGGCAAAATGTATTTTCACATATTATCAAAACTGTTTAAACTTTTAAATTGAATTCACCCTAGGATCACATAGGACTTTATAGGGGTGTAATGTAGGTTTGGGGTTAAGGTTATGAAATGAAAGGACGATGTACGGGTTCAAAGTGTTCGGAGATGAAAACTTGAGATGTGGGCAAATACAAAATTTGGAAAAATAACTTCCAATACAAGCATTGAATATAATAATGGGGAGAGTGAACAAAGCTTATTGAACACTATACAAAACATATACAAATTTCTCTTTTCTTTTCTTTTCTTTTCTTCCTTTTCTCACTTTTTCTTTTATTTTATTTTGTTTTCTTTCTTCTCTTTTTGTTTTCTTTCTTTTCTTTACTTTTCTTACTCTCACATGCTTAATTGCAACCACATAACGCGAACATCATTTAATCACAAGTATCAATCCAAACAAAGGTACGGAAGGTGATATATATGGACTATAACTCCAATGTTGAGTTGGTTATGGAATATGGGTAATGAAACGAAAAGCTATATTTAGGCTCAAAGGGGTTGACGAGGGAAAACATTTAAGGTGAGGTAAAGGTCAATATGGGTGATATAATAAAGAGGGACTATAATCATTTCCTAAAGTTTATGAAATTATCTAGTCAAAATAAACTTTGAAAATCATGCTCAAGTAACACATTTCAAGATATAAATTTAATTAATGAACGATTAATGAAAGAATAGTGATATTACCGACGAATTTAACGTTTTCAATGAGAAAAGAGAAGTGTATAACACTCACAAATGAAAAAAATCCCACATCTCATTAGGTGTAAGTATATACAATGCAATATAAGATTACCAAGTTATAAAAATCTTAAACCAAATCATTTAAACAAGAAAAGGGCATGTGCTCATGGGATTAAAGTTTAATTCATGAATTTATTAATAACATCAATAATTGAGGACTAAAGTCAAATAACCTCTAAAATTGAGAACAGGCATTATTGAGTTATCAATTGGATTCGGCATTTATTGAAATCTATCATCAACAGCAAAGGCAAAATGCCCAAAAAATGAGAACAAAGAAAGAATTTTTTTTTGAAATTTTGAAATTTTTTACAAGAAAAGCATGATTGGTAATAATATATAATCAAATCAAAGAAACTACCAATTAATGGATATAATATCCCACACCTCTAACTTAAAACCTCACATTGTCCTCAATGTGAATTAAGAACCAAGTTAAAGAGAGAAAAAAGAGTGATATTACCCATAATGGAACGATCTCATGAAAGTACAAGTCAAATGATTCTACAAAACCTATTAGTACCAAGCATAGCAAAAAGCAACTAACAAAAACTTAACTAACTACACTAAACAATGAGTGAGAAAAAAAATAAGGAAAATAAAAACTAACTATTTACAACCTACAATTTTAACTTCTAATTAACTATACACTAGAAGTTGAGATTTTTAAGGGTCCACGCAAAATTCTATTTGACTTTGGAGGATCAACGGGGGACCCTCCCTTTCATGCATACCTTCCGAAAAATAGGACTTATGTTCAAATAACGGAAGGCATGTGTAAGGCGGAAGAAATGAACCATCACCAGTTGAAAATTTTGGAGGGATGATGGGGGGTTTGGATAAAATGGGTGATAAATACACAAGGGGGCCAAAAAAAATATTTTTCTCCCAAATATTATTCACTTGGAATAGGCGGTGGCACACATGGAGGCAAAGATGCCTTTATGGAAGGCAACTCGAGTGAGTACTCCTCATCAGTGAAAAGGTTTAACACTTTAAAGTTTGGAATCGATTCATCGGGTACTTGCATCGGTTCAATAATATAGAATAAAGATGGGGAATAAATAAATTCAAACTCAAAAGATGAGTCATCATCACTTGAAGATTGAGTTTTGAAGGCAATAAGATCATTTTCAATGAAATATTCTTCTTTAGGGGCCAAAGAAGAAATCATTTATGTACATTTCTTCCTTAATTTAATTCTCTATTATACCATGGGCTAACTCAAGAATGGTTTGTTCCAATGTAGGCACAAAATCCTCATTTGGTTTAAAACATTCCTCGACTTCGAAAGTCTCGAAAGAAAAATCATCGTAAGATTTAAATAATAAATCCAACTCATGCTCCCAACAACGATTTTCTTCCAGATAACAATTCCAAATTTCTCATTTTCAAGAATTCACAAACCCTCACCTAAAGTCCAAGGATGAGGCGGGGATTCTTGCAAATGAGAACTTTGAAAAATATCATCAGAACTACAACCAAAATCATTATTATAAGAATTTTGAAAGCTATTTCAATTTATTTCAGAATTATTATCATAAAGATTTTGAAGCCCAATATCGGAATAATAATTTTCAAAATTCTCGTAGTCCATAACTTGACTGTGGTAATACTCACCCAATGACATTTTAGATATTTTAATTTTTTGGCTTTGTAAGTTGTGACCAAAATCCATAGGTGTAGGGGGTTTTGAGAATTATCGTTACGTTTACCAAAAAATTTGGAACAAGACATGCTTACTCCAAAAAAACTTGAGGCAAAAAATTCCACATAGTGATGTTCGTCCAAAAAATTCAAGCATTTATTGGTGCTCAAATGTAGAAGTCCTACAAAAATTGTTAACAAAAATACAAATAGAAAGAAAATACTACAAAATACTAAATCAATTAAATTCTAAAACGAACTAGTCCTTGGCAAGGTTGCCATTTGACAAACAGGGTTTTGCAACGGCGCAAGATTCACCTACGCAGCGGTCATTTATAATATTCGGCTCACTAACTTAATACAAAAACCTAAACTATGACTACACTCTTTTAAGGGAGTATAGTGTTCAGTCCGGGTATCGAAAATCCACGGAGACTAGTTGCTAGAATTTAATCGGTTTAATACTTCTAAAATAAAAGTGTAAAAGGTAATTGTTGACAAAAAGGAAAAGATAACTAGACGAGTGTATTTTAACTAGATTAACAAAAGGAATAAAAACTATAGGTTGCAACGGATATCCCTCACCCCGAGTTAATTGGTATAAATGGTTGCATGGGTTCACAAGTTATTAATATTGAGTCTCATTTCAACAGTTAATTAAATCCAGAGTCGTCACCCCTAAATTCGCATAAAAGCCTAATATGATTTTGGCATCAACAAATACCCTGAAATTACACGCGCAATGTCGTAAATACGGAGCATACATGATATAGCCCATTAAATCTCCTAGGCATGATGACCAGGACAACCCAATTGAAATATACTCATGAAAACCCATCACCATAGCAAAGCAACCAAATTAACCCTACGTGAGTTTAATCCAACACAACCTAGTTTAAATTAGCCACCAAGCATGATGAAATAAATAAATAAACTAAGTTAGGAAAACTAATTAATTAAAGCTAACAAGAATTAAATAAATTAAAACACTTAACTAGGCAAGAAATTAAATACATAAAGGAAAATAAAGCATAAAATGTACAAAGAAGAAGATGAATAGTAGAAAGATTACAAAATTACCCGCAAAGAAATGGAAGAGAGGGGTGAGCTCCAACAAAATCCTCTAAAAGTTTCTTAACCTAAAAACTAAATCAAAATAAAGAATAATAACAAAAATAACTAATTTTTTTTTTAAGAAAAGGGAAATTTATGTATGCACGAGTGAGAAAAGTCCTCACTAAAGCTTACAACCGACTAGAGAAAAGGCTAAAACATTCAACAACTTAACTAGCTAAAATGAAACAAAAACTAAATTTTCAGATTCCTAATTGAAGGAATTTAAAGAGTATCCATATTGAGGAACCCACTAAACTTTCTTGGAAGACCTTAAATGTTGTAAGAGAACAGTGGAGGACGATCAAAACTACCCAATTTTGCTAGAAAATCAGCTGCCATGTTAGCTTCTCTAAAAATATGGTGAAGACTACATGAACCTTGAGATAGAAGATATTTGATTTTATCCACTTCCCATCTAATTCTCCATGGACAAGAAATTTTCCCCTTTATGATTTTTAAATCAGATTCAATGATCAAGTCATAATCTTTTAGATCTTGAAACAAAGTTAGAGCTTGATGAAGAGAGGCAGCCTCTGCTTGAAGATTTGATTTGATTTAACTCCATATGAAGATTTGATTTAACTCCATATGAAGAGTGGAACACTCATAAAATTTCTCCCTTTAACTCCATATAATTTAACTCCATATGATTTGTACTTGATCATTTTCTCTCTTTATCTCTTTCTCTCTTTCTTTTGTATATATATATATATATGTGTGTGTGTGTGTGTGTGTGTGTGTGTGTGTGTGTGTGTGTGTGTGTGTTTGTGCAGGTGTGTTTTCAAGTATTTTCTAAAATAGTATAATGTTTGTATGTTTTCTTTAGGTGTGTGCGTGTGTGCAGGGGTGTATGTGTGTGTGTGTGTAGGTGTGTTTGTATTCTTCTAATTCATTTGAATTTGTACTAATAACAACAATTTTTACAAAAAATGTCTCCTTCAGGGAATAAGCCAAGGATGATGGTGATGATGATGCCTTCTTCAGGGCTCGGCGATAGCGGAGGCGGCGAGGGCTCCTCAGCCCTTAGACTCCCCAAATGGGGAAAATTGGGAATTTCCGTTGAGAATAAGACGGGCTTATTAACTAGATCCCTCAAGCTGGTGAAGACGATTATCGAATTGGGGTACACTAGTTGGAGGGAGGTGCCAAATGAGCTCAAGTTAGCTATTTAGGTGGCACTACAGGTAATGTATTTATATTTCATTTTCTATTTCTATTTCTATTTCTATTTCTATTTCTATTTCTATTTCTATTTCTATTTCTATTTCTATTTCTATTTCTATTTATATTTATATTTATATTTATTCGCGGCTAACACTTACATTTTTTTTGTTTGACAGGAACAATTCAGCCTGCCCCCAGAACTCCGTGATTCTGTGCTAGAGTAGTTGAGGGAGAAACATAAGACATGAAAGAAGAATTTGAGGGCCCGGTACTTTGGGAAGACCCGGGAGTCCATTATCAGAATGTGTGAGTCCGTCCCACCGAAGGAGCCGATCGCACTGGCATATCGGCAAAAGTTCATTGACAATGAGATCGAGGAGCGACAATTGGCATCTCGCCAATCGGGGAGGGAAAATTGGAAGAAAAAAATGGACGTGCACTACTCCGATGAGGTGGAACACAATATGGTAAGTTTTTATTTTTCTATAATTATATAAATATGTTATTCTGCATTATTTTACTTTGCCTTACTTACTAATTTTGCATTATTTTATTTCAGGGGACGGAGAGTGGCACTCGGGGTAGGCCACATAGGCTCGATGCCTATGTGGCAATTCGGACGAAGAAGGGCAAGGATAAGGAGGTGTCCCCGAGCGTTGCGACCACGATTGCAAGTAATCTGACGATTTATTTTTTGTGAATTACGTTATAATTTATTTATTTACTTATTTAACTAATCGTGTGCTTTTTGCCATTTCAGGCAAAGCTTAAGGAAGTGCATGAGTCGCAATTTGATGCCGATAAGGCATCTTTATCCACGGGCGCACTCAGCCAAGTGCTTGGGGCTGATCGCAAGGGGAGGACTAGGGGTGAGCTCGCGGGTGGGCAAATCTAGGATCATCGGAATGAAAACGAGAAACACCAAGTTGGCTCGTCAAGTGGACACGCATGATGCGAAGCTATCAAGGTTGGAGGTGATGGTCTTAGATATGTATGCATTCATGAAGCGTCAGTTGGGCGGAAAGGGTAAGGACAATGGCAAGGGGTAGGAGAAGGTGGTGGAGGGGAGGGGGGAGGAAGAGGATGTGGACATCACTTCTTCATCGCTAATACGTACGGACTCACTGCTTGATGATCAACTCCCCTACTTGGCTCCCATCCAGCGGCCTATGTCAACAATCGGTTGGTCAAGCATGTTTTTACGCGACATATATGATGGCCAGTGGATAGCAAGGGGGTTGAGGGACTCGAATACGGTCTAGGGTATGCCGGTTCAAGGACATAACCTTCAAAACATTGAGCCCGAGGTGCTTGTCACGCATGTGATACTCAAAAAGAAGAACTCCACATTGTGGTTGTGCGAATAATGCGGTGTGACACATATTGAGGGGTGTCTCAATGCGTATATTGTGTGGCCTTCCTTCCTCCTCGAACCTACCCCAGACACTATGTCGTGACATTATTTGTATTCATTTTTATTTGAACACTTGGATTATATTTGAATTATTTTGATTTGCTACATTTTGGTTTGGATATGGATTGTATTTTTATTTTATTAGGATATAGACATATATATGCAATGAATTGGTGCATTCTTTCTATTTTATTTGGATATATGATGTTTGAACAGGTACAATTTTGCTACAACATGTACAAATATACTACTAGGCAGTGGCAGGGGCCAAACTTCCAACCAGATTTTTTAAAATTTTGCGCAGATTTGTCACGGTCAATGACCGTGACAATTTTTTTAAGTTTGTCACCGATTTATCACAATCTTTAACCGTGATAAACCTTGTCAAGGCCAAAGACTATGACAGGACCGTGACAAGTCTAATGAACTTGTCATGGTCAATGATCGTGAAAAGTCTGTGACAACAAAAGTTATCACCACCAGACTTATCACGATCAATGATCGTGACAATCCGGTAGATTTGGTGTAGTGCACAAATGGGCAGCACCAGTCAGTGTTCTAGAGAAGTCCTAACACCTCATATCGTCAGTTGCTGATTAGTACATCTCCATATGGTGGACTGGGTTAGTGCTCCCATCATACTTAGGCATGACCACCGACATCTTAAACTTAGTCGGGGTTGGGAAACTCACGATTTTTCCACAAAGGGGGAGCCTTCAGAGTATCCCCTCAGCAAAGGGTCTAAAATCTTAAGAATGTCCTCAATTTTATCCTCCAGTCTTTCGATATAATCATTCCAAGGTCTCTCAGTTGCAGCTCTAACCTCAACCTGGGCCACATTGTCTCCAGTCCCATCTCTGTTGGCTGGGCGAACTGAGGGCTCTCTGGAAAATGACCTCTGTCGGCTATTCACCTCTCGCTGTTCCTCGTCTCAGCCTCGAAGAGGTCGACGATCATCACATTTATCATTCCTTCTAGAACCATCGATACTCCAACATCTGGAGAGGCAGTTTCTCAAATCATCTGCTATCGGTCCGAGTCAATCAAAGGTCGACCCTTTACTTAATTATCCAAAGTTGATGCCCTAGGTCTTCATTCTCGGCTCAGATGAATTGGTCGCACAGTGCCTCTTGAAATTTGATAAGGTTCCCAATATTTTCTATCATCTTCATCATCACAATGTTCATTGTCATCATTTAAGCATTCCTGACCCGCCCTCCCCATGCATAAACTCCTAGGGTAGAGCATGTCTCTGCGCCTATGCTGAGGAGGAAGATATTTGAGTCGGTCCTAGGGTGGTCCCTTGGCCACTTAATCTGGAACACATTCCTCGGTGGCCAAAGTTATAATCTCCTCTCCAGCACCGGTAGGTTTATCCATCATGTTCTTGTTGAATGCAGTAAGAGTCACCTACATCTATCCTTGACTGTCCACGAAGGAGCACAGGGTCGTCGTGACTTTAGTTATTTTGGACTTAGGGGCTTGGATGATACTAGGTCCACCTATAGTAGGAGGATATGATGCGATCGAAAAGTTTCGATGACCGAAAAAACCAAGTGATGTACTAAAAGTGAGATGAATGAAATGAAAGTGAACTACAACTCAAACTAGATCTCTTTCAATGGTGGTTCGAGATCAACCAAGTATGAGGTTGAACCACGACCAGAGAATTCGGTGGAGTAGCTACAGATAAAGGGAAGAATATGACTATCTCGTTCCCACAGACGGTGGTATCACCACATCAATGTATATATAAGCTCAAACTAGCACAACAATGGAGTATAGACATGTATAAAATATAGAAAGATATGAGGCAAAGGAGAATATAACACCAGATGTAAGTGGTTCAGCCTTTGAAGGGACTGCGTCCACTGTGTGAGTGTGTGAAATCTGAGGAGAGTGTGCGTGCGTTCAAATAGAGATATTATTTAATCAAACATAGTTTTTATCAATTAAGTTCTAAACATGCATCTAGGTGTGATTGAATAAGATGACGAAACAAGCAAGAACATTCAAACACACATAAGTGAGGAAAAATCCCCCAAAGGGACAAAACCTTTTATTTTCACTATAATATTGTAAGGAACGGTTACACGGATTACAGTAAAAATACAGTGACACAGAAATACCCGCGGGTGTCGATTCTGTAGTCAGCGGCTGAAACTTTCCCTTTCCAGGAGGGCAGCAATGAAGAAAAAGTACGATCTTCTACACAAGAGATGAACAAACACAAGGTTGTGTTCTTAGGTTACAAAATGGATTCACAAAGGATTGAACAGTTGTGTGAATCAAAACATGAGTCTTGGGACTCAAAAAAGTGAAGACTTAGAGTATTTTGGACTCTTAAAATCGTCTATGAAAGTCTTAGAAAACAACTCCCCGAAGTTGGTTTAAATAAGGAAACCTGGCTGGAAAAATCTCAAGTAGATCTGATCGATTTTATCTCAGGCGGATCGGTCCGGCTTGGAGGCGGATCGGTCCGACCTCGGATCGATTCATTTTTGAAAGGGGCTTCTTCAGTTTGCATTCGATCCAGGGTATACTGGTTCTGATGTAAGCGGATCGGTCTGGTATAGAGGCGGATCGGTCCGAAGGCGGATCGATTCGTTTTTAAAATGGGCGAACCGGTCCGGTTTACCAAAAGACTGATTCCAAGATGAAGATGCTTTTGATATTCAGATCCATTGATGTAGATGCGATCTTGAATTTCTTCAATGTTGTAACGATGTACGACATATAAATTGATAATGAACAAAAATGTCCTTACAAATCTCCCCCTATGTTTATGTCGGTACATACATAAAAAATACCCGAATTATCAAGTATCAAATTGCCTATACAAATCTACCCTTCCATGAAGCCAAAACTAAAAAGGTACAAATGAATAAGTCTCCATCGTTTGCTCTTCAAGTCTTCAAAAATAATCAAAACTTTTCTCATCAGGGTGTGCAATTCAGTGATCATAAATGTAGTACCTACACACATGAGATAAAGTAAATACCACGTGACATATCGAGCTTGAAATGAGATAAATATAGATACCAATTTACAATGAAAGCACATGAGATATCTCAAATCTCAAAAACTCCCCCATAATATGATAATTCTTTCTCCCCCTTTTTATAATGTCCCCCAATAGACAGATATGAGAAGCAGAAATAGATGCACATGGAGAATGTCACAAGGAAATAAACTTTCTATTATTGAATTTTTCAAAATTTTTCACATGAAATATATAAACAAAGAACCACACCATGAACGAGCACAAAACAACCAAGTCGATGATAGCGTAAATGTAGAGGTGTGATCAAATTCGATAGAAAAATCAATGCATACAAACATGACATGTGTGCACGATGAATATCGGATACTCCTAACGAATGAACTCAAAATCTTCCTTTGGTGTAAAAAAGGTGGTAATATTAGACATTGACTCAATCAAATCAACAAATCAAAGCTCAAAGTGATTTCCACACCAATAACGTCCAAAACTTATTTCATGCTTTTTCAGGACTTTCAAGGAAGTACAAACCCATTTATATTCTCCAACCAAACTCCCTCAGATATATATTTTGAATAGAGGCGATCTAAATTCTCAAACTTTGGAGAATTGATGGTGAAACCTAATGGCCCATATTTGGCATATATTGCTTTTTATTGCCTTTAATTTTTTCGAGCTCTTTTAACCTCTTTGGACCCCGGATAATAAAATTCCTCCATTTTTTAGGTCCCTTTTAATGGTGGCTTAGAATCGTAAAAGTTAAATGAACCTTTCGCAGCCCTTCCCCGTTTTCAAATAAACACACAGTCTCACTAAAATGGTTTTTACATGCATTCCAATCTTGCCTAGTTTTATCGCATATTGTTAGATGTATAGAAAGAATTGAGATGGAAACACTCAAGCCAATATGTGATAGACAAGTACAATAATCAAATAAAGTCGTGCATGTGTGCAATAAAGGAGATAGGAGTCAAACATGTAGAAAGATATCTCTAATCACATCTCAAAGACTCCAAACAATATAAAGCAAATGGATGAAATGATGTAGCGTCTCAAATCTCTATCAAACAGTCACATGAATAAATGGAATGAAATTGTGACTCGGCTATCTTAAATGCTCATCCATAAAAGGTGAAAAAAAATACAAAAATCTTTTTGTCCTTTTCAAAATTTTTATAAAGGAAAATCTTTTTGGATTTTTTTAAAAAAAATAAAAAATAATGCAAATTTATGGTACATGCTAGCAATAGGCAAAAGAGACATCAGGAAAACTACCCTATGCTAGAAAACATGTCAAGATCCCAATCGGGAAGAGCGGTGGAGTTTTCCAAAGATGGTGACATCTTTTGGCCAACTCCATAAGATCATATGTGGTCTTGATCAAAAACTTCACTTGCTCGCGAATGTGTGCAAACTCTCTATCATTATGTGCAAGCAAGGTACCATGAGTGGTTGCATGTGCATGAATGTGTGAAGTGGAATGATGTGGCAGAAAACCCAACTTAGAACAAAACTTCCTAAGATGTCCTTTCCTACCACAATATGAACATGTGTAAACGGGTGGAACGACACCTAAAGTGTGATCTTTTCTAACATCCTTGGAATTAGTTGACCCTCTAAAACAAATAATGGTTTTGGCTTTAGCATTAGAAGCATGAGAACACGATGAGCCATTATTATCACTATCAAACCTACTTGAGTCTGTCAAATCATTTTTTAACTTCAAAATTTTTGACTCAAGCAAAGAATTGAACTCTTCCAAAGATAGGGATTTATTTTTCAAATTTTCAATTAAACTTAACAGTTTATCACGCTCCCCCTCAATTAAAACAAACTTATCCCTCAGAGTCATTTCACGTGCCGTAAAATCATCGATTAATTTTTTATCCTCGACGGCACAAATGGGAACCTTAGAATTTTTTAAGTCCTTCAATTCCTTTTCTAAAACTAGGACTTTCTCATCACTCTTCTTTTTGGCAATTTTCAAAGAATCAAAATCAATACACAAATTACCAAAGTGCTCACGACAAATATCACTTTGAGTTTGAAACGCTTGCAAATATTCTATCTTACTTTTAAAGAGAGAATTTTTTCTTTTTCCAAAACTTTAATTCTTTTGCAAAGTTTCAAATTCAAAATTTTTAAATTTTCAGCATGGTCATGAACTTTTTCAAAAATAGGCTCTTCATTAAATGGGCGTTCCATTCGAAAAATTGCAATTTTTCATAAAACTGATTTTTAAAAAAATCAATATCACAATTTTTTGCAAAAAATAAAGATCAAGCGATAAATTAGCGTAACCCGCTCTGATACCAATTTGACGACGTGAGAAGTCAAATTGTATCAGGGAAAAAAACTTTAAAAATCAGGATCACTCGATAATTTAGAGTAACCCGCTCTGATACCAATTTGAGGAGAGTGCGCGTGCATTCAAATAGAGATATTATTTAATCAAACATAGTTTTTATCAATTAAGTCCTAAACATGCATCTAGGAGTGATTGAATAAGATGATGAAACAAGCAAGAACATTCAAACACACATAAGTGAGGAAAAATCCCCCAAAGGGGTAAAACCTTTTATTTTCACTATAATATTGTAAGGAACGGTTACACGGATTGCAGTAAAAATACAGTGACACAGAAATACTTGCGGGTTCGGTTCTGTAGTCGGCGGCTGAAACTTTCCCTTTCCAGGAGGGCAGCAATGAAGAAGAAGGACGATCTTCTCCACAAGAGATGAACAAACACAAGGTTGTGTTCTTGGGTTGCAAAATGGATTCACAAAGGATTGAACAGTTGTGTGAATCAAAACATGAGTCTTGGGACTCAAAAAAGTGAAGACTTAGAGTATTCTGGACTCTTAAAATCGTCTATGAAAGTCTTAGAAAACAACTCCCCGAAGTTGGTTTAAATAAGGAAACCTGGGCCAAAACAATCTCAAGCAGATCTGATCGATTTTATCTCAGGCGGATCGGTCCGGCTTGGAGGCGGATCGGTCCGACCTTGGATCGATTCATTTTTGAAAGGGGCTTCTTTGATTTGCATTCGATCCGGGGTATACTGGTTCTGATGTAAATCGTATCGGTCCGGTATAGTCATTTAATTCACTTATGACATTCAATATAACCAATATAATATTTTACTATGCTCATTAGTAATATTTAACAGGTTTCCCATAATTACTAACTCTTGTCACGTTAATAATTATAACATAATTAATTTCCGGATTTTTATTAAATAAACCATCACATTAAATTTAATAAGTCCCCAAATTAAATATAGCATAAAAATACGGGTATTACATACTCCCCCCCTAATAACGGAATTTCATCCCGAAATTCAGAAAATAAGGCATACCTGGTAAAAACAACTCTGGATATCTCTCGCGCATATCTGCCTCACGCTCCCAAGTGGATTCCTCCACATTATGATGCTCCCACTGGACTTGCACAAGTGGAACTACTTTCGACCTCAATCTCCTCTCACTATAGTCTAGAATAGCCACTGGTCTCTCTTCGTAAGAGCTATCCGACTGTAAGTCAATCTCATCTATCGCAATGTGAGTATGGGCCATATCATCCCGAAGATATCGTCTCAGCGACGAGATGTGTAATACATCGTGGATACGATGTAAATGTTCTGGCAATCCCAACCTGTATGCTACCGGCCCAATCCTCTCGATGATGGGAAATGGTCCTACGTACTTCGGAGCCAACTTCCCCTTCTTCCCAAACCTCATCACTCCTTTCATAGGAGATACACGCAACAACACTTGATCTCCCACATTAAACTCCCGGAAGAACCGTTTCGCATCGGCGTAGCTCTTCTGCCTGTCTTGGGCTACCCGAATACGACTCCTGATTATCTCAATCCTCGCGGAGGTCTCCTGAATCACTTCTGGTCCTAATAACTTGTTGTCCCCCACCTCGAGCCAACAAGTTGGAGAACGACAAGGCCTGCCGTACAAAGCCTCAAATGGAGCCATGCCAATCGTAAACTGATAGGAGTTATTATAAGCAAACTCTACCAGTGGAAGGTGTGGCTCCCAACCTCCTCCGCAATCGAGAACACACATGTGTAGCATATCTTCCAACATCTGATTAGTACGCTCTATCTGTCCATCTGTCTGTGGGTGGTAAGCTGAACTCAGTCTCAACTCTGTACCCATAGCCTCCAGAAAGCTTTCCCAGAAACGTGACACAAAAATCTTGTCTCTATCTGACACAATATTCAGGGGCACCCCATGTAATCTGACAATCTCAGCGATGAACAACTGGGCATACTGACCCGTGGTATAATCTGTCCTCACTGGAAGAAAATGAGCCACCTTGGTCAAACGGTCTACAATCACCCAGATAGAATCGTGGCCCCGTTGTGATGTAGGCAACCCGGTAATGAAATCCATGGAAATACTTTCCCACTTCCACGCGGGTACTTCCAACGGCTGAAGTAATCCTGACGGTTTCTGGTGGTCCACCTTCACTAGCTGGCAAGTAGAACACTTGGACACAAATTCAGCGATGTCCTTCTTCATCCCACTCCACCAGTACTGTCGTCTCATGTCCTGGTACATCTTATCGCCTCCCGGATGTACTGCAAATCGGGACCCATGAGAATGAGTCATCACTTCATGACGTAGCTCCGCTCCATCTGGAATCACTAATCTCCCATTAAACCGCAACCCTCCATCAGAACTAACAGAATAGGACTCAGCGCCCTCGGCTAGAAGTCGCACAATCTTCTCCTGACAAAACGGGTCTGTGATCTGTGCCTGTATGACCCTCATAACAATCTCGGGTGTGACTGTCATCACGGATATGAAAGAACGTGCTACTGCGTCCTAGTGACCCAATTCCTTCCACTTTGCTTTCCAGATGTCCGCTACATCGTTTACCGGTCTACGGCTCAACGCATCAGCAACTACGTTGGCTTTTCCCGGATGATACTGTATATCGAACTGGTAATCTTTCACAAACTCTAACCATCTGCGCTGACGCATATTCAGCTCTCGCTGAGTGAACAGGTACTACAGTGACTTATGGTCTGTGAACAAACGGAATTTCTCGCCCAATAAATAGTGCCTCCAAATTCTCAATGCAAAGACGACCGCTGCTAACTCCAGGTCATGGGTGGGGTAATTCTTCTCATGCGGCTTAAGCTTGCGGGAAGCAAAAGCTATAGCCTTCTCCTCTTGCTGAAGTACTCCCCCAAGTCCCCGTAAGGACGCATCGGTGTAAACCAGGTACTCTACACCCGGCTTTGGTAATGCAAGGACTGGCGCTGAAGTCAGCTTATCTTTCAGCTCGTCGAAAGCAAATTGACAAGCGTCATCCCAAACATATGGCACTCCCTTGCGAGTTAGATTCGTCAATGGACCCGCTATTTTAGAGAATCCCCGAATGAATCTCCTGTAGTATTCGGCTAACCCCAAGAAACTACGCACTTCCGTCGGTGTCGTGGGCTGTCCCCACTCCCTCACCGCTGACACTTTGCTCGGGTCAACCGCTATCCCCTGCTCAGAAACAACATGGCCCAAGAATTGTACCTCTCGCAACCAGAATCCACACTTCTCGTACTTAGCATACAACTGATGCTCTCGTAGAGTCTGAAGAACCTGCCTCAAGTGCTCGGCATGTTCCTCCTCGGAGTGTGAATATATCAAGATATCATCTATGAAGACAATGACGAACTGATCCAAGAACTCTCTGAATACTCGGTTCATCAAGTCCATGAAAACGGCTGGGGCATTTGTGAGTCCTAACGGCATCACCCTGAACTCATAGGACCCATATCTCGACAAGAAGGCAGTCTTTGAAACATCCTGCTCTCTAATCCGTAACTGATGGTACCCCGACCTCAGATCTATCTTCGAAAAGAAAGTTGCTCCCCTCAACTGGTCGAATAGATTATCGATTCGAGGCAACGGATACTTATTCCGTATCGTGACCTTGTTCAACTCCCGGTAGTCCACACACAATCTCAGTGAACCATCTCTCTTCTTTACAAATAAGACTGGAGCGCCCCAAGGTGAGGTACTCCTACGAATGAAGCCCTGACCTAATAGCTGCTCTATCTGATCTCGTAGCTCTCGCATCTCTGTCGGAGCCATACGGTACGGTGCTCGTGCTATAGGTCTCGTATCCGGCAATAAATCTATAACGAAGTCTATCTCACGACTGGGCGGTAGGCCTGGTATCTCCTGAAACACATCGGAATACTCCCTAACAACTGGGATCGAATCCAAAGGAATCACAACCTCCTTAGAGGTATCCTCCTTAATGTAATATAAATGAGCGGTCGAACCTCCCTCTGGGCGAGGCATCGCCACTACAAACATCTCTTGCCCCGGAATGGCAAAAACAATGCTCCCACCGAAGCAATCAATCATGGCTCTATAAGATGCAAGCCAATCCATACCAATAATCACATCATGCTCGTGCATGTCTAAAACTAGCATGTCTGCAGGCAACACCAAGCTACCAATCTCTACCCCTACTCCCCGGCATATAAAGAATATAAGTGACCCACTCCCCAGTGGTGAGTCGACACCCGTTATGGTGCTCTCTGCTGTGGCTAACAACCCTAAGGACTTCGCAAAATGCGTAGCTATAAAACAATGCGTTGCCCCCGTATCAAACAAAACTTTACCCATAGTACCATGGATAGGAAACATACCCTCAATCGCGGGTGGTGCCTGTGGAGCTGCTGCCTGGTGGACGTTAGAGACACGTCCATACTGCAATTGCCCCTGCTGCACTGGAGCTGCTGGAATGGCCGGTAGGGCTGGCACTTGGGCTGGAGCTGGAAGGGCTGGTGGAAAGAGTGGTCTCTACGGCTCATTACGGGCTCCCTGCTGCTGTGGGGCCCTATCGCCCTCTGGGCAATCCTGGCGCCTATGGCCATGTTTGTCGCACCCAAAGCATCTGCCTTTGAAATTTTCTCCCCTCTGACCCTGCTGTCCACGGCCCTGCTGGCCGTTACCTCCACGCCACTAGCCATGTTGGCCCTGATGTGCACGCTGTTGGCCTTGCTGGCCCTGCTGCTGTCCCTGCGGTCGGTGTTGGCCCTGCTGATTAGGCTGGCCCTGACGGCCCTGCCTGAAACCCCCGAATCCCTGCCTAGAATCACCTGAACGGAATCGCTTAGCAGGGTCCCCCTGATGGGAACTCTGCTCGTGCTGACGAGTCCGTCCATGAGTTGGTGCCCCACCGGCACCATTACCTCCGGTCCTGCCCTGCTGGCTGGATTCTCCTGCTCTCTTGCTTCCCTGAAGATGGAAGTGGTGATCCTGGCAATGTAGTAACGCTGCATTGAGTACGTCAGTGAAAGTACTCAGGGATAGATTTCCAATAAGGTGCTGACGGATCCTCCAAGCTAACCCGTCGACGAACAGCAAAATCTTCTTGCCCTCAGTGGGTGCCTCCTCCGGCACAATAGTGAGAAGTCTCGTGAACTCCTCCTCATACTCAGCTGCAGTAAGGTTTTCCTGCTTCAGATTTAGTAATTTCCGCCTCATCTCAGTCTGCACTGCGGGTGGAAAATACTTGCGGTCAAACCGCTCCCAGAACAACTGAATAGGGATCGTGCCCCTCTCCTCCAAAGTAGTAGTGGACTCCCACCACTGTAATGCGGCTCCCACCAGCTTGAAAGAAGCCAATAGCTGCTTCTGCACTTCAGTGCACTCATATATACGGAGGTGCCGCTGGATGTCTTTCTTCCATTGGCTGACAGTAACAATATCGAAGCTACTAGAAAACTCAGGGGGATGCGCTTTCTGAAAAGCATCCTGAACCCTCTCCCATGCGGATGGAAGCTGTGCTAGTACTGGTGCCACCGCCTGAACGTGGGGTGGAGCCTGCTGAATCACCGCTATCGCGGCATTCACCGCCTGAGCGACAATGGCGGCTACTTCATTCGCATTCATTGTGCCTAGTGCCGGAGCTGCTGGCTGCTCGGCTTGGGCATGCCTATCTTTCGGAGCATGTCTCGGAGGCATCTGAAACGTGAACAAGTTTATTAGTCTACAGTTATCAACAAATCTCGAATAGCTGAAGACTTAAACGTAAAAGCAAGAATACAACAGTCTTTAAAATAGGGCTCTATAGAAATAACGTTAAGCTGAAAGCGAAATAAGCCGTACAGATCCTATGGACACTAGAACATGATGCTCTGATACCACCTGTGACACCCCGCCTAATTAAATACCGGGCGATCACTCCTTTATTAAATTAAATCAAGGTAAACAGTTGGTTCATTCTCAGCATCACTGTCGATAAAAATAATTTTCCAATTTAACACCCTAAATAATTAAGCTAAGTGTCAAAAAACATTTTTCATACTAATTTCCAAATTTTAATTAAAGAAAAGATTTATTTATACAAAACAACATTTCTACAATTAAGAATCACACCACGAAGAACTAAATAATATCATACATTCGTAAATCGAATGTCAACATAATAAAACCAAAAACCATAAGCCATCCTAAAAAAAAATCCCATAGAACAACACTAGAATAACTGAAATATAAAAATCCCAACAATAAATGAAATGATGAAAGGGGCGACACGTGCCCAATAGATGAGAGTAATAGGAGTGGAGTCAATAACAGAAGCCGTCTACTCAAGTGACCTGCAACTCCCACCTAAGCTGCAGCTCGTTCTTCTCAAAGGATCCTAAGCAAGACGCCCCTGTGGCTGGGCACCTGAAAATATACATATATATACACAAGAGAGAGAGAGAAAAAGAAACGGGTCAGGGCTCGAAAGTGTGTTTGATTTTAAAATACGTTAAGCAAGTATTTAAATTGATACAGGCCAATGCAACAACATATTAGTGCGTCTCTCTCTTGAGAAATACTCATATCTCTTCTAATGTGCACACCTATCGCACTAACCTTCCCCACGGTTCGTTTTAACATCTAACATACTAGTCTTTCTAAAATCTTTAACTTAACTTAGATTACCCGCAAGATTTACAATTCACGACTTCATTTTAAAAGGTGTTCCAATTTGTAACCAAAATTCTCTATTTTTAACTTTATAAAAACGATAAAGTTTTCCAGTGACATATTATACTTTTCAATATAAGTATTTAATAATATGCGTTAACAACTATGTTCTACTATCACATTGCAGTAGACAGTTTCAATTGTCATAATCTCATATATATATATATATATATATATATATATATATTATCTACTCGTATAATATATATATAACAGCACCCCGAATAACTATGGTGCGTGCATACTTCCACTATCCACCCCATACCACTCAAATCAAGGGGAATACAAATTCGAAATCACTCTCGAATTGTATTAACACATATACAA
Organism: Sambucus nigra; assembly: GCA_949130495.1. Lineage (NCBI taxonomy): Eukaryota > Viridiplantae > Streptophyta > Magnoliopsida > Dipsacales > Adoxaceae > Sambucus > Sambucus nigra. The sequence continues at coordinate 54,688,173 of OX422217.1, read as the reverse complement.
ACAATATCGAGGCGAAGCATAGATTCCAAGTCTCTAAGAGGATGGCACATACTCGCGTCTCTTAGGACCATCTGAACTATCAATTCGATAGCCTGTACCACGAATATCTATCTTCTAGGGTACAAGTCAATATCCCCCATAAAGGTCCCATCGAGATAAGACTGTCCCAGCGCGGTAACCTCAAGGATAGCAAGTAGCGCGGTATGTTTTTCACATGTATATAATATATGTACACACAATCATATAAATATACCATTTTCATATTAACATAGGTTCTTCCCATCACCCGTAATTATACCGTTTATCCTTAATTTCACAATTATAGAATTACGTATAAGGTTTTATTCCTAACCTTAACTCGAAGGGTTTTCTCACTCATTACCTAACCCTCATGGATTATATCCTCGCAAAATCTGAAATTCAGTAAGTGACTTTATTTGATTCCAACGTAACTCTCTTATGCACCTCACCCTTTAATTTCATAAATCTACCAACCTAAAGTACATATCCCATAAATACCATTCTCGTTGAAGATTAAAGGTTCTAACATTTATCCATATATCCTACTGGTCCTCAATATCTCCCAAATCATTTTATTTAGAATGCCCAAAGGTTATTCCACGATAAACTTAATTTAACTAATTAAACAAGAGAAATAGGAGTCTGCCAGGAGGGGTCGATCGATCGAAGCTTGGGGCTCAATCGATCGAACCTTCGATCGATCGATGCTCTATGCTCGATCGATCGATCAAGCAGGTCTGGGCAAAAATTCTGCAGAAATTGCAGTGACGGGATTCATCAGAGTTCTTCATCAATAACCATATTTTCCAACACTAATCGACCCAAAAAGTCTACTACTAACATACTAACATAATTCCAGATGTTTATACCGTTCAGCATGCGTGTATAAATCATTAATCATGGTTAAATAATCCAAAATCTCATCTAAACATCAAGAACCCTAAAGTTTTCATAACTATGATTCAATTCAGTTTTTCTCCAGAATTTCTTCCTAATATACATCAAAAATTCGTGGGTAACATATCTATATCATCAAAACTTTCCAGCATAAGGTTTTAATCTTCTCTACATGCAATTTCCTATCAAGATTTGGGGTTTTCTTACATGGATTACATTCCTAATTAATCCTAAACTAATATGAACATTGCACTAACGAAATACGCAAGTTAAACACTTGCCTGGGATTTTCAGAAGTCTGATTTCCTGTTGATTTTGGTGTGGTTGTGTTCTCCTCCTCGCGATCTACGCGGTGGTGGTGACGGTGGTGCAAACGGAGGTGTTTTGGCCTTGAATCACCTTGAAAGGTCTCTCCTCTCTTCTCCAATGGACGTCTTAGGGTTCTGAATGTTCTCACCCTAAATGGCTAACCTAACCAGCTGATAAAGGCTGCTAAAATTCGTAGGTTTACTTACCCTAATTTGTAAAATGACCGAAATGCCCTCCCGGGTCACTAATTAGGCCTAAAAACACCCCGAGGCCCGAACTAAACCCCCGGGTACACTTTTCTGACTATCTAGACCCTTACAGACGCGTTGGCGCACTCAAAACGACCATACGGACAACTTATAAAATATTCACTTTTTAATTAACATAATTAGTCCTGACGTGACACGGGCACGTCCCGACTTAAATTTCCGAAATAGTCATTTAATTCACTTATGACATTCAATATAACCAATATAATATTTTACTATGCTCATTAGTAATATTTAACAGGTTTACCATAATTACTAACTCTTGTCACGTTAATAATTATAACATAATTAATTTCTGGATTTTTATTAAATAAACCATCACATTAAATTTAATAAGTCCCCAAATTAAATATAGCATAAAAATACGGGTATTACATAACACTTATCATTCTGGGAGATCTCATCTCGTCAAACTCATACTGAGGCAAGCCGAAGACGAGGTTCTGTGGTTCGTAAGATTAACAATGTGAGGCACATTGACTGATCCTAGAGGACGAGGTTGAGTCAGCTAGGTTTAAGTCCCCGAGCGAGGCATAATTTATAATTAAGGACTGATCGATGCAGGTCGGATTTGGCCTAGGTAACAAATACATGGGACGAGGCTATACTTGACATGTCACCAACCTTCTAATCTCTGTTTTGGTCGCTAACACTAATCTCACTAAAGCATCGGCTCGGCTGTTGTCCAACCAATGGATCCTTTTTAGCTTTACTTCATTGAAGTTCTTCTGTTTCTCTTTTACCCTGGATAGGTACTTGGCCATCCTCTCATCTTTTTCCTCATACACTCCTAGGATTTGGCTTACTACCAGCCTAGAATCATTATGAATTAATAACTCACCCATATTCAGTGCTTTGGCAAGAGAGAGACCGGCAAGAAGAGCCTCGTACTCAGATTTATTATTAGACGCTTTTAAGACGAAACTCAAAGCGTACTCTATATCAATTCCATCTAGGGCCAAAACTATTAAGTTAGCTCCACTCCCTACCTCACAAGAAGATCCGTCAATAAAGAGACTCAACAAAGTACCTTTTTTAGAAAAGATGCCCTCTTTTAAGACTCCACAATTTAAAAAAAAATTCTTCTTCATTTTCATCTAGAACATCTTTTGAATTGCTCGTCTCATCCAAATTGGTCTAAGACTTGCTTGGTCTGTCTCATTGACTGGCTCTACAAAATCTTCATTATTGGCCTCATCCTGGGTGAACTCGACTACGAAATCTACCAAAGCATATCCCTTGATAGTTCTTCTCGACTGGTAAATAATGTCGTATTCCCCCCAACTCTATCGACTAGGCCATCAATTTACCTGATTTTTTGGGTTTATAGAGGACCTGTCTGAGAGGAGAGTCGGTAAGGATGACCATTGTGTGATCCTGCAAGTAGGTTTCATCTTCCTTTATGTGTGAATTAAAGCGAAAGCCAATTTTTCCATCTTTGGATACCTCTACTCGACCCCTTTAAGGGCATTACTATTGAAATAGACATGGCTTTTGGGCATCTTCATCATCTCTTATAATCTCTACATCGATTATCGACTTAGATATGGCCAAATATAAATACAACTTTTCTCCCTGTATAGGTCGGGATAACAAAGATGGGGAGCTAAAGTAAGCCTTCAACTACTGAAAGGCTCTGTCACACTCATTATTCTACACAAAGGCCTTTCTCAACACCTTGAAGAAGGGCAGACACTTATCTGTAGCCTTAGACACGAATCTATTCAGCACTGCCACTCGTCCAATCAGCATATGGACATTTTTTATTATTTTTGGTGCCTTTATCTCCACCAAAGCTTTGATCTTCTCCGAGTTGGCCTTTATTCCCTATTGATTGACAATGGACCCTAAAAACTTGCCTGCTCTGAACCTGAATACACACTTTAATGGATTTAGCTTTATCAAATATTTATCCATCGTGTTGAAAGTGCGCTCAAGGTCAGTCACATATGTCTCGACCTTGAGGCTCTTGGTTAGCATGTCATCAACATACACCTCTATGGTCTCACCTATTTTATCCTCAACCTTTTTGTTTACTAGCCTCTAGTATGTAGCCCCAGCATTCTTGAAGCCGAAGGGCATGACCTTATAGCAGTATGTACCTTTATCCGTGATGAACGAGGTCTTTGGGTCCATGAATATCTAATTATATCCTGAGTAGGAGTCCATAAAACTCATCATTTTATGTCCGATCGTGGCATCAACCATTTGATCTACTCTTGGTGCAAAAAACTATCTTTGGGGAATGCCTTGTTTAGATCTGTGAAGTCAACACACAGACTCCACTTCCCATTGGGCTTAGGCAATATGACAGCATTGGCTAGCCATTATGGATAAATGACCTCAGTGATAAAGTCAACCTTCTCTAAGTTCTTCACCTCATCTCTTATAACCTCGTACTTTTACCTGGAGTAGATCCTCCGCCTTTGCCTGAGTGGCTTAGATCCCTTGTCTACGTTCAATTTATGGCAGAGGATCTCCAAATCAATTCCTGACATATCTTCGTGACTCCACCCAAAAATACTCTCCCTCATTATTATCTTTCAGTATTTGTCGATTTGGATGGTTATTTTTGCCTTGTCCTCATTGATGATGATGTATTCTACATCCTCGATGGATTCACCCTTTTTCAACTTTGTTTGGTCTTTGGGATCGAGAGTGTCTATGTTGTAAGTGGTGGTGGCCCTCTTATGTGCTTCTCTCACCTCGGCTGAATTGAATTAGCATTTACGTGCCTCGACCTGGTCACCCCGAACTTCCCCTACTCCATAAGGAGTCAAGAATTTTATCATTGGGTGAACAGTTAAAGGCACGACCTGAAATTCTTTGAGGGTTACTCCTACCATAATGATATTGTAAGATGAATAAACGTTTTCATCCATCACGAAGAAATTGATCTTCTTTATTAGACATCTAGGCTAAGTGTTCCCCAATTTGACATTCATTTCTTAAATTCCGAGAGGGTGGACTTTCTCTCCACTTCAGCCAATGAGAGGTTGGTGATATGGGATGAGACTCTTATTACTTAATCCTGGGCTTTTGAAACAGTTCCAGAACATTATATCAGTCAAACTTCCACCGTCAACAAGTACCCTAGAGACATCATACCCATGTAATCTAGGGGTGATCACTAGAGCGTCGTCATGAGGGGCTAAAATCCCCTTGAAACTCAACCTTGAAAAGTCAACCACCAATGTGTTCATATCAATTTTCTTTCTTTTACTTGGCTTCGAATCAGCTGTTGTCGAGTTTACCACCTCTTTCTTTGAAAGTTCCTTGGCCTCTGCAACGTGGGCCTTCCTATCAGTAATATATTTTTTATCGCCAGCTAATCCTCCACATATCATTTTCACTCTTAGAGAAATCATATTTAGTCGACCCTTAGGATCAGGTATCTTTGGCAGGAGGTCTGGGTTGCTCTCATCATCATTGTCGGAGGCATCATCGTCTCTGTTGTCTAGGGGATCTAGTCTACACTTATCATGTCTTCTCTTACGGTTCTCGACTCGTCCACCCCCTGAACCACTATTGTCCACATAATTTCTCAACTTCCCTTACCTTAACATATTTTCTATCTCATCTTTCAGAGCAAAGCATTTGTCTGTGGTGTGGTCATGGTCCTGGTGAAATTCGTACCATTTACTTTTGTCCCTCTTATGAAGAGGGGCTTTGAGATTTTCTAGCCATCTCAAGGACCTATCATTCTTAATCTCGTCCAGGATCTTCTTAGGGCTAACAGTTAACGGGGTGTAGTCAGTGAACTTGTCTTCCACTGACCTTTTCTTGTCTCTCTTGCCTTTAAATTTTTGGGATTTACTCCCATTGTCTCCCTTCTCATCTTCCCCTTTGCCCATCATGGCCTCCTCCGTGTTTATGACCCTTCCGACCGTAGCTAGGAGTTAAACCATGGGCTTTGCAAGATCCTCAACCAGCTTCCATAGGAGCTTTCCCTTTTATAAACCTCCCATCAGAGCAGTCATATCTATGCTCTCATCATAGTCTTCCATCTCCAGTTTTTCTTTGTTGAAGTGGACAATGTAGTCCCGTAGAGACTTATTATTTCCTTGTTTTACATACAGTAAGTTGGTGGTCTTCTTCCTCGTCTTAACCCCAAAGAATAAATTATGAATGAACCTCTCAGCCAGTTTCTTGAAGTTATCTATCGAGTTTCTTAAGAGATAAGTATAGCAGACATGCGCAGCACCGATCAGGGTGCTCGAGAATGCTCTGCACCTCATCTCATATAAGACCAAGAAGATGTCTGCAGCAGTTTGATACATTTCCACATGGTGGACTGGATTGGTACTTCTATCATATTTTGGTGTCATCATCGGTGGCTTAAACTTAGCGGGGGTAGGGTTGCTCATAATTCTAGCAATAAACGTTAACCCTTCTATATACCCCCTTTGCGGAGAGTCCTGGCTCTTTAGTAAATCTCCAACATTGTCCTCCAATCTCTTAATAGATTTATCCCATGGTTTATCGGCTGCAGCCACTATGGCATTACCTCCCTCGGCCAAAGAAGCATTATCACCTGCCCCTTATTTATCGATTTGGCATTGGATGGGTTCTCGACTGGCCATCCTCCGACGGCTATTAACCTCTCTCTTCACCTCATCTCGACGATGAAAGGTTCATCCTCTGTCAGTGCATCCTTTGTTTCTCCTGGATGCTACCCTACTATGTGATCGGGACAGTCGATCTTAAGGATCACCAATGGGGCCGAATCTATCAAAGGCAGAACTCAGGCATAGCTCCCTTCCTTTTGGGTGTGAAGCAGTGCTAAACCAAAATACCCAATCTGAAATAGTGTAAAAATAAGTGCTTTAAATCACTATTACTTGACTCGGACCTGCCCATTTTAAAGGAACCAAAAAAAATTTAGAAAAAATGAAAAAGAAGGATTTATAGTTTTAAGAGTTTTAAAAGGACGAACAAATTTCTTTCTAAAAGTATTTAAAGAAACATAATCTTCAAGAAATGATTAATCGAAATAATGAGTCACCATTTATATCGACACATATGAGATCGCCAAATGTTTAGGAGTCCCTCTAAATCCGATTTGAGAGGATTCTTCCCCCAACTAATGAAGAGATCTTGGTAGAATTGCCACATATGAAATTGAGCATAATTTTGCAAAGAAGTAGCCCACTTGTTTCTTGAGAAGAAATGGGAAACATGCTCATTGAATTACCATATTTCATCTATGAGGAAAAAAGAAAATTAAGGAACCTACAAATATTGGCAAAACTACAATTAATGTTAACCAAGGAAAATATTTCATGGTAAAGACAAGATACACTTGGACTAGAAAAACATGTGCTCAAAAATATTAAATAAACAAAAATCTGTTATTTTTTAGCATGGGTTTTGTGAGTAAAAGAAACTCAAATGAAAATGGATTCAAGTAGAGTTTTTTTTCTTTACGTATCTATAAGCTATACCCATGCGGCGAGTTGTTTCATGACATAAATAAACTTTAACACTCAAGAAATCCATTAGACAGGAGGATTCACATCTCTTACAATCGACACAATCCCCTGTTATTAGAGTGGAGCCCTTTGTCTCTATGTTTTCACATTGAGAATTATTTGCAGATGAAGAGGTGTCAAAGGGGATCCTTGCATCCCAAACAGAAGCACTTCAAATTGTTAATAAATCGCCAGAGATGACTTAAAACCAATAGTTCATTATCTAATGCATCTTTCAGTTCTAATACGCTATCTGAGAGTTATCAGTATTTATCAAATTTGTTCCTATCTAACGAAAATTGGATCAAATGAAAAATATATTGCTGAGAAAATGAGGTATTTTCCCGAATAAAATGCAAATTGGATTCATGGAACAGGAGAAATATTTCCCATTCCTTAGCTTGAAAGATATTAGGCCATGAAATATGGAAGAGTGATTAAGTGGAACAAAATTGACTAGGTGCTAGAGTCGTGGAAATGCTTGTTTATTCCATATTTAAATCCATGGAACAATATGCTACTGTTGAAACATGGAAGAATTGAAATATTAGATCAAAACACTCTATATGGATGGTATGAACTGCCTAAACCATAATTCTTGAACAACAAACAACCAATTCAAATATTCATGACCAAGAAGTACTGGATTCTCTTTCGGATAGGCCCTGAAAGGCGAAGAAAGGATGGAATGAAAATCGACATCTATTATTGAATATTGAATTCACCTGACCCAACAACACATATTTTGGGAACGTCTAGTGCCAAAGTCACTGAATGGGTAAGTCGTCCATCCATAAAACGGACTATGTGTGCTTTATCTGTTGGGTTACGGGTGGGCATCTATTATTAAATATTGAATTCACCTGACCCAACATCACCTATTTTGGGAACGTCCAGTGCCAAAGTCACTAAATGGGTAAGTCGCCAATCCATTAAATGGACTACGTGTACTTTATCTGGTGGGTTATAGGCAGGCATTTTACTAGAGGTTTCTAATCTACCCTTATGTGATTCTTGTTGAAGCATATACTCGGGAGGTGACTGTAAGGCGGACGATTTTAAAGAAGACTTCCCCTTCATTAGATAGAGAAGGTCGCCAAGATTTCATGATTTGATGCCTCATCCCATCTCAATTGAAAAACTAAATAACATTTGAGGAATAAATCCAGTTCGTCTTTCGTCTTGTATTGTTTTTTTTAACCTTTTTTCATGGATTATTCTGCATAATCTTCTTGAATATCAATTCTTCCGTGTTTCAAGTGTAGCATGTTGTTCCATGGAGCTAAATATGGAAGGAACAAGTGTTTCCATGACTCTACCACCCAGTGAATTGTGTTACACTTAATCCCATTACTCCTCCCAAGTGACATGTCAGATCTAGGGCATCCCCATTGGATTGAATGGGATAACAGTTTCTCATTCCAAATCTGTTAAATCAGAATTTCGATCAAATCACACTCGTAATGTACTAGGCCTTCTAATTCTTTAAGAGGTCTATCTAAAATATTCACAATATAAATAGGGACATTTAACTCTTCACCCATTCCAATATAAAGGATTAGTAAATCAAATTATAGATAATCAATGGGTTAAAAGAGTCATTTTCCTTTGGTGAAATTCAATACATGAATGAAAAAAGCAATGTTTTACGAAATACTTCTTTTTTCTGCTAAGAATTATTACAAGTATCAATTGATTCAACCATTGGATTATTAGAGTTATCGTGTGATTATTCTAAGGTTCCTATTGGTTCATCTGATTGAGAAAATCATACTCAAAAGAATAAATACCTAAGTCTTTCCTTACATCAGTCTTTTTTATTTAGTTTTATCCCATCTCCAATGGTCCAAAGATGAAAATATTTGTAATATTCTGAGCCATTCATGAACATCATAGAAAAAATAATTAAACATTTATGGCTCCTACGTAAATAAGGAGTTGCGCAACAGGGACAAAATGGGAGTTCAATAGAATATAGAATAAGGATGTACAAATAAGAACCAATCCCAATGAAAAGGAAAAATAAATTGAATTGGGAAATAATACAACTCGTGCACCTCCTAATATAAGACTCAATCCCAGGGTACAGCAGTTCACCGTTTCGCCTAGCAGTACAACGCTTGTATTTCTCTCCCATAACCCCGTTTTCACGGTTTAGGTTGCTCCCATTTCGATCGCCGTTACTGTGGGAATAGTTTTTTCTTTTTTTCCTCTAGCTACTAAGATGTTTCAGTTCTCCAAGTTGTCTCTTACTTTCCCAATGATTGAAAAATAGTTTGAAGGGTTAACCTATTCGAAAATCTTCGAATCTATGCTTATTTTTAACTCCCCGAAAAGAGAGGGATGAGGTTTCCCTCGCTTTTGTCATAGCGGCCCCCCAGTGGGAGACTCGCACAACGGGCTATTAGCTGAGTGGTAGAGCGCTCCCCTGATTATTGCGTCGTTGTTCCTGGGCTGTGAGGGCTCTCAACTACATGGATAGTTCAATGTGCTCATTGACGCCTGACCCTGAGATGTGGATCATCCAAGGCACATTATCATGGCATACTCCTCATGTTCGAACCGAAGTTTGGAACCAAATTTCTTCTCAGGAGGATAAATGGGGCAATTCAGGTGAGATTTAATGTAAATACAACTTTCGATTCACTTGTGGGATCCGAGCAGTCCGGGGGGGACCACCATGGCTCCTCTCTTATCAAGAATCCATACATCCCTTTTCAGTGTATGGACAGCCATCTATCGAGCATGGGTTTAGGTGCGGCCTCAATGGAAAAATAAAACGGAGGACCTAACAATTCATCTTCACAAACCAAAAACTACAAGATCACCCCTTTCATTCTGGGGTGACGGAGGGATCGTACCATTTAAGCTATTTTTTCATGCTTTTCCCGAAGGTATGGAGAAAGCTGTAATCAATAGGATTTCTCTAATCCTACCTTACCGAAAGGAAGAGCGTGAAATTATTTTTCCATTCCATAGGGACTAGGAGATTGGATGTAACTGTAAGAAGAATGCTTGGTATAAATAACTCACTTCTTGGTCTTTGACCCCCTCAACCACTACGAACGTCCCCGATCAGTGCAATAGGATGTGTCTATTTATCTATCTATTGACTCGAAATGGAAACAGGTTTGAAAAAGGATCTTAAAGTGTCTAGGGTTGGGTCAGGAGGCTCTCTTAACGCCTTCTTTAGTTTTCATTATGTACAAGCCAGATCATGAATTAATAATTGCATCCCGTTTTAAATCCCAATTGTTCTTAGCATAGATCCATTGTGGTCCTAAAATTATACAATAATGGAAACAACAACCTTAGTCGCCATCTTTATATCTGGATTACTTGTAAGTTTTAATAGGTACTCCTTATATACTGAGATCCATTAGAGGAACATGGTGACTAGTTGAAGTAATGAGCCTCCCAATATTGGGAGGCTCATTACTTCAATTGAGATAATGAAAAATCATTTCATTTTTTAATTAGAACTTTAGGTGGTTCCCTAAAAAAGATAACGAACAAAATTATCCCTAAATTAGAGACTAAGAGGAATGTATAAACCAATGCTTCCATAGATTCGATAGTGGTTTACAATTATAGATTCCATGTCTGTTTAGTTTTATTTTATTTGAGGGGGAATTGAACAACTGGAAAAAGCTCGGGCTCGCTTACAAAAATTGGAAATGGAAGCAAATCAGTTTCGAGTGAATGGATACTCTGAGATAGAGCAAGAAATATTGAATTTGGTAAATTCAACTTATAAGAAATTGGAACAACTCAAAAATTACACAAATGAAACAATTCTTTTTGAACAACAAATGGCGGTTAATCAAGTCCTGCAATGGGTTTTCCAACAAGCCTTATAAGGAGCTCTAGGAACTCTGAACAGATGTTTGAACAACGAGTTGCACTTATGTACCAGTAGTGCCAATATTGGCATGAAGGCAGAAATTCCAATAGGCATCTGTTATTCAATATTGAATTCACCCGACCCGACAGTACCCACTTTGGGAACGTCCAGTGCCAAAGTTATTGGATGTATAAGTCGTCAATCCCTAAAACGGACTATGTGATGTACTTTATCTGTTGGGTTATGGGCGGGCATTTTACCAGAGGTTTCTAATCTACCCTTGTGTGATTCTTGTTGAAGAATATACTCGAAGGGTTGGTGCAGGGCGTATGATTCTAAAGAAGACTCCCCATTCCTTAGATAGAGAAGATTGCTAAGATTTCGTGATCTGCTAGCGAACTTATTCCAATTCCCAGAGCTCAAATCGAATTCGTATCAATCAAAAAGAAAGCCCCAAGGGCACCATATTCTAATAGCCCAAACTATGTGATTGAATAAATCCTCATCCTTCCCCTTCGTTAAACTTCGATTCGTATTTTTCATAGAGAAATGTTTGATCAAGGATAGAATAAGATTCATTTTTCATCATATCTAAGGGATTCCTTGGTTAGGTCCGAAGAATCAATGTCACTCAATCATTATCAAATTGACTGCAATCTTTTTTTGTCCGTGAGGATCCCACCAGAGCACCTTCTACTTATAATAGGCCAGAACTAGATCAGAATCATTCTCAACGAGTCCATAAGAAGTGATCCCATTTTTTTCATCAATTCTGAATAGAGACTAAAGATCTTGAGCGACCGATCCGGCATAACAACTCAAAAGATAAAGAAGTGTCGTTAATTTCTTTATACTCGTTCCAAGTTCGAAGTACCATTTGTACAAATAAGAATCCCTTTTATTATATGATTTCTTCTTCATATAGATAGATATAGGATCTATGGTGAAATTACTTAGAAGTACATTTTGTACTATATCCCTTCCTATATGATAGAAAAGGATCCCATGATCTTGAACCGATCGTACCTAGGATCGAAAATCCCAAGTTTGTCTATAAAGGGAGGATCTAATTGTATTAGTGTCTATAATTGATTTCTTATGTGTAATACTAATTGATAGGGCCTCGTTGGTAAGTGTTACAAGATCTCGTGCATTGGAACCCATGGTTAGGCACTAGAATCTATTAGTATGGAACATTTTATTTTCATGCTCCAAAATCTTTTCGATTGCTCGTTTGAGAACTACGATCTTTGGCTCTGGAACTTAATCATTTCCTTGTGTCTGAGAAGAATTTACAGATTAATAAGAAGTATAATTAATTGAAAATCCAAAAATTGCAATAGAAAAGAAAAATGGAGGTTTGTGGTGATTTTAAAATCTTTTCTACTAGGTAATATTGTAAGGGAGAAAGCACTCTACTGGGCCGACACTGACACTGAGAGATGACAGCTAGGGGAGCAACTGGGATTAGATACCCTAGTTAGTAAACGAGTTTTTACGAAAAGAAAAATTCTTCATAGGAGACATTAAATCTTCTTTTTTTCGATGCGAAATTAACACGACATAGTAATCTGGACAAAATCGATGAAATGGAAGAGATCCGAGTGAATGGAAAGAAAATAACAAAGGATGAATTCCACTTTACAGAGACATGCTATAGCAATAGCAAAGTTTCTAACGTTTATTATTTTTATGGGAATCAAGATGAAGAAAATAAAAAATGCAAAATACTTGAAAAGAAGATAAATACCTCTTCTATCTTTTATATATATATATATATATATATATATATATATATATATATATATATATATATATATATTAATTCTATTTTTTTTTATTATTATTATATATTATATTATAGTTTTCTTACATTATAGTTAGAGATTTTCAAATTATAAATTCCAAAAGTAGTAAATTAATAAAAAAAGATTGATATAAAACAAAAACACAAGAAAAGATATGAAGAAATGCGCCTGCCCTCTATAAATTTGATACTCTCTCCTATAAAGAAACTCATAATACCAACTCTGAAGGACGAGATTGTCCCTCTCAGCTCAGCCTTGGGGTATTTCCCCTACTGGCCTAGATAGAGCGCACACTATCTCCCAAAATTTCATATGGTTCCTAGCACTTTGCTTCATCATCATCGTACTCATTACCTTCATACTCTTTACCTTGCCTCCCCATGCATAGACGCCTAGGGTCAGCAACGTCTCTCCGCCTCTACTATGGTTGTGCATCCTTTTGTGAGGTCGGGGGTGGTCCCCTTGTCGCCTGATGTCCGCCATCCCTGGAGGCTAGAGTTATCATCTCCGTCGTCACGCTAGTGGGCCTGGTCATGATGTTTTGTCTAAAGGAAGCCAACTGCTCTTGCATCTTAAGTTGATTGGTTGCCAATTATCACAGTGCTGCTGCGACTTCCACCATTTCAGATTATGGCAGTACTTGATTAGAACTAGTGACAACGTCCGATGGAAAGTCTGATGCCACGGAATTCTGATGAACGAAAAGACCAATAGATACACTGGAAGAGCTGTAAGAATTGAATATAAGCTTGAGCAACTCACACCAGAGCTTTTTCAATGGTGGTTAAGTCCAGCTAAAAGTGGATTTAAACCACCACCGGAGAATCCGGTGAGGAGCAACTGCAAGTGAGAGGAAGAAGATGATGATCTCGCTTCCCACAGACGGTGCCAAAAATGATGGTGCTAGAAATGGAACCACCAAGTAAATGAATAAGATCTCAATCCATTAGAACCTCAAGTATGAAACAATGGTGTAAATATATATATATATATATATATATATATATATATATATATATATATATATATATATATATATATATATATAGCAAGATATGAGGCAAATAGGAGAAATACAATAATATAAGTGGTTCAGCCTTTCAGGCCAACTCCAGTTTGCAAGTGTGAGTGTATATTTTTTTATCAAACTAAGATCTAATGGCCTTTAATTACAATGCACTCAACTTTCTCTCTCTACAACAATTTCAATAGAGTCTTGCTAGGATTTTGAATTATGGATCCTTTTTTAAGGTTGAAGGAGACAGATATATATAGTGTTGGGGTGGTACAATGTACACCCCATGCATGCACCATCCCAATGGGTAATAGCCACTTGTCACCTAGGCAAGTAGGTTATGATGACAAAATATTCCTCCTATATGAACATGTCATATTATTGTAACTATTTGTCCATATGGAATGACTATGCTGGAGCGTTGCCTTATGCATGGTAGAGAGGTCGTCTAAAAGGGTCTCAGCTCGACCGAGTATGAGACCCAAGAGTCTTGTTCAAACATAGTCCGGAGAGTGTGGTCTCGACTGAGTAGACGTCAGGTCGAGATGAGGTCTTGGCTGTCAAGCATATCGGACAGATGTGAGAGAGAGGTCCTGACTGGTAGAAGGTCTCGGCCTAAAATAATGGACGGAGACAAGAGAGTTGAGTGTGGACTCCTTATGGTAAGCATGTTTCGTTAGGTTGGCTAGGCCAAATACGAGTTATGTCATGATAAGGTTACACTTGGACATATCAATTAGGGTCACAGTTTTGGACTGTGACCAACTCATGACCATTTAATGGTTTAGGTTACCCCTAGATAGGGTCACAAAGTGGGTCACGATTTGGCGATCATGGTCACAGATTTGTATCGCGACCCCCATAGTCATGGATTTGAATTGTGACCATCCCTGTCGTGACCATTGCTGATTTTTGGCGTTAGGTCATGGAGGATAGATACTCCATGTGCATGACAAAGAAATATGGCGAGAGGGAGTCTCCTCGTCTTAATCCCCTCGAAAATTTAGAGGTAGGGAGGTGGACCATTCTAAAAGATAGATGTGGGATTCTTAGTAACATAAATCCTGATAAGGTTAGTGGTCTTGTCATTCACATTAAAGAATTTAAAGAATTTTTTCAAGAAAATACCAACTAACTCGGTCATAAGCCTTCTCTAAATCAATTTTAAAAATGATCACCCCCCTCTTTCCTCTTCATTTACTAAGTGAGTGGATGATCGCTTGGGTGATAGTAATATAATCCAGAATTTGTCTTCCAGGGTGGAAGCTAGTTTGAAAATTCCATATCACTCCATTTATAATTGGTCGAAGTCTACTCACTATAACTTTAGACAAATTTTTATAAGAGACGTTACAAAGATTTATGGGCCTAAATTCGGTAATAGTTTTTGAATTATCCACTTTGGGGATAAGGGTAATATGTCTATCATTCTCGTGATCCTAAAAGCTACTCGCAATGAAGAAACCATTGATAAAAATAGCAAGACAATATAGTCCCAATATATTTAGTAAAATAATAGGTTGGGTCCCATTGGGCCCCGAGGATTTAAGAGGTTTCATGGTAAAGGTGACCTCCTTAATTTCACCAAGGGAGATGGGGAACTCAAGTACATTGCAATCTCTCGCATTTATCTTAATGATATAATCTCCCACAATATAGTGGACCACATTAGTATTCTGGGCAACCATAAATAAGTTAATAAAATAAATATTGATGTGGCCACTAATAATATTTAGGTCATCAATCCAATCCCCTTTATTTTAATGCGATCTATTTTATTTCTTAACCTTTTAATGACCACGGAGGCGTGATAAAACCTAGTGTTTTGATCCCTTCCGGAAGCCATTGAATTCTAGATTTTTGGTACCAAATGAGTTCCCCCTGTTTTAAAACGTCATTATAATCTTTCCTCAGATTTTTCTCAAGGATATCCAAATTGTGTGACAATGAATTTTCTTGCGCAATTTTAATTCCTTTAAATATACCAATGAGCCTCTTTTTTGTTTTCAAATTATTACTGTGAGTATATAATTATAGTAATAAACAATCACAGAATGTATGTAAATGCAAAAAGTAAGGATGATCACACACAACACAAGATGTACATGGTTCGGTAATGTTCCTACGTCCACAGAGAGGTTACTATTCTTTATTAGTTTTCTTAAGTAATTGAAATTGCATCCCCCTTGCCACGGGGTGGGGGTTTATATTATAGTAGTCACAAATAAGTGGTTGACTACGCAAGTAATTTATCCATCTTGTAGACAGCTCGTAAGTTGTCCTTGAATATCTCTCTGAGATTGTTGATAACCGATTTGGGCATATCAATATGTATTTAAGAACATGTTAAATAGACGTTTAGAAATCTTATATTTGGATTAGGTTGGGCAGTCCTTGTTTCTTATTGGACTGGTCGGCTACACAAGTGGGCCTAATGGATAAATTAGTCCCCACAATTGCCCCTAAAATCTTGGGGCTGAGATGTTGGGACAATATATTTTTAGTCCATGACTTGAACTAATAAAAAAATAGCATGGCGCATTTGTGAAATTAGTGAAGTGTCAGGGGTATTCTTGTCTTGGCAGAGTTGGAGGTGACTGGCATGGCAGACTTGTAATAACCTCGAAATGGTGGGCTACGTCGGCTCGAGCATCGATATGAAGCGCTAAAAATCATCTTCGAGAACCGTTCCTCATCATTTTGCACAAGTTTTTAAACAAAGTTCTGCTGCTTCCAAACCATCACTTCACATCCTAATCTTTCTTCTTTGTAAACTCACTAGGAACTTTTCTTTCTGTTCTTCAAATCTTTATATCTTTTTCACACTATTTTCTTCTTGTAAGTTCTTCTCTTTTGCATCCTTTCTTCATAGTTTTATTCTGTAGTCTTTACTATTTGAAATTCTTTCGTCAATGGCCATTCTTCATGGAAAAATTGTTGAAAAAATTAGAGAAACTTTCGCCATTCCTAATTGGGTGGAGATTGATTATGCCTCTATGCACAGAGATGTTCGAGACGTGGATTAAGGGAACTAGATTCACACTCTTGTTGTGGTCTAGGGGGGGTTTAACCTTCCCCCAAATCATTTATTTTTAGAATTTTTCAATTATCTTGAGGTTGTTCATGTGCAATGTGCTCCCAATACCTAGAAGATAGTGAATGGGGTACATAGGATCAACGAAATTTATGGGACCTACTTAGGGGTCTCAAAAATCCAATTATGCTATGTTTGGTCACGTACTTCTGATGGTTATCTGTACCTGAAAGCGAGGAGGGCCAACAGAATTCTAGTTGTAAACCTACTTGATTCCAATAAAGGATATTGGGATCGGGGCTTCATTGCCAAGAAATGCTAACATCCTCCCCTGCCTAAGGGTAAAAGGTACCGAGGGCTCTTGTGCCCTAGGTCGCTAATCATCTATTCTTCACAAATTGCTGACGTGTGTTCTATTATTTTCTCTGTTTGCTGATATATACTCTTTCTATTTTTGTACAGCTCGCATTAAAAATAAGGATCCTTCTATCTGCCATATAAAGGTTGCTGACCATGTGAAGGTCTGGAAAATCAAAGATAGACTGCCCAACGGTAAACAGCCTTAGTCGGTTGCCTATCTCCTTGAATACACCAACACCACTTCTAATTTTTGTTGCTCGACCGGTAGACGAGATCCCTGAGGTCGCTCTCCCGAAAGAGGAGACTTTTAATTCGTTTGGGTCGGTGGATGTAGATACTTACTCGCAAGGAGAAGAATAGGAAGAAGACCAAATGTATCAGCCAAGGAGGCGATTGATGTTGGGCAATGATGATAATGATGATCAAGTCTCGCTTTCCCCAAGGGTCCAGACACTGAAGAGGTCTGAGGGGGATTCCCCCAAAACTGCTGCTCCAGCTTGGGATCTAAGGAGAAAGAAGGAGAGAAAAGGAATAGGGAGGAAGAGAAGGGTAGAGATGAAGAGAAGAAGAAGAAGTTCATCGAGGCCCTGCGAAACCCTTCTCTTCTCTCTCCATTACTCCTCAGGGCGACAGTATGGCCCTTAACCCCACCCTTGCCCTTGGTTTGCTAAGGAGGTCGGTGCTCGTTGCCGATCGTGATAACTCATCAAGGTTGGGTCTTAATTATCTATCTCTTAAATCTTCTCAAGCCCTTGCTCTGGTAAGTGTTCTTTTATGCGTTCACTATGTCAGTTTAAACTGTTTTTCTCTCCCATACTAACTTTTTTTTTATCTATCAGTTTGTTGCAGATTTCACCAGTCTTCTGGATAGTCATCCTGAACAATCTAGGAAGAATCGGGAGTTGTTTGAAACTCTAAAGAAGTCCCAACAGTACTTGGCCTATGCTCGGAAGGCCTTTAAGATGGAGAGGGAGACTACTGTGAAGGCGA
The DNA here is from genome assembly GCA_949130495.1 of Sambucus nigra. Taxonomy (NCBI): domain Eukaryota; kingdom Viridiplantae; phylum Streptophyta; class Magnoliopsida; order Dipsacales; family Adoxaceae; genus Sambucus; species Sambucus nigra. The sequence goes on along the minus strand of OX422217.1, from coordinate 54,670,155 downwards.
TGGCTAAGATGAAGATGACTAATAGTCTCATAGCCTTAAAGAGGAAAGGGCTCGTTGAGTAGGTCAAGAAGCTAGAAGGTGAGGTGCCCGACAATAAAGAGGATAGATATGTGGAGGACTAGACTACTGCGTATGATGATGTCGAGATTCAGATCGCTTATGGCCAGAAAATGTCCTTCAAAAAGGGACGTTACAAGATTTAAATGCAACAGGGGTACCTCTTGACTCAGAGTTATTCAGGAGGCACTTGCCAGGTCCTCATATGTTGAGGAGGATCCTAATTTTGGTCATTCTACTAACTAGGCTGAGTGAACATCAGACCAGGTCGAGACGGTTGCCGACCAGATGGAGAAGGCTGCAGCAAAGGGGAAGGCAACGAAGTCATTCAAGAAGGTTTAGGAGTGAAGCTCTATAGATTTAGGCTTTTCTTTTTAATTTTTGCTCAAGTGTTGTACTTTTCCTCTGTTGTAATGGCTTCTTCCTATCTCATCTTCAATTATTAATTAAAGAAAACTTTTCGTCCTTTAGTGATAGTCCTTTTTTATTTTTATTCGCTTTACTACTAGTAGCTTGTTGCCATAGACGTCTCCCCCAATAAAAATATTGATATATTGTTTGGTCCTGATGCGAGCAAGTAAGCTCGTCGCATGTTCCTAAAGGCCTTAAAGTCACTGAAGTAAAGGGTTAATGCATACAAGGACCAGTATGAATTGGTCACCAAGTTGAAGGACAATCTCTATGACTTGGAGGATATTAGATCCTTGACACATAAGGAGATATCTGACCGTAAAGCCCAGCTTGTAGTGAGAAAGGATGTAGGCAAGGTCGACGAGCTAGTTCAGTTGGAGAATGATGCTTGAAGAAAAATCTTTCTGAATTAGCGGAGGATTTCTATAGCAAGATCGTAATCATAACCGAGTTGTAGAGAGACGTAAAGAGGCTCAATTTTTTTCTCAGGATAGTTCCCCAAGCTACATAGTCGGCAGACTATAATAAAGGCTTGTAGGATGCACCTACAAGGTTGCAAGAGGCATAAAACATGGCTTACAAGCATGGGTGATTGAATGACCTTAAAGTGCTCAAAGAACCTAAAGAGTCTCAGTTGCATTATATGTACCAGGTGGATTGCCAACGTGTCGTCAACCTCCCTTTGGGAAGGACGAGCAGTGGGTTCCTCTGGATGCTATCCCTCATCAACTACTTAATGACTTCGAGGTGGATCCTGGTAGCGAGGATGAGTTTTCCCCCAACTCTGATGATGGTCGGCGATGGAAAATATCATAATTTTTGGCTCGTCGACCATAAACAGTTTGTGACTTTGTAATATACTTTTCGTAACTTTGCTATATAATTAACACAATGTGTATTTTATACTTTTGGTCTTTGTCGAATAAATGAAGTTAATTATTAACTGTTGTGAACTTTGGGCGTTCGCCGACTAAATAAAGTTAATAATAACAGTTATGTTTTTTGGGCATTTGCAGATCAGATGAAGTTAATATTAACTGTTGTTGCATTTTTTCAGTACAATATGCCTTAGCATGTATCATTCCATCTCCCTTATCTTTTAGGTTGTGGCATCACACTCCCTTAAGCCTTGGACAGATGATGGAAGAAATGCACCTAGTTAATGGGCCGTCCACCCATTCAGGATTTTATCGACCGACATAGTTGGCGACCAATCTAAGTTGGCTTTTTGCTTAAGATTACCTAATAAGGTCCTTTGTGTTTAAAAATGACAAAGACCTGAGGATTCTCTTAATTGAAATAAACTTAACAACTTACTATTGATTAACTCGAATCCTGCTCGATACGAGGAAACTCCTTGACTGGAATAAGTTGAACAACTTATTATAATCAGGTGTAATTATGTTCAGCACGAGGAAGATTCATTAACTCGAAATACTTCTCGGCACGAGGAAATTCCTTAGTCAAAATAAGTTGAGCATCTTACTATAATCAAGGGAAATCCTGCTTAGAATTCGAGAATGGAGCTATTCCAATTGTTGGACCTGTTGCATGGAAATGGTACACAATACCGAGATAATCAAGATGTAAAACCGAGACAATCATGATGTAAGAGTAAATGGGCCTTTATTCATAAAATATCAACTTGGAATAAGTTTGAAATGAAAATTTGCATAAAATAAATGTACTATAATAGAAGAGGACTAAAAATAGAACTTCTTGAGGTTGGTCACATTCCAAGCTCTTGGCATCTCTATGCCCTTGAGCGTTTCCAAATGATAGACTCATTATAGATTTTCCCTGACCACCTTGAAAGGCCCTTGCCAGTTTGTTCCCAGTTTTCCATATGACAATCTTACGGCACTATCGAGAACTTTCCTTAGGACGTAGTCTCCTACTTGGAACTTCCTCATATTATCCTTTTTGTTGTACTTCTTTGCCAGTTATTGCTGGTATGAGGCTAGCTTAACTATGGCTTGCTTTCTTCGATCCTCTGCTAGGTCAAGTTCAATGCATAAGGCATCGTCGTTTAGACCTTGGTCGACTAAGTTAGTTATCATGGTAGGGAGATCGGCTTCAAGTGGGATGATAGCTTCCATTCCATATATGAGTGTGAAGGGTGTTTCCCCGATCGATCTTCTGGGTATAATACGGTAGGCCCAGAGGACATAGGGAATCTCGTCCACCTAAGCACCGTTTATTTCTTTTGGCCTCTTCTTCAGGCTATTGAGCATTATTTTGTTATAAGATTCTTCTTAACCATTAATCTAGGGATACGCTATCGAGCTAAAGTGATGCTTGATGCCATGCTCATCACATAAGTTATAGAAAAAACCAATTTCGAATTGTGTGTCATTGTTGGTGATAATGACTCTTGGTACCCCAAAGCGTGTTATGTCGTTTTTCTATATGAACCTCATTATGTCGGTGTCTCTAATGTTGTCTAGTGGTTCTGACTCTACCCCCTTGGCGAAGTAATCTGTGACGACCAACAGATACTTGAGATATCCCGGTGTAGTAGGCAGTTTCCCCATGATATTGAACCCCTATTATGTGAATGGCCAAGGACTAGTCAAAGATTTCAAGTCATTAGATGGTTGATTAACCATAGGAGAGAACTTTTGGCATTTCTTGCATTTTTGAATATAGATACTTGCATCTTTATTCATGTGTGGCCAACAGTAGCCTTCTTTGATTGCTCGAAATGCCAAAGATCTTCCTCCTGCATAAATCCCATAAATACCATCATGAAGCTCGTGGAGAACTTGCTCGATGTCCTTTAGGTGGATGCGCTGGAGGTAAGGACTTGTAAAAGACCTTTTGTAGATCTTACCTCTGGGATCAAGATAAAAGCGAGCAGCCTCAACCCTCAGTTGGTGATCTAACTTCTTGTCATCTGACAACGTATAATTTTACAAGTATGCAGTGATTGGATCCATCAAGCTAGGACCTTTCTCTATGGAAAGAATATGTTCAGCGACCACTGTCTTGTCAATACTGGGTTGGGCAAGGAACTCCACTTCAATTGTTCTTCTGAGGTCAGAGTCCACTACTGAGCTTAGGGTTGTTAAGCCGTCAGAATGACTATTTTTCTCTCGGGGGAATTGCTGATGTGGACTTCTTCATATTATTCCATGAGCTTGCAACCCATAGCAAGGAAGGCTGCTATCCTGTCATCTTTTGCATTAAAATCTCTGATCACTTGGCTTAGTACCAGTTTTGAATTTTCGAACACATTGAGTCGCTTTTCTCCTAGCATTCAGGCCTTGCGCAAACCAGTTATCAGTGCTTCGTATTCGACTTCATTTTTGGAGGTTTCAAATCACAACATGACTCCTTATTTGATGACAGTGTCCTCTGGTGTGACGAGGACGACTCCCAATCTTTTTGCCTTAGAAATAGAGGCCCCATCAACTTACAGGATCTAGTCCTCAGATTGTGCTTCCTTCTTCGATGATTGCTCCCTAAGCTATTAGTCAGTTGGCTTGTCTCCCGTGAATTATGCGATGAAATCGGCTAAAATTTTCCCATTAATCGTTGACTGAAAGTGAATATCGAACCTTTCGAGTAAGATTAACCATTTTGATAATTGTTCGGAGAGGTCGTCTTTTTAAAGTATAGCCTTGAGGGGGAATAAGGTTATCACGGTCACTAATTGGGCTTCAAAGTAGTGCTTGAGCTTCCTTGAGGAAATCACCAGAGCATAAGCTAACTTCTCTAGTGGAAAGTAATAAATGGGATCCAAAAGTGTCTTGCTGACGTAATAAACGAGATACTGTCTTCCCTCCTTCTCGAACACTAAGACCGAGTTAACTGCGTGAGTTAATACAGTGAGGTAGAGGTATAAAGGATCTCCATCATCGGGTATTGCCAGCAAGGGTGTTTTGCAGAGATAAGACTTGATCTCATCTAGGGCTTTCGAATAATCTCCATTCGAGGTGAGGCCCTTATCCTTCTTGAGGATCTGAAAGAATGGTCGACAACGCTCCGGTGACTTGGAGATAAAGAAGTTGAGTGCCGCGAGCATCCCAGTAAGCTTCTAAATATCTTGCAATTTCTTCGATGGCTGGACCATGTTGATAATATCAATTTGGTCTAGGTTGGCCTCAATTCCTCTCTTGTTGACTAGGTAACCCAGAAACTTTCTTGACTGGACACCGAATGAGTATTTTCTAGCATTGAGCTTCATTCAAAATTTTCTAGGGATTTTGAAGGTGTTTTCCATGTCTCTAATATAGTCGCCCGTATGTTTACTCTTGACTAACATGTCATCGATATAGACCTCCATGGTGTCTCCCATTTGTTGCTTGAACATTTTGGTGACTAGCCTGTGATAGGTGGCCCCTGCATTTATAAGGTCGGACGTCATGACCTTATAGCAGTATAGACTCACTAAGGTGATGAATGATGTCTTGTCCTGGTCAGGTCCGAACAACGGGATCTGGTGGTACCCTGAATAAGCATCCAAAAATATCATTTGTTCTTGAGCTTCCATGGTATCCACGAACTGATCATTCTTCGGCAAAGGGAAACTGTCTTTGGGGCATGCTTATTAAGGTCGGTGAAATCGATACAAACTCTCTAGATACCATTACTTTTTCGCATCACCACTGGATTGGAGAGATATTTGGGGAATTATACTAACCTGATGAACCTGGCATCCAGGAGCTTCCCTACTTCATTCTCCACCGCTTTAGCCTTCTCGGGTGTTGTTCAGCACTCCTTTTGAGTGGCTGGCTTGAAGGTTAGGTCCCTGTGAAGGTGGTGGCAAGCTACTTCAGTATTAATCCCTGGCAGGTCATAGGGCTCTTAAGCAAATACGTCCAAGTCGCTCTTCAAAAAGGTGATAATATCCTCATTATCTTGATCGACAAGTGTTTTCCCAATCAGAAATGTTTTTTACGGCAGATTGGCATCAAACGTAACCTCCTCTAGGTTTTCAACATCCCTATCAGTGAGGTGGACCCTGGTCTCCTCCACTCCTTGTCGTCTGTACCGTAGTTGCTATTTGGAAGGGGGTAACCCCATCTTGGGCTCCCTCCGGGATAACTTCTTTTCCTTATTACTTTCTTTTCAGGGCCAGATAGTGGCGATAAAGCACTTTCTAGTAGTGTCCTAATCGTACGAATCTCCACTACTCCCCAATCAGTAACATGTTTGATTTTTTTGTGGTAGGTAGATGGCACGATCTTCATAACGTGAAGCCACCCTCTGTCTAGAATGGCATGGTAGGGAGAATCAATATACACCAGCAGGTACTCAATCATCTTTAAAATGTTTCCTACCCTCACTGGCAAGAGTATCTTCTCCAATGGCACTGTGATTTTCACCGTAAATTCGACCAATGAAATAGTTGCCTCCTTGAGGTCGGCTAGGTTAAGTTTTAACTTATGGAAGATCTCTATGTACATTACCTCAGACGAACTCCCTTGATATACCAGAAGCTTGTCGACATCCTAATATTCAATTCTAAGGGTGATTACGATGACATCATGATGATGGGTCCTTACCTCTTTCAAGTCTTCCTTTGTGAAGACGATGTTCTTGTTGTAGTCGACATCCTCTGGTCATCTATGATTTCTGGCCTGGCTCTTTGGAGGGTCAATCTGAAGGCTTCCATTACTGCCGACACCTTTTTCATCTCTATGCGAACAACGTTCCCTTGGATCTGCTTGAGGTTGAAGGCTCCATGAATTACTGTGAACTCATGTCCCATGTCATCACCAAGGATGTTTTTCGGCTTCTAGTCGTTATTGTCTACGACCTTGTCAAACTTCTTGTATATGTATTCGCCCAGATGCCCAACCTGGACCAAATCCTTTATATGGGACTTCAAAGCTTTACAGCTCTCTATTCTGTGGATGCCTTCCTTATGGAATGCGCATCGCAATGCGTTATTCTTCTTCACAAGGTCTCCACCCATCTTTTTGGGCCACTCCATAAATGTTTAGTCTTTGATCTTTCCCAGGATCTTGTAGATTGGTTACTTGAAGACTATGTTAACAACCTGAAAAGCCTTTGGAGGGTCAGCATTGTTCCCATTTTTCAAACTATTCTTTCCCCTATTCTTGTTCCCCTTCTTGGGAGTGTCGAACTTGCCTCCTCCTTTGTTGGCCTTGGAACGACTAGTTTCCCTGGGACTAGCGTGAATCATGTCCTCAACCTTAACGTATTTTTCAATATGTGCCATGAGATCTTCGATGATGTTAGCCTCCTTCTTGGTGAAGAACTGGTGCTTCATAGACATGGTCAGTAAAACAATCTTAAAGGATTCCATAGAAACTTGCTCCGTGCAATCCTACACTTCGATGAAAACCTCATAATTCTGCTTGGCATACTTGTGAAGAATCTCATGTGACTTCTTCTTCATCGTGAGCAAAGAATTTGTCATTTGGGTGAGAGTTGTTAGTTATGAAGAGAGCGGTGAAGGCCTCAGCGAGGGCCTTGAAGCTCTCGACGGATCTGTGTAATAGTCTCTGAAACCACTTTTGAGCTACATCGTGTAGGATAAAACGAAATATACAACACATGAAGGAGTCATTATGTCTCTGCGAGGTCATCGCTTATATGTACTGCCTGACATGATCCGTGGGGACAATTTTTCCATCATAGATCTTGAACCGGGGAACAACAAACCTCTTTAGGGGCTCTTCTTCTTCAATCGTTCTCAAAGAAGGGGATTTCATATGCGCATTGAGAGCTCTCCTATCTAGCTATTTAGTAGACCTAGCCCTTCGGTTGACTGGGTGTTGGTCCATCTCTCTTCGGACCAAGCTCCTTATGTCATCTATTTGATGATCATTGTCTTTATGGCGTCTTTCTAATCGGCCACATTTTAACTGGTCCCGGTCATGCCTAAAACTCCTCCCTTAGCTGCGAGTCTTTCTCGCCTGAGGACTAGGAGTTTACTCGCGGCGTTTTTGGTTATTTCAGCGGAGTTCAAACTATTTGTTCTATTCGCCTATGGAGGCGAGCATTCTCCTCTATTTAGAGGCGTGTTGCCTCCTCTTTTTCTTGAAGTCGGGCTTCATATGCGTCGACCAACCTGGAAATTTGGGTAGACCTAGGTAGTCCATGACTCTATTCTAAAAGTTGTTTTTATTGGTGAAACCTGGGGCTTTGTTTGTGAATCCCATACCTGACCCTGGGTGCAACAGGGTCAGCCAGTACATCTCCGATTTACGGTAAATTGCTGTTGTGGTGAGACATCGTGTGTTTTCTTTTGTGATTGTTTTCATAGAAAAAGAGAATCGATTCCCACTGACGGCGCCAATTGTGATTACAGAATTATCACAATAAACAATCACAGAAAGTATGGATGATCACATACGACACAAGATATATGTGGCTCGGCAACGTGCCTACGTCTATGAAAAGGTTATTGTTCTCTATTAGTTTTTCTCTAGTAATCAAAATTACATCCCCCTTGTCCCGAGATGGAGCTTTACATTTATAGTATTCACAAATAAGTTGTTGAATTATGCAAGTAATTCATCCAGCATGTAGGTAGCTCGTAAGGTGTCCTTGAATATCTCTCCGAGATTGTTAGTAACCGAGTTGAGCCTATCAATATGTATTTAAGCACATGTTAAATGCACGTCTACAAATATGATATTTGAACTCGGACGGGTAATCCTTGTTTCGTGTTGCGATGGTCGAATACACAAGTGGGCCTAATTGATAAATTAGTCCCCATAGTTACCATAAACATTTTTGTTCCAGATTTTGGCTCGATTAGTAAGCTCATTGAGATTGTTAAACAAATCATTATCATTATTTCGAGTTCTTTGAATAACGTTATCAAAATCCTCCCTCCCAAACCAACCGGCTATAAGTCTAAACCAAACTAGCTTGTTGGGCTATCCCTCACTGTTGTTGATACAAGTCACACGAGGCCGAGGGCTACCCAAGTCAGTAAGGGTGCAGTCATTAATGTTGGTCACAAACCTATCACATCTGCTAGATGAAGATCCCAGTTCGAATAACTCTTTTCTTCTTGTAGAATTCATATGATTGTTGAAAACTATGGTCACAAGCCATGGGATGGAAGATTCTTTAAAAAATATTTGAGATTTTTCCACCACCTCTCTCTCAACAAATGCACAAAGCTAGCATAAACGACTGAAAGGAACAAAATTTCAATTGTGGAGGTATAATCTCACATAAATGATATTCCAATTTCATTGTGGAGGATAACAAATTTCAATTAATGATTTTTTTCCTCAACGGCGAAATTAGAAAGTGTCATAGTTTTGTATAAAAGTTTAAAAGTAAAATGATTATTGTAATCAAGTATTTAAAGCGCAATTAGAAAAAAATAAAAATAAAAAAACTCATGAAGAACATGTGGTTCTTTATTTTATTTTCATCGTTAAACGTTCTGTACAAGAAGCGAAAAAATGTTCCAAATAGAGAATTAACTCGTGTCTATTTCAGTTACATTCGATTATATGGCGAATGCATCATAAAATGCTTACAACAGATTCATATTTTTCTTTTTGACTACAAATCCTCACTAGAAATGATGGCAAGCAACTCTTTTGCGATCCATGTTACTTCTGTAAGGCGTCGAAGAGGAATAGTGATCTCCTTGGCTAATTTCATCAACATGACCCTACATTCTGCAACCATGTAGAAAGTATGGAACAGATTCAGTGTTCATGATCAATAACTATGCATTCATTAAATTCATATTGGTATGCATAGACCAAAAGGTAAATGCTAGTTTCATCTAAGAAGCTATAGGTCATGTTTAGAACATCTTAATGGTTAACAATATAGTTGATTTAGGTGAATCTTAGGACCCAGTAGGTTTAGAGAGAAATCAGTAAAGAGTAAACTGGTTGAATTTTGTTCACTGTTTTTTACCCAAGTAACACAATTATAGTGTGTACACTTATATAATTTTATTCAAACGAAAGATTTAAGTATGAATAAGAGAGAACACTTCTCACTGAGTGAAACACATTTACCTTGAACCAGATAGAACCTTAATAAAAACAAATCTCGTTTGGTTCTCAAAAAATGAGGGAAATCAAAAGAAAGGATATATATTCCATTTTCTTCCAAGTTTTCCCATGTTTTCTCAATATTTTGGGAGGAATATTAGATTTCTTTAAAGAGAAGTTATGAGCATTCTTCCTTTTTTTCTCCTTCATATTTTCATTTGATCACAGTTTTTCGATCCAAACAAGAGATTTCCTAATTTCAAATGGGGTTTAATGTGTCAGTTGCCACTTCGTATTGATGGCTCCGATACCCACCCACAAAAGGCCCCAATTAAGTATTTGAAAACTAGGTGATACTAAAAGGATATTAAGATGAATTCAGGAAGCAAGGACTCCAAAAATGGTTTCGAGAGAGAGAGGCTCCTCCTTCTCTCTAGAACTTCTTCCTCTTTAATTCTATTTCTGGTTTCAACATGGATTCAAGCACACTATCTCCTTTAGATTTAGATCCTAATAGTAATTTTAGTTGAGTTAATGAAGATTTTGAAGTTCCTTTGGTGGAGGTTCATCAAAGCCATGGAAATGTTCTAAGTGACTCAATTTTTTTTTTTGTACCATACCATGAGGTGTCCAGGCCAGCTTGCGCGCACCTCGACTAATCCCCATTCGCGGTTCGTGGCTTCCGCTGGCCAAGCATTATTTTGATAGTGCCAGGAATCGAACTAGGGACCAAATCCAATCTACCTCCAAGTATACCACTAGGCCAAGAAGCTTGGTTATTCAAAGCTGCGGTGTTCAAGATGAAAAACCAAAAACCCACATTTGCAGCTGCTCTTCTCAACAGTGGTGGTGCCCCACTATCTCTTGTGGAGACCTTCAACTTTTCTCTCCCAAAACCATATGTACAAGGTTATTCCCTAGCCATCACACTCATTGAAGATGTTTATTAGGAAGTCATCAAGGAGTATCTCAGCAATGGATCGAAACTAGTGAAGGTAGAAGACCTCAAAACTCCCATATCATCCCAAGGATATGGGGATTGCAGAAAACGTGGCTTCTCACTCCCATAGGTAAAGGTTTTCTTAACATTCATTTTGGCTGCATTGATGAGATGAACGCTGCATGGAATTTAGGGACAGTTAAGCTTAAAGAAAGAACTTTCAAGTTATCTCAATGGGTCCCAGATTTCTCTCCTGAAAATCATTTCAACACCTCTGCTCTTGTTTGGGTCAGATTTGTTGGTCCTTGTCAAGACTATTAGCACCCTAAGCTTTTGGTTCAAATAGCTAGAGATTGGGTATTCCTCTTCGAATGGATCAGGCAACACTGAACGGGTCCTATGGATTCTTTGCTAGAGTCCTTGTGGTTAGAAAGAATCATAATTTTTTTTTGAAGGTTGAATATAAAAACTTGCCTTCCTTTTTCAGTTTGAGTAATGCTACATACCCCAAATAACTCCTCCAAACCTCCCCCAAAATGAGTTGGACTTTGTGCCCTGGCGAGACGCTCATCACATGGCAATAGATGACAGGCAAGTGGAAGAATGACGTGGCGTCCACGTAGGGTTTGGGGAAGATTTGAGGGAGTTGTTTGGGACTCAAAGCATTTTCCTTTCAGTTTTTGTAGGTCTATTGGTCACACTCTCCTGGTTGGCCATAAACTTCAAAAACAAGTTGTGATAAAAAAAAAAAAAAAGTTATCTAGCAACCTCAGAGCAAGACAAAACCTAATGTGGCTCGCATTGATGAAACCAATACAGTTAACGCTAGTGCCAAACAGGGTGTTCAAGAAAATAATAGAGTTAATGGACATAATTCCAAAGTTTGGGTTGATCCGAAAGATGGTGCGGGTGATGCTTCCCTCCAAAACAAACGAGGTAATACACAACGTGGCTGTGTGAATAGTCATGGGTCAAACTTTGTTACCAATGTCAGCAATAGATTTTCTAACTTCGGTGAAGATTTGGATCCAACGGCTGTGACAGTAGGTAACAGGCAGACTGTGACAGCTCTTTTGTGTCAAGAAAACATGCATGCTTTTCGACATGGTTTCTCCATCTCATTCAAACACTACAGCTGACATTGCTGCAAGTCCATATTAGGCCTATAATTTCAGCAGTAGACCCAACCAACAACTCATCCTCGCAGTCAGAGAACAGCAATGGGCAGTCCCACATGACATAGATGGTATAACTTAGAGCATCCACAATGGAGATGCATAATGCCAAAGAAATTTGTAATTTTACAGAATTCTGAGTCTGCAATGGTGGGTAGTTTACAACAAATTCTCTAACTCGTTCTGTAGTCGTTCTCTAAAGTTACAAATTGGATGCGGAATTTGCAAACGCTTCCTACAAACTTCAGAAATTCGTAAAAATTCCAACGAATAACAGAAATTCGTAGAAAGTATAAATATTTTTTTTTATCAAATTTTTTAGTTATTACGAAACAACAGTTGCCCGTAAGAGTTCCTAAGAACTTCTATTGTTCGTAAGAAGTATTAGTTTTGTTTCCTATGAACAACAAAACTTCGCAGGAATTATTTTGCAAATTCTTACCCTTCCGCCACTGTAGAAGCTGCTACCGAGGAAAGGCAAAATCCACTTTTGCATTTGTATATTTGCCTTTCGTGAGTTCGTGAGGCTCCGTCACTACAGATGCTCTTATAAAGAGAAGAACATATCTCTTAGTATATGTTCACATCTTGGGGATTCTTCCGCCAAAAGCAATGACCTTCGCGTGTCAGCTTCTATGAGTGAAAGTGGGTCCGGGTCTTTAGGTGAGAGAACAGTGTACACATCATCCATTCAACGTGTGAATGCTTTAGATGTGAAATCCATTTCACTCGACAATGAAACTCAACAAGGGGCAAATGAATTGCAGTGGACTCAACAAATATGGGGAGGGATATAATCGTGAGGATGTTACACATAAAATGAAAGCAACTCTAGTGAAGAAAAGCTAGTGGCGTATTATACGATAAGTGTACACCTGGGAAAATTTATACAATGGCGATTAGACTAGTCAGTATATGTCCCAGAATGTTGGGCAACCAAGAGGCAACATGTTAAAAAAATTAGTATGGCTCTGTTATGAAGAATGTGTTATACTAGATAAGACAAGATCATAAATGAATGTATTCGTGGAATGTACAAGATAAATTAATGGAAATCGCCTTACATGGTTTGGACACTCGTACATAGACCAATAAGTGCTTACAGTGAATATTGACCATTCTAACTTTGGGGGAGAATGTTACATGATATTGTTGTGATTTAAGCGAGAAACTTGTGCTAAACCGAGCTGAATGGAGAACTAGAATTCATGTAGCCGCCGAACCCCCAAGTAACTGAGGAAAACTCTTTGTTGAGTTGAGTTGAAAATTTTTTGCACTATAATCTTGTATGTTTACAATCACAAATGAACAGTTACCTAATTTATTTTGGGAGAAAGTGAAATTATCCTCCCTAATATTTGCATTTTTCGCAAGAAATTCCCCTCAACTGTTTATTAATTCATAAACAATTCATAATGGAAAAAATTTGCTAACCTGGAATTTTGCTGAAATTATGCAGCGAAACCGAAGCAAGAATCCTGTGTTCAACCCGCCCACCATTTTCTAGGTTCTCTTTCAAGTGAGAGATGAGAGCTGAGAAAGCAGAAAGCTGAAACTCTGCATCTGGAAATAAAGCAAGCGCAGAGCTCAACCATGCCACTGTGATCAAACACACTCTCACCAAATCCAAGCGTTCAGAACCTAAACTCATTGAAACAGTCTCCAAAAATGACTTCTTCCCATCACCAACAAGTGATGCTGATAAGTTCATCAACCACTCTTCCCTAGCCTCTTCTTCATCACTGTCCTGTATATATAATAACCCAAAGTTCAAAAAAATACTTATTGCTTCAATTTATAGCAATGACATGCCATGTTTTTAGCGCTTATAAGAGTAACAATTGCACAATTCTCTTTAAGGTTTTTTTATTTAAACCCTTGAGATACTATACCCAAAATTTTAATTAATTAGATTTACCCTGCATGCAACAGCTAATGCATAAGGTACAAGTGGGTTGATGCACATGCCTAAGGGTGGGAGTGTAACTATAAATAATGAACATGTACAAGGTATAAGTTAAAAAAAAAATCGAAGCTAATGTTGCATATTATACAATCAATGAACATTAAAGAAGAGGCCTGGACAACTATGCATATCAGATCAAGTTCACATGTATCTTCTGTTTAGAGAGAGAGAATGAGAGAGATATGAAAGTAGGGAGGTGTCTTAAGGCTCCATTTGGATTAAGGTAAAAATGAAAGTTTACCTAATTGAGAAGTAAAATGGTACAATGTAGTCCCCTATTCGAAGCTAAATTCATTCACTATCCAAAATCACATAATTATCACGTGTAGACTTCAGAATTTTATAAGGGTGTGTGTGATTGCATTCATGGAAAAGAAAAGACTTTACCTGAGATATATTTTCAACTTAAGCTTTTATATTTTGTGTGTTTGATTGTATTTTTGGAAAGGGTGTATCTTTAGGCTAATCCAAGTTCCTTATACCTAGAATATATTTTACCAAGGAAAAGTTGGGAAGATAATATTGGAAACATGAAAAACTAGACCTTTCCTGTTGTACCTAAGTTTGGGTGGGAAAAATGCACGCGCAGAGAAAAATTTGAACTCTAATTAGGAAAAAGTACTTTTAAGCAGATGAAAAATATCTCACCCTCAACCAAATAAAAGGAGCCTGAAAGAAAACATGGCATACCATTGGGATAATGTCATCAACTGTTACTATGTCTTCTTCATTCTCAAAAACTTCTGGTTCAGGACCTTCAAGGAATCCAGCATGCTTTAAGATCCAATCCTCTATCATTATCTTCCCAGAGAAAGAAAAGCGCCCTCCCAGGATAAGGAGCACTTTGCAACACTTCTCTCGGATCTTCTCATTGGATAAGCTGCTATTAAGAGCCTCCGTAATTGCATCAACAGCCTCCTCTCTATACATGCTGTATTTAAGAGGTTCTTCCTGCAAGGTTCAACACAAGATCTTCTAAGTAAACCTATCTTTAATCACGTCATTTTGAATGATGCCAAAAAGATGGCAGTAATTTTGATATACTGGACCATCACAAGTCCAATAGTACGTAGTACTTTTTATTTCTATTATTACTGCCAGGTCCAATCATAATCTCAGGATCGGTGAGACGCGTAAAAACATATTTTTTCCATATTTGAAAAGTTTTCTTTTCGTTATATCTTGAGTTAGGAAATTCCCAAATCAAATTCCATTAGGGCCTCGTCCTAATTCAATATATTTCCAGAATAATACTCAATATAGCACTTTTCCTTTTATGGTAGTTTTTGAATTTTAGGGTTCTGATTTATTTATTTCCTTATAAAGGAGGGTCTTTGTATTTTGACTTAGGGCCGTAAAATGAAGCAAGCTACTCGAGCTCGCCTCATGTTCGAGATCTACCCGTAGAATAAACATCTAAACTTAAACATATTTTTAAGCTTGTTACCATATTGACATCGTCTCAAATTCGGCTCGGTTACTTATGATCAACTAAATATTATAGATAAATCAAGCTACTCAAGCACGGTATGTGTTATTGCTTGATCATCCTTTATCTAGACTTCATTCTTCACTGCCTAATTCTCCGTTTCTCCAAAACTAAAAGTCCTGCTTTCCTTTTTTTTGTAAATCTAAATATAAAAGTCCACTTTAAAAGTGAATATACCAAATTTTACGATATTAAGTTTCTTTGAGGTTTTCTTCCCTTTGGCTAATAATGTTGGTTAGTAATTTTTTTTTTTTGATTACCACTACATAACTTTAACTTCGACAATACCTATAATTTGGGAGGATAATGAGTTCCATAAGTTTAATACATGTGTAATTAAAGGTTAGACCCGTCTCTTAAAATAGAGCAAGATAATTCCAAACAAGCGTCCTTTCAACAACTGTGTGGAGAATTAATATTCGAGATCTTCAAAGATGCAAATCACGAAATTCATGAGTATTTTAAGACATGTGAGAATGTTACTACAAACCTCATACACTATGTCAATTATTGTCGTTTAGTAGTTATGGAATCCTATGGTTCCTTTCCTAGGCTATAAATAATAGTGATGTAAGCCATTTGGCATTATTGAATACTAAAAGATAGATTGGATTTTGTGCCTTGAGTACTTATTGTTCATTGTGTACTCATGATACATGATATTTGCATCAACTAGTATCAAAGCACACAATCCTACTGGTAACGTTATGTGCAAGTGCTGTACAATTTTTATACTCGGTAAGAATGCCACCTAAAGTACAAAAAATAACAAGAGTCACCAGACAGATAAGATAGGACTCTCGCTAATATACAAGAAGCTCAAACCAAATGGATGTTGCAGAAACTCTAGATCAGAAAGTTCAAGAACAACTCAGAGAAACTTGAGAACGGGGTCGGATCACGGTAAATCAAAGAGTTTACTCCAGCGACTCGATTTATGGCAAAAGACTCCATCGCAAGGGGCAAACCACCACCCAAGTGACTCGTGACTCTTTGGTTAGTAGTACGAGAGACATGACAAGATGCGGAGGGGAAGAGGGTTGTGATGCACGAAAATCATGCCTGCTATGTCAATGAGTAACAGGAAGGAGGTGACAAGCATTTGGCTTGTCGATAGACCTGGAAAAATGAGATACGAAGCTATAACATGAATTGATTTGACACAAAATTATCAAATAGTGGGCTGAACCTTAATGGGTTGGGTCATAACGCTGGCAACTCGTTCAGGTCTAAGGGATTCGGAAGGAGGTTGGGGCTGCAAAGTTGGTAGCAGTGGTTGGTTTACGCGCACCTTCAAGCTTGAGGATTTTTATTCTGACAAAAAGATCGTGTTTAAAAAAAAGTGGATATTCAGTCACAAAAGTCAAAATCAATGACAAGTTTGAACAATTAACTATTGACAAGTGTGCGAATTCATAAATGTGGGGGTAGGGAGTCTGGGAGAAAGTTTTGCCTCGATTGCCAGAATGTTTATAAAGGGATCGAAGTGAATCATCACACCCTTATAAAAATGTTTAACCATGTGCAAAAAGAAAAAAAGTCGGTTCTCGTTCTTCTCCCCTTTTGGCAATAGGAAGGAGCCACCGGTATATGTAGGACTTTCATCACTCGAATGCTTGCTAAGATAGACTCGTTGACTTTTAGGCCTTTTTTCCTTAAGCTCTTCCAAAAAAATGATTTCCAGTGAACGACTACCTTCTTCCCATATTCACAATATTGAAACCGTTAGACATGTAAAGGAGTTCGGTCATAGACAACACGAACATGATATATATAGGGAATACACAATTTAATCACGACCCGATATAATATGACACGAACTATACACGACTTTTGACGAATCAAGTATGGGTTGAACAGTTCTTGACATGAACAAAATATGTCACAGCACGACACAAACCACTGCCAGATCTAATAGTCATATAGCCACTCTCAAGCCACCTGTACAATACTGACAATCTGTTAACGCAACCTTCATTGTGCTTGACGCCATGGATGTTATACGTCACGCTTGAAAGGAAACGGTGTGTTATACCTATATAGTCCAAGGGAATCAACAGAAGTGATCGCCTTCATCATCTAAGGAGGTCGTCTCAGTGTTGGACTGCTCGGCCTACCTATTTATTATCAGATGGGACACACATGTATTCCTATGAGCACTTACACACGAGATATACCTTATTAACCACGTGGAATTACAACCGCCAAATATGTTACCTCATGATTATCTGGACGTACATCACCAAAGTTGTTCCGTACTTCAAAGCGTCCATATTTATTATAATAAACACAAGGTTCTAAAAAACGCGGGGAGTGACCGAGGCGTGGAGGCCAAGCCTTAAGCCTTAGAAGCTTAGGCGGGCCTTAAGCATAAAAGGGCGTGAAAAGGCGTTTAGGTCTTTTTTAATATATTTTAACATTTTTAACTATAATAAGACTATTAAAAATTCTAAAATGGTACATACCTTAAAATATGTATGAATATATGCAAACTAAAGTACTATTTATTTTAAATACTAAGAAAAAAAATGCACGTATTTTTGGACGAGAGGCAGAGAGGTTTGGGATACCATTTGTCCTTTGATTGTTTTGCTTGAGATATTGGTCCGGTTTTTTAAAAAAAGTCTTTAAAAGGCGATATCGATTCACTAAAGCGTTTTTGTTTTTAAAAAAGGTGCGCCTTAAGCTTTTTACCAAGCATAAGGAGTACAAAGCTTAAGGCGGGGCGTTTCGCCCAAGGCTCAAGCCTAGGCACGCCTAGGCGGAGCCTTGACGTGCCTATTAGAACACTGGATAAACATGTATCAAGATGTAACTGCCCGACTTATAAGGGCACTCCATCTCTTTGTAAATATCTTAAAATCACATATAAATAGGAGACAAATGGACGATACCAAGGACACCATTTTTATACCTTCTCAAGCCTCAAGTTGTATCAGAAAACCCTAAATTGTAACCACGTCAACAAGTGCAATACCAAAGCAGTACTACCGTGGATGTAGGTTTCCTCTCCAAGGGCCGAACCACGTAAAATTTATTGTGTTCTCACTGTCTTTAATCCCCGTTCTTCATAATTCTTATTTCTCACAAATTGTCAGTTTTGGTTATTTGTTGTCTCCATTTTTGGACATTAACAAAATGGCGCCGTCTGTGGGAACGTTGTAACTAGCCATTTCAATTTCTACCTAAAACCACTCATTCAGATCCTTAACGGAGACAATTTCGAATGGCGGATATCCATGAAAGCAGTCGCATGGCATAGGTTCAGACACCACCTACCCCCACTGGGGCAGGCAGCTTACACAGCATACTAGTGAGTCTCGCTAAGGGGCAAGAGGCGATGCAGGAGAGTGTCAGGCAGTTGACACATACCCTCCAGACCAGGCCAGTGCCGCTCAACCCGGATAACGTAACCCGAGGCGTCTAGGAGTGGCGACGGGCGACTTCTCACAAGGAGAGGCAGCACGAATACCATAAACAAGCAATGGAGAATCCCAGGAGATTGAACTTGGGATCTTGCGCTAACGCCAGTTCCTCCCGACGAACCGGCTCGCAGCGGGACCAGACGTACCGTCTCGGGGATACCTCCTCCATCCAGTCACCCAGTGACTTTGATGATCAATCATATTCAGAGGAACGCCCTATCGTGTTCAAGCGATTAAGCAGAGGATCGGCATTTGACCAATTGGGCCCGCGTTGTAACCGTTGACCAGTACCAGCGGCACCACGTGATCATTCCCAAAGAAGCGTATTAGGTAGGATATCCCATCGACTGAAGCCGAGCAGACTTCTCAGGAAGAGAGTTCGGCCGCAAGCCGAGAACGAGCAGAAAATCCAGTGGAAGGTGATAACCAGCCATAGAAAGGCTCCATCCAATGCCTAGAAGATCGCCTTGGCGAAATGGCCAAATCAAGGAACCCCCTCTAGCGTGATTTCATAAAAGGATCGTCCTTTGTGCCCTCTGTCGTGGCATACCCCACTTCGTCGAAGTTCAAGCTACCGGTCATTACTCTAAAATATGATGGAAAAACAGATTGCATCCTGCACATCAAAAAATACCAAACTGCTACAGACATCTACTCCATCCCGGATGAAATAAGGTGCCGGGCATTTTCTAGCAGCATAATCGGCTCGGCCCAAATATGGTACAACAGTCTGTCTAGGGGAGAGATTAAGAATTTTCAGCAACTGACCGACCTATTTGTCAGTAATTTCTGCTTTGACGCCAATCTAGGAAAGCAAGTTACCCACCTACTCGGCGTCTTCCAAAGGGCAGATGAGAGCACCCCTGAGTACATCACCTAGTTCAACACTGAAAAGCTGGAGGTAATAGATTACAACGAGCCGACTGCCATCACAGCCTTGATGAGTGGGCCGCGACCAGGCAAGCTGTTCGGGGCATTAGCCAAGGAGCCGCCCAAGACCATGACTGGACTACTAACCAAAGCGGGAAAAATCATGAACGCCGAAGAAGCGATGGCGGCCAAAGAGTCCGACGACTCGAAGCCCTCGGTCGGCAAAAGCAACGGGAAGCAAGAACAGAAGGAAAAAAAGGGCGACAAGCCGAGAAATTATGATGAGTACATACCCCTCACAGTTAGAGTCCACCACATCCTGGAGGAAATCTGGGAAAGCAAAGATCTCAGATGGCCGAGAAAGCTGAAGTTTCTGGCAAACAAGAGAGACAGAAGCAAGTATTGTGAATTTCACAAGGACTATGGCCATAATACAGACCACTGTATAGCTCTGAAGAACGAGATTGAAGGTCTGATAAGGAGGGTCAAGCTATCTAAGTATGTGGATAACGGTGGCCGATCAAACCCAGAAAAAGGCAAAGGCAGGAGACGGTCAGAGTCATCCTGCTAGAGGGCAGCCGACAAGAAAAGGGCAAGGGATAATGTCGGCCTGTTAGCTTTCGATTGTCATTTCATCGTCGGAGGTGGAGCCAGCAGAGGAGAAGATCCCGCATAAAGTAAGGCCTATCTCAACGAAGCCCAATCTTTCGAACAAGCACAGGTCATTATGACAGCAAACTCCGGAAATTGGCCACGAAAGGTGAACAAAGACAAGTTAGTCATCGTCTTCTCAAAGGACGATTTGTCGGGGGTGTTATACCCCCACGACGACCCTCTGGTCGTCACTATGGTCATCCAAGAAGGACGAGTAGTGAGGATCCTGGTGGACAACGGAAGCTCAACAGATGTAATGTTTTACAACTGTTATAAGAAGTTGAAACTGGAGGACGTGAAACTCACTCCTTATCATCAGCCTCTGATCCGATTTTCAGGAGAAAGGGTATACCCCCTGGGAATGATAGAGTTGGAGGTTTTGGTCGACACCTGGCCGATCAACCGAACAGAGAAAATATGGTTCTTTGTCCTTGATAAGGACGTACTCTCAGCCTACAATGTTATCTTTGGAAGGATCGGCCTGAAGAAATTCGAAGTTGTCCCATCTACGGTGCACCAATGCTTGAAGTTTCCAACTCACTTCGGAGTAGGCATCGTCAAGGGCAATCAAAAGGTGGCGCACGAATGCTATTTCATTTCAGTAGACCAGGAAGAACGGAAGAAGTTAACAACCACCTACCGTATCGAGACCATCGATCCCCAAGATGAGGCAAAACTCGTCAAGGGACAACCTATTAAAGAAATACAGACAGTCCCACTTAACGATAGCCACCTAGAGAGGACGGTACAAATCGGGTCGTCATTAAATCCTCTTTTAAGGAAGGAGCTTATCAACTTTTTGCGACATCGTAAAACAGTGTTCACTTAGAGCATTGAGGACTTGCCGGGATAGGTACCAACTTCATGTGCCACGAGTTGAACGTGATACAGGGCGCAAGGCCAGTCAAACAGAAACGAAGGGTTTTCGATGCCAATAAAAATCTCGCTGTTCACGAAGAAGTTCACAAATTGCAAAATGCTAACTTCATTTACAAAATCATGTATTCTGAATGGCTAGCTAATGTAGTCATGGTACGAAAGAAAAATGACAAATGGAGGATGTGCGTTGATTTCACCAACCTGAACAAAGCCTGCCTGAAAGATTATTTCCCGCTACCAAGGATTGATCAGCTTGTCGAAGCCACAGCAGGCCATCAACTCCTCAGTTTCATGGACGCATATTCCAATTACAACCAGATCAGAATGAAGCCCTCTAATAGAGAAAAAAACTCATTTATAACCCACCGAGGTACTTGATGTTACAATGTCATGCCGTTTGGCCTTAAAAATGCAAGCACCACCTACCAGAGGTTGGTAAACAAAGTTTTTGAAGACCAGATAGGGGTGAATATGGAGGTTTACGTGGACGACATGCTCACCAAAAGCAAGGTGGGTGCCGGCCACATTAAGGACCTCGGCCAGACCTTCGATAAATTAAAAAAGTATCAGATGAAGCTGAATCCTGTCAAGTGTGTCTTCGGGGTGAAGGAAGGAATGTTCTTAAGCTTTATTGTAAACCAGCGAGGAATCGAAGCCAATCCCGACAAGATCCAGGCTCTTCTTAACATGAAATCTCCGACAACGAAGAAGGAAGAATAAAGACTAACCGGGTGTGTGGCAACACTAAATAAGTTCATTTCCAGAGCCACTGACAAGTGTTTTCCATTCTTCAAGGTGTTACGAAAGTCGTTAGAATGGAACGATGAATGCAAAAATGCGTTCATAGAACTAAAGCGCTATATGGGCTCCCCGCCCCTCTTATCACGACCAGTTGTGGGGGAAACACTTTACTTATCAGTGCTAGTGAGGTAAGAAGAAGGGGTTCAGAAACCAGTCTATTATACCAGTAGAGCCTACCAGGGGGCCGAGGTCTGGTATCCGCGGATGGAAAAGCTAGCGCTAGCACTGAGGGAAGCCTCGCGAAGGATGAAGCCATATTTCCAGGCTCACACCATAGAGATCTACACAAACCTACCTCTACGGCAAATCCTGCACAAACCTAAAAAATTTGGTCGGCTCATGGCGTGGGCAGTGGAACTGGGCGCGTACGATATTCGGTACGAACCGAGAATGTTGGCAGACTTTATTGCAGAATCTACCTATGATGAGAAACCATCCGAGCAAACTCCTCCGAGAGAGAGCTCTACCCCTAGTAGCAAACCACCACGTCTGGAAGAGGCCACAGGCTCAGGAAACACCGAGCAGAATCCTCAATAAGAGATCTCCCCCAAAGGAGATAGGGGACAGCGCGACGAATCCCATTAACTTTTTAAGTTCGAAAAAATGGAAGAAGGTGACTTCACCCGAGATTGTCTAATCTGGAAATTATACGTTGATGGATCATCCTGTTCTGTAGGAAGTGGTGATGGCATCATACTCGCCAAGCCAGATGGCATAGATGTGGAATACGCCCTGTGCTTCCAATTCGAAACATCCAACAATGAGGCGGAGTACGAGGCCCGTATCGCTAGGCTCGGCCTAGCCTCATCCGTGGGCGCCGAGCACATCGCAGCACATAGTGACTCCCAACTAGTCGTCATCAAATACCGGGAGTTTATAAAGCTAGGGAGAAGTCCATGGCAAGGTACCTAGCCATAGTTCGACAAAGGTTAGACGGATTCGCGGAAGCAAAAGTACTGAGAATCCCAAAGTTGGAAAATATACGAGTAGATGCCCAAGGCAGGTTAGCTTCAGCGACTAGAACATCATTAATAAGAACCATACCAATTGAAGTGCTTGTACAGAGGAGCATCGAGGCAGCACCACATAAAGTAGCTGAGATAAACCTAGGACCTTCCTGGATGGACCCCATACGAGCATACATTGAAGAAGGAAAGCTTCCAGCAGACTCAAACGAAGCCAGAAAGTTGCGCTATAAGGTAGCCCAATATGTCTTGGAAACAGGAATACTGTACAGGAGAGGGTACACTGTCTCACTTCTGAAATGTGTTCACCCAACAGAAGTCAACAAGCTCATTAAGGAGGTACACGAGGGATGTTGTGGAGCACATTCGGCTGGAAGATCGTTGGTTAAGCGAATAGCAACCCAAGGGTACTACTGGCTGACCATGAAGGTTGATTGCGCATATTACATGAGAAGATGTGATAAGTGCCAAAGGTTTGCAGAGGGGCTCCATTAACTTCGATTGTGTCATCCTGGCCATTCGCCATGTGGGGAAAAGACCTGGGCGGACCGTTGCCGAGAACAAAAGGACAATACAAGTACCTCGTGGTGGCGGTAGACTACTTTACTAAGTGGGTAAAACCGAGCCTTTAGTAGAGATGCCTTACGAAAGGGTATTTCAGTCTATCTAGAAAATGATCATATGCCGCTATGGCATGCCCTTCGCCTTTAATACTGATCACGGCACACAGTTTGACATCTAAGATTTTGAAGACTATTGCACTAGATCCAAGATTAAAAAGCTATACTCTGTGCCCGGGCCCCTACAATGCAACGGCCAAACCGAGGTCACCAATAGGATGATCTTAGACAGAATCAAAAAGAGACTCGATGATGCAAAAGGGAACTGGATCAACGAGCTCTATAGTGTGCTCTGGGCATACCGAACCACCCCGCGAATAGCTATCGGAGAAAGGCCGTATATACTCGCCTTCGGCACAAAATTGGTCGTCCCCACTGAGATAGGGCTCCCTAGTCACAGAGTCCTCAATTTTATTTCCCTAATAAGTGATTTGGCAAGAAGGCTGGACCTCGATCTGATAGAGGAAGTTAGAGAGAATGCAGCATTACGCGTGGCCGCCTATCAGCAAAGAGTGGCACGCTACTACAACCGTCGGGTGAAGACGAGCGTCTTGAAAAAGGGGGACTATGTCCTTAAGAAAGTGATACAAAAGAACAACGGGCTATAACCAAAATGGCATGGACCATACAAGGTAACCAGTGTCGTCAGGCCGGGGACTTACCGGATTGAAACTTTGGAGGGTGAGATATTCAAAAAACCCTAGAATTGAGAGCATCTTAGGAAGTATTATCAGTAGCCTGTTATTTATTTTATTTATATAGCGAGCACCATTCAGTTAATAAAATGATGTTTAGTTTCTTGTTTCATTGATTTTTCTGTGCATATGATAAGCATATAAAAGTGGTGTTGCCAAAAATAACAGTGTTAAAATAAAGTTGTCAGTTCGACTGCATGACCTCATAGGATGCAAACAATCGAACTTGAACAAACTTATTTCCACAAGTCTACCAAACCCTTGTTTGTACGACCTCACACGTCACGAATGAGGTGGTCGGCTACATGTACGATCTCACAGGTCGCGAACAATGTGGTCGGCTAAAAAAGTTGTACGACCTCAAGGGTCGCGAATAGTTAAATGACTTGACTCCTCGAGTTTGGCCAAACCCTTGTATGACTTCACAGATCACGAATGATATAGTTGGCTATGTCCGATATATGACCTCATAAGTCATAACACAATGTGGTCGGCTAATATCTGTACGACCTCATAAGTCGCGAACAGTTATACTTGTATCAATTCATCATCATAGGTGCACTACCTAAAAGCTCTGTACGACCTCACAGGTTGCGAACAGAAGTACCAAGTATTATCTCCAACAAAGCAATAAGATACAAAAAAACAAAGACGCATTTTAAAGGGCAGAAACGCAATAAGGATTATATCACAAAAAGGATGATCAAAGTTATAGAAACATTGTTAAGCAAAAACATGATTCACACAAAAATGCAGATAAGTTTATCAAGTTCAAGCATCAACGGGCGGAACATCACCCTCTTCTCCAGCCAGGTTGGCCGCCTCCTCAACGTCTCCTTGCCAACCATTCACAGTTTCAGTGATTCCCGGGAAGTGAGTGGCCACCCTCTTTTTGAGCTCTTCATACCCATCCAAGAAGTAGCCCAAGCATTCAATATTAAAGTCGGCTGACGACTTGGAGGATTCAACAGCAGCACCAGCGCTAGCCAAAGCGTCCCGAACAATCTATAGATCTCTTTCACACTTCTCCCTTTACGCTGCAAGGGCATCATTTAAGCTCTGGATTTTGGCTTCATCAGTGTTGGACTTCTCCTTAAGAACCACATTCTCTTCCTCTATCTTGCTCAGCCCCTCAGTCCTGGACATCAATTGTCCGTCCTTTTCCTTCAGCTCCTCAGAAACCTTATCGTAACCAGCTTTCAGTGTCTTGTCACTTCAGCAAGTTCGTTGTAGGCTACGTGATTAACTAAGGATTTCTCTTGCAAGATAGTGCACGCCATGGATGCCTAGGAAACAAACCGTAAGGCATGGTCAGAGTACGACGACGGGACACTTAAAAACCACAAACTAAGGATCAATAAGAAATACATACCACAGATAATAGATGTTGGTCCAGAGTCCACTAGGAATCCGGATCCGAACAATGCAAAAACTCAAAGTCCTTCATGTGGCCCCAGTTGCCGAGCAATTCCAAAGCATTCTTGACATAGTAAAAGATAGAGTTCGATTCAGATTTCAAGTCTTCATATGTGACCTTATTCTCAGGGTCAAAGTCAAATTCTGGAATCTTCCTGATATACCCGTTTATACCCTCAGCCTGGATGAGGATTACCTCCAATACGGACGACCCTACGAGGGCCCGAACCTTCACCAGGCCCCAGCTGGCCACCACCAGGCCCAGCCGACCCTACGAGGGGCCGACCCTCCACCAGGCTCTAGCCGACCCTACGAGGGGCCGACCCTTCACCAGGGTCCAGACGACCCTGCGAGGGGCCGACCCTTCCCCAGGCTCCGGACGACCCTACGATGGTACGACAGTACGAGGCCAGAATCAAGCCAGGCTCCCCACCGGAAGAAACTTTGCCCTCGGCCTCGGCTCATAGGCCGAGGGTGACATCATGACAGCGCGTGGTTCGGGACACGCGTGGAACAGTGCGCGTCAGGCTCATATGACACGTGGCAGACCGTTATAACCGAATCACACCCTCACGTGAGGGAATATTATGTCATCATTTGGCATCTACAGGTGTCAACAGGGGATTGGTTAGATCACCATTCACATGCACCATGCTTACTTGGGGGGTACACTACACCCCCCAAGACCTATATATACTTGTCACCCCCAACCCTACAGGGGATCGATCCATGAACAGTAGCCCTAGCTAAAACCCTGCTTATACACACACAGTGGAGAGAGAGAGAGGGTTATGTGCATTGTATCCAAGGCCATTAGTGCCCATACTTAGTGGATCACACACTCACAGTGGATGTAGGCCAATTTGGCTGAACCACTATACATCATTGTCTTATTTCCTCTTATACTCATCCCCTTCTACATACTTATACACTTATACATCTCTATGGCTGCCATGGCTGTTACTGTTTGAGCTCACTATCACTTATCCGGTGGTGCTAAATCTTAGCATCATCAGTTTGGCGCCGTCTGTGGGAAACGAGAAGACATCTCTTCCTTTGTACAGCTTGACCTCACTGGGCACTCTGGTGGTGAACCAACACTCCCCCTGAGAGGAGGTGTTTCACCATTGAAAGAGACCCACTAAGGTTCCCAAGCTAACCAGTATTTTCTTCAGTTCAGCTTTTCATAGCTCAAGCACATGGCACCTGAGATGCCACCGCCACCACTTCCCCCGCCGGATGAGGGGGGAAGACCCAGTTCCAGTCAGCCGCCGCCTCAGTCTGAGATGGCTGATGTGGCGGCAGCCCTAAAGTCTCTGGCAGCAAGCCAACGGATGATGCAGGAGCAATTCACAGCTCTGAGCCAGAACATACTGAGACCACCAGGGGTCTCACCTGAGATGATTACTCCGGCAGCAGCCCCAGGACAGCATGAGGCCAGGGGACCACCCCAGGCACCACGCAAAGACCTGCCACCCCCTCAGCGGTGCAGGGATGTTGCTGACCCCAGGCGTTTACGCCTGGGGAGGCAAGGAAACCCTTGCCCTGAAGACAGGTATGACGATCTGGAGGGGGAGGAGGCCCCAATAGAATGATGGGAACCGTATGAGGTCTCCAACAACACTGTGCGACCTCTCCAGGACAGTAGGGGAAAGTGCGAGAGACCAAACCCTGATGACCGCCCAAGAGGCTCTGCTTTTGATCGCTTGAGCAGGGGGTCGGCCTTTGAAAGGCTAGGCCCAGTTAATGACCTGCGGGAACAGTTGTCTAGGCCAAAAAGCGCCGCGAGATCCAGGGGGGGCAGCAGATGGCCGACCCCGAGGACGAGATGACGGCCAGAGGGAAGTGAACAGTCGACACAGGCCTGCTGCAGCAGAATCCTCCGTCCACCTCGGAGAGGCGGCAGGGGATAACATCGGTCAGGCCGACCCTGTGAGGCCCTGGAACGACTCAATCCAGCGGTTAGAGGATAAGATTGGTGACATATTGAAGAGCCGAGACCCTCTTCAGAGGGGGTACACCATAGGCTCACCCTTCATGGCAAAGATAGTCAACTTCCCCACGCCGTCAAAATTCAAGCCACCAATGGTCACCCCAAGGTATGACGGGAGCACCAACCCCGTCCACCACGTGGAGATGTATCAGTCGGCGGCAGACATATACTCTATCTCAGATGAGATGAGGTGTCGTGCCTTCTCTGGTACCTTGACAGGGGCTGCGCATGTTTGGTACACATCTCTTCCGAAAAATTCCATCGGAAACTTTAAGCAGTTGGCAGACCTGTTCATCCATAATTTCTGCTTTGGGGTGAGGCCACAGAAGAAGACCACCCACCTGCTCTATGTCAAGCAGGGGAAGAGTGAGAGTCTGAGGGACTATATAGCCAGATTCAACAAGGAGAAGCTGGAGGTGGAAGACTATGAGGAAAGCATAGCTATGACAGCCCTGATTGGAGGACTCCAGAAGGGGAAGCTGTTATGGAAGCTTGCTGAAGACCCTCCGAGGACGATGGCTGAACTGCTGTCGACAGCAGGAAAGGTGATGAACGCCGAAGAGGCGATGGCGGCAAAATATGAAGACGAGAGAGGAGGTGCTAGTGGGAGTAAATACCCTAAGAAGAACAAAAAGGGGAAGAAGAGGTCCTCGGATGACAAGTTCGCGGGGTACACCCCTCTGACGGTCAGCTGTGAACAGATTCTCAATGAGATTAAGAGTGACCGATCCCTGAAGTGGCCCGAGAAGCTAAGGGCAGCACCTGGCAAGAGGAATAAGAACCTGTGGTGCGAGTTTCACCAAGACCACGGCCACGTAACGGACAAATGCTTCGCTCTGAAAGATGAGATTGAGAAGATGCTAAAGGAAGGGAAGCTCAGAAAGTACGTCGACAAAGTCGACTTCAAGAGGGGCCGAGGGGACGACCCCAGAAAGAAGCGAGTCGATGCCTGCAGAGAAGGTCCTCAAAAAAGAGGGGACGACCCTTCTGATGATGAGGACGACCCTGACCTCCCGCCGAGAGACGACCACGGTCCTGTCAAGAGGCTCAATATGATCTCGCTCGGTGTAGGAATGATCTCCGGGGGTTTAGCAGGAGGAGGGTCTGAGGTCGCTGACAGGAAGGCCCATGTTGCGGAGGCTAAGGCAGTAACGAAGATGGTGCACTCAACCTTCCTAGAGGTCAAGTCAGAAAAAAGGAAGAAGGTTGACATGGACACTTTGATAGTGGGATTTTGAAGGATGGACTTCAAAGGCCTCTTGGCCCCGCATGATGACCCTCTTGTCATCACTACCAGGGTGCACGGGTGCGAAGTGCCGAGGATCCTGGTAGATGGGGGCTCATCCGCAGATGTGATGTTTTGGCCATGCTTCAAGGCCTTGGGCCTCAGTCGTGCCAGACTTGTCCCATACCATCATCCATTGATTGGGTTCAGTGGGGAGAAGGTTCACCCCCTGGGAATATATGAGGCTGATGTCAGGATGGGGGACGAATGGCCGAGATGGCTCACCAAGAGGGTCAGTTTCTTCGTGCTGGATGAGCATGTGTTTTCGGCATACAACATCATACTGGGACGTGTGGCCCTCAAGGGGTTTGAAGCTGTGCCGTCCACAGTCCACCAGATGGTTAAGTTCCCTACCCCTTATGGGGTGGGGGAAGTCCAGGGAGACCAGACGACAGCGAGAGAATGCTACTACAACTCCGCTGAAGAAAAGGAGGCACACAAGAGGGCTACAACCACTTACAACATTGATACCCTAGACCCCAGGGACGAGACGAAGCTCAAAAAAGGGGAGGCCGCTGAGGAGGTAGAACCCATCATCCTCGATGAGGATGACCCGGGAAAAACCGTCCAAGTTGGCAAGTCTCTGAAGCCCAGTATCAAGGAAGACCTCATCAAACTGTTGAGGAGAAGGCGAAGCGTCTTCGCGTGGAGTCATGTAGATATGCCAGGGATCGACCCTGAAATCATGTGCCACAAACTCAATGTGGTAGAGGGAGTGAAGCCGGTAAAGCAGAGGAGGAGGATTTACTCTAGAGAGAAGTATGAGGTCATCAGGGATGAGGTTAAAAAATTAGAAGACGCTGAATTTATCAGAGAGGTCATCTACCCTGAGTGGCTGTCCAATGCAGTCATTGTCCCAAAGGCCAACGGCAAGTGGAGAATGTGTGTGGACTTCACAGACCTCAACAAGCACTGCCCCAAAGACAGCTTCCCTCTCCCCCGCATTGACCAGATGGTTGACACTACTGCAGGCCACGAGCTCATGAGTTTTATGGATGCCTACTCAGGGTATAACCAGATCTTCATGAACCCTGATGACTCGGAGAGGACTGCCTTCATCACTGACAAGGGGACATACTGTTACAGGGTCATGCCCTTTGGCCTAAAAAATGCGGGGGCAACGTACCAGCGCCTTGTAAATAAAATGTTCGAAGACCAAATTGGGAAGTCTATGGAGGTTTACGTAGATGACATGCTGACTAAAAGTCTGAAGGCCGAGGACCATGTGGCAGACCTGGAAAGGACCTTTAATACAATGGACAAGTACAAAATGAAGCTCAATCCGGCCAAGTGTGTCTTCGGGGTCGGAGCGGGGAAGTTCTTGGGGTTTATTGTCAATAAAAGAGGCATCGAGGCCAATCCCGAAAAGATAAAGGCCCTTATTGAGATGAAGACCCCCAAGTCCATTAAAGACGTTCAGAGGCTCACAGGGAGAGTGGCTGCCTTGAACAGATTTGTGTCAAGGGCTACAGACAGGTGTCTACCATTCTTCAAGATCCTCAGGAAGGCCTTCGAATGGAGCGAAGAGTGTGATGAGGCTTTCAAGGAGCTAAAATCATACTTAGGGTCTCCCTTGCTGCTGTCACGACCCGTGCAGGGTGAACGACTTTACGTGTACCTTGCTGTCTCAGAGTCCGCTATCAGTGCAGCAATCGTAAGAGACGAAGATGGGATACAGAAGCCCGTATATTTCAACAGCAAGGCACTCCAGGGGCAGAGCAGAGATACCCGAGGATGGAGAAGTTGGCATATGCCTTGATCCATGCCTCAAGGAAGATGAAACCGTACTTCCAGTCCCATACTATGGTCATCCTTACTGACTCTCCTCTTAGGCAGGTCCTACACAAGCCTGAAAAATCAGGAAGGCTAATGACCTGGGCTATAGAGCTGGGGGAGTTTGACATTGTGTATCAGCCTAAGACAGCCATTAAGGGGCAGGCCTTGGCAGACTTCGTGGATGAGTTCACCTAGGAAGATGATGAGGCCGAGGGTGAGACCCTCGGGAAGGCAGATACAGAAGACAGACCCGCAGACACACCCGCAGATATGGTTGAGACGAGCACCGCTAGAAGGAAAGTGACTGAAAACGAAGAGGGAAGATACATCTTTAGACAGGGGTCCCTCTCTGAGGGAAATTTTTCTGAAGGAAAGACTCCGTGGAGCCTCTTCGTTGACGGGTCCTCCTGTGATAGCGGAAGTGGTGCTGGACTGATACTATCAGCACCCGATGGCACAGACGTCGAATACGCCCTGAGGTTCAACTTCAAAGCCTCCAACAATGAGGATGAATATGAGGCCTTAGTAGCAGGCCTCTCCTTGGTCAAGTCTCTTAGTGTCGGCCGGATTTTAGTCCATAGTGATTCAAGGCTAGTCGTAAATCAGATACTAGGAGCCTACGAGGCTAAGGACGAAAGGATGGCTAGGTACCTCGAGAAGGTGAGATCATTACTGAAGGGCTTCAGAGAAGTGAAATTAAGGAGGGTACCTAGGCTTGATAATGGCCGCGCTGATGCCCTTGCTAGGCTGGCCTCGGCAACAAGAACAGACATCAGGAGGACGGTCCCAGTGGAAATTTTGTTTCAGCCAGCTATCGAAGACGTCGAGGGAACACTTGGCATTTGCATGAATGTTTCTCAAGAACCGTCATGGATGGATCCTCTGATCAGATACATTAAAGGGGGAGAGATGCCAGAAGCAAGCCAAGAAAGGAAGAAGCTGAGATACAGGGCTGCTAAGTTCACTGTCATCAGAGACACGCTGTACAAAAAGGGGTTCCTACTCCCCTTACTTAGGTGTGTGCATCCCTCAGAAGTCCCTTCCATTCTGTAAGATGTGCATGAAGGATCGTGCTCAAGCCACATTGGGGGTAGATCCTTAGCGAAGAGGGTGATCACCCAAGGCTACTGGTGGCCGACCTTAGGGAAAGATGCTGCCGCATATGTTAAAAAGTGTGATAAATGCTAAAGATTTGCTACCATCCCTCACCAACCTCATCAGCCCCTCACATCCATTACATCCCCATGGCCGTTTGCAGTATGGGGGATTGACCTGGTAGGACCCTTACCGAGGGCAGTCAATAACTATCGGTTCCTCATCGTAGCAATTGACTACTTTTCAAAGTGGGTAGAGGCCGAACCGATGGTCACGATTACAGAGCAGAAGACCTTCCAGTTCATCTGGAAGAATGTGATATGCAGATATGGTCTACCCAACACCCTCATCTCGGATAACGGGACCCAGTTCAAGAATGCCTCTCTGCAGAAGTACTGTGAGAGGGTAGGCATCAAACAATTTTTCTCCACCCCAGGCCGACCTCAGGCCAATGGGCAAACCGAAGTTACGAATAGGACAATCCTAGATGGGATTAAGAAGAGGCTTGAGGAGGCAAAAGGAAGATGGGTCGAGGAGTTATATGCAGTGTTGTGGGCGTACAGGACGACAGTAAGGACCTCTACTGGGGAGACCCCATTCATGTTAGCTTATGGATCAGAAGCAGTCATCCCCACCGAAGTCGAGTTTCCCACTCATAGGGTCCAAGTGTATGACCCCCAGGGAAATACAGAAGAGAGGAGACTTGACCTGGACTTGATTGAGGAAAGAAGGGAGGATGCTGAGATGAGGCAGGCTTCCTACCAACAGAGGACCGCAAGGTTCTACAATCAGAGGGTGAAACATAGGCCCATCGCAGTGGGGGACTTGGTCCTCAAGAAGACTTGGCAAAAGCCCAACAAGCTTCACCCTAATTGGCATGGCCCATATAGGGTCATCGATGAAGTCATCCCTGGGACCTACAGGCTAGAAAACCTGGAGGGGGAACCTTTCTCAAACCCCTGGAATGCAGATCATTTGAAAAAATACCACCAGTAGTGTTGTAAGGTCTTGATAAGCCATAGTTGTAATAAGCATTGTTTCGACAGAACACATTGAAGATTAATGAGAAGTATCAGTGTTTCCCTCATCCAGTGGTTATCAGTTCTAGTATACATGCAAAGAAGTTGAACCCTCGGCTATAATGAGGACCAGTGGAGGGGACGACCCCACCACTGTTCTCAAAAAAGACGAGGGTAGACTGTTAAAATCCATTAATTTGGTAAGTTGAACCCTCGGCTATAATGGGGACCAGTGGAGGGGACGACCCCACCACTGTCCTCAAGAAAGACGAGGGTAGACTTTAATTAAAAATCATTAAATTGGTTGGTTAAACCCTCGGCTAAAATGAGGACCAGTGGAGGGGACGACCCCTCCACTGCCCTCAAGAAAGACGAGGGTAGACTTCATATATACCATTAAATTGGTTAGTTGAACCCTCGGCTATAACGAGGACCAGTGGAGGGGACGACCCCTCCACTGCCCTCAAGAAAGACGAGGGTAGACTTCATATATACCATTAAATTGGTTAGTTGAACCCTCGGCTATAATGAGGACCAGTGGAGGGGACGACCCCTCCACTGTCCTCAGGAAAGACGAGGGTAGACTACATATATACCATTAAATTGGTTAGTTGAACCCTCGGCTATAACGAGGACCAGTGGAGGGGACGACCCCTCCACTGCCCTCAAGAAAGACGAGGGTAGACTTCATATATACCATTAAATTGGTTAGTTGAACCCTCGGCTATAATGAGGACCAGTGGAGGGGACGACCCCTCCACTGTCCTCAGGAAAGACGAGGGTAGACTACATAAATACCATTAATTTGGTAAGTTGAACCCTCGGCTATAATGAGGACCAGTGGAGGGGACGACCCCTCCACTGTTCTCAAGAAAGACGAGGGTAGACTTCGTTAAAAATCATTAATTTGATTATTTGAACCCTCGGCTATAATGAGGCCTGATGAGGGGACGACCCCACATTGGTCCTCAAAAAGACGAGGGAAGGGTTAGTATCATCATCATCAACGAAGAAGCAAATTAGCAAGGAACAAACCATAACAGAATTAAATATGGAAGACAGCAGTTATGGGAGACAGTTGTGAAAGGAAGAGACGATGGTATTAATATAAAGCATCAAGTGTTTTACAATACATAGAACAAAAATACAAAAACAAGGGTATGGGCTACAGGCAGCCACCCTATGGGACGACATCAGAGGGAAGAGCCTCAACATCAATGGGAATGGTCTCCTCTGTTACCAGCACCGGATGATCTTCAGATGTACCGACCCCTTCGAGCTGGACTTGGGACTCCACCTGGTTGAGGGCCTCGGCAATTAGGGGATCGTCCAATTGAACACCCTCCAGTGATGGGCGAACAGAGGAAACCACATCGCCAAACTTGAGGACGACCCATCGGCAGGCCGTCCTAATCCCCCTTTCAAGATATTCAAGGCCGAAGCCTTGAAATTCATCTGAAGTCTTGTATGCCTCCACAGCATCAGCCTCAGCTTTCTTGATGGCTGCTTCCAGATCAGTCTTATGCTGGGCCTCCAGGTTGATCAGAGCCTCGTCCTTGTCCTTGATCAACAAGTCCTTGTCCTTGATCAACAAGTCCTTAGCCTGCAGATCGGCGTCATGTTGCTTCGTCAGCTCATCAAGGACTCTAGCGTGCTCAGTCCTTGTGCTCTCCAGCTCGGCCCTAGCAGTGTCCAACTCTGTCCGTAGGTCAGCCTCTTGTTGAATGGCCCTCTCAGCTTCATGGAATTTCTGTTGGTTCTCAGCCATCCACTTGGTGGCTGAGGTGAGGGCACAGACGGACTGCAAGAAAAAATGAACAAATGTCAAGAGGGGCCGAGGGAACAGTTAATGAAAGAATGAAATTAAAGGTCAAGACCAATACCTGAGCAAGGGAGTGCAGACCGAAGTCGTACACTTTAGCCGGAGGCATCTTTGCCAAGAACTCGAAGTCAGAGGCCGATGGTGCAGAGAACATCGAGGCCTTAGCCGCCCTCAAGTTGGCAATAAGGGATGAGGGGTCGGCCCTCAGATGGGACAGATTCTGAAACCAGAAGGCCCCCATGCTCGACGAAGAGGTCGTACCCTCAGAGGCTTCGACCCTTGCCCTCGTCCTTGGATCAGGCCGATGCTCAACAGGAGTCTCAGGCTCCTTCCTCTTGTGGCTATCAGAGGTCGGCTCAACAACCGTCGGCCCTGAGGCCCTCGTCTTCTTTGGAGCTTGCTGAGGCTCCTTCCCCTTTTTCTTCGACAAACCAGCAAGTAGGCTTGGAGCAGTCATTTCCCAGAGGTAGTCTGGTGTACCTGCAGGACGATCTGATAAGAGGACGACATGTCAGAAAAGTTCAGAGATAAAGAGAGAACACTTCAAAAATAAGTAAAGAAGGGAAAATGTTCAGTATAACTCACATAGTTCTGTCAGAGGGCCGACCCTCAGACCAGCTTCTTTAAGGAAGCGAGGAGTCATCAGATCTTCAAACTTTGGGATCTCACCCTCTCTCCCTCGTCCCCTCAGATACTCAACAATATCCCTTTCCTCTAGGCTAAGTCCGGGGTCTGACCTAGCTTTCATTGAGGGATTAGACCATTTGTTAGGGACCCTCGGACCATCGGCAGAAGGGGACGCCTCGGCGGAGCGCTCCCACGCCCCAGATATGAAGAAGAATCTCTTCTTCCAATCATGATTGGAAGTTTGAGACACGTGAAGAAGTTTCTTCTCAGACCTTCTCGCCCCAAGATGATAATATCCGGGCTGTTTAGATGAAGAGGTGATATTATAGCAAGCCAAGAATACGTCGGACGAGGGCTCATCAGTAAAAGAGTTTTTCCACAAGGAAATGTAACCCAGAATCGTCCTCCCAAGAGTTGGGTGGAAGTTGAGAGGGGGAGACGCCCAGAGCCGACAGAATATCGACAATGGCAGGGTGGAAGGGAAGTCTGACACTTACCTTGAACATTTGCTCGTAGACTGCAACCTCTCCCTCTTCACCCTCAAAAACCCTCTCAGTCTCAGAGGGAACCCTCATAGTTACCCCAGAGGGCACTCCGTAAGTATGCCTCCATATCAGAAGGTCCCTATCCCTAACGGAGGGGATAAAAGACGAGGCGTGGGAAGTGTCAACCTCATCATCTGTATCATCGTCCTCGTACTCATCCCCCTCCATCTCATCACCTGCAGGAGGACCCTGAGGGAAAGCCACTTGGAAGGCATTGGGGGACAGGGTTGTCACAGGGACAGCCTCAGAGGGGATCGTACCCTCGGCCTCTCGGGGAGGGCTAAGGTCAGACGTGTCCCTTCTACCAGACGTTCCAGCACCAGTTGGAGAGGAGGTTCTCTCGTCCATTTCACTTGGTTTGGGAGTGTCGGCAGGACGAGACGACGACCCACAAGACTCAGAGGGTTCAGATGGTCTTATGGTGGCAAGAGGAATGGGAAAGATGGGTCGTACCCAATTAGGGTCGGCCCCTCGTCTCCTCTCTTCCTCCTCCTCTATCCGTCTGATCTCGGCAAAGAGTTTTTCTCTCAAGGGTGGGAATTCAGACACTAGGTTGTAAAGCCTCCTAAGCATTAAAGGGAAGACCCTACACAATTATACTAGACTTGGCTAATTCAACTACAAACACTTGGGGGATTGACCAGGTTTGACTTTTGGATCAAACCAAAGAACTCAAACGTTTTTCGTCAAGAATGTTCAAGAACTACCAACCGGAGAAGACACCGGAAAAAGGCAATAGGGGAACTCTAAGAAACTGCCAACCTACGACCCTAAAAAATATACCGAAATGAAGACAAAAGAAGGCACGGGGAGAAAAAGGTTACCTGATGACGAGAGAACAAGAGCGCAGTGAGGCCTGAAAGATTGAAGGCTGCAAATGGCGACTGGTTCTAGAGAGAGAAAATGGTTAGGCGCGAAGAAGAAGAAGTTGGAAAGAGAGTTTAAAAATTGCTTATATACATTGGTAATGAGTGGACCCATTTACCAAAGAAAGATATAATTAGGGCACAAGGCCCCAAGCGTACTGCGCAGCCGCCCTGCCTTGGAAACTGGAACAGCAATGAGTATCTGCACAGGTGTCACTCACCTAACTGATCACACGTGTCTCGAATTCAGCAAATATCCCTCAGCCATCTCAATGACACCTATGGCTAAGGGCTGGGGGGTGATTGATATACCCGTTTATACCCTCAGCCTGGATGAGGATTACCTCCAATACGGACGACCCTACGAGGGCCCGAACCTTCACCAGGCCCCAGTTGGCCACCACCAGGCCCAGCCGACCCTACGAGGGGCCGGCCCTCCACCAGGATCTAGCCGACCCTACGAGGGGCCGACCCTTCACCAGGGTCCAGACGACCCTGCGAGGGGCCGACCCTTCCCCAGGCTCCGGACGACCCTACGATGGTACGACAGTACGAGGCCAGAATCAAGCCAGGCTCCCCACCGGAAGAAACTTTGCCCTCGGCCTCGGCTCATAGGCCGAGAGTGACATCATGACAGCGCGTGGTTCGGGACACGCGTGGAACAGTGCGCGTCAGGCTCATATGACACGTGGCAGACCGTTATAACCGAATCACACCCTCACGTGAGGGAATATTATGTCATCATTTGGCATCTATAGGTGTCAACAGGGGATTGGTTAGATCACCATTCACATGCACCATGCTTACTTGGGGGGTACACTACACCCCCCAAGACCTATATATACTTGTCACCCCCAACCCTACAGGGGATCGATCCATGAACAGTAGCCCTAGCTAAAACCCTGCTTATACACACACAGTGGAGAGAGAGAGAGGGTTATGTGCATTGTATCCAAGGCCATTAGTGCCCATACTTAGTGGATCACACACTCACAGTGGATGTAGGCCAATTTGGCTGAACCACTATACATCATTGTCTTATTTCCTCTTATACTCATCCCCTTCTACATACTTATACACTTATACATCTCTATGGCTGCCATGGCTGTTACTGTTTGAGCTCACTATCACTTATCCGGTGGTGCTAAATCTTAGCATCATCACTTCCCATAGCGAGACATGTGACCACGACTTGACTCTAGGCTTTGACAAACGATCAAGTCCCCTCGGAAGCTTACGCAGGGGTTGTTTATCTTCCCCATCTGCCCTTGACCTTTTTTCTCCTACTGTAGGCTCTATGGGGGCTTTCTCCTTACCTTTAGCAGCTGCAGCAGCTTACTGACGCTGAGCAATCTGGTCGGTTGCCCCAGAAATGGTAGCTTTCTCAGCCTCTACCTGTTTCTGGCCGACCCCAACCCTCTTTTGACGAGCTTCAGCTAATGCTTTACAGTTGATGAAGCGAGTCTCCATACCTAAAGTTTCTTCAGAAGGATGTTCTTCCACACCTAAAAAAATAAGCGTACTCGTATATCAGTATGAACATCCACGGTGAAAGATACAACTAAGTAAAAGGTCAACAAATTGACAGCACAATCTACCTGCTTTTAGGTTACCTACCCTACCAACAAACTGATCAGCAGTATCAAAATGAGTCTCCCTTGCCACCCAACCTTCTCGGGGCACTTCAAATTCCAATGGGATCCTGTCGTCGGGTGGAGTATGATACCCAGCAGCGATAAATTTCTCCACAGTAAATAATTTCTCGAAAGTAGGAGTTTTTTTTTAGTATAAGAGCATCCAGGTCAACCAATGACTTGGGTAACTTAGGAGCTTGCTTCACTGAAATACTCAAAAGCATAACAACAATCTCAGCACAATAGAGTAGCCAAAATGAGAAAATAAGAAGATGAAATAATTAGAAAAATCGTTGCTTCTATTATTGGGCCCATTCCATTCTCTAAGGTAACTACACGACATGTCTCATTTATGGGCTCTAAACTCCCAATCTCCTTTTATAAACACATACAAGCCCTTCCAACTGTGATTACTAGACTGAACCACCGTGACCATTCTATACAGAGGTTTTCGTGCGAAAAAATAATAATAACTGGGGGCTTTGGCATTATCTTTCAAGCTATACACATAACTAAAAATGTCCCTCGTCAAGTCAAACCCGGTCCTAAGTTTCCAAAACATCATTGCCCCCAGTATAGTCTTATATGCGTTCGGAGGCAATTGAGTTAAAGTCACGACGTAACCTCTCAGAATGGAGCGGATGGTGGGATGAAGAGGAAATCCCACTTGGAGGGCCCACAAGGGAAGACAAATCTCCTCTGAGTCTCGAATAGAATAACATCTCTCAGAAAGATCGGACATTCTGGTTTGAATGGCTATGGGGAGGGAACATCTCTCTCTTATCGCACCAAGCTCTCCCTCAGTCACGGTACATCGATACCAATAGGCATCTGTCTCAGTTGGATTGTAGTTACTGGAAGACCCAACAAGATCCTCTTCTTCCTCATCTTCACTAGAAGTCTTAGCATGAGACCCCTCAATAGAAATGTGGGGACCCACACTTTCTGGCCTGTGTCTTTTGCCCTTTCCGTGGCAGGCTCCTCAAAAAGGGAGTCACGATTTAGGGGATCCATAAAGACCGTGTTCACCAACTCACCCTCTTCAGCAGAAAGGACAAAGCAAGGGGTATCTAAAATGAGGGAAGAAATATAGGGAACACCTGGTCCAATGGAGGAACCATAACTAGAAGGGGTATTAGGAATATAAAGAGGATGGCCCGACTCCTCCTCTGGTCTAGTCACTTGTAAAGGTCGTGGAAACCTCCTCTATGTGATACTAAGACGCTCTGGCTCTAAACTTCGAACAAATTCATCAATTCTCTAGACGTGAGGGGGGAAATTCATGCGTTTTCCTAAACTTTGGTTCAACTAAACCTAGGTCAACCAACTCAATGGTTGTCTAAACCATGCAACCATCAGATAACAGCAAGAACCAACCAATAAAGAACCAGAACGGTAAAACCCTAACTAAAGCAAGAAAAGAGTACCTAATAAAGCAAGACAATGGCGAATTAAGCTACGAAGAACGAAATAGGAAGCGCTGAAGTATTTTAGCGGCAAAACTATTGAGCTTCCACAGACAATGAAAACGACGCTTAAGACTTTCTCTCTCTTCAGCTCTGTAAATCTTTGATGT
This sequence comes from Sambucus nigra, assembly GCA_949130495.1. NCBI lineage: Eukaryota > Viridiplantae > Streptophyta > Magnoliopsida > Dipsacales > Adoxaceae > Sambucus > Sambucus nigra. The sequence continues at coordinate 54,630,606 of OX422217.1, read as the reverse complement.
GAAGCAAATAAGGGAAGTGGTATGTATTTATACTCTTTGATGAATGATTAAAAGGGATGCCGCAGACAAAACATCAGCAAACCTGGAAAAACTAAAACGGCGGTACAGAGTATCGGCACGCGTTGCCAGTCGACATCATTACGCAGCAAACCCTTCAGTTGCTTGACACGTGTCCTTGATATATCAGGAGAAAAATTAAAGAAAATCTGCTCGGATTCAGGCCGCCCAAGATGAGCCGACCGCAAATGGGCCAGTACGGGCACTTAGCCTCAACTTGGGAACTTCATGCAAGAAGTCTTGGGGGCTTTTTGTTATATCTATATAGTCTCAACAAAGAATAAGTTCTAAATAGTCTAAGGGAAGTAACAGAATTGCTCGACTTCATCATCTAAGGAGGTCGTCTCAGTATTGGACTACTCGGCCTACCTATTTATTAAAAGATGGGACACACATGTATTCCTATGAGCACTTACACACGAGATATACCTTATTAACCATGTGGGATTACAACCGCCAAATCTATTACCTCATGATTATCCGGACGCATATCACCAAAGTTGTTCCGTACTTCAAGGCATCCATATTTATTATGATAAAATAAGGGCACTCCATCTCTTTGTAAATATCTAAAAATCACATATAAATAGGAGAAATGGACGAAACCAAGGACACCTTTTTGATACCTTCTCAAGCCTCGAGTTGTATCAGAAAACCCTAAATTGTAACCACGTTAATAAGTGCAATACCAAAGCAGTACCACCGTGGATGTAGGTTTCCTCTCTAATGGCCGAACCACATAAAAATCATGGTGTTCTCACTGTCTCTCATCCCCATTCTCCAGAATTCTTATTTCTCACAAATTGTCTCTTTTGATTATTTGTTGTCTCCATTTTTGGACATCAACAAGGTGGAAGGGAAAAACCAAGTGAATGAAAAAAATAGCCATCCCCCACCAAAATCCCATGGCTGAAACCCACGAGTCCAGACACACCAAAATACCAATATTATTTTGATGGAAGGTTACCAAACCCACGGGTGATTCTCGTTCAATGATTTCCACCCCTACCAATGCCCGCAGCATCAACCATGATCATGGTCAACAAGTACAAAATTGGATTCAACAATTGAGTCTAGCCCACTCAATTTGATTAATTATGACTTGAGAGTAAGGCTAGTCCGTTCAAAACCTACAACCATGGTCCTCCTATCACTCGCTATTCAATTTACGAGAATGAATGTTGGGAGGATTGGTACACCAAATTTCAATTTTGATGAGAGAGGTACAAGAGTTTCTTCATATGTGCCAATGGATAATAGGGTTTTCTTTGCTTGTAAAGAGGTAAATCAAATGATAAATGAGTGTCCAAATAGGTCCCCGGTGGAGAACCCAGGAAATGGAAGGTGTATCAACATTTTGGTGGGAACAAGGGTCAAAAACCATGTGCTTTTGGGAATTTAGATTTCAGATGATGAGAGGTGAAACAGAGGTCGTAGATGATGTTATGGCCAACAAGGGTGTGTTCTTAGGCTAGAAGGCCTCCCATTGCCTGCCTAGCGCTTTTTATAACATTGGGAACCCTAATTGTGAGTGGGTTCCTCCATATACAAATGGCATACTTCTCTGAGCTCACTCTTCTTAGGGGGGAGAGTGATGAGAATTGAGAGGTTATTAGGGCTTAATATTGATAATTTAAGTTGGATTGTCTTTTATTTTCCCTCTTTCAACTTACTTATGATTGGAATGGCGTCCTATTAGGGTTTAATTGTCATTTTTAATATTTTGTATTAGTCTTTCTTTTATTTTAGTTCTTTTATTTTTTTTTTAACCTTTTAATTAGCCTCCAAGCATGTTTGGGACAAATTATGCATTCTTTTATTTTTAGTTAGTCCTTTTTAGTCATTTTAGACTATTACTTGATTAGCAAGTAATAACCCAGACGTAAATGACGTCAAATGGGAGCAAGAGAAGATAATTCTCTCTCAAACTCTCTCTAATCAAATATCTCAAAATGGAAGAATGCCTCAAATGAGATTACATAGGAGGTATTTATAGGAAGGAAGTTGCTTGGCCTCTAAACTAAGAATCTAATTACATTTATATCCCTAAGAGCCGATTAACCTTCTGTAATACCCCGTACTTTTGGCTATATTTATTTTTGGGATTAATTAATTAAATGCGTATTAATTGGAAATTAATCCGGGTTAAAAATACTAACGAGATGCGAGTTGGTATTTGATTATGTGCATACATGTTTTTATATGAATATTGAATTATGAAAAATTTGTCGTGAGATTGATATACGGCATTTTGGAAATTTTGTTGAGACGCGTGTGACCGCCGCGTCACGGTATAATATTTTGATTATAAAAGTGAATTTAAATTATATAAACCGTATGGTCGTTTTGAGTGCGCCAACGCGTCCGGAAGGGTCGAGATAGTCAGAAAACACTAGCCGGGGGTGTAGGTTGGATTCCGGGGTATTTTTAGGCCATACCGGCAACTTAAAGGGTATTTTGGTAATTTCGTATTTTGAGGAATTAATAATGACGAAAATTAGGAGTCTTAATCTGATGTGGATTTAACCCACTAAACCCACTAACCAACCCATATTAACCCAGTAAGCTACGGAGGTTATCATTTAGGTTTCCAACTTTCCCAAAGCAAACCCTAGCCACCATTGGAGAAGAAGCTTGGAGAGAGAAGAAATTCTGCCGAAAAGCTTCATCAAACCTACACCAAACTCAGAGACAATCAAGGCAAGTGATTTAATTATATTTAAATTCAGAGAATGTTCTTTTCATGTTAGAAAATTGAAGAATTAAAATTGTTCTTGGAAGATAAACGAAAACCCATGTTAATTGGACTTAGGATTTGAATATTGAGGACAAATTGCATGTAGAATCACATAGAGATGATAATTCTGGTATTAATGTATGTTGAATGTAACAAAGACGAATTTAGAATGGGTTATTGATGATTACAAGTTTTAGGGTTCATGTTCTTGAGAAAATTGGGGAAAAAGTGTAGAGATTTATATATTAATCGATGTTAGGGTAAGTTAATCCTTCAAAACGTGTTAGGATGTGATTATAAAATGTTTAGGATTGTTTAGAGACCTTAAAACGATTGTTGGGACTTAGTTTAGAAGAGATTTGAGGAGTAATAATGGTGAAAAACGAGATTTAGAAAAATCTGGGACGAAACTGGTAGGTCGTTAGAAGCCCCTGCCCAGGTCGTTCGAACGAACTCGTTCGAACGAGCTTCTAACGAATTGACCAGTCGCTTCTAACGAAAGGGAACTTCGTTCGATAATCTCGTTCGAACGAGATATCGTTAGAAGGTACAGTTCGTTCGAACGAACTGGAATCTCGTTCGAACAGTCTCGTTCGAACGAGACTTCTAACGAGTTGACAGTGGAATCTCGTTCGAACAGTCTCATTCGAACGAGACTTCTAACGAGTTGGCAGTCTGGGCCTTTTTGGACTGTTTTGACTTTTGGAGTCCCGTAAACTTGTTCGAGGATATAGATAACATTCCGATGATGATATAATGATAGAATTGGGACTCTTGGGTATTTATTAGAAGGAAATTATATACGAGAGTTAAATTAAATGGACGGTTTGGGTTGAGACGTGAGTGTCTACTACGACGAGAGAATAAATTATGGCGCGTATGATTATAAACCGGAATGGTATAAATTGTGATAATTATAAGTTGGTACGAGAATGCGATATGTACTACGATTAAATTACGGGATTACTAAGACGTGTGTTTACTTAGTATTGGTATATGAATTGTGTGTATGACATACCTACCATACTTGCTATCACGGGAGGTTTGCGTTCGCTTAGGGCCCTCTAATCCTTGTGTTGCCCGGATTTAGACTGGTTACCTTGATGAACATAGGTCATAGAAAGACTTATTGGGATATTAATAAGTCCGCTGATCGTGGGAGCGTAGGTATGTGCGTGACCCATGTGATGTGACTGTGTTCGCCTCCATTATTTGTGATGTTGTTATCTGTGAACTATTCCTGAGAGATTCGGAATATGTAATCCTTATGTACGTGATGTACCGGGATGGATAGCAGAGTATGTGTGCACCGCAGCTTAGTTCTCGGGGTGCTTGTATTGTATAATTATGATGTGAATAATATACACTTAATTAATGGGAACCTTCATGTTAATGTTGTGAATATAATTACGGTATTGTTTCGAGAAACATAACGAGTTAACTGATAGTTATATATATTGCATATTGAGCATCTGAGTTTACGTTAAACCCCTACTTAATTACGAGCGTTATAATGTTAATAGAACCGAGTAATAAGGGTAGGACCTATGACAGTCTAGCTAGATATGATGGCACTTAGCTAGTGGTTTGTGTCGTTGTAGATGGGTACTTACGTTAGGAGTGCACAGTTAGACGAGAGGTGAGAATATCATGTGAGTGCACGTCCTAACATGTACTTTGCATTTAATGTTTTAAATGTTTTTAAAGCACTTGCAGGTTTTTAAAATATAACTCCACATTCGGGCTCTGACCCGTTTGCTTTTCAAATCTATTTTTCTTTGTAAAACCATTTTAGGTGCCCAGCCACAAGGACACCATGCATAGGATACTCATTCAGGTGACGAGCTGTAGCTGTTTGTGGAAGCTACAGGGATTTGCTTGTAGACGCTTCTATCACTTGGATTCCAGAGTCTTTATCTATCAGTTGTAGGGCATGTTGCCCATTTCTATTAGAGACATCTTTCCATTACAGTTTTCAGACTTTGGCATGTATTGTTTTAGTATTCGGTTTATTTATTTCAGTTGTGGGATTGTAGTGAGGAGTTTTCCTCCAGACTTTATTTACGTTATGTGATGGTTATTCTATTTACTTCATTATGGTGAATGGTGTTATTATTCTTTATTACACTTGTTGCATGTTAATCAGACTTTAAATAAAATTTGGCACTTACTTTTTAAATACTAGGTGGTTAGTAATCATTAAAATGTTTTCGACAGTGATGCTATTAACTGGACCAACTTGGCATTTTGAATTAATTTAATAAAGGAGTAGCTACCCGGTATTTAATTAGTCGGGGTGTCACAGGTGGTATCAGAGCATCAGGTTCTAGTGTCCTTTAGGATCTGACGGCTTATTATGTTTCCGCTAAGTTTCTTTGATATAGAGCCCTATATTTTAGGACTGTTGTACTCTCTTTGTGTATGCTTCGTTCTTCAGCTATTTTAAGTTTATAAACAGCGAACTTATAAACTTTGTTCTTATTTCAGATGCCTCCACGACGTGCACGACGAGTTCCCAGGGATGCAACGCCCGAACCCCAGCCCACTCCAGTTCAGGACATGATGAACGCCGCTGAGGTTGCAGCTATAGTAGCCCAAGCGATAAATGCCGCAATTGCCGTTGTTCAGCAGGCACCACCTCAGGCGCCGGTTGCCGCGCCAGTACAGGCAAATGCATTCCCGTCTGCTTGGGAACGTGTACGTGACGCTTTTCAGAAAGCGCATCCGCCAGAGTTTGCAGGTAGCTCAGATGTGGTAGTCTCGAGCCAGTGGAGGAAGGATATGCAGAGGCACTTAAGGATGTATGAGTGCACGGATGTCCAGAAGCAGGTACTAGCTACTTTCAAGCTAGTTGGATCTGCGCTACAGTGGTGGGAGTCTATTACCACCATGGAGGAGAGGGATACTCTCACTATTCAGGACTTCTGGGTGCGGTTTGACCGCAAGTACTTTCCGTCGGCTGTTCACACGGAAATGAGGAGGAAATTAATGAGTCTGAAGCAGGAAGGTAAGACTGTGGCCGAGTATGAGGCCGAGTTCACGAATCTGTTGAATATCGTTCCAGATGAGATACCAACAGAGAAGAAGAAGATTGAGAAGTTCACGGACGGGTTGACATGGAGGATCCGTCAGCATCTGCTAGGGAACCTATCGTTGGCCACCTATTCTGATGTGGTTAACGTTGCATTGTTACACTTCCAGGACCACCGTTTTCATATGGCCGAGGGCAAGAGGTCGGGGGAGTCTAGCCATCAGGGAAGGACTGGAGGACATGGTGCCAGTGGGGCACAATCTGGTCAGGGGCAGAGACAGAATGAGCAGGGCTCCCAGCAGGGGGATAATAAGAGGTTGATGTCAGGGAACTACAGACAGGGACAAGGAGGTTTCCGTCAGGGCCATCAGGGTCCAAACGGCCAACAGGGGCAGAATGGGCAGCAGTTTCACCAGGGCCAGCAGGGCCAAGGGAGGAACGGTAACGGCCACCGGGGCCGGGGACAGCAGGGGCAGAGAGGAGGGAACTTCCCAGGGAAGTGTTTTGTTTGTGGCAGGACTGGCCATAAGCGACAGGATTGTCCTGATAGGGGCAGGGCCCCACAGCAGCAGCAGCAGGGTGCTCGCCAGGAGCCACAGAGACCTATGTTTCCCGCCGCTCTCCCCGCACCGCCACAGATGGCAGCATTACCACCCATTCCAGCAGTCCCAGCTCAGCAGGGGTAGCTACAGTATGGACGTGTCTACAACGTCCACCAGGCTGCAGTTCCACAGGCACCGCCCGCGATTGAGGGTACGTTTCCTATCCATGGCACTATGGGTCGGGTATTATTTGATACGGGTGCTACACATTGTTTTATAGCTACACACTTCGCGAAAGCTTTAGGATTGTTAGCTACGGCAGAGAGCACAGTGACGTGTGTCGACTCACCATTGGGGAGTGGGTCACTTATTTTCTTTATATGCCGGGGAGTGGGGGTAGAGATTGGTGGTTTGGTATTACCTGCAGACATGTTGGTATTAGACATGCATGTTCACGATGTGATTATTGGTATGGATTGGCTCGTAGCTTATAGGGCCATGATTGATTGCTTCAGCGGGAGCATTGTTTTTGCCATTCCGGGGCAAGAGATGTTTAAAGTGGCGATGCCTCGCCCAGAGGGAGGATCGACCGCTCATCTGTATTACATTGAGGAGGATGCCTCTAAGGAGGTAGTGATTCCTTTAGATTCTATCCCAGTTGTCAGGGAGTATTCAGATGTGTTTCAGGAGATACCAGGCTTACCCCCCAGTCGAGAGATAGACTTTGTTGTAGATTTGCTATCGGGTACGAGACCTATAGCACGCGCACCGTACCGTATGGCTCCAGCTGAGATGAGGGAGTTACGGGATCAGATAGAGCAACTGTTAGGTCAGGGCTTTATTCGCAGGAGTACCTCACCTTGGGGCGCTCCAGTTTTGTTTGTGAAGAAGAGGGACGGTTCACTGAGATTGTGTGTGGACTACCGAGAGTTGAATAAGGTCACGATACGGAATAAGTATCCGTTGCCTCGAATCGATGACTTATTCGACCAGTTGAGAGGAGCTTCTTTCTTCTCGAAGATTGATTTGAGATAGGGATACCATCAGTTGCGTATCAGGGAGGAGGATGTCTCGAAGACTGCGTTCTTGTCGAGATATGGTTCTTACGAGTTTCGGGTTATGCCTTTCGGTTTGACCAACGCTCCAGCTGTGTTTATGGACTTGATGAACAGAGTGTTCAGGGATTTCCTAGACCAGTTTGTCATTGTCTTCATTGATGATATTCTGGTTTACTCCCAGACAGAGGAGGAGCACGCCGAGCATTTGAGACAGGTTTTGCAGACACTTCGTCAGAACGAGTTGTATGCAAAATATGAGAAATGCGGGTTTTGGTTGAAGGAGGTCCAGTTTTTGGGACACATTATTTCCGACCAGGGAATATCTGTTGATCCGGGGAAGGTATCAGCGGTGAGGGAGTGGGGACAGCCCACGACACCAACGGAGATTCGTAGTTTCTTGGGACTAGCAGGATACTACAGGAGGTTTATTCGGGGTTTCTCGGAGATAGCAGGTCCTTTGACACATCTGACACGTAAGGGTGTGCCATACATCTGGAGTGATGCCTGTCAGTTGGCATTCGATGAATTGAAGGACAAATTGACCTCAGCACCTGTGTTAGCATTGCCGAGACCAGGAGTTGAGTATTTGGTTTACACCGATGCGTCTTTGCAAGGACTGGGAGGTGTATTGCAGCAGGAGAGACAGGCCATAGCTTATGCTTCCCGTAAGCTTAAGCCTCATGAGAAGAATTACCCCACGCATGATTTGGAGTTGGCGGCAGTGGTATTTGTCCTACGAATTTGGAGGCACTATCTTTTGGGAGAGAAGTTCCAACTATTCACGGACCACAAGTCCCTACAGTATATGTTCACGCAGAAGGAATTGAATATGCGGCAGCGTAGGTGGCTTGAGTTTGTGAAGGACTACCAGTTCGACATCCAGTATCACCCGGGAAAGGCTAACGTGGTAGCAGACGCGTTGAGCCGTAGGCCAGCAGATGAGGTGGCAGAGGTGTGGAAGGCTAAGTGGAAGGAATTGGGACACCAGGATGTAGTGGCCCGATCTTTCATGTCTGTGATGACCGTTACACCGCAGATTGTCACGAAGGTAGTACGGGCACAGGCTAATGACTCGTTCTGTCAGGAGCAGATAGTTCGATTACTAGCAGAGGGAGCCGAGTCCTATACCGTTAGCTCAGACGGGGGATTACGCTTCAATGGGAGATTGGTAGTTCCGGAAGGGAATGAATTGCGACACGATGTGATGGCAGAGTCGCACGGCTCACGGTTCGCGGTACATCCCGGAGGGGACAAAATGTACCAAGACATGAGACGCCAGTATTGGTGGAGCGGTATGAAGCGAGATATCGCTGAGTTTGTTTCGAAATGCGCCACTTGTCAGCTTGTAAAAGTGGATCATCAGAGACCGGCAGGATTGCTACAGCCATTGGAGGTCCCGGTGTGGATGTGGGAGAGCATATCCGTGGAATTTATCACGGGGTTGCCTACGTCGCAGAGAGGTCACGACTCCGTTTGGGTAATTGTGGACAGGTTGTCCAAGGTCGCTCACTTTCTACCCGTAAGGACTGACTACACTACGGGACAGTATGCCCAGCTCTTCATTTCAGAGATTGTGAGACTTCACGGTGTACCCCTAAATATCGTGTCCGACAGAGACAAGATATTTGTTTCGCGATTTTGGGAGAATTTCCAGGAGGCCATGGGCACGGAATTGCGGTTGAGTACGGCGTATCATCCGCAGACTGATGGGCAGACCGAGCGCACAAATCAGATGTTGGAGGACATGCTACGCATGTGCATTATTGACTTTGGGGGTGGATGGGAGCAGTACCTTCCACTGGTGGAGTTTGCTTACAACAACTCCTATCAGTTCACTATTGGCATGGCTCCGTTTGAAGCATTGTACGGTAGGCCTTGTCGTTCCCCAGCATGTTGGTTAGAGGTGGGGGACAACAAACTGCTTGGGCCGGAAGTGATTCAGGATACTTCGGCAAGGATTGAGTTGATTCGGAGTCGCATTCGGGTAGCTCAAGACAGGAAGAAGAGCTATGCTGATGCAAAGAGATTTTTCAGGGAGTTCCAAGTAGGGGACCAGGTTTTGCTCAGGGTATCTCCTATGAAGGGGATTATGCGTTTCGGGAAGAAGGGGAAGTTGGCACCGAGGTATATGGGGCCGTTTCCCATTATTGAGCGGATCGGACCGGTTGCGTATAGACTTGGGTTACAGGAGCATTTGCATCGGATTCACGATGTGTTCCATATTTCCTCGCTAAGGAAATACCTTAGAGATAATTTGGCTCACTCTCACATTGCTGTGGAGGACATCGATCTCCAGCCGGATAGCTCCTACGAGGAGGGACCGATTGCAATTTTGGACCGAAGCGAGAGGAAACTGCGGTCAAAGATAGTTCCGTTAGTGCGTGTTCAGTGGCGACATCACAATGTCGAGGAGTCCACATGGGAGCGCGAGGATGAGATGCGCGAACGTTATCCAGAGTTGTTCATACCAGGTACTTTCTAGTTTCGAATTTCGGGATGAAATTCAGTTATTAGGGGGGAAGTATGTAATACCCCGTACTTTTGGCTATATTTATTTTTGGAATTAATTAATTAAATGCGTATTAATTGGAAATTAATCCGGGTTAAAAATACTAACGAGATGCGAGTTGGTATTTGATTATGTGCATACATGTTTTTATATGAATATTGAATTATGAAAAATTTGTCGTGAGATTGATATACGGCATTTTGGAAATTTTGTTGAGACGCGTGTGACCGCCGCGTCACGGTATAATATTTTGATTATAAAAGTGAATTTAAATTCTATAAACCGTATGGTCGTTTTGAGTGCGCCAACGCGTCCGGAAGGGTCGAGATAGTCAGAAAACACTAGCCGGGGGTGTAGGTTGGATTCCGGGGTATTTTTAGGCCATACCGGCAACTTAAAGGGTATTTTGGTAATTTCGTATTTTGAGGAATTAATAATGACGAAAATTAGGAGTCTTAATCTGATGTGGATTTAACCCACTAAACCCACTAACCAACCCATATTAACCCATTAAGCTACGGAGGTTATCATTTAGGTTTCCAACTTTCCCAAAGCAAACCCTAGCCACCATAGCCACCATTGGAGAAGAAGCTTGGAGAGAGAAGAAATTCTGCCGAAAAGCTTCATCAAACCTACACCAAACTCAGAGACAATCAAGGCAAGTGATTTAATTATATTTAAATTCAGAGAATGTTCTTTTCATGTTAGAAAATTGAAGAATTAAAATTGTTCTTGGAAGATAAACGAAAACCCATGTTAATTGGACTTAGGATTTGAATATTGAGGACAAATTGAATGTAGAATCACATAGAGATGATTATTCTGGTATTAATGTATGTTGAATGTAACAAAGACGAATTTAGAATGGGTTATTGATGATTACAAGTTTTAGGGTTCATGTTCTTGAGAAAATTGGGGAAAAAGTGTAGAGATTTATATATTAATCGATGTTAGGGTAAGTTAATCCTTCAAAACGTGTTAGGATGTGATTATAAAATGTTTAGGATTGTTTAGAGACCTTAAAACGATTGTTGGGACTTAGTTTAGAAGAGATTTGAGGAGTAATAATGGTGAAAAACGAGATTTAGAAAAATCTGGGACGAAACTGGTAGGTCGTTAGAAGCCCCTGCCCAGGTCGTTCGAACGAACTCGTTCGAACAAGCTTCTAACGAATTGACCAGTCGCTTCTAACGAAAGGGAACTTCGTTCGATAATCTCGTTCGAACGAGATATCGTTAGAAGGTACAGTTCGTTCGAACGAACTGGAATCTCGTTCGAACAGTCTCGTTCGAACGAGACTTCTAACGAGTTGACAGTGGAATCTCGTTCGAACAGTCTCATTCGAACGAGACTTCTAACGAGTTGGCAGTCTGGGCCTTTTTGGACTGTTTTGATTTTTGGAGTCCCGTAAACTTGTTCGAGGATATAGATAACATTCCGATGATGATATAATGATAGAATTGGGACTCTTGGGTATTTATTAGAAGGAAATTATATACGAGAGTTAAATTAAATGGACGGTTTGGGTTGAGACGTGAGTGTCTACTACGACGAGAGAATAAATTATGGCGCGTATGATTATAAACCGGAATGGTATAAATTGTGATAATTATAAGTTGGTACGAGAATGCGATATGTACTACGATTAAATTACGGGATTACTAAGACGTGTGTTTACTTAGTATTGGTATATGAATTGTGTGTATGACATACCTACCATACTTGCTATCACGGGAGGTTTGCGTTCGCTTAGGGCCCTCTAATCCTTGTGTTGCCCGGATTTAGACTGGTTACCTTGATGAACATAGGTCATAGAAAGACTTATTGGGATATTAATAAGTCCGCTGATCGTGGGAGCGTAGGTATGTGCGTGACCCATGTGATGTGACTGTGTTCGCCTCCATTATTTGTGATGTTGTTATCTGTGAACTATTCCTGAGAGATTCGGAATATGTAATCCTTATGTACGTGATGTACCGGGATGGATAGCAGAGTATGTGTGCACCGCAGCTTAGTTCTCGGGGTGCTTGTATTGTATAATTATGATGTGAATAATATACACTTAATTAATGGGAACCTTCATGTTAATGTTGTGAATATAATTACGGTATTGTTTCGAGAAACATAACGAGTTAACTGATAGTTATATATATTGCATATTGAGCATCTGAGTTTACGTTAAACCCCTACTTAATTACGAGCGTTATAATGTTAATAGAACCGAGTAATAAGGGTAGGACCTATGACAGTCTAGCTAGATATGATGGCACTTAGCTAGTGGTTTGTGTCGTTGTAGATGGGTACTTACGTTAGGAGTGCACAGTTGGACGAGAGGTGAGAATATCATGTGAGTGCACGTCCTAACATGTACTTTGCATTTAATGTTTTAAATGTTTTTAAAGCACTTGCAGGTTTTTAAAATATAACTCCACATTCGGGCTCTGACCCGTTTGCTTTTCAAATCTATTTTTCTTTGTAAAACCATTTTAGGTGCCCAGCCACAAGGACACCATGCATAGGATACTCATTCAGGTGACGAGCTGTAGCTGTTTGTGGAAGCTACAGGGATTTGCTTGTAGACGCTTCTATCACTTGGATTCCAGAGTCTTTATCTATCAGTTGTAGGGCATGTTGCCCATTTCTATTAGAGACATCTTTCCATTACAGTTTTCAGACTTTGGCATGTATTGTTTTAGTATTCGGTTTATTTATTTCAGTTGTGGGATTGTAGTGAGGAGTTTTCCTCCAGACTTTATTTACGTTATGTGATGGTTATTCTATTTACTTCATTATGGTGAATGGTGTTATTATTCTTTATTACACTTGTTGCATGTTAATCAGACTTTAAATAAAATTTGGCACTTACTTTTTAAATACTAGGTGGTTAGTAATCATTAAAATGTTTTCGACAGTGATGCTATTAACTGGACCAACTTGGCATTTTGAATTAATTTAATAAAGGAGTAGCTACCCGGTATTTAATTAGTAGGGGTGTCACAGGTGGTATCAGAGCATCAGGTCCTTTTTAGTCATTTTAGGCCATTACTTAATTAGCAAGTAATAACCCATCTATAAATAGCTTTGTAGTCTTCATTTGAAGATAGCTTCAATTCTTGAAATATAAGAAATTCTTTGTTTCTCTCTCTAGAAATCATATTGTTTTGATTTTTAGGTCATTGACGTGTAGTTCACGTCAACTTAGTATCAGTATTAGGTTATGGACCTAGTGATGAGTCTATAAATAGTCTTTTAGACATTATAAGTATCCCTAGGGTTCCTCCCCTAGACTATGAATCCTGGCAATGCATGCCTTTTTGGCATTATTCAATGTTAAGAGAGCTTTTCCCTCTACAATTTGTGTCTTGAGTAATTTTTCCCGTTGCGTGCTCATGATAACATCAAACTTCAATTATAATATCAATTACCAGCTTATCATCATAGCAGAATTATAACAAGCTGACATCATACCAGATTGATAACATAAACTCCTCTCCCACTAGAGTTAGCCTAGTGGCCAGCACTCTTACCCTCCAGCAGGAAATTGAGAGTTGGATTACCCCTCAGATCCCCCCCTCACCTAAAAAAAATAAACCCCTCTCCCCTTCGCCCCCACCCCAACGCACACAAAAAAGAACTAACCTTCATTATATTCATCTATAATATAGGTTTAAATAGGCTTGTGTATGACACACATTATATTGCTAAGAAACTATTCTTTTGTAACCAATTTAATTGAATTAATTGATATTTGGTTTGAGCATTACATGTTCTATATAGAGCTGGCTTGAATTTGGTTTCTTTAATCCAATGAAATATCGTATTGTGCATTTTCATTAATGTATCATGTATGAGAAAACAAAACAATTTTTACATGCTTCAAGGTTACCAGAAAATATTGCGTTAATGAATACTTATTAGTTCATTTAAATAAAAGCTATACATTATCTACATCATACTCCAATTGGTAACTGAAAACACATTAAACTTTCTGCCAACCTAATGGCTATTTAAGTTGACTACGAATCTATGATCCCAATAGTGAAAAATGGTAGAAATATAAAATTGTAGTGTACATTTAGCTTTCAGGCTAGATGGATATCTCAGCCTAAACTCAATGCATATGGACAACATAGGCTGCTGACATGTAAATCCTGAACCCATTTAAATGCTGTTTGATATGACTTATGCATGGATAACAGGGTGAAGTATCACATTTAGACCTGGCAAACTGAGACACGACAAGATAACACTACACTAACCAACATGATGTTATTGGTTAGAGGGTGGACCCTTGACGGTTTTGGCTCAAATCAGAGCAATACACTATAGTTAACGGGTTAATGTTAATTAATCATAGTGAATATTATTAAATGAGAGTTTTAGTAATGTTAATCCATTAGTGGGTTTAAAGTGTTTAGTATTGGGCTAATGTATAAACCTGTATATGATTAAAAGTTATTCATTATCTTAATGTGTAATAACGGGTGAACACGACATGACACGTTAAGGTAAGGAATCAAGTTTAAGTATATATAAAAGTCACTCCTTTAGACATGAACCCAATAAGACCCGAACATGATAAAAACTGACACAAACATGACTCGAAACGATGCCAGGTCTAATCACATTGGAGCTTCTCCGGGCCCCCCTTTACTCGTTTAGTCATAGTTTTAATAATGGAATGCAAGAAACCCGCATTATCATTGCTTCCATTGCAATTACCCCCCCCCCCCCCCCCCCCCCCAAATGATGTAAATAACCCCCTAAATAAAAATAAAATTGCAAATACCCCCTTATGCATCGCTGTAAAGTGTCATCAAAATCCTTAAATCGACACATAGGGGATTGTAAATGAATAGAATATTTTTTGCAAGTTTAATAGTTCAGGCAAGTATTCGCAGCTAGTGTGATAGTTCAGGTGTTTCCAGCTACTTATCCTAGTTTTAAATTGGCAAAGTATTATAGATACGTCGAAGGAAAATGGCATGAACATAAGCAGGAAAGGAGAAATTTGTAATAAGGAGCATACCATAAGATCTAAATGTAATAATAGAGACGCAACTAAGGGCCGTAACTCTGGTGTACAACTCTGGAGATATAGAAGCAAAACATGCATAGTATTCGCTATCCTTTCATTTTGTAATCCACTTAAGAAAAACACAACATCTCCCCACCTGAAATGACAATGGATGTCTAAGTCAATACTAACAACCACTGGAAAAGCACACAATACTGTAATTAGCAAAATACAAGTCACTTGGCATCCCATTATATATTTTAAGTATCATGGGTATCCCAAAAGACATTAAGACGCCTAAGGCATGTTTAGTGGAAGAAAAATATGGCCGTTTTCAGGGGAAAATCTACACCGAGAATCGGAGTTTGTATTCAAATGCAAGTGTTTCTTTTTTAACAAAAAACGTGTCTTTAATTTTAACAAATGAGAGAGAATGGGGCCTTTGCCAAAAATGCATAGCTCATAAGAGTTTTACGACTTAAAAATAGTTCAGGGGATTTTCTTGCAAAAACTGTTTAGTTCAGGGGATTTTTTGCACTTTACCTTTTATTCAATATCCAATGAAGCTTCACGTCATCCAAAAATCCTTCTTAGTTCTATTAATGAGCTTAACATTTGATCATAGAATAAAGAGATGCCTAAAACTTACAGTGACACGATAAGCAAAAGGCTTAAACATGGAATGCCCAGTGTACTTCAATTCAACCCATAATTCCAGTCTACAAAATCACTCTATGTATAAACATAGATGAACCTGATTAACAAAGAATACTGTTCGATTCGTAAATATTTCAACAGCATTTTATTTTCTCACAAGGACATACCAAATGGAACATTCTCCCAATACAAATTTCAGAGATATATCATTGAAACATATTTTTCTCTCCTTTCTTTGTTTAGTCTATTGTATGCTGAAGGGGTATACAACCGGAGTTGCACTCACCCTATCCCCCACCCCACCCCCACTCTCTACAGAACTCTCAATCTTAACTTATTTCTCAAATAAGTTACTTACACATAATCCTAACTATATTAACAGGAGTGCAAGGCAAGACAAGAAGCAATTATTGCATGGCATAAGAGAAAAAACAATTAAAAAAAATTAGTGTTCTTATAAATATCCCTAATTGAGTAAATTCCACTTGTTTTTTTCTTCACACAAAAGTCCGTGATCAAATATAACTTTTGAACAATTATGGATACCTTAAGCTCACTATCAAAGTATCTAGACCGCATCCTAATAACTATATGCTTTTTTCAATTTTCCAAGGACCTAATTATGGAAAACCTGAAAAAGGAAAAGAATGAAAAGTCAACCGTCGTATACCTATTCAGGCAAATCAGTTCAGTCAGCAGCAACACCGCGTTTGCTCTCGATTTCACCTGCTTGCTGTCAAGTAATTCAAGAAAACATGATTTCCCAATGCTTCTAGCTATGTGATTTCTGCAACCAGATTCTGCTTCAATGCAGAAGGACAATAATGCTGCCACACATGTCTTCTCTTCCAAATTTCCATATCTAAACCTTCTTAAAAGAAACTGCAGGCCTCCAAGAAGAACAAGTTTCTTGGCATTTATTATTCTTTCTTCTTTAACAAAAACAGTAAGAAGCTGATCTATTATGAAAAGAGCTGCTTCATCCTTGAATCTAATGTGTTCCCTTGAAGCCTCTGCTACCTGAGAAGCAAAAGCTAACAGATGCCTACTGTGTTCTGATTTCCAGTAATCAACAACACGCTTTAGAATGAAGTTAGTTAATGGGACAGTTCGATGTTCCAGTGTACTCCCTGTTACTGGACATGTTTTATTTCCTTTGTTAAGCCATTCTGTAATAGCTGCTCGTTCAAAGTTTTGGCCATTCTCTAATGTCACGGGATCTTCAAAAAGAAGGCCAGTCAAAGGGCATATAAAATCCTGGGGGAGACTTGAGAAAAAGCATCCTAGATCAATATCTGTACCGGGAAAGTGTATATATGAGGAAGGCATTCAACAAAAATAAATAGTTTCAGTGAATAGAAAAGCCCTTGAACTATGAAAGTTTTGCAAGACACTACCTGAACTACTATTAATGAAAACCCTCCCCTATACTCTAAACTATGCAATTAGTTGCAACTAAAAAAAGTCATTAAAATGTTCTCCATAAGGTGCCTTTGAAGAAAGTTTGGTGTGTGCGTGTTGGGGGCGACCCCTACACATTTTAAAGTCCGCGTAAGAGGTTTGATTTCATCACATCTCAACTTGAGAGGTGCTTGACAACTGTTGGGGTAAAGCCCTTTGGTTACAGTTAAATGCAAAGAGTCAACCATATCTAAATGTAATCCCTCTTGCTCACCTTCATCCAAGGTCCTTGTGTTGATTGGCTGCAATTTTAAATTTTGAAAAAGATCATATTAGAAAAAAAAAATAGTTGTAATATGGAAAGTACGATAGTTAACATTTGAGACATTTGGCTTTTGGCCCCCAAGTTTTGGTCAAAATTGACTTTAGAACCCTGAGTTTTCAGTTATTAAATATGAACCCATTTTTTACAGTTTTATTAGTTGCCATTAAAGATCATATCAAATGGCTAAAATATTCTCGTTTTATCCCCCAATGTTATATTAGTTAGACTTTAATGAGGGGTATTTTAGTTAGGTTTTATCATCTGCAACTGTAAACTAATAGAAACATAGAAATAGCGGGACAAGGTTCAATTAATAAAAATACCAGGGGCAAAAGTCAGTTTCAGTATAAAGTATAAACTTTGGTTGCCAAAAGTCAGATATCCTTCATAATTCAAGTAGAATTACCGAAGGAGCGGGGCATGGTGCATTGTCAAAATGTGGCAAAAAAGTAATATTGACGAGATCAACAGGTTCCTCAGGCTGCTGTATCTCAAACACAGATTTTGCTAGCCTGTTCAGAGTAAGTTCATTTGCTTTGGTAGTTGGAAGTGAATGAAACATATGGGTGCTTCTTGAAGTTTCTTGCCACAAATAAGAATTGCCAACTTTGTCATTGACATTTCTTTCACCTGGAGGACTTGCTCTATACAATCTCCTTACTTTCTCAGTTGTTACTTCTTCTTCCTACAGATACATTTAAAAACGTTATGAGCAAACTGATGTTTACAGATTGTGTGGCACATGCATGGAATCGAGTAAATGATAGTGGATATTTTTATTGTAATTATTGTTTCTTTTGATTGCTTTATCATTAGTAAAATAAATGAACAATCCTTCAGAATATGGAATAGGCTTAGTAGGTCTAATGATGGCATGGCTTAGATCACAAAGTCGACTTACATCATACTTAGCTTGCCCACAGTCTTGGGGAGTCTATAAATACCTTTTTTATTCTATCATTTTGTACTACACAGTTATTATGTATATATGAGAATGAGTGAGAGATATCTTAGATTATTTCCTCCTGCGTGTGTGTATTAATATTCCCCTGCGGTTCAATCACAAACCCATCTCATAAAATAAATGAAGATAAGAAAAAAATTTGAAGTACTCAATTAAGATTATCACTTATTCATAGTTAAAATCAATTTGACTTGGCATAGTATTGACACCAATCACGTGACGCTGACTAATAAGGCATGACTATATACATAGTTGTCAAATAGTGAATCAAAAAATCCTACGAATCGTGAATTGAATCGTAAGAATCGGTATGGACGTAAAATATGTAGGAAATAATATATAAATGTAAAGCGAATACATTAAAATATGTAATAAAACATATTATGGCCTAAAACCAATTATAAGACATGATTTAATTAAAATATATAACAAAATAAACTTCCACGTTCAAATTATAACCAAATTTTAACAATACCGCCACCTACAATGTCCAAATTTAAACACAACAATATATTATACAATATAATAACACAAATAAAGATTAAACATAACACTATGAAAAACACGTTATAATAACAATACCATATAATATAACTTATAAAATCCCTACACAAGATTAGTTGGCTTCAATTGAGCGCAAAGCTACCGCCCTCTCTCAATCAGCTTCAAACAAGTAGAAAAGAAGAAAAAAGTGATCGTAACACGAAATAGAGGAAATCGCAGCTTCAAAAAGATTAGAAGATAAGAAAAAAAGTGATCACATTTTAAGTTTCATTCTAGTGTGTATGTCAGTCACTCTATCTTTAGCAAAGGGTAAATTAAGTTTGTACTAACTTCTTGTTATTTTAATAATAAAATTTTTTTAGAGTTATTTTAGAAGGAACAAAAAACGAGCACGAGCTTTAAGTCGGTGAAAATACCCAACATCTTTTGAGAAACATGAATCGCACCTGAATTGTGAATCGATGTGATTCATGATTCATCCCCCAAATCGGTCGATTCAACCCAATTTTTGGAACCTCTCCGATTCTATTCCCGATTTATATCGATTAGTATGTGAATCGGATCAATCGTACGAAGCGAATCGCGAATCATAAGATTCTGACAACTATTACTGTATATTTTTTGTTAGCTCTATATCTATCACAACCTCCTAGATAAAAACGGTAGAACGAATAATATTTGCCAAGTAAATCACGTGGAAGATTTATTCCACAAATAACAATATAATAATAATAATAATAATAATAATAATAATAATAATAATAATAATAATAATAATAATAATTGTTGATGTAAAAAACTAGATTACTCTAATTATTCAATCACAGATAAATAAATGAGATAAAAGATTTTTAAAGTGGTTCAGCTTTATAAGAATGGCCTACGTCCACTGTTATGTTATTGCTGAGTGTTTGAGAATTCTCGATTACAAGTGCTCTCAAGAAATTCCCGTCCCTTTGAATGAGGGTGATACAAGGTATTTATAGCCCTTAGTCTGTACATGCAAGGGTTGATACATTAAACGATATACATATGAAAGGGTAATACATTTAATGCAGCGTGTGCGTCAAGATGATGAACATTCAATGAATAATTGAACTGTTGATTATCTGGCAATTAATGTTATGGTCGAGATGCAGCTCGGACCGTCTTAGTTGCTCGTTGCTCAGGAGTTCCTCGGAGCGCTAGAGTACCTCGGAGTGTTGAAGTTCCTCGGTGTATCCATGTATCTCGGAGAGACAATGAGTTGGTCGGGGAAATGAACTTCCTCGTTACTATTGTGCCAAGTAGATTGACACGTGTTCTCATATTATTCGTCCATATCAGCATATTAATTTTGGTATCAACAGAAGCCCCCAATGTTTCATATTTCGAACTTTGAGGAGTATGGAACATTCTTTCTCAGTATATTGCGATATTAAATGACTTTCCTGGGTTTTAGGAGCCTTTTCTTCATATTTGAATTTCTTTCAAATTCATAGAATCCGCCTTTTTCGAGTTTTTATGAGTGCTTCGATCTTCGTGCATTTTTGTCCTTTTAGCCGCCGGTGGCGTATTAGTTTCTTTTGTGTAATTATTTCCTTCGCAGCTTCCCAAGGTAAAGTATTTAAACTTCTTGGGTAACCATACCGTCTTCTACCTTTTCCAATTTTCTGCATTCAAGCTTTCTGTTCTCTCTCTCCCTTGTGCGTTCATCTTTTCCTTCGCTAGTTGTCAGCTCTTCCTTTTTTCCTGTAAGATTCTCTTCTTTTCTTATGTATTTCTTTTATTCACTATGGTTTATCTTGTGGAATCTGTTGAGAAATTTCGTTCCGATTTTTCCATTCCTTCCTGGGTAACTCTGGAGGTTCTTTCTGAGCCTTTAGATTATTTTCGATTGGCTGAGGGACATTGGTTCCCCAGTCTATTCATTGCTGAATGTGAATTTTCTTTTCTGCCAAATCCCTTATGCTTAGAGTTCTGTCAATACTTTGACGTTGTTCCTGCAAAAATAGCTCCCAATTCATGGAGAATAATTAATGGGGTGTATAAATTAAATCTAACTCATGGAACTCGTATAGGGATTCCTGAAATTATGTTTTGCTATAGATGGGCTATTTTAGATAATGTTTACTACTTAAAAACTAGGTTTTTAAATAGGGCTCTTGTAGTTAATCTCCCTGATGCAAATAGAGATTATTTTGAACATGGGGTGATTATTAAAAATTGGCAATATGCCCCCTTGATTGGAGATGCAGTATACCAGGGTCCTAAATGCCCCCCATATGGCAATGGGATAGGTTTATTCTCATTTTCCTTTACTTATGTAATTATGCTTTTATCATGTTTAACAAAATGTATGACTGATATCTCATTATGTATTTATTTGCAGTTGATAGCAAAAGAAAAACTCCAAAAGAATCAGAGGTTAATATTAAGCATCTGAAACTTATCTGGGGTTTGCATAAGAACGTTGCAGACGAGCACATCAGGTCTGCATCATATTTGCTGCAGTATAGGAGCTATACGACTTCTTATACTGCTCGTCCTGTTGAGCCAGCCTCAACTCCAGAGGATTCTTCTTCAGATTCTCACATCCCTTTAAGTCAAAGAATGGGCAGGAAAAGAGCTCCTCCTGCTCTATTTGATGACACTACTTCTGCTGCTGAAGCCAAGAAAAGCAAAATTCATGTCCCAGAGGGGACTAAGAAAGTGGATGTTGCGCCTTCTAAAGCTACCGAGAAGCCCCCAGTGGCTCCGAGCAAGAAAGTTGCTCCTGTGGAGATGACTGCTATCTCTCCGACCAAGAGCTCTTCCTTGGTTGAAATTGATGAAGTTCCTTTGAGGAGATTGAGGAAATCGTCCTCAGTCAATTTGGCTGAAACTGCTAATCTGACTGAAACCATCTCTTCTCTACCAGCTGGTAGTGTTGGTGTTCCAACCATCATTCCTCCGAGCTCTGCCATGAGCTCGGTAAAAACTTGGATCATACCCGAGGTCCAAGGAATTGATGAAAAGATTTCTAGGGATATGCTGACATCCCTAGCTACCCGTCACCTTGCTTCAGTAAATTTCTCACACTCTGAATTTCCTTTCTTTGAATACTTGTATTTTTGTACTGACCTGTTACTTTTTCCTTTTTAGCTGGTGAATTGTTTTAACAACATCGTGAAGAAAGACGAAGTAATTAAAGCTTCCAGCTCCTCGTCGGGGGTAGAGGATGCTCTGCTGGGTTTAACCCAATCCTTGAAGGATTCTCGTCAGCAGTATAGTGAGGACAAAGCTGTTTGGGAGAAGAAGTTGTCAATAGTTGAAGCTGAGAAGGTGAAGTTGGCTGAGACCTCCAAGAGTTTGGAGGATAAGGTGAAAAGTTTAGAGATTGAGCATCAACAATATGACGACAAGCTCAAGAACTTTGGTGAGCTTGAAGATAAGCTGAAAAAGGCAGAGGAAGAGTTGACCGTTCTGCGAGATATCAATCGCCAAAAAGAAGAATTGGAAGCGAAGTTAAAGACTGCCGAGGATATTCTATCCGAGAAGATCTCCTCGGAAAAATTGAAAAGAAAGCTCGCAGTTAAAAAATCCTTCAGCGCTGGCTGGGATAAAGGATGGGACAAAGGGATTGCTGCGATGACATCCCAAGTACAATACGGGAAGTTGAAATACTTTCGAGATGGCTGGGTAGCTGCCCTGCAGGAATTGAAGATCAAAGAGGACTCTAACCTATTTCAGTTACACCTCCCTGGTCCTCCCCCACCAATTGTAGAAGAAGAAGAAGATGAGCATATCTCTGATGAATCTTCCATGGCCATAGGTGATCAAGTCCCTGCCTCTCTACCTTCTGCAAACGAGGACATTTCTTCCATGCCTCCTCCTCCTGAGAAAATTTCAACTCCTGCTGATCAAGCTGCCGTTACCACCGAGCAACCAAGCTACTCATCCCAGCTTCCCGAGAAAGTCTTGGGAGATAAGGAAAAGGTGTGAAGTTGTTCGGTATCATTTCTATCTTTCATTATTTGTAACCAAATAATGTAATCTTTTTGTGATCTAATAAAATACATCTTTGTTCATCTCTGTTGTTGATGATTTGTTTTTGTTGACTGTTGTCTTCTCTTCATTATTAGTTTGTGGCTAGAATGGAACTGATATCTGCACATGATACAAAGCTGATGCAGCAATGCCACGAATATTATAAATCTGGTCATACAGACCTTAGTACATCAGAAATTGCTGACATCCTTGGTCATGATGCTTCAGAGCAAGCAATTGAGGCTTATCGGTACTTAAAGGATTTACTTGACCGAGCTGTGGCCAACAATGTGGCCTACTATGACTTTATTGAGGAGCTTCATTATTCCTTAGAAGATCTCCAAGGTCAGCACAATGAATCAATTACTTTGATGCACAAGGAATATGAAAATAGGTATCAACAGCTTTCTTCTGAGACAGGTCACAAAAAGATCATTGCTGGGTACGATATTAGGGAGAGAACCCTAAAAGGTGAAGTTGAGGCCTGCAGACAGATCGTCGAGCTGTTGGAACAAGAGAACAACAATTTGCAGAAAAAGTTGGCGCAATACGAGTCTGCAGCTTCATCCTCTGCTGCCTTGGTACCGATCAATGATGAAGGAGTCTCCTTCTTAGAGGTTGAAAACGCCAAATTAAGGCAAGAATTGGATTCTTTAAGAAAATCTGGTGTTTCTGCTACTGCTCGGGGACGAGGAAGAGGGTCTCGTGGGCGAGGTAGAGCTGTTCAAAATGTTGTCGAGGAGCAAAATTCTCCACCTGCTCGGAGTCGATCAAGAGTTCTCAGCCGTAATGTTGAAGAATCTCGTACTTTGTCAACATTGGAAACCCAAGCGTACCAACTGAACGCCAAAGATCGGGCTTTGTCTGAAATGTCCAAGAAAAACCTATCTTTGGAAGATCAACTTACTGCAACGAAATCTGCTTTACATACCAAGGATCTTTTCGCCAAAAACCTTCATGAACAATTGGATAGATTAACCTTCCAATTCCATAAACAGCCCAGGGAATTTTGGATGGCAGGATACAATGAAGCCCTTGTTCATTTAGATGCTCGTATTGAACACGCCAATAATGAAGGTTATAAGCAGGGGTGGTTGAACGCCCTGGGTGTATTAAAATTGGAGCAAGGACATTTTTTATGGGATTATCATGCTCCAGGGTTACTAGACTTGCCTGTGCCACCTTTCAAATTGGACATGGAATGGATCCCAGCTCGTTCCATTCCTCGGAGTTTAATTTCAAAATATCTTGGTGACTATAGTCTTCATTCTCAGATTGAATTATCTCGTCCCGAGCATCTCTTGGATACACCTTCTGTGATGAACGTCAGAATGCTCAGATATGTTAATTTCATTAATTCTCCTCTTTGCCTAGAGGATCCTCCTGCTGGCGAAGAGCCTGTTTCAAAAGCTAAAGGAAAGAAACCAATAGAATAGGATTTTCAATGTAATGGTTAGCATATATACATGTAACTTGTAATCTATTTTGATTTTTAATGAAAGACTTTCATTTTCTGTTTGTAAATCTGTATTGCTATTCTGTTGTGCTTGTTAAACACTTTATATTTGTGCATATGTATCTGTTAGAAAGATAACAATTTTGTGCTATTCATTGACCAACTTAGTAATAAATATGAGAAATGTTGCTCAATAAAGTAATGAGTATAAAGATGTTTAAAATTTGGCCAACCAACCAAGGTTGTTAAATTGTGCTCGTCGACCAATTATAGTTAGTGAGAGCTTATTCCCGACTAACCATACTTGGTAAATTTTTGTCTTTTTTATAAAATGTGTCCGACCAACTAAGGTCGATAAATTCTTCTTGTCAACCAACTACAGTTAGTGGGTTTTTATCCCCGACCAACCATACTTGGTACAGTTTGGAATATTTTGTTCTTCGAAGAACTTTTGTAATAATCTTACCTCCCGACCAACATAAATTGGAATGTGAGAGCATATTTTCAAATCAAATAATATTGTTCTTCCCTCAACCGTAGTTGATTATTGAACTATCAGGTTCTTTCGAACTATCTTGTCCACTAGTTATCTTACCAACCTTAGTTGATCACGCTAGTGTACGCCTCCTAACCAAAGGAGTATATTTTTTGGTTCTTTCGAACTATCTGTCCACTAGTTATCTTACCAACCTTAGTTGATCACGCTAGTGTACGCCTCCTAACCAAAGGAGTATATTTTTTGGTTCTTTCGAACTATCTGTCCACTAGTTATCTTACCAATCTTAGTTGGTCACGCTAGTGTACGCCTCCTAACCAAAGGAGTATATTTTTTGGTTCTTTCGAACTATCTGTCCACTAGTTATCTTACCAACCTTAGTTGGTCACGCTAGTGTACGCCTCCTAACCAAAGGAGTATATTTTTGGTCTCGCCCTTTTACCAACCGGAGTTGGTCGTGGGTCTGAACTATCGTCTTCTTTTTGCTGTCGAGCAGCGTAGTGTACAACACTAGTATTCCCCGAAAAACTTTCAAACAAATGAGAGGAAAATGGTGAAAACATCATCGTTTTATTCATATTGATGGAACCGTTGTACATTTTACATCATTGATAATACTTGCGAAGGTGTTCAGCATTCCAAGCATTCTTGAATTCTTCTCCTTCTAGAGTTGCTATTCGGTAAGTTCCTGGTCGAACAACTTCTGTAACTCGGTAAGGCCCATGCCAGTTTGCCTCCAATTTATTGTGCTTCTGAATTACCTTCTTTAGCACATAATCTCCTTCCTTTAAATCGCATTTCCTCACCCTTTTGTTGTAGAAAAGAGCTGTTCGTTGTTGATAAGCAGCATTCCTAATGGCTGCCTCTTCTCTGACCTCCTCGAGCATATCCAAATCCAGTCTTCTCATCAAGTCACTGACAGGAGAATTGAAATTCAGTATTCTATGCGTTGGAAGACCCAACTCGGCAGGTATTACAGCATCACTTCCAAATGCCAGCATATATGGTGATTCTCCAGTCGCTGCTCCGGGAGTTGTTCGGTAAGCCCACAATACTGATTGTAGCTCATTAATCCAGTTAGCTTTAGCTTCACTTAGCCTTTTCTTCAAACCATTTAGCAGTGTTCTGTTTGTCACCTCAGTTTGTCCATTGCTTTGAGGATGGCCTGGTGCTGAATGAACCTTCAAAATGTTCGACTGATGACAATAGGCAGCAAATTCCTCGTTATCAAATTGGGTTCCATGGTCTGTGATGAAGGCATGAGGGAGACCATATCGACAGATGATATTCTTCCAAACGAACTGGTATACCTTCTCGTATGTCATATCAATAAGCGGCTCAGCTTCTACCCACTTAGTAAAATAGTCCACTACAACGACGAGGTACTTGAATCTTCCTCGGGTGGTCGGCAGTGGTCCAACCAAATCAATTCCCCACATGGCAAATGGCCAAGGGGAAGTTATTGGTGTCAACAATGCTTGTGGAGTTCGTCGGATAGAGGAAAAACGTTGGCACTTGTCACATTTCTTAGCATAGGCTATACAATCAGCGCTCATCGTCGCCCAATAGTATCCTTGAGTCATTACCCTTTGTAAAAGTGTTCGACCTGCTACATGAGCTCCACAAGATCCTTCATGGATTTCTTCAATCAATTCTTTCACCTCGGAGGGATGTACACATCTCTGCAAACCTGCTATAATTCCTCGTCTATATAAAATACCATTAGTTAATACATACCGAGCAGCTTTATACTTCAATTTTTTGGCAGCGAGCTTATCCTCTGGCAATTCTCCCTCTTCAATATATACCCTGATGGGATCCATCCAAGATGGTCCTAAATCAAAGGTAATAACATTCATCGTCAGGTTTTCATCTATGCTCCGACTTTCCAGTACTTCAATTGGTATCGTTCTTCGCAGCTCGGTACGAGTAGCTGATGCTAGTCGGGCCAGTGCGTCTGCTTGTACATTCTCCATCCTCGGTATTCTCACCAATTGAATGGCATCAAATTCTGTCAGTAACTCCATCACCTTTGCATGATACTTCGCCATTAAGTCTCCTTTAACTGCATATGTTCCTATCATCTGATTTACAATTAATTGAGAATCACTGAATACAATTACTTGCCGTGCTTCCATAACTTTTGCTAAGTTTAAACCTGCTATCATGGCCTCATACTCAGCCTCATTATTGGAGGCTTTGAATTGGAATCGCAAAGCATATTCCATGTCAATCTCGTCTGGGGTGTTCAAAACAATTCCTGCCCCGCAACCTGCTGTGCAAGATGAGCCATCTACATATAATCTCCATATGGGCAACCCGTCTTCAAATTCCTTATCTGACAGGGTTCCTCGGTGAAATATTTGTTGCTTCTTTTCATCCTCCCCTGACACTTTTCGCTCCTCGTCGACCATTTCTTCTCGCTCTTTTACCAACCGGAGCTGGTCTGAGCTCGAAGTTGATGATCTTTCTTCATCCATAAGCCCTTTTACCAACCGGAGTTGGTCTGGATTTATGTCTGTTGATCCTGTAACATCCACAGGTTGGTCAGCGAGCACCTTTTGCTCCTCGGGGGTATCAGGGTATGTAAACTCTGCTATAAAATCTGCTACAGCTTGCCCTTTTAATGATGATCTAGGTTCATACACAATATCATATTCACCGAGTTCTATTGCCCAGTACATCAGTCTTCCTGATTTTTCTGGCTTGTGAAGGGCTTGTCTCAATGGCATGTCGGTATACACGACGATTGTATGGGCCTGGAAATATGGCCTCATTCTTCTACTTGCTTCAATTAATGCCAATGCCAATTTTTCTAGCTTTGGGTACCTAATTTCTGCACCTCGAAAAGCCTTACTTGTGTAATAGATGGGTTTCTGAACTCCATTCTCCAATCTAATCAATGCTGAGCTAACTGCATTCTTTGATACCGCCAGATACAAGTACAACTTCTCTCCTGTTATTGGCCTGGACAACAATGGAGGTGCTCCCAAATATTTCTTCAAGTCTTGAAAGGCCTTTTCACATTCATCAGTCCATTCAAAAGTTTTTCGAAGTGTTTTAAAGAATGGGAGGCATTTATCAGTTGCTCGGGACACAAATCTATTGAGCGCCGCAACTCGTCCTGTAAGACTCTGCACTTCTTTCTTCGTCGTTGGGGATCGCAGCCCTAAAAGAGCTTTGATCTTTTCTGGATTTGCCTCAATACCTCGTTGGTTGACGATGTATCCGAGGAACATTCCTTCTCGTACTCCAAAGGTGCACTTCGTCGGGTTGAGCTTCATTTGGTATTTATCTAGTTGATCAAAAGTCTGACCTAAGTCAACTAGATGATCAGCAGCTTTCTTGCTCTTTGTTAGCATATCGTCGACATAGACTTCCATGTTGCAACTGATTTGTTCGGCAAAAACCTTGTTCATCAGCCGCTGATATGTTGCACCTGCATTTTTCAAACCAAAAGGCATGACATTATAACAATAAGTTCCCCTTGGGGTAATAAAATAAGTACTTTCCCTGTCTTCAGGTTTCATTTTGATCTGGTTGTAGCCAGAATATGCATCCATGAAGCTGAGCAGCTCATGTTCCGAAGTAGCGTCCACTAGCTGGTCTATTCTAGGCAATGGAAAATGATCTTCCGGGCATGCTTTGTTGAGATCAGTGAAATCAACACACATTCTCCATTTATTGTTCTTCTTCTTTACCATCACCACATTTGCTAACCAGTCTGGATATTTCACATCTTCAATGAATTGGGCTTTCTGGAGCTTCTCGACCTCCTCTTGTATGGCCTGATTCTTCTTGGGACTAAACACTCTTCTTCTCTGCTTCACAGGCTTGATCTCTTTATTCACATTGAGTTCATGACATAAGAAGTTTGGATCTATTCCTGGCATGTCTTCGTGACTCCATGCAAAAGTATTCTTCCTGTTTCTCAAGAAAGTTATCAACTCTTGTTTTATTGAAGCATCTAACGACGAACCTATCTGGGTTACTCGTTCAGGGTGCTCCTCGTCCAGAATAACATTTTCTGTAGATTCTACCACCTGTCCTTTTACAAGTTGGGATTCATCCCTGGGATCAAGAGTTTCAATTTCTGTACCTTCCTCCACCTGGTAGGTAGTAGTCTTTTTCCTTGATTCCTCAAACTCCTCTTGCTCGGCAGATGAATAATAGCATTCCCGAGCTATTTTTTGATCACCTTTCATAACTCCTACTCCGAAGTTTGTTGGGAATTTTAAGCATTGATGCACTATAGATGGAACTGCTTCGAACTTCTTCAAACCAACTCTTCCCATGATGATGTTGTAGGCTGACTGCACATTCTTATCCATCACAAAGAAGCGTATTCTTTCTGTTCGACAAGCAGGCCAAGTTCCAATGAATATGTCCAACTTGATCGTCCCAAGTGGAAAAACTTTCTCGCCAGCAAAACCCAGAAGGGGTCTGTGATAAGGTTCCAATTGAGATAATTTCAAATTCAAGCTATCAAAGCATGAATAGTACATGATGTCTGCCGAACTACCATTGTCCACCAACACCCTTGAAATCACCACATCTTTCATCCTCATTTTGATCACCAAAGGATCGTCGTGAGGGTAAAGAACACTTGCCAAATCGTTTTTTGAAAAACCAATAACTAGCTTCTCTTTATTTACCTTCCTCGGACGATCATCCTCGGCAAGATTTATTCGTTGAATATATGAGCAGGCTTGAGCCTCTCCGAGATAAGCCTTTCTTTCTGCAGTAAGGTCTCCTCCTCCAGCATCTCCTCCTGTAATAACATTACAATCAAATGACCCAAAACGTATGGAAAATACCTCTCGTTCAGGCTGCCTTGGCTTCTTTGGAAGATCGGGGTCTTCATCCGGATCATCTTCATGATCTCTTTTCTTTTTCTCCTCCGTCCGACGAGGAGATTTGGAACGATCTCTAGTTCTATCATCATTCTTCCTTTCACCTCTGCGATCTACATACTTTGACAACTTTCCTCTTCGGATAAGCGTTTCAATCTCGTTCTGAAGGGCTATGCAATTTTTGGTCGTATGGCCATGATCTTTATGGAACTCGCAATATTTGGCCCTATTCCTCAGGTCAGGATTGGTCTTCAGTTTATCTGGCCACTTGATTTCTTCGTTATTCTTGATTTCTTCCAAAACATGATTAATACCCATTTTCAATGGAGTATAATTATCGTATTTCTTCAGGACTTCCCATGACGTCCTATTATTCTTGGAGTGCTTGTCACCACCATTACCTTTTTGCTCTTTCTTCTTAGATTTGTCAACCTCCACCTTGGTTTCTTTATCCATATTCTTCTTCGCAGCCATAGCCTCCTCGGCATTCATGATTTTGGTCGCTTTTGCCATCAACTCCGACATAGTTTTAGGTGGATTTTTGGCCAAAGTGTAGTATAACTTGTTAGGCAGCAATCCACTCATCAAAGCAGTGATCGCTGTCTTTTCTTCGTAATCTATGACTTCCAACTTCTCGTTATTGAAACGAGTTATGTAATCTCTAGTACTCTCACCTGATTTTTGTCTAACACTTAACAAGTGCGCTACTCGCTTTACCGGCTTTGCTCCAAAACAGAAATTGCCAATGAACAACTCGGCTAACTGAATAAAAGTCGAAATCTTACCCCGAGGAAGATTGTTGTACCATATCTGTGCAGATCCGGTAAGAGTTCCCGAGAATGCTCTACACCTCATCTCGTCGGGAACGGCATATATGTCGGCAGCAGCTTGATATTGTTCTATATGAAGAACAGGATCTGTCTTTCCATCATACTTAGGGGTCACTACAGGTGCTTTGAATTTCGATGGTGTAGGAAAATTCACAATGGCCTGCACAAAAGGTGTCCCTTGAACAAAAGTTCTCTGTAAGGGATTCCTTTCTTTAGCCATTTCTCCAAGTCTATCCTCCAACCGTTGAATGGAACCTTTCCATGCTTCATTTCCTTCCTCAGGCCGCTTAGTCCGAGCAATTGATTGTTCTGACGTAGCTTCCTGAGATCTATCTCGACGAGTAGCTGGTCGTGATTGTGCTGATCCTTCTCTCAAACCTGATGGTGGTCGAAAGCTTCTCGATGGGGCTCTAGGTGGACTCATATTTCTCCTTGGTCCTAACCAACTGAAAGGAGACACCCTGCTTAATCTTTCCAGGGCGCTGGTTCTCTCCGGAGAGAGAGTGATATGTTGATCTGTATCCGTAGCCCATATCGATGAAGTTCGCCCAGGTTGATAAGAAAAATCATTAGATTCTTCATTACGATATGACCCAGTACGCCTGGATCGCGATTGCCCACGATCACTCCTTTGCCTTGAATGGGTAGGTGCACCGTCGTGAAGAGTTTGAATGAGTTGCCTCATTGTTTCTTGCATGGCGGTTTGTCCTTCAGCCAGATTCGTCATAATTCCAGCCAGATCTGGAGGTGCAGATGGATTTGGAGGATTTCCAGCATTTCCAGCATTTCGATTACTGGATTCTGGATTATCTGCCATTGATGATAAATGATTTTTGGTGAAAAACGATAGCAACAGTCGTTCCCACAGACGGCGCCAATCTGTTGATGTAAAAAACTAGATTACTCTAATTATTCAATCACAAATAAATAAATGAGATAAAAGATTTTTAAAGTGGTTCAGCTTTATAAGAATGGCCTACGTCCACTGTTATGTTATTGCTGAGTGTTTGAGAATTCTCGATTACAAGTGCTCTCAAGAAATTCCCGTCCCTTTGAATGAGGGTGATACAAGGTATTTATAGCCCTTAGTCTGTACATGCAAGGGTTGATACATTAAATGATATACATATGAAAGGGTAATACATTTAATGCAGCGTGTGCGTCAAGATGATGAACATTCAATGAATAATTGAACTGTTGATTATCTGGCAATTAATGTTATGGTCGAGATGCAGCTCGGACCGTCTTAGTTGCTCGTTGCTCAGGAGTTCCTCGGAGCGCTAGAGTACCTCGGAGTGTTGAAGTTCCTCGGTGTATCCATGTATCTCGGAGAGACAATGAGTTGGTCGGGGAAATGAACTTCCTCGTTACTATTGTGCCAAGTAGATTGACACGTGTTCTCATATTATTCGTCCATATCAGCATATTAATTTTGGTATCAACAATAATAATAATAATAATAATAATAATAATAATAATAATAATAATAATAATAATAATAATAATAATAATAATAATAATAATAATAATAATAATAATAATAACAAAATGAAAAATTCCTCCTTTACTATTGAGATTTTATCCTCCTAAGCTATAAAAAGTGTCAAATACTCCTTATGTATAGCTATGAACTATCGCTAAAACCTTAAATTTAGTGACTCATATAGGGGGAAATTGCAAACAAATAAAATACTTCAAGAAGTTTTCTACGAAACTTTATTTAGAAGCAAAAAAAAATTAAAAAAATAAGTTCAGGGAAGTGGTATTTGCAACTAACGTTATAGTCCAAGGGGTTTCTTGCAATTTAATCGAACAAATCTTAATTCGTTTGCAACTACTAACTTAGAATAGAATAGAGGAAGGTCTCAATATGTATAGTTTGTTTCACATATTGATTAATGCATAAGACTAAAGCCTTTTTGGAGTTTTAAAATCTTTTTACCGAGGAACTTTCCTTGATGAAAACAAAAGGAGGAAGTTAGTCCAGCTCATAATAAGATAATCAATCAATCAAATGGACAGATCAAGAATGTTTCATCAAAGAACACAGTTAAATAGCATATTCTCAACTAAAGAAGAATTACAGATCCCTTCGGTGAAATTTGTTAATAAATTCTTGATTACCCTAACAATCGTCAAATATTGAATTTTAAATAGTACTACTTACCGGGTGGGGTGCAATATCTAGATTCCTATATTTAACTGCTTCCGAAGATGATGTTAATGTTTGCTTATCTTCAGCTGGTGAACTATTAGAGCTTTGTATGCTATAGTCAAAATTCTCCACCCCTTCACAGTATTCCACTTCATCAGCACCCGGTTTACGTAGACGGCTAAATACAGCATCATATAATTTTTTACTGACCATCGGCTGAGGTGAGAAAGGACCAACAGGAGTGCCCACATCAGGAGAGTGGCTGTTTAAACCATCCCGAACAGATATAGAAGGGATATGGATAGAAGGAATACAAGGAGCTTCAACCCCCACAGTGAGCCAATCCTTGTAGTAAACTGCAAACTGGTAAGTGCCCGAATCAAGAATTTCATTGTACACTTTCTCAAGAAGCTTTAGTTTCCTAGTCTTGTTCAGCATAGCTTCTAGATATTCTGCTTCCATATTGTACCAATCCTTCAAATGTAAAAGATGAGGAAGAAATATAGAGTCCCATAACTCCGGCAACAAAGTGGTTCGAGCCTGAAAGGGCGAATCGCAAAACATTTGTAAAATATGTCTTGCTGCTATTCTGTCTTTCTTCTGTAACTTATAGATCACACTGAGGTATAAATGCGCACAAGCCGATAATTTCGAATTGGGAATCCCAGAAGTAAACCCGTCTTTTAAATCGTTTGCATTGAGACCTGTGATCACACTAAGCTGCAGCGAAGCTTTTTTCAACTCATTGAAACCTGCATGCTCCTCGGCAGCTCTTTCAACCGTGTCTATAGCTCGTTCGAGATTGGATATTACTTTGCTTTCAGTATTGAGGCCTTCTTCTAGCCCAACAAAGTTAAGGGATGAAAAACAATTGTGACGAAGTGATGTCCTAAATTCCTCGTCTTTCAAAAAATGTTTGAGATACCCACTTAAGATGGATATTATGGCCTGGACGGCGATTTCATCAAGAGCAGGTTTGGTAACTGTCTGTTCAATCTCCACTTGCCTTTTGGTTCTACTATCATCGAAGCTTTTTCTGTTTAGTGAGCTACTTCTATCTGATTTTCCGCTGGAGGTCTCGGGCAGTTTCATGCTATTTCGAGAATTATTAACAGAAATTTTACGTGCAAACAGATGTTTGTTAGAATTGTTATGATACGTTTTATCCAACTGTATATCCTTCCCTGACATTGTTCTGTACCTCTCCCTTTCTGCAGTTCCATTTGAATGTTTACTACTAGATCTTGCAGGGCTGTACATCTCATTTGAATATACATCTTCATATATATTATCATCTTCAAATCCAACTTCAATTATTTCATTACTCCCTGTAGCCTTAATCCTCTCATTACCTTTAACCACAGAAAAAATGAAAAAGAGTGGCAAGATCAGTTAGAGTTAGAGCAGCACAAGGACAATTCAAAGCTAGGCAATAAAATGGTTGCCAAATTATAAAAATAAATGGAAAAACGTTAAGTGGAGGGCATCGAGATGATTAATCAATCCTTTACGGATGATCTTGTTGTGCCCAGTAACAATCCAGAAATCAAACTCACACTCAATCACACACAATAACAAGAGATTTACGTGGTTCGGCAATTTGCCTACGTCCACGGGGCAGCGAAATTGTATTATCAGAAGAGGAGAATTACAAACACTCTTGCTCTCTTGATTCTCTCTCAAAAAGACTCTCTATATGCTTTGTTTCTCTCCTATTTGCTGGTGTGTTTTTCTCTCAATACACATGGTTTATTTATAGTTGAGTAAGAGGAACAATGGCCACATAAAATGGCTTAGTTGAGTGTCCACTTAGATCACTTCTTGTGGAGAAGAAGACTCCACCACCAAGTGGGTGAGAGCTTTATCATAAACAAATATACTCCACCAAATGGTGGAGTCTTGTCATAACCCAACAATCTCCACCTTGGCAAGAGTCCACCATTTAACGCTGCCCCACAAGCATCCTTAGGCGCCACGAGCTCGAGAGATGTTGATCAAGTCCAAACAGTGTTGGAACTTGATCCCTGTAACCACCTTTGTTAGCCTATCTGCAGGATTATCTGCAGTCCCGATTTTATTGAGTAGAATATCCCCTTCATCTATTGTTGATGTAAAAAACTAGATCACTCTAATTCTTCAATCACAGATAAATAAATAAGACAAAGATTTTTAAAGTGGTTCGGCTAGGAATAAAGCCTACGTCCACTGTTATGTTATTGCTGAGTGTTTGTGGAATTCTTGATTACAAGTTCTCTCAAGAAATTCCCCTCCCTTTGAATGGGATTGATACAAGGTATTTATAGCCTCAAGGCTGTACATGAAAGGTCCAATACATTAAATGATATACATATGAATGGGTAATACATTTAATGCAGCGTGTGCGTCAAGAATCTAATGAATAGTTGAACAGTTGTCCGTCTGATAATTGATGACACGGCCGAGGTGCAGTTCGGACCGCCTTAGTTGCTCGTTGATCAAGAGTTCCTCGGAGTGCTTAGAGTATCTCGGGATGAAAGAGTTCCTCGGTGTACTCTCGTTGCTCGGTACCGACCATGGTTGTTCAGTGAATGATCTTCCTCGCTGTTATTGTGCCACGTAGATCGACACGTGTCTTCATACTATTCGTCCACATCAGCATATTAATTTTGGTATCAACAGAAGCCCCCAATGTTTCATATTTCGAATTTTGAGGAGTATGGGACATTCTTTCTCGGTATATGGTAATATTAAATGACCTTCCTGGGTTTTAGGAGCATTGTATTCAAATTTCCTTCTCATTTCGCAGTTTCCGCCTTTTTTACAAGCGCTTCGATCTTCGTGCAACTTTTGTCTTTTTAGCCGCCGGAAGTTCAATAGTTTCTTTTTAGTAATCATTTCTTTCACCGCTTTCCAATGCAAAGTATTTAAACTCCTTTGGTAACCATACCGTCGTCTACACTTTCCATTTTTCTGCATTCAAGTTTTCTATTCTCTTCCTCTCTCTTGTGTGTTCATCATTGTTTCCGTTCGTTGTCAACATATCTCCTTTCTTTCTGTAAGATCTTCTTCTTTTCTTCTGCATCTCTTTTATTCAATATGGTTTATATTGTTGAATCTGCTGAGAAATTTCGTTCTGACTTTTCCATTCCTTCTTGGGTAACTCTAGAGGTTCTTTCTGAGCCTTTAGATTACTTTCGATTGGCTGAGGGACATTGGTTCC
The DNA here is from genome assembly GCA_949130495.1 of Sambucus nigra. Lineage (NCBI taxonomy): Eukaryota > Viridiplantae > Streptophyta > Magnoliopsida > Dipsacales > Adoxaceae > Sambucus > Sambucus nigra. The sequence goes on along the minus strand of OX422217.1, from coordinate 54,594,807 downwards.
CCAGTCTTTTCATTGCTGAATGTGGTTTTTCTTTTCCCCCAAACTCATTATGTCTTGAGTTTTGTCAATATTTTGATCTTGTTCCTGCAAAAATAGCCCCCAATTCATGGAGAATAATTAACGGGGTGCACAAGTTAAATCTAACTCATGGGACTCGTATAGGGATCCCAGAAATCATGTACTGCTATAAATGGGCCACTTTAGATAATATTTATTATTTAAAAACTAGGTTTTTAAATAGAGCTCTTGTAGTTAACCTCCCTGATTCAAATAGAGATTATTTTGAGCATGGGTTGGTCATAAAAAATTGGCAACACGCGCCTTTATCTGGGAATGAAGTATACAACGGTCCCAGATGCCCCCCATACGGCAATGGGATAGGTTTATTTTTCATTTTTATTTTACTTATGAAATTGCGTATTCATCATGTTTGACAAAATGTATGACTGAGATTTATGTATTTATTTGCAGTTGATAGTAAAAGAAAAACTCCAAAAGAGTCGGAAGTGAATATCAAGCATTTAAAACTTATCTGGAATTTGCATAAGACGATTGCAGAAGAGCATATTAGATCTGCATCATATTTGCTGCAGTATAAGAGCTACACAACCTCTTATACTGCTCGCCCTGTTGAACCAGCTTCAACACCAGAAAGTTCATCTTCAGATTCTCATATCCCCCTATCTCAGAGAATGGGCAAGAAAAGAGCTCCTCCTGCTCTATTTGGCGACACTTCTTCTGCTGTTGGAGCCCAGAAAGGCAAAATTGACGTCCCGGAGGGGACTAAAAAAGTAGATGCTGGTTCCTCCAAAATTGCCGAGAAGCCCCCGGTGGCCCCGAGCAAGAAAGATGCTCCTGCTGATGTAATTGCCATCTCTCCGACCAAGACTTCTTCCTTGGTTGATGCTACTGATCGTCCTTTGAAGAGATTGAGGAAATCATCCTCGGTTAATCTTGCTGGGACTGCACCTTCTCTACCCGCTGGTGGTAGTAGTATTTCAAAAATCATTCTTCCGAGCTCTTCAACGAGCTCAGTTATACCTGAGGTTCTCGGGGTTGATGAAAAGATTCCTAGGGATACACTGACATCCCTAGCTGCTCGCCATCTTTCTTCAGTAAATTTCTCATACCTTTGATCTTTATCTCTTTTTCCTGAACTTTTGTATTTGTGTTGACTCTATTGTTTTTCTTATCTTTCAGCTGGTGAATTGTTTCAATACCATCGTGAAGAAAGATCAAGCTATTAAAACTTCCACTTCCTCGTCCGATGTTGACGATGCTTTGTTGGGTTTAACCCAATCTGTGAAGGAATCTCACCAACAGTACATCGAGGAGAAAACTGTTTGGGAGAAAAAATTGGCTGTGGCTGAGGCTGATAAGATGAAGATGGCTGAAACTTCCAAGAATTTGGAGGAAAAAATTAAAGATCTGGAAGTTAAACATCAGGAATCTGATGGTAAATTGAAGAAGGCAGAAGAAGAAATATCTACTCTGCGAGATATTAAGGTTAAGAAAGAGGAACTGGAGGTGAAGCTTTCCTCGGAGAAATCGAGGAGAAAAGTTGCAATCAAGAAACATTTCAGTGTTGGTTGGGAGAAAGGATGGGAGAGAGGGATAGCTGCAATGACATCCCAAGTCCAATATGGGGAGTTGAAATACTTCTATGATGGTTGGGTAGCTGCTCTGCAAGAGTTAAAAGTCCAAGATGATTCTGAGCTATTCCAACGGCATCTCCCTGGTCCTCCTCCACCAATTGTGGAAGAAGAAGAAGATGAACCTGCTTCAGATGAATCTTCCATGGCTATGGGCGATCAAATTTCTGCCTCTCAACCATCTGCCACCGAGGACATTTCCTCCATGCCTCCTCCTCCCGAGAAGACTTCTACCGATCAAGCTGTAGTTATCACCGAGCAACCGAGCTCCTCGTCCCAGCCTCCCGAGAAAGTCTTGGGGGACAAGGAAAAGGTGTGAAGTTGTTCGGCAGCCTTTCTGTATTTCCTTGTAATCGAACGATGTAACTTTTTGCTGATCTAATAAAATATATCTTTGCTCATCTCTGTTGTTGATAACTTGTTTTTGTTGATTGTTGTCTTTTTCTTGTCATTAGTTTGTTGCTAGAATGGAATTGATCTCTTCTCATGATACCGAGCTGATGCAGCAATGTCATCAATACTATAAGGCTGGTCATACAGATCTTAGTACATCTGAAGTTGTTGATATCCTCGGTCACGATGCTTCAGAGCAGGCTATTGAAGCTTATCAATACTTGAAAGCTTTACTCGACCGAGCAGTGGCCAACAATGTTGCTTACTATGAGTTGATTGAAGAGCTTAATGGTTCCTTAAAGGATCTTCAAAATCAACATAACGAATCAATGGCTTTGTTACATGAAGATTATAAAAATAGATACCAGCAGCTCTCTTCAGAAACAGGCCACAAGAAAATCATTGCTGGGTATGACGTCAGGGAGAGGACTCTAAAAGGTGAAATTGAAGCTTGTAGACAAATCGCTGAGATCCTGGAGCAAGAAAATAACAATTTGCAGAAGAAATTAGCTCAGTATGAATCTGCTGCTTCATCCTCTACTGCATTAATACCAGTCACTGATGAAGGTTTTTCGTCTCTAGAGGTTGAAAACGCCAAACTAAGGCAAGAGTTGGATGACTTGAAAAAGTCTATTATTCCTGTGACTGATCGGGGACGAGGAAGGAGTTCTCGGGGACGAGGAATAATCGTCGAGGAGCAGAGTTCTCCAGTTGCTTCTCGGAGCCGATCAAGAGTTCTTAGCCGTAGTGTTGAAGAATCTCGCACCCAATCTACTCTGGAAACTCAAGCATTCCAACTAAATGTTAAGGATCGTGCTCTGTCTGATTTGTCTAAGAAAAATTTATCTTTAGAGGATCAATTGGCTGCGATGAAGTCTGATCTGAATAATAAAGATGCTCTTATCAAGAACTTTCTCGAGCAAGTAGATAGATTAACTTTTCAATTCCATAAACAGCCTCGGGAGTTCTGGAATGCAGGCTATAATGAAGCTCTTTATCATTTGGATGACCGCCTTGAAAATGCTAACAACGAAGGTTATAAGCATGGATGGTTGAACGCCCTGGGTGTATTAAAATTGGAACAAGGTCATTATTTATGGGATTATCATGCTCCTGGATTGCTAGACTTGCCTGTTCCTCCCTATAAATTGGATATGGCATGGATTCCTGCTCGCTCCATTCCTCGGAGTTTGATCTCTAAATATCTTGGTGATTATAACCTTCATTCTCAAGTTGAAGTATCTCGTCCTGAGCACCTGTTGGACACTCCTACAATAATGAATGTCAGAATGCTGAAGGATATGAACTTTATTAATTCTCCTCTTTGTCTAGAGGATCCTCCTGCTGGCGAGGAACCTGTCTCAAAGGACAAAGGAAAGAAACCAATAGAGTAGGAATCTTTAATGTAATAGTTAGCACATACATGTAACATGTAATACATTTTTATCTTAATGAAAGAGTTTCATTTTCTGTTTTGCCAATAGCTATTTTTCTGTTTGCAAATTATATGGTTCATCAACCAAATTAGAATTTATAATAAGCATAAATTGTTCAAAATTGTTTCCAACCAACCAAGGTGGATAAATAATGTTTGTCGACCAAACACAGTTGATGGGTTTCTATCCCTGACCAACCAAACTTGGTTCAATTTTCAAATATAAACATGTGTCCGACCAACTAAGGTCAATACTTTTATCCTCGTCGACCAACTACAATTAGTGGGTTTTTATCCCCGACCAACTATACTTGGTACAGTTTGGAATATTTTGTTCTTTAAAGAACTTTTTGTAATAATGTTACCTCCCGACAAACATAAGCTGTAATGCGAGAGTATATAAAGTCTTACCAACCGTAGTTGATCATGCTGGTCTACACCTCCTAATCAAAGGAGTAGTAGGGTTCTTTCGAACTTTTTGGCTCCTTGGAGCATGTCCTCCTAACCAAAGGAGGTTGGCTACTTATAGCACTTTTGCTCCGTAGAGCGCTCCGGAGAGCTTATCCTCCTAACCAAAGGAGGTTGGCTACTTATAGCACTTTTGCTCCGTAGAGCGCTCCGGAGAGCTTATCCTCCTAACCAAAGGAGGTTGGCTACTTATAGCACTTTTGCTCCGTAGAGCGCTCCGGAGAGCTTATCCTCCTAACCAAAGGAGGTTGGCTACTTATAGCACTTTTGCTCCGTAGAGCGCTCCGGAGAGCTTGACTCCGTAGAGCATGACTCCGTAGAGCATGACTCCGTAGAGCAGTCTTCTTCTTGTCCAGCAGGTCTTCTTCTTGTCCAGCAGTGTAGTGTTCAACACTAATATTCCCCGAAAAACTTTCAACAGAAAGAAAATGGTGAACCATCCTCGTTTTATTCATAATGAAGGAAATACTTTACATTTTTCATTACTGATAATACTTTCGCAGGTGTTCAGCATTCCATGCATTCTGAAATTCTTCTCCTTCTAGAGTTGCTATTCTGTAGGTTCCAGGTCGAACAACCTCTGTAACTCGGTAAGGTCCATGCCAGTTTGCTTCCAGTTTATTCTGTTTCTGAATGACTTTCTTCAGCACATAATCACCCTCCTTCAAATCGCATTTCTTCACCCTTTTGTTGTAGAACAGAGCTGTTCGTTGTTGATAAGCAGCATTCCTAATGGCTGCTTCTTCTCTTACTTCTTCGAGCATGTCCAAATCCATTCTTCTCATCAAATCACTGATCGGAGAGTTGAAATTCAGCACTCTATGCGTTGGGAGACCCAACTCGGCCGGTATCACAGCCTCACTTCCAAATGCTAGCATATATGGTGATTCTCCAGTTGCTGCTCGGGGAGTTGTTCGGTAGGCCCATAATACTGATTGGAGCTCATTAATCCAATTTGCTTTAGCTTCACTTAGCCTCTTTTTCAACCCATTCAGTAATGTTCTGTTCGTCACTTCAGTCTGTCCATTGCTTTGGGGATGGCCTGGTGCTGAATGAAACTTCAAAACGTTCGACTGATGACAATAGGCAGCAAATTCTTCATTATCAAATTGTGTTCCATGATCTGTGATGAAAGCATGAGGGAGACCATATCGACAAATGATATTCTTCCATACAAACTGGTATACCTTCTCGTACGTCATATTGATAAGAGGCTCAGCTTCCACCCACTTAGTAAAATAGTCCACTGCAACTACGAGATACTTGAATCTTCCTCGGGTGATCGGCAGTGGTCCAACCAAATCAATTCCCCACATGGCAAATGGCCAAGGGGAAGTTATTGGTGTTAGCAATGCTTGTGGAGTTCGTCGGATGGAAGAAAAACGTTGGCACTTGTCACATTTCTTGGCATAGGCTATACAATCAGCCCTCATTGTCGGCCAGTAATATCCCTGTGTCATCACTCTTTGTAAAAGTGTTCGACCTGCTACATGAGCTCCACAAGATCCTTCATGGATTTCTTCAATCAATTCTTTCACCTCGGTGGGATGTACACATCTCTGCAAACCTGCCATAATTCCTCGTCTATACAAAATACCATTAGTTAATACATACCGAGCAGCTTTATACTTCAGTTTCTTGGCAGCGAGTTTGTCCTCCGGCAATTCGCCCTCTTCAACATATTTCCTGATTGGATCCATCCAAGATGGTCCTAAATCAAGGGTAATCACATTCGTTGTCAGATCTTCATCTATGCTCCGACCTTCTAATACTTCAATCGGTATGGTTCTTCGCATCTCGGTACGAGTAGCTGATGCTAGTCGGGCCAGTGCATCTGCTTGTACATTCTCCATCCTCGGTATTCTCACCAATTGAATGGCATCAAATTCTGTCAACAATTTCATCACCTTTGCATGATATTTGATCATTAAGTCTCCTTTAACCGCATATATTCCCATCATCTGATTCACAATTAATTGAGAATCACTGAATACCATCACCTGTTGTGCTTCCATAGTCTTTGCTAGATTAAGACCTGCTATCATGGCCTCATACTCCGCTTCATTGTTAGAGGCTTTGAATTGGAATCGCAAAGCATATTCCATGTCAATCTCGTCTGGGGTGATCAAAACAATTCCTGCTCCACAACCAGCTGTGCAGGATGATCCATCTACATATAATCTCCATGTAGGTATTTCGTCTTCAAATTTCTTATCTGTCAGAGTTCCTCGATAAAATATCTGCTGTTTTCTTCCATCATCCCCCGGTATCTTTCGCTCCTCGTCAGTCATCTGCTCGTACTCTTTTACCAACCGTGGCTGGTCTGAGTTTGAATATAATGATTTCTCTACATCCACAAGTCCTTTAACCAACCTTGGTTGGTTTGGACCTATTTCTGCTGATCCTGTATCGTCCACAGGTAGGTCAGCAAATGTTTCTGTTGATCCTGTATCGTCCACAGGTAACTCAGCATGCATCTTTTGCTCCTCGGGGGTATCAGGGTATGTGAACTCTGCTATAAAATCTGCTACAGCCTGCCCCTTCAATGATGATCTGGGCTCATACACAATATCATATTCACCAAGTTCTACTGCCCAGTACATCAGTCTCCCTGATTTTTCTGGCTTATGGAGGGCTTGTCTCAATGGCATATCAGTATAAACAATGATGGTATGGGCTTGGAAATATGGCCTCATTCTTCTGCTTGCTTCAATTAGTGCCAATGCCAATTTTTCTAGCTTTGGGTACCTGATTTCTGCACCTCGGAAAGCCTTACTTGTGTAATAAATTGGCTTCTGGACTCCATTCTCCAATCTGATCAACGCTGAACTGACTGCGTTCTCTGATACTGCCAAATACAAATACAACTTTTCTCCTGTTATTGGTCTGGACAACAGTGGAGGTGTTCCCAAATATTTCTTCAAGTCTTGAAAAGCTTTTTCACATTCCTCATTCCATTCAAAGGTTTTTCGAAGTGTTTTGAAGAATGGTATGCATTTATCAGTTGCTCGAGATACAAATCTGTTGAGCGCTGCAACTCGTCCGGTAAGACTCTGCACTTCTTTCTTCGTCGTCGGAGATCGCAGCCCTAGAAGAGCTTTGATCTTATCTGGATTTGCCTCAATACCTCGCTGATTGACGATGTATCCGAGGAACATTCCTTCTCGTACTCCAAAGGTGCACTTCGTCGGGTTAAGCTTCATTTGGTATTTATCCAATTGATCAAAAGTTTGACTCAAGTCAATCAAATGATCAGTAGCTTTCTTGCTTTTAGTGAGCATGTCATCGACATAGACCTCCATGTTGCGGCTGATTTGTTCGGTAAAAACCTTGTTCATCAACCGCTGATATGTTGCACCTGCATTTTTTAAACCAAAAGGCATAACATTATAACAATAAGTTCCCCTAGGGGTAATAAAAGAAGTACTTTCCCTGTCTTCAGGTTTCATTTTGATCTGGTTGTAGCCAGAATAAGCATCCATGAAGCTGAGTAGCTCGTGTCCCGAGGTAGCATCCACTAGTTGATCAATTCTGGGCAATGGAAAATGATCCTTGGGGCATGCCTTATTGAGATCGGTGAAATCGACACACATTCTCCATTTGTTGTTTTTCTTCTTTACCATCACCACATTAGCCAACCAATCTGGATATTTTACATCTTCAATGAATTGGGCTTTCTGGAGTTTCTCGACTTCCTCCTGTATGGCCTGGTTCTTCTCGGGACTAAACACCCTTCTTCTCTGCTTTACAGGTTTAATCTCCTTATTCACATTGAGTTCATGACATAAGAAGTTTGGATCTATTCCTGGCATGTCTTCATGACTCCAAGCAAAAGTATTTTTCCTATTCTTCAAGAAAGCTATCAACTCCTCTTTTATCGACATATCCAACGATGAACCTATCTGGGTTATTCGTTCAGGATGTTCGTCGTCCAAAATAACGTTTTCTGTAGATTCCATCACCTGTCCTTTTACAAGTTGAGATTCATCCCTGGGATCAAGAGTTTCAATTTCTGTACCTTCCTCCACCTGGTAAGTAGTAGTCTTTTTCATCGATCCTTCTAGTTCTTCTTGCTCGGCCGACGAATAATAGCATTCCCGAGCTACTTTTTGATCACCTTTCACCACTCCAACTCCAAAATTTGTTGGGAATTTCAAACATTGATGTACTGTAGAAGGAACGGCTTCGAACTTCTTCAATCCAACTCTTCCCATGATGATGTTGTAGGCTGACTGCACATTCTTATCCATCACAAAGAATCGTATTCTTTCTGTTCGACAAACAGGCCAGGTTCCAATGAATATATCCAACTTGATCGTCCCAAGTGGAAAAACTTTCTCGCCAGCAAAACCCAGAAGGGGTCTGTGATAAGGTTCCAATTGAGATAATTTCAAATTCAGGCTATCAAAGCATGAATAGTACATGATGTCTGCCGAACTACCATTATCTACCAACACCCTTGAAATGATCACGTCCTTCATTCTCATTTTGATCACCAAAGGATCATCATGAGGGTAAAGAACACCTGCCAGGTCATTTTTTGAAAAACCAATTACTAGCTTCTCTTTGTTTACCTTCCTCGGACGATCATCCTCGGCCAGGTTTATTCGCTGAATATATGAGCAAGCTTGAGCCTCTCCGAGATAAGCTTTTCTTTCTGCAGTAAGGTCTCCTCCTCCTGCATCTCCCCCTGTAATAACGTTACAATGAAATGATCCAAAACGTATGGAAAATACCTCTCGTTCAGGTTTTCTTGGCTTCTTGGGAAGATCGGGGTCATCATCTGGATCCTCTTCATGGGCCCTCCTCTTTTTCTCCTCTGCACGACGAGGAGATCTAGATCTCTCTCTAGTTCTATCATCATTCCTCCTTTCACTTCTGCGATCTACATACTTTGATAATTTTCCTCTTCGAATGAGTGTTTCAATCTCGTTCTGAAGGGCTATACAATTTTTGGTCATATGGCCATGATCTTTGTGAAACTCGTAATATTTGGTCTTATTCCTCATGTCTGGATCTGACTTTAGTTTCTCTGGCCATTTGATTTCCTCGTTATTCCTGATTTCTTCTAAAACATGATTAATACCCATTCTCAATGGAGTATAATTATCATACTTCTTTAGGGCTTCCAACTTTATCCTGTTATTCCTGGAATATTTGTCACCACCATTACCTTTCTGATCTTTCTTCTTAGAGTTGTCGACCTCCACTTTAACTTCTTTATCCATATTTTTCTTCGCAGTCATAGCCTCCTCGGCATTCATGATTTTGGCCGCTTTTGCCATCAATTCCGACATATTTTTAGGCGGATCTTTGGCTAGAGTATAGTATAGCTTGTTAGGCAACAAACCACTCATCAAAGCAGTGATTGCTGTCTTTTCTTCATAATCTATGACTTCCAACTTCTCGTTATTGAAACGAGTTATGTAATCTCTAGTACTTTCTCCTGATTTTTGTCTAACACTTAATAAGTGCGCTACTCGCTTTACTGGTTTTGCTCCAAAACAAAAATTACCAATAAACAGCTCGGCTAACTGAACAAAAGTTGAAATCTTACCCCGAGGAAGATTATTGTACCATATCTGTGCAGATCCGGTAAGAGTTCCCGAGAATGCTCTACATCTCATCTCGTCGGGGACAGCATAGATATCTGCAGCAGCTTGGTACTGTTCTATATGAAGTACGGGATCTGTCTTTCCATCGTACTTGGGGGTTACTACAGGTGCTTTGAATTTCGACGGTGTGGGGAAATCCACAATGGCCTGCACAAAAGGTGTCCCTTGAACAAAAGTTCTCTGTAAGGGGTTCCTCGCCTTAGCCATTTCTCCCAGTCTATCCTCCAATCGTTGAATGGAACCTTTCCATGCTTCATTCCCTTCCTCGGGCCGTTTAGTCCGAGCAACTGAATGCTCTGACGTAGCTTCCTGAGATTTATCTCGACGAGTAATTGGTCGTGATTGTGCAGATCTTTCTCTCGAACCTGGTGGTGGTCGAAAACTTCCTGATGGAGCCCTAGGTGGACTCATGTTCCTCCTTGGTCCTAACCGACTGAAAGGAGACACCCTGCTTAATCTTTCTAAAGCGCTAGTTCTCTCAGGAGAAAGAGAGATATGTTGATCTGTATCCGTAGCCCGTATTGATGAAGTTCGCCCAGGTTGATAAGAAGAATCATTGGATTCTCCATTGCGATATGACCCAGTACGTCTGGATCGTGATTGCCCATGACCAGTCCTTTGCCCTGAGTAAGTAGGTACACCGCCTTGAAGAGTTTGAAGGAGTTGCCTCATAGATTCTTGCATGGCGGTTTGTCCTTGAGCCAGATTCGTCATAATTCCGGCCAGATCTGGAGATGCAGATAGATTTGGAAGATTTCCAATATTTCCAGCATTCCGATTACTGGATTCTGGATTATCTGCCATTGGTGACAAATGATTTTTATGAAAAACGATAACAACAGTCGTTTCCCACAGACGGCGCCAATCTGTTGATGTAAAAAACTAGATCACTCTAATTCTTCAATCACAGATAAATAAATAAGACAAAGATTTTTAAAGTGGTTCGGCTAGGAATAAAGCCTACGTCCACTGTTATGTTATTGCTGAGTGTTTGTGGAATTCTTGATTACAAGTTCTCTCAAGAAATTCCCCTCCCTTTGAATGGGATTGATACAAGGTATTTATAGCCTCAAGGCTGTACATGAAAGGTCCAATACATTAAATGATATACATATGAATGGGTAATACATTTAATGCAGCGTGTGCGTCAAGAATCTAATGAATAGTTGAACAGTTGTCCGTCTGATAATTGATGACACGGCCGAGGTGCAGTTCGGACCGCCTTAGTTGCTCGTTGATCAAGAGTTCCTCGGAGTGCTTAGAGTATCTCGGGATGAAAGAGTTCCTCGGTGTACTCTCGTTGCTCGGTACCGACCATGGTTGTTCAGTGAATGATCTTCCTCGCTGTTATTGTGCCACGTAGATCGACACGTGTCTTCATACTATTCGTCCACATCAGCATATTAATTTTGGTATCAACATCTATAATTTCCCGAATGAAGTGAAAGCGGACATCAATATGCTTGGTGCGAGAATGATGAACCTAGTTCTTTGCCAAACAGATGGCACTCTGACTATCACAGAAAACCTCCACGTTTTCCTGAACAATACCCAAGTCATCAATCAAACCATGAAGCCAAATGGCTTCCTTAAAAGCTTCTGTTATAGTCATATACTCTGCCTCTGTTGTAGACAAAGCCACTATCGACTGTAAAGTTAATCTCCAACTCACTGGTCCTCCTCCTATAGTGAACACATAACCAGCAGTAGATCGACGCTTGTCAAGATCTCCAGCATAATCAGAATCCACATATCCGACTAGATGCTTACCAACTATCGTGTCTCTCTCAAACTTCAAACCGACATCCACAGTACCTTGAATGTACCGTAGTATCCACTTAACTGCCTGCCAGTGTCCTTTCCCTGGATTGTGCATGTAACGACTCACCATGCTCACTGCGTGTGAAATGTCTGGTCTAGTACACACCATGGCATACATTAAGGCACCAACTGCATTTGCATATGGAACATGATCCATCTACTTCTTCTCATCATCTGTATTTGATGACAGCAGCGCACTTAGCTTGAAATGTGGAGCCAATGGTGTACTTACAGGTTTAGACTTGTTATCAATGCCAAACCTCTGAAGTATTTTCTTCAAATACTGAGTTTGTGTCAAACTGACTGTACCTTTTACTCTGTCTCGCTTAATCTCCATCCCAAAAATTTTCTCGGCCTCTCCAAGATCCTTCATCTCAAACTCTGAACTCAACCGAATCTTCAGCTTGTCGATCTCCACCTTGCTCTTAGATGCAATCAACATATCATCCACATATAAGAGCAAATAGACAAGATTCCCATCTTGGAGCTTACGAAAGTAGACGCAATGATCAAACTGACTGCGTGTGTACTTGTGATCCATCATCAAACGGTCAAATCGTTTTACTACTATCGCGGTGACTACTTCAAACCATACAACGATTTGCTCAACTTGTAAACCCAGTTCTCACGTCCAGGAGTTTTAAAACCATCTGGCTGAGACATGTAAATTTCCTCCTGTAAGTCACCATGGAGGAATGTAGTTTTCATGTCGAGTTGAGCTAACTCGAGATCAAACTGTGCTACCAAAGACAATAATATCCGAATGGACGAATGCTTAACAACAGGTGAGACTCGTTGTAGTCGATTCCTTCCTCCTTTCGCCACCAGTCTGGCCTTGTATCTAATGTTGTCTTTGCCAGGAACACCTTCCTTTTTAGCATAGATCCACTTGCAGCCGATAGCTTTCTTACCCTTTGGAAGCTGAACCAACTTCCAAGTCTGATTCTTGTGAGGTGATGCCATTTCTTCATCCATCGCCTTCTCCCACTTGACACTGTCTGTATTCTGTACGGATTCTCTGTAAGTGCACGGGACATCATGATCAGTTACTAGAAGTGCATAAGCCACCACGTCTGTTAATCGATCAGGTTTTCGAGTATCCCTTTAAGGTCTGCTAGTGGCAATAGAGTAAGGATGCTGATTGATCGCCGGTGCTGGTGCTGGTGTTGGAACCTCCACCTTAACTAAGATTTCGTCCTTATCATTAGATTTCACATCAGTTAAATTGATTGTCTGAACAGTCCTTACTGAAATATCAAGCTCCACCTGTTGTAAAGAACTTGGATTCACGTTCTCTTTCTCCGAAACTATCGGTTTCAACATTACAGACTCGTCAAAAGTAACATCTCTACTCAGAACAATTTTCTTTGATTCGGAGCACCAGAGTCTATACGCTTTTACGCCAGCACTAAAGCCTAAGAATACAACTTTCTTGGCTCTAGGATCTAACTTTGATTCAGTCATATGATAATAAGAAGGACAACCAAAAACATGTAATCAATCATAATCTGTAGAAGATTTACCAAACCATATCTCCATAGGAGTCTTCCCACCAATTGTGACTGTAGGAAGTCTATTGATGAGGTGAGAAGCATAATTCACTGCTTCACCCCAGAATGCCTTTCCCAATCCAGCATGGGACAACATACACCGAACTTTCTCCACCAAAGTATGATTCATACGTTCTGCAACTCCGTTTTGTTGTGGCGTTCTTCGTACGGTAAAATGTCTGATAATTCCCTCATCTTGGCAGATTTTAAGGAATGGGTCTAAAGTGTACTCTCAACCATTATCTATTCGGAATTTCTTGATCTTCCGACCTGTCTGAGTTTCTATCATCTTTTTCCAGTTAAGAAAAATCTCCAGAACTTCATCTTTTCGACGCATAGTGTATACCCAGACTCGTCTGGAGTAATCATCAATGAAAGTCACGAACCAACGTTTACCTCCCAAAGTTGCATTTTTGGTAGGTCCCCATACATCTGAGTGAATATAGTCAAGAATTCCTTAGGTGCGATGAACAGCGGTACCAAACTTGACTCGGGTCTGCTTACCCAAGATACAGTGTTCACAAAAATCAATCTTGCCTGTCTTAGCTCCTTTTAACAGGGCTTGCTTTATCAAACCTTGTAGAGCTTTCTCGCCAGCATGTCCTAAGCGCATGTGCCATAGTCTGGATTCATCTGAATCGTCTGAGCTTTTGGAGACTGTCGCTCTCCCAGTGACTGTGCTCCCGTCGAGGAAATACAAATTTCCTTTTCGGGTACCTTTCATGGTTATAAGTGCTCCTCAAACCACCTTTAGGACTCCACCTTTAATGATAATAGAATAGCCTTTAGCATCAAAGGTTCCCAGTGAAATGAGATTCTTCTTCAAGTCTGGAATGTATCGTACATCTGTCAGTACTCTGATTGATCCATCATGCAGCTTCAATCGGATCGAGTCTATCCCTTTTGTTTTACAGGCGTTGTCATTGTCCATTAAAACACATCCCCCGTCAAGCTTTTGGAAGCTTGAAAACCAGTCCCTATTGGGACACATGTGATAGGAACACCCTGAATCAAGAATCTATTCCTCAGAATGGTAGGTTGATGATGAAGCGGTCAACGCTAACTCCAAGTCATCTTCTTCATTTTGTGCAACGTTCACATTTGGCTCTTTTTTCTTGTCTCTGTTCGGACAGTTTTTCTTCCAGTGCCCATTTTGATGACAATAAGCAAATTCATCTTTAGCAAGTTGTCGTCTATCAGATGATTTTTCCCTTGATTTTGAGCGAAATTTTCCTCTTCGTCCTCTATTGGGTGTCCTCCCTCTTACTGTCAACGCTTCTGATGATGAGGGGTCTCGATGAACCTGTAGATCCTTCTTCCGTACCTCGTTATTAATCAAAGCATTGGAAACATCGTTAAATTTTACCTCATCTTTTCCATACAGTAAGGTAGTAGTCAAGTGATCATACGAATCAGGCAATGAATTTATCAATAACAGTGCCTTATCCTCATTAGCAATTTCAACCTCTAAATTTTACAAATCGGCTAAAATTTTATTGAAAATGTTTAAATGAGTATTCATAGACGTACCGTGCTTAAATTGGAAGCGAAAAAGTTTCTTTTTGAGATAGAGCCGGTTTTCTATGCTTTTCGTCATGTACTTGTCCTCTAGCTTCTTCCAGAAACTTGTTGCCACAGTCTCCTTCATGACAAACTACTTTTGGTCTTTGGCTAAGCACAATCGAATTGTATAGCAAGCTTGACGGTTTACAAAATTCCAATCTTCCTCCGAAATATCCTTGGGCTTGGAATCTAAGGCAATATACCCTTCTCGAAATAATTGATCCAAAACTTCACACTGCCACATGCCGAAGTTATTTGTACCGTCAAATTTTTCGACATCAAACTTTGTATTTGACATAGAACTTCTCTTTCAAGAGCTACTGGTAGTTGTCGGAGTTTGTACTTCAATTGAATTGGAAGAAGTTTCACCTTCCATTGTTCCTTAGACTCCACCCAAAAAAAATAAATAGATTCGACGCCTGGAAGTGCCTTAAAACACCAATATATGTCCCTCTTAAGTCAATATAGCAACTTAAGAGCGGAATCAACAGAAACGGAGGGCACGGTTGCTTCCGGAATGGTCAAAATAGCTAGGAAAGGGTCCGACTCGATCGAAAACGGGTCCATAATGGACTGAGTTGGCCCAAAAATAGATTTTTGGACCGAGTTGACTCAACGGGAATATTTCGTTAAAGTTAACAGAATATTCTACCAGAATATTCCTCTTCCGTTTGGTGACATCAGCGGCTCGGTCAAACAGTTTGACGGCTTGGTCAAACAGTTCAGTGGCTTGGTCAACGACTTGGTCAATGGCTTGGTCAAACAACTATGTGGCTTGGTCAACGGCTTGGTCAAACAGCTTGGTGGCTTGGTCAAATGGTCAACAGCTTGGTCAAGCAGCTTTATGGCTTGGTCAATGGCTTGATCAAACAGCTATGTGGCTTGGTCAACGGCTTGGTCAACGGCTTGGTCAAATAGCTTGGTGGCTTGGTCAACGGCTTGGATGGATTTTTTTTCTCTTCAGTTGGCAAATTTGGGAGCTTCGGAGCTCCGTTTGGCCTCTGGTTTAGTTCTTGGGCTCGTATCGACGATACGCTCCTCCTGGTGTGTTCAAATTTGAGATTTGAAGATTTTGATTTCTGGCTAAAAAAACGAGCAATGCGCCAATAACGGTTGTGTCTGGCTCTGATACCAATTGTTGTGCCCAGTAACAATCCAGAAATCAAACTCACACTCAATCACACAATAACAAGAGATTTACGTGGTTCGGCAGTTTGCCTACGTCCACGGAGGCAGCGAAATTATATTATCAGAAGAGGAGAATTACAAACACTCTTGCTCTCTTGATTCTCTCTCACTCTCTATATGCTTTGTTTCTCTCCTATTTGCTGATGTGTTTTTCTCTCAATACACATGGTTTATTTATAGTTGAGTAAGAGGAATAATGGCCACATAAAATGGCTTAGTTGAGTGTCCACTTAGATCACTTCTTGTGGAGAAGAAGACTCCACCGTCATAAACAAATATACTCCACCAAATGGTGGAGTCTTGTCATAACCCAACAGATATGGCTACTACTGGTTCAAAAATGCAGAATCTAATTGACAATCTTTGAGGAAAGGCATTATGCAAATAACAAAAAGATTATAACCTTCCTGAGATTAGGAACAAAATATACCCTCTTTTTCCCGCTGAGGTGCTCTCTAAACCGCACAAGTTTGCCTAAATGCTTTCTTTGATTTTGGGTAATTTTAATAAGGCCTGCTTTTTTTTCAATGAGGATTCTTGGATTGTATCCTCTTTTTCACTTTTTAACAAAGTTGCTCTTCCTGAGCTTTTAATAATAAATAAAAGAGATATTTTGGCTTCCACCCCCACCACTTTAGTAATGACTTTTGCATTTTCCCATACTTATCCAAAAATTTGAGGTACGCACCCAAAGGCGTGGCTAAAAGTCACAAGGTCTCATAAACAGATCCTCAAACGTGACACTTAATGAGTTTTAGCGACACTTTAGGGGGTGTATCTCAAAGTTTTGAATTAGCGAGGGGAAATGCTATAGTTAAAACAAAACTGTCCCATTATTTATTATTAAATGTAAAGATTAAAAACAATATCTGTCTCATTACCTGGGAAATATTCCGGTAAATCATAGTTAGATCGTGTAACTTGAAAACCTCTTCTATCAAGTTTCTCCCTAGTTGCCTTCTTTGACCCTCTATCCAATAACTCCCTTCTAAGAAGATTATCATTTGTTCTCCTACCCTTAACCCCATCAATTGTTGGGGATTCGCCTCTTGAAGCATGCCGAGGAATATCGGATCTTGTCCTCTCTGTCTTTTTAACACCTGACGAAGAACCAGGATTATGTTGATCTCGAAATATGTAATCACGTGTCTCTGATCCAAACGAAGATCTGGATATTGTCTTCAATTTCCGACCCCTAAAACCTTCTTCAGCAAGAAGATTTTCCAACGACATTGCCATTTCACCAGAGTTTTGAAACCTGTTTCAGCACCAAATCCTGTTCCAATTAAATAAACTACCTTAGAACCTTACCAAACTAAATGAATATTTAAGAAAAAAAACATCTGCAATTCAAAAGTTAAGTTAATTTTCCATGTAGTTGATCCCAAGATACGTTTTCATTCCGATCCAAACGTACTCCCAGTCAAGTTAAAAGATAATCAGAAGGAATACAAAATATAAAAAACAAAAGTGGAAATCTACTAGTTTTATAACTAAATAAATAAACAATCTTCCAACCTAAAGGTTCATTGTATTTTTATATACCATCTACTGGAAATTTAGGTCATGATCCTATATCTGGAATTGAAAGAAACTTGACTTATTAGTCAACTGAAACATTGTTTGATTGCATGTAAAAGCTCTGCTACCTTTTCAAGCAGTTTAATCAGCCCAAACAGAACTATAAAATTAATATGAAATGATATAATCTCTAAGCTGAAAAGAGGTTATATCAAGTTACAACAGAATTATAAGTAAAAAAGGAAAAAATGACAATAGAATTAAGCTCGAGTATGATGCAAATAACAACAAATTTACTGCTTTTTTCATATCCTATTTACTCTTAAAATTCACGTGATTTTATTCATAGGCTCTGAAGCTGATGAAGTTTTAACGATGGGTTATCACAAATTTTCCTACATGTATACTCGCATAAATATATATATTCTTCTTATTACATATCTCAAAATCAATATTGTTTCTATTTAAGATATATATGTGTAAATGCAAATGAACAGCACTCTTTAAGGATAAGATGGTGTTTAGATAGTCCAGGTAATTCAATCATCTAACCAATACTACATTTATGTACCCACAATCATACACGTTGAATAATGAAAAACACCAATGCTTTGAGATTCTCTATCACAAAAATTATTCACTGAAACAAACAATATGTAAACAATGATTATCTTAGCTTGTAGAAAATCAAAGACTTACTTTTCGATCTTTGATAAAGTCTACCTGAAGATCAGCAGATTTACAGAGACAGAGATACTTCGGGTGAGAAAGAAATAGAATAGTTGAGATGCTGATTGTGAAAAATACATTGGTGTTGGGGTCTATTGATCTTAAAGAATGGAAACATAAGAAAAGACAACATACAAGAGAGAGAGAGAGGGGGAGAGAGAGAGAGAGAGAGGCCACGAGACAAACTGGAAGAGTAAGAAGACGCAAATGAAAGAAAACAAACAATGAAGGGAAAAATATTGTGTTTAAAAAAAGTCCTTGGAATTGGAATTTTAGCAAAACTAGTTCAAAAATCAAACTAATTTTCTCCAATTCCAATTTCAATGCATGGGACTTTAGCTCATTATCCTATTTTGCAATCTTTCAGGATTGCAAATACCATAACATGGAACTTTAGCTCATGATCCTATTTTCTGTAATTGAAAGAAACTCCACTTAATTAGTCAACTGAAACATTTTTTGATAGCATCTAACAGCTCTGCTAACTTTTCAAGCAATTTACACAGCCAAAGACAAGTCCAGAATTAATTTGAAATCACATAAGCAAATAAGTTGTATCAAGTTACAACAGAATCATAAGTAAAATTGAAAAAAATTGACAATAGGATTAAACTCACGTATGATGCAAATGAAATTAAAATTACTGCTTTCTTGATGTCTTTTTCATACTCTTAGAATTCCTGTGATTACTACAATTATGAAGTTAAAAAATTTTTAACACCATCAAACTGCCATACATGTATACACACATGAATATATAGATTCTTTTTTATTACTTATCTCAAAATCAATATTGTTTCTTTGTAAGATGTGTATATGTATAAATGCAGATGAACAACACTAATCTTTGAGAATAAGATTGAAAATCGGTAGTCAAGATGATTCGATGATGTAGTCAATAATACGTATGTACCCACGATCATACACATGGAAAAATGAAAAAGACCATTGATTTTGAGCTTCTCTCAGAGGAAATATTATGCACCTGGATAAACAGCATATAACCAATAATTCTCTTTGCTTATACAAAAGCACAGACTTGCTTTTCAAAATTTGATAAACTCTAACTAAAGATCAGCAGATTTACAGAGACAGAGAATCTTGAAGTGACAAAGAAATAGAATAATTGAGATGCTGATTAGGAAAAATACATTGGTGTTGGGGTTGATTGATCTTAAAGAATAAAAACATAAAAAAAGACACATACAAGAGAGAATGAGAAAGAGAGAGAATATAATAGGCCACGAGGCAAATTGGAAGAGCAAGAAGACGTAAATGAAAGAAGACAAACGATGAAGGCAAAAACTCTAATAGTGTGTTTGGAAAAGTCCTTGAAATTGGAGCATAACTAGTTCAAATACTAAACTAATTTTTCTCCAATTCCAATGTCAAAGCATGGAAATCAAAGTTCCCAAGTGCACCCTAAAGGCAGTCTTATGGGCTAAATGTCAATTTAGAACCAAACTACAAAACATAGATAAAACCAAGAGAGGAAGCTCAAGTCTAGTAGAAATAAGCACCATTGTTGCTAATTCTTGAACTCATTTTAAACTTCCACAAAAAAGGGCCATTTGTTTTAATTCAACTAAGAAGTTGAAGAAATTTGCTCCAATTACTACTTTACCTACATAAACAGATATAATGAGAAATATTAAACAGGCCAGGATACCTTCCAACCTAATCTCAAAATCAATCTTCTTTACTGTCATCAGAATTACAATTGCAAAATATGCGTGTATGCAAATTAGGGGTGACCATTCGTGTTTTTGGGTGGTGTTTCGAGCCAACAAGAGGGTTTTTGGGGACACGAATACAACACGAGTTCATGTTTTTTGTATGAAAGAAAACTTCCCGTATAGAACACGACATGATTTCTTAAATTTTACACTCAATAAAAAGATTTAGACACGAAAACCTGAATAGAAACACGATTAACACAATAGGACCGTTAACATGACTCATAATTTTAACACGTACACGAAGTGACACGACCTCGGGTCAAAAAGACCGGACACGAACAAGTCGGGTCAATTTCATGTCATTTCGTTTGGTTTCTAAAATTACCACCCCCTAATGCAAATATGCATCATCTTTCCTCCTTGACTAACTCCAAATTTCACTTTGAGTATTCACCATTCACCAATCTTTGAGAATAACAAATTGTGTACAACAACATAGGTGAAGTAAGAAAAATGTAAAGATTGAGTAAATAAAATAATACCTCTGAGATATTTTGTGAGGAACTCACATTCTCAGGAACCACAATATAGAAACAACAATTGTGTGGGAAGACAATTTCGAGGGAAAAGGAATCTTGGAATAATAAAGAAAAAGACTGATTCAAATGATGCTGAGAGAGTGAAAACCATTGGTATTTAAGAAATGGAAACAAAAGAAAAATATAAAAGAAACATAGACAGAGAGAGAACTATAGTGTAAGACTATAGTGTTGTTTGTTGGGTATGTAAGACTATAGTGTTGTTTGCCGGCCATCATGTTTTTCAATGTTATAAACCGTTTCAACTGCCCCCGAATGGCCAAACTATATTTTAAATATTTATTTGAGTTGAGTCTAATTTTCAAAGTTTTTTTATACCCCTCTCATACAATGGAATTTTTTTTTTATGTGTTTGATGTCGTCCAATCAGATGGCTTCTTAAGAATTGTTCTCTCACTTCATTTAATACTTCATTATCTCATTTTCATGATGTTCTCTCACTTCATTTAATATGGAACAAAATAGTTTACACCATTTATATATAAAAAAAGAATGACATTTTTATACTATAACATTTTTTCTTTAATAACAGTTTTTATTTATAAAAATATTACAAAAATGTTTAAATGACTTTAAAACTGTTTTTTTTAAATAAAAAAGTTAAAAAATAATTTTCTATATAAACTATTAAAAATGTTTTAAATATGTACTATTTTTTTTAAAACGTTAAAAAACATGTTTTGTTAAACTTTTTTTTCATATATAAACAGTTTTTTTATATATAAACAGTTTTTAATAGATAAAAACTGTAAAAATATATTTTAAATGCTTCTTTAAGCTGATTTTTTAAAAATAAAATGTTAATATATAAACTGTTTTTTATTTATAAAAAGGTTAAAAAAATCCATGTCTATATAAACTGTTAAAAAGATAATAAAATAAACTGTTTTTTATTTATAAAAAGGTTAAAAAAAATCCCTTTCTATATAAACCGTTAAAAGGGTATTAAATATATACTATTTTTCAAAAAAGTTTAAAAAAACGTGTTTTGTTACACTTTTATTTAATTATAAACAGTTTTTTAGTTACTTTTTTTTAATTCTTTACTAAAAAATAAAGTTGTATAAAAACAGTTTTTAAAAAAAACAAAAAAAAGTTTTTGAATAATTGTTTTTTATTAATCTTTCCTGAAAAATAAAGTTGTAAAAAACTGTTTTTTTTTGTCAATTTTTTCCTCAAAAAAAAAACAGTTTTTTTTTTTTGTAAAAAAAAACAGTTTTTTGAATGTTTTTATATTTCTAATATATAAAATGCAATTTTTTAATGTTTTTTCGCCATTCAAAAAACTGTTTTTGTACAACAAAAAAAAATTGCAAAAAAACAGCTTATTGAAATATTTTCTATGGCAAAAAAATTTCAATCAGATATAAACTTTTTTTTCCATAGAAAATAGTTTCTATAAAATATAAACTATTTGATGTACAAAACAGTTTATATTGCAAAAGTTACTAAAAAACTGTTTATACTTAAATAAAAGTGTAACAAAACATTTTTTTTAAACTTTTTTGAAAAATAGTATATATTTAATACCTTTTTAACAGTTTATATAGAAAGGGATTTTTTTTAACCTTTTTATAAATAAAAAACAGTTCATATATTAACATTTTATTTTAATATCTTTTTAACAGTTTATATAGATATGGATTTTTTAAACCTTTTTATAAATAAAAAACAGTTAATATATTAACATTTTATTTTTAAAAAATCAGCTTAAAGAAGCATTTAAAATATATTGTTACAGTTTTTATCTATTAAAAACTGTTTATATATAAAAAAAAACTGTGTATATATGAAAAAAAGTTTAACAAAACATGTTTTTTAACGTTTTTAAAAAAAATAGTACATATTTAAAACATTTTTAATAGTTTATATAGAAAATTATTTTTTAACTTTTTTATTTAAAAAAAAATAGTTTTAAAGTCATTTAAACATTTTTGTAATATTTTTATATATAAAAACTGTTATTAAAGAATAAATGTTATAGTATCAAAATGTCATCATTTTTATATATAAATGGTGTAAACTATTTTGTTCTGTATTAAATGAAGTGAGAGAACTTCACTTGAAAATGACATAATGAAGCATTAAATAAAGTGAGAGAACAATTATTAACAAGCCATTGACGACATCAAAATTTGATGTTGTTGAACACATCAAAATTTTTTCCCTCATACTTAACCATTTAAAACGGTTAAAACAATAAAAACATAGGAGTGGTTAAAAATGAATCTTAAGTATTGAGACTAAATACATGTGAAACCGAGATCACTAAATACATGTAAGACTAAATACATGAATCTTAACTATTCCCTCCCTCCCCAACAAGGTTTGTGAAACATAGATCACTCTGTAGTCCATGGTCCCAAGTTTGTGTCGACCATTTCTTGAGATTTAATTAATCATAGTATATGTCACGGTCTAGAAACGTGACCATGTTTCAGTGATTCATTAGTCACAATATGATTCAAGAAGTTAGGGTTTTATTCATTTCCCCAACACACATAACTCTCTCTCTCTCTCTCTCTCTCTCTCTCTCTCTCTCTCTCTCTCTCTCTCTCTATATATATATATATATATATATATATATATATATGTATATATATATATATATATGTATATATATATATATATGTATATATATATATATATGTATATATACATATATATATATGTATATATATATATATATATACACACATAAAAAAAAGGATCTCATGCATACCCAATTTACATACCCTCTGTGCGGACCATTTTTTTTAAATAGTAAAAAAATATTTTTGGGTGATTTTTTTAATGGTTTTTAAACAGTTCAGTAAGACCATAAAAAATCATCTCAAAATGAATTGTTTTACTATTTTAAAAAAATCGATCAAACTTTGTCAGTTTTTAAGTTGTTAATAGCTGGCAAAGTTTGACCGATTTTTTAAAAATAGCAAAAAAATTCATTTTGAGCTGTTTTTTTGTGGTCCTACTGAAATGTTTAAAAATCATAAAAAATAGCCCAATTTTTTTTTTTACTATTTTATCAAAAATGGTCCGCTCCAGCAGTATGCAAACGGGGGTATGCATGAGAATCTCTCTCTCTCTCTCTCTCTCTCTCTCTCTCTCTCTCTATATATATATATATATATATATATATATATATATATATATATATATATATATATATATATATGTGTGTGTGTGTGTGTGTGTGTGTGTGTGTGTCACCTGGCGGCGAGCCTAGAAACTATCGGCTAAATTATAGGCACGCCCTCTCTCTTTTCTAAGCTCACCGTCAGGTGACACATGTCCAATCCGCACTCTTAAAATGTGAACTCGTCCGTACAAGAGCATTACTATATATATATGTGTGTGTGTGTGTGTGTGTGTGTGTGTGTGTGTGTGTGTGCCCGCAGGATTCATTGGCGTTGACATTTGGGTATTGGCATTGGCATTTGAGTAGAGCTGAAAAATTGCAGAAACGCAACATGAATTCTTACAAATTTATTGATTAATTGGTAAACTCATATGGCCCATTTGGTTAACGCTAAAATTGTAAATTATCCCATTTAAAATGGGTTCTTTCTCGAATTGCCTTATTATTATTGTTTGGTTGTAAGAATGAATGAATGAATTCACAAATAAACCAATCCATGTAGATTCATAAAAACTTAAATTATCACATTTCATCAAAAACTTGAAATTGCACAGTTTATGACATAAATTTGTTTTGAAAGTATAAATGTATGATATAGAATAAAATGTATACTCATTTGGACTTCACTTGTTGTAATACCCTGTACTTTTATGAATATTTAGTTTCCACGTGTGCATTTAATTATTAATTTAATTCAAAAAATTAAATTTGTTTCGGTAAATATTAATTAAAGAGATAAGAATTAATATTTATTGTTATTATTATTATCATTATTATTATTATTTACTTACGTGTGATAAGTAAATAGATATATGATTTATTATATGTCATTTTATGAGTGAAAAGTGACGGTTTATTACGTTATGTCGTTAGAGAGTTACATCGAGGGATTTGAATATTTTATAGGCGTCACGTACTGTACACACATGTCGGTCCCGATTAATGAAATGTTAGCATATTTTTAGTTAGGTGACTCGGATGACCTTTTTGAGTGCACCGGTGATCCGAAATGGATCTAATTGATCCAAAATAGGCACTCGGGTGTTATAATTGGGCTCCGGATGCTTTTTAGATGTTGTAGGGCCGGTATGGGGGCATACTGGTCTTTTTCTACTTAGGGTTTAATGAAAAATAGGATTATGGTGTAATTAGGGAGTATATAATCATTAAAGAGGTGGATAAGAACCCACTTTTTAATCTCTGCATAATTGTTCTTAAGAGAGAGCTTACAAGAAGAGGAAAAGAGAAGAAAGGGAGAGAAGAACCTTAAAGAAGAGATGAGAAGAGAATCTTCGGATTCAGATTCATTTCTATGTGAAGAGACTTCGGATTCAAATAATAAATGCATGTGTTTACTTGCTTTAGATGCAATTTTGTAGTTAATTACATTCATAGTTAATTGAGACTAAATTTGAGATTAAAGATGTGAACTTTTATATTTAATTGAAGAAGATGTAAAGGATGATTAAACCACTGGTTTTAATTGAGATTAATTAATGATGAATATATACGAATTTTGTGATTTAATTATGGGTTTATAAGTATGAACATGTAGAACATTGATAGGGTGTTTGAATCAATGAAAAATTCAAGTTTGGTTAATTTCGGGTTTGATTGAATTGATTAATGATTTGGAATCATAGGGTTTTGGGAATGGATTCGGGTTTAATTTGATGTTAGAATACTTCTGGGTTGATAATATATTAACGTGGGGTATCAATTTGATGGTTGTGAGGCTTAGGATCACCGTTGGAGGGTTATAGAGATCAATACTCGAGGAAGAGGGAGATTAGAATCCTAGCAAATCGAATCAGTTCACTGGGGGAGTGAACCGGTTCACTCAATCGGACTTGTTCGATTAGCCAAACGAACCGATTCGGTTTACGAGCATCTTCAGCTTTTGTTTGTGTGCTGTTTTGACTCGTTAGATCTTGAGGAATGATCATAGGGTTTATGGTCTAAATTGGAACTACTGGGGAATATTTTCAGGGTTTGGTACGTGTGTTAGGCCAACAGATAGCTTGGTTCGGGTGAGGCGAACTAGGTATTCAAGTAGTGAACACATATATGTATAACAAGGATGTCGGTTCAGACTTCAGGATTAAAGACTAGTATGTTGTGGGATTTGCTTGCGAGGTTGATACTTTATATATATATGTATTGGGGTAACTTGTATATATATATATATATATATATATATGTGTGTGTGTGTGTGTGTGTGTGTGTGTGTGTGTATGTGTGTGTGTGTGTGTGTGTGTGCGTGATCGTTGCCTGTTTGTATTGAACATACCTACTCAGTAGTGCTATCATCATAAGGTTGCACGAAGTGGGCAGTCCACCCTGGTGTCCACAACAAGTGTTGGATTGATTCCCCAGGTTATTATACTGTTGCATGGCAACAATATGTGTGTGAGGATAGCTGTTGGTTTGGAGACCACTGGGGTGCGTTGTGGTATAGTTTTTATCCCCTGGACATATGTTTATGACCGCCTCCATTGTTTATTTTTACGTGGGGTTAGGTGGTGAGATTCCAACCCAGTGGCTTAGTGTGATAGGTGATATGCCTGGAGCCTGATAGCACACGAGGGATGCATCCTTAAGGTCTCAACTCTGGGTATGCGATTATATGTATATAGTGAGTGATTGTTTTTTAAGAGGATATATACCCAGCTTTATTAAATATGATGGTAGAATAGCCCTACCACAGTGGCCTTACAAGAAATAGAGAGAACTTAAAATAAACTAGAAATAAGACAAAATTAAACTTAATAAAGAATTGAAAAAGATTAAATGCCCATGAGATCCACCTTATATTGCCATTTAATCTCTGAAGGAAGGTCTTGTGGCTTGTTGAAACAATTGAAGCATTGAGATTGAGTTCCATGATTGGCTAGACTTGCAGCTACTGAATTAGAGTGTCTTTGAATTTGGGAAAAGGATATAGAGATTTTAGATTGAATTTCTCTAAAAAAAATTATAGACTCTATAAGGTACCAAGGTGGTTTCTTTATGTGACCTTTGAGAATGTCTAAGTGAGTGATATATATGTAGATGTATATGAGATATTGTGTATATATATTTATAGGACGAGTGTAGCTATATTATGATATTGTGAGAATATCTAGTTATAGCACACGCGTGGCTATGTTATTGTATATTGTGTGCATTTATTTATAACAAGTGTGTAGCTATGTTATTATGCGTGGAAGTACAACATATGGTTAGCCAATGGTGATTATTAGCGGGATGGCCTTTAATAACGACTGTTGTCCTAGTTAGACTGGGTAGCATAATTAGGATAATAAAATGATTGTGTTAAGTGGGCACTGTAAACGAGAGTTGAGGTGATTATCTCATGTGAGTGCGATCGGTAACCTAATTGTGAAAGTAATACACTAGATGTATTATTTATATAAAGTATTTAATTACTTGAAAAATATTTTCAAATGTTTTTGGGCTTTACCCACCGAAAATTCCTTTTATTTTATTTTTTTTCTAAACCCTAGGTATGTAGAAGCAGGAGGGATAATAGGGGTAGTTCTTTCATGCCGTTGCAAGCAGTAGATGTGGACGATGTTGTATTTGATTGTTGTCACTTCAGTCATTTCTATATAGATATGATGCATTTTCCTTTCAGTCTTTCCTTTTGGGCGTGTTGCCTGCAGTTGGATATGATTTTATTTCATGTCAGACTTGACTTTATTATCATTTCTTATTTTTGTTGGAGGGTTATTTGTAGTGGCCGATGGTTTATTTGGTTCACATCATTTATTTATGCATTCAATTATTTTATCTGTTCAGTTATATGAATGATTTTATTCTATTTTAGATTTTATTACTTGTAGTGACTATGATACTGAGAATCAAATCGTATTGGACTATTATTTTACTTTGATAAAGGATTGATCATCTGGTGTAAGAATAGGGGGGTTGTCACAGTTGGTGTCAGAACATCAGATTTTAGGATCTATGCGGACTTTCTACGTTGTTAGCGTTGAATTTTCTTTGATATAGAACCTTATGTCTAGGATTGTTATTTCATATTGTGTGTTTACGTTCTTCTCCTATTATATATATTAAAATGAAATATCATAAACTTAGGTTTGGTTTGAGATGCCAAATGTCAGGAGAGGTAGACCAGCTTGTGCAGCGAGGAGGACTATAGAAGGAAAGACACAACTAGAGCCACAATCCGCTCAAGGGACTGTAACCGCAGTAGAGGTCGCAACCTTAGTAGCATAGGTATCTAATGATGCCATAACTGCCATTGCACAATATTTTCCCTAGGTAAAACTAAATTCACCAGTGGCAGCACTAGTACAGACTCACTTAGTGCCTTCAGTGTGGGAGAGAGTCGAGGGGCCTTTTAAAAGGGCCATCCGTCGGAGTTTCAGGGCAGTGAGGATGTAGTAGAAGCAAGCCAATGAAATAAGGACATTCAGAGATATTTTCATATGGTTGAGTACAGCAACACTAAGAAGAAGGTATTATATACGTTTAAACTAGTTGGGATGGTTTTGCAGTGGTGGGAGCCAGTTGTTATGCTAGAGGAAAGAGATGTGATGACTATTCAGGAGTTTTAAGTGCGGTTTAATCATGAGTTCTTTCTGTCAGCCGTGCATATAGAGATGAGGAGGAGATTCGACCGAATATGAGGAAGAATTCACTCGCCTAGAAAACTTTATACCAGATGAGGTGAATATTGACGATAAGAGAATTCTCAAGTTTATGGACGGGCTTACTTGGAAGATCCATCAGCCTTTATTGGGGAACCAGACGTTAAGGACTTACACTTATGTCGTTAACGCCATGTTTCTTCACTTCCAGGACCATCGCTTCCATCTGAGAGAAGAGAAGAGGACAGGAAAATAGAGCAAATAGGGAAAGATTGGTGCTAACGGTGCCAATGGGGCACTATAGTTGTAATGACCCCCTTTTATATGTTCATATATAGCTTGTTTTCAATGTTTTACATATGATAAATGGAAAATGTGTTATTATGGATAATGTTAATTATTATATTAGTTTAAACCTACCTTCAGAAATCATGAAATGTCAAATTAATACAAACATAAAATTTTGAAGTTTTCGGTAGGAATGTTCATGTTGGAAACTTGTTTTGACTATTATAATATAACAATTGACTTGAGGTAAAAACAATAAAGTTGTAGATATATGAATTAGGTTCGTAACACAACAAACGGTGTGTTAAACAGAGGTCCGAGCAAGAAGTTATGCCGAAATTACGAAATAAGGGCAAATTTGTCCATCCTTTAAGTTGTATTTTGTCCTATTACTACACCATGTGTAAAATTTTGATTGGTTGAAGGGGAGGTTTGTTTGACCGACTTAAACACTTTGAAATAACCTCCTTCTTCATCAAAATGGATTAAATCAAAGTTGTATGGCACATCCTAAGCTAAATGATAAGTTTTGGGTAGAAATTATAAATATATTAAACTTTAGGGACTTAATTTTTAAATAACTAAAGTTTCAAGGACTAAAATAAAATTATAAAAAGGACCATTTTGTAAATAAAATATTTTCAAGAACCTCTAAGAAATATTGAAAATGTATGGTGTAAAATTACTAAAATACGCTTCATGTGTAAAATGACCCTTATACCCTTAATAACTTTACAGCTCGTGCTTTACACCTCGTACTTGGTTTTGACACCTCCACCATACACGTGTCGCATTTAAATGAAGGGGAAAACACATGTCATGAAATTAGATAAATTTATAACACGTGTCGGCATCGGGTGAATTGAGACTGCAAGACAGCTCCGTTACGCGACAACACGCTGACTCACCAAATTTCACGCTTAGTCATCGGGGCACGTGTCAACACCCAAATAACTTTGGAAAAATACAAATAAGGCCTTAGGATCAGTTATTACATGAAATTCATTCCAAAGATCAGAGAGAAACAGTGAGAGAAAATACGGGAAATTTTAAGAAGAAGTTTCGTCTTAAGAATTAACGAGTGATCCAAGACTCGGCATCTGTAACTTCGTACTTCTATTCTAAGTGAGCACTCTGTGACATTCCTTGTGTATTTCGATTATATGATATTATTCAAAATACATATATTTTGTGAAATGATTTTATTCTCAAATACATCTGATACCGATGATTCCGTCGTTTGTTATATCTGTATATCTCTCGATATATACATCTGATTTGAATTCTGAAATGATTGATTCGGCCTATGGAAACTCTCTTACTATGTTTTCCTTGACTACCGGGTGGAAATATTTGGGTGGTACCTTCCTAGCTGGTTTATCGTTGGTGTGCCCTAAATAAGGTGTTATTTCAGATATCATGATTTTCTGTCTGTGTTGTTGCCGGGTGGAAACATTTGGTAACACTATCTGTTTATCTGGGTATTAGAGCGTACATGGCCATCAAAATAAAATTGAATAATTAACATATTGCTCAATTGTTTTATCTGTTCTGTTCTAAACTGTTTATTTTGTAAATATATACTGTCAATTTACCTTATATATTTTACTGCAAATTCCTATCCATATATGTATGTGTGCCTTCTGTTGTAAATTAAACAGGTATCAATTTTCTGAAAAACCATGAAATGTATAGAGGTTAATTCTCACTCGGCTTTTAGCTGATGTTGTATAAATAACCATTTTTTAGGAAATAAGTAGGTTCGCGGAGGGAACGAAAAAGGACTGTGTTGAAGATTCATCTTTTAGAGCTCCTTTTGTTATTATGTTTATTTCATTTAGAGCATGTTTGGCTCTCTTGTAATAAGTTTTAAATTTTATCTTAAGTTGTAACTCGTTGTCACTTTTAAAATAAATGAAGTTTCCTTTTAGAAAGCTCTGATGACGTAATTCCTTTACTTTTAGTAGTTTATGATTCATAACCATGTGATTATATTTTCGTTGCACTTATTTAAGGAAACAATTTAAGTCAAAATATATGTTGCCTTGGTGGCATGTCAAGACACTCGTTCCCTACTACTAATTTTGGGACGGGGTCGTGACAATAGTAGCATAATAGGTAGCAGAGAAGGGTTACCACTAGGGGACCCGATTAAGAGATTTAGGTCGGGTAATGGTAATTACATGCAGGGACATTAGATCCAATAACACGCTCTTTAGGTCCAAATGTTCCAGAAGAACCAGACTAGAGGCTAGTATGGCTTTTGTTGTTAGGGTCAGCAGAGCTAGGGACAAGGAAAGCCTCATCAGGGTCAGTAGGGTCAGATGCTGGAAGATTTTATAAAGAGATGTTTTATATTTGGGGAAAATGGCCACATACATCAGGCATGCCCGAGTAGGGCAAAGGATCAACAACAGAATGCCCAGTCAAAACTGCAGTTACAACAACTTCCATCCCCACCATCAACTCCAATATCGCCACATCTACAAGGGTAGTTACAGTTTGGACGTGAGTATAACGTTCGTGGACTACTATTACCGTCAGCGCCTGTGTTAGCATTGCCCAGACCGGGAGTTGAGTATTTAGTCTACACCGATGCGTCCTTACAAGGACTTGGAGGTGTGCTGCAAGAGGAGAGTCAGGCCATAGCTTATGCTTCCCGTAAGCTTAAGCCCCATGAGAAGAATTACCCCACCCACGACTTGGAGTTAGCAGCAGTCGTATTCTCTCTTTGGATTTGGAGACACTATCTCCTGGGGGAGAAATTTCGATTGTTCACAGACCATAAGTCTCTATAATACCTTTTCACGCAGAAGGAACTGAATATGCATCAACGTCAGTGGCTTGAGTTTGTGAAGGATTATCAGTTTGATATTCAATATCACCCAGGGAAGGCTAACGTGGTAGCAGACGCGTTGAGCCGTAGGCCAGTAGATGAGGTGGCTGAGGTGTGGAAAGCTAAATGGAAGGAGTTAGGACACCCAGATGCAGTGGCCCGATCATTCATGTCTGTGATGACTGTTACATCGCAGATTATTATGAGAGTGATAAAGGCCCAGGCAAATGACTAGTTCTGTCAGGAGAAGATAGTTCGATTACTTGCAGAGGGAGCCGAGTCCTATACCTTTAGTTCAGACGGGGGATTACGCATCAATGGGATACTGGTCGTTCTGGAAGGGGAAGACTTGCGACACGAGGTAATGGCAGAGTCGCACGGCTCACGGTTCGCGGTACATCCTGGTGGGGATAAAATATACCAAGACATGAGACGACAGTACTGGTGGAGCGGGATGAAGAGAGATATCGCTGTGTTCATTTCTAAATGCGCCACTTGTCAGCTAGTAAAGGTAGACCATCAGAAACTGGCAGGACTTCTACAGCCGTTAGAGGTTCCGATGTGAATATGGGAGAGCATATCCATGGACTTTATCACGGGGTTACCTACGTCACAGAAGGGTCACGACTCCATATGGGTAATTGTGGATAGGTTGACCAAAGTTGCTCATTTTCTGCCCATGAAGACAGACTACACTACGGGACAGTATGCCCAGATTTTTATTATCGAGATAGCGAGACTTCATGGGGTGCCTGTAAATATCGTGTCTGACCGAGACAAAATATTTGTTTCACGATTTTGGGAGAGTTTTCAAGAGTCCATGGGTACGGAGTTGCGGCTGAGTACGTCTTATCACCCGCAGACTGATGGGAAAATATAGCGGATAAATCAGATGTTGGAGGACATGTTGCGTATGTGCATCCTAGACTTTTGGGGTGGTTAGGAGCAGTACCTTCCACTGGTGGGGTTTGCTTATAATAACTCCTACCAGTTCACCATTGGCATGGCTCCATTCGAGGCGTTGTATGGTAGACCTTGTCGTTCCCCAGCATGTTGGTTAGAGGTGGGGGATAACAAACTCCTTGGGCCGAAAGTGATTCAGGACACTTCGGCAAGGATAGAGATGATACGAAACCGTATTCGGGTAGCTCAGGACCGGCAGAAGAGCTATGCTGATGCCAAGAGGTTCTTCAGAGAATTCAAGGTGAGGGACCAGGTGTTACTCAGAGTATCTCCCATGAAGGGGATTATGCATTTTGGGAAGAAGGAGAAACTGGCACCAAGATATGTGGGGCCATTTCCTATCATCGAACGGATTGGGCCAGTTGTGTATAGACTTGGGTTACCGGAGCACTTGCAGAGGATTCATGATGTGTTTCATATTTCCTCGCTAAGGAAATATCTTAGGGAAAATTTGTCCCATACCCACATTGCTTTAGAGGACATCGATCTTCAGCCTGATAGTTCTTACGAGGAGGGGCCGGTTGTTATTCTGGACCACATCGAGAGGAAACTGAGGTCGAAGATAGTACCGTTAGTACGCGTGCAGTGGTGGCATCATAATGTCGAGGAGTCCACATGGGAACGCGAGGATGAGATGCGCGAACGTTATCCCGAGCTATTTTTACCAGGTACTCTTTAGTTCCGAATTTCGGGACGAAATTCTGTTATTAGGGGGAAGTATGTAATACCCCGTAATTTTATTGATTTTTATTTAAGGGATTAATTGAATTAAATGATATTTAATTGGGAATTAATCCGGATATAAATACTAGCGAGATGTAAGTTGGTATTTTTTTACGATGTTAAAATTAAATATTTATGAGTATATATGGTAATATATGAGTATTGAAAATATTAAAATTGTCGCGAGGCAGAAATACAACAATTTAGGAAATTTAGTTGAGATGCGCGTGTCAGTCGCGTCAGGAACGAAATTATTTAAATTAAAAAAATGAATTATATTTTTATCAACCGAATGGTCATTTTGAGTGCTCCAACGTGTCCGAAAGGGTCGAAATAGTCAGAAAACACTATCCGGGGGTTTAGTTTGGGTCTCGGGGCATTTTTAGGCCAAACCGGCAACCTAAAAGGGTATTTTGGTAATTTTAAAAATTAGGGGATTAAAACCCACGAATTTTTTAGGTAAATTAAAGATTATTAAAAGAGCCCCTAAGGCCATTATCAGCCAAAAATGAGAGAGTGGGCTACGGAGGTTTTGAGAGAAGTTAGAAGAGAGGCTGGAGGGCCTATACCAAACCATCTCCCCATCATCAAAATTGGAAAGGATTTGTGACCAGAAAGAGGAGAGAATCAACCTTGAAACGCCGACAACAATCTGAAGAACGAATCTAAGGCAAGTGATTTGATATTTTTAGTTCATTGAATATTTCCTCCATGTTTAGTGTAGGAACTGTTTTGTCTTGAATGTTTTGAGGAAAACCTAATGAAATTGTTATAGAAACTCTAAAGTTGGGTTAGGAATTGCATGTAGAATAGTTATGGACGAATTTGGTATCCGAAGACTTAACTTTGATGATTTAAAAACGGATTTATGATGAGTAATTAGGCACAATAAAATTTTGGATTCCTGTTCATAAGGTTTGGGGTAAAATTTGGGGATTAATGATAATTGCATGTTGATTAGAAGGATTTGACCCCAAAAATATGTTAAGAAACGACCTAAGAGGATTTAGAATGGTTTAAGAACATTAAAATGCTGTTGGGATGATCTTAGGATGAATTTAGAGAAGAGAAAAATGAAGAAAAATGAATTGAAAAATTTCTGGGCGTTTACTGCCATCTCGTTAGAAGACCTGCCCAGGTCGTTCGAACGATCTCGTTCGAACGAGACTTCTAACGAGATGACAGTACCCCTTCTAACGAGTTGGTAGTTTGTTCGAAGCCATTCGTTCGAATGACACTCATTCGAACGACCACGTTCGAACGAGATTTCTAACGAGTTGACAGAATGGCCTTTTTAGGCCTGATTTTATTTAAAACTTCTAGTAGACTTATATAATTGAGTGTTAACCTTCCCTTGTTGACTAGTGGATATATTTATGAGATTGGTAGTACGTTGAGGATTAAAACTTAGAATTAAGTAGTAAACCGGATGACATCTATGGGTTGGGGTATAAGTAACTAAAATTACGACGTGAGAAGAGTTGATAACTTTAATGCATATAAATCGGGGACTTGTAAACGTGCAACATTGAATGACGATATAGGGATGAGAAATATACCTCTATTAATTTTATGGGATACCTAAGATGTGTGAATGCTTGGTATATGTAGTATTTGTGTATAACATGCCTACCATACTTGCTATCACGGGAGGTCGGCGTTCGATCAGGGTCATCTAATCTTTGTGTGCCTACTGGGGGATTTAGATTGGTACCTTGAGGACATAGGTCAGAGAAGGACTTATTGAGAAGTTAATAAGTCTGTTGATCATAGGAGCGTAGGTATATGCGTGACCCATGTGATGTGAACTATGTTCGCCTCCATTATGTGTGATTGTTGTTTATTGAAAACGATTCATGAGAGATTCGGAATACGTGGTCCTTATGTACGTAATGTACCGGGATTGGATAGCAGAGTATGTGTGCACCGCAGCTTAGGCTCGGGGTGCCTGTATTGTATATTTATGATGAGAATAATATACTGTTAATTTAAATGAATTGTCATGTATAAATGTAAGTGTGAATAATAGCAACATTGTAGTAGAATTGAAAATGGAAAATCCCTAGTGATTAGTATTATAATTTTTTGGAACCAAGAAGAAAAGTGAAACTCTCTATTTAAATCAAGATGTCAGGAATTGAATCGTGAATCGTATAGTAATGTTAGATTGTGTATTGGCCTAGTTTGATAGCAGAGAAATTAGAACGGGTACGGGTACGATAGGAGTGCACAATTAGTTGAGAGGTGAGGATCCCATGTGAGTGCACGCACTATCATGTACTTTATATTCATTGTTTAATGATATTAAACACTTGCTGTATTTTAAACTTCTTTCACAATCGGGCTCTGACCCGTTTGCTTTCAAATCTATTTTCTTGTAAAAACATTTTAGGTGCCCAGCCACAAGGACACCAAGCGTAGGAGTTCCATTCCGATGACGTGCTGTAGATGCTGTGGAAGTTACAGGACCCTTATAGTAAACGCCTCCACTTTCTATCTTGACTCTATTTCAGATTTACTCATCTATAGGGCATGTCTCCCCTTTTATTTTAGAGTAATCGTACTTACTCAATTTTATTTCAGATTTTGGGTTGTAATTATTTAGTAATTCAAACTTTGTATTCAATTTTATTCAGTACTTCGGATTATTACCGAGGAGTGTTCCTCCAGATTTATTATTCCTTTATCATTGTAATGTGACTGTAATGTGGCTGTGATATCATTATTCCATAATTTAATACTTGTTGCATGTAAATCAGATTTAATTAAAATTGACAACTCACTTTTTAAATATGAGGTGGCTAGTAATGGTTAAAACATTTTCGACAATGATGCTATAAACTGAACCAACTTGACATTTTGAATTGATTTGAATAAAGGAGTATCTACCCGGTATTTAATTAGTCGGGGTGTCACAGTTTATGACCACCTCTGTTATTTTTTTTTACGTTGAGTTCAGTGGTGAGATTCTCACCCGGTGGCTTAGTGTGATGTGTGATATGCATGGAGACTGGTATCACATGAGGGATGCATCCGTGAAGTCTCTCAACTCTGTGGATGCGATTATATATATATATATATATATATATATATATATATATATATATATATAGCGAGTGATATATATGTATGCATATATGAGATATTGCGTAC
This sequence comes from Sambucus nigra, assembly GCA_949130495.1. Classification (NCBI taxonomy): domain Eukaryota; kingdom Viridiplantae; phylum Streptophyta; class Magnoliopsida; order Dipsacales; family Adoxaceae; genus Sambucus; species Sambucus nigra. Next base: position 54,558,876 of record OX422217.1, on the reverse strand, counting down.
ATATCTATTTATGGTGTAGGTGTAGCTATGTTATGATATTTTAAGAGGCTATGTCATTACAATGTGTGTATCTATTTCTAACAAGGGTGTTGCTCTGTTATTATATATGGAAGTATACCTGGTGAGGGTAGCATATGGTTAGCTAGTGGTGTCTATTAGCAGGATAGACGTTGATAACAGTTGTTGTTCTAGTTAGACTGAGTAGCATAATTAGGATAATAAAATAAAAGCGTTAGGTGTGGACAGTAAATGAGAGGTGACGTGTTCATCTCACGTTAGTGCGACCGGTAAATTAATTGTAAAAGTAATGCATTATGTATTTTATTGATTTAAATCATTTAATTACTTGCAAAATATTTTCAAAAGTTTTCGGGTTTTGACCAGTGGGAAAACCTTTTTTTTTGTTTTCCTTTTAAAACCCCAGGTATGTAGCAGCAGCAAGGAGAACAGGAGGTAGTTCTTTTATTCCATTGCAAGTAGTAACTGTGGATGTTGTTATATTTGATTGTAGCCGCTCAGTCTTTTCTATATAGATAGGATGTAGTTTCCTTTCAGTCTTTTCTTTCAGGCGCGTTTCTTGTAGTTGGATAGGATTTTATTACCTATCATATTTGACTTATTTATTAGTTGTTATAAACGTTGAAGGGTTATTTGTAGTGGTCGATGGTTTATTCGGTTCACGTTATTTATTTATTTATGCATTTAGTTATTTTTTCTATTCAGTTGTATGAACAATTTTATTCTGTGCAAGATTTTATTACTTTTGTGACAGTGATGTTGAGAATGAAATCATACTGGATTTATGTTTTATATTAATAAAGGATTGATCATGTAGTATTAGAATAGGTGGGTTGTCATTTGTTTTCCAGGTATTAATTTGTGCAATAGTTTCTAGTGCTATATAATTGATATAATTCACAAAACTCTTAAATTTTCATAATAGAAAATTTGAGATATTGTTTCATTCCTGTAATATAATTAAAACATGTGAGAGTAGTTATTGAAAAACTACCCATAACCAAAAGGGGGAGGAGATTAGGAAGTTATCGAAAGTTATGGAACATGTGCCACAACCTATTCAACAATTGTCCAATATTCTTTTACTTGTCACATGGGTATATGAATGTGAATATATATACGCGCTCACACACATTCACACATGCACATATATACGACATAAGCGCACATATGAAATTGGGTATATGCTCGCTTATGAATGTTAGACACACACACACACACACGCTCACACGCTCACATGTGCACGTGCACACCTACACACCTACTCACACGCGCACATATATACACATACGTGCACAAGTATAATACATGAATTCATATATATATACACACACACACACACGCAGACACATGAAGCCCCTCGTATACTTACACATGCATACATACACACCCACACCTACATACATATACTTTAACACAATCACACATATATATGAACAAAATTAATGATACATGCTTAGATTTGACTCATTTGGTAATATTTTAGATAGAATAATATGTTAAAACATTTTCTTCTCATTCTATATGCCCATGCAAATGCAGTATAATTATTGAAGCTTAAATGATTCTAGGTCCTTTCTTTTTCAGGTAATTTATTTATTTTTCTTTTATGTAACAATCTTATATATAATTATAACTTCTCAGTTAACTTATTATGGCCATGTTCACCCCTTCCTTAAATGGTTTCTATTTGGGAGAATACAAATTAGTGCAAGGGTTTGCACAATTGGTGGGCATATAGTAATTTTAGGTTTAATTTAATGAAAATAAACTTAAATTGAACTTTTTATATATGATTGATCGAATCGAAAACCATAATTAGTTTAGGATTATTTAGAGCCATTACATCTAGACTCATATTCACACATTCCTTCTATATATTTTCTCAAGAAAATGAGTCACGGGAGTAATTACATTCAACAAGCGTATGAGAGGGTGCAATTTGACCGCACTAAAACACCTTCCATTAGTGTGCTCCATATAGAGGGAACTACTATTTACAGGTATGGGAATAGGAAAATTGAATATTTTAATTACCTTAAAAATAGTGGAACTGATCCCTTGCAAGCGTACATGTTCGATCGAATTCTATTTTTCTTACGAGAATGCTGAGATGAGGTAGTAGAGAATATATTTCTCCTTCATAATCCCGATAAAGCACTGACATTGGTGACACTATTAGGAAATGATGAAAAAATATTCAACCATTAGGATTACGACTCCGTAAAGAGAGAATTAACCCAAATTGTGATGTCTTGTGACATATGCACATTAAAAATGATCTTGCAAATGAGTTAATGAAGAAAGGATTCCGAGTCCATGTTATGAACCTTTATACGTCAATCATGGATACGCTTTTGTCCAGTTGGCAACGTGTAAAATTTTATAAAATTTCATAAAGTAATACTAATTAGATGGAAATCAAAAATATTAAGTATGTTTTAAAAGCTGTTGAAGAGGTATGTATATGTATATAGTCATAAACATGACTTTCGTAAATATATCGCTAATTTTTTATTGGATGAAATTTAGAACAAGAACGAAAATAATCAATCAAATAGTAAAACACCACCAATTGGGCGCTCTCCTACATCACAACGTCAATTCTCATCTCCTATGGATTATCAATACTCTACTATACTCGAGATTCAATCAACCACTCCATCTTCGATTCATCACACTCAAGAATCCCTATCAATCCAACATCCCTACCTCTTACTACCAAGGAATCCCAAGAAAACTCTAAGAAGACTATTAGGTTCTCCTTAGTTGAGAATCATCCTACCTAATCAACATGGCATTAAGATTTTTAAAAATCTTTGTTGGTCTTTCATAATGATAAATGTGGTCGTCATGAGTGAAGATAACTGGAAGAAGGCTGATCATGCCATAAAGGATAACGTGTGGGGACAACTTGATAAGACTTTCACTTTCCCAGCCGGTTCGAGGGCAAAGGTTTTTTCTCGAGTAGATGATCAATTAAAAACCTATCAGAAGCTTTGAAAGATTTTTTTTCTCGAATAGGGCAATGAGTTATGATACTTTTAGGTTGAAAGACAGAGTTCCCCAAAATGTTAAAATGCCCACCGACTAATGGAACAACTTCTTAGAGAATTAGACCAAGGGGGAAAACTGACTGAGAGGGAGAAAAATAAACTAAGCAGGTCAAATAAAGTTTATGTCCACAAACTTGGAGAAATTTTTTATGATGATCCTTAGGGTGAACGGGCGGGACGGACCAGGGGACTCCGGAAGAAAGTCAAATATCTAATCGGGTCAACATGTACTTGCATGTCCGATGTAAAAAATGGACCAATAAATTTCTAAACAAATTGGCTCCAAATCTAGGGAGTTTGAATTTAGTTATCATATATACATGTTATAATAAAATATTATTAAAATTATTGTCCTAAATATAATATTATGTTACAAAAAATAATAGAAGGCGTGTCGAGCAGTCAGTCCTACAAAAGCCCTTATAACATTGAAGCAGACGCCCTAACCAAGGTACTTAGGACGAATAATAAGAGGCAGATAATAAGGGGAGTACAAGAGTTATGGGGTCATATATTCTAAGTAGAAAAATACAACATAGTGCACCTCTATTGAACGAGATCTCTCCAGTGACAAGTCACTGTTGAGAGAGGCGAAAGACTGTGACATGATAAAATGAGAGGTGTCAGTGCTTTGGAGAGAGGTGGAAAATTCTAATAACAACATGGAAATCTTAACAAATAAAAATCAGGGGTTGGTCCAATTCTTTACTCAAAACATGGTTACCCCTTTCAGATGCCTCCTCAAACATTTCCCCATCCTATGCCTCAAGGTTTCCTATCCCAAAGGCCTCCTTCTGAACTATCCCTTACTAAATGCCTTGTCCTAAAACATTCCCCTCCTAAATGCCTCCTCCAACATTTTGTGGATTATAGTCATCCATGTATAGTGATTATGGAGAGAATTATTATATAAGCGACTTGCGCAATAATAGGGTCATTGGCTTATGCACTCTCATTTTCATGAATGTCGGAACCCTTGTCGTGAGGCTCATATATTAGTTGATATAATATACGATGGTTGCATAGATGAACTTGTGAACTTTAAACATGGGGAAAGGCCTCTGTTAAAAATATATCATAATTATTTTATTACTTGGACAGTTCATTTATTAGACAAGACTAGGTGTTGGACAATGTTTTCTTTTTGTACAAATTTGTAATATTTAATCACATGTGAAAACTGTTTGGTTTTATTCCATATTTACTAAATGATCAAGTCGAATGACATTTTTTTTAATTTTCTTAGGTTAAATGAATATCTTGAATTATAAACTGAGAGCTATTATATCCAACATGACCTTCGTTTCAACCTATTTATATAGGTGACTTAAATTTTCAAGACTACTTAATAGATTTCCCATAATACAAAGAGTGTAAGGGATAATACATTAAAACCACCAGACTATGGATACGTATAATATGCATTATGACCAAGTCAATGAATAAGATAATGCTAAATTACCAAAATATCGGGAATAAATACGATTGAAAGACGATGCAGTTAAACCATTGTATAAAAACTACAAGGAAGATCACTCGATATTATATGCGAGGATCAGTTCGCATAATTTAAAGAGTCAATTTGGTTTATCGGGTAATAGCATAACTGTAATTCTTAAGTGGGATAAAGGCAAGTTCCTGAAAGAGAACACGTTATCAAATAGTTATACGATCATGAAAAATAGATTAAAAGGTTTGGGTTTAGAGTACAAATTTGTTCATTCATAGAAGTATGATTGCATATTGTGTTGTAATAAACACGAACTGAAGGATGAATATCCTCTATGTAAGGAGCCAAGATATATAGTTTGAGTGGAAAAGATGGTACAATAAATTTTTACAGGTGATCGCAAGTTCCACATAAAGTATTAAAGTATTTCCCCTAAGTCCATAGTTAAAAAATATTTTTCACTATACTATGGATAGCAGAAGCCATGACATGGCATGCTCAATCCGAGTGTGACACCCCGACTAATTAAATATCGGGTAGCTACTCCTTTATTAAATTAATACAAAATGCCAAGTTGGTTCAGTTCATAGCATCACTGTCGAAAACATTTTAATATTACTAACCACCTAGTATTTAAAAAGTAGGTTGTCCATTTTAATTAAAGCCGGTTAACATGCAATAAATGAATTATGAAAAGTTAACATAACCAACAATATAGTCACAATAGAATAACCATCCATTAAATAATGAGTCTTGAGGGAAACTCCTCACAACAAACCGAATTCCGAAATAAATAAATACAAAGTCCACATCACTAAAATTAATTACAACCCAAAGTCTGAAATAACTGAATAAATAAGATGTCTCTAAAAGGAATGGTCAACATGCCCAACAAATGATAAAAACTGATAATGGAGTCAAGATGGAAGATGGAGGCGTCTACTGTCAAGGTCCTGTAACTTCCACAGCTACATCACGTCACCTGAATAGAACTCCTACGCATGGTGTCCTTATGGATGGGCACCTAAAAAGGTTTTTACAAAAATAGATTTGGAAGCAAACGGGTCAGAGCCCGAATGTGAAAATAATTTAAAAATGCAAGTGTTTAATATCATTAAACAGTGAATATAAAGTACATGATAGTGTGTGCACTCACATGAGTTCCTCACCTCTCAACTAATTGTGCACTCCTATCGTACCCGTACCCATTCTAACTCCCGTCTCTAACTAGTCCAATGCTAAATCTAACATTCCTATATGATATACAAATCAAATCCCAACATCTTCTATTTAACAGAGTATTGTACCTTATTACACAGTTTCCCCACTTTAGTATTTCAATATTATAAATCTTACATTTTCACTTTACAAACCGTTGCTATTACTTATACCCACAATTATTCACGACTATCCATTTCAATCAACAGTATATTATTCTCACCATAAATATACAATACTAGCACCCCGAGGCTAAGCTGCGGTGCTCACATACTCTGCTATTAAATCCCGGTACATCACGTACATGAGGACCACGTATTCCGAATCTCTCAGGAAACGTTTCATTAACAACAATCACAAATAGTGGAGGCGAACATAGTTCACATCACATGGGTCACGCACATACCTACGCTCCTATGATCAGCAGACTTATTAACTTCTCAATAATCCCTTCTCTGACCTATGTCCTCGAGGTACCAATCTAAATCCCCCCGTAAGCACACAAAGATTAGATGGCCCTAAACGAACGCCAACCTCCCACGATACCAAGTATGGTAGGTATGCCATACACATATAACTACATATACTAAGCATTCTCACATCTTAGATATTAAAATATTTTGTTAGTGGTATACTTCTCGTTCTTATACCAACACTTAGTATTATACAAATCACATGTCCCCGATTTTTATGTATTTAATTTATCGATTAATCTCACTTCGTGATTAGTTACTCGCTTCCCAATCCACAAACGACATACGGTTTAAGACTTTATTTTAAGTTTTACTCCTCAATGTACCCCAATCTCCCAACTATACCCACTAGTTAATAAGGAAAGGTTATCTCACCATTTAAATAAGTCCACGGGATACTAAAAATCAATTCAGGCCAAAAAGGCCATTTTGTCAACTCGTTAGAAATCTCGTTCGAACGAGGTCGTTCGAACGAGTTCGTTCAAACGAAGGACTTCGAACGAAATACCAACTCGTTAGAAGTCATACTGTCATCTCGTTAGAAGTTCGTTCGAACGAGGTCGTTTGAATGACCTGGGCAGGTCTTCTAACGAGATGGCAGTTTCAGCCCAGAAAATCCCAATTCCATTTTTCTCAATTCTTCTCCCCTCCAAATCCACCCTAAGACCATCCAAATTATGTTTTAACGTATATAAACCATTTCTAATCACCCTAGATCATTCCTTAACATATTTAAGGTGTTAAATCTTTACAAAAATCATGGAATTACTATGAATCTTCAAATATATCTCCAAACCCTATGAACAGGAACTCCTAATTTTATTATGTCTAATTACTCATCATAAATCCGTTTTTAAATCATCATATGTAACTACTCAAGCATTAGATCATTCCATTATCATACTACATGCAAATCCTAACCCAAATTCAAAGTTTCTCCAATAATTTTCATGGGTTTTCTTCCAAAAATTTCAATAAAAGATAATTCCTACACTAAGCATGGAAGACATATTCAATGCATTAAAAATACTAAATCACTTGCCTTAGATTGTTCTTCAGAATTTGATGTTGAAGGTTGAAGGTTGATCTCTCCCCTTTCTCTACAGATTTTCTCCCAAGGTTGAAGATGGTGGTTATGGGTTTTCTCTTGGGAACCTCTTCCAACTCTTCCTATAACTCCCGTAGCCCTATAACTTGTCAAATGCTGGTAATGGGCTTAGTGGGTTACTAATAATGTATAATTAAATCTTAAAATTCGTAGGCTTTAATTCCCAAAATTTCAAAATTACCAAAATACCCTTTTAAGTTGCCGGTATGGGCCAAAAATGCCCCGGGACCCAAACTAAAACCCCGACTAGTATTTTCTGACTATTTCGACCCTTCCGGACTCATTGGCGCACTCAGAATGACCATTTGATTGGTAAAAATAAAATTTACTTTTTAATTCAAATAAATTACATTTTTACGTGACTGACACGCGCGTCCTAACTAAATTTCCCAAATTATCGTATTTCAGTCTCGCGACAATTTTAATATTTCCAATATTCATATATTGCCATATATACAAAACATAATCAAATACCAACTCACATCTCGTTAGTATTTATATCCGGATTAATTCTCAATTAATTCACATTTAATTTAATTAACCCCTTTAATAAATATCAATAAAAATACGGGGTATTACACCGAGGTGGGTGGGAATTTCACATGTTATCTGGCTGATTCACTCGTATGAAAACTTTAAATTCATGACACCCTGAATTTGTAAAAGAATCATTCAATGTTTGTCTTGCATTATCAACCGAAAGATTTACCCCTTTTTGTAATTTAAGCACTAATCAGAGTTATTATCTAGCCTTTATGTCTCCCTCCAACATTGTGCATGAGAAAAGAGTTCCCATTATTATCATTATTGATACCCGAGACAAAAGCTCGTGGTGATAATATTGATATTTTCTTAACCTCGTTAATGAAAGAACTTAAAGTGTTGTGGGATGAAGGAATGAGAGCATTTGATGCTCACAGGGGTGAAGAGTTCACACTTAAAACAATTGTTATGTGGGTGATTCATGACTTTCCTATCCAAAGGACCTTATCTGGTTATCATAGTTATGGTTATTTTGAATGTCCCGTATATGGGGAGGAAATTGAATCCAGCTGGCTACATCATAGTGGGAAGATGAGATATGCCGGTTATCATAGATTTTTGTCGAGAAGTCTCCCTTCTAGCAATGAAAAGTCTAACTTTTTACCTATCGATCAATAGTGTAATGCATAACCTATTAGGTGAAGGCTGTGACTTCAAGGAATAAGTTTGTAGGCATACACCATCAATTTTTAGTACAGAAGCATAAAGCTAGGGAGGATCCAAAAGATCCTATTAGAATGAAGGTATGGTCCAAACGATCTATCTTATTTGACTTGTCTTATTAGAAAGGGCAATGTGTAAGGCATTAATTATTGTGATGCACATGGAGAAGAATTTTGTGAAACTTCGGGTAGGCACATGTTTGGGTGGATCTCAATCGAAAAATGGAGAGAGGTCGTATCACGATCTAAAGAACATGAAAAAAATCATGGTTAAAAATTGATCCTATAACTGGAAAAAAAATTATTCTCGCAGGTGATTTCACTTTAACTACTAGTGAGAAAAATATCCTCCTAAATACTTTGTTCAACTTGAAGACTCCGAATGGTTATTTCGATAATTTGCATAAGGTTGTAAGCTACAAACAAATGATCTAAAACAGTGCAAGTCTCATGACTGGCACGTCATCATCCAAATAATTTGACCAAGCCCACTATCAACAAACATTATCAACTATGAGAAATAGACTACATCAAGAATATCATCTTTATTGAGGAGAACCTAGTCAAAGTCAGGACTCCACATCACGACGTGCTAGTAATCACACTCAAAATTGTTAACTGGGATGTGGACAAGGTTCTAGTGGACCAGGGGAGCTCCTTAGAGGTTATGTACCTCAAATTGTTCAACCAACTCAAATTATAAATGGAAGACCTAAAGGAGGCGACCATCCAAATGGTCGAATTTTTAGGAAAAATAATAATGCCAGTAGGAAAGGTTGTGCTTTTTGTATAAATTGGTAGTGTAACAAAGTTAATTGAATTTCTTGGCAGGGCTATTGAATCTCTATACAACGTAATCCTTGGAAAAGGATGGTTGCACACGATGAAGGTAGTCTCATCTACGTACCATCAAAAGCTTAAATACATGGAAATTTGTCTTCTTCTCGGTAATACTTTATTTAAGCCATCAAACCTAAACAGGAAAAGATGGAAAATGTAGAGGGGGTCGTCCCTTGCATATTGCAGCTAAAGTATGGGCATACGAAAGGTAAAAGACACAGGATTATCCCCAACCGACAGGGTTATGGAACCACTCTAATAGGTTTTGTTCGATAATATTTACCCACATAAAAGATTTCTCATCGACAGATCTCTCATTGATAGCGAAAAGGAAGAATTGATTTCCTTCCTTGAAGAAAATCAAGACGCATTTTCTTAGCATCCGTACGATATGCATGACCTTGATCTTAAAGTAATGTGTTATAAACTTCATGCTAATATGTTATTCCCACCGGTGACTCAAAAGGCTCGGTGAATAGCCCCTGAGAAGAAAAGGAGTGTAGAATAAGTGGTCGGAAAACTTAAAGATAAAAGGTCCATAAAAGAAGTTCAATTCCCTATATGGTTTTCGAATCTAGTGATAGCCAAGAAGAGTAATGAGAAGTGGAGAGCTTGCATTGACTTCACCAAACTAAATGTGGCATGTGATAATGATAGCTTTCTCCATAAAATATTGACTAACTAGTAGATGACACAATAATATATGAGTGAATAAGTTTTCTAGATGATTAGTTTAGATGCCATTAGGTACCTCTGTTTGGAACCGACCAGGAAAAGACTTCTTCTATCACCTCCCTTGGACTTTACTGTTACACAGTTATGCTCTTTGAACTTAAAAAATCAAGAGAAACCTATTAGCAATTAGTCGCTAAAATGTTTAAACAACAATTTAGGGATACCATAGAAGTGTAAATTAATGATATGCTTGTGAAAAGTATGTAAAAGAACAATCAACTCTCTGATCTTGCGAAGATATTTGAAGCCCTTTGATATTATAAAATCAGGCTTAATGCGGATAAATTCTACTTTGGATTACAATTCGGTAAATTCCTTATCTACCTGGTTAACTAAAGAGGAATTAAAGTAAGTTTCGATCAATTTGAAGCAATAAGGATCATTCACTCTCCCAAAATCATTAGTGTAAGGGCAAATTTCTTGTCAATTTGTATGTATTTTAGCTTTATTTTGTTTGGACAAAACTGTGTGAGTCATGGTTAAAAATTAAGTTTGTCTGTCCATCAAGACTATTATGCATGATTGAAGATCGTAGAGCCAAATAAAGTGGCATCATCGTGTCGTGTTTTCCTTCCAAGTTTTGTTTTCAATATTTATGGGATCTCAAGAGGTATGAATGCATATTTATGTTTGATCCGTGGATATAATTGGATGTTGTATTAAAAAAATACTTTAAAGAAAAATGTTTTTATTTAACTTCGTTCATACTTTTCATTCAAATGCATTTCTTTAATTCAATTGAACGAGATGCTGTGAGTATGGTTTTTGTTCAAACGGGAATCAATCAAGCTTCAAACGAGAAGTTTATCTTTCATAAAAGATTTTTGTTCATAGGTCGTTCAAAGGATGTTCGAATGAGTTTAGAAGGTTCATTTTGATGAGTTTTATTTTGTTCAGATGAGAATGAACTACTCGTTTGAACTATCCTAGTGTTTTCATTTGAATGAGATTTCTTAGGATACGTGATAACTTACATTTTGCAAAAATTTATAAATACTAGGTTTGTACAATAATTTCGTTTTTAGACTTTCGAAATTTATTTTCTAAGAAAACTCCAACAGCCTCCAAACCTTAGTTTACACCCAATCATTTGAGATCTAAGTTTCATCATAATATGCTAGTTTGAGATTGGATGTTTGAGCTCCAAATTTCTTTACTCTTCATTCTTGCTGATTATTATTTCATAAAGTGGATTATGTGTGTGTTGTAATTTGACGCCATGGACTCCGTGTTTTGATGACGATTTTTAATACAAGATCAATAGATAGTTAGATGTGAGGAACATGCATTATGGCATTTGTGGATGTATTCCTACGTGTTGTTATGAAAAAGGTCAAAGAGTGAAGACTACACAAAGTCTTGAAGGAGTTGAGGGAAGTGGAGTAATTCTATCTGTCACTTTTATGTAATTCCTATATCATAGTGAATTTGCATGGCTATGCCATCCAAGGCTTTTTTCGCTATGGGTTTTCCTCGTACATCTGTATGTTACGTTTTTTTATTTATTTTACTCTTGATATATCACTTAGATTTATGTTTCGGGCGAGATAGAATTGATTAATTATTTTCACAATGCATGTTTAAAAGTTTCCTAATTAAAACTGGATTAATTCTTTATCAGTTTAATTTTAATTGGGTGTCTATGAGTTATTTAGTCATTAATAAAGGTGGTTTTTATATGGAGGGTCAATCGATATCTAGGTCACTTATGCTTGACAAGTAGAATTATGAGTACTAGAAATTGCAAAGTGCATAGAAAATTTACGCTTAAGTCCCTTAATGAGCAGGTAAGGGTATCCATAGAAAGGGGTTAGACTTTTCTCACAACATAAGTAACTAATATTAGTGTCCCTAAACCTACTGAGAGTTGGAGTGAGGATGAATATATATTACATAACTACAATTATCATGGTCTGAATGCTTTGTTCTGTGCGATTACAACAAAGTAGTTTTATCAAATTATGATGTGTGAAATATCCATAGAGGCTTAGGACATACTTCAATTTACCCATGATGGAATGAATGTAATTAATATTTTCAAATTTAAAAACCTCACTACAATTTAAAACCATCGGGATTAATGAAGGCGAAACCTTCGATGAGTTCTATCCGATATTTTCTGATATTATAAACTCATCTTTAAACTTGGGAGATATAATCCCCAAAACCAAAGTGGTGATGAAAAACTTAAGGTCCTTACTTAGAAGATTTAATCCTAAAGTCATTGTCTTGAACTCTTTGGGAATTGTTAGATCAATTAAACTCAAAGAGATTATGGGTAACCTTTAAACCTATGAGCTCGACGTGTTTCCTATCAACAAGAAGAAAGATAAGGACATTGCTCTAAAAGCCCAGAAATAGGAAACATCCATTTCTGATGAAAATTCTGACATTGATTCCGATGATATGGACATGTTTGCTATGAAATTTATGACACCCCTCTTATTAAAATAAGAGGTGGCCAACCCGATACTCTAATAATTACAGGAATCATAGATGGTCCATTATTAGAATTACTGTCGTGAAAATAATAATAATACGAGATAATCACCAATTATTTTAGAAAACGGATGCCAAATTAATTTGTAAGTTTAAAGAAAACCATTTAGACAAACCAATTTAAAAAGAACGTGGATATAAATAAAAACATTTAACTGTATAACAATCATACACAACATAATAACCGAATAAGCTATTGGTTATGTAATACCCCGTATTTTTGTGATATTTATTTATGGGATTAATTAAATTAAATGCGTATTAATTGGAAATTAATCCGGATTAAAATACTAGCGAGATGCGAGTTGGTATTTGAATATAATGTGCATATATGATTATACATGAATATTGAAGTATGAAATTTGTCGTGAGATTGAAATACGGCAAGTTGGAAAATTTTATTAAGATGCGTGTGACAGTCACGTCAGGGAAATATTTATATTAATTAAAAAGTGAATTTTAGTTCTATTAACCGTATGGTCATTTTGAGTACGCCAACGCGTTCGGAAGGGTCGAAATAGTCAGAAAACACTAGCTGGGGGTTAAGTTTGGGTCCCGGGGCATTATTGGGCCATACCGGTAACTTATAAGGGCATTTTGATAATTTTGGAAATTGGGTAATTAAAACCCACCAAAATTAGAGTTAAAAATCTGACTTAGTATTAACCCACTAAGCCATTTCCAACCCCAATTTAGGAAGTGGGCTACGGGAGAAGTTATAACTTGGCAAAACCAACCCCACCTCCATTAACACCTTGAGAAGAACTTGTAGAGAGGGAGAGAAAGAGAAGGATTCTGCAGAGAGAGAGAGAAGGAAATTCAACCTTCAGAAATTCGTCATCAAATTAGAGATTCCAATAAGGCAAGTGGTTTAATTTCAATTAATTTTATAGAATGCTTCTTCCATGTGTAGGAATTTATAAAAATCTTATTGTTCTTGGGAGTTTGATAAAAACCCATTAATTTGGAATTAGGAACTTGTATTGTGATGAGGATTTTCATGTAGAACTATATGTAGGTGAATAATCTGATGTTCATACGTTTTGGATGAAACAAAAACGGATTTATTTAGACTCTTTGATGATTTATAAATTTTAGGGTTCATGTTCTTGAAATTGGGGATATATGTATGGATTTGATATTTGGATGATGTTTATAGTGATTTAATCCCCACAAAAACGTTAGTAGGTGACCTATGTATGTTTAGTACGAATTAGGAACCTTAAATTGATGTTGGAACGATGTTTAGAGGAGATTAGAGGTGTAGAGAAATTTGAAAAACGAGTAAAGAAATTTCTAGGTTTGAATCTGGCCACTCGTTAGAAGACCTACCCAGGTCGTTCGAATGAGCTCGTTCGAACGAGCTTCTAACGAGTTAACAGTTTGGGTTCTAATGAGAGGGATGTTCGTTCGAAGACTTTCGTTCGAACGAGATCTCGGTAGAAGGCCCAGTTCATTCGAACGAACTCTCGTTCGAACAGCCTCGTTCGAACGAGACTTCGAACGAGTTGACAGTTTAGGCTTTTTAGCCTGTTTTGATCCCGAGTGTCCCGTAACCTTGTGTATACGTAGAGATAACCTTCCCTTGATGATTTATTGTTACATTTGGGATGTTTGGGATATAATGAGGAGTCAAACCTAGAAGTGTAGTTTGAACCTAAGGGAAAATATGAAGTAGGACGTGAGTGTCTATTATGTTGCGAGAATTATTGACGGTCTATTTTATTATATTAACCGGGAACATATAAATTGTGTAGTATTATATGTCGGTACGAGAATGAGAAGTGTACCACCAATATATTATGGTGATTACTAAGGTGTGTGAATACTTAGTATATGTATTGATTTTATGTGTATGACATACCTACCATACTTGCTATCACGGGAGGTTTACGTTCGCTTAGGGTCTTCTAATCCTTGTGTTGCCCGGATTTAGATTGGTTACCTCGATGAACATAGGTCAGAGAAGGACTTATTGGGATGTTAATAAGTCGGCTGATCGTGGGAGCGCAGGTATGTGCGTGACCCATGTGATGTGATTGTGTTCGCCTCCATTATTTGTGATGTTGTTATTTGAGAAGGATTCCTGAGAGATTCGGAATACGTGATCCTTATGTACGTGATGTACCGGGATGGATAGCAGAGTATGTGTGCACCGCAGCTTAGTCTCGGGGTGCTTGTATTGTATATTTATGACGTGAATAAAATACACTAAATAAATGGGAACTTTCATGATTAGTATTGTGAATAATATTATGGTAATGATTTGAGAAAACAAAACGGGTTAACTGATAGTGAATGGTATTTCTAATTGAGAATCTGAGAGTAAGTAAAGTCCTCTATTTAATTGATAACGTTAGAATGTAATATGGGAATCGAGTAGTAAGAGGTAGAACTTATTACGTTTTGGTTAGATATATGTGTCATTTAGATAGGTAATGTACGTTAGGAGTGCACATGTAGTCGAGAGGTGAGAATTTCATGTGAGTGAACGTCCTAACATGTATTTTGCATTTAATGTTTTAATGTTATTAAAACACTTGCTGTTTTTAAAATGATTTCCACTTTCGGGCTCTGACCCATTTGCTTTCAAATCTATTTTTGTAAAAACCATTTTAGGTGCCCAGCCACAAGGACACCATGCTTAGGATTCTCATACAGGTGACGAGCTGTAGCTTTTTGTGGAAGTTACAGGACTTTGCTTGTAGACGCTTCATCTATTTTGACTCGATATTCTTCAGTTATCAGTTGTAGGGCATGTCGCCCATTTCTTTTAGAGACATTTCATTTATTTTTGTTATTCAGACTTCTGGCATGTAATTATTCAGGATTCAGACTTGTAGTATTATTTTTTTGTTGTGGGATTGTTGTGAGGAGTTTTCCTCCGGATTTATATTTATGTTGTTGGTTATTCATTACTTCATTATAGTGAATGGTTGTTATTCTTTCATTATTCTTTTACTGCATGTTAATCAGACTTAACTTAAAATTTGGCACTTACTTTTTAAATACTAGGTGGTTAGTAATTATTAAAATGTTTTCGACAGTGATGCTATTAATTGAACCAACTTGGCATTTTGAATTAATTTAATAAAGGAGTAGCTACCCGGTATTTAATTAGTCGGGGTGTCATAGGTTAGCAGACCATAATAAGCGGTTACACCGAATATTAACATAAAGATAAATATCACAGTATATAAGCATGTACAAAACTTGGGCAACACGCCCGAATGTTTAAACTGATCATAACTAGAGTACACAAAATATAGAGGCGTCTATAATAAATATTCGATAACATCCGTAAAAATGTTATAGCTCCAAGACACTTGGATGGAAAGTTCAACACGGGCGTCCTTACGGCGAAGCACCTAGGCGTAAAGGGAATCCATGCAAAATAAGGAGATATAAACGGGTCAGGGCCCGGTTTGATATGATATACATGTCAATAAAATGTATGACAGTTATGAATATATAACATCATGAATAAGCTTATCTCGCTCTTCACAATAAAAATAATCCTCACCTCTCATCTAAATGCATAACCTAGCGAAAGGTCACTTATAATGAAAACTATGCTATAATGCAAGAGAAATAACCTAATTTCAATTTAATAAGCTTACAATTCAGTTTGCATAATATGATTTCACAAGTCCAAGTTCTCATTCGGAAACTTATTTGAAACAATTGATTTAATATTCATGAGAATAGTTATAATTACAATATATAACGATTCTAAGACCATCCTTTCGGGAGTCACCCCACTGGATGCGCCCCCAAATAGCTATCATCTTCCAGGGCCTATCACCAAGATAACATCGGCATCCTAAATCGTGTCGCGTGGGAAGCGGCCATATACATTCGACAGTGAGTCATAACCATACCCGAAATTACCTCACTTCGAATAAAATAACATCACAATATAACAACCGGCCCTATGGCCGAGGACTATATTCATCATGCATTCATTAGCTAGGGGACATCACCTCATGCGCATAACTTCCTTTATGATAGAATTTAGAGAGGTATGTATACTCAAATCAATATTCACAAGATATGCCAAATTAAAATGTTCATTACATTATATCCGGAGCCGTATGTGTTTAACGACGAAAACTCAACATCCATTTTTTCTTCATATTAGTCTCCATGAATTAACGACAACCCTATAAGCCATCAAGTGATATTACCTCATTCCAATATCGAAAAGTCTAAAACTATGTAAACCTACTTTCCCCTAGTCCTAGGCTAGCCTACGGGATAAAGAAACTACCTTAACATCCACTAAATAGCCCCCGAAGTAAGCCCGATAACCCCCTTCTAATCTAAAGTATTCATATTCCTAATACAAGACTCTAGTACTCTATTTTACTTCATAATAGAAGGTTCCGAGGCCTTAAACCTAAAAGAAAATGGCTAAAACTAAGGTAGAAAAATATCCTAAAACAACAGGATTTCCAAATCGATTCGCCCTGTCCGAATCGATTCGGTCTTGAAAGCGAATAGATTCGGCCTAGCCGAATCTCTTCGGTCAAGAGGACTAATATTTTTGCATGTTTGCCGAATCGATTCGGTCAGTCCGAATTCATTCGTAAACCACAGACCTGTAGCCTACCATTTTAGCTAATCGATTTGCTAGGGGCGAATCGATTCGCCTGGGCTAGCATGCCCAATTTCGGTTATGGGTTTTAAGAACACTAATTTCCCCAAAATCATTTCTCTTCAAATTATCCAATCCCATCTATCACTAATCCCACCAAAACAATACTAGATAACCACTAACTACAATAATCAACACAATTTCTATCTAAAACAATGTTTAAGGGTTTAAACACCAAAAGTTTAATTCTTCTAAATACACAACTATCACTAAAATTTATCCACATTACATCATAAGTTTGCAAGTTATAAACTTTCCTTAGGGTTAAAATATCATATTTTCTTCCGGTAGCAACAAATTCAAAGCCCAAATCTTCAATTCTCTTCCTTTTTCTTCTTTTCTCCCAATTTCTCTTTCTCTCTCTTTCTCTCTAGGTTTAGGACATATAAATGAAGATAAATGTGGTTGGAAGACTTAAATGCTCATTATAACTAAATTACATCTTTAAATGTTACTACATAATTAAAATGACTCGTAAAAATATAATTAAGCCATAACCGGTCAAAAGTAACCGAAACTCAAAAATACAACGTGGTACTTATTTTGACTATTTCGAATATTTCCAGACTAACCGCGCCCTCTAAATTGGCATTCGGGATAACATAAATTATTTCATGTTCGAACATCAATTTAATTTATCAATAATGATTTAATTGGAATGTAAGCCATACACGTCGCTTAAAGCATAACGACGCAATAAAACATAATATGATGTTATTTACATTCACTTAACAGTAAATATGCAAAGCTCATGGTAAATATTATCTCTTAAATCACTTAAAATAATATTTACTCCAACTTTCTTTATTTTATATAACTACCCTCATAGCAAATTAATATAAAAATAATTACCCAAAAATATGGGGTATTACAAAATTCAGGAAATTTCTCAGGTTTGAGAAATAGATGTCTAAATTTGATGAAAAGAAATTTGAGAAGAAAAAATTCATTAAGGCTGAAAAATTCCCTAACGATCATGATTTTAAAAAGAATCGAAATGAAAATATTAAAAGGGATGAATTGGAATGATAGGAATATGTCCATAGGACGACTAAGTGTCCCATTAAGCTAAAGAGGAGGGGAAAGAGCAATGTTTCTTATAATGATACTCTTAGCAATAGTGAATTGAAAGAGGAATGTAACTCCCCCATTGAGCATAATTACACCGCATTCACGGATAGTCATATGGGTTTAAATAAAATATCTTTTATCGATGAAGATGAAGATGATCATTTGCAGACGATATCAATGCTCATTCAGTGTATTCCAAAATGAGTGGTGAGGAAAAAGATGATTAAAAGGAGGAGGAGAAGAGTGAGCTTCAAGTTGCCTTTCGTGAGTTATATACATAGTCCTTGAAGTTTAAAAAGTCAAACTTGAAGTTAGAAGCTAAGTTGAATGAACGTGTCATAGGTAACAATGATGAAAAATTGATTGAGCATTTATGATGACTTGAGAAGACTTTTAGGGATAAGATCAAGTACGTTGAAAAAGAGAGAGATAACCATCATAGTTTATTTGAGAATTTAAGGAAGGAGTCCGTAATGTTTCGACAGTCTAGGCATTTTCTTGAGTCTAGTATTGAGAAGTTAAAAGAGAGATCGAGAGGCTCGATTTAAGTCAAATTTGATTTGGAATCTTGGTCAGAGAAGTTGGCCAAGATTTTAGGCACCGTCCAAATAAAAAATGACAAGGTTATAATTGGCTTCGATGATTCAAATGCTTCCGCTACTAAACCCAAGGCCAACATTTTGAGAGAGTCAAACATAGACAATAGTGATAGAAAAAGGTCATCCCAAGGGTAGCATTCCTAGTTGTGTCTACACTTCCATGCATTACGATAGGAAAAGGTCATCTTAGGAAGTTTTATTATCATATTCGAAAGGGTCCTAGGAAGTCCAAGTCTAGAGTCACCAAGGTTCTCCAAACCCAAATTCGTTACATTACAACTATGTGTGTTAAGAAATCCAATTTGGAGACCTTTAATATTAGACTTGTTGATTCTTGCATGCTCACACATGATTATTCTCATGATATATTTAATAATTGATTGTGTTTGCATGTTTTTCATATACTAGATTTGTGCTTAATGTTATATGTTATTGCAAGTTGTTTGATTTATTTTTTCTTTCGTATATTGATTTCTTCATTTTTTGAGTTTTATTATAAACAATACAAAATTATTTTATTTGTCTTTTGTTTCACTTAAAAAAATTATTTTGAAAAAATAAAAATACGTTTATTTGTGTAGTTTGGCTTTACAATTTTTTTGTGATATATCGGTGTGTTTGAATCCCATTCATTCCATGTCTTTTATGTGGCTATAGCATTTAATTTTGGT
This sequence comes from Sambucus nigra, assembly GCA_949130495.1. NCBI lineage: Eukaryota > Viridiplantae > Streptophyta > Magnoliopsida > Dipsacales > Adoxaceae > Sambucus > Sambucus nigra. Next base: position 54,539,276 of record OX422217.1, on the reverse strand, counting down.
TTACAATGCTTAGGATTGGTCATAATCATGCTTTCATAAATGTGTTCAACTTTGATTTTCTTAGAGGATTCACATTGTATATGCCTCCACACACACTTGCACTAGATCTCTTTTGGATTATAACTACTTAGAATTATAAATACATAAGTTGCATGAGATAAGTTAGGTGTTCTCCTATCAATCTTGTAATATACATATATATTTGATTAAGTGCATGTAAGAACCATTTCCCAAGAGTTTATTTAGTTTATAAAAATTACGAGTGAGCAATGGAAAAGGGACACGAAGAGAGAAAATATCATTTGCATAAAAGGCCACAACTGGCAAGAACGTAAAATAAAAGAGGAAAAAGAAATAAATATTTTTAGGGCCAAGTTTTAGCATTGATCAACAGTGATATCTTCACAATAAGAGAGAAAATGATATATGTTTATTTTAAGGTTGTTATAAGTTTAAAATCAATGGGTTTTCACAATGATTCATAGTTAATTTAAATGTTTGACACTATTGATTTGAGAATCATTAAGATTTTAAAGTTTGATAAATTAATTCGATCAGATATAACTTCTTGGACTATCTTGAGTGGTTGGAACATATTTATTTTATTTTCTAATATATGGCGCTTAACTCCATACCAAATTTGGTTTAGACACGTTTATGCCATATGAGTGTAGAAAGCTTATGTATTTTGTGTCTTTTTGTGGTGTTTATACTTATATATGTCTGTGCGATATATATATATATATACTAGGGTGTACCCGTGCCGATGGCACGGCAATAAACTTTTCCGGTGATAAATTTTTGCCGGTGCCAATGGCACACTCATAATTTTATCCCGGTGCGTTTCTATTAGCGACCTATCATTAGGGTGTACCCGTGCCGATGGCACGATGATAAATTTTCTCCCAATTAGAGGGTACCCGCACTGATTAAATTTCATCATATTTAGTAATGACGTTACATGTCACGATTGCCCGTGCCGATTGCACGCTAAAAATGCTACTTAACTTCCCAAGACGCCTCAACTCGCTTAAAGCTCATATCCGAGTAAAGGTATAACATGAAGTGGATGCATATTACACATGTGCAGTTAACACATTAGGCACTCATGCATTTCTTGATTTATATTATTTTATTTTTTGCCTAAATAATTTCTAAAAGTTAAATTAGATTATTTTTGGTAAAAATAATTTTTAAAATAAAATTGATATAATTTTTGTTTGAAAATATATTCATATTTTTTAAATGAATTTTTTTAAAACACAATTTCCTATTGATTATTTTAAATTCATTTACCTATTATTAACTTGGTTTAGGTTCAATTTTTATTTTATGTTTGTTTACATCCTTATGCCTTAGTTCTCTTAAATTTAGGCATTCTTTGATGTTGACCGAAGTTACAGCTATAAGCTCCATCCATTTATTACCTACTGTACCTGTTAGATCCGCTATATCAGGGTGGGTACCTTAGTTTGATTAGTTACCAGGTATACCTTACATGTTTATTATTTGACTGAATAGGATCTTTATGAATCTATTAATTGTTGGCTTTCGTTAGTATTCTATGTTGGTTTCGGCACTTAGTGTGACTTGAGTTAACCGCTTAGCTTTCCACCATAACTTACCTGTTTACTTTTGTTAGAAAAAGTAGCTTAATATTGTTATAAGTTTACTTCCTTAAACCATTAGACATTTAATAGCTTGTACCTAGCTATCTTGATGTGTCTGAATTGATTGATTGGAAGCTATGACATTTTAGACTTCACTTTTAGCCACCTATTGATTGTATGAATTAATAGCATCACAGCAGCATTTCAAGCCATGGGATTTTTCGTGCTTAAAAATATGTTTAAAAACATTTCTGATGTCTAAACGTTAGGAGAAAGTAGACTTTTTAAGTCTAATAGATGTCACTACAGTCCAAACATTTTTTTAAATTAACATATCGAAATTGCTCAAGGTGGGGTAGTTGCACACCAATAATGGTCAATGCAATTCTAATACCCATCCCCAAATGGAAATCAAAGAAAATATGATTTTACTCAAAAACTTTAAAAACCTCTTATATGTGTAACTTCAAAATAATATGTACATGTAAGCAAATCTGCCATAAAAAAATATGTTGAAAAAAATAAAAATAAAATAGTCTAGCAAAATTTCAAATTTCTGAAAATTGGTAATTAAAATGGGAGAGGAGCTTTTGAGAGTATATTTTAGTAAAGAGTTTTAAGAAAAAAGTATTATTTTGAAAAGTATTAAAAGATATCATTTATTGCATAAATATGATAACAAATTTCAAGATGGCTATTGATTCAAATTCAATTGAATATGAACTGTCAATAAAAAACAATCATGTAGAAAAAACTTAGTAGGTACAAATTTTCAATGACTCCATATTAGTGATTTTGGAATGAGTTGCAAGTTCACTGTTAGGAAAAAAAAAGATTAATCTGTATCAAATCTATAATACATTTGAAGGCAAGAACACATGACAAAAAGGATACGCATAGGGTGTCTTCCATTTACTTTAATATCATACATACATCTTTGGGTCTTAAATCTGTTTATGGATGCTAATCACAGTTTTTTGTTGTGTTTGGGTCTTAAAATATAACTAAAGAAAATGAAATGAAAAAAAAATGTAAAAAGTAGAAATCCAAAATCTAAAATCTAGAACATCATCAAACAGATTCTAAAATTTATGTGTGGAACCATTTCCAAATAAAGCTTGAATATCAACTGAATAGAAGCCAATCGAAAATATTGTAGAATCAATTTCAAAAGAAGAGGTTGTATGATTGACAAATTATACTACTGAGTAATAAACTTAAATATCAAGAAATGACATTTTTAAACAACTACGAAGACCAAATCTAGCAACTGCAGAAAACCCAAAAAACTCCCCAAGCCCCCAAAAAAGATAACACAGAACTATAAAAAAAAAACTCACCTTCTTTATTCTTTAGCCAAACCTCACACTCGTAGACATAAGGCAGTAGAAAAACTGTGTGCCTGACTGGCACCGAAAAATTTGTAAAAAAGAAGGTACGCCTGGGACAAAAACCGGAGATCCAGAGTTACCTCACCATAAATAACGGTTTCAGAAATTGGTGGTGTTCGTCTGTAATGAGTCTGGGTTGAGAAGTTAATGGATTTGACCCGGTTTAAAAGAGATTGAAGAAGAACCGGAGGAAGAAACCTCACAGCACCAAATCAAAATAGATCGAGAAATTGGATTTTCCATGAGATATCACCATCGGACCTACAAAAAATAGTTAAGAGAAAGGAAATTTTAAAACAATACATCTGCGTTGTGTGATTTTAAAACAGTACATGAGACACCAGCGGACCTTCTAGCAGATGGTTTTCTTCGTGATTTTAAAACAGTATATAAAGACTTGAGATATGAAGGTGAACTAAAGGAAAAGACTTGAGATTTGAGGAGAGAGAGTGATATAGCAACTAATAAAGTCAAAGCTCACTAAACATTAGTACAGAGAATGATACCCACCAGTTTAGATTTAGGAGCTCATAAATGGAGTCTACTACCTGATGGAACCTACTACCTAATGTCGGAATTTAGGAGCGCATAAATGGAGTCTAAAAAATTTAGGAGCTTATAAATGGAGTCTCTTATCTGATGTCGATCTTCATGAACTGAATAAAACATTATACATGATGTTAGATCTAAAAAACAAAATATTAAATCGGATGGATCTAAAAATCAAAAGAAAAAAAAATAACATAAATGAGAGAGGGTAAAGAACCTTTCCCTGTACAACGCGTTGTACCCAGAATGCTTTAGCAAAAAAAATAACACAAATAAGACAAATGAAAAGAGGATAAAAAACCCTTACAACGCATTTGTACCCAGAATGCTCACGCCATTGTACGCCGGGCCATAGAGCTCTTCGTAGGCTTCCGCGATGGGACCTTAATGAGGACAACTTTTTTTTCAAAACGGTTTTGGTCTCTTGAACCATTTCTTTTCAAAACGGGGTTTGTAAAGAACATTAGAATGAGTGATGGATAGAGAGAGTTTTGCAAAAAAATTATGTAGCCCAAAAAAGCAGAAAACCCCACAATGGAGATGAATCCCAATAAGCAGAAAACTGATGTAGCCCAAAAATTTGCAAAAACTGCTGTCTATGGTTTTGAGCGGTGGAATCTGCGAGATTTTTCTTGGAGTACCTCAACACTTCTATTGTGATATCTGCGAGATTCACATGAAAATGACATGAAATGAGTGATGGATAGAGAGAGAGTTTTATCGAGCCTTGTGCTCAGTTGAGTACCTAAACATTTTTTTGAGCCATGTTCTGTTTACGCCAGACCAAAACTCGCCCCTTATTAGTTGGTTAAATCAGAACCGTTAGTTGATAAAGATCAAATTTTCCAAGATTTAATCCCAGCCATCAGTTGGCCTAGACAAAAAAAGCCCTCCTCCTTTATTTTATATATATATATATATATATATATATATATATATATATATATATGTGTGTGTGTGTGTGTGTGTGTGTGTGTGTGTATGTGTGTGTGTGTGTGTGTGTGTGTGCATGTATGTGTGTGTGTGTGTATGGTATGTTTATTTTGAGCACGTGCATGGCATAAAATACATGTGTATCATATTCTTCATAGTTGTATCACATTGACATCATATATGATCATATCGATATATCATGTTCCATTGTTTACATTGGTATCATTTGTTTTATAGTTTGGATTATTTATCATTGTGTTGCCAAGTTTGTTTGTCGTTGCATGTTTTACTTCATATCATCGCATGATAAACTTATTTCCTTTATGTTAACACATGTTACATTATGGGCGAGAAGTTTTTTATATCATGCATTTTACCTTTGTTTTTTCCCCAAAAAAAGGGGGGAGTAGTCTAACCTAAGGGGGAGATGTTCAACATAAAAGGAGTTTTGTCATCATATGTTGATTATATATGTAATATTATCTTTGGAATTGAAAGGTGTATTTAAGTGTGCAAGGTTTGTAATGATACTGCAAAGTTATTCCATGGTTTGTGTCAGTCAATTGTCTGCACTTTTTGCTTTTGGTATTGGGAATGAGTCTTAGGAGAGCTTTATGGTCCGTAGGTTTTTAATTTTTGATTTTTGTCTTGGAATAGCCAGAGGGGGAGATTTGTAAGGGAAAATTTCCATTCGAATCAATTTTTATGTGTTTTGGCTTTATTCTGCTTGGACAAAACCGTTCGAGTCATAGGTTAGGATTTGAGTTTATTTATCCTTCAAGCGAATGATGCATGATTGAAGACTGTAGCGACCAAGTAAATCAACTTCATCATCGTGTCGAATTTTTTTTCTGAGTTTAGTCTCCAACATCCATGGGATATCAACAGGTGTGAATGCAACTTTAGGTTTGATCCCTCGATACATTTGGGTGTTGTTTTAAAAAATATTTTATGAGGTATTTTTCATAAAAATATTTTTTTATTTAACTTCATTTGAACGACCTGACTTTTTATTCAAACGAGTTTCTTTAATTCGTTTGAATGAGATGTTGGGTTCGTTCAAACGAGGTTATGGTTTTTGTTCAAACGAACTTCAAAAGAGAAGTTTTTTTCACAAAAGATTTCGTTCAAAGGTCGTTCAAAGGCTATTCAAACAAGATTAGCAGTTTTATTCGAAGGAGTTTTATTTCGTTCAAACGAGAATACACTACTCATTCGAAAGATATTCTTGGGATGTCTTTCGACTTATATTTTGTGAAAATCTATAGATACTAGGTTTGCATAACAATTTTTTTTTAAGTCTTTGGAAAATTATTTTCTAAAAAAAATCTAAGAGCCTCTATACCCCCCAATTAGGCCTGTCAATGGGTCGGGTCTAGACCCGGACCCGACCCGAACCCGATTCGTATATTAGGGTCTGACCATATTTTTTTGGACCGAATACTCGAAGACCCGTTTATTAAATGGGTAGGGTCTGGATCTTATACAAGACCCGGACCCGAAGACCCGACCCGAATTATACATTATTATTTTTTAAATATATATATACATATACTATAAATTTATATATATTTATAAATAAATCTTATCAATATAACATGTAAGTAATATATATAAAAATATATATTTATGTATATAATAAATATAAATAATATATGTTTTATTTATACTAATAATATTCAATAATACATTACAAAATATTTTAATTTAAGATTAAAAAATAAAGAAGGGGGATAATATAAAATAAATGTATATATTTGTCCAGAACCGGACCCGGACCCGAACCCGAGACCCGAAGACTCAAACGGATCTGGGTCTGGATCCAGTATTGTAGACCCGATGAAGACCCGGACCCGAACTGGAACCCGGTGAAGACTCGATTACACGGATCTGGATGTCCCTAAACCCGACCCGACTCCGACCCGTTGACAGGCCTACCCCCAATCATTTGAGATCCAAGTTTCATCTTAATATTATATTTTGAGATCTCATGTTTGAGTACCAAAGTTTTTATACACATCATCCTTGCTGAGTATTATATCATAGGGTTGATTCCATATGTGTTGCAGTTTATGAAGTGGACTCCTTGTTCTAGTGATGATTTGCTTGACAAGATCGGTGGATACCGAGACATATGAGGAGCACACATTGTGGCATTCATGGGTATATTCTTGCTCGTTATTGTGAAGGTCAAAGAGTGAGGATTACACCAAGGATTAAAGGAGTTGAGCAGAATGGAGTAAGTATGTCTATCACTTTTGTGTAATTCCTATATCATTGTGAATTTGCTTAGTTAATCCATCCGAGGTTTTCCCGTTGTGGGCTTTACTTATACATCAGTTTGTTATGGTACTTTGATTATTTTTATTCTTTTTGTATTACTTAAATAATTGTTTAAGTCAAGATAAAATTGATTAATTATTTTAACAACCCATGTGTTGATGTCAAAAATGAATTTGATCCAAATTTATAATCACAGAGAAAATATAGAATTATAATGGGATAATAAAAGAGAGATACAAGATTTTAAAGTGGTTCGGCTATGTAAGAAAGCCTACATCCACTGTTTATGTATTGATTTCAGAGATTACAGAAATTTAGGTGTTCTTGTAAAAAAATAATATCCTAGAATCCGTTCTCTCTTGTCCTTTGATGAGAGGAATACATTGGATTTATAGTGACCTGGAGATCAAGAGTTGGAATATCAAGGGATGGAATGCCTTTATACATTTAAGCATTTACACTCGTATATAATGAATATAACTTTTGGTTATGTGACCCACGTGTGGTAAGACCCTTAATATGGTGACGCTTAATTGGTATCGTCTGCATTCTTCATGTTGGTTGGCATGTGTGTCGAGCTACTATATGTTGATTAGGATTTCTGCCACAGAAGAAGACATTTATCTAGTTTTGATTGGTTCACGTAGGTGGATAAATTTAGGTATCAACAGAAGCCCCCAATACTTCATTCTTAATGCTTTTGCTAAAAGGATGGAGTATATTCCTTTTAGAGTTAGTCGGCATTTGCCAACCTGTGGGACTTGTATAATTTTTCTATGTTTTGGTTTTGCAATGGCATTTTTGTAAATAATTTGAAAATTAGCGAACCACCAAAGGGTAAATGGGTATTTTACACCTTCTGTACTATGAAGCCGTCGGAATGTCAATCGTTGATATAGAGTAATCATTTTTTGCACGATTTCCCAGGGAAGCTATAAAAGGTGAGATTTTGCTGGATTTTATTTACCAAACCCTTTCAAGCTTTCGAAGTCTACTTCTTCCCCAAGTTCTCTAATTTTAAGCTTTTCTTTTCATCCTTCCTTCGCTTCAGTCTTCATTTTTCTATAAGCTTTCTTCTTCTCTTTCCTTTTTCTTCCCTTCTTTGTTTATTTATAGCCATGGTTTACATCATACATGGGGATTCCTTAGAGGAATTTAGGCGGGAACAAAATATCCCTAATTGGGTTGATTTATAGATACCGTTGCCACCTGTAGATGTGATTTCACTGTCTGAGGGTCATTGGATTCCCTCTCTCTTCATTGCTGAGTGTGGCTTCATATTTCCCCGTAATAGATTTTATTTAGAATTTTGTTATTATTTTGGCGTTGTCCTAGCTAGGATATCCCCCAATACTTATAGGGTAGTAAATGGGATTCATAGGCCGAATCAAATTTATGGGACTCATATTGGCATCCCTAAACTGATGTTGTGTTACAAATGGGTTACCAGTGATAGCACATATTATTTCAAAACTAGGTTAATGAATAGGGACTTAGTTGTTAATTTTTCGGACTCTAATAAGGATTACTTTGATTATGGAGTCATTGTTAAAAATTAGCAATATGCTCCTTTACAAACTGAAGAAGTCTATGATGGGCCCAGGTGCCCTCAAGTGGGTCATGGCGTAGGTTATCAATTTTTATAACTGTAACTTTCTGCTCATTATTTACCAATTGTATGATGATATGCTAATCAATCACTTATTGTCTTATTTCTATTTTTTTCATAGTTGAGAGTAAGAAGAAGTGTCCTAAAGAAGAGGTTGTGAACATTCATGAGTTAAAGTTCCTTTGGAGCATCCACCAGTGAATTGGCGTGGAACACCCCAGAGATGACTCTTATCTGCTGCAGTACAGGAGCTGTATAACTTCTTTTGTTGCTCATCCCACCACTTTAAAAGTTGTTGATCCCATTAATCTTGAGGAAAAGCCAATTCCAGCCTCCTCTGATGAAGAATCTGCAGGTTCAGAGAAGGATTAGGAGCCTCTTCATCTTTTGAATCTTTAGACACATCTTCCATTCCCTCCTTTTCACTTGCTGCCATGGGAAAGAGCTAAATCCTTGGATTGATCACTTAAGCCTTTTCTCCTTTGGCCAAGAAGGCTACTTTAACAACTAAGAAGTTATAGAAAGTGTCTAAGGCTTTTAAGAAAGATAAAGCTCCTCAGGTCATCATTTCTAAGGACATAGATGCTGATGCTGATCAATTTAGGAGATTGAAGAAAGGCATTGTAATACTCCGTATTTCTGCGTATTTAGAATTTAATTAATTGAGTAATTAAATAGGAAAATATTACTTAAATTAAATTACGTGAGTGGAGTAATTTAATGTGATTGAATATTTAAATTACACGAGTGAAGTAATTTAATGATAATTATGATTATTAAGTGATTATATGATAAGTGTGATTATTAAATATTAATCGAGAGACAGAGACTGATACATATTATATTATGATATTTACTATGTGTGTGAATAGTAAATATTGATAGTAAATTTGATATACGTCATAGCGAGTGATGTGGGCGTATTTGTTATTATCTCATCGGGAATTGCGTGTAGACTATTTTGAGGTGAGAAATGAGAAATATATTTTAGTGACTTAAATGATAATTTAGAGGTCACGGATGAGTCCGTAAGGCTCAAAATAGTCAAAATTATATACCCAGGGGTACTAGTCGGGTACCTGGGAATTTTTTGGCTAAATCGGGACCATACGGGGGCATTTTAGTCTTTTGGAATATACGGGTGAGGAGGCCTACGAATTTTCAAACTCTAAATAAGATTACAAGAGTTGGAGGCTAGGGCTAGAGGAGAGAAACCCACATAAAATCCATTAGAGATAAGAGAGAGACAATTCTCAAAGCCTAAGGAAGAATTGGTGAAGGATTCAAAGGGTCTTACAACAAAAACTAGTTAGGAAGGTAGATTGGAGGAGAAAGACAATCAATCACCAACAACAATCACGAAATCAGATCATCTCTAAATAAGGCAAGTGGCTATTTACAAATTAAATTGAGTTGTAATATCCATGTGTAGGATTTATCAATAATATGATATGATAAATATTCTTGGAGAAAAAGAATTGAATAAAATGCATGTTGGTTAGGGATTTACATGTAGAATGATTTAGACCTGTAGAGGATTGGAAATCATAGAAGACATGATGATTAAAACGGATTAAATCTAGATTTAAGATTGAAAGTATGGGAAGTATGGGAAGAACATATTAAATTAGGGTTCTTGAATAGTTAGAGAATTTGAATTATTCTGGGTTGAACTTGTGAAGATTCGTGATGTTTAAATCATTGGAAATCATCCTAGTGTACCTAAGAATGGTTAGGGAACGTTAGTCACAAGTCTGGTATATTATCATGGGAGTAGGATAATTGAAAATAGTGAAAAACGCATGAAGAAGAAGAGGAACTGCATCTGTCACTGCTCGATCGATCGATCGACTATAAATATCGATCGATCGATGGAGTCGATCGAGCAATGCTCATGGTCGATTGATCAACCCTATCTGATTTTGGGTTCTTTTTTTGGTTGAGTTCTAAGTGATTTCCAATGCTTGAGAAGAACCGTATAGATAATATTTTACCTATGTAGGGACTTAGTGAAGGCCGGTAGGTATTTAGTGGGGGTCTGTTATAATCATGGGTGCAAGATTTGGAGAAATGGAACGATAAAGATAAACCGATTAAGTCGTGTATCGAGGATTATGGATTCAAGTTACGAGGGAAGTTAACGTCAATCCAAATTAAAATCAGTAGCTTAGAGATAGTTTAGCTACTGAAATTGATGGAGGAATAACTAGGGCCGTTAGAGTTGTGTGAATACCCAATTAAAATGCGATAGTGAGATAAATCGTAGAGTAATAAGTACGGTGAATATTAAAGAGAAATTTTACGTACGAGCTCTATTATTAGTCTGCATGTATACCTAATGAATTATATAGATACTTAGGTGGAGAGAATACCTAGAGTATGTATATGACTATATTAGGGTCGAGGTAGGATTCCAAACTAATATATGGTAATAGTAAATTTGGGGTCATGATGAAAGAGTTCTGAACCAATATATGTATAAAATTTCATTAATGGGGTCGAGGTGATTTTCCGAACCAATACATGAAATAAACTTCGGGTCGAGGTGACATTTTTAACCAATCCTTTTACTTGGTGTCGATGGACCATTCTGAACCAAGTCCTTGATGTGTGTTATGAGGACTTAATAGTGATGAATGAATTTATAAGTATATATTGTGTGTGAAATGTATACTGTATAGATAATCTACTTACACGAGTTCATAGATAACGAGATGCCGTGAATACATCTAAAAGTAAATTAAGTATTGAAACCTAATTATAAAAAGGTTAAAGATAACAATGCGTGAAACGTTATCTAAGTATATAAAATCATGAGATATGGTTACTATTACATACTATATGGGCGGTATGGGAACTTAGTCGCGTAGGTAAGTTTAGTTGATTACTATAGTCTGTAATACCCCGTATTTTTATGACTTTTATTATGGGGATTTTATTAAATTAAATTGGGATAAAATTTATTTAATATTAATCCGAATTTTAAAATAAATATTTACTAGTAAGATAAGAGTTAGTAATTATTTTGTGAAAATTACATAATGAGTAAAGTAATACATAGAATTGGATTTATTAAAATTGTTGCGAGTGAATAACACGACAATTATAGAAGTTAAGTTAGGACCCGGTTGTGTCGTGTCGGGGCTAAATTAATGGAATATAAATTAATTAAATTGTAAGTCACCCGTATGGTCATTTCGAGTGCGCCAACATGTTAGGAAGGGTCGAGATAGTTAGAAAAATGTACCCGGGGGTTTAATTTGGGTCTGAGGACGTTTTTAGGCCTAACCGGCAACCCGGGAGGACATGTTAGTAATTATCCATTTTAAGGCTTAAATATGGACAAAAATTAAAGAGTTATATCTGATGAGAGTTAGAGTCCTCGAGGGTTAGAAGTTCTAGAGTTGTAGAGAGGCTAAGTAAGAGAGAAGACAGAAGCCTTCCAAGGAGGAGAGCCACCAAACTACACCAACGTCGCCATCTTTCACCACCAATACGGAGATCGGGAAACGAGGGACGCAACCATACCCAACAACACCTGAGAAAAAGACCTTCATATCTGAGGCAAGTATCTAACTTGCTGTTATTTTGGTTGATAACACATCCATGCTACTGTAGGAGAATAATATTTATGTTTCATGAAAAAACAATTGATGTCTGGGAATAATTGTTGAAATTGCAGAATATAAATCATGTTAGGATGATTCCTTTATTGGATTTAGATTGGTGGACACGAAGTTGATGCCCAATAGAGATAGGAATCTAAAAATCAATGGAATTCATGTGAAATAAAATAAACTAGGGTTAGAATAAATCCTTGAATTTAATCCGTTTGATGATGATTCTTGATGAATTAACGGAAATCTTACATTTGAAATTATCTATTATTGTTTATAGAATGTTTCTTATGATTAGTTGGGAGTTTGGGACTTTCTAATGGCGATTTTGTTAAGATTTATGGAAGAAACCCGTAGGTATTAATTTGCAGAAACTGGGCAAGAACTTCTCGATCGATCGACTCAAGAATGTCGATCGATCGACCCCTTTTTATCGATCGATCGACCCCTCCGGGAAACTGAACACTTCTCCCTATTCTATTTTATTACTTTGATTAAAATGCGTAGGGACCCTTAGATATAATTTAAAGATCATAATTGGACATAGGAAGGACCAGTAGAGTCTAATTAGGGTCCGAAAGATGCAACTTTATACGAGAGGTAACCATGGGATAATGGGGGCATAAAATTTATTAGAAATCGAGCATACGTTAAGTGAGGTATTGGGAGAGTCAAGAAAGACTTAGACCAGTATGTTAGTGAGGGTACACATACTGAATTTACATCTAGTAAAAGAAAACACTTCGAGGAACGAGAAGTACTTATGAAATGGTGACAATTGAGAATAAAAAGAAACAGGTTAATTATACATAGGACTTGGGTGATCTGTACCACGTATGGTTTAAATATTATTATGGGTCGTGGGAGAACCTAATTGAAATATGTGAAAATATATATATATATATATATATATATATATATATATATATATATATATATATATATATATATATATATATATATAACCGAGTGCATGTGTATATATATAATGATATCTAGTTGTGTATAATCATACTCGCGCTACTTGCTATCACGGAGGTTTCCGCCCCGGGACAGTCTTATCTCGATAAGACCTTTATGGGGGATATTGACTCGTACCCTAGAACATAGGATTCCTTGGTACAGGATATCTGGAAATGATAGTCAGATAGTCCTAAGAGACGCGAGGGTATGTGCTGACCTCTTAGTGACTTAGAACTATACTTCGCCTCCATTTTGTGTGTATTGTGTTAATACAGTTCGAGATTGATTTCGAACTAGTATTTCCCTTTGTACGAGAGATACGGGGACTTGATAGCAGAGTATGCCAGCACCATAGATTTTATGTGGGATGCCGATTAGTATATATATTGGATGAGTGATTGATATATATATATATATATATATATATATATATATATATATATATATATATATATATATATATATATATATATATATATATTTACCTGAAAATCTTCTACTGTACGTATAAGTAGAGATATATGGAATGAATGCTCCTAATTATAGTAAGTTTTTGAAACTTCATAGTGGTATTGAGATATATATAATTGACTTAAAATAATCCTTAATAAGATGGTATCCTAAATAAATCATAGTCTTACGATTTCGCGAATCAGAGTTTATGGGTGGAGAATCGAGTTAGACTTATGAGTCATTTTAGTAGTACGATAGGTGTGCACACTAGATGAGAGGTGAGAATTCTCAAGAGAGTGTCGCGAACTAACATATGTGTCATATCAAGCATTTTAAATACTTGCTAAACCATTTTTAAAGTTGTTTTACACTCGGGCTCTGACCTGTTTCCTGTTATTTTTCCTTCTCATGTAAATATATTTATTACAGGTGCCCAGCCACAGGGGCGTCAGGTGTAGTTCATTGGATAGCGACGTGTCGCAGCTTGTGTGGGAGTTGCAGGTCCTTGCAGTAAACGACCCTTTCCTTGACTCCTCAGCTTCTGATTTAGCTCTTTTTAGTTAGGGCATGTGTCGCTTATTCCCATATTCCTGTTTAGATTTCTTAGAGATTTTGTACTCCTTTATGGTTTCAGTATTCAGCTTTATTTCGATTTGTTTATCTTTTACTTTGACAGTAGTTGTGGATATTTATTTGGATAGAGTAATCTAGTTAGCATAACTCATTTGAATGGTTTGTTTTATTTATCATTAGTACTATTCATAAACTGGTTTATACACATAAGATCCTTACAATGGAATTTAAGTAAAATAAAATAAAATATTTTGACACTTAGCTTAATTATTTATTAGGTCGTTAATAAAGAAATTTATTTTACGACAGTGATGTTAAGAATGAACCAACCGGGCACTTTGACTTAATTTAATAAAGGACAGATCACCCGTTATTTAATTAGGCGGGGTGTCACAGATGGTATCAGAGCATCGGGTTCTAGTGTACTTTAGGATCTGTATGACTCATTATGCTTCTAGCTTAGTGTCTTTAATGTAGAGCCCTATTTTTAGGACTATTGTATTCTTGCATTTATGATTACATCTTCAGCTATTTGAGATTGATAATAAACTATAGACGAATAAACCTCCTTCTCGTTTCAAATGCCTCTGAGGCGAGCACCCCGAGATAGGAATGCCCAGCCTGAGCAGCTTGTAACTTCGGCTGAGGGAATGATGAACGCAACTGAAGTCGCCACCATAGTTTCTCAGGCGATGAATGCAGCGTTAGCGATGGTGCAGCAAGCCCCACACCAGGTTCAGGCTGTAACTCCAGTGCCAGCACAGCTTCCCACGGCATGGGAGAGGGTTAATGATGCCTTTCAGAAGGCACATCCCCTGAAATTCTAGTGTAGTTTCGATATTGTCATCGTCAGCTAAAGGAAGAAAGACATCCATAGGCATCTGCGCATGTATGTGTGCACTAAAGTTCAGAGACAGTTACTGGGTTCCTTCAAGATAGTAGGGGCCTCTTTGCAATGGTGGGAGTCCACTACCACCTTGGAGGAGAGGGATAGAAAGTCGATTCAGACTTTTTGGGTGCGATTTGATCGTAAATATTTTCCATTCGCCCTGCAGACTGAGATGAGGCGGATATTACTAAATCTTAAGCAGGAGAGTATGACGGTTGTAGAGTATGAGGAGGGGTTCACAAGACTTCTCAAAATAGTGCTGGATGAGGCACCCACCAAAGAGAATAAAATCTTGTTGTTCTTGGATGGATTGGCCTGGAAGATTCGTCAGCATCTCATAGGTAATCTGTCGTTGAGTACTTACATTGATGTACTCAATGTCGCTCTGTTCCATTTCCAGGATCATCGCTTCCATCAGTAGGGAATCAAGTGAGCAGGGAAGTCCATCCAGCAGGGCCGGACTGAAGGTAGTGGTGCCAGTAGGGCACCAGCAGCTTAGGGGAAGATCTGCCATAGTGAGCAGAGTTCCCATTAGGGGGACCCTACTAAGCGATTTCGATCTGGTGATTCCAGGCAGGGATATGGGGGCTTTAAACTGGTCCAGTCCAGTCAGCACGTCCAGAAGGGCTAACATCGTCAGCAACAGGGCCATCGAGGCCAACAACATTTTCAGCAGGGCCAGTGGTGGAGTGGTAACGGCCATCAGGGTTTAGGTCCGCAGAGACAGAGGGGACGAAACTTCAGGGGTAGGTGCTTTGGATGTGGTAAGAATGGCCATAAGTTCCAGGATTTCCTAAAGGGAGATAGGGCCTCTCAGCAGCAGGGTGCTCGTCATGAGCCACAGAGGCCGCTCTTCCCAACCGCCCTCCTAGCGCCAGCTTAGATTCCAGCCCTACCATCCATTCCAGCAACCCCCGTTCAGTAATGGAAATTTCAATATGGACGTGTCTATAATGTCCACCATCCAGCAGCACCGCAGCGCCACCCGCGATTGAGGGTACGTTTCCTATCCATGGCACTATGGGGCGTGTTTTATTTTATACTGGGGCCTCACACTGTTTTATAGCCACTAGCTTTGGACGGGCCACGAGATTATTAGGCACAGTAGATAGTACAGTAACATGTGTAGACTCACAATTGGGGAATGGGTCTTTGATTTTCTTTATGTGCTGGGGAGTAGGTATAGAGATTGGTAGCTTGATTCTACCTACGAATATGCTAGTTTTAGATATGCATGAGCATGACGCCGTTATTGGCATGAATAGGTTAACGACTTATAGGGCCATGATAGATTCGTTTTGGTAGGAGTATTATATTTT
Source organism: Sambucus nigra (assembly GCA_949130495.1). Taxonomy (NCBI): domain Eukaryota; kingdom Viridiplantae; phylum Streptophyta; class Magnoliopsida; order Dipsacales; family Adoxaceae; genus Sambucus; species Sambucus nigra. The sequence goes on along the minus strand of OX422217.1, from coordinate 54,523,087 downwards.
TCATTCTTGGTCAGGAGATGTTTTTAGTGGTGATGCCCCACCTTGAGGGAGGATCGTCCACCCATTTATACTGCATAGAGTAAGAGACCTCTATGGAGATTATGATTCCCCTGGATTCGATTCCAGTTATTCGGGAGTTTTAGAATGTGTTCCACGAGGTACCGGGCCTACCCCCAAGTAGAGAGATAGACTTAGTTATAGACTTTATGTCGGGCACTCGGTCGATAGCCCGTGAACCATACCATATGACTCCAGCCAAGATGAGGGAGTTACGGAATCATATTGAGAAGTTGTTAGGCCAGGGCTTCATTCGTAGAAGCACCTTACCTTTGGGCGCTCTAGTGTTATTTGTGAAAAAGAGAGATGGTTCATTGATATTGTGCATGGACTACCGAGAGTTGAACAACGTCACGATACGGAATATGTATCCATTCCCCCGAATCGATGATTTGTTCGACCAACTGAGGGGAGATGCCTTCTTTTCGAAGTTAGACTTCAGATCGGGATATTATCAGCTACGGATTAGGGAGCATGATGTGTCTAAGACTTCTTTCTTAATGAGATATGGGTCCTATGAGTTCAGAGTTATGCCGTTCGGGTTGACAAATGCTCTAGTCATATTTATGGACTTGATGAACCGGGTGTTCAGAGAGTTCTTAGATCAGTTTATCATCGACTTCATAGATGATATACTGATTTATTCACAGACTGGGGAGGAGCATGCCGAGCACTTGAGACGATTTCTTCAGACTCTACGAGAGCATCAACTTTATGCTAAGTATAGAAGTGACGATTCTGGTTACGGGAGGTACAGTTTGTGGGGCATGTTGCGTCAGAATTGGGGATATCCGTGGACCCGAGCAAAGTGTCGGTAGTGAGGTAGTGGGGACAGCCCACGACACCGACTGAGGTCGTAGTTTCTTGGGTTATCCGGATACTACAGGCGGTTTATTCGAGGTTTTTCAAAAATAGCCGGTCCGTTGACGAATTTAACTCGTAAGGGGATTCCATACGTATGGGATGACACTCGTCAATTGGCTTTTGATGAGCTGAAGGATAAGTTGACTTTGGCGTCGGTTCTTGCTTTACCCAGGCCAGGGAAGGAGTACCTGGTGTATACTGACGCTTCTCTACAAGGACTTGGTGGAGTACTTCAGTAGGAAGAGCAAGCTATAGCCTATGCCTTCCACAAGCTTAAGCCTCACGAGAGGAATTAACCCACCCACGACCCAGAGCTAGCAGCGGTCATGTTTGCATTGCGGAATTGGAGGCATTATTTGCTAGGGGAGAAGTTTTGCTTGTTCACGGACTACAAGTCACTGCAATACTTATTCACTCAGCTGGAGTTAAACATGCGTCAGCGCAAGTGGTTTTGTGAAAGACTACCAGTTCGAGATACAATACCATTCGGGGAAGGCTAATGTGGTTGCTGATGTGTTAATCCGTAGGCCAGTGGGTGAGGTAGCGGAAGTATGGAAGGCGAAGTGGAAATAGTTGGGACACCAGGACTCAGTGGCCCAATCATTTATATCTGTGAAGACGGTCACACCAGAGATTGTTACAAGGGTGATCCAGGCCTAAGCAGTTGATACGTTTTGTCAGGATCAGATTGTACAACTCCTAGCTGAGGGTGCTGAGTCCTATTCAGTGAGTTCGTATGGAGGTTTGCGGTTTAATGGGAGATTGGTGGTCCCGAAGGGAGAAGACTTATGCCATCCAATAATGATGCAGTCGCACGGGTCCAAATCTGTGGTACATCTCGGAGGGGATAAAATGTACCAGGACATGAGGAGGGAGTACTGGTGGAGTGGGATGAAGAAGGGAATTACAGAGTTCATGTCCAAATGTACCACCTGTCAGATGGTAAAGGTGGACCACCAGAGACCGCCAGGATTGCTTCAGCCGCTGGAGATACATACGTGGAAATGGGAGAGAATTTCCATAGATTTCATCACTGGGTTGCCTACATCACAGCGAGGTCATGATTCCATATGGGTAATAGTGGACCGATTAACCAAGGTAGCTCACTTTCTACCAGTGCGGACAGACTATACTACGGGCCAGTATGCACAGTTGTTTATTATCGAGGTTGTGAGATTGCATGGGGTGCCCCTGGCTATTGTGTCTGATAGAGACAAGATTTTTGTGTCATACTTCTGGGAGAGCTTTCAGGAGGCTATGGGTACAGAGTTGAGATTGAGTTCAGTTTATCATCCACAGACAGATGGACCGACTGAGCGTACTAATCAGATGCTGGAGGATATGCTACGCATGTGTGTCCTTGATCTTGGAGGTGGTTGGGAGCCGTATCTTCCACTGTTGGAGTTCGCTTATAATAACTCCTATCAGTTTACGATTGGCATGGCCCCATGTGAGGCTTTGTATGGCAGACCTTATCATTTTCTCGCTTATTGGCTGGAGGTGGGGAACAATAAGTTGCTCGGGCCAGAGGTGATTCAAGACACGTCATCCAGAATCAAGTTTATCAGGAGTCGCATTCGGGTAGCCCAAGACAGGCAAAAAAGCTATGCCTATCCAAAGCGGTCTTTTAGGGAGTTTGGTGTGGGAGACCAAGTATTGCTACGAGTGTCCCCTATGAAGGGAGTAATGAGGTTTGGAAAGAAAGGGAAATTGGCTCCAAGGTATGTAGGACCATTTCCATTTATAGAGAGGGTAGGACTGGTGGCATATAGATTGGAATTGCCAGAGCACTTGCACCGCATTCATGAGGTGTTCCACATTTCATCGTTGAGGTGATATCTTCGGGATGATATTGCCCAATTTCACATCGCGATAGAGGAGATTGACTTACAGCCCTACAGTTCTAATGAGGAGAGATCAGTGGCTATCCTAGACCATAGCGAGAGGAGATTGACGTCGAAGGTAATTCCACTTGTACGAGTCCAGTGGGAGCATCATAACGTGGATGAGTCTAATTGGGAGCACGAGGCAGATATGTGTGAAAAATACCCAAATTTATTTTTACCAGGTATGCCTTATTTTTCAAATTTTGGGAAAAAATTCCGTTATTTGGGGGGAAGTATGTAATACCCCGTATTTTTATGGCTTTTATTATGGGGATTTTACTAATTAAATTGGGATAAAATTTATTTAATATTAATCCGAATTTTAAAATAAATATTTACTAGTGTGATGAGAGTTAGTAATTATTTTGTGGAAATTACTTACTGAGTAAAGTAATACATAGAATTGGATTTATTAAAAATGTCGCGAGTGAATAACACGACAATTGTAGAAGTTAAGTCGGGACGTGCTTGTATCGTGTCGGGACTAAATTAATGGAATATAAAGTAATTAAATTATAAGTCTCCCGTATGGTCATTTCGTGTGCTCCAACGTGTCCGGAAGGGTCGAGATAGTCAGAAAAATGTACCCGGGAGTTTAGTTTGGGTCTCGGGATGTTTTTAGGCCTAACGGGCAATCTGAAAGGACATTTTAGTAATTATCCATTTTAAGGCTTAAATATGGACGAAAATTGAAGAGTTATATCTGATGGGAGTTAGAGTCCTCGAGGGTTAGAAGTTGTAGAGTTGCAGAGAGGCTAAGAAAGAGAGAAGAGAGAAGCCTTCCAAGGAGGAGAGCCACTAAACTACACCACTGTTGCCACATTTCACCACCAACGCGTAGATCGGGAAACAAGGGACGCAACCATACCCATCAACACCTGAGAATTAAACCTTCGTATCTGAGGCAAGTATCTAACTTGTTGTTATTTTGGTTGATATCGCATCCATGCTTGTGTAGGAGAATAATATTTACATTTCATACAAAGACAATTGATGTCTGGGAATTATTGTTGAAATTGCATAATAGAAATCATGTTAGGATGATTCCTTTGTTGTATTTAGATTATTGAACACGAAATTGATGCCCCAGTAGAGATAGGAATTTGAAAATCAATGGAATTCATGTAAAATAAAATAAACTAAGGTTAGAATAAATCCTTGAATTTAATTCGTTTGATGATGATTCTTGATGAATTAATTGAAATCCTACGTTAGAAATCATCTATTATTGTTTATAGAATGTTCCTAATGATTGGTTGGGAGTTTAGGACTTGCTAATGGCGATTTGGTTAAGATTTATGGAAGAAACCCATAGGTATAAATTTCCAGAAACTGGGCAAGAACTGCTCGATCGATCGATCGACTCAAGAATGTCGATCGATCGATCGAACCCATTTTATCGATCGATCGACCCCTCCTAGAAACTGAACACTTCTCCCCTTTATTTTTTGTTAATTTCATTAAAATGACCAGGGACCCTTGGATATGATTTAAATATCATAATGGGACATGGGAAGGACCAGTAGAGTCTAAGTAGGGTCCGAGAGATGCAACTTTATACGAGACATAACCGTGGGATAACGGGGGCATAAAATTTATTAGAAATTGTGGGTACGTTAAGTGAGGTATTGGGAAACTCAAGAAAGACTTAGACAAGTATTATAGTGAGGGTACACCTACTGAATTTACATCTAGTAAAAGAAAACACTTCGATGGACTAGATGTACTTATGAAATGGCGACAATTGAGAATAAAAAGAAATGGGTTAATTATACGTAGGACTTGGGTGATTTGTACCACGTATGGTTTAAATATTATTATTGGTCGTGGGCGAACCTAATTGAAATACGTGAAATATATATATATATATATAACCGAGTGCATGTGTGTATATATAATGATATTTATCAGTGTATAATCATACCCGCACTACTTGCTATCACAGAGGTTTTCGCGTCGGGACAGTCTTATCTCGATTGGACCTTTATGGGGGATATTGACTCGTACCCTAGAACATAGGATTCCTTAGTACATGCTATCTGGGAATGATAGTCAGACGGTCCTAAGAGACGTGAGGGTATATGATGACCTCTTAGTAACTTTGAACTATGTTTTACCTCCATTTTGTGTGTATTGTGTTAATACAGTTCGAGATTGATTTCGAACTAGTAGTTCCCTTTGCACGAGAGATACGGAGACTTGATAGCAGAGTATGCCGGCACCATAGATTTTATGTTGGGTGGTGATTAGTATATATATTGGATAAGTGATTGATATATATATATATATATATATATATATATATATATATATATATATATATATATATATATATATATATATATACCTAGAATTCTTCTACTGTACGTATAAGTAGATATATACGGATTGAATGCTCCTAATTATAGTAAGTGTTTGAAACTTCGTATTGGTATTGAGAAATACATAATTGATTTAATAATCCTAAAAAAGATGGTATCCTAAATAAATCATAGTCTTACGATTTTGAGAATCAGAGTTTATGGGAGGATAATAGAATTAGACTTATGAGTCATTTTAGTAGTACGATAGGTGTGCACACTAGATGAGAGGTGAGAATTCTCAAGAGAGTGTCGCGTACTAACATGTGTGTCATATCATCTAGTAAGCATTTTAAAGTTGTTTTACACTTGGGCTCTGACCCGTTTCCTGTCATTTTTCCTTCTCTTATATATATATTACAGGTGCCCAGCCACAGGGGCGTCAGGCATAGTTCATTGGACAGAGACGTGCTGCAGCTTGTGTAGGAGTTGCAGGTCCTTGCAGTAAATGACCCTTTCCTTCACTCCTCAGCTTCTGATTAGGTCTTTTTAGTTAGGGCGTGTGTCACCCATTCCCAGATTCCTGTTTAGATTTTTTAGAGATTTTGTACTCCTTTATGATTTCAGTATTCAACTTTATTTGGATTTGTTTATCTTTTACATTGACAGTAGTTGTGGGTATTTATTTGGATAGAGTAATCTAGTTGGCATAACTCATTTGAATGGTTTGTTTTATTTATCATTAGTACTATTCATAAACTGGTTTATACACATAGGATCTTTACAATGGAATTTAAATAAAATAAAATAAAATGTTTTGACACTTACCTTAATTATTTATTAGGTGGTTAATAAAGAAAATTACTTTAGGACAGTGATGCTAAAAATGAACCAATCGGGCACTTTGAATTAATTTAATAAAGGACTGGTCACCCGGTATTTAATTAGGCGGGATGTCACATAGTCCAAGTACCTTGAGTAGTACATCCAGGTGTTCTAAGTACGGAACGTTAGTCGTGTACTATAGATGAGGGGTGAGTAAACTCAAGAGAGTGTACGCAAATCTTAACATATGTAATCCATAACTCATCTTACTGTGATAATTGCATGTTTAATATTTTCAAAATGTTTTGAGTACTAACTCTTGCTATCAAAATATTTTCAAAACCCTTTTAGGTGTCCAGCCACAGGGACGCCAGACTTGAGGATTCAGTCCAGGGACTCGTAGCTGCAGCATTGTGGATGCTGGCAGGACTTTGCATAGACGATTCACTCATTCAGCTCTAGTGTAAGATCTCATTTTTAGTACTCTCTATTGGGGCATGTTGTCCATTGTCATTATTTCAAATATTCAGTTTTGGATTATGTTTATTTTATTTAGCAGTTTGGATTTTTAGTCGAGTGTTGACTCGACAAGACTTTATTCTTTACATATTGTGAGATGGTTTGAATTATAACATATTGTGAATGTTTAATTATTATTTCCGCATGATTAATTTTTGGGTTAATGAAAGATAAAATTTGACACCGGTCAAATTTTACATAGGTGATTAGTAATTAAAAAGTTTCGACAGTGATGTTAAGAATGAACCAACTGAGAAGCCTGTTTTAATTTAATTTAGGACTGATCACTCGGGATTTAACTAGGCAGGGTGTCACAGATGGTATCAGAGCATTAGGATCTAGTGTTCGTAGGGTCTGAGCGGCTTACTACGATTTCAGCGTTTCGTTCTTTTGATATAGAGTCCTATTTTGGGACTGTTGCTTTATCTTTGAGTGCTTAAGATATCGTACTTCTGCTATTAGATTTTGTATAAACTGTGTACTTATACAATTCGATCTATTTTCAGATTCCATAGAGGAGACATCGAGTAGAGAGGGCTGAGTCCAGGGATGAGGTGAGGGAGGATCATCAAGAGCCACAGATATCGCCACCCCCACCCCCACTCGAGCTGATTTCTACTACTCAGGTGGTAGTGATAGTGGCTCAGGAAGTTGAGATAGCTATGAGGGCCATGGCAACCCATTTTTCTCAACCCCAGACACAGCCTCTAATGGCACCCGCAGTTCAGGCCCGGCAGAGCCTTTCAGAAGGGCCATTCGCCCGAGTTTTAGGGCAGTAATGATGATGCGAGGGAAACTGAGTGTTCGTGTAGGGACACTGTCGTTGATTTTGGCTCCCGCTATACATGCAAAAACCATGGTTACTAATATTAATCTACAATGTTTAGCACCATGGTTACAAAAAGATGAGTCTATGTATAATCATAGTTTATATATAGATAAAAAATCTGAAAATGATATTAATAAAATTAGTACTATGTTAAATAGTTTAACTGATATAGTTTTTAGTTGGGTCAAACGAACTGAAAGACATCAGGTCGTTAATCAAAATTATGTAGAGAAAAAATTAGATTGTATTGAATTCAACTTAAACAAAGTTGATCAAAAAATTAGTCAACTCGAAACGGTTACAAATTTAGATCTAAAAGAGGAGACTAAACAAAAAATTGAAAATCTATTAAACAAAATAGATAATCAAAATCCAGAACAAACTGGAATGAATAACCCAGGGGATAACAAAATTCCTAGGTTATATTATGGTTCGGAAGAAATTAAAGCTCTTCAAACAGAAGAATTTAATTACACCGAATATATAAACATTCATGAAATATTAGATTATTGGAGACATCTATACAAAGATCCAATATTAATTGTTTCAGAACGTAATAAACTCATTGAACAAATACAAACCACGTATTTGGAAAATGAAAAATTATTACAACACTATCAGTATGAATTAAACCAATATTCATCTGATGAAGAAGAAATTCCACCACATGTAGTAAATACAATTTATGGAAAAAGGAAGGTTTAAGAACCACTTCAGGAATTCCAAAATTGGGAAGCTTTTGAAGATTATATGCAAACCCCTGCATATAAAAATGAAAAAGAAGATTTTGTTAAAACAGGCAATGCTTCTACAAGTAATACTAAAAATGAGGATGAACCAAATCCTTTTTTCTTAAGAAGAGATAATTTGAACAAACAAAATATATCTCAACATGGTATTTAGCTTGATCTAAGGCATGTCCCTTTTAAAGATCAAGAACAAACTATTAATGAGTGGGCACAATCCATGTCTATACTCATTACTAATTATAAGAGTACATGGTCTAAAGAAAAAAATTTAGACTACCTTGCTGCAACACTCCAAGGTGATGTTTTACAGTGGTTGCAATAATGGGAAAGCTCAGAAAAAGGAATTCAGCAAAAAACTGAACTCCTACAAACCTTCAAATCTTTTGATAAAATATTAAAAGGATTTGTTGAAATAATTAAAGAAAATCTAATTGGATATACTGGAGAACCCAGACTCCAAGAGGATGTGTGTTACATCTTATCTAAACTAGAATTATGTAATATTTGTCAATTTGAAGAATTTGTTGAAATATATAAAAAAAATATAATTTCAAACTAAAACATTCAGAGACCAAACACTGGATGGATCAATTTTTTCATAAACTCCCAAACCCATGGGATGAAATAGCCTTAAAATCTTATCCTGGCTGGTTAAAAACTATCGGTAAGGATGAGAAAGATGACAATCTTGGTTTTCGCATTAATTGGGTATTAAGAAAAATATCTGAACACTGTATTGAAATAAAAGCCAAGAAACAAGTTAAAAATCAAATCACAAATTCTAAAGCTGGTTATAAATGTTGTGATAAGATTTTAAAAGAAAACTGGAAAATAGGATGTAATCCACCTCCTAGAAATTCCAAATATTCTAAATACTCTCGAAAGAGAAAATTTAAATGGAAACCTTGGAAAAAGAAAACATCTTTTTCAAAGAATAAAAAATATATTAGAAAAAAGAAACCTACTAAAAAACCAGCTCTAAAAAAGAAGTGTCGTTGTTACATTTGCAACGAAGAAAGCCATTATGCACCTGATTGTCCTAAAAAGGGAAAAAGTGCAAATAAAATGATAAAATTTCTTGAAGAACAAGAATTAGAAATATTTTATGGAGAAGATTTATCTGATTCTGATATTTTTAATTATGAAATTTTATATGAGATTGAATCTGATTCGGAAACATCCGATGAAGAACTCGTATTTATGTATAATACTGCAGAAGTACGAGGTAGTAGCGAAGATGAGCTACAAACAACAGCCCTTCGTGAAATAGTTGGAGAAGAAATCACTTTTACCAACGAACAGCTACAAGAAATTGATAATCAAAGACAACTTATAAAAAAGGAAGATGTCTATAAATTATCAAATTTCAAATTATTCTCAACAAGAATATTTGAACAATTTAATGGTAATACTACTGCTGGCTCAACAGATGATGAAACAGCAGATATTAAACTTTTTGATTTAAAAAAAATCAAAAGATGGAAGAAGAAACACCCAAATATTAAATATATACATATCGGGTTTATTCCAATATGTATTACTGCCCTGTTTAGACAAGGTATGGATACACCCGTAGCTATACTGGTCTTAGACAAAAGATTCAGTAATCCTATGAATGCCATAATTGGAGGAGTCCAATCCAATTTGGTAAATGGAGTTATTTGGTTTAACATAAAACCAAATTTCTTCATATCTATTGATGATCCAAATATTGAGGAATCTGTCATTATAAAAATCCAAACCAAAGGAATAGGAATGAAAGATACCTCAAGAAATATGTCAATACATTGGAAAACAATTCATGAATTGACAACTTTACCACATACAAATACACAAAATGTGGATAGAAATATTTGAACCTCGACCATTTTATTCGACAATTCAGCCCAGATTAATCAACTGGAGAGATTTGAAAGTACCAAAACAATGGATACTACCCCAAATAACAGAACCACCTCCTGAAAAATAACGAAACAACGTTGAATTACAGGTATCTGGTAATAATGTTTATTTTAAAAATAAACATTCAGAAAATTGGCAAAAGAATTTTTCTGACAATGATTGGGAAAAATTAAAAGGAAAAAACCTTTTAAAAGGCGAAAGTAGTAATAGTAGACCTCCTATTGCTATGAAAAATATACAAGTACCAATATTACCTGGAACAAATTATCTAAAAGAAGATAATATAAAATCCAGTCAAATTTATCATTTCCAATTAGGAAAAGAAGAAATAATCTTCTCACCAAGCCATGGAAAGAGAAGATATACTTATGTAGTAGGTTACTTTAATTTTGTAGGCTATAAACCATATAGTCTTTGCACATTAATTGATACAGAAGAAACTATATGTTCTTATAGACCTAATGCTTTACCTCCTGAAAAATGGATAAAAATGAAAAATCCTATTGCTGTAACAGGCATCAATGGGACACAAAATTTCATTGATTTAAAGCCAAAAAAGTGGCTATATGGTTTAATGAAAAGAAATTCATTATTCCAAAAATCTTATGCTTTCCAGAAATGCATGGAGATTTTATTTTAGGCAACAATTTTATCTCAGAATATTTGCCTGTAAGTATTGATGAGGGAACTATAAATTTATCCCTCAACAAAGATGTAGTAAAAATCCCTTTACTACAACAACATAAATATAAATGTGAAAGAGATTTTCGCCCTACTAAGAAAGGGGATATAGCTCCTTTTATCAAAGCCCTTGAAGAAACTCATTGGCTTTATACTATATTAAATGATAATTTTAGTGAAAACCCACTAAAATTATGGAATAAAAGTCCAAGATATTGTAATCTCAAACTAAGAGATCCCAATGTCATTATTAGAGTAAAACCAATGATCTATACCAGAAATGATATAGATGAATTTGATAAACAAATAAAAGAATTATTGGATATAAACCTTATTGAAGAAACAATAAGTCCACACTCTAGCCCTGCCTTCATGGTGAGAAAACACAATGAAGTCATAAGAGGAAAAGCTAGAATGGTTATAAATTATAAAAGACTAAATGAACAATTAGAATTTGATGGTTATTTTATTCCAAGAAAAGATGTATTAATTAACCAAACTAAAGGAAAAAAGTTCTTTAGCAAATTCGATTGTAAATCTGGATTTTGGCAGTTAAAACTAACTGAAGAATCCAAGCCATTGACAGCCTTTAGTACCCCTAGAGGACATTATCAATGGAATGTTATGCCTTTTGGACTAAACACAGCTCCTCAGGTATATCAAAGATGAATGGACAAAATCTTTAAAGACCTTAAAGATTTTTGTGTTGTTTATATAGATGACATCCTTGTTTTTTCCAAAACCATAGAAGAACATAGATATCATCTAAAAATTATCTGTGAAAAATTCCAAAGACATGGAATCATTTTATCACCTAAGAAAATTGATATTGAAAAAACAGCAATTAATTTTCTTGGCATAATCCTAAATCAGAATGGCCTACAATTACAAGATCATATCATCTCTAAAATAAGAGATTTTAATGAGGAAATTTTGGATAAAAAACAATTACAAAGTTTACTAGGAATCCTTAATTATGGAAGAAATTTCATAAAAGGATTATCTAAAAAAGAATTACCACTTCTTAAAAAACTTAAAAAGAATGAAGTTTTTACATGGAGTGCTAACGATACTCTTGTTGTTAAAATAATTAAACAAGAAATCATTAATAATTGTCCAAAAGTTTATTTTCCTAAAACATGAGATAAATTAATATTGGAAACTGATGCTTCGGATAATTGTTGGGATGTGTTCTCAAAGCAATTCCTTCAGAATATTGGAATGAAAACAATCCTTCCAATAATTTCGGTATTCGTGGTAAGAAAACTGCTATACCAAAATCAATTCAAAAACATGAATTAATATGTGGATATAATTCAGGAAAATTTAAACCAACCGAACTGAATTATATTATTTTTGAAAAAGAATTACTAGCAATAAAACTTGCTATTAAAAAATTCCATATTTTCTTAGCACCTGAAGACTTTATTGTCAGAACAGATAATAAAGCTGTAAAAGACTTCCTGATAAACAAAAGAAATATTTTAGAAGGAAGAAGACTTAAATGGTTCAACCAAATTGCTATTTATACTTTTGAAGTTAAACATTTAAATGGTACTAATAATTTTCTTGCAGATTATCTTAGCAGGAACTATGATGAAAAACCTACTAACCAAGTAGAGTTTTTAGAAACCCACTAAACAAGTGGAGAATTTTAAATATTTTAAAATAACACCCACTAAACAAGTGGAATATTTTTAAATATATTTTATTAAAACCACTAAACAAGTGGCTTTTCTTTTCTATTTTCAGGATAGGAGATAAGCATCCAGAAGAAATCAAAGGAGATTGGGTGACTATTGCTAAAAAGACAAAAACTCAAGCATCATCATCCACACAGCCTAAACCAAACCCTGTTTATGTTGTATTCAGCGGAAGAAACCCAGGCTTCTATGACAATTGGAATCAATATTTTATGCAAGTAAACAAATTCCCTGGTGCATGCCACCAAAAATATAATACTATGCCTGAAGCCATTACAGCATGGGAAAATTGGATGAAACACTTAGGACCTCCTAATATGATTTACCAGTTCTCCAAACTTCAGACCAAGGAAAGCCTCCTTGATACTGAAACTTATGAGTTTCACAACCCAGGAATCCCCTGCAAGTTGTATACACCATTAAATGAAGCATGGAAATCTCATCTCCGAGATAGGAGAAAAGATTTTAGAAGGAATATGAGTATCCTTGCTGACAAAATTGTTGAACAAACAGCAACTTTGGATAAGTTCAAAAGTCTGAGCCTCGAACTCATAAAAGGCTTAAACTATGAAAATGAAGATTTTTCTTTAGAAAAAATTGATACTTTTCTGGAATTTTCTGAATTACTGGAAAATGAGTTTTCTGAAAAGATTTTCAATACTATCAGGAGAATTTGTCTATTTGAAAAGGCAAAGATAATTCTCCCACGTCCTCTATTCCAAATTGAAATTTTACCAAAAATTGAGGACCATGAGCAAAAGATAAAATGTCTTTTACTCCAACATTTTTACTCTAGTTTAAATTATAGTGATGACATGCCAAAACTGAATTTCATTACTGAAGAGGGATACCCACCTTGGGATATTGAAACAATTGAATGGGGGTTAGTAAACAAACTAATCTTCTCCAGTGTAGCTTGTTTCAATCATTTTGAATTTTTACCTATGATGATCAAAACTATGATCTATCATGTATTGACAAAAAGCAAGTACAAATACACTCGTTATCTGTCATTTCATATAATAAGCACAATTGGTTGGCGATCAAGAGAAATTTTCTATCAACCCTACCAGATCTGGTACCTCAGAGCCACTGAGGACTATGAATGGGACGAGATTGAACAAAATTGGGAAATTGCACTTAATGTTCCATTGGACCAGTTGGACACGACGAGATATTGGTCACAAAACCTGATCAATACTTCAAATTATGCAGATTATTTTTATCGGGAATCAGCATTAAAATTCATGGTAACTGATGGCAGGAGATTATTTGTTACCGATAAATTATACTACCTCGCTTGAACAACGAGCGGCAGTAAGCGAGTTTCTAAATAACTTGAAAAACAAAAATAATTTAGATGCTCCCTTTGAACAATTAAGCCATGCGGAGGAATACGAACAAGTACAACTACATGGACCTCCGAATCACAGCCCTAACGATAGTATGTCCTTCGACTCTGTCGCTGAGGCCAATATTGCCAATTCATTAGATGCATGACAATTGGACAAAGAAAATGAACCCACATGGACGACTGCAAATCATCCAGCACACGAAGTGGGATATGCATACGGTAAGTTCTTCATCAGATGTTTTCGAATCAGATTCAATCTCATACAAAATTTCATAATTAGAAATATCAGAATCAAATAAATCTTCTCCATAAAATATTTCTAATTCTTGTTCTTCAAGAAATTTTATCATTTTATTTGCACTTTTTACGACAATCAGGTGCATAATGGCCTTCTTCGTTGCAAATGTAACAACGACACTTCTTTTTTAGAGGTGGTTAATGGGTGAAATACGCAATATTTGCGTTGTATCACACTCCCTAAATTACACATTGTTAGTCCCTACCAATGAAGTACTAAACAACAATAACTACAAGAAAACCAAAAACAAGATACAAGTACAAAATGGGATAAACAGATAAAGGCCACTTTCACAGGCGAATAATTGCATTTAGCGTATGCAATAAGCCATTAAACCCCTAGGTTACCCTAGTGGACGAGTGTCATCTCGTGAGTGTTTTTAGGGATGAAACCCACAAACATCATATGCTTTTCTCAAAATATGCCCAAGCCAACATGCGACAAATTCAACAACAACGAAAAAGATTTCAAACATGTTATTAGCATATTGAACGAATTCAACCTAAAGTCCGTTGTTATTAACAGGTTGAATGCACCTTATAGAATTGAAACTTTAAAAGTCGGAGGAGAAGAGTACATGCATAGTATGATTTGGACAAAAGTTAAATAAATCGGATAATCATTAAAGCAAGCATGTATTCAATCCTCACGGGCATTACACTCATCAAATGAATTCACTCGAAACAGGAAGGTAACACACGGGACATGCAAGCATAAAGAGTAAATGTAAATGGAAACTAGGTCGCGCACATGTCACAAATGAAGAACGCTATATAGGAAATAAAAACTTGTAATCTCAATTAAAGATATGACTCATTAAAGAGGTGAAATTCATTTTCACGGATTATCAAAACTATTATGACTTTTAAACGAAATTCACCCTAAAATCACATAGGACTTTTATAGGGTTGTAATGTAGGCTAGGATAGGGTACGAAATGAAGGGTAAATATATACGGATTCAAAGTCTTCGGGGATAAAAACTTGGGATAATGGAAAGAATGCAGGCAGTATCGAAAATTAAAAAAAAGTTCCATAATCAAGCATTAGATATAACAATTGGAGAGTAATAAGGATTATTGAACTATAGATACACAAAATATATACAAACTTTCTCTTTTCTTTTCTTTTATTCTTTTTCTCATGTTTTCTTTTCTTTTCTTTTGCTTTTTTCTTTTTCTTTTCTTTTTCACTACACTTTATTTTCTTTTCTTTTCTATTCTCAATATCATATGCTTAAATTGAAACCAAAAAACATGAACATCATTCAATCCCAGGCAACATTCCAAAAAAAGGTATGGAAGGTAATATGTATGGTTTATAACTCCAATTTGGAGTTGGTTATGGTATTTTAGGTAATGAAATGAAAATATATATTTAGGCTCAAAGGGGTTGACGAGGAAAAAAAGGTGAGGTTAAGGCTAATATGGGTGATATAACAAAGATTGCCTATGATCATTTCATAAACTTTACGAAATTATCGAGTCAAAACAATATATGAAAATCATGCTCAAGTAACACATTTCAAGATATAAAGTCAATTAATGAATGATCAAATGAAAGAATAGAGAGATTACCGACGAATTCAACGTTTTCAAAGAGGAAAGAATAGTGTATAACACTCACAACGACGAAAGGTACAAAGATTACTCGGTGTAAGTATATACAATGCAACAAAAGATTATCGAGTTATAAAAATCTTAAACCAAATCAATATAACAAGAAAATCACATGTGCTCATGGGTTAAAGTTTAATTCATGAAGTTATTCATAATATCAATGATTTGAGGACTAAAGTCTAATAACTTCTAAAATCGAGAACATGCATCGTTGAGTTGTCTATTGGATCAGGCAATTATTGAAATTTATCATTGAAAACAAAGGCAAAAAGCCCAACAAAGGAGAAAAAAGAAAGAAAATATTTTTGAAAATTTTCAATTTTTAACAAAAAGCATACTTTGTAACTAACATGTGATCAAATCCATGGACTAAACATGAAATGGATTGAATATCCTACACACCCTAACTTAAATGTTGCATTGTCCTCAATGTGCATTAAGAACACAACACAAAGATAGGAAAAAAAATGATATTACCCAAAATTGGAGCGATCCCCGTAAGCACAAGTCCAAACGAATATACAAAACGAGTTAGTATCGAGCATAGCAAAAATAAATAAATAAAATTTAACTAATTACACTAGACTAAATATAAAAAGAAAGAAAAAATAAAGAAAGGAAGAAAGAAAGAAAAAAAATAAAAAATAAAATAAAAAGCTAACTATTTACAACCTACTCTTTGGACTTCACACTAACTATACACTAGAAGTCTAAATAGTTTAGGATCCACCCAAAAGGGGATTTGATTTTGAAAGATCAACGGTAGACCCTCCAAAGGAAGCGTGCCTCTCGAAAAATATGAATTCCATTTGAACAACGGAAGGCATGTGGCTAGTGGAAAAAGTGAACCATCGTCAATTTGAAATTTTGGGTGGACGATGGGGGATTTGGAGGGGAAAGGTACACTAGAGGCCCAAGAAAAATTAGCTCATCTCCCAAAGATTTTTCAAATGGAATGGGAGATGGTGCACACACGGGGATAACATCCATAAAAAACAAGTCCGGTAAAGAGTCCTCATCGGCAAAAAGTGTATAAGTTTTAAAAGTTTCTATGCACTCATAGGAATCAACCGGTAATTCTAATGCTTCGATCACGAAAAACGAATATGGTGATGAAACAAATTCGATCTCAATCGACTCATCGTCGGAAGTAGATTGAATTTCGGGGGATAAAGATGCACACTCGATGAGAAATTCTTCAAAAAATTTAGGTGAAACACAAGTTTCCACCTCCTCGTTGTTTTGTGCATAATAATTCATCTCATCGTAAAGTGCTCCAAGTTTCGATCCTGCACCATTTAGGCTTTCCAAACCTTGGGAGTAAAGAAGAAAAGTTTCTTCCAAAGTAAGCTTCCTCGGCTCTAGATCCTCGAATTCCTCATTTTGTTGAAATTCTTCTTCATAATCATTGGAATAAGAATCATTATTGGATTCGAATAATGAATCCAACTCAACCTCCCAATAACAACTTTCATTCCGATAATTGTTTTCAAGTCTTTCAATCTCAAGAAAATATTCAAAATGGAAAACTTGAAAACTATCCCCCAAGTAAGAATCATTAGAATGACCGTAATAACTATATAAGAAAGACATGACTACCAAATTGTATGTAAATGGAGAATCCGATAAAAGGTGCGTGATCGAGAATCAATGTTTCTAAGCGCTCAAGTATTCAAATCCTACAAAAAAGGTTAAAACAAAGAATACAATTAGGAAAGGAAAAAATACTACGAAATAATAAAACCAATTACAATCTAAAACACATTCCCCGGCAACGCCACTTTTTATGTGAGGGAAACCGAGTGTTCGTGTAGGGACACTCTCGTTGATTTCGGCTCCCGCTCTACATGAAAAAACCTAAACTACAACCATAACCTTTTCTTTTATTTATTTTACACTTTTATTCCTGAAGTAATTAAACAATTAAAATCTAAAATTCAATCATTCCCTAACCCAAAAATTCTGGCTCGAAAGCAATTTAACCGGGCATATTCAACTAAGCATAAACATCACGAATGAAGGGATTCTAAGCCAAAAGTACTTTATAAAACATTTAATCGAAAATGGTCATGCTCGGATTAAATTCTAATTATCTCTATAAACTCTAACTTGCATGACAAAGGAAGATAAACGCATAATAATCCGCTATTAATACACGAGGTTTCAATTAAACGCAATTTTTCACGAAAACCTTAATTTCGAGGTTCGAACCCGTAAATGACGGATCGAAATCCCGACCCTATTTATCTAAGGGAAATACATAAATTAAACTACTTTAACACTAGGAAAGCAATAAATAAATGAAATACAAGTTAATCTAGGCAAGAAAATAAAATTGACAACAATGCAAATAAGGAATAAATAAAGAAATACAACAATATTGATGGTAGGGTAATGAAAAGTTCAACTTACAAAACCCAAAGGGGTCACAACTAAATTGTGTTCTTGGAAATTATTTTATGTTCATTAATTATAATATTAATTCAATTGGTAGAAAATGCTTGAAAGGTGACTAAATGAGCTACCAGAAGAGCAACAAAATGACCCAGAAGTGCGGAACAAGATTTTTACTGATGTAGTAGGATATGAGGGCATGGGTATGCTTTACTAAAGGGAGAAGGTATTACGCCAACGTCGAAAAAATCATGTTCAGCTCAGTTATTATAGGAAGAAATTAACTAGTTAAAGAAAGAAGCTGAAGACCGAGAGACTCAACATCGACAGGAGCTCGAAGAGTTAGAGATTCGCAGCCAATAAGCTTTATTACGGATAAGGAATGATATGCGAAGTGAAATGTAAAGTTTGTTCCAAAGTATTACCCCTCATCATGCTTCCACTACCTCGACGATTCAGTCTGACTAGGTAATACAACATAATTCATACGTATAATTACTTACTTACTTATATATATATATATATATATATATATATATATATATTAAGAGATATTCGGATGGAAAATTCTCTCGTTTAAAGTTAAATTTTCAATGGTGGTGGTGAAACTTTGCTATAGTGGTGGTTAAAATTTATTGTTGGTTGGGGTATATTATTCTTAGAATCAATTTTAATGTTTAAAACAGGTTGGCTACCTGTGGTTTTCATGAATAAAGAAAGGTGACTCTGTCGATTTTTTTTTTAAATAATAGTTAGATAGTTATATTGCATGTGATGAGAATATACTATATTGATTCATTTTGTACATTGTACTGTTAACGAGGGGTATTAATTCGGACATAATTGACATAATATTTTTTTTGTGCAGGTGACAATTTTTGTAGAACATGCAAATATTAATCAGTGGTTTTGGAGGTCGTACGCTTTTGTGTTGAGGAATTACTTTGATAAAGGCATTACATGTTTGGAGTATTAATAAACTAATATATTTTTATTGTCAAGTCAAATATTTTAACTTAGTGTTATAATTCTTATTTTGATGGATATTTGGAGATGGTTGTAAGAACTCTATTTATTGTTAAATGAAATTGATTTGTTATGTTGGTTGAACATCATCTTATGTATTACATTTTATGATTATTCGTTGTTTATGTTGTCTCAAATGTAATTCAATTCTATAATAAACTTTAGCGATTGATTTTATTCTCCATAAAATATTGGTGCAAAAATTTTAAGATCCCTTGACCTCTTTTGGGATGGATAAAACTGTCCCAAAAATATATTAAAGATGTCTATGTAGCCGTCTCAAAAGGATCTGCTAAAATAGTAATCTTTTGAGAGAGATTAATACCCGTCTCAAAAACACTCTTTTGTGACAGCTATTATGTCGTCTCAAAAGGGTCATATAAAATGAGGACCTTTTAAGACGGATATGTTCCTGTCCCAAAAACTATTTTAAGACAGTTATGGCTTCACAAAAGGTATTATAACCTCTATCAAAAAGACTCCCTAGTCGTCCCAAATAGCATCCCAAAAAGTATTTGAGATGGATAAATGATCTTCCGGGACTGTTAGGCCACCGTCTCAAAAGTTGCTTTTTTGTAGTGTCTGGGTTTGAATATCTTAGCCCGATTCTCCTTATGGGAATTTCTCTCATGATGCTACTACGATCCACTGGCATCGTTTTCATTTACTTTTCGAGCCTAACTACTCTCACTTTGTCGTCGTGTATCAGTTTAGTGCAGGTGGTTCTACTCACCATACATAGGACACCTTCATATGTCATTCCTCTATCTCTGGCCCTATCCATATCGGGGTGCCCTTATCTCGGACCTAGTAGTCCTCACCCCGATCACTACCCCCGTTGTCCCTTTTGCTCTACTGGCCCAATGGAACTTATTACTGGCCTTGATGGCCCTGATTAAATCTACCTTCACTTGGTAAGAATTTAAATGATCTAAAGCATTTAAATGGGTCCCCTCCCGGCTATACCCTCTTATGGTTCCTCACTGGTACCGTTAAATTCAGTTTTGCTCTTTGTTTAGATTCTCCAATCCTCTTGCCTCCCTTCTCGTGGAAGCGTTGATGTACCCTTGTACACGTACGACTTTGACGACATTGGCACTAGTCACCTTAGTCGTATCTCCCCTTCATGCTTGTGTATTCTACCCACGAGTCCATCTTCAACTTACGGATCCTTTTTATTCTTCGTATCCTCTTCGTCGATTATGAAGTTCACTAAATAAATTATCTTTCACGGTTGATCTTTACCTGACCTACTTGTGATAGTTTCATAATTCCAGTCGCATCTCTGTATGAACAATAGATGGCAGATCTTACGATCAAATTGCACCCAATCTCTCATTTAATTCTATATATACTGCTTTATACGTGGTGACTGGCTATCACCGCTCTATGTTGCTCCCATGAGCTAAAAATTTCACCCAAAATTTAAATGTGAGTATCACTTCACACCACCATACATCATTGCCTTTGGATTATCTCCTTCCATTGGCCCATCACACTTCATCTCTTCTTCAAATCCTTATAGGCAATTCTTCGAAAGAGTTCCCCCGACTCTTTCCTTTGTTGACTACGCTGGGCGAGTCTGAATGTTCACTATTATCTACGACGGTGTTTAGGAAGTCATTTCTCCCGAGTGGTTGTCCCTTTTTCTCATCTTCTTAGACAATAATTTTGGTGACTCCTACCGCGAGCACCGTTCCTCGAATACTCCATAGCTCCTACTGTGCCTCTTCTCATGCAGTCCTTCTAATGACCATCATTGGTCTTCTTATATTGTTCAGTGTACGAAGCCCAATTCACCTCGCATATAATTTGGATTAACTATACTTAATCATATGAGAGCGTAAATAGCATACGTAGAGGAATACAACAATACTATAATAAGGTTTTATATCAAAGAACTTTAAGCTAAAACGTAATAAGTCGTACAGATCCTATAGACTCTGGAACCTAATGCTCTGATACCACCTGTGACACCCCGCCCAATTAAATATTGGTTGATCAATCCTTTCTTAGATTAAATCAGAATATCCAGTTGGTTCATTCTTAGCATCACCGTCGAAAAACATTTATATTATTAATCACCTAATAATTAATTAAGTTAGTGTCAAAAACTTTTAATCATTTTAATCATCATACAGCAGTTTAAATTAAATAATAAACCACATTCAATCCATATGAAAAATAACGAATAATTGAATAATAAACTAAAACAGGATAAATCACACCAGCCTAAAATCGAACACAATAATGTCTAAATAAAAATGAATCCAAAGCTAAAATAACAGAGTACAATCTCTGAGATAGCTAAACTAAGAGTGGGCGATATGCCCTGGCTGATATAACTGCATCATAATCTGAATGGATAAATAGTGGATGCGTCTAATAACGAGGACCTTTAACTTTCACAATAACTGTAGCACGTCAATCTTCAGTGAACTCGTAAGCTGGACATCACTGTGGTTGGACACCTACAATAATATACATAGGAAAATAGATTTGCAAGAAACGGTTCAGAGCCCGAGTGTAAAATGGTTTGAAAACATTTAGTAAGTATTTAAAACGCTTAAAAGGAAATACCATATACATGGTAGCTTTTCAGCTCTCACTTGAGATTCTCACCTCTCAACTATTGTGCACGCCTAACGTACCTCTAACTCATTCTAGTTAATGTTAGCACACCTAACTAGTTGTAATCATAAGCCTTTTAATCTATCCCACAATGTATTCACTCGTATAAACCTTATAATACATTATTATGTATTTCTATAACTTTCCAACTCAAGTGATAATTACTCATTTAATGGTTAAGTGTTCACAACTTAAATTAATTCAGATTCCTTATCTTTATCATCTACTAAGTCTACACAGTAGAATATAGCACAA
The DNA here is from genome assembly GCA_949130495.1 of Sambucus nigra. Taxonomy (NCBI): domain Eukaryota; kingdom Viridiplantae; phylum Streptophyta; class Magnoliopsida; order Dipsacales; family Adoxaceae; genus Sambucus; species Sambucus nigra. The sequence goes on along the minus strand of OX422217.1, from coordinate 54,501,196 downwards.
GGGTATATATATATATATATATTCAGCACACTATCATATATACTAAAACTGCACCCCTAAACTCAGCTCCTGGTGCATGCATACTCTGCTATCAAGTCATAGTACATCTCGTACTAAAGAAGGAAAATTGGCTCAGTATATCTCTCGAACTATAAATAAAACTCACATAAACTGGGGAGGCGAACATAATCCCCAACCAAATGGGTCACGCAGATACCTACATTCCCCTTCAACCGTCGAACTATCATACACTTGGATAGTACGTTTCCAAGGTCCTATATTCTGGGTAAAAGTCTAAAATGCCCCCAATAAGCTCATCAGGATAAGACCGTCCACGATGCGAAAACCTCCCCCGATAGCAAGCAGCATAAGTATGTCATACAAGTAATAAATCATGCAATAGGCAATCACACCACCTACATATTTATATCATAGATATAGGTATACTCACATCCCATATCATAAGTCCCATACGTGGTATATTATTATCCTAAATATCCCATGTATTAATGAATTATAACTTCACTTTTCAACGTACGCTCTCGAGTATTTCTCACCACTCAAAAGGGTATTCTTTATTCTACACATAATATGAGTAGGTATCTCACTATAACCTACTTATCTAAGTCATCATTTCCCTCGAATCCCTGTGACCCGAATTATTCCCTAAATGAGGTAATTCTCTTAATTTAGCCTAATTACGTTTAGCTCTAAATTCTCCATTATAAGACTAAACCCAACACCCAACCTAGGCCTACTGGTATTCTAATATAATCCCAAATATATTAAAATAATTCCCATAATTTAATCCCAAATGATTTCCCAAATATTTTAAACAAAAGGAGAAACTTCGCCAAAACTGGGCAGCCGAATCGATTCCCTTTCGTAGAAAAATCACGACTAATTCAAAAAAAATTAGAAAAATACGAGGTCAGCGCCCACACAATCGTTATGAAAAAATATAGAAATTTTATTTTGATAAACAGCGGAATCGATCCACTTTGGGCCGAATCGATTCGAAATGGTACTATTAATCATCTTCCTTACATTTTTGTGATTTTCCATAAAAGTTTTTCTCCAAAACTCCATTACACTTCTCCAAATTCCCAACCAACGTAACCCGTCATTCATCAAAGGTATAGGGACAACTTTGAACATAAATGAGACATTAAATCTGATATAAATTCATTCAAAAACCGATCAAAACTTTAATTTACACAAAACACTTGTTTCTTATGTTTTCTTCAAGAACATAGAACAACCCAAATTTCTTATCATTTTGAATCTCATCAAGATATGAATTTCATCCTACATATAATATATGATTAAACCTAATATGTTTCTGATTCAAGATCATCAAATTCACTTTCCAATTTCAACATAAGCTTATGAACAATGTTCCTACACTAACATGGATACATTATGTGCTATAGATTCGCAAGTTTAAACACTTTCCTGATATGGTAAGTCTGATCCGTTGAAGAAGATGGGTCTAGTAGGATTTTTCCCTTTCTGATCTACAATCCGTCGGTGGTGGTGCAACAGGGTGGTTCTAGCCTTGAAATTCCTCTCTTCTTCCTCCTAAGGCCTCTCTATGGCCTCTCTTAATTTCTCACCTTTCTAACCCTTGTTACCTTCTCCTATCAGACATTTAACACTTAGAAAATTCGTAGGTCTAATTCTCCCAAATACCCATATGACAAAAATACCCATCCGGGGTGCCGGTATGGCCTAAAAGTGCCCTGGGATCCAAACTAAACCCACGGGTATACTTATCTGACTATCTCGACCCTTTCGGACTCAATGGCACACTCAAAATGACCATTTGGATGACTTAAAAATTAATTACTATTTATTTCATTAAATAAAGTTCCAACACGATTGACACGTACGTCTCGACTTAATTATCATAACTATCGTATTTCTCACTTGCAATAATTTTTAAATAAGTTCATAATCATATATTACTTTATTCACTAAGTAATATTCAATATAATTCACATCAACAAATATTAATCCTTGCCTCGCTAATTAATATTTATTTTTATTTCGAATTAATTGCCATTTTAAATTAAATTAATCCCATAATGAAAATCATAAAAAATACGGGGTGTTACAGCTGCTTTATATTAGGGATTCTTGGCCTCTTTGGGATCAGGTGGTAGGATTCCATCTTCAATATAGGCTTTGATTGGGTCCATAAAGGAAGGTCCCAAGTCTAGAGTAATGAAATTAACCATCAAGTTTTTGTCAACACTTCGATTGGCAAGGATCTTTATTGGGATGGTGCGCCTAAGTTAAATTCTGGTTACTGAAGCTAGCCGAGCAAGTGCATCTGCTCGGGCGTTGGCTATTATGGGAATCCTATTCATTTGTGTGGGTGGAAACTTGAAAATAACTTCCATGGTCTTGGAAACGTATCTGGTCATCAACTCTCTCTTGACTCCATATAAATGAAGCACTTAGTTGGCCATTAGTTGTGAATCGTTATGCGCCATTACTTGCTCGGGCCTAATGAATGAGCCAAATTTAATCCAACTATCAAAGCTTCATATTTTTCTTTATTTTTTAATGCTTTGAATTGAAACCTAAGTGAATATTCAATATCAATACCATCATGAGTATTGAGTATTATACCTGTTTCACTTCCAGTCGCACACGAAGAGCCATCGACATACAAATTCCATAACAGGATATTATTATCGAAGCTTTTTTCAAGCAGAACTCCATGATGGAATGCTTTCTTTCTCTCCTCGATGTATTTCTGAGTCGTTTCCTGAGTTTTAGATGTTTCAAGTTGATCGGTAGTAATTTCAGCTTACTTTTGAGCTGAGCTCTCTTCTTTAGAAGTCTGCTCGACAGGCAAGTTTTGTTGGTCGAGGATATCTGGATAGGTGAACTCAGTAATAAAATTTGCCAAAACTTGGCCTTTCAATGAAGACCTTAGTTCGTAAACAATGTCGTATTCTCCTAACTCTATTGCCCAGTACATCAATCTACCTGACTTCTCAAGCTTATGGAGTGTTTGCCTAAGAGGTAGATCAACATACACTATAATAGTGTGTGCCTGGAAATAGGGCTTCATATGTCTGGCGGCTTCAATGAGTTCTAGGATAACTTTTCCAAGCGTGGATACCTAATATCGGCTCCCTTTAATGTTTTATTGGTGTAGTAAACTGGTTTTTGGATCCCATTATCCAATCTAACCAAGGCGAACTAACTGCAAATTCAGAGACTACCACATATAAGTATAATTTCTCTCCCAAAACTGGTCGGGATAATAAAGGTGGAGACCCTATGTACTTCTTCGATTCTTGGAACACTTATTCACACTTTGCATTCAACTCAAAAGTTTTTCGCAACACCTTAAAAAATGTCAAACACCTGTCTGTTGCCCAAGAAACAAATCTATTTAAAGTTGCCACTCTTCTAGTGTGCCTTTGTACATCTTTCTTGTAAATTGGTGACCGCATTCATATCAAAGCTTTGATCTTTGATGGATTAGCTTCAATTCCCCTTTGACTAACTGTAAAGTTGAGGAGCATTCCTTCATGGACCCCGAACACACACTTAGTCGAATTCAACTTCATATGATGCTTTTCCAACTGGTCAAATGTCTGACTAAGATCGTTGATATGATCTGAGGCTTTCTTGCTTTTTGTTAACATATCTTCCACATAAACTTCCATGTTCTAGTATGCTCTTCAGAGACCTTATTCACTAAACTTTAATACGTCAATTCGGCATTTTTTAGCTCAAAGGGCATTACATTGTATCAATAAGTTCCTCAGTTCATGATAAAAGTTGTGCTTTCTCTATCCTTTGATTTCATCTTAATCTGGTTATACATAAAATAAGCATTTTATGAAGCTTATAAGCTCATGTTCTGACATAGTATCCACCAATTGATCAATTTTAGGCAAGGAAAAGTGATCTTTTTGGCAGAGTTTACACATCCTCCATTTACCATTCTTCTTTTTTACCATCACAACATTGGCTAACTAGGTTGGATCCTTAACATCTTCAATAAATTAGGATTTTTAAATCTTCTCCACTTCTTCTTGGATAACTTGATTCTTCTCTGAACTGAAAACCTTGTGCCTCTGCTTGATCGGCTTAGCATCCTTATTGATGTTGAGCTCGTGAAAACGTAAATCGGGATCAATCCCCGGCATATCCTCATGGCTCCAAGAAAATACATTTCTTCACTGCCTCAGGAACATAATTAATCCCCATTTAAGAATCGGATCCATTATCGAGTCGATCTGCATAGCTCTCTATGGTTTGTCATCGTCTAGGATAATGCTTTCAATACCTTCCATAATTTGTCCCTTGACTAATTATGTCTCATCTCGAGGATCTAAAGTTTCAACTTCAAAGTCACTGTTGGGCTCAGTGGTATCTACCTGATAAGTGGTGGTCTTTTTCTTCAACTCAATCAAGTCCTCTTACTCGGCTAAGGAGAAATACCATTCTCTGAACACCTTTTGGTCATTTTTCACAACACCTACCCCAAAATGAGTTGGAAACTTCAAGCATTGATGGACTGTGGATGTCACAGCTTCGAACTTCTTCAATATTACCCTATCGAGGATCATATTATAGGCAGATTGATCATTTTTATCCATTATAGAAAGGTGTATTTACTCAGTTCGACACGCTGACCAGGTGCCAAACAATGCCTCTAGCTTAACTGTCCCAAGAAGGTAAACCTTTGCACCTGAAAAACCTATTAATGGTCCATGGTAAGGTTCCAGTTGGATGAGCTTCAAGTCCAAACTCTTAAAGCAAGGATAAAACATAATATCTACCGAGATCCCTTCGTTAATAAAAAACCTAGTGATGACGGCATCCTGGATCCCGAATTTGATGACTAATGGATCATTATGGGGATAAATTACCCCATAGAGGTCATTCTTGGAAAAGTAGATTACGAATTTGTCTTTATTGACTTTCCCGGGTCGATCATCTTTGTTCTGATTGATTCTCTAGATATAAGAACAGGCTCGGGCCTCATTTAAGTATGCCTTTCTCTCGACAGTGTGGTCGCCTCCTCCGGCATTTCCACCTGTAATTACATGACAATCTAATGAACCAAAACAGATCGTAGCTACCTCACTCTCTGGTTTCTTAGGCTTCTTTGAAAGGTCGAGATCATCTTTATAATCATTTTCATGATTTCTCTTCTTGTCATCTTTGGGTTTGCATGGAGAATTTGACCTTCCTCTTGCCTCTCTTCCTTTTCACTGATCAATAAATTTGTTTAATTTTCCTCGGTGGATAAGATATTCAACTTCATTCTTCAAAGAGATATAATTATCTATTGTATGGCCATGGTCCTTATGGAATTAATAATATTTAGATACGTCCCTCTTGTTAGGGGGTGCCTTCAACCTTTCAGGCCATCACAAATCTTTATTATGTTTGATTTCCTCTAGGATATGGTGAATGTTAACACTCAATGGAGTATAGGTTTCAAATTTTTTGAGCTTGCCCTCCTTTTTTGACTTCTATTCCTTTTGATCCTTTTTATCAGGCTTAGTAGCTGGCTTCTATATAGCATCCATTACTTCCTTGATTTTCATTATCTTTCCTTCCTTCGTCATGAGTTTAATCATAGTTTTAGTAGGATCTTTAGCTAGAGTATTATAAAAAATTTCAGGAAGAAATCCATTCATCAGAGCAGTGATGACTATTTTCTCCTCGTAATCGACCATTTCCAATTTCTCATTGTTAAAACAAGTGATGTACTCCTTATTAGTTTCCCCTACTCGCTGCCTTATGTTCAAGAAATGGGTTACTCTTTTTACTAACTTGGCTCCAAAATAGAAATTGCTAATAAATAGCTCGGCCAGTTGGATGAAGTTGGTAATTTATCCTTGGGGCGAGTTATTGTACCATATCTTGGCTGAACCCATAATGGTACTTGAGAATGCTTTACATATCATTTCATAAGGGACCGAATAAATGTTAGCGGCGACTTAATATTGCTCAATATGTAGAACTGGATCAGTTTTTCCATCATACTTGGGGGTGACCACAGGAGCTTTAAACTTAGACGGAGTAAGAAAATCCACAATCGCCTGAATAAAAGGGGATCCTTAAACAAAACTCCGCTACAAGGGATTCTTTGATTTTTCCATCTCTCCTAGGTGATCTTCCAGATGCTGGAATGATCCTTTCTATGAAGGATGTATCAGATTTTTGTGAAGAAGCTCGACTATCCCGACCATTTGTCTGTACCGAGCTCTCTTCCTGAGAAGTCTACTCGGCATGTTCAGATCATCAGACGCGTGACCTTGACTTGACTGAGGCTTCATGATGGTCGGTTAGACATTGTGTGTTCCTGAAGAAACGCTCTAGGAGGGTTTCCATTTGCTCGGGGTCCCAAACGGTCAAAAGGTGAAGCCCTCCTCAATCTTTCCAGGAAGCTTGGCCTTTTAGGAGAGAAATAATATCCATCATACTCTGAGGATCTAATTGATGAGCTGACTCCTGGATGATAAGTCCTGTCATGTGAAGATCTGGAATAGCTATGTCAGCTATGTCGAGGAGATAGAGGCAGCATATCTCTCCTTGGCGAAGGAGATGCTTGTTATTCAGATAGGGCTGGAGATCTGGCTTGTAACGATTGAGCCAATTATCTCATGAACTCTTATATAACATCTCGTCCCATGGAAATACTAGACAATATCCCATTTAGGTCGGCTGCTATAAGCGGAGCAGATGAAACAGCCGGGTGGCCTTCGTTTCTGGAACTGGGCTCTAGATCATTCATTTTTCCTTGAGCAAGGGTGTATGCGTTTGAAAATGGTATTTAGACACTCATTTCCCACAGACGACACCAATCTGTTGATGTTAAAAAATGAATTTGATCCAAATTTCTAATCACAAAGAAAATATAGAATTATAATGGGATAATAAAAGAAAGACACAATATTTTAAAGTGGTTTGTATATGTAAGAAAGCCTACGTCCACTGTTATGGTATTTATTTAAGAGATTACAGAAAGCGAGGTGTTCTTGTAAAAAATAATATCCTAGAATATGTTCTCTCTTGTCCTTTGATGAAAGGAATACATTACATTTATAGTGATCCGTAGATCAAGAGTTGGAATATCAAGGGATGATATTCCTTTATACATTTAAGTATTTACACCCGTACATAATGAATATGAATGTTGGTTATGTCACGTGTGGTAAGACCCTTAATGTGGTGATGCTTCATTGGTATTGATGGTATGCATTCTTCATGTTGTTCGGCATGTCTGTAGAGCTACTATATGTTGATTAGTATTTCTTCCACGTAAGAAGACACTTATCCAGTTCTGATCGATCCACGTAGGTGGATAATTTTTTGTATCAACACCATGTTTAAAAGGTTCTTAATTAAAATTTGGATTAATTCTTTAATTATTTAATTTTAATTAGGAAATTAAAATTGGTGGTGTGTGGTATTCTGATTAACCCTTCCGTAGTATCACATTCAGTTAGGGATGTTAAAAAGATGACTGGAATGCTCGTGGCACTCAATTGATTCATTTTTAAATATTTTGAGCGTTACTGAATTTTCTTTCAATTACTGAGAAAGGGGAAAATGGAGTATGGAATTCTGAATATTTAAAGGCGTTAGAGGAAATCAAGAATTACCTTTGTATACCACCCCTACACATAGTTCCTAACCCGTGGAATCTTTTGAGCGATACCGAATTTTCTTTCAATTACTGAGAAAAATTGAGTCTGGAATTATGAATGTTCAAAGGTGCTGGAGGAAATGAGGAATTTCCTCTGTCAACCACCCCTACTCACGGTTCTTAACATAGGGTATTTGCTTTACTTGTACCTATTAATGGATGACCATGAAATTAACTCCACTTTAGTCTGCGAGAAGGAGGGATGTCAAACCATAATTTACTATATCAATATAAAACCAATAGATGATGAATTGTAAAATTTCCCATTGAAAAATTTGGATTATTCATTATTGATAGCTTCGCAAAAATTAAAACATTTCTTTGAAGAACATTCTATTACAGTCATAACCCATTTTCCATTAAAAGATGTCCTCGAAAAATTTAAGCTCTCTGGGTGGATGTCTAAATGGTCGGTGGAATTGGGGACCTATGATATCCGTTATCAACCAAGAATGTATTTAAAGGGTCACTGGAGAACATCAATCTTGGGAGAACCCCTCGTCTGATGATCAAACGTCCATGGACGGATTATAATATGATAATGGATGGACCCTTTATGAGAAGGGAGAGTCCAACACAAAGGGGGGTAGAGTTGGGATAATGTTAGTCACCTCAGATCTCATCATCCTCGAGAAGGCTATACGGCTTTGACACATCGGACAATGGGGTCAAAGTATGAAGCTCTCATGGAGGACTAAGGATAGCCTTATCCCTTGGATCTAGTGAACTTGATTTATTTTGGGACTAAGGACCGGTATCTAATCATATGTCAAGAGACTACAATACAAGAAATAAACGTATATTATCCAACCTTGTAAAGGCTTAGGAGTTGGTCACTCAATTAAAGCATATCAAAATACAACAATACCTAAGCGAAAAAAAAGTCATACAGATGCCTTAGCCACATTAACTTTGCTTATCAAGTTTGATATCAAGAAAGTGATATAGATGGACTACCTAGTGCAACTGTGATTTCAACGAAAACAAGATGCCGACTAGATGTTAGCCATGGAAAAATCTCTCAATTGGATGGACTCAATAGTAAAGTATTTGAAGGAAAATGTGTTTCCCCTAGACAAAAGTGTAATACCCAATATTTTTGGGAATTAAATAAATCATTATATAATCAATACTTACTTGGAGGAATTTGTGGGTAATTTTAATTGGTTTAGACTATTAACGACAATTCAAAATGAGAATTTTAAATAGTATGAAAATGACTCATAAATTCAATTAACATGGTTGTATTTAATTTGATGTTCAGGGTTGGTTTGATTGGATTGGATTTTGGGGGTCTGCAAATGCCCGTAATAGTATTTTTAACCATATTGGGTTAGTGTTTTGGGCTTATTTAGGGGTTCAAAAGTGGGTCCATAGTATACATGCGGGTTTGGGGTTTTAAATAGGTTAATAACCCTAATTAATCATCATAATACATCATAATTAAAACCTAGCAAGCAAGAGGCTAACTTTGGGAGATGAAGAAGAACACTCAAGAGGAATTAATCAAAGATAAATACTTGTTTAATGCAAGAAACACTATCCTGCTATCATATTAATGTAATTATTTTATGACTTTGACAATGTTGGGATTCTATGGAAATATTTGTATTTTAGTTTTCCACACACAAATACAATGTTACCAATTTTTTTCTTTTATTAATTTAAGTGTGCATGCAAAGATGTTGTCCAAATTTAAATTTAACAAAACAAGCACGTAAAATAACACCAAGATGTAAGGAAATATCTCTAAAGGAACAAAACCTATATTTAATACTATAGAGTAATTAACGGACAATCGGCTTACAAACTACTTAGACTCACTAAGTATGACGTGCAGAGTCTTCAATTTCTTCTATAGAAAATGACCCAATCCAGATCCATCCACAAGAAGCGTTGATCCCTAGGTATCCAACGACCAGCCTTCATCTTCTTCAGCAGTGAAACCCCAGTTCCACAAGTCAGTAGTATATTAGAACTCTACAAGGGTTTATACAAGTGTATTTGGAAACTAGGGTTCTTAAATATCACAAATCACACATGGGGATGAAAGATTTGGGAAAGTAAAAGTGATTTTGAAAAACCAAAAGTGAAAAACTTTAGAACATGTAATGGAAAATTGTTTTCGCCAAAGTTCTGTCAAATTTATAAACAAAATATGTTTTTATACTAAAAATACGAATTTCGAGGCAACGGGGTCATTCGAATGAAAATAAGCCTCGTTCAAACAAAAATCGTAGTTTCATTCGAACGAAATCAAGGCTCGTTCTAACGAAAGCCCAATCTCGTCTGAACATCCTTCTCACGTACTTCCAAAGAGGAATCTCTATCAAAGCACGAATGTATCATTTGAAGGTCATTAGATGCTGGCTCTAACGAGACCGCAATCTCGTTCAAACGAGGCTCAACCTCACTTGAATGACACCAAAAAACCTTTTTATTTTAAAATCCTTTTTTATTAAAAAAAACTCAATTTTGAAAAGCTAACATACCAAAATATGATTCATAAAAGAAGATGAAAACCACAAGTTTATACCTCCATAAAGTGTAGGTGTGTCTTCGAATGATCTTGGAGATGTAGTGTTCGGTTTGAAATTCCGTTTTGTAACAGGATAGGCCTAAACTATAAAATAAGCCTAAGCTATGAGAAATTATAAATTCTTTCTCTTACAAATCTCCCCCTTTGGATATTCTTGTAGAAAGCAAAACTGAAAAAATTTACAATAAAACCTTCTACGACAATGAATCCTAATGTCCTCCCAACCCCTAGAAACGGAACGACATATGAAACTTTGACTTTAACTGAAATTTTTTCTCCCCGAGGATAGCTTTATCTTCATATTGTGTAGTGGATGATATTCTCATCAAAGTGGAAGAGACCTACACACATGGAACAAGAAATATCGTGATGTGTACGAGTTTAAAAAAATTAAACTTTCCCTCAATTTTTTCTCCCCATTTTTTTTCATAACATACAAAGGGTTATAAGCGCTGTGTAACACCGCGAGATTTAATTAATTGATTTTAATTAAATTGGAGTGAAATAGTTTTTTTGTAGTTAATGGCTTTTAAAGAATTTAACTTGGTTTTATAATTAAATTTTCCAATCGGGAATTAATTCGGGTCTTTTATAAAAAGTTTATAAAGTTTTTATCATTTAATTGGAAGGTACGTTTTTAAGAATAATTATCAGATTGAAAAGTCAGATTTTAAAAGATTTTATTTTTTGGATGTGGGTCGTTCAAATGACAGCGTATGACGTTTGAACGACATAACATTCTCGTTCGAACGACGCTGAGGCGGTGGCTTGGTTAGACTCCTAAACTGGTTTTAACTCTTAAACCCTTTATATACTAAACTGATATGGGCCTGGACTTCGAAAATCACTTTTCTCTCAAACTTTCTCCAGAAAGCTTTCCAAAACATATTTCTCTCATCTTCAACCCCTAGCCCCAACTCTTTTCACAAGTTTTGAAGATTTTATTATTGTGTTCTCAAGAGGATTTTAACCTTCTACTCAGATTTTTGTCCAACTAATTTGAGTCATCGATACTCTATTCTTTTCCTTTAGTATCATGCGTTTTAAATGTTGCCTAAACCTAAATTTAATGTTTCTTAAAAATCAATTAGCAACCTAATTAGAGAAAGTGGACACATAAAACTTGGTGTTGTTTTTATGAAATCCTTAAATATGATTAATATTCATAACCATTGGGTACGTAGGATTTATGAGTGGATTTTGGGTTTTATTGGTGTAGGTTGCATGTAGAAAAACCCTAGTTTTAAAATAAATGGATTTGGGGCATACAACTGATGAAATTTGTGTTGGGCTAATGAAATTGGTAATATAATGAAGTAATGAATAAATTTCAGTGTTTATATTAAAATAATTAATTGGGATCAACTTTGGTGAAATTAATATTTAATTGAATTGGACTTTCATGCGTAATTTTGGACAATGATTATACTGCCTATTTGTGTGAATTATTGGTATTATTACTTTGCCTTTGTAGCGACGGGTGGATGGGTATTTTTGCTCTCACTCTATTTTAGGATGACCTTGGGTATGGGACTACTAGGTAGGCCTGTAGATGATTTACGCCTTCTAGGTATGGGACTAGTGAGGGTAGATTATCGCGTGTTTATCATTTTGGGATTGGGCTGATTTTGGACAATTTATTGGCGTACGCTAGTCTAGGAATGAGACTAGGTCGAGGTTTATGTTGGAAATTCATCGTATACATAGGGTAGGACGTATTGATAACTTGGGGACCCTTAGATATGGGACTAAGGGGTATTTTGAGGATCTCACATCGATAAAAAGGATGGGATAATTCATAAATTGTGAAATTGAGAATTAATGCCTAAGATAAAAACGGGTATTAAAATTTGTGGCGACATAATGTATCGGGGCCGACAGTTTAAATGGGTCAGAGGACGATTTATGTCGTGTCGTGTGTGGAACCTTGTCATGTGTCGGGGCCGACGGTTTAAATGGGTCAGAGAAAGATGATAAGGCGCAGTGTGACACTTTGCTGGATTACCACCAGGGACAGGAGGACCGTTATAATAAAAAGTGAGAATAATAATAAAATTTGGTTAATTTAAATAAATTAACATCGCGGGACTTGGGAATTTAAAAATCATATTGGTGTACCTTTTTAAATGGGGAACTCTACGGGTAGTTAGTGATTTATATTTATCGCATTTAATTATTCGTTAAATTAAAATATTCTGTTGTGATATTTATTGTGTATAATGCTACTGTCTGGATTCAAGGATCCTATTTGAGGGTAGTAGTGTGTACTCGTGCTCAGGGCTCTAACCTCATACGTTGACTAACTTTTTCAGGATAATTTTTGGAGAAACTGCATAGGATTATTGGAGTTATCGTTTGGAGGTGCAGCTGGAGATTTTATTTATTACATTGTTTAGTTAGACTTTACTTTTCAGTCCTACTTCGTTATGAGACTTCATTTGAGTTTTATTGGGCCATTCGGTTCCAAAGTTATTTAGAGGTTTTCAGTTGGATTATTCAGTTGATTTATTATCCAGATTATTAAGTCATTATTAGATTTTTAGCATGTGATGGATTTTTATCGCTTAGTTGTTTATGATCATTTGAGATTGATTCAATTTTTATCTTATGGACTGATTTATTTATGTCTCGTATATTTCTCATGCTAAGAATGGTATTTATTTAGTTCACGCCCGGCTTAGTTCGGCGGTGGTGGCTGGCCACCCCGTTTGTTGGATTTCACGGGGTGTGATACTAAGTGACATACCCCAACCCATTTACTTATAATTAAGTTTGAAAGTCAAAGTGAGTCAAACCATAATTAATTTAACTAAACCATAAAAATGAGTCTTAACTATAGAGTCATCAGAGTAAATCCTTATAACTAAATAGTTTTTACAACATTAAAGTAGTTATACTTATACAAACTTTCTTGAAGGATAAGTTAACATAATTATATCATTTACATTTAGACAAAATCGTGTCACCTATTATTGGCTAGCCTAACCCGACCTCCTAGATTTGGTAGTGACATCGCGCTACCTGAAAAACATAAATATTGGAATAGTGAGCAAAATAGTTCAGTGAATGCATCACTACTACACTATTTCATAAAATTAAATACAATAAATCATATCCATGTGGTAATAGATATATATTTATCCAGATCGTTCATAAATAATTACTAAATTTCTCGCTCATTCATAAGAATGACCTAATTTTCCGAATCACGATTCATATATCCTGTCTAAAATGGATAATTATCCCCCATTACGGGTCGGGGAGTAACCTACAATTTTAGTAAACCGAAATAAAAAATTTCATATTCATAACATTCGGATCATATCCATAATAGTATACAAATACATTCTTCCATTGAGAACACTCACCTTAGATTGTCAACTATGTATTTACGTTTCCTTCAGGTGGAGGTGAACTGGGTTGATTAGACCTTACACCAGTCAATCCAACTAAATCAATATTGAATCTCAATCATAAGTATTATCTTAATATATTTATGTAACTTTCAATGATTATACAATAATAATATAATTCCACTCAAGTCATATTCCATGAAACACGAGTCAAGACGAAACAATGGTATATATGTTGATAAACTTATGAACATTGAACTATAGAAAATACCTCATAAGGAATTTATAACTAAAACCAAGAAAACATAAAATTATACTTCCCAATGTATATACACATGAAACATGTACTCAAATTACCCTTTGGAAGGAGGAGATAAAAACCTTCTTTCATGGGGTATCCAGTATGGCTTCAATTTATTGTCCTAAATACTTAACCATCCTATATTCATAACTTGTACAAATAAAGGTATTCAAGCTTATCAATATGGAAACATATATGAATATAGTTTTCATTATAAGTGACGGTGTTATTTTTCAAGCTTCCTAGAGCAAACTATGACCATTTCTTTACAACGTAATAAGTTTTCCCTACAAGCTCTTTTATTATTCCTTCAACTTCCAAGAATTGTCGTAATTTTTCTACATTATAACTTTACATGATTTATTATCCATTTTCAATAAACATATTCAATAGCACATAATTAAAGTTTCAAAATTTTCTGAGTTCATTTGCTATGTCAAAATCTTTACCAAACTCAGGGCATATAGAAATGAGATATACAAACAGCAACTATGTATCAACTTGCAACCATCACTAAGGCCTAACCACAAGGAGTTAAATTCTAATTTTTGGATATGATATGAATCTATCAGTATAGTTTCATATCCAATTGGAATTTCACAATTCCAGTAAGCACACAAAAACATATGTAGGTTTGAATACAAGGGGTTTCAATACAAAGTAATATGACCTACAAACACCACTTATCTCACATACGAACTAATACTTATTATCACAAAAGAGGATAGAATTGCAATCACTAATTCATGATTTATAGACTTTGAAATATGTATAATCCAAGATTAAAATAATATTAACACATAATTATACCATGGAAACACCTTAAGGACTTTCTTGGAATTTTTCCTAGCTTTTGTTAGAATTCTTTTTTCCTTAAACTTCTACTTTCTCTTTCCTCAAGCTAAAAACCCTCAAAACTGAACCAAGGGCTAAATTTTATGAAGAAATAGGTTAAATGGAGAGGTTTGAGTCGGCAAATGCATCACTCATTTCCAACCAATCAAATTAAACCATTTGGTTTACTAAAAGATAAATTACCACTTAAAGGGAATGGACAGATTTGCCCTTCTTCGTAAATTCGGCATAACTTCTCACTCAGACATCCATTTGATGCGCTGAATCTTATGTCACAAAGATAACTCATATACCTAAAACTATATAGTTTTGAACTTTAGTCAATTATTATATTATAAGGGTCAAAACTAGTTTCCAACATGTACATTCCTACCGAAAACTTCAAAATTTTATGTTTGTACGCAATTCGATATTTCACTATTTTTAAAGGTAGGATTAGACCAAATATAATATCCTAACATAATATATATATATATATATATATATATATTAATAACACATTATTAATATCACATAAGTTAATTATGAATCAAATAGAATTTATTATAATTATATCCGGGTTATCACAACTTCCCCTTTTAGAAAATTTCATCCCCGAAATTTTTTATAATGGTCACTTACCAAACAAATGGGGATACTGTTTCTTCATTCTATCCTCCATTTCCCAAGTTTCTTCTTTAATTCCAAGGCTCATACACATAACTTTAACTAAGGGAATAAATTTATTCCTCAATAATTGCTCCTTACGATCAAGAATTTCCACCGGTTCCTTGATTTACAACAAGTCTTCCTTCAGTTCAATAGGTTGAGTTTTCAATTAATGAAATGGATCTGCCAAATACTTACGAAAGCATCGATACGTGAAACACATCATGTAAACGAGATAATTCGGGAGGTAATGTTAATCTATATGCCAGGGTTCCAATTCTTTCCAGCACTTCATATGGTCCAATGTATCTTGGACTTAGTTTTCCCTTTTTTCCAAATCTCATAACGCCTTTCCATAGTGAAATACGTAGGAATACAAAATCTCCCTTCTGAAATTCTAATGGATACTTCCTCTTATCTGCATAAAAAAACTTCATGCTCTGTGCTATCTTTATCCATTCCCTAATCATTTTAATCTTTTTAGTTGTCAAATCTATCAATTCAGGACCCAAAATTTTCCTTTCACCTACTTCATCCTAACATAATGGCATTATATATCTCCATGCATATAAATCTTGATAAGTAGCCACACCAATGGTGGACTGATAACTATTATTATAGGAGAATTCCATCAATGGAAAATGATCATCCCAACTACCCTTGAAGTCAAATACACAAGCTCGTAACATGTTTTCTAATATCTGAATCGCCCTTTCTGATTGCCCATTGGTTTGTGGGTGAAATGCAGTACTGAACTTCAAACTTGTGCCCATGGCATTCTGTAAACAAGGCCAAAACTTAGAAGTGAACGTTTGATCTTTATCTGATATAATTGACACTAGTGCCCCATGTAAACGGATAATGTCATCAACGTACATACGTGCATACTTGTCAACAGTGTAGGTGGTCTTAACTGGAAGAAGATGAGTTGTCTTCATCAATCGATTTATAATCACCCAAATAGAATCATGCCCCTTTGGTGATCGGGGTAATCCTGTAATAAAGTCCATCGTTATATGTTCCCACTTCCATTCCAAAATAGGCAATGACTGCAATAATCCTGGCTTCTGATGATCCACCTTCACTTGTTGGCATACTAAACATTTAGCTACAAATTCTACAGTCTCATATTTCATATTGTTCCACCAGTAATACTCTTTCAAATCTATGTACATTTTGGTACCTTCCAGATGCATAGAGTAAATAGAACTATGTGCCTCTTCTAATATATTCTTCTTTAAGTATGGATCATTCGGTACACAAATCCTATTTTTATAACACAACGATTCATCATTCTTAATCTCAAAATCACTTTCTTTACCATCCAGGACTTCCTGTTTCTTCTTCTCAAGGAATGGATCACTGATCTGCAAATTTCATATGCATTTTGCCAATAAAGGTCTCACCGTAACATGTGCTAATAATCCTCCCTTTTTTGAAAACTTTAATTCAATCCCCATCGATGTCAAGTTAAGGATATTTCCAACACGCGCACACAGTATGCAACCTATAATCCCTAATGATTTTTTACTCAAAGCATTTGCTACCACATTGGCCTTCCCAGAATGATGATGAATGGTACATTCATAGTCTTCAATCAGCTCTATACAACACTTATGTCTCAAATTCAGTTCTTTCTGTGTAAAAAAGTATTTTAAGCTTTGATGATCCGTATATATCTCATAAGTTTCTCCATACAAGTAATGTCGCCATAACTTCAAAGTAAAAATAATGGTTGCTATCTCCAAATCGTGCGTAGGGTAGTTTCGTTCATGTTTCTTTAATTTTTTGGAAGAATATGCTATTACCTTCCCATTCTGCATAAGAACACATCCTAACCCCGAAAATGAAGCGTCTGTATAGATCACAAAAGAATCATTCCCGTATGGAATAGTAAGTATAGGGGCTGAAACCAGCTGATTCTTTAATTCTTTAAAACTCCTCTCGCATTCTTCATCCCACACAAACTTCACTTCTTTACAAGTCAACTTTGTCAGTGGTAACGCTATTGCTGAAAATCCCTTAATGAATCTACGATAGTAACCTGCCAATCCTCGAAAACTCCTCATTTCTGTCACATTCTTAGGACTTTCCCATTCAACGATTGCTTCCACCTTCTTTGGATCAACATATATCCGATTTTTCGAGAGAACATGCCCTAAAAACACAACCAAAACTCACACTTGCTGAATTTAGAAAATAATCTCTTCTCTCTCAAAATATGCAATACAAGTCTCAAATGTTTCTCGTGTTCCTCCATGCTACGCAAGTAAATCAACAGATCGCTTATAAATACAATCATAAATTAATCAATGAAAAGGTGGAATACCCGGTTCATCAAATCCATAAAAATTGCTAGAGCATTAATTAATTCAAATGGCACTCCAAATGGAATACCCGATATCCTGTAGCTTCCACAGCAGCTACAACACGCCATCAGAATGGAACTCCTATGCTTGGCGTCCCTGTGGCTGGGCACCTAAAATATTTTTGCAAAAAGAGATAGATTTGAAAGCAAACGGGTCAGAGACCGAGGTGAAAATATTTTAAAACTGCAAGTGTTTAAATCACAATATTAAACAACACATATATTAAACATGTTAGTCACGTGCCCTCACTTGAGATCCTCACCTCTCGACTAATGTGCATGCCTAACGTATACCCTTAACCCATCATAGTTATGCCACTAACTAACTACTCTGTACCACTCCTGCTTTCACATTCTAACATAGGATATCTACTCGTAATAACCAAACAAGTTATATTCATAACCCATATTCACATTCATTAAATTACTTATCTCAAGTGTTAATTAAATTCTCACATTCTTAGCCCATTCAAATATTTTAGTTATTCACATCTACTAAGCATCAGTGAACCAGTCATAAGTATATATATATATATATATATATATATATATATATATATATATATATATATATATATATATATATATCACTCTCAGTACATACATACATATAGCTAAGCCGTGATGCATGCATACTCTTCTATCAAATCCATGTACATCATGTACGTAAGGATCATGTGTTCCGAATCACTCAGGAACCATCTCACTACAAATCACACATATTAGAGGCGAACATAGTTCACAACCCATGGGTCACGCACATACCTACGCTCCCAAGGTCAACAAACTTATCCATTCAGCGATAAGCCCTTTCAAGTCCTATGTTCTGAGGTATCAATCTAAAGTCCTCCCGAAGGCACACCGAGATCAGACTATCCTCTTACGAACAACCTCCCGTGATAGCAAGTATGGTAGATATGTTATACACACAATAATCTATCTACTAGAAAATCACACGACCAGTATATATACAATTTCAATAAAGGTATACACCTCCCCTTTATATTAAGTCTCACCCACAATATTTACGTTCCGGATATTCTACATAATATTTATTTAACGTGACAAGTCTCGTCATACCGATTCGAGTACCTATACCTATCCCAAGTGAATACTAGTTCTCCCATTTGTTCCTAAGGTTATCTCAGAAAATATAAAATCCCTCTGCTAATGTTCATACCCTTACATTATCTTTCATTCCACTTTCAGTCCCAAATCGAAAGATTTCAAACCGTCCTCACTCTGTAACCGCTCGTAATTATAACGTTCGATCCCATCAGTTATAACATTTTTCGGGCAATAACTAAAACCCCACTGACCCTAAATAAGTCCCACAATATTATATTATTCACCCTAAGAATCAATATCGTCTTTGGAATTTTCATTAAACCTTAAAGGAAAACAATTACCGAAAATCATAAGAGGTCGATCGATAGATAAAAAGGATCGATCGATCGACATTCTTGGATCGATCGATCGATCGATCAAGCAGGTATTCGCCCAGAATTTCTTAACAGTTACAGGGTTCTCCATTTTTACACCTCCAAATCATATTACAACGTCCCAAACTCCCCAAATGAGTATAATAATCATTAACCAACATTACTACACCAGTCTTAACGTTCAAAATTTAACAAAACATCACAGATTATCGATTTCTTGGATTAAAAGTCATTAAAATACTATAACCCTAGTTTTTCCTCACCTCTTCAAAAATCATTAAAAACCTCAATTTAATTTCGTGATTTCCTAACTCTTAGTTTATAATTCATTCCCTTAATGATTCCAGAAGGTCCACTACATGCAAACCTACCCAAGTTCATGATTTAGTCTCCAATTTCACATTATCATAATTATCCATAATTTGTCTCCAAATCTAATTTATCATGTAGGACATATGCCATAAATCTTTGCAAGATAAATCACTTGCCTGGAAAAATAAAGATTATGATCGATTGGTAATGTTAATGGTTGGTTCTCCTTCTATCTCCGGTGACAGATCCGGTGAATAATGGTGGTGTGTTGTGGTTATGGCTTGGAAACCCTCTTTGTAACTTGTCCTCTTTCTCACGTTGCCCACTCCTTACTTTTTGACTGATAATGGACCTAATATTAGCTGATAAATAACACCCAATTTTCGTGGGTCACTATTCATTAAAAATTAAAATGACTAAAATACCCTCTCGGGTTGCCGGTTAGGCCTAAAAATGTCCCGGGACCCAAACTAAACCCTCGTCTAGTGTTTTCTGACTAATTCAACCCTTTCGAATACGTTGGCGCACTCAAAATGGTCATACGGATGATATAGAAATAAAATACTTTTAAATCCATTAAATTTGGTCCTGACACGACTAATACACGCGTCCCAACTTAATTACCGAAATTACCGTATTTTTAACTCACGATAATTTTAATAAATTCAATAATCATATATTGCCATAATCACTCAGAAATATTCAACATTATCATCATATTTAAATACTAACTCTCGTCTCGCTAGTTATTTAAATCTGAATTAATTTCCAATTAATTATCCCAAATTAATTTAATTAATCCCACAATTAAAAGCAATTTCATTTAATTAATCTCATAATTAAAAACCATAAAATTACGGGGTATTACACCAACATAGCTTGGCCCCAAAATCCTACTCGGGTGGATTGTCCATTAATCAGGTGCATTCTTGCCATCGCCCTACTTAGGCCTAAGGTAGTGTGATGACACGATCTAAAAGGTAAAGTGGAAGGAATGGTATGGCTAAGGCATACTGGACTGGGGGAATGCTCAATTAAAATTAAACTCTAAATAACAATTAGTCGGCTGAAGTTCCCAAAATAATGAGAGTCTACTAACTAATAAATGGAAATCAAGCAACACATGTTTAGTCGGCCTATGCCCAAAACATAAATATATAATTATATTTTTACTAAAGAGTTACATGGTTACATATACAACAGTAAAGAATCCATTAAGACCTATGAAGATTCTGGTGAGCGAGCAAGATAGTCTGTAACTCGAGCTCTCTGACCATCGTCAGGATGAGGAGCAAAACTCTCCACAGCCCCCTCCGGGAACAACTCCAACAGTTGCCTTGGGATAGCATCTATAGGGATCCAGCGGTCATCCCTTCGAAAAGGATTTGGCTCCAAGGTTAGGGGTGATTTGATGTCTGTACCATAGGGGAGAGTTTTTGGTAACCATCAACTCCCTGCGGTCACTCAGTCACCCTCTAATAAAGGCCAGTTCCTCAACCTCCTTCCACTTTGTGGGGACATCCGCCCATCCTTGATCATAGCCGTCAGCCCACACCTGTCGAGGACCCTTTCGAAATAAGTGTCGCAGTCTTGTGACATCTCTTTGGAGTCCGACAGCGATTATGTATTCTCGCCGAACGCCCCCTTTAGCTCAGCAATCTCCCTCTGGGTATTGTCATCATCAAACCTAGCTCGTGGTATGGATGACGATGAGGAACCTCAGATAATTCGAGGAGCGCTGCTCAGAGCATTCTCCTTAAGGTCGTAACCTCCCTTCTTAGGGCGTCATTCTCTCTCTGTAGCACATCCCCTACCTAGTTGATCTCAGATGCATCCAGACGCTTCACTTTTAAGGCATCTATTTCTTCCTGAACAGATTCGTCAATCTCCTCTAAATCCACAAGTTTGTCCTTTAGCTTAGCAATCACCTCCGACTGATATAGTCCTTATTTCTTGCCCTAAGGGACTTATAAATCTGAACAAAAGCTCGACGAGCTTGGGCGCTTATGTTCGAACCAAGGATTTGTCCTAGACGAGAACTGGCAGGAATATAGTCATCAAGATTAACAAAATACAAGTTGCGAACACAGAATAACACATGAATCAGTGAATGCAAAAGTGATATTTCTTTCATTCATCATAAAGTGGCATCAACCAAATACAAAGTACATCGATTAGCCAAAAAGAAAAAAGGAAAATACACAGATGGAAAAGAAGGCATAGAATTCTAACTAGTGGCATCAACCTGCTCGGAAGAAGCTGTCTCTTTACCCTTATTAGCAGCAGGATTATCAGTCACCTTGCCTATACTAGCACCTGATGTACCTCCTTCCATCGGGACAGTATTTGGTCTCTGGCTGGTGGAAGGAGCATCAACAGTAGGGGCAGCAGGCTCCACGACAGCTTGACTAGCACGGGCATCTACATTTATAATGGGCTTAGGACCCGGATGGTACTCGGTAAAGAAAGGGGAGTCAGCAGTAACTCCAGTGGAAACCAAGGCTCGATCCCAGCCTTTTTTGAAGTTTTATCGAATGATATAAGCGATCTAGCTGCCAGCATCCTCGTACGCTGCCTCCCAACCCTCATTGTAACCGCTCTCCCAAACGGTAGACGTCTCTACCACCAGCTTTGCCACTTTCTCATCCAGTACTTTATTTTCCTCTGCCAAGACTTTATTCTCCTTTGTTGTGGCCAGCTTACCTATAATAACCAGATCATAGTCCTCGCGCAGCTCTTTCATCTCCTTTATCGTATCGGCCTTCTTCTGAGCGAATAAATCTTTGGCTTCTGTCAAAGCTTTCTTGAAAGACTTTAGGGCCTCTTTGGAAGACCTTAGACCCTCTTCAAGATCAGTATTCCTTCTAGATAGATCAGCTCGATTGTGCAACAGGACAGTGTAATCGAACACAAACTACAAAGAAAGATAAATGTTAATAAATAAAGTAAGAGGAAAATGCAAGTCAAAAAGATAGAGAAAAGAGAAGTAGCTTTAACAAAGTAAGCCCTTGAGTTGATTTTATGGCTAACTAGTCAAGATCCATGCTCAATAATACTCACGATCTGCCATGAGCACTACTTTCTCATGCATTAGTGAAGCAAGTAGAGGGGCCACAGCCACAGAGGTTCCCTCAGTTGGAACATCAACAGGAACCAAAGAGGCCTATAAGGCCTGTGCTTTTTTTCTTCTCTCTTATTCATTTATCTTCTCTCATTCTCTCTTCCTCTCAACTCCTCTCTTCTTTTCTTCTTCTATCTTTCTTTCCCTCTCTCTCTTTTCATTTTTTTTTCCTCTGCCTCTCTACTTCCTTCTCATGGGCTACTGTCTTAGAACCACCAATAAAATCCCTAGTCTTTTGCCTAAGAAACTTCAGCCTATTGGATAACAAAACATCATCATCATCATCATCATTATCTGTGATCAGGTTCCTTCTTCTTAGAGGAGCTATCTCTTCCTCACTAGACTCTCGTGTACTGGATCCTTCTTCGCTGGACCTTTCCTCACTGGATCCTTCTTTGTTGGATCCGTCTTCACTAGATACTACCTCGCCGCTACCACCTCTTCCACCTTCAACACTACCAAACTCTGATTTGCTCCCTTCCTTATCGTCTAGTTCGATGGGTTCAGGAGCACCAACTTTTTCTAGGATATCAAGGTGGGGAATGTTAACTATCGGACGAGCAATAAAATTGGTGGTAATATTCTTGTAGTTCGATAAGAAAGCATTAGACCTAGGGTGCTCACCCTCAGCTATGGAGTCCCTTATCCCCCAAGCCTTTATCAACTCAATAGCCTGGATTCTCAAGGAGTAGGTTCTTGGTTTTTAGCCTTCGCTGAAAAAAGGAAAGGGAAGAGAACATTAAAATCAGTGAATAAGCAATAAATGAAAAGGTTTGGTAACCACCTGTGTACTCCTCCCCATATGTTGGGATCCGAGGTCCCCTATACCTTATGCCCTTTGTTTGAGAAGGAAATTTTCAGTTTTTAGCAATAAACCCTTCAGGCCAGTAGTCCTTGTGAGAATGAGGTAAATTTACTTCTAATACCCTATCTGGACTCCTTGCCTTCAGATAAAAGAGAGCCCCACTTGTGCGAGAAAAAGTATAACAGTATCAGATTTCAGCTAACCCTAAATTGGTGCCATAAAGCTGATTTATTCTATAGACTCCATTAATGATCTTCCAAACATTTGGAGAGCATTGAGCAGGAACTATCTCGAAGTATTGAAAAAAGTGTAAAAACAGACGATTTGGGGGAAATGTCAAAACCCCTTTGAGATAATAGGAGGACACCCAGTGTCCGTCCTCAATATCACGAATATTGGGGGGAACAGAGGCACACTCAATATCTACCTAGTCGGGGATATTGTAGCATTTTCAAAAATCAAGCAAAGATTTGTTGTCTATCATCGCCATGGAAAAATTCAGAAAACCCAAGCTATAGTGGAATGAAGAACAACGACAAAAAGAAATTAAGAAAAAAGGGGGAACTGAAGACTTACGAAGTAAGAATCAAGCTGAAAATTATAATACCCCGTATTTTTACGCATATTTATTTTTATAAAATTATGGAAAATGGGGATTAATTAATTTAAAGGGAGAAAATTTAATTAGTAATTAATCTGATTTAATGGTAATAATTACTAGCGTGACGAGAGTTAGTAGTTATCGAAGTAATATTATGGCCGGGATGAGATACATGGCAGTCATGTTATAATTATTTGGAACGCGCGTATGAGTCGCGTCACCTGTAGGTATTGGGGGGTTAATAAGGTAAATTATTTTTATATAACTTGAATGACTATTTTGAGTGCGCCAGAGTGTCCGAAAGGGTCGAAATAGTCAGAAAACACTACTCGAGTATTTTATTTGGAATCTGATGCATTTTAGCCCTAAACGACACCCCAAAGGGGTATTTTGGTCTTTGGGGATTTTTGGATAATTAAATGGACGAAAATTGGGTTTAATTAAAAGCATTGAGGGTTAGTGGTCTGTTAGTTTCAACTTACGTGAGAAAGAGATAAAAAGAGAGAGAGAACCAAGGAAGAAGAAGAAGACTCCATTGGAGCCCTAAGCCAAGAACTCAAGCTTTCGCACCAAAAATTACACCAGTGCGTAGATCGTGTCAACAGGATCGTTCCCATACTAATTTCAGCCCAAGAATAAGAAGTTCATTCCGAGGAAAGTGTTTATCTTGCTCCTCTTTTAGCATATATTGTTCCTGTTAATTTATGTTTGATGGTATAAACTTGGTACAATGAAAACTTAGGTTTAATTAGACTAAATTATGAAGAAATCTTATGAATTGGAGATGGGTATGCATGTAGAGGTTTTGGCCTTGGTTGGACTACTAAAATCTGGGAATTTTATGTTGTAATCACGAATTATAATAAGATTTTTGGACAATTAAAATTTTGGGTTCATATTTAAGAGACATATTGGAAATGAAAGAGAATGTTGAATTCCAATTGATTTTATCAAGATTTGACCTTTAATTCGTGTTAGAAAGTATCTTAGGGTGATTAGGATTAGTGTAGGAACATTTAATTTGAATTGGGTTGAGTATTTGTATGTTTTTGAAGATTAAAAGTTCAGAAAAATTGAAGTTGGGGAATAACTGGGTATGTTCGGAATTCTCGTTCGAAGACCTTCCCAGGTCGTTCGAACGACCTCATTCGAATCAACCTTCTAACGACATTTCTAACGAATTGTTGAGTTCATTCGAAGTGGGAACTTTGTTCGAACGAACTCGTTCGAACAACCTCGTTCGAATGAGAATCCTGTAACTTCTAACGAGATTCCAGATTGAGTTTTTAGGGTCCGTTCGAGTTAAAAACCATCCTAAGGTTGTCCCAACGATTGTATTAACCTACGTGAGTAACGGGTGGCTTAAATTCCAAAGTGTTAGGGAATTAAGGGTGTAATGGTCCTCGGGGTATCGAATTTGTGTGAAAACCTATGAGAGAATGTAAGTCATAGAGAGGCTATATATATACGGATATCGTGGAGAGAAATGGCGTTAATATTACTTACGAATTATAATATTTGGGTTTGTGATTACCTATTAATGTATATAAGTTGTGTGCATGCTTATTACTTGGAATATCATGTATATGACATACCTAGCTACTGGCTATCGAACGGGGGTTAATGCGTTATGGACGACCATATCTTGTGTGCCTTCGGGGGATTTCGAGTCGTACCACTAGAGCATGGAACCTAGGTACGGGCTATCTGTGAGAATGATAGTTTTGACGGTCGTATGGGTACATAGGTATGTGCGTAGCCCATCGGCTTGGGACTATGTTCGCCTCCAATATGTGTATATATTTTATTTGGTTCTTGAGAGATTGAACCTGTTGTCCTTTATGCGTGAGCGTTACGATGGGACTCGATAGTCGAGTATGCCTATCACCAAGGGTTTCTTAACTATGGGTGTTGTATAGATATATTTGTAAGTATACATAGTGAGATTTTATATCTGGAAACTGAGTTCCTACTCTGTGTTTCTTGTTGGCTACTTTATTAAAGTATATACTTATTAGGTCACCAGTTGGGAATAAAGAATGCTATGAGAATGAGTTACAAAATCCTTAAACCTATTACTAAATAATAGTAATATATTGATTTCGGGTTATTTAGATATTGTATCCGTCATAGTGATTATCCTACATATAGTCAGGTAGAGTGACGAGACTAGTATGGGAAGTTGGAGTCGCTAGGTGTGCACATTAGATGAGAGGTGAGCATCTTAAGTGAGTACGCTAAGTTAACATGGATAATATATGTGTTATTTAAATCAATTTAAGCACTTGCTATATTTAAACTGTTTTCTACTCGGTCGCTGGACTGTTTTTTAGCAAATCTCTTTTCTTGTTCTATTATTTTAGGTGCTCAGTCACAGGGACACCAGACTTAGGAGATTCCATTCAGTTACCAAGCTGTAGTTGTTGTGGAGGCTACAGGATATTGCTAATAGACGTTTCTGAGTCTATTGCTCCTTATCCATCAGTCATTTCATTTCAGTTGGACATGTCTTCCCTCCTATTTTACATTTAGAGATTTCGTGTTGTTTTATTCTATCATTAGACTTTGATGTCATGTTATTGGATTATTGTATGGGATTTTGACTAGAGGTGTTTATTCTAGTTCTTTATTTAAATTCAGTTAGTTCTTATCTTTTGCTATTGTGATGTATGGTGATGGTTAGATATTTCCCTTTATTGTTGATGGTTAATAACAAGATAAAATTTTGACACCAACCTTTTTAAATATTAGGTGGTTAGTTTTTATTAAATTAAAATTTGAGTTTTCGATAGTGATGCATTATCTGAACTAACTTGATATTCTGATATTAATTAATTAAGGATTGATCACCCAGTAATTAATTAGGCTGGGTATCATAGGTGGTATCAGAGCATTAGGTTATAGAGTCCTTAGGATCTGTACGGCTTGTTATGTTTCCTCGCAGCGTCCTTTGATATAGATCCCTTTACTTTAGGATTGTTATACTCTTTATGCATTTTACGTTCTTCAGCTACTTTGAGATAATAACTTTATACTTATGAAACTTTTCTCTCCTTTCAGATGACTCCGAGACGTGCACAGAGAGTTCCCAGGGATGGCCTGCCTGAGCCTCAGCCTGCTCCAGCTCAGGGTATGATGAATGCTACTGAAGTTACCGCCATTGTAGCTCAGGCAGTGAATGCCGCATTGGTAGTTGTGCAACAGGCACCACCTCAGGAGCCGATGGTGATTCCAATTTAGGCCCAGGCCTTCCCGTCTACTTGGGAACGTGTTAGGGATGCCTTCCAAAAGGCGCATCCTCCAAAGTTTACAGGGAGCTCTGATGTGGTGGTAGTGAGCCAATGGAAGTAGGATATCCAGAGGCACTTGAGGATGCATGAGTGCATGGAGGTGCAGATTTAGATACTGACCATGTTCAAGTTAGTGGGAGAAGCACTGCAGTGGTGGGAGTCTATTACCACCGCTGAGGAGAGAGACACACTCATTATTCGAGACTTTTGAGTATGGTTCGACAGCAAGTATTTTCCCTCGGTCGTCCAGACAGAGATAAGACGAAAATTGGTGAACTTGAAACAGGAGGGAAAGACCGTGGAGGAATATGAGGTGGAGTTTATCAACCTTCTGAACATTGTAGCGGATGATATCCTAACTGAGGAGAAGAAGATTCAGCATTTTATGGATGGGTTGACATGAAGGATCCGCCAACACTTGATAGGCAATCTTTCTTTGGCCACCTATTCAGACGTGGTTAATGCAGCACTACACCACTGCCAGGGCCATCGTTTTCATCTGACAGAGGTTAAACGA
Source organism: Sambucus nigra (assembly GCA_949130495.1). Classification (NCBI taxonomy): domain Eukaryota; kingdom Viridiplantae; phylum Streptophyta; class Magnoliopsida; order Dipsacales; family Adoxaceae; genus Sambucus; species Sambucus nigra. Next base: position 54,473,351 of record OX422217.1, on the reverse strand, counting down.
GTAGGAGAGTCCAGCCAGCAGGACAGGACAGGAGGAAATAGTGCTAATGGGGCACAGGCAGTTCAGGGCCAACATAGGCACAGTGACCAGGGTTCCCAGCAGAGGGATCCTAAGAGGTTCAGATCAGGAGGTTTTAGACATGGGCAGGGAGGCTTCAGACATGGACAGCAGGGTCAGCACGACCATCAGGGCCATTCGGGCCAGCAGCAGGTTCAGTAGGGCCAGAATGGCCAGAGGAGGGGTGGTAACGGCCATCAGGGTCGGGGACAGAGGGGAGGACCCTTCCCTGGGAGATGTTTTACTTGTGGAAATACTAGACACAAGCGTCAAGACTACCCTCAGAATGGTAGAGTCCAACAGTAACAGGGCGCTCGCCAGGAGCCCCAGAGACTATTATTTCTCGCAGCTCTCCCAGCACCCCCACAGATGCCAGCACTGCCGCCCATTCTAGTCGACCCAGTTCAGCAGGGACAACTTCAATACAGACGAGTCTATAATCTTCACCAGGCCGTAGTCTCGCAGGACCCACCTGCGATTGAGGGTATGTTTTTTATCCAGGGGACTTTGGGGCACATTTTATTTGACACGGGGGCAACACACTATTTTATTGCCACGGTATTTACATGTACTATGGGATTATTTGATACAGCAGAGAGTACGGTAACTTATGTAGATTCTCCGTTGATTAAAGATTCCATTATTTCTTTTATTTATCGGGGAGTGGGTATAGATATTGGGAGGTTTATCTTACCCGCTGACATGCTCGTATTGGATATGTCCGAGTATGGCGCGATTGCAGATATGGATTAGCTTGTCAGGTATAGGGCCATGATTGATTTTTTTAGTAAGAGTATAGTTTTTCCTATACCCGGTCAAGAGATGTTCCTGGTGGCGATGACTCGCTCTAAAGGTGGATTGTCCACTCATTTATACTATATAGAGAAGGAGACCTCTATGGAGGTGGTGGTACCGCTTGATTCGATTCCTGTAGTTTAAGAGTTTACTAATGTGTTTCAGGAGATTTCGGGGTTACCACCGAGTAAACAGATAAACTTCGTCATTAATTTAGCGCAGGCACTCGATCGATAGCCCACGCACCTTATCGTATGGCTCCAGCAGAGATGAGGGAGTTACGTGACTAGATTAAGCAGTTGTTGGAGCAGGGGTTTATTCGTAGGAGTACTTCATCGTGGGGTACCCCCGTACTGTTCGTTAAGAAGAGGATGGATCGTTGAGGTTATGTGTTGATTACCGGGAGTTGAACAAAGTCACAATACGAAACAAATATCCATTGCCTCGAATCGATGACTTATTCGATCAGTTGAGAGGAGCTTCCTTCTTCTTGAAGATCAACTTGAGATCGGGATACCATTAGTTGCATATTAGGGAGCAGGATGTGTCAAAGACTACCTTCTTGACGAGATATGGTTCCTATGAATTCAGGGTTATGCCTTTCAGGCTAACCAACGTCCCAAATGTGTTTATGGACTTGATAAACAGGGTGTTAAGAAAGTTCCTGGACCAGTTCATCAACGTCTTTATAGATGGCATTCTGGTTTATTCGCAGATCGAGGAAGAGCATGCCGAGCACTTGAGGTAGGTTTTGCAGACATTGCATCAGCATGTGTTTTACGCAAAATATAAGAAATGTGGGTTTGAGCTGAAGGAGGTCCAGTTTTTGGGGGATATTATCTCTGACAGAGGGATATGAATGGATCTGGGGATTGTGTCTGTGGTGAGGGAGTGAGGACAGCCCACAACATCGATAAAGATATGCAATTTTTTAGGCTTAGCCGGATACTACAGGAGGTTCATTCGAGGGTTTTTGAAGATAGTGGGTCCATTGACACGCCTAACTCGCAAAGGGGTGTCGTTTATCTGGAGTGACGCCTGTCAATTAGCCTTTGATGAATTGAAAGATAAGTTAACCTCATCATTAGTGTTAGCATTACCCAGGCCGGGAGTGGAGTATCTAGTCTACACTGATACGTCCTTATTAGGACTTGGAGGTGTACTTCAGCAGGAGGATCAGGCTATAGCTTATGTTTCCCGTAAGCTTAAGCCTCACGAGAGGAATTATCCCACCCACGATTTAGAGTTGGCGGCAGTGGTGTTTGCACTTTGGATTTAGAGACATTACCTCCTGGGGGAGAAATTTTGCTTGTTGACAGATCACAGGTCATTATAATATCTCTTAACATTGAAGTAGTTGAATATGCGTCAACGCCGGTGGCTTGAGTTTGTGAACGATTATCATTTTGATATCCAATACCACCCGGGAAAGGCTAACGTGGTAGCAGACGCGTTGAGCCGTAAGCCGATAGGGGAGGTGACCGAAGTGTGGAAAGCGAAATGGAAGGAGTTAGGGAACCAGGATGCAGTGGCTCGATCGTTCATGTCTGTGATGACGGTTAAGCCCCAGATTATTACGAGAATAGTACATGCTCAGGCAGCTGATTCGTTTTGCCAAAGTCAGATAGTGCAGCTCCTAGCAGAGGGGTCGAGTCGTGTACCGTGGGTTCAAATGAGGGTCAACGTTTTAATGTAAGATTAGTTGTTCCTGAGGGTGAGGACTTGCGACATGAGGTGATGACAGAGTCGCACGGTTCACGATTTGTCGTACATCCCGATAGGGATAAGATGTACCAGGATATGCATAGACAATACTAGTAGAGCGAGATGAAGAAGGATATTGCCGAGTTTATCTCGAAATGTACCATTTTTCAGTTGGTAAAGGTGGACCATTAGAGACCGGTGGCACTTTTACAGCCATTAGAGGTTCCTATGCGGAAATGGGAGAGCATTTCCATGGACTTCATCACAGGATTACCTACATCGCAGAGGGTTCACGATTCGATATGGGTGATAGTGGATCGTCTGACCAAGGTACCCCACTTTCTGCCAGCCAGAAGAGACTACACCACGGGACAGTACACCCAAATATTCATAGCAAAGATAGTGAGACTCCACGGAGTGCCTCTCAATATCGTGTCTGACAGAGATAAGGTGTTTGTGTCTCAATTTTGGGAGAGTTTTCAGGAGGCGATGGATATGGAGTTAAGACTGAGCACAGTCTATCAACCCCAAACGGATGCTCAGACCGAGTGAATAAATCAGATGTTAGATTACATGTTGCGTATGTGCATCATTGATTTTGGTGGAGGCTGGGAGCAGTACCTTTCGCTGGTGGAGTTTACCTATAATAACTCCTATCAGTTTACTATCGGTATGGCTCCATTCGAGGCACTATACGATAGGCCTTATTGTTCCCCAGCATATCGGTTAGAGGTGGGGGACAATAAGCTACTTGGTCCGGAGGTGATTCAGGACACCTCGGCAAGGATAGAGTTGATACGGAGCCATATTCAGGTTGCTCAGGATCGACATAAGAGCTACGCTGACGCTAAACGGTATTTTTGAGAGTTCAACATTGGGGATCAGTTGTTACTTTGGGTGTCTCCTATGAAGGGAGTTATGCATATTGGGAAGAAAGGAAAGTTGGCGCCTAGGTATGTAGGGCCATTCCCCATTATTGAGAGGATTGGGCCAGTTGCTTATAGACATGGGTTATCGGAGAACTTGCATAGGGTCCATAACGTGTTCTATATCTCTTCACTAAGGAGATTTCTTTGAGATGATTTAGCCCATACTCACATTGTGTTAAAGGATATCGACTTACAGCCTGATAGCTCCTAAGAGGAGGGGTCGGTTACGATCCTAGACCGTAGCGAGAGGAAGTTGAGGTCGAAGATAGTACCACTAGTCCGTATTCATTGGCGACACCATAATTTTGAGGAAAAAATCTGAGAGCACGAGGATGACATGCGTGAATTTTATCCAGACTTATTCTTGCCAGGTATATTGCCATTTCTGAATTTCGGGACAAAATTTTGTTATTATAGGCGAAGTATGTAATACCCCGTATTTTTACGCATGTTTATTTTTATGAAATTATGGAAAATGGGGATTAATTAATTTAAAGGGAGAAAGTTTAATTTGTAATTAATTCGATTTAATGGTAATAATTACTAGCGTGACGAGAGTTAGTAATTATCGAAGTAATATTATGACCCGGACAAGATACACGGCAGTTATGTTATAATTATTTGGGACGTGCATATGAGTCGCGTAACCGGTATGTTTGGGGGGGTTAATAAGGTAAATTATTTTTATATAACTTGAATGACTATTTTGAGTGCACGGGAGTGTCCAGAAGGGTCGAAATAGTCAGAAAACACTACTCGGGTATTTTATTTGGAGTCCGGGGCATTTTAGCCCAAAACGACACTCCGGAGGGGTATTTTGGTCTTTGAGGATTTTTAGGTAATTAAATGGAAGAAAATTGGGTTTAGTTAAAAGCATTGAGGGTTAGTGGTCTGTCAGTTTCAACTTACGTGAGAAAGAGAGAAAAAGAGAGAGAGAGCCAAGGAAGAAGAAGAAGACTCCATTGGAGCCCTAAGTTAAGAACTCGAGCTTTCGCACCAAAAATTACATCGACGTGTAGATCGTGTCATGAGGATCGTTACCATACCAATTTCAGCCCAAGAATCAGAAGTTCATTCTGAGGCAAGTGTTTATCTTGCTCCTCTTTTAGCATATATTATTCAAGTTAATTTAGGTTTGATGATATAAACTTGGCACAATGAAAACATAGGTTTAATTAGACTAAATTGTGAAGAAACCTTATGAACTGGAGATGGATATGCATGTAGAGGTTTTACCCTTGGTAGGACTACTAAAATCTGGGAATTTTATGTTGTAATCATGAATTCTAATAAGAGTTTTGGACAATTAACATTATGGCTTCATATTTAAGAGACTTATTGGAAATGAAAGAGATTGTTGAATTCCAATTGATTTTATAAGGATTTGACATTTAATTCGTGTTAAAAAGTATCTTAGGGTGATTGGGATTAGTGTAGGAACATTTAATTTGGATTGGGTTGAGTATTTGTATGTTTTTTAAGATTAAAAGTTGAGAAAAATCGAAGTTGGGGAAGAACTGGGTCTGTCCGGAATTCTCGTTCGAAGACCTGCCCAGGTCGTTTGAACGAAACTTATAATGAGATTTCCAACGACCTTTTTAACGAGTTGCTGAGTTCGTTCAAAGTGAGAACTTCATTCGACTCGTTCGAATATCCTCGTTCGAACGAGAATCCTGAAACTTCTAACGAGATTCCAGATTGAGTTTTTAGGGTCCGTTCGAGTTAAATACCATCCTAGGGTTATCCAAGCGAGTGTATTAACCTACGTGAGTAACGGGTGGCTTAAATTCCAAAGTGTTAGATAATTAAGGGTGAAATGGTCCTCAGGGTATCAAATTTGTGTGAAAACCTAGGAGAGAATGTAAGTCCTAGAGCGGCTATGTATATACAGATATCGTGGAGAGAAATGGCGTTAATATTACTTACGGATTATAGTATATGGGTTATGTGATTACCTATTAATGTATATAAGTTGTGTGTATGCTTATTGCTTAGAATATCATGTGTATGACATACCAATCTACTGGATATCGAACAGGGGTTAACGCGTTGTGGACGACCATATCTTGTGTGCCTTCGGGGGATTTCGAGTCATACCACTAGAGCATGGAATCTAGGTACGAGCTACATGTGAGAACGATAGTGTTGACGGTAGTATGGGTGGGTAGATATGTGCGTATCCCATCTGCTTGGGACTATGTTCTCCTCCAATGTGTGTATATGTTTTATTTGGTCCATGAGAGATTGAACATGTTGTCCTTTTTGCGTGAGCGTTGCAATGGGACTAGATAGCCGAGTATGCCTAGCACCAGGGGTTTCTTAACCATAGGTGTTCTATAGATATATGTGTATGTATACGTAGTGAGATTTTATATGTGTATACTGATGTAATAACCCGCCCTTTTGGAGATGACTAAATTCCATAATTTAGTATAGTTTGGAATTTGGAGAATTTCTCGAAATAGTAACTTTTGGGATTTTCGAGGATTTAATGATTTTTAAGGGGGTTATAAATTATTTAGGGACTATATAGGTCGAAATATTTTATTTATATGTCGCCGTGGAGTATAGCGACATAAGAGGTAAGATTTTGAGTAGAAAACCGCATTTAATTATTTTGGGTTAGAATAGTAATTTGCGGTCAAGTACCTCGGATGGAAATTTTGACTGCGCCATGAGTCTCGGAATGTCCGAGATAGTCGAAAAAGAGTGTCCGATTGTCGAAATTAAGCTCCGGGTAATTTTGGAGTTAAATAGGCTCGTAATTGGGTAAACGAGTCGTTTTTGGTTTTAAGGGGGTTTAACCCTTTTCTCCTTATAAAAGGAGGGAGAGGGGGAGAAGAAAGAAGAGGAAGAAGAAAGAAGAGAGGGAAGAGAGAGAGAGGGAAGAAAAGAAGAAAAAGGGGGAGATTCCGGCCGCCCTCCGCGGGATTCGGCTCGAGGACGTCGGATTTTATCCACGAGGCAAGTGTTTACTTGCTTTATTTATTTTGGGGCATAAATATCTCATATCACTGTTGGTATAACAAACCCTAATGATTTTGGGTTGGGTATTCGTGGATAAAACGGGTTTTCGGGAGATAAAACGAATAAACCCCTAAAATTGGTAAATTGGAGATTTTTAGAAATTAACCAAAAATATTGGGTGATTCCGGGTTCTAGGATGTTTAGGACCCGTATTATAGGTGTATTTATTGTTAGTAGAAGTTGTAGGCCGTTGGGTGTGGATATGGAAGCTTGGAGGAAGCTTCCATGGCCGAAACAGCTTCTCGGAGAAGAAGCTGCCCGACTTGATCGATCGATCGAGCCTGGGGGATCGATCGATCGAAGCCTTCGATCGATCGACGGCAAGGGGTCGATCGATCGACCTCTGCTGAAAGTTGAAAATTTTTCTAGGATGATTTGGATGGGATAGATTCCATTTCATCTTGCTTTGAGGTTAATTAGGTGATAACCTAGTGGACCTTTTTGGACTTTATAGTCCATAAATTAAGGCAAATTAGGAGGGTACAGTAAGAGTTTTAAGTATATAACCCTTAATCTATATTTTCGAGGAAAATAGAATAGTTGTAGACATTGATGGATTAAGGTTCCTAAATTATATTGGGGACTTCTAAATGACAAAATGGACTAGGAATAGTCTTGGGGTTCAAGGAAATGAAATCCTTAACCCAATGAATTTAAGGTTGATCGGGTGAGATACATCCCGAGAATATTTCTAGTAGGCATATGGGCCTGTATAATTATGCTTATAGAAAGCATAATTATATCGATTATCGTTAAGTACATCCTAGGAGATAATTAGGATAATTTGGGAATATAGGTATTTATCGATTTCACTTAGAGTGAAGGGTATCATTGGAGATATCCAATAAATCCTTAGATAGGATTGAGAGATATAGTGATAATTAAAGTATGAAATACTTTGGATTTAGAATCATGCTAATATGAATGCATGATTATGATTCCTGGAGGGAATCTTTGGGATTATGGTCATCGCTAGATGCTATAGGCCACTATGGTCGTTTATATATATATTCTAGGAAGAATATATAGGATATGTATATACTGTGTGATTTAGGTATATATATATATGTTATGATGGAAACGATTTTTGAAAATATGAAAATGAATATTTTCAAAACGGTAAATAAATGATTTTCATAATTGATCAAATTGAGGATACACACCTCTTTAAATCGCTATCATAAGGGAAGTTTGCGTACGTATGGTGAAGCCCCCTGGCTAATGAATGCATGGTGGATATAGTCCTATAGGCCATGTGAGCGTTTGTTGTTATATATTTTTGTGACACCCCGACTAATTAAATACCGGGTAGCTACTCCTTTATTAAATTAATACAAAATGTCAAGTTGATTAAGTTAATAGCATCACTGTCGAAAACATTTAAATGATTACTAACCACCTAGTATTTAAAAAGTAAGTTGCCAAATTTTAAGTTAAGTCTGATTAACATGCAATAAAAGGATAATGGAAGAACAACATAAATCCATTCACCATAACGAAGTAATGAAATAACCAACAATAGTAATAAGTCCGGAGGAAAACTCCTCACAACAATCCCACAACTTAAAATAATAAGACAAGTCTGAATTCTGAATTAAGTACATGCCCGAAGTCTGAATAACTGAAATAAATGAAATGCCTCTAAAAGAAATGGGCGACATGCCCTACAACTGATAAATACTGAGTATAGAGTCAAGATAGATGAAGCGTCTATAATCAATGTCCCGTAACTTCCACAAACCGCTACAGCTCGTCACCTGAATGAGGATCCTAAGCATGGTGTCCTTGTGACTGGGCACCTAAAATGGTTTTTACAAAAAGATAGATTTGAAAGCAAACGGGTCAGAGCCCGAATGTGGAGAGTGTTTTAAAAACAGCAAGTGCTTTAATAATAATTAAAACAATGAATGCAAGATACATGTTAGGGCGTGCTCTCACATGAAATACTCACCTCTCGTCTAACTGTGCACTCCTAACGTTCCTGTACCCATTCATGTGTTTTCTCATAACTATCTAATTTCAAAGAGTTTCTAACACTTCTACTCGGTTCACGTTTAATTTCCAACCTTAACAATTAAATAGAGAGTTCTACTTTAATTCTCGGATTCCCAATTATTAACAAAACCATTTATGGATATCTGTCCCCTTTTATCTTCATAATATTACAATTACTATACCCACAATTTAACATAGTAAATTACTTTTCATTTAACCGTATATTTTCACATCATAAATATACAATACAAGCACCCCGAGGCTAAGCTGCGGTGCACACATACTCTGCTATCCATCCCGGTACATCACGTACATAAGGATCACAAATTCCAAATCTCTCAGGAATTGTTGGGACAAGCACCACACACAAAAATGGAGGCGAACATAATTCAACATATCCATGGTCACGTACATACCTACGCTCCATAGTCAGCTGGCTTATTAACTCACAAATAAGTCGTTCTCTCAAACTATGTCCTCAAGGTACCAATCTAAATCCAGGCAACACAAGGATAAGAAGGCCCTAAGCGAACGTAACCTCCCGTGATAGCAAGTATGGTAGGTATGTCATACATATAAAAATCATATACTAAGCATTAACACATCTTAGATAATTCAGTATTAATAAAGGTATACTCTACATCCTTATACCATTATTCCAGATTTGTATATTTTACGTCTTTCGATAATATAAAAGTTAAATTGTCGACATGTCTCACGTCGTAGTTTCTTATACTAAAAACTTATCTAAAATAGATTATTAAGTTCTTATTATTCCCACGTATATCATCTTTATTCCTAAGGTCCTTACTTCTGCCCCAAACCTCATTTCATCCAATTATTCAAATTTACACTATTAATCCAAATATTAACTCACTTATCGAATTTCATTAGTTTAGAATAATTCCTCAAATTGAATTCTAATTAAGGTCCAAGTTTCATAATCATGCCTACTGGTCTTCCTTAAGTTTAAGGTATTCATAAGGTCTCCAATAATATTTTCCAAGGGTTACCACCATTAAAATTTAAATAGGGAAAAACTTTACTCATTCTGGGAAGGTCGATCGATCGACCTTTACCTTCGATCGATCGATGGTGGTCGATCGATCGACTGAAGAACATCGATTGATTGAACGCACCAGGTATGGCTACGGACTGCTTCGTTTTGCAGTTTTCAAATCATCCCAAAACATACTTTTAATGCATGAAACTCTAATGTAACGTTATAGTATCATCATACAACCATCCTTCAACATTATTAACGTTCTAAAACCAATAATTCATCAACCAAGGACTATATATGGATCAATCTTCATCAAGAACCCTAGTTTTCAAATTCTTTCAAGAAAATTCATAAACCTCTTCTTAAATCCGTTTTTGAATCATCAAGGGTCATAATTTTGAATTCATAATTCGTCCAGATTGTTACTACATGCAGTCCCTAACATAATTCATAGTTTTTAACTTCCAATTCATGGGTCTATATCATCTTCCAAGATCAATTTCGATAATTCCTACACATGGAAAAGCATAGCATTAAATCAATTGTAATTAAACCACTTGCCTCTAATCTTTCTCTGGATTTGAGGTTGAATCTTGAAGGCTGAATTGTCTTCTCTCTCTCTCTGCAGAATTCTTCTCTTTCTCTCTCTCTCTACAAGTTCTTCTCAAGGTGTTAATGGAGGTGGGGTTGGTTTTTGCCAATCTTTATGGTTTCTAACTTCTCCCGTAGCCCACTACCTAAATTGGGGTTGGAACATGGCTTAGTGGGTTAATACTAAGTCAGATTTTAACTCTAATTTTCGTGGGTTTTAATTACCCAATTTCTGAAATTACCAAAATGCCCCTATAAGTTACCGGTATGGCCCAATAATGCCCCGGGACCCAAACTTAACCCCCGGCTAGTGTTTTCTGACTATTTCGACCCTTCTGGACGCGTTGGCGCACTCAAAATGACCATACGGGTGATAAAAATAAAATTCACTTTTTAATTCAAATAATTATATTCCTGACGCGACTGTCACACGCGTCCCAACAAAGTTTCCCAAATTTCCGTATTTCAATCTCGCGACAATTTCAATATTTCCAATATTCATATATTGCCAAGTATACACATTATAATCAAATACTAACTCACATCTCGTTAATATTTTTATCCGGATTAATTTCCAATTAATACACATTTAATTCAATTAATCCCCAAAAATAAATATCACGAAAATACGGGGTATTACATACTTCCCCCCTAATAACTGAATTTCGTCCAGAAATTCGGAACTAGAAAGTACCTGGTAAAAACAACTCCGGATAACGTTCGCGCATCTCATCCTCGCGCTCCCATATGGACTCCTCGATATTATGATGTCGCCACTGAACACGCACTAACGGAACTATCTTTGACCGCAGTTTCCGCTCACTTCGGTCCAAAATAGCAATCGGCCCCTCCTCGTAGGAGCTATCCGGCTGGAGATCGATGTCCTCCAAAGCAATATGAGAATGAGCCAAATCGTCTCTAAGATATTTCCTTAGCGAGGAAATATGAAATACATCGTGAATCTGATGCAAATGCTCCGGTAATCCAAGCCTATACGCAACCGGTCCAATCCGCTCAATAATAGGAAATGGTCCCACATATCTCGGTGCCAACTTCCCTTTCTTCTCGAAACGCATGATCCCCTTCATAGGAGATACTCTGAGCAAAACTTGGTCCCCCACTTGGAAATCCCTGAAGAATCTCTTCGCATCAGCATAGCTCTTCTGCCAATCCTGAGCTACTCGAATGCGATTCCGTATCAATTATATCCTCGCCGAAGTATCCTGGATCACTTCCGGCCCAAGTAGTTTGTTGTCCCCCACCTCCAACCAATATGATGGGGAACGACAAGGTCTACCGTACAACGCCTCAAATGGAGCCATGCCAATGGTGAACTGGTAGGAGTTGTTGTAAGCAAACTCCACCAGTGGAAGATACTGCTCCCATCCACCCCCAAAGTCAATGATACTCATACATAGCATGTCCTCCAACATCTGGTTTGTACGCTCAGTTTGCCCATCGGTCTGCAGGTGATACGTCGTACTCAACCGCAGTTCTGTGCCCATGGCCTCCTGAAAACTCTCCCAAAACCGTGAAACAAATATCTTGTCTCGGTTAGACATGATATTTAGGGGCACACCGTGAAGTCTCATTATCTCTGAAATGAAGAGCTGGGCATACTGTCCCGCAGTGTAGTCTGTCCTTACGGGTAGAAAATGAGCGACTTTGATCAACCTGTCCACAATTACCCAAATGGAGTCATGACCTCTCTGCGACGTAGGCAACCCCGTGATAAAGTCCATGGAGATGCTCTCCCACATCCACATCGGGACCTCCAATGGCTGTAGAAGTCCTGCCGGTCTCTGATGATCCACTTTAACTAGCTGACAAGTGGTGCATTTTGAAACAAACACAGCAATACCTCTCTTCATCCCGCTCCACCAGTACTATCGCCTCATGTCTTGGTACATTTTGTCCCCTCCGGGATGTACCACGAACCGTGAGCCGTGCGACTCTGCCATCACCTCGTGACGCAATTCTTCCCCTTCCGAAACTACCAATCTCCCATTGAAGCGTAATCCCCCGTCTGAGCTAACGGTATAGGACTCGGCTCCTTCTGCTAGTAATCGAACTATCTGCTCCTGACAGAATGAATCTTTTGCCTGTGCGTTTACCACCTTCGTGACAATTTGCGGTGTAACGATCATCACAGACATGAATGATCGGGCCACTGCATCCTGGTGTCCCAACTCCTTCCACTTGGCCTTCCACACCCCTGCCACCTCATCTACTGGCCTACGGCTCAACGCGTCTGCCACCACGTTAGCCTTCCCCGGGTGATACTGGATATCGAACTGATAATCTTTCACGAATTCAAGCCACCTCCGTTGTAGCATATTCAACTCCTTCTGCATGAATAGGTACTGTAGGGACTTGTGATCCGTGAACAATCGAAACTTCTCCCCCAAAAGGTAATGTCTCCAAATACGAAGGGCAAATACCACTGCCGCTAACTCCAAGTCATGGGTAGGGTAATTCTTCTCGTGAGGCTTAAGCTTACGGGAAGCATAAGCTATGGCCTGACTCTCCTGCTGCAATACACCTCCAATTCCTTGTAAGGACGCATCGGTGTAAATAAGATACTCAACTCCCGGTATCGGCAATGCTAACACAGGTGCTGAGGTTAACTTATCCTTCAACTCATCGAATGCCAACTGACAGGCATCAATCCAAATGAACGGCACACCTTTACGAGTTAGATGTGTCATGGGACCCGCTATCGTGGAGAAACCTCGAATAAACCTCCTGTAGTATCCTGCTAAGACCAAGAAACTACGGATCTTAGTCGGTGTCGTGGGCTGTCCCCACTCCCTCACCGCGGATACCTTCCCCGGATCAACAGATATCCCCCGGTCGGAAATAATGTGTCCCAAAAACTGGACCTCCTTCAGCCAAAACCCACACTTCTCATATTTTGCATCCAGCTCGTTCTGACGTAGCGTCTGCAAAACTTGTCTCAAATGCTCGGCGTGCTCCTCCTCTGTCTGGGAGTAAACTAGAATATCATTGATGAAGACAATGACAAACTGATCTAGGAAATACCTGAACACCCTATTCATTAAGTCCATAAACGATGCTGGAGCGTTGGTCAAACCAAATGGCATAACCCGAAACTCGTAAGAACCATATCTCGATAAGAACGCAGTCTTCGAGACGTCCTCCTCCCTGATACGCAACTGATGGTATCCAGATCGCAAATCAATCTTTGAGAAGCAAGAAGCTCCTCTCAACTGGTCGAATAGGTCATCGATTCGAGGAAACGGATACTTATTCCGTATCGTGACCTTGTTTAACTCCCGGTAGTCCACACACAATCTCAGTGAACCATCTCTCTTCTTCACGAACAACACAGGGGCACCCCATGGTGAAGTACTCCTCCGAATAAACCCCTGACCCAACAACTGCTCAATCTGATCCCGTAACTCCCTCATCTCAGTTGGAACCATACGGTACGGTGCGCGTGCTATAGGTCTCGTATCTGGTAATAAGTCTATAATAAAGTCTATCTCTCGACTGGGGGGTAGGCCTGGTATCTCCTGAAACACATCGGAATACTCCCTGACAACTGGGATCGAATCTAAAGGAATCACAACCTCCTTAGAGGTATCCTCCTCTAAGTAGTACAAATGAGCGGTCGAACCTCCCTCTGGGCGAGGCATTGCCACTACAAACATATCTTGCCCCGGAATGGCAAAAACAATGCTCCCACCGAAGCAATCAATCATGGCTCTATAATCAGCGAGCCAATCCATACCGATAATCACATCGTGAACATGCATATCCAATACCAACATATCTGTAGGTAATACCAGACTACCAATCTCTACCCCCACTCCCCGGCATATAAAGAAAATAAGTGACCCACTCCCCAATGGTGAGTCTACACACGTTACTGTGCTCTCTGCCGTAGCTAACAACCTTAAGGCTTTCGCAAAATGTGTAGCTATAAAATAATGTGTTGCCCCCGTATCAAACAAAACCCGACCCATAGTACCATGGATAGGAAACATACCCTCAATCGCGGGTGGTGCCTGTGGAGCTGCTACCTGGTGAACGTTATAGACACGTCCATACTGTAACTGCCCCTGCTGCACAGGAACTGCTGGAATGGATGGTAGTGCTGGCACCTGGGCTGGAGCTGGAAGAGCAGGTGGAAAAAGTGGCCTCTGTGGCTCATGTCGATCACCCTGCTGCTGCTGCGGGGCCCTGCCCTTATCAGGACAATCTTGACGTTTGTGGCCAATCTTACCACAAATGAAACACTTCCCCGAGAAGTTTCCCCCTCGTTGTCCTTGCTGCCCTCGGCCCTGGTGGCCGTTACCATTTCTGCCCTGGCCTTGCTGGCCCTGGTGAAACTGCTGATGTTGACCATTTTGACCCTGCTGGCCCTGATGGCCGTTATGACCCTGCTGACCATTCCGAAATCCTCCCTGACCATTCCTGAAACCCCCTGATCGGAACCTCTTATGATCCCCCTGCTGGGAACCCTGATCACTCTGCCTATACTGACCCTGAGCTGACTGTGCCCCGCTGGCACCATTTCCCCCTGTCCTGCCCTGATGGCTGGACTCTCCTGATCGCTTCCCCTCTGTCAAGTGAAAGCGGTGGTCCTGGCAATAGAGCAATGCAGCGTTAACCACGTCAGAATAAGTGTCCAACGAGAGGTTCTCCAATAAATGCTGACGGATCCTCCAAGACAATCCATCTATGAATTTCTGAATCTTCTTCTCTTCCGTCGGTATCTCATCTGGGACAATATTCACAAAATTGGTGAATTCGGCCTCATACTCGGCCACAGTCTTACCCTCCTGTCAAAGGTTCATCAACTTCCTCCTCATTTCCGTGTGAACAGCAGACGGAAAGTACTTGCGGTCGAACCGCATCCAGAACTCCTGAATCATGAGAGTATCTCTCTCCTCTGCGGTGGTAATAGACTCCCACCACTGTAGTGCAGATCCCACTAGCTTAAAAGTAGCCAATACCTGCCTCTGAACGTCAGTGCACTCATACATCCTCAAGTGCCTCTGTATATCCTTTCTCCACTGACTCGAAACAACAACATCGGAGCTGCCAGCAAACTCCGGTGGATGTGCTTTCTGAAAAGCATCACGTACACGTTCCCAGGCAGACGGGAATGCATATGGATGAACTGGCGCGGCAACTGACACCTGAGGTGGTGCCTGCTGAACTACGGCTAATGCAGCATTTACCGCTTGGGCTACTATGGCTGCAACCTCAGCGGCGTTCATCGTGCCCTGAACTGGTGCGGGCTGTGGTTCTGGTTTTGCATTCCTGGAAACCCGTGGTGCACGTCGTGGAGGCATTCTGAAATAAGAATAAAGTCTATAAGTTCGCAGTTATAAACTTAAAATAGCTGAAGAACGTAGCATATACAAAAGAATACAACAGTCCTAAAATATAGGGCTCTATATCAAAGAAAGCTCAGCGGAAACATAATAAGTCGTTCAGATCCTAAAGGACACTAGAACCTGATGCTCTGATACCACCTGTGACACCCCGACTAATTAAATACCGGGTAGCTACTCCTTTATTAAATTAATACAAAATGTCAAGTTGATTCAGTTAATAGCATCACTGTCGAAAACATTTAAATGATTACTAACCACCTAGAATTTAAAAAGTAAGTTGCCAAATTTTAAGTTAAGTCTGATTAACATGCAATAAAAGGATAATGGAAGAACAACATAAATCCATTCACCATAACGAAGTAATGAAATAACCAACAATAGTAATAAGTCCGGAGGAAAACTCCTCACAACAATCCCACAACTGAAAATAATAAGACAAGTCTGAATTCTGAATTAAGTACATGCCCGAAGTCTGAATAACTGAAATAAATGAAATGCCTCTAAAAGAAATGGGCGACATGCCCTACAACTGATAAATACTGAGTATAGAGTCAAGATAGATGAAGCGTCTATAATCAATGTCCCGTAACTTCCACAAATCGCTACAGCTCGTCACCTGAATGAGGATCCTAAGCATGGTGTCCTTGTGGCTGGGCACCTAAAATGGTTTTTACAAAAAGATAGATTTGAAAGCAAACGGGTCAGAGCCCGAATGTGGAGAGTGTTTTAAAAACAGCAAGTGCTTTAATAATAATTAAAACAATGAATGCAAGATACATGTTAGGACGTGCTCTCACATGAAATACTCACCTCTCGTCTAACTGTGCACTCCTAACGTTCCTGTACCCATTCATGTGTTTTCTCATAACTATCTAATTCCAAAGAGTTTCTAACACTTCTACTCGGTTCATGTTTAATTTCCAACCTTAACAATTAAATAGAGAGTTCTACTTTAATTCTCGGATTCCCAATTATTAACAAAACCATTTATGGATATCTGTCCCCTTTTATCTTCATAATATTACAATTACTATACCCACAATTTAACATAGTAAATTCCTTTTCATTTAACCGTATATTTTCACATCATAAATATACAATACAAGCACCCCGAGGCTAAGCTGCGGTGCACACATACTCTGCTATCCATCCCGGTACATCACGTACATAAGGATCACAAATTCCAAATCTCTCAGGAATTGTTGGGATAAGCACCACACACAAAAATGGAGGCGAACATAATTCAACATATCCATGGTCACGTACATACCTACACTCCATAGTCAGCTGGCTTATTAACTCACAAATAAGTCGTTCTCTTGAACTATGTCCTCAAGGTACCAATCTAAATCCAGGCAACACAAGGATAAGAAGGCCCTAAGCGAACGTAACCTCCCGTGATAGCAAGTATGGTAGGTATGTCATACATATAAAAATCATATACTAAGCATTCACACATCTTAGATAATTCAGTATTAATAAAGGTATACTCTACATCCTTATACCATTATTCCAGATTTGTATATTTTACGTCTCCCGATAATATAAAAGTTAAACTGTCGACACGTCTCACGTCGTAGTTTCTTATACTAAAAACCTATCTAAAATAGATTATTAAGTTCTTATTATTACCACGTATAACATCTTTATTCCTAAGGTCCTTACTTCTGCCCCAACCCTCATTTCATCCAATTATTCAAATTTACACTATTAATCCAAATATTAACTCACTTATCGAATTTCATTAGTTTAGAATAATTCCTCAAATTGAATTCTAATTAAGGTCCAAGTTTCATAATCATGCCTACTGGTCTTCCTTAAGTTTAAGGTATTCATAAGGTCTCCAATAATATTTTCCAAGGGTTACCACCATTAAAATTTAAATAGGGAAAAACTTTACTCATTCTGGGAAGGTCGATCGATCGACCTTTACCTTCGATCGATCGATGGTGGTCGATCGATCGACTAAAGAACATCGATCGATCGAACGCACCAGGTATGGTTACGGACTGCTTCGTTTTGCAGTTTTCAAATCATCCCAAAACATACTTTTAATGCATGAAACTCTAATGTAACGTTATAGTATCATCATACAACCATCCTTCAACATTATTAACGTTCTAAAACCAATAATTCATCAACCAAGGACTATATATGGATCAATCTTCATCAAGAACCCTAGTTTTCAAATTCTTTCAAGAAAATTCATAAACCTCTTCTTAAATCCGTTTTTGAATCATCAAGGGTCATAATTTTGAATTCATAATTCGTCCAGATTGTTACTACATGCAGTCCCTAACATAATTCATAGTTTTTAACTTCCAATTCATGGGTCTATATCATCTTCCAAGATCAATTTCGATAATTCCTACACATGGAAAAGCATAGCATTAAATCAATTGTAATTAAACCACTTGCCTCTAATCTTTCTCTGGATTTGAGGTTGAATCTTGAAGGCTGAATTGTCTTCTCTCTCTCTCTGCGGAATTCTTCTCTTCCTCTCTCTCTCTACAAGTTCTTCTCAAGGTGTTAATGGAGGTGGGATTGGTTTTTGCCAATCTTTATGGTTTCTAACTTCTCCCGTAGCCCACTACCTAAATTGGGGTTGGAACATGGCTTAGTTGGTTAATACTAAGTCAGATTTTAACTCTAATTTTCGTGGGTTTTAATTACCCAATTTTTGAAATTACCAAAATGCCCCTATAAGTTACCGGTATGGCCCAATAATGCCCCGGGACCCAAACTTAACCCCCGGCTAGTGTTTTCTGACTATTTCGACCCTTCCGGACGCGTTGGCGCACTCAAAATGACCATACGGGTGATAAAAATAAAATTCACTTTTTAATTCAAATAACTATATTCCTGACGCGACTGTCACGCGCGTCCCAACAAAGTTTCCCAAATTGCCGTATTTCAATCTCGCGACAATTTCAATATTTCCAATATTCATATATTTCCAAGTATACACATTATAATCAAATACTAACTCACATCTCGTTAATATTTTTATCCGGATTAATTTCCAATTAATACACATTTAATTCAATTAATCCCCAAAACTAAATATCACGAAAATACGGGGTATTACAATTTTCTGCGCTGGTTAGGAGATTCCGGGTGTGGTCTTGACTATCCCGCAGGCACATGGCCGCTTCCCGACGTCTTGCGATGTAGGATCCCATGTTGTCTTATGATAGGCCCTGGAAGATGATAGCCATTTAGGGGCGCGCACAGTGGAGAAATCCGGACAGGCGGTCTTAGAACGCGTTATATTAAAGCAATTCATGATAATGGATTGGCTTTAATTACATTTCCTGGATATAGGAAGGGAAATGGGTTATATAAATTGGCTTCGGTAACACTTCCCGGGTGGAAGAAGGGATGTGGAAGCATATGATATGATAAAAGCATTTTTATGATAATAAAAATGGCTTTTAATTACATTTCGTGAGTATAAAAAGGGAAATGGGATATTTTGAAAATGGAAAAGCATTTTTATGATAATAAAATTGGCTTTTAAAAAGGTATATGATTTATTAAAGCAATTCATGATAATGAATTGGCTTTTAAATACATTTCCTGGATATGAGAAGGGAAATGGAAGGTTTTGAGATAAAAATGATAAGTATTGATAAATACTTTGTATATGAATCCTCAGTCCGGGAGATAGATCCGGATGGTGATGGTAAATATATGAGTATGTATATATGAATGAATCGAGTACCGAGGGTCTAATGGATCCCGACCATCGACCTTGCCGCATAGTAGTGTATCGGGGGGGTTCCTTGTTTGGATTTCGCTTTGCGAGACACCCCACGCACGAATGTGGCAGTGTGTTGAGACTGGGGAGAAGTTTAATCCTTAGTGCTCTTATATTATAAATTCTTATGGTGTATATATTTATATATATCTTTCTGTACTGAGGGACTGGCGGATCTCGACGATCGACCGTGCGGCATAGTAGTGTATCGGGGGGGTTCCTTGTTTGGATTTCGCTTTGCGAGACACCCCACGCACGAACATGGCATAGCGTTGAGACTGGGGTGAAGTTTAGCCCTTAGTACATTACTTGGACTATCTAGGGTAGATAGTAGATGGGTAAATTAGACTAGTTAGGCAGGGATAGCTTGACTAGGGTATGTGTTAGGGTGCGCTAGGTGTGCACTACTAGAGGAGAGGTGAGGGGTATCTCATGGGAGTGCGATACCAATTTAAATATGAGATAAAACTATTTTTCTAAAAATAAAGCATTTATGCACTTGCAAAATATTTTCAAAATTCGGGCTCTGACCCGTATATCTACTCTCCTTTCTTTCTATATATTATATATATATAGGTGTCCAGACACAGGGACGCCTGGATGGAAATTCTTTCGAGTCAGACGTCTGCTGCAGCAGCTGTGGATGCTTGCGGGTTATCGGTAGACGCTTCTTTCCTTGCACTCTAGATAGGAGATATTGTACAAACATTCGGGCCAATGGTCCAACTGATTTTATTTATTATTCGCACGTTATTCGATATGGTTGTATAATTTGGACCGAGTGTTCGGTTATTTTAATTTATTTCATTTTCATTTCAGTTCAATTACGCATATAATTGTGGATGTTTTAATTTGATCGCTAAAAAGAGTAGTTTGATAAAAGTTTTTAACGCTCACCTAATAGGATATTAGTAATTAAATGGATTTTCGTCAGTGATGCTAAGAATGATCCATATGAGATTCCTGTTTTAATTTAATATTGGAGTGATCGCCCGGTATCTTATTAGGCGGGGTGTTACAACTGAGTTCCTACTCTGTGTTTCTTGTTGGCTACTTTATTAAAGTATATACTTATTAGATCACCAGTTGGGAATAAAGAATGCTATGAGAATGAGTTACAAAATCCTTAAACCTATTCCTAAATAATAGTAATATATTGATTTCGAATTATTTAGATATTGTATCCGGCATAGTGATTATCCTATATACAGTCAGGTAGAGTGTCTAGACTAGTATGGGTAGTCAGACTTGCTAGGTGTGCACATTAGATGAGAGGTGAGCATCTCAAGTGAGTACACTAAGTTAACATTGATAATATATGTGCTATTTAAATCAATTTAAGCACTTGCTATATTTAAATTATTATCTACTCGGGCTCTGACCCATTTTTCTGCAAATCTCTTTTCTTGTTCTATTATTTTAGGTGCTCAGCCATAGGGACACCAAACTTAGGATATTCCATTCAGTTGCCGAGCTGTAGCTGCTGTAGAGGCTACAGGATATTGCTAGTTGACGTTTCTGAGTCTATTGCTCCTTATCCATTAGTCATTTCATTTCAGCTGGACATGTCGTCTCTCCTATTTGAGATTTCGAGTTGAATGTCATGTTATTGGATTATTGTATGGCATTTTACATTTATTCTATCATTAGATTTTAATGTCATGTTATTGGATTATTGTATGGAATTTTGACTGGATGTGTTTATTCTAGTTTTTTATTTAAATTTAGTTAGTTCTTACCTTATGCTATTGTGATGTATGGTGATGGTTAGATATTTCCCTTTATTATAGATGGTTAATAACAAGATAAAATTTTGATGCCAACCTTTTTAAATATTAGGTGGTTAGTTTTATTAAATTAAAATTTGAGTTTTCGGCAGTGATGCATTATCTTAACCAATTTGATAATCTGAAAGTAATTAATTAAGGACTGGTCACCCGGTAATTAATTAGGCGGGGTGTCATAAAAATGTTGAAAAACCACGAATTTGTGAAGATGAAGAGCAAGAGACAGCCTTCGAAACGAAGTGCAAGACGCATCTTGGGAAGTAAGAGAAGCAAAGAAGTTAAAGTAATGATCAAGTGCATCCAACACTTAAGTTTAAACACCTCAATAGTAACGCACACTGATCAAGAAGATTTACCGCTCTAATATCCAGCAAAATGACGATTCAACCCCTCGTAATAGTGTAAACTTCAATAGTGCCATAAGGAGGTAGGCCATACTTTTTTAAATTTTGTGGGACCAATTTATCGCCCCAAAATTTTTAGGGTCAATTGTAAGTACCTATTTTTTATCAGCCCATAAGAGTAGCCGACCATGCCCATAAAGGCTAATTAAGTGTCAGACCCAAATTATGAGCCTCGATTATAAATCAAATGCGAGATAAGACCGACTATCCCAAAGAATCTTGGAGGGATATTCAAGGGATTTTGGTCTTATCGTGTTAGTTACAAACACCTTCAATGATCTCAATATTTTGTAACCCCTAGCCGGGGGCATGTAACAGAGACCTTCTTGAGGGATACTTAATCGAAACAGTTGACCTCTCCGTGGAAATAGGTAATTTTTCCAACCATGTATACTTTTGTGTTGTGATTGTGATTGCTTGTTGTTCTTAATTTTCTGGTGATTGTTTTCTTTTCGTATTTGTGTTGTGATTTTTGTCACGACAATAACAATTACCTAATTTTTCGAATCATGATTCATATATCTGGTCTGAAATGGACAATTCTCCCACATTTCAGATTGGGGAGCAACCTCCCATTTCAGTAAATCGAAATGAACAATTTCATATTCATAACATTCTGATCATATCCATAATAGTATAAAAATACATTCTTTCAGTGAGTACACTCACCATGGATTGTCAACTATGTATTTACGTTTCCTTCGAGTGGAGCTTAACTGCATTGATTAGACCTTACACCTGTCAATCTAACTAAATCATAACTGAATCTCAATCATAAGTATTATCTTAATATATTTATGTAACTTTCAATGATTATAAAATAATAATATAATTCCACTCAAGTCACATTCCATGAAACACGTGTAAAGACGAAATAATGGTACATATATTGATAAATTTATGAACATTGAACCGTAGAAAATACCTCATAAGGAATTTATAACTAAAACTAAGTAAATATAGAAGTATACTTCCCAATGTATATACACGTGAAACATGTACTAAAATTAACCTTTGGAAGGAGGAGATAAAAACATTCTTTCGTGGGGTATCCAGTATGGCCTCAATTTATTGTCCTCCATACTTAACCAACTTATATTCATAACTTGTACAAATACAGGTGTCCAAGCTTATCAATATGGAAACATATCTTAATATACTTTCCATTACAAGTGGCGGTGTTATTTTTCAAGCTTTGTAGGCAAGCTATGACCATTTCTTTACAACATAATAAATCTTCCCTACAAGCTCCTCTATTATTCCTTCAACTTCCAAGAATTGTCATAATTTTTCTACATCATAACTTTCGATTATTTTTCACCCATTTTCAATAAGTATACTGAATAGAATAAAATTAAAGTTTCATAATTTTTGAGTCCATCTGCTATGTCAAAGGCTCTACCAAACTCAGTGCATATCGAAATGAAATATACAAACAGCAACTATGTACCAGCTTGCAACCATCACTAAGGCGTAACCACAAGGAGTTAAATTCTAATTTTTGGATATGATATGAATATATGAGTATAGTTTCATAACCAATTGGAATTTATTAATCCCATTAAGCACACAAAAATATATGCAAGTTTGAATACAAGGGGTTTTAATCAAAGCAATATGGCCTACAAACACCACTTATCTCACAAAACCAATGCTGATTATTACGGAGGATTGAATTTTAATCACAAATTCATGATTTATATACTTTGAGATAGGTATAATCCAAGATTAAAATAATATTAATACATAATTGTACCTTGGAAACACCTTAAGTATTTTCTTGGAATTTTTCCTAGCTTTTCTTGGAATTATTTCTTCCTTAAACTTCTACTTTCTCTTTCCTCAAGCTAAAAACCCCCAAAACTGAACCTAGGGCTAAACTTGCTGAATAAATCGATTTAATTGAGAGGATTGAGTCGGCAAATGCATCCCTACTTTTCAACCAAACAAATTAAACCATTTGGTCTACTAAAAGACAAATTACCACTTAAAGGGAATGGTTAGATTTGTCCTTCTTCGTAAATTCTGCATAACTTCTCACTCGGACATCCGTTTGATGCTCTGTTTGTTGTGTCACAAAGATAACTCATATACCTACAACTATATAGTTTTGACCTTGAGTCAACTATTATATTATAAGAGTCAAAATTAGTCTCCAACATGAACCTTCCTACCGAAAACTTCAAAATTTTATGTTTGTACCCAATTCGATATTTCACTATTTTTGAAGATAGGATTTGACTAAATATAATATATATATATATATATATATATATATAACCCATTATCCATATCACGTAAGTTAAGCATGATTCAAATAGATCTATTTTTCTCTTGTCTAAAAGATTATTGAGCGCTTCGAAAACCCGTTTGACCATATTCAATTACCAAACCTGAAAGAAGGCCCTAAATTCTTAAAGGGATCAAAATAACCTTTGAAATGGTTCATCCTGTGAGCGATTCTGACTTACGCATTGCATTTTATGACTTTTTCCCTAAAAATCTGCCTGAGACTGTCGAACGGCAAACCAATTTCTCTACCTATCGGCAGCGCGTCTGGGGTTGCCTGCTAATAGGCATGTCAAGGACAATTCTAATCAACACCCCCTTGACCCTGTATAAAGGGAGAAAGAGCTCAGTTCAAAAGGGACCTCAGAAACATCCCTCTTAGTGATCTTAGCAACATTCTCTCGAAGTCAGCGCGATTTCCTTATTGAAACCTCTCCCCCACGTTACATTTACATCTTTCCCTCACAAATTTGGCAGATTACCTTCCCTCTACTCCTACCACCTTGATACACTTACAAGAGTAGCCCTTCAACAGTCAAGATCAACCTTAAAGCTTTTAAAGAAGGTCCAAACCTTTCATTCTCTTTTGAAATTCTCTTATTTTTGCAATTGTTATTTAATTCTTACTTTAGTAATTCATCTTTATTATATCACACATACTAATATCCAACTTTTTTTATTGGTAGTATTGCTCACTCTATATTTTCTATAAAAATCCCAAAACAAAAAATGGGTTTGCTTTGTAAATTCCAAACGAGGACTTCTCACTACATTTCACACAAAAACATCCTTTTTCTACACACACACACACATATAATAAAATCCCCGGTTGGATTTATGGGATAAACTCCACCCCCGCATAGCATGCGAACTACGTTGACTTTGATGCCTTTTTAGGCTATGTAGGTATCTCGGGTAAAATTCGAGATTCAAGTCTTCATTTCCTATTTACATTCATATATTTTTTTCATATATTACATTTGTGATTCGTGCTCGTGTTTTGTCCAATATATATGATTAGGCATAAATTTTGTATATTTATCCCCTTAATTTCGATACCTCTGTGAACCCGAGTGATGTACTTGATATGTATTTGACTCACATTTATGCTACTAACCTTCATTGGCAAGTATTTCGTGTTTTGTGTTTCTCTTATGTGTTTTACAGGTTAATTATGCAAGCGGTGCAAAAGAGAAATTGAAACAGTGAAAGAAAGGCTAGGAAGGCAAGTTTAAGGGTATTTTTGTAATTTTACAGCCTGATCCTGGAGGTGGGGCCAACTGGAAAGTTGAAGAGTTCGGAACAACGAGAACACTGGAAGAAATGCTACCCAAATCCGAGCTACGGTGAAGGAGTTATGTTCATTTGAAATTGAGGAAAAATCCAAGAAGAAAAGAGGAAAAGAAGAAAAAAATTCTAAGTGTTGAATTGAAGAAATGAGATCCCAGAACCAGCAGGAATTCTCAAACCACACTATGAAACGATTCGAGGTCAAACTGGTTTGGGGTACCTGCGAACCGGTTCGGGGGTCCTGATGCGCGAATTTTTCCTTGACAGCTGATTGGTCCATAGAGTCCTATATTGTAACAACTCCTTCTAAAACGTATTTGTACGAGGGTAATGACTTTGAAAAGATAGTTTTTCATAGTTTTGATTAGTTTTTGGTAGAGAAAAAAATATAAGAACACCTAGGAACATAGTTTGAATTATTGCTTCAAGATTGATTCATTCCGGGTTTGTTTTCAAGTTTTAATCCAAATTTCATTCTTCTTATTATTATTATTCTTGCATGGTTGTTTTTCTTGCATGATTCAAACAATTTCTGGGTTCATAACACTTCTTTTCATGTTTCAAGATATTTTCATTATGATTTCTCTCGAATGCAATGTAGTTAATTCATGCATAGTTAGGTTTAACATGTCCGGCTAGATTTTTTAGGGTCGGGATGCATGAACTCAATCCGATGTGATAGTTGCATGTGTATAAAATTAATCCTCTAAACTTAAGGATTTATTATGACCGTATTGCGTAGCGACACAACCATTATAGATCTTTGGATCTCATTTGCTTCAGGGTAACCGGGATGCTTCAGAATGCAAATCGAGTGTATCTATCGCAATACCAATTTACTCGTCCTCTGATTATGTATGGTGCGGTCTTGAACCTCATATATGTAATGCTTGGGAGTACTAAATTTTGGGTCTAATTAATCACTTAGATTTATGATTAATTTTGTACTAGTAACACACTAGGGTTGAGGGATTGTATTCCCGTCCTGTTTTCCTCATCATATAGTTCAAGTTTTAATTCAATCATCATCAGTATTGTAAGTAATTTAGAATAGTTACATTCCATTCATACTTTAGTTCATTAGTTAACCATTTTCAAAATTGCATCTAGTTGTAGTTATTTCACTATTCAAATCATCTTTTCCTTTTCTTTAGAGTCAGAGTTTGGGAACCTTTATCTGTCCAACGTCGTCACAACTTTATTGTCCTATTTTCCTGAGGATCGATACCCGACTTATCGGATTATTACTTTAGCGACAGGCTTGCACTTGAGCCTAGAGAGTACGCACTTCTGAGACACATTCTTAGTCGCATCATGTTCTTGGCACCGTTGCCGAGGAATCTAGGTAGACTTAGGATTAGATCAAGTCAATCTAAAATTTTGACCAAAAATTTCAAGAAAATCCAAAAACAAAAAAAATTTAAAAGCACAAAAATATTCCTCATCATCTTTCATAAGCGCGTTAATGCAAAATTCTGAACTCACTCCAACTCCCCATAATACTCCAACCCACATTCACGAAAACCCAATAGTTGAGTACAATCCTGATATCCCTCACACTCCAAATGCTCCACAATTCTAGGTTCCACCTCCGACACCGTCACACTCAATCGCAAATAACACTCCGTTTTCCCTCTTAGGACACACTTCAGAGCACTCTCCGAGCATACCAAGTGAGTACACAGAGTCTTTGAGTGAGAGAGACATGTCACAACACGGTAGTGAAGTCGCCGGTGAAGAAGAGGCCTCGTATCGCCCTTTGAGAGAACTCTTATATCCTGAGCGCACTGTCACCCCGGGATGCATTTTACTCCCGTATAATGCAGGGCAATTTTGCTTTAGGAATAGGATGATCCAAATACTTCGCACTTACAATGGAATGGATTTAGAGAACCCATATCTCCACATCATGGAATTTGAAGAGGCGTGTGAGACCCTCAGTGATCAAACTTGCTCAAAAGATGTGATCCGCCTCAAACTCTTCCCATTCTCGCTAAAGGACAATGCTAAGACCTGGCTATGGTATTTACCTCCAAACTCGATTTCATCATGGAACGAGTTAAAATCTAAATTTCTCAAGAAATTCTTTCCTACACATCGAACGAACTCCATCAAGGCTCAACTTCAAACCTTCCGAAAACTAGAAAATGAGTCGTTCGATCGATGTTACGAGAGTTTTAATGAGTTAGTCACTTTGTGCCCTCATCATGTACTTGATAAACTGCAAATCATTTCCTTCTTCCATAATGGGCGGAATATAAACTCCAAACAACTCGTTGAAACCATGTGTGATGGTCCCTTTGTCGACATAGACTCCAACAATGCTGAGCTTCACCTGAGGTATGTCACTGAGACTACCAAAGCATGGGACACATCTGACCCTAATACTCATAACCGAATGCGTCAAGCGGCCACCGCTCCATCGGAATCTGACCTATTTCACGTGGAAAAGAATGCTATGATGGAAAGCCGACTCGATCTACTTAAGAAAGAAATGAGATAAATACTTGAGGTTTGTACAAGAGGAGCAACTGGATCCATCCCAAACCCCATCGAGAAGGTGTGTATGATTTTTGAGGCGGGTCATTCAACAGAGGAATTCCCGATAATACCCGCCTGCAAAGTTATTCTTCAAGAGCAAGTAAGTGGTATAGTAGGATTTAAGGGTAATTTAGGTGCACCGCACGGGAATTATTACAACACTTCATGGAAAAACCATCCTGGTTTTAGCTATGGGCAACAACATGCTACGATGAATCCTAATTCACATGTTACCCCTCCTCCACTATCTCACTTTCAATAATCTCCACACATGCAAGGACATGTGCAAGCACCACCACCTCAAGGGTAATATATTACTCCACCGCGGAGAAATCTCGAGGATATGATGAACCAATTTATCAATACCCAGAATGCAAGCAATGCTAGGTATGATCGCATGATCAGCGACATAAATGTAAATATTTTAAATATGCAATCATCGTTGAATATCCAAGAGAAGGGCAAGTTTTCTGCCCAGGGCCAAAGACCGCCCCAAGGTCAAACTAGTGTTAGATCCACCTCGATAGAACATCAGGAGCAATGTTAAGCTGTGACCACTCTTCGTAGTAGGAGAGTCATTGATTTATTACCTCCACCACACGATGCAACCAAAGACAAGGAGATTTCTCCCGACACGAAGGAGGCCGAAGATGTCCCCTTGAAAGAGAGTGATAAAGAAGACACTAGTGAGCCCGAGGTAGTAGTGAAACCACCCACCGCGGCACCATTTCCTCAAAGGTTGGTTCCTTTCCACAAAGGGAACCCCCGTGATGAAGGGCTAGACGTGCTAAAGCAAATAAAGTTAAATTTACTGTTCTTCGATGCCATTAAGAAAATTCCCGTTATGCAAAAGTCATCAAAGACTTGTTAACAGTGAAGAGGAAGAGGAAGGTAAAGAAAAATGTATTTTTAGCACAGAATGTGAGCTCCATTCTACTTAATGATCTCCCACCAAAATTCAAAGATCCCGGTCCACCCACCATTTCCTGTATCATTGGAGAAAATAAGATTGAAAAAATCTTACTTGACTTGGGAGCAAGTGTCAATATCCTCCCTTACGCCATCTATAGGTAAATTGAGCTGGGTGACCTTAAGCCCACAAAGATCACTCTCCAGTTAGCGGATTGAATCGTGAAGATCCTAAGAGGTATAGTTGAGGACGTGATCGTTCAAGTTGACACTTTCTACTTTTCGGTAGATTTTGTTATTTGGGATACGAAACCCTCCTTCGCCTCGAGCAATCATGTTCCATTCATTCTTGGGTGCCCATTCTTAGCTACGGCTAACACAATTATCAATACTCGAAATGGGAAGATGCAATTCACCTTTGGGAACATGACCTTATAGACTAACATCTTCCATATAGCCCAACATACGGGGGATGAAGATGATCTTCACGTGGTGAGCTTTATCGATGAGATCGTAGAGGAGTACTTTGAGGAAAATTATTATGGATATGCCCTAGGGTCCTATTTAGTGTCGAGCCACAAGAGTGAGGGTACGTATATTGAATTTGAGAGGGAAGTTGATGAGTTGAGAGAGTTACTTGATGAGAGAGCGTCGGACGAGGACGCGAAAGATCTAAGTTGAGTTTCTCGATTCGTGGAGTTACCGCTAAAGGAGGTACGCATGGTTCCCTCCAGCGACAAATTTTTGACCCTCGAATTGAAAAAATTACACCCTCATATTAAATATGCAAACCTAGGATAGGACGAGACATTTCCTATTGTTGTCTCATCTAGCCTAGCCGAATAGCAGGAGGGTAAATTATTAAGGATTTTAAAGAAGCACCAAGGTTCTTTCGGTCAGTGTATTGTTGATTTGAAGGGGATAAGTCCTTTCGTTTGCACCCACAAGATCCACCTCGAGGAGTATGTCAAGCCCTCGAGAGAAATGCAAAGAACGCTAAACCCCAATATGAAAGAAGTGGTGAGGACCGAAATCATTAAGTTATTGGATGCCGGGATTATCTACCCAATCTTGGATAGAAAGTGGGTGTGCCCTATTCAAGTTGTCCCGAAGAAGTCGGGCATGACAGTGATTGATAATGCTAAGGGAGAGCTAGTTCCCCAACGTACCACCACCGGGTGTCGCATTTGCATTGATTATCAAAAACTCAATGTGGGAACTAGGAAAGACCATTTCCCCTTGCCATTTATTGATCAGATGCTTGAGAGAGTAGCGGGCCACCCTTACTATTGCTTCCTTGATGGTTATTCCGGATATAACCAAATTGAGGTAGATGTACTTAACCAGGAGAAAACGACCTTCACTTGCCCCTTTGGTATATTTTCCTACAAACGTATGCCATTCGGCTTGTGTAATGCACCCGTGACCTTTCAAAGGTGCATGTTGAGTTTATTTAGCGACATGGTTGAGAGAGGACTTAAAGTGTTTATGGACGACTTTAGCATTTTTTTCACCTCTTTCGATCTTTGTCCGGGGTGGCAAAGCTAGAAAAAGTACTTACCCGGTGTGTGGAGAAGAACTTATTGCTAAATTGGGAGAAATGCCATTTTATGGTCAATGAGGGAATAGTTCTTGGCCACATAGTTTCATCCAAGGGGATTGAAGTTGATAGAGCTAAGATAGATGTCATAGCCGATCCAACCCCACCCAAATCGCTCAAAGACGTGCGCTCCTTCTTGGGCCACGCGGGGTTTTATCAACGGTTCATTAAGGACTTTAGCATCATCGCTAGACCCTTAAGCAACCTTCTTATGAAGGACACCCCATTTGAGTGGACAGAAGCATGCCATAGCGCTTTTGAAAACTTAAAACCATGCTTGTGTCCGCTCCCATCATGCAAGTTCCGGATTGGTCCTTACCATTCGAGCTTATGTGTGATGCTAGCGATTATGCGATAGGGGCTGTTTTGGGCCAAAGAAAACACAAACAGGATCATGTCATCTACTATGCTAGCCGGACTCTTACCGGACCACAACTCAATTACTACACCACAGAAAAGGAGTTGCTAACGGTAGTTTTTGCTCTTGACAAATTTTGGTCCTACCTTATCGGTTCTCTCATCACTTGTTTCACCGACCACGCGGCATTGAAATACCTACTTGCGAAGAAAGACGCAAAATCACGCCTCATAAGGTGGATCTTACTCCTACAAGAGTTTAATCTCTCTATTAAAGATAAAAAAAGGAGTAGAAAACGTCGTTGTCGACTACTTATCACAGCTTTTGTTCGACGTACCTAGTGATTCGATACCCATAGACGAATATTTTTCGGATGAGCAACTCTTTGCTACCTCTTCTTTGCCTCGGTTAGCGGATATAGTGAACTATCTTGTCATGAGAGTCGTCCCTCCCGATTGGACACCGCAAGATAAGAAGAGGTTCATCACTTGGTCGAGCATGTTTTTCAATGATGATCCTTTCCTTTTTAAATATTGCGCCGACCAAATCATTCGACGATGTGTACCGGATGATGAGATCCCGAAAGTCATCCAATTATGTCATTCAGAAGCTTGTGGAGGTCACTTTTCGATGAAAAATACGGCCGCTAAGATTCTTCAATACGGCCTCTATTTGCCCACAATTTTTCGGGATGTGAACAATTGTTACAAATCTTACGATAGGTGTCAAAGGATGGGGGCGATTACCCGATGATACGTGATGCCATTAACCCCGATACTCATTATTGAGATCTGTTACTGCTGGGGTATTGACTTCATGGGCCCTTTCCCCCCATCTTCTAGTTTTCTATACATCCTAGTCGCGGTAGATTATGTTTCTAAATGGGTGGAAGCTATAGCTACCAAGACAAATGACAGCAAAGTGGTGATTAGGTTCCTACAGGAACACATACTTTCCCGCTTCAGTGCTCCGAAAGTGATAATTAGCGATAATGGCACACACTTTTACAACAGGCCATTCGCAAAGATCATGAGAAAGTCTGGCGTCGTTCACAAGGTTGGAACGACCTATCACCCACAAACGAATGGGCATGCCGAATTAGCGAATCGGGAAATCAAGAACATTCTTGAGAATACCGTTAATCCCACTCGGAAAGATTGGTCACTTCGATTGAACGATTCACTATGGGCCTATCGTACCGTATATAAAAATCCACTCGGGATGTCCCCTTTCCGCTTTGTATATGGCAAACCTTGCCATTTTCCCATTGAATTAGATCATAAGGTGTATTGGGGGATTAAGAAGTTGAATTATGACATGGATAAAGCCGGTGAAGCTCGCAAGCTTTAACTAAACGAGTTAGAAGAGATACGCAATGATGCGTATGAGAACGCAAAAATTGCTAAAGAAAGGATGAAACTCGCTCACGATAACATTATTCGACGCAAATAGTTTCTTCTCGAAAAAAAAATTTCTTCTCTATAACTCTCGGCTTCATCTATTTCCAAGTTGCGGTCACGATGGTCTGGCCCGTTCATTGTGAAGAATGTATTCCCTCACGGAGCTGTGGAATTAGATGATTTAAAAGGGGTAAATACATTCAAGGTTAATGGACAATGCCTAAAGCCATTTCTAGAGGCGTGTGTGGAAGAAGTCGACACCGTTTGGTTGTCGGACCCCGTTTACTGGGCCGAGTGAGCTGAAAATGAGAGGTCGTCGCACCCCCGAGGCATATGGGGTGAACACTTGTGTACAGTAGTAGTGTGTGAGTTAGGTTATTTAGGAGTCCGGAGCATGGTTCACGAGAGGGAGCGAGTTAGAACACTTTTTGAGAGACCTTGCACATATTTTGAGGGCGTGGTGGAGGAGTTTTTAGGGAACCAGAGGGTCTAGGACATCTTTAGGGGCCATACGCACGAAAGGAGGCATGAGAAAACACTTAATTTTGTAGAGAAGAGAAAAATTCAGCTTCCAGGCCAGCAGCCTCCCCCGAACCCCAGGGTTAACCGGTTCGGGGGGCGAACCGGTTCGAGGTACCTAGCAGATTCATCTCCCTCCTTTTTCCAAATTCAAACCCTTTTCCCCCCTTCCCCCCGTACATTTCCCCTACGAAAAATACCCTCTCAAACTTCCCTCCATTCATCTCCTTTTTCTAAATTCCTCCCCCCCTTCCATTCCCTCCAATCCCATTCCCATTTCCCCCAAAAAAACAAAACCCCACACCCGTAAATCAACACACACACCTCTCCATTTCCCACACTCCATTTCACTCTTCCTCTCTTCTACACCATAATATCTATCTATCTCTCTCACCACGTCGCGTCCCCGCCAAGCCAATTTTTGCCCTCGTAAATATGACGACACCACCATCCTTGATGATGAGGGTAGATGGTTATTTCGGTACGTCCAAGAATGCCATTGGGTTGAGCTCTATTTCTCGGACACGTTCCCAATCCACATCGAGCGCTTTGTCAATTGGGAGCAACTTCCCGGTGACGTCACCGCCCTTTTCAACCGTCGGGGGTGGTGCTCATTCCTCTCTCCTATGAGCAACAACGTGTTTGAAGCTGTAATTCGCCAATTTTATGCGACACTCGTTCGCAAATCATCCACACTTCATGAGGCCTATCTTGACGGTATCCAAATTCCGTTCTCCGTCGCCATCATCGCGCGCAAAATGCGTGCCAAAGGGGTTATCCTCCCCGTGCCATTTTGATATCTCATAAATGGTGACCCCCGCACCAAAGAAAAATGTATTGCTCGAAGGGCACCCGTGGAGGAATGGGTGCGGGATTCTTTCCCCAAAGGAAGTCTCTCGGATACGGTGTGATTCACGCACCTAATTGCATGTGGATCAATCCACCAAACCACCAATGACTTGGTGGTCCGGCTACGTCACGCCAACTTCCTTTACCATTTCCTCAACCCCGAGAGCACGATAAATCTGGCCCAACTCTTCTACGCGAACATCATCAATGTCGCCTACGACGAGTGGGGCAACGTTTCGCTCCCCTACGCCCGCCTCATTACGAAACTTTTGATTGATGCCGGGGTGGAAAACCCAGGGCAGTAAGTCCGACTCCCCCGCCCCATTGGAAGCACCTCCACCACTCGGAGTGAACGCCAAATGAAGGTGGCCCACCCCAACCGTCCCATTCTCGACTAGGGTTCGGGGTAGGAAGCACATTATGCCCCAATGATGGATGTGGGGGAGGAAGAAGAAGAGTATGAGGAAGAAGAGGAGGACGATTCTGACTTCGAGCCCCCGGGTGCAATTTTTTCTAGGCGCCTTTCGGTGGTGGAATCCCGCCTTGACGGGTTCATCACCCAATATAATCAAGATCAAGCTGCCTATCAAAGGGATCAAGCAGCTTATCGGCGGGATACGAGCATGATGCATCGTCTCCAAGCACATCTATACGAGCACCCCGGCCCTCAAATTCGCCCCCCCCCCCCCCCCAATGAAACCCTTACCCTTTGTTTGATGTTTGTGTGTAATGGTGGTTGTTTACATTATTTTGTTGCTTTCTCTACCCTCACCATTGTAACACATGATTCTCCGTTTCTATAATAAAATTCTGCATTTCTGTTTTAATTTATTTGTTTTATTTTTCCGCACTTTTAATTCGCTTTAAGTTAGATTTTAGTCCTTTTTGCTTGAGGACAATGCAAAAGTCTAAGTTAGGGGGGCTCACAAGTGCGTTTTTCTAAAACTTCACAAATTTTCAAAAATGCCCAAAAATCTCACAAAAATCATAAAATTTTGAAAAATCCAAAAATATTTTTCTTCAAAATAAATAAAAATTAGAATTCAAAATTTTTCAAAAATATCATTAATAGTCGGTTTAAAGTCTCAAATTGTAAAAAACAAATACACAAAGCCGGAATTGACCAAAGATGGAAATTAAGCGAAAATTGACGACTTAACGAATAAGTGTGGAGATTAACAACCCCGGTGAGGTTCGAGCCTTTCATTTTTGTGAACTTTATAAATCAATCCGAGTTAATTGTTAACTTAAAGTTCTTTTCAGCGGTCTAATAAGTCATCGAGGATCTCAAGTCTTTCACTTTGATCGGTTTTGAGAAATGTGTGTGATATTGCCTTGAAAAACGTGCCGAAGAAATCTCAAAATTAAATTCATCTTGAAATGCATATGGTAACGTAATTATTAGTTTGGAAAATGAAGTAGGCCATCGTTTGTCACCCAAAAATATTAGCCATAAAATGTTGTGAAAAATCATCCCTTTTTTAACCCAAAATTTAGTCGAATAAGTTTTCCTTTCATTTGACAACCCGAAAACCCCAAAAAGCCTGGAATTGTCAAAAATGGGAAAAGTCGGAATTTAAGTCTGAAAAGTGCAACAAAAAGGGGCAAGAAAAGAATAACTATGCTCAACAAAAATAGCAAGAAAAGAAAAGCGTGAAAATAGAAAAAGAAGAAGAAAATGAACAAAAGCCCGAAAAAGCACTAACGGACATCATAAGCAAGATTTTCCAATTCCGAAATTCTTAACCTTTTCCAATATGACCCAATACACCTTCAACCTGTACAAGTCCTAACCGAGTTCAAAATTGTGAAATTAGTTACCGCGTGGAGAGCTAAAACACCAAAAGATAATAAAAGAGATAAAAAAATATGAATCAGAGGCAATGTTCCCGCTTTCTTATAACCGTAATCCATTGATGAGATCCAGTTACCATAAATTTCTGTCCTTCTACGTCTGTGCGTGAACTTGGTTCCAATACATTTACTCTTATAAATCACGCATATCGAGAGAACATAGCCACCCCCGAGTGATTTGTTTGTGAGAGCATCCCGTGAGATTTTGAAATCAAAACGAATTTTTGGATAAGTAACGTAATGGTTAATCGGTGGAAATTTGCGGTTAAATTTCCGACTTCGCACACACGCACTATGATTTGAGATTCTTGAACATGATTTGATGATGGCTACTTTCTGAAAAAGTTTGAATTATACAATTTTTGCGTATTTTGAATTTTCTTTGAGTCGAAATTAACGGTTTGTTGCATACGCTAAATGCAATCGCTTGCTCGCAAAAATGGTATTCTATCCCAATAAAGTCTTTAGAAGAGTTGTGACATTTTTCTTTTTCTCTTACATTGCTCGGGACGGGAAAAGTTCTAAGTTAGGGGGGTTTGATTAGGCATAAATTTCGTATATTTATCCCCTTAATTTCGGTACCTCTGTGAACCTGAGTGATGCAATTGATATGGATTTAACTCACATTTATGATACTAACCTTAGTTGGCAAGTATTTCTTGTTTTGTGTTTCTCTTATGTGTTTTACAGGTTAATTATACAAACGGTGCAAAAGAGAAATCGAAACAGTGAAAGAAAGGCTAGGAAGGCAAGTTCAAGGGCATTTTTGTAATTTTGCAGCCTGATCCCCGAGGTGGGTCCAACTGGAAAGTTGAAGAGTTCAGAAAAAGAGAACACTAGAATAAACGGCACCCAAATCCGAGCTACGGTGAAGAAGTTATGTTCATTTGAAGTTGAGGAAAAATCCAAGAAGAAAAGAAGAAAAAAATTCTAAGTGTTGAGCTGAAGAAATGAGATCCTAGAACCAGCAAGAATTCTCGAACCACACTGTGAACCGATTCCGGGTCGAACCGGTTCGGGGGTCCTGATGCGCGAATTTTTCCTTGACAGCTGATTGGTCCATAGAGTCCTATATTGTAACAACTCCTTCTAAAACATATTTGTACGAGGGTAATGACTTAGAAAAGATAGTTTTTCATAGTTTTGATCAGTTTTTGGTAGAGAAAAAAATATAAGAACACCTAGGAACATAATTTGAATTATTGCTTCAAGATTGATTCATTCCGGGTTTGTTTTCAAGTTTTAATCCAAATTTCATTCTTCTTATTATTATTCTTGCATGGTTGTTTTTCTTGCATGATTCAAACAATTTCTGGGTTCATAACACTTCTTTGCATGTTTCAAGATATTTTCATTATGATTTCTCTCGCATGCAACGTAGTTAATTCAGGCATAGTTAGATTTAACACGTCCGGCTAGATTCTTTAGGGTCGGGATGCATGAACTCAATCCGATGTGATAGTTGCATGTGTATAAAATTAATCCTCTAAACTTAAGGATTTATTATGACCGTATTGCGCAGCGACGCAACCATTATAGATATTTGGATCTCGTTTGCTTCAGGGTAACCTGGATGCTTCAGAATGCAATTCGAGTGTAGCTATCACAATACTGATTTACTCGTCCTCTGATTATGTATGGTGCGGGTTTAAACCTCATATATGTAATGCTTGGGAGTACTAAATTTTGGGTCTAATTAATCACTTAGATTTACGATTAATTTTGTACTAGTGACACACTAGGGTTGAGGGATTGTATTCCCGTCCTGTTTTCCTCATCATATAGTTCAAGTTTTAATTCAATCATCATCAGTATTGTAAGTAATTTAGAATAGTTACATTCCATTCATACTTTAGTTCATTAGTTAACCATTTTCAAAATTGCATCTAGTTATAGTTATTTCACCATTCAAATCATCTTTTCCTTTTCTTTAGAGTCAGAGTTAGGGTTCCTTCATCTGTCCAACGTCATCACAACTCTGTTGTCCTATTTTCCTGAGGATCTATACGCGACTTATCAGATTTTTACTTGAGCGACATGATTGCACTTGAGCCTAGAGAGTACACACTTATGAGACACATTCTTAGTCACGTCAATATACCATCTCCTTTCTATAAACGAACGGTGACGTGACAAATGCACTCATTATATTTTCAATTACTATTTTGGGAACACTCTTATAGATGACCTCAATCTACCTTTATTCGTAATGCGGGTCAAGTGATTCTGCTCTCCATTATATATACACGCACATATTTCGCCCAGTTATTAAGGAGAAGGACAACACATGCCCATGAGAAATCAAAAGGGTGGTATGGTTGCCTAACACATTCCCATTTCGTAACTTAGCCCCTGAATCCTTAAACTAATTGGTTTTGCAAGCATTAGTATGTCTTTGATGATGTTCTCTCGAGGCAGCAACATGTATTTTGCTTGTTTTATGCAAAATAGGCTGGCGACTCTATCTCAATACATCACCCTTGTTGAAGATGGACGAAGCATGCCGAGGAAGGGTGTGAGACCCCCACGCGTGCCTGTGCCGATTGGGATGGGATGGCCACAGTGGCAACCCCGCTAGGGAATGCATTTGTCATAAGAGGGTTATCCTTTATTCTTACATGGGTGTTATTATTTTTTACATGTGTGCGTATGCACTTACCTGTATGTTCCCTTTTTTCCTCTATTACTTCTTATATATCTACCTCATGTTTATATCACTTCTCACTCACTTTTCACTTCACGCACTTGTCAAGACCCTCAATGTACACCTCACACTACTTACACTTGTACGTAGGATCACTTATACCCACATGTTTCACACGCCACTTATAATATATCTTCTTAGGTTTCACTATCACATCCTTAAGTCCCTATCACTTCTCCATTTTCGATAGGACCCTAGATCATACTTCGAGTACCAATCCAGAGGCCATCAGGTATTCTCAGACCCCATTTGACTCTGGTCAGCTTCATTGTGAGAGACAAAGATCAATAAATCTTTAAAGGAATCTAAATTGCCTTTTCAAAGGTTTGCCCAATGCATGAATTGGCTTAACGGTTCGAACGAACGAACCATTTAAGTATCAAAAATCGATCTAGAGGCCATTGGGAGCTCCCGGGCCCCATTTTGACCCAAATCAACTTCCTCAATCGAGAAAAATCACAATTAATCTTCTAAGGGTACTGAATAACCTTTCCAACGGTTTACCCCATGCGCGAATTGGCCTTAGCGTTCAAACGAACGATCCATTTC
This sequence comes from Sambucus nigra, assembly GCA_949130495.1. Classification (NCBI taxonomy): domain Eukaryota; kingdom Viridiplantae; phylum Streptophyta; class Magnoliopsida; order Dipsacales; family Adoxaceae; genus Sambucus; species Sambucus nigra. Next base: position 54,435,068 of record OX422217.1, on the reverse strand, counting down.
CCCCCTAAAAACTGATCTGAAGTCCACCGGGCGCTCCCAAACTCCATTTGAATCCAGTCAACTCCTCATCTCGAACGAGACTGAATGAATCTTCTAAGGTCACTAAAAACCCTTTCCAACGGTCCGCCCTGTGCACGAATCTGCCTTACAATACAAAAAAATGACTCGTTTTACCCTAACGGTTCACCGGTGCTTTCAAGTCCCGTTTAACGAAAGTCAACTCTCGGAACTGAGAAGCTTTTTGAAAGGTCGAAGCATATCGTATAAACTTTATAACGGTCTGCTTCGTGCACGATTCGAATTTACAATTTGGACGAACAATCCACCGTCATCTAACGATCTCCTGACCAGAGGACCGATGGGCACTTTCGAGCCCCATTTAACCCGAAGTCACCCCTCGAACCCAAAAGTGACCCAAGTAATCTTAAATGTCTCTAAATAACCTTTCCAATGGTATGCCCCGTGCATGATTTGTACTTGTGGATTGCGTTTTATGATCATTTTTTCTGAAAAATCTGCAGGAGATAGCCAATTAGCAGGTCCATTTTCCTAACTATCGGTAGTGTATTGAGGGTTACCTACCGATAGGCAGGATAAGGGCAATTGCGATTGGCAGTCCACTTAACCTATATAAGGAGAGCATGATATCACTTCGAAGGGAACCTTAAAAAACATCAACTTCATTGATCTCAGCAACATTCTTTTAAAGTTCGCGAAGTTTCCTTATTTGAAACCTCTCTCCACCTTTCACTTCCATCACTTTAACACCCAATTTAGAAAAATCCCCCCACATTCCGCACCCACTTGCAAAGAATCTCATCAACAATTAAGATCAATCGCTAATTTTCCAAAGAATGTCCAAACATTCTTCTCCTTCTTTATATTTCTATATTTTCGCATTTGTTATATAAGTTCTTAATTTAGCTTTTGCACCAACTTTTCAACCAGAATACTCCTACAATTTTATTCCCGTCTACCTGCAAACCTAGCCCCAAATTTAATTAGTTTAGGATTATTAATTAGTATATAATCATTCTAATTCATGGGGGGGACTTCATAAAATATTTTTCTCCAATTTTTCACCAGAGAACACTTCTCTAATTATTTCCTCTCAACCATAATCATCAACCTTCAACGTAATCAAGTTTTTATCACAAGTTTTGGAAGGCTTAATTGGGGTTTAATCAAGATAATCCAAGAACACTTCGTTGCTAATTTTTCGAGAGGAATCCAACCGCCAACTCAGATTTTCTTCGTCATAATATCAGGCATGAATACTCTATTCTCTTCCATTGGTATTATGTATCTTAAGTGTCGCTCAAACCCTTAATAATTTTGATTGAAATCAATTAATAACTTAATTAGAGAAAGTGGACACTTAATTTCGGACTGTTTTTACAAAATCTTTTAATATGATTTAATCCTTGAAACCTTTGGGTGTGTAGATTAGATTTTTAGGGGTTTCATGCTTTGTGGGTGTAGGTTTGCATGTAGAAATTATGGGTTTATATATATGTTATATTGGGACGCGTCACACCTATAAAAATTTGATGATTTATAAATAGAATGATTATATCATATTGAATATTATAGCATGTCAAATAAATTAACATTATTGAATAGAATGAATTATGTCGAAACGACGACTGTGTTATTCATTGGTTTAACTTAAATTGGGACCTTTATGAATATATTGTCATGTTGTATTTATAATTTATGATATTGTGTGGATTATTATTATTTACTTTTCCATCGCGGGAATGAGGGGCTTTTGGGTACTATTTTTGCTCACCTTTATTATAAGATGCTTACTAGGTATGGGACTAGTGGGTAGGTCTTGGTTATAATATACGCTTGCTAGGTATGGGACTAGTTAGTGTAAATTCGTGGGGATTTTATATTTCGAGGTTGGGCTGATTTTTATGTTTTATTATCGTTGCGTTAGCCTAGGCATGAGACTAGGACGTGTTTTATATTGAAAATTCATCTTATATGTAGGATAGGACGTAGGTGTACTTGGGGACCCTTAGGTTTGGAACTAAGGAGTATCTTGAGGATCTCACATCGATTAAAAAGATGGGGTAATTTATAAATTATGAAATTGTGAAAATGAGAATTAATGCCTAAGATAAAAACGGGTATTAAAATTTGTGGCGACATAATGTGTCAGAGATAGACAGTTTAAACGGGTCAGCGGGTGATTTATGTCGTGTCGTGTGTGGAACCTTGTCATGGGGCAGGGTCGACAGTTTAAATAGATCAGAGGCCATTTGACAAGGGAAAATGTAAAACTTTGGTGAATTACCACCCGTGGAGGGAGTACCACTATAATTAAGATAAAAATTGAGGAAGGTGATTAATTGGGTTAATTTAATTCAATTAACATTGTGGGACTTGAGAATTTAAAATCATATTGGTGTGCCTTTTAAAATGGGAAATTATGAGGGTAGTTAGTGATTTATATTGATCGCGTTTAATTATCTCGTTTAATTAAACTATTCTATTATGATATTTATCTCCTATAATACTACTGTCTGAATTCAAGGATCCTATTTGAGGGGAGTAGTGTGTATTCATGCTCGGGGATCTGACCTCGTGCGTTGACTAACTTTTCAAGAAATAGTATGTGGACAAGCTGCATATAATTATTTGAAGATTTGCTTTGAGGTGCAGTTGGAGTTGTTGTACCTTATGCGTATTGATTTAGTTTAGTTTTCCATTCCTTCGTATTTACTTTGAGACACAGTTTATGGTTTTGCTTGGGCCATTCGTTTCTAAAGTTATTACGGGTTTTACTCAGTTATTTCACTGGATTCAGTTGGAGATTATTCAGTTTCATATTGTTTAAAGATTGGATTTACTTTGAGTTTAGCATGGAGATGAATCTTTTATCGCTTAGTTGGATGGTTTATCTTTCGGGATTGACTATTATTTTCTTGTGGATTAATTTTATATGTCTCATATCTGTCTCATGATAAGAATGGTATTTTATTTACTCACGCCCAACTTAGTTTTGGTGGCGACCGACGCCAGAATTTAGCGGGGTGTGAGAGACGGTATTAGAGAATGGTCTTAGGTCTCGTAGGTTGTGAGTCCGTTTTGCTTCCGCATTATCGATATTTGATTCCTTTTATTGATTCGTATTCCTTAAGGTAGAGGGTCTAGCATACATGTTAAATGTATTTCTTGGAGATATGGAGTTCGTGATAAGGACGTTGTAGGCATTAAGTTTAGAATTAGTAAGCTTGATGTGGGGATCCTTAGAGTTGATTTTTGGAGACGATAATTATTTCGAAAATTATTAGTATGAATTTTGAAGATGCCTTATTTCGATGCAGCGAAGTGATTAGATTTGAGGATTTATATGCTGAGAAGATTATCGAAGATAAAATCAAGTTGTGATTTGCGAGAGCGTGTGGTACGCCTTTATTTTCATAGTTGTGAATATATATAGTAGGATATATATATTATTTTGTTATTCGTGGGTTACGTACGTGTAGGATTGGGTGTATGGGCGCCTAATCGTGGTATTCTATGGGTAGGCATATGTGAGCCTTATTTTATTTTGCGCGGTTACGCTTCGTTGAATTTCAAGGATGAAATTCATTTGCTAGTGGGGAAGTATGTAACACCCCGTAAATTTAAATGGATTTGGAAACTTGAAAATTAAAAAATTTGGAATTTATTAATTTTGAATAATTTAAAATGTTGAGTTTTTATAGTAAAAAGTCTGATTTTAATCGAAATTAAAATCGGAGTCGATATGGCAATTCATAATAAAAATAAAATTGCATTTGTCACGGATCTAGGCAGTGACTAATGGAAAATTTATTTTTTAGTTAAATGGAATTAAACTAGGCAAACTGGGCTTTTTCGTCGGGGGAGAATCGATTCGCCCTTGTGCGAATCGATTCGGTAGGTCGGCAGGTGCGATTTTGAGTCGGTCATTAACTAGAGTTTTAATTAGTTTAGGATTCTTAATTAGTATATAATCATTCTAATTCGTGGGGGGACTTCATAAATATTTTTCCCTAACTTTTTCACCAGAGAACACCTCTCTAATTATTTCCTCTCAACCATAATCATCAACCTTTAACATAATCAAGTTTTTGTCACAAGTTTTAGAAGGCTTAATTGGGGTTTAATCAAGATAATCTAAGAACACTTATTTGCTAATTTTCGAGAGGAATCCAACCGTCAACTCAGATTTTCTTCATATTAATCTCAGGCATGAATACTCTATTTTCTTCCTTTGGTATTATGCGTCTTAAGTGTCGCTCAAACCCTCAATAATGTGTTTTTGATTAAAATCAACTAATAACTTAATTATAGAAAGTGGACACTTAATTTGGGACTGTTTTTGTAAAATCTTTTAATATGATTTAATCCTTGCAACCTTTGGGGGTGTAGGTTAGGTTTTTGGGGTTTTCATGGTTTGTGGGTGTAGGTTTGCATGTAGAAATTATGGGTTTATATATATGTTATATTGGGACGCGTCACACCTATAAAAATTTGATGATTTATAAAATAGAATGATCATATCATACTGAATATTACCGTATATTAAATAAATTAACATTATCGAATAGAGTAAATTATGTCGAAACGACGATGGTGTTATTCATTGATTTAAATTAAATTGGGACTTTATGAATATATTGTCATGTTGTATTTATAATTTATGATATTGTGTGGATTATTATTAGTTACTTTGCCATCGCGGGGACGAGGGGCTTTTTGGGTAGTATTTTTGCTCACCTTTATTATAAGATGCTTACTAGGTATGGGACTAGTGGGTAGGCCTTGGTTATAATTTACGCTTGCTAGGTACGGGACTAGTTAGTGTCAATTCGTGGGGATTTTATATTCTGAGGGTGGGCTGATTTTTACGTATTATTATCATCGCGTTATCCTAGGCCTGAGACTAGGACGTGCTCTATATTGGAAATTCATCCAATATGTACGATAGGACGTACGTGTACTTGAGGACCCTTAGGTATGGGACTAATGGGTATTTTGAGGGTCTCACATTGATTAAAAGGGTGGGATAATTTATAAATTGTGAAATTGTGAAAATGAGAATTAATGCCTAAGATAAAAACAGGTATTAAAATTTGTGGCGATATAATGTGTCAAGGACCAACAGTTTAAACGGGTCAGCGGGCGATTTATGTCGTGTCGTGGGTGGAACCTTGTCATAATGTGGGGTCGACAGTTTAAACGGATCAAAGGCCATTTGACAAAGGGAAGTGTAAAACTTTGGTGGATTACAACCCGTGGCGGGAGGACCACTATAATAAAAATTGAGGAAGATGATTAATTGGATTAATTTAATTAAATTAACATCGTGGGACTTGGAAATTTAAAATCATATGGTGTGCTTTTTGAAATGAGAATTTTTAAGAGTAGTTAGTGATTTATATTGATCGCGTTTAATTATCTCCTTTAATTAAAATATTCTATTGTGATATTTATCTCGTATAATACTACTATTTGGATTCAAGGATCCTATTTTAGGGGAGTAGTGTGTATTCATGCTCGGGGCTCTGACCTCGTGCGTTGAATAAATTTTCAGGAAATAGTATTTGGAGAAGCTGCATATAATTATTTGGAGATTTGCTTGGAGGTGCAGTTGGAGTTGCTCTACCTTATGCGTATTAATTTAGTTTAGTTTTCCATTCCTTTGTATTTACTTTGAGATGTACTTTATGGTTTTGATTAGGCCATTCGGTTCCAAAGTTGTTATGGGTTTTATTAAGTTATTTCACTGGATTCAATCAAAGATTATTCAGTTTCATATTATTTAGAGATTGGATTTACTTTGAGTTTGGCATGGAGATGGATTTTTTATCGCTTAGTTGGATGGTTTATCTTTTAGGATTGATTATTATTTTCTTGTGGATTAATTTTATATGTCTCATATTTATCTCATGCTAAGAATGGTATTTTATTTACTTATGCCCGGCTTAGTTTTGGTAGCGACTGACGCCAGAATTTAGCGGGATGTGACTGTGGTGAGCCCGAAAAAAGAGAGAGAGCGCCTATAACTTAGCCGATAATTCCTTGGCTCACCGTCAAGCGAATATATATATATATATATATATATATATATATATATATATATATATATATATATATATATATATATATATATATATAAATAAATAAAAAATAAAAAACTACACTTAAAAACAGTATTTTAATCGAGTTTTCTAAATACATAAACAAACGGCCTTCATAACTTAAACATTGGTTAAATAACAATAGAAAACAAAAGAAAAACGTTACTTACCAATTACCACCACAAAAACATTACCAACTTACAATCGCGCAGAACGAAACAATACTAAATGGAAAAAAATAGATCATGTACTTTTAGGACTTAAAATAATATTGATTATGGATATAGGATTACAAATATTTCGTTTTCATTTTTAGTCCCTATTTTCAAATTAAAGGGACACGTTGCATGCTGTGATTGGTTGACGTTTTATGAATATGGGTCCGTGCCAGCAACTTTATTTATAAATAAAATATTTGTTGTGCTATTTACAAAATACATATTACAATAGGTCCTACATTTACAAATCTCCCCCAAAAAATAGCGTTTCCCCTCCTTTTATTCGCAACAGTTAGTTGGTTAGCTCCGCTTATCTCTCTCTCTTTGTTTATTACAAAGCTTTCACCCCTTTTTCTTTTAATATTTCTTGCGAAAATCTGTTATTTTCTAATGTTTTAATTAACCTTCTTCTGTTTGTTAAGAAAACATATCCCGACTCCTTTCTGGAGTGAAGAAGAAAATAAAAAGAAAGAGAAGAAAAATAAAAGAAGGAGAGCATTATGTGGCTACAAAAGCTAGTTGTTAAACAAAAAGGTGATTCATTTGCTCTATTTTAAGAGTTTATGTGGATGTAAAAGTTGATGTAAAAGCTAGTTGTAAAATAGTAAAAGTAGGACAGCAAATTTCCTTAGCTGTCATAGTTAGATGACATCGCCTTGAGTAATGTATCCCACCTATAATATATACGTGTAATAAATTTTAAAAAAATTCAGAATAATTAGGAAGTAATATTTATTTAACTAAATATATAAAATAGAGTATATAAAAATTATTATTTCATATAATTAAATATATAAAATATAAATAATATTATGCATATCCCAACTTGTCGTATCCTAGTTTAAAAAAATTGCGAATCAGGTGTCTTGTCGTGATGCGTATTACTTGTTAAGTCCATGCTTCATAAGTTCATGTAGTGGGTAGTCTAACCGTCTCGTTTTCCCTAAGTTTGATTCATTGTCTTAACCTGTAACTCTACTTAGACGAAGATTTGAATGAATCAAACCTCACAAATTGTACCCTTAACGAAAATGCTACTCGATGCATAATGATTACAACAAAAGCTCTTTCTAGCTATTATCATTCTCGTCGACCCATACTAAATCTGAGTGTCTAATATCTCCAAATCGTTAATAACACTTATATTTTGACAACAATAATTTTGGAAACAGTGACTAGGTTGATTGGATGATCACATCTAAGTAGTAGTTGAATCTGTGTTCTGGAATAAAAATATTATCATTCGTCACTTAAGCAGCACTGAGTAATATATATGTGTTCTTGAATAACTATTTTAAGTTATGATGATTGAGAGTCAGAATGTAGTTATTTAAACTTGCCGAACCTAGTATGATCGGGTTTTTAGTCTGTGAAAGGTTTTATTATTTTACAAGTAAATTTAAGAAGATACTAAATGGAGTACATGGGTTTCTTGAAGATAGTGATATATCAGTTGACAATTTAACACGGGTCCTCTATCCTACTCCAAAACAATCTAATCCCACTCCATCTTTACATCAAATGACTATAATACCCTCAAACCTCACTATCTTTTTCCTTTCATTCAAAACACATTTTATCACCAACTAAAAACAAATCCACTTGATAAAAATCAAAATTTTATATTTTCAATAATAAAAAAAATGTTTTTTATTAAAAAAATGTTCTTAATAAGATTCTATTTTAAAAATATTTTTAACACTTTTTATAACTATTTAAAAAAACATTTCAATTGTTTTAAAAATGTAAATCTTATCTATTCTTTTTATTAAAAAACAGTTTATAAAACATAAAATTTGTTCCCTTAAAAAACTATTTTCTTAAAAATGTTTTTATTTTGATTACAAATTTTTTTTAGCTAAAAATTATTTTTTTGTACTATTTAAAAAACATTTTTTACTATAAAAAACGGTATGCGTCAGCGGATATGTATAGGTGCTCCGATCACCTATACATACCGCTAGCGCGTACCATTTTTTCGTATATGTTGATCTGCGTCAGCGGTATCTATAAGTGGTCGGACCGCCTATACATACCGCTGGCGTGGACCATTTAATTTTAAAATGGTAAAAAGATTATTTTGAAAATAGTACAAAAAAATATTATTTTGAAAATAGTACAAAAAAAGATTATTTTTTAAATAGTACAAAAAACACTGTTTTTTATTAAATAAAACTATTTTTTGTACTATTTTGAAAATAATATTTTTGCTCTTTTAAAAAAAATGGTATGCGCCAGTGATATGTATAGGACATCCAACCACCTATAGATATCGCGGGCGCAGACAAACATATACGAAAAAATAGTCCGCGTCAGCTGTATGTATAGGTGGTCGGACCGCCTATACATACCCGCTGATGTGGGCTTTTTTTTTTACGTAGTAAAAAGATTATTTTTTAAATAATACAAAAAACAGTATTTAACCAAAAATAAAATTTGTAAACAAAATAAACACATTTTTAATATAACAGTTTTTTAATAAAAAATAATATATAAGATTTACATTTTTAAAACAACTGAAATGTTTTTTTAAACAGTTATAAAAAGTGTAAAAAAATATTAAAAATAGAATCTTATTAAGAACATTTTTTCATATAAAAACTGTTTTTTTTTTATTGAAATATAAATTTTTGATTTTTATCAAATGGATTTGTTTTAGTTGGTGGTAAAATGTGTTTTGAATGAAAGAAAAAGAAATAGTAAGGTTTGAGGGTATCATAGTCATTTGGCATAAAGATGGAGTGGGATTAGATTAATTTGGAGTGGGAATAGAGGAACCCTTTAATAAAGAATAATGATAGTCTAAAAAAATGTTTCAAATCATCCGCTAAATGAGTTGAGGTATCATTAAATGTTGTTCTTTTTTACTGTGTCATTATGCTTTAATGTTATGCCAACTCATTTAGAGAATGATTTTAGGGGATGTAGTTGGCAAGGTGATGATATATTACTCTAATTTTTAATGAAAAATTTAATGATGTATTCACTTACTACTGGGTTGAAATATGCATATAAGAATTTATTAACATATTCATGTTTCATGCGGGAATATGAGGTACTGTTCTACAAACTACTTTGATCTCAATGGCGATTAAGATATGAAATCTCGTGAGTTGAAACTTTCAATGAAATTTTAGGCTCTATAAATTGATTTTATAGAGAAGATTAATATATTGGAGTCCCATAAAATTGATGGTTGAATTCATACTTATTCAAAGACAGTGACTAATATTTTCCAATTGTTTGGTGAATCATTAGATCACTTGTCCAGTTTTCTCCGTCTTGTTTTATTTTATCATGTTGGATATCGTATGCAGTCGTTTTTGTATATGGTATGTAGTCAATATGAGACATTTAAAAATGTTGGTTTCGATGTAGGTCGGTTCTATACTTTTGAGAAAACTCACCAGTTGGATACAACTTCTAGTGGACGTGTTGTTGATCAATTTAAAACTGCACAGCTTAAAAGGGTTAGTACAATAATCTCTCTTTGTGTGTACATTTGTTCATTCTTTTAAGAGGAAGGGGATTTGATAATATTCCAATCTCGTCCTTCTCCTTTTAGATTTCTCGTTCTACTTTCTTTTATTTTCTGATTGATCGATAAAAATGTATTTCCAATCGTAAAAAACCCGTTGTGGGAACTATATCCAAAAGAAATGCAACTGCTTTTGTATGTTGACCTCTAAACCAATCCTGATGTCTAAATGCAGAATAAAAGTGGAAGTTTGGTAGTGTTCCATTGTGACATCATTGTTGGTCCCCTTATTTCCATTTACCTTTTCATCTTAATAAAATTTGTATTTTCAGCTCACACGTTTTCTAAAAAAATTGAGGTAGTTAGAGAAATGAAGATGGCATCATTGGATCGAATACCAATCACTAACCAAACTTCATAAGTAGAAATCAAATGTGGACTCTATTAAACTTTAGCATACATGTGGACGTGGTTGTTTCCAAGTAACTCATGCTATAGAAATGAAAGAAAGAAAAGAGAAGAATGATAAAAGATATACTGAGAAGGTATTTCATATCACATTGAGAAAAAAAAAATTGGGGTATGTAATATCAGTTTATTCCGATTCTGTTATATAACAAATTTATAGGGGCATGAATCCATCTTTTTCTATTAGGGCCTTGTTTAAGAGCTTCGGAACGTGCTTCTTTCGAGTTGTATGTGATGTAGTGCAACTATGAAGGCTTTTTTTTGTTTTGTTTAATATCTAAATGCTCTTAGTTTAATATTTCAGGAGAATGAATGAACATTGATGGTAATGTTGGAGTAAACTTTAATATATTTGCTTATATATAACATAAATATGAATTATAGACTATCAAATAAAATTATGCTAATTAAAGTGATTAATTTAAGTTTTGGGACCTTAATAATGTATTATTAAAGTGTGGGTTTTAATGTGTAGAGACAAGCGTAATTTCAATTTTTATGATGGGTTAAAATAGAAATATACGAAATATGAATAGACACGATTGTCTTATAAATAGGGGTCATGGTCTCCAGATCACATTACACCATTCTTTTGATTCTCATTGTCAGAGAGAAATTTAGAGAGGAAATAAAAGTGTTGATTTGGAAGAGCATAAGACCTCAAACTCAGATATTTTTATTTTCTCGATATGGATTCAGGTACACATCCGCAAAATCAATATTTATATGTAATACCCCGCATTTTTATGATATTAAATAATTATGAGATTAATTATTATTGTTGGATTAATTAAATTAAAAAAGGTCGAGAAATTTAAATGTTAATTAATCCGAATTTAAAATAATTATTAACTAGCGTGCCAATGGTTAATACTTATTGATGGAAATCATTGATTATTACTGTGGGTATATGTAATATGGAATTATATAATTTTTATAAATTGTCGGAGTGCGAAATACGACAATTTGATAGTTTGGTATTTTAAGTCATGACGCGTGTGTGAGCCATGTCATGACTAATTATATGGGATAAAAAGGTAAATTATTGTTTTATGACTCGTATGGTAATTTAGAGTGTGCCATTGAGTCCAGAAGGGTTGAGATAGTTGACAAACTCTACCCGGGTATTTTATTTGAACTCCGGAGTAATTTTAGGCCTAATCGACACCCCGTAGGGGTAGTCTTGTCATTTGAATATTTGGGGAATTAAAATGGACGAAAATTAGATAATTATTATATCAGTTACGGGAGTTCCATTAGGTTTAAGTTACACAAAAATCAAAAGAGAACCATAGAGGGTGAGGGACAGAAAATCCTAAAGGAGGACGGCCAATTAACACCACCTTGCACAACCACCACCACCATCGTGTGGATCGAAAAGTGAGGAACGCATCTACACCAACATCACCAGCGGATCAGACATTCAAATTTGAGGCAAATGTTTATTACTTACTTTCCTTTAGCAATACTCATGTTCATGTTAGTATAGGAATGAAACACCTATGTATTGTTAATAAAAGTGATGAAAATTGAAGATTTGATATACATGAATTAAATCTGAGGTTAATTTAGGTTGAACCATTTATGTATGTAGATTAGAAATCACGTATAGATGATTTTTTGTGATGAAAAAATCTAGAAATTTATGTTCTTGAATGATAAATGGGAAGAACTAGGGTTTTATTTAATTAATTGGGGATTTCAGATTACATTGATGATTAGAAATGAATTAATGATGTTATATTAGTGGAAATCAAACATACATGTTAGGAAATTGATTTAGTATGATTGATCGGTGTTTGGGGAATGATTCGTAGAGGTTATAATTGTTGAATTGGTGAAGAGAATGTTTCTGGGTTAATCTGCGTAGAAAAGGGTAGCGGTCCGGACCGCCTTTCATAAAAGGTCCGGATCGTTTTTCAGAAAAAGGTTCGGATCATTTTATTTAAAAGGGTTCGGATCGTTTATTTTTAAAAAGGGTTCGGATCACTTTCCTAGTGGGTCCGGACCGCCCTGAAAAATTTTCCAGAATTGATTTATGGACCCTTAAGACACCTTTCGGGACTTGTAATGCGGGAATCCTAATGTAGTATATTAAGGTTTGAAGTGATGTTATATTAAGACAAGTTTGATTTAAGACTTAGGCATAAGTGGGAAGAGTGACCCTTAGAAAATTAGGAGGGGGATCATAATCATAATTTTTAATACGTCGAGGATATTAAGTGAAAGTAATACTGCGAATAAGACATGATACTTAACTGTGTGAATACCTAGAGATTATAATAGGTTGAGTGTATACCTATGTATTCAATTATTATGTGTATAGCATACCTATGCTTCTTGCTATCGAGCGGAGGTTTCGCGCAGTGGACAGTCTTATCCTGGGTGACCCGATGGGGGGATATTGACTTGTACCCAGAGCATATGAACTTGGATACGTGTTATGTGTTACGTAGGATAGTTTCGACGGTTGAATGGGAGCGTAGGTATATGCGTGACCCATTTAGATGGTGAGTATGCTCGCCTCCAATATTTGTGGTATGATATTTACGGTTCATGAGAGACGCCGAACCAATAGTTCTTTATGCAACGAGTGATGCACTAGGACACAGAGATGAAAATAATGGCATATGCAATGATGAACAATAGGAAAGAAATATGGCATTAATGGTGGAATAGCAGACTAAATATCTGGAATCAAAGACTGTAGTCAGAATTGAGAAAGAGGCAAGGAAGGAAATTAAAGACACCATGTATGAAAAGTTCCCAAAGTTGAATTTCCCAGAATATTCGGGGTCACTTGAACCTACATAAGTTGATATGTGGGTTAGAGATCTAGAAACTATCTTTGCAGTGATGAAAGTTCCAGATAACCAAAAAGTGAATTTAGATGTGTTTAGACTGAAAGGAGAGGCTAAATATTGGTGGGAAGCCAACAACTATTTAGTGCCAGGATGGAAGGTACTGATGTTATTACTTGGACTGAATTTATTAAAGCTTTATATGTTAAGTATTTTTCTAAAGTTTATAGGAGGGAGAAGGTGAGGGAATTTATAAATTTAGCCCAAGGAAAAATGTCTGTGAGGGAGTATGAGGCTAAATTTACAGGTTTGTCTAGATTTTCTATTAAATATGTGAAGGATGAGAAAGATAAATGTAGTAAGTCCCAAGAGGGATTGATTTGACCAATGCAAAATAGAGTGGCTACTTATGAGTTAGAAAATTCATCTTCTTTGGTGAATACAGCCATGATAGCAGAAAGACAAATGAACCAAGGAGTGGCGAGTAAAGAGATTTTTAAGAAAAGTAGATTCGACTCATCTCAGTATAAGGGAGGTAAGGGTGGAAGTGTTAAAATGGAACCTCAAAATTTTCAGAGAGGTGGTGGAGATAGTGGTAGAGATCAGGGTAAATTTTGTAGAGATACCAAGGATGGAGTATCTTCTAGTTTAGTTAGGAGGTTCGAAAGAGGTGAGGCACCGATGAGAGTTGTTACACGTTTCTTTTATAAAGAGGAGGGGCATTATAAATCCGAGTGTCCTAAGCTTAAAGGAATGTAATGCTACCATTTTCATCAAGTGGGGCATGTTAAGAAAGATTGTCCACATTTGGCAGAGATTCCAGCAACACCCAATGAAGTAGTAAGCAGAGTGTTACCTCGAGGCAGTGGAGTGAAAGTACGGGCAGAGGACAAGCTAGTAGTCCCAGGCCAGGTGGACGAGTCTTTACGATGAAAGAGGCTCAGGTACGCTGGATGTGGTGACATGCACACTTTTTATTACTAATAAAGTGCTTATGTTTTAAATGATCCTAGTTCCACACATTATTTTGTATCCCACTACACCAAATCCTGCGAATAGTCACGCCCAGTGGGTCACGGCCCCAAGTCCGCGACCAGCTGGTCGCGGACTTGGGCGTGACCCATTCAATGTTTGGCGTAACCATATTTATTATCACACTAAATTATCGAGGCTCTAAAAGTGGTCACGGACCAAGTCCGTGACCACAGTGGTCGCAGACTTGGGCCGTGACCAGGTCATGACCATCTTAGCGCCAAACTCGTGCCAAAACTCCCTCCAAGCTTGGTCGCGGATTGGTCACGGACTTGGGCCATGACCATAGGCATGACGAAGCACAAAACACACACATTTTGGGTCACGACTGGGGGACGTGACCATATGCAGTTTGATGGGTCTTTTGGTTTCATTGATGTTTCTTCTGGTGGGTCACGGCTGAGTGTCGTGACCAGGTTCAATCTTAAAAAAATAAAACGCAGCATTTCAGTAGCTTTCGTTTCTTTCATTTCCCCCCAATAAAATAGCCGCGCTCAAAAAACCCCTTATCGATGGGACTGTGGCTTTTTCGGCAAACCAAAGGTCGAGATCGTCGACGGTAAGTTGGTTAAATGGAAAATGGGGTTCAACTAACGAAGGCGGTGGTGGACTTTAGGGTCTCAGAAATAGAAAGAAGACGGTAAATACCTCAATCGCTAGAGATAGTTCTCAGCTGCGTCTTCTCATTTGGCTAGATAAGTTTTGTTCGACTCCAGCAACCCTAAAACGAAGGCGTCAGTGAAAAAGAGAGGCTCTGAGGTGATTAGTAAACATCTAAGATCATTTTTCTTTCATTTTTGTCCCAAGGCTTTCACTCGATTTTTTGTGGTTGACGATGGGTTTAGATACAGTTTGAAGTGGCTTTCACTTGATTTTTTATGGCTTTCACTTGATACAGAGGTAATTTTTTTGTGACTTTCACTTGATTTTTTTATTTCATGGATTTAGATACAGTTTGAGGGAGAATGGTTGCAACTCTTATTTTCAGTTTTATTTGTTGTTGCTTAAAACTGGAGATTTTGATGTTTTTTTTTAATTTAATAAACTCTCTCCTGACAATTATTTTTATTATTTTTTTTCTTGAATAAAACCTCATTATAACTTGATGACCTGTTTTCCACGTTTTTTGAGTTGATGATAAATGAAGATGGAGCAGAGTTGATATGTGGCGTGTTTCCACTTAATTTACTGATTGTTATGGAGCGCAGAGTTGATATGGAGCAAAGTCAAATTGTAGTTTACTGATTGTTAGGCCATCCACAATGGGCTCCCATAAACCTATGGGTTTATGGGAGGAGACAAAGGGTTGTTTTCGCAATGGGTTCTTTCACCCATACATTAACGACGACGGCGGTGGAGGAGAGAGAGTTCTTTGGTGTGTAGTGAAAGCCATATAAGAAGAAAATCTGATTTGGTGCCATACAGGAAGAGTTCTTAAACAATAGGATCTCGATTGCGTTGTGCCATACAGCAAAGTCTGATTTGCATATTTCTATACTTAGGCTTAAAAACATGGCGTTAGAGGGTGAGAACTAGAAACAGACCCCGAACGTCCCCGTGGGTGGCACCAACACCTCCCACGGGACCAATGTAACTCGTAGGAACTGACCCCGCAGCCGCGGGACTCCCGGTTTGAGAATACGACGGTAATTTGCATATTTCTAGACTTAATCAAAACATGGCATTAGAGGGTGAAAACTCAAAACAGCCCCCGAACAGCCCCGTGGGTGGGACCAACACCTCCCATGGGACCAATGTAACTCGTAGCAACTGATCCCGCAGTCGCGGGACTCCCGGTTTGAGAATACGACGATAATTTGCGTATTTTTGGACTTGAGCTTAAAAATATGGCGTTAGAGGGTGAAAACTCAAAACAGCCTCCGTACGGCCCCATGGGTGGCACCAACACCTCCCACGGAACCAATGTAACTCGTAGGAACTGACCCCGTAGCCGCGGGACTCCCGGTTTGAGAATACAATGGTAATTTGCATATTTCTACTTGGTTACTGATAATTTTAACTCATATATGCAATTCTCCAGCTTGATTAATTTTTTTGCAAACCTACTTGGTTACTGATATTTTTTTATGTATCCTATCATTTGTAGGATTTTTGCACGCGGAACAAACGAAGGAGGTAATGGTCTACAGCATGAAGATTGTTTATATGTTGTGGACATTCAGGATTTTGTTTTTTGTGTTACAGTCGCGCGGGCTTTTATTGTTTAGTCTTATGGCCGTGCGGGAATTTATAATTTGATTGTTGAATTTTATGGCCGTGCGAGCTTTATAATAAGCAGGTTTTACATTTACAGGTTTTGGAATGTCAAGAAAATAGAGGAAACTCTGCCCAAATTTTTTTTGGTCTGTGATTATTAAGACGTGTAATATTTAAAAGTTTGTATATTTATTTGTTTATTAACAACGTTCTCGATTAGCAATGTGATTTTTTTTATTGTTTTGCCAATAATAAATATTTGTAACACCTCGTACGCATCCAACGTTACACGTAGCAACCGACGGTGCACTCACTGGACCCCCAATTTTAGGATTGGACAAAAAAATATATATATATATATATATATTTAAATTATAGTTAAATATGGTCATGGACTTTGTCCATGACCATTTTTATTTTTTCGTCGCGCATAAAAATGGTCGCGGCCAAAGTCCGCGACCATTTTATTTTTATTTTTATTTTTTTGTCACGGTTGTAGGTCGCAAACTTTGGTCGCGACCCATTTGTCAATGTTGTGGGCCACGGATAAGGTTCGCGACCAACTTGTCACGGTTGTGGGTCACGGATTAGGGTCGCGACCCGTCACGGTATGGGTCACGGCCCAAGTCCGCGACCATCTGCCGTGACCCCTCTCGGCCGTGACCATTTTTTGGTCACGGACTTGGGCCGCAACCCACGAAAATGGACGAAAATGGTCACGCCAAAAATGGTCACGGCCCAAGTCCGCGACCCACAGCTTTGGTCAGGGATTTTGGCTGTGACCAATCGCTAGTTTTGGTGTAGTGTCCTATGCTTTTGCTATATATCTGAATAGATCATGTACTCATTTAGATGTGGGGTTGGGTATTTATATACCTATAAGGGATATGGTTGTAGCTGAATATGTTTTATGTGAGTGTGTTTTGACTGTATGGGTTAGAGATGCAGTTATAGACCTAATTTAATTGGATATATCTGATTTTGACATAATTCTGACAATGGATTGGTTATCTAAATATCATATATCTTTGGATTGTTTTCGTAAAGAAGTTGTTTTTAAAATGCCCGGCGAGTCTGAATCTAAATTTGTGGGGGAAAGGAAAATTGTTCCTAGTTGCACTATTTCTGCTGTTTAGATGAGGAAATTATCGAGTAAGAGTTGTGAGGGTTTTATTGCATTTATTCTTGACACTAGGATGGGGGCTTTACACTTAGTTGATGTTCCTATTGTACGGGATTTTTAAAAAGTGTTTCCTAGTGAGTTGCTTAGGTTAACTCCAGAGAGAGAAGTTGAATTTAGTATTGAATTAGCACCGAGGACAACCCATACTTCTATGGCATCATATATAACGGCACTTGTTGAATTGAAAGAACTCAAGATTCAGTTGCGTGATTTACTTGATAGGGGGTTCATATAGCCTAATGTATCTCCATGGGGTGCACCATTTTTATTTGTGAATACTATGCATTTATGTATTAATTATAGACAATTGAA
Source organism: Sambucus nigra (assembly GCA_949130495.1). Taxonomy (NCBI): domain Eukaryota; kingdom Viridiplantae; phylum Streptophyta; class Magnoliopsida; order Dipsacales; family Adoxaceae; genus Sambucus; species Sambucus nigra. Next base: position 54,417,237 of record OX422217.1, on the reverse strand, counting down.
TAAAGCTAGAATTAATAACAAGTATCCTTTACCACATATATATGATTTGTTTGATCAGTTGCACAGTGTTAAAGCGTTTTCAAAGATAAACTTGTGATCATGTTATCATGATTTGAGAGTGAAGGAGGGGGATATTTCTAAAACTTCTTTTCGTAATCGGTATGGTCATTTTGAATTTCCGGTGATTACTTTTGGAGTGACTAATGATCCAGCTGTACTTATGGATCTTATGAATTGGGTACAACATCCGTTTATCGATTCATGTGTGATAATTTTTATTGATGATATTCTGATTTACTCACGTGATATGGTTGAACATGAAAATCATCTCAGAACTGTTTTGAATGTATTAAAAGATAAGAAGTTGTATGGTAAGTTTAGTAAGTGTGAATTTTGGTTGTCACAAGTTATATTTTTAGGCCATGTTATTTCTGGGGGTGGTATAAGTGTTGATCCTAAAAAGGTAGAGCAATTATAAAATGGGAGAGGCCCAATAATGTGATTGAGGTGAGGAGTTTCCTGGGTTTGGCTAGGTGTTGTAGGAGGTTTATAAAGGGATTTTCTTCGATTGCCTTGCCAATGACTAAATTAACCCAAAAAGACGTCAAGTTTGAATGGAATTCTGATTGTGAAAATAGTTTTGAAGAATTGAAAAAGAGATTGGTAACTGAAATTGTTCTTACTATTTCATATGGTGATATGGTTTTGTTATTTATACCAATGCTTCATATCAGGGGTTGGGTTGTGTTTTTATACAACATGAGGTTATTACTTATGCTTCAAGGCAGTTGCGTGCACATGAACGTAATTATCCTACACATGATTTTAAACTTACTACTATTGCATTTTCTTTGAAATTATAGCGTCGTTATTCATATGGTGAAGTATGTGAAATTTTTACTGACCATCAAAGTCTTAAGTATTCATTTACTCGGAAGGAGTTGAATTTGAGGCAGAGGCGGTGGATGGAGTTCATTAAAGATTATGATTGTACAGTTCACTACAATTCAGGGAATGCAAATATAGTTATTGATGCTCTAAGTAGAAAGGCTTCGAGCACGTTATCTTGTATTCGATGTGCTAGAATTGCTCATATTATGGAGTTGAGATTTATGGGAGTGGAACTGCAACTAGCAGATGGAGACAGATTCTTTGCTCATGTAAGCGTGAGGCATTTGTTAGCTACCCGTATTCGTGATTTGCAAAGTCGGGATCCTTTTCTTGAGAAGAAACGACGAGATATTTGTGACATCCCGACTAATTAAATATCGGGTAGCTACACCTTTATTCAAATTAATACAAAATGTCAAGTTGGTTCAGTTCATAGCATCACTGTCGAAAACGTTTATTTAAACAATTACTAGCCACCTAATATTTTAAAAAGTGAGATGTCAATTTTAATTTACTTAGATTAACATGCAACCAATTAAATTATGAGCTAAAAGTAACACAATCACATCACAGTCACAATAGAGAAATAATATAATAAAAATGAGTGTGGAGGAACACTCCTCTGAATAATCCAAATACTGAATAAAACCAAATACAAAGTTTGAATAATTAATTAATTAACTCCAACACTGAAATAAACTGAGTACGATAAAACTGTCTCTAAAAGAAGTGGGCGACATGCCGTAACAATTGAAGAAATCTGAAATGGAGTCAATGTAGAAAGTGGAGGCGTCTACTATCGAGGTCCTGTAACTTCCACAACAGCTACAGCACGTCACTGGAATGGAACTCCTAAGCTTGGCGTCCCTGTGGCTAGGCACCTAAAAGGTTTTTACAAGAAAATATATTTGAAAGCAAACGGGTCAGAGCCCAAGGTGAAAACAGTTTAAATATAGCAAGTGTTTAATAACATTAAACAGTGAATATAAAATACATGTTAGTTACGTGCACTCACACGAGTTCCTCACCTCTTAACTAATTGTGCACTCCTAACGTATCAGTAACCCGTCCTAGTTATGTCACTAACTTCTAGTCTATTTCACCCCCTGACTTTACAATATAATATATGGGTCTATACCAGACATTTCAATATAAACTGTGAGTCTTCCTTTTTATTCAAGTCTCACAAATATGCCTACTGGTCTTCCTTGAATCTAAGAGTATTCACAAAGTCCCTACCAATAATTCTCTAGAGTCGAAATTTTTTAAAATCCACAAAGGAAAAATATAGCTGATTATGGGAAGGTCGATCGATCGACCTGGGAGTATCGATCGATCGATGGTGGTCGATCGATCGACCTGGGTATCGATCGATCGAACGCACCAGATAGGCTACGGCCTGCTTCGTTTTTCAATCCAAAACTTGCCCCAAAACTTCATTACATGGTATGAAAATCTAATCTAACGTTATAGGCTTATCATACAACCAAAATACATCATTGCTAACGTTCCAAAACCTTTTAATCATCAATCATTAGCATTATATGGATCAAAACTTCAATAAAAACCCTAGTTTTCTATTTTCTTCAAGAACATTGATAATTCTCCTCTTTAATTCGTTTTTAAATCATCAAAAGTTATATTTAGGGTACTGAATTCGTCCACAACAGATCTACATATAATTTCTAACGAAAGTTTAGAGTTTTACATCAAATTCATTGGGGGGGGGGGGGGGGGGTTTAATCAAATCTTTCAAGGCAATCATAAATTTTTACACTAAATATGGAGGAAATATTCATTGAACTAATGAAACCAAATCACTTGCCTTAAGTTTGATGTTCTGATTCGTTGCTGGTGTTTAAGGGCTGGCTCTCTCTTCTTTTCGGTCACAATTCCGTCCAAAATGGTGGTGGTGGGTGGCGATTTTGATTTGAAACCCTTTTGGAACTTCTCTCTAACTACCGTAGCCCACTCTCGTTTTTGGCTGATAATGGCCTTAATGGCTTTTCTAATAATATATAATTAAACTCTAAAATTCGTGGGTCTTAATTCCTTAATTTTTAAAATCCCCAAAATACCCTTTCGGGTTGCCGCTTTGGCCTAAAAATTCCCCGGGATCCAAACTAAACCCCCGGATAGTGTTTTCTGACTATCTCGACCCTTCCAGACATGTTGACGCACTCAAAATAATCATACGGTTGATAAAATATAATTTACCTTTTTAAACCAAATTAAATTAATCTCTGACGCGACTCACACGCGCGTCCCAACTTAATTTCCCAAATTATCGTATTTATATCTGTAGATAATTTTACTACTTTCAATACTCATATATTACCATATATACTCAGTAATATTTAACATTATCATCATAATTAAATACCAACTCACGTCTCGCTAGTTTTTAAATCCGAATTAATTTCCAATTAATTCTCATTTAATTTAATTAATCCATTAAATAAAAATCAATAAAATTACGGGGTATTACATACTTCCCCCCTAATAACATAATTTCGTCCCGAAATTCAGAACTAAAGTATACCTAGCAAAAATAGCTCTGGATAACGCTCGTGCATCTCATCCTCGCGCTCCCATGTGGACTCCTCGGCATTATGATGCCGCCACTGAACACGTAATAATGGTACTATCTTCGACCTCAGTTTCCTCTCGTTGTGGTTTAGAATAGCAATCGGCCCCTCCTCGTAGGAACTATTAGGCTGAAGATCGATGTCCTCTAAAGCAATATGGGTATGGGCCAAATCGTCCCTAAGATATCTCATTAGCGAGGAAATATGGAACACGTCATGAATCCTATGCAAGTGTTTCGGTAACCCAAGTCTATACGCTACTGGCCCAATCCACTCGATGATAGGAAATGGGCCCACGTATCTAGGTGATAATTTCCCTTTCTTCTCGAAACGCATAATCCCCTTCATCGGAGATACTCTGAGTAGCACCTGGTCCCCCGCCTTGAACTCTCTAAAGAATCTTTTGGCATCGATATAAATTTTCTCTTGGTCTTGAGCCACCCGAATACGGCTATGTATCATCTCTATCTCCGTCGAGGTATCCTGAATCACTTTCGGCCCAAGAAGCTTGTTATCCCCCACTTCTAACCAACATGCTGAGGAACGACAAGGTTGGCCGTACAAAGCCTCGAATAGAGCCATGCCAATAGTGAACTGGCAGGAGTTATTATAGGCAAACTCCACCAGTGGAAGGTACTGCTCCCAACCACCTCCAAAGCCTAGGATGCACATACGTAACATGTCCTCCCAAATCTTATTCGTCCGCTCTGTTTGCCCATCTATCTGCGGGTGATATGCCGTACTCAGTCGCAACTCTGTACCCATGGCTTCCTGGAAACTCTCCCAAAATTGCGAAACAAAAATCTTGTCTCTGTCCGACACGATATTTAGAGGCACCCCGTGGAGTCTCACTATCTCCGCTATGAAAATGTGGGCATATTGTCCCGTAGTGTAGTCTATCCGGGCTGGTAGAAAATGAGCAACTTTGGTTAATCTATCCATGATTACCCATATTGATTCGTGACCCCTCTACGAAGTAGGTAACCCCGTGATAAAGTCCATGGAAATGCTCTCCCATTTTCATATAGGAACCTTTAACGGCTGTAGAAGTCCTACCGGTCTCTGATGGTCCACCTTTACCAGCTGACAAGTGGCACATTTAGAGATGAACTCGGTAATATCTCTCTTTATCCCGCTCCACCAGTATTATCGCCTCATATCCTGGAACATCTTATCCCCACCAGGATGTACTACGAACCGCGAACCGTGCAACTCTTTCGTAACCTCGTGTTGCAAGTTTTTCCCTTCAGGAACAACCAGTCTCCCATTGAAGCGTAAGCCCCCATCTGAACTAACAGTATAGGACTTGGCTCCCTTTGCTAGTAAATGAACTATCTGCTCTTGATAAAATGAGTCTTTTGTCTGGGCCTGTATCACTCTCGTAACAATCTGGGGCGTAACGGTCATTACCGACATGAATCATCGGGCCACTGCATCCTGGTGTCCCAACTCATTCCACTTTGCTCTCCACACTTCAACCACCTCACCTACTGGCCTACGGCTCAACGCGTCTGCTACCACGTTAGCCTTTCCCGGGTGGTACTAGATATCGAATTGATAATCCTTCACGAACTCAAGCCACCTACGTTGACGCATATTTAATTCTTTCTGCGTGAAGGGGTATTGTAGGGACTTGTGGTCCATGAATAAATAAAATTTCTCCCCCGGGAGATAATGTCTCCAAATTCGAAGAGAAAATACAACTGCTTCTAACTCCAAGTCATGGGTGGGGTAATTCTTCCCGTGAGGCTTGAGCTTATGGAAAGCATAATCTATAGCCTGACTCTCCTGTTGCAGTACACCTCCAACTTCTTGTAAGGACGCATCGGTGTAGACTAGATACTCAACTCCCAGTTTGGGAAATGCTAACACTGGAGCTGAGGTAAACTTGTCCTTCATTTCATCGAATGCCAACTGACAGGCATCGCTCCAGATGAATGGCATACCTTTGCGAGTCAGATGTGTCAAAGGACCCGCTATCTTTGAGAAACCTCGAATAAACCTTCTGTAGTATCCTGCCAGGCCCAAGAAACTACGAATCTCAGTCGGTGTCATGGGCTGTCCCCGCTCCCTCACCGCGGATACCTTTCCCGGATCAATAGATATCCCTCTGTCTGAGATGATGTGCCCCAAAAACTGAACCTCCTTCAGCCAAACCCCACATTTCTCGTACTTTACATATAGCTCGTTCTGACGTAGCGTCTGTAAAACCTGCCTCAAGTGCTCGGTGTGTTCCTCCTCTATCTGGGAGTAAACCAGAATGTCATCAATGAAGATGATGATGAACTGGTCTAGGAACTCTCTGAATACCCTATTCATCAAGTCCATAAATATGATTGGGACATTGATTAGGCAAAAAGGCATAACCCGGAACTCATAGGAACCATATCTCGTCAAGAAAGCAGTCTTCGAGACGTCCTGTTCCCTGATACGCAACTGATGGTATCCCGATCGCAAGTCAATCTTTGAGAAGAAGGAAGCTCCTCTCAACTGGTCGAATAAGTCATCGATTCGGAGCAACGGATACTTATTCCGTGTCGTGACTTTATTCAACTCCCGGTAATCTACACACAACCTCAAAGATCTATCCCTCTTCTTTACGAACAGCACAGGGGCACCCCATGGCGAAGTACTCCTATGGATAAACCCATGACCCAACAGCTGCTCTATCTGATCCCGTAACTCTATCATCTCCGCTGGAGCCATACGGTAAGGCGCGTGGGCTATAGGACGAGTGCCCAGCGTCAAATCAATAACAAAGTCTATCTCTCTACTAGGAGGTAATCCTGGAATATCCTGGAATACATCAGCAAACTCCCTAATAACTGGAATCGAATCGAGTGGTATCACCACTTACTTAGAGGTCTCCTCCTCTATGTAATATAAGTGAGTGGACGATCCCCTCTCAGGACGAGGCATCACCACTAAGAACATCTCTTGCCCGGGTATGGAAAAAATAATACTCCTGCTGAAACAATCAATCACAGCTCGATACGCAACCAGCCAATCCATGCCAACGATAGCATCGTACTCAGTCATATCTAACACTAACATATCAGCAGGTAAAGTAAACCTCCCGATCTCGATACCCACACCCCTACATATAAGCGAAATCATAGAACCCCTACTCAATGGTGAATCTACGTAAGTAACTGTGCTATTCGCAGTGTCTAACAACCCTACAGTGCACGCAAATCTCGTGGCAATGAAACAGTGTGTGACCCCCGTATTAAATAAAATACGCCCCATAGTCCACGGAATAGAGAACATACCCTCAATAGCGGGTGGAACGGTGGGACTGCGGCCTGCTGGAGTTGATAAACTCGCCCGTACTGAAGTTGTCCCTGCTGGACAGGGACTGCTAGGATGGATGGTAAAGCTGGCATCTGTAGTGGTGCTGGGAGGGCGGCGGGAAACATAGGTCTCTGGGGCTCGTGTCGAGCACCCTGCTGCTGCTGCTGTGGGGCCCTGCCCCTTTCAGGACACTCCTGCCGTTTGTGGCCAATCTTGCCACAAATAAAACATTTTCCCGTAAAGTTTCTCCCTCTCTGACCCTGCTGCCCACGGCCCTGATAATCGTTTCCATTCCTCCCCTAACCCTGATGGCCCTGCTAAAACTGCTGTTGTTGGCCATGCTGGCCGTGCTGACCCTGCTAGCCATGACGAAAACCTCCCTGACTATTTCTGAAACCTCCAGATCGAAATCTCTTAGAATCCCCCTGCTGGGAACTCTGATCACTCTGCCTGTGCTGACCCTGAGATGTCTGTGCCCCGCTGGCACCATTCCCCCTGTCTTTCCCTGATGGTTGGACTCTCCTGATCGCTTACCCTCTGACAAGTGAAAGCGGTGGTCCTGGCAGTGAAGCAGTGCTGCGTTAACCACATCAGAATAAGTGGCCAATGATAGATTTCCTAGCAAGTGTTGACGGATCCTCCAAGTCAATCCATCCATGATTTTTTGTATCTTCTTCTCTTCGGTCAAAATTTCATAGGGAATGATGTTCAGAAGATTGGTGAACTCGGCCTCATACTCTGCCACTGTCTTCCCCTCCTGCTTGAGGTTCATCAACTTCCTCCTCATCTCGGTATGAACTGTTGAGGGAAAGTACTTGCGGTCAAACCGTACCCAGAACTCCTGAATGGTAAGAACATCTCTCTCCTCCGTAGTGGTAATGGACTCCCACCACTGCAATGTTGACCCTACCAGCTTAAAAGTAGCTAGTATCTGTCTTTGCACATCGGTACACTCATACATCCTCAAGTGTCTTTGGATGTCCTTCTTTCACTGACTGGACATAACAACGTCGGAGCTACCTGCAAACTCCGGAGGGTGTGCCTTCTGAAAGGCATCATGAACACATTCCCAAGAAGACGGAAATGAATGAGGCTAGATCGGGCCTACCGTCGGCGCCTGAGGTGGTGCCTGCTGCACAACTGCTAAAGCGGCATTTACCGCTTGGGCTACAATGGCTGCAACCTCTGCGGCATTCATGAAACCCTGAACTGGTGCAGGCTGTGGCTCAGGCTGAGCATCCCTGTAAATCGGGCTGGGTGAGCCGGGCTTGGCGCTTCTCAGGCTCGGCCCGAACTCACATACCCATGCTCAAGCCCGAGCTCGGCCCGAATTATTTTTTCCCACCTAGGCCCGAACTCGGCTCATAAATATTACGGGCTTCGGGCCCGATTTCGGGTAGGCCCGATTTCATTTTTTTTTTATTAAAAAGTTTGAATTAATTTTTTTTTCTTGTATTTCCATCATGGACAAAATTATACATTAAAATCTAATTGATATTTCATGAAATAAAATATATAATTATGAAATGTATTAAATTAAAACAAGGGAAATAAGAGTTAAAAGCTACAAATGCCTATTAAATTTCAGACATTTAGCATAATTTGATCACTTACAAAGGCCTATGATCACTTGATCAATTATTAAATCAAATACCCATAATTATATTAACAATAAAATCACAAAATTGAAAATCACATGTAATCTAATGTAATATGACAAATGATTTTTTTTTATAAAAAATAATAAATGAAATAAAAGGACGAAACCTAATTGAACAATATTAACATGAATATGTTATATTATATAAATTATTTATTTATTTATTTATTAATATGAAGTTCGGGCTTCGGGCCCAATTCGGGCTTGGCGAAGTTCGACTCAAGCTCGGCCCGAAATTCATTCGGGCTTGGAATTTTGGCTCAGGCTCGGCTCAAACTCAAATAAAGCTCGGCCCGAAAATAGCAGGTCGAACGGGCGGGCTTCGGGCCTCGGGCGCTCAATTTACAGGCCTAATCCCTGGGAACTCTCTGTGCACGTCGTGGAGGCATCTGAAATGAGAGAGAAATCTTATAAGTTCACAGTTATTATCTCAAAATAGCTGAAGAGGGAAATATACACAAAAGAGTACAACAATCCTAAAATATAGGGCTCTATATCAAAGAATGCTACGCGGAAACATAACAAGCCGTACAGATCCTAAGGACACTAGAACCTGATGCTCTGATACCACCCGTGACACCCCGACTAATTAAATACCGCGTAGCTACTCCTTTATTCAAATTAATACAAAATGTCAAGTGGGTTCAGTTCATAGCATCACTGTCGAAAACATTTATTTAAACAATTACTAGCCACCTAATATTTTAAAAAGTGAGATGTCAATTTTAATTTACTTAGATTAACATGCAACCAATTGAATTATGAGCTAAAAGTAACACAATCACATCACAGTCACAATAGAGAAATAATGGAATAAAAATGAGTCTGGAGGAACACTCCTCTGAATAATTCAAATACTGAATAAAACCAAATACAAAGTCTGAATAATTAATTAATTAACTCCAACACTGAAATAAACTGAGTATCATAAAACTGTCTCTAAAAGAAGTGGGGCGACATGCCGTAACAACTGAAGAAATCTGAAATGGAGTCAATGTAGAAAGTGGAGGCGTCTACTATCGAGGTCCTGTAACTTCCACAACAGCTACAGCACGTCACTGGAATGGAGCTCCTAAGCTTGGAGTCCCTGTGGCTAGGCACCTAAAAGGTTTATACAAGAAAATAGATTTGAAAGCAAACGGGTCAGAGCCCAAGGTGAAAACAGATTAAATATAGCAAGTGTTTAATAACATTAAACAGTGAATATAAAATACATGTTAGTTACGTGCACTCACACGAGTTACTCACCTCTTAACTAATCGTGCACTCCTAACGTATCAGTAATTCGTCCTAGTTATGTCACTAACTTCTAGTCTATTTCACCACCTGACTTTACGATATAATATAAGGGTCTATACCAAACATTTCAATATAAACTTTAAGTCTTCCTTTTTATTTCCCAAAATTACCTTATATAATTATCAGGTGAATTTCCCATTTTTAACTCTACTAAAAATGTCCCAAGTATTCACATTTACACTTTAATAAAAAGGTCTATTTCAATTTCCAGTATATTAATCTCATCATAAATATACAATAAGGTCACCCCTAGGCTAAGCTGTGGTGCACACATACTCTGCTATCGAATCCCGGTACATCACGTACATAAGGACAACGTATTCCGAATCTCTCAAGAACCGTTTCAATAAGCAACAATCACACATAATGGAGGAGAACATAGTTCACATACCCATGGGACACGCACATACCTACGCTCCCATGGTCAGCTGACTTATTAACTAACAAATAAGTCATTCACAGCCCTATGTCCTTAAGGTACCAATCTAAATCCCCCCGTAGGCACACAAGGATTAGATGGCCCAGTTCGAAAGTCGACCTCCAGTGATAGCAAGTATGGTTGGTATGTTATACACATAAGTCCATATACTAAGCAATCACACCACTTAGATATCTTAAAATATTAAATAAGGTATATACTACATTCCTATACCGTTATTCCAATTTTTACATCTTTAAGTCTCCGAATAATATATAATATAGACCGCCGACCCATCTCACGTCGTAGTTTCAAGTACCTAAAGCCTAACCCACAAAGGTTACCAAGTCTCATATTATTCCCACGTATAAATCCACTATTTTTAAGATCCTCATTTCTACCATTAACCTTTTTTTATCCAACTATCTAAAACTTACTCATCAATTCTCAATCTCAAATAGTATCACACTCGTCGAGCCTTATTAAGTTTAATATAATTCCCAAATTGGCTTCTAATTATAATTCAAGTCTCACAAATATGCCTACTGGTCTTCCTTGAATCTAAGAGTATTCACAAAGTCCCTACCAATAATTCTCTAGGGTCAAAATTTGTTAAAATCCACAAAGGAAAAATATAACTGATTATGGGAAGGTCGATCGATCGACCTGGGAGTATCGATCGATCGATGGTGGTCGATCGATCGACCTGGGTATCGATCGATCGAACGCACCAGATAGGCTACGACCTGCTTCGTTTTTCAATCCAAAACTTTCCCCAAAACTTCATTACAGGGTATGAAAATCTAATCTAACATTTTAGGCCTATCATACAACCAAAATACATTATTGTTAACGTTCCAAAACCTTTTAATCATCAATCATTGGCATTATATGGATCAAAACTTCAAAAAAAATCCTAGTTTTCTATTTTCTTCAAGAACTTTGATAATTCTCCTCTTTAATTCGTTTTTAAATCATCAAAAGTTATATTTGGGGTACTGAATTCATCCAGAACAGTTCTACATATAATTCCTAACCAAAGTTTAGAGTTTTACATCAAATTCATTGGGGGGGGGGGGGGGGGGTCATCAAATCTTTCAAGGCAATCATAAATTTTTACACTAAACATGGAGGAAATATTCATTGAACTAATGAAACCAAATCACTTGCCTTAAGTTTCATGTTCTGATTCGTTGCTGGTGTTCAAGGGCTGGCTCTCTCTTCTTTCCAATCACAATCCCATCCAAAATGGTGGTGGTGGGTGGCGGTTTTGGTTTGAAACCCTTTTAAAACTTCTCTCTAACTCCCGTAGCCCACTCTCTTGTTTTTGGATGATAATGGCCTAAATAACTTTTCTAATAATATATAATTAAACTCTAAAATTCGTGGGTCTTAATTCCTTAATTTTTAAAAGTACCAAAATACCCTTCCGAGCTGCCGGTTTGGCCTAAAAATTCCCCGGGACCTAAACTAAACCCCCGGCTAGTGTTTTCTGACTATCTCGACCCTTCCGGATATGTTGGCGCACTCAAAATGACCATACGATTGATAAAATATAATTTACCCTTTTAAACCAAATTAAATTAATCTCTGACGCGATTGACACGCGCGTTCCAACTTAATTTTCCAAATTGTCGTATTTATATCTCTAGACAATTTTAATACTTTCAATACTCATATATTACCATATATACTCAGTAAAATTTAACATTGTCATCATAATTAAATACCAACCCACGTCTCGCTGGTTTTTAATCCTAATTAATTTCCAATTAATTATCATTTAATTTAATTAATCCATTAAATAAAAATTAACAAAATTACGGGGTATTACAATGTTCGAGATGGTAAATTTTATGATTTTTGTATTATTAATGATGAAACTTTATTATATACGCGGAGATTATGTATACCTAATGTGGATGGATTGAAAGCGGAAATGTTAGATGAGGCTCATAATTACATTTATATTATGCATCCAGACAGTACTAAAATGTATAGGGATTTGAAGGAGCATTACTGGTGGAATAATATGAAGAAGGAATTAACTGATTTGATTGCTAAATGCCTTATATGTCAGCAAGTGAAAGTGGAACATCAGAAACCTGCGGGTTTGCTTCAGACATGGCCAATGTCAGAATGCAAATAGGATCATGTAGCGACGAATTTTATGGTTGGGCTTCCTCGATCTTAGAAGGGGTCAGATTCAATTTAGGTAGTGGTGGATAGATTGACCAAGTCAGCTCATTTTCTAGCAGTTAAGACTACGTATACAGTTGATAGGTATGCGAGATTGTATATTAATGAGATTATTCGATTGCATGGAGCACATATTTCTATTATTTCAGATAGGGACCGTACTTTTCCATCCAGATTTTGGGATAGTTTATAGTATGCTGTGGGTACTAACTTAAACTTTAGCACAACTTTTCACCCTCCGATGGATGGGCAATCTCAAAGAACTATATAATTTTTAGAGGATATTCTTAGAGCTTGTGTGCTTGATTTCAAAGGTAATTGGGGTGAATATTTGCCTTTGATAGAATTTGCATTTTTAATAACATAATATAATTTTGGTGTCAGTTTAGAGATAATTGACACCTGTCTTACATTTAATGTTCATTTAAAAGGCCTCCTTATAACTCATTTACAAGACCCGTTTTATGACAGGTGTCCCCACATAAATGTTCTCCACTTTTTATGAACCAACACTTGATCCATTATGCGAGAGTCAAAGGCTCCTCTCTCCACAAATTTTCTCGGCAACCACACACCTACATCTTTCATCTTCAAAACATTTAATGCCTTTTATTTTTTCTATTGCCTTTTGGATTACCAAAGGCATACGACTTTCTATCTGTTGTATAAAACTTGATTGGCAAATTTGAAAGTACACGACTCTCCTTCTCTTAAAATATGTCATTCGTTATATACCCACTCCTTCATCACCGTGAGAGGTTGAAAGAGAGTAGGTTGTTATTGTTTGATTTCCATGTCTATGAGAGTTAACCATTAATTTTTCTACCCTTTTAATTTCAATGTTTTTTTCGTTTTACCCATTTCTTAACTCTCACACTTGCAGATCAGAAGAGGTGCCGGTTCAGGTAACGATGTTTTTTTTTAAATTTATTTCTTTTTGGTGGGTTTTTTAACGATTCAAGTAGTGAAATTTTTTATGAGTTTTTTGAAATCTCTCTCTCCCTCAAGAAATATATGCGTGTATCTTTCACCACACCAAAAACAGGAATCTGGCACGGTTTAAAACTGTGCCAGATCAAATCTGGTACGGTTTTGAACTATGCCAGAATTAGGTGTTCCAAAATGGCCTTTTTTTTCTGGCACGGTTTAAAAGTGTGCCAGATTTGACCAAATACGAACACTTCTGGCACACTTTTAAATCGTGCCAGAATTTGATATTTCTGGCACACTTTTGGCACAGTTTTGAACTGAGCCAGATTGAGCACATTTTGAAAAACTTTTGGCACAGTTCAAAACCGTGCCAAAATTTGATACACTTTTGGCGCGATTTTGAACTGTGCCAAATTTTTGGATTAAAAAAATTAATTATTTGAAAACAAGAAAATTCACAATTTGAAAATCTTGCACGTTGTTGATAAACTAATGTACATACAAACTTCAAAATATTACAAGTCTTTAAAAGTTCACATACCAAAAAAAAATTGGGCAGAGTTTTCTCTATGTTCTGGACATTCTAAACCTACTAATATAAAACCTACGTAACATAAAGCCCGCACGGCCACAAAATATAACAATAAACTTACAAAAGCCCGCACGACCATAAAAGTTAACAATAAAACTACAAAAGCCCGCACGGCCATAACACAAATAAATAGAATCGTGAATAAACCCCTTGTTGTAAACCATTGAGTTCTTCGTGTGTTCTACGTGAATAAATGCTAACGATAAAATGTTATCCTGCAAAAAAAATAGGATACAAAAAAGATACGATATTAGTAACCAAGTAATTTATAAAAAAAAGCTTACTCAAGCTAAAAATTACATATAGGAGTTACAATTATTATTATATTCTAAAATTGAAAATCTTACGCAATTTATGACTACCTGATCAGTTTCCACGAGTTACATTGGTCTCGTGTGAGGTGTTAGTGCTTCTTACGGGGCCGTTTGGGGGATGATTTGGGTTTTCACCCTCAAACGGCTTATTTTCAAGCCTAATCTACATATTTTGAAATTATCATCATTATCTCAAATCGGGAGGCCCGCGACTACGCTTTCAGTTCATACAAGTTACATTGGTCCCGTGCGAGGTGTTCGTGCCTCTTACGAGGCCGTTTGGGGGCTGGTTTGGGTTTTCATCCTCAAACGTCTTATTATCAAGCATAATCTACATATTTTGAAATTATCATCATCATCTCAAATCGGCAGGCTCGTGACTACGCGATCAGTTCGTACAAGTTACATTGGTCCCGTGCTAGGTGCTCATGCCTCTTACGGGGCTGGTTTGGGTTTTCACCCTTAAATGGCTTGTTTTGAAGTCTAATCTATAAATTTTGAAATTATTGTCATTATCTCAAACCAGGAGGCCCGCGACTATGCTTCAGTTCGTATAAGTTACATTGGTCCCGTGCGAGGTGTCCTTGCCTCTTATGGGGCCGTTTGGGGGCTGGTTTGGGTTTTCACCCTCAAACGACTTATTTTCAAGCCTAATCAACATATTTTGAAATTATCATCATTATATCAAACCGGGAGGCCCGCGACTATGCTGTCAGTTCGTACAAGTTACATTGATCCCGTACGAGGTGTTCGTGCCTCTTACGGGGTTGTTTGGGGGTTGGTTTGGATTTTCACCCTCAAACGGCTTGTTTTCAAGCCTAATCTACATATTTTGAAATTATCATTATATTCTCAAACCGATAGATCCACGAATACGCAGTCAGTTCGTACAAGTTATATTGGTCCCGTGCGAGGTGTTCGTGCCTCTTACGAAGCCGTTTGGGGTCTGGTTTGGGTTTTCACCCTCAAACGACTTGTTTTCAAGCCTAATCTACATATTTTGAAATTATCGTCATATTCTTAAACTGGAAGACCCGCGACTATGCGGTCAGTTCGTACAAGTTACATTGGTCCCGTACGAGGTGTTAGTGCCTCTTACGGGTCTATTTCGAGGACCGTTTAGGTTTCCACCCTTTAACGGCTTGTTTCTAAGCCTAATCTATATATTTTAAAATTATTATCATATTCTCAAACCGAGAGGCCCGTGACTACGCGGTCAGTTCCTATGAGTTACATTAGTCCCGTGCGAGGTGTTAGTGCCTTTTACGGGGCCGTTTCGGAGCTGGTTTGAGTTTTCACCCTTTAATGGCTTGTTACTTAGCTTAATCTATATATTTTCAACTTATCGTCATATTCTCAAACCGAGAGGCCCGTGACTACGCGGTCTATTCCTACGAGTTACATGGGTCCGTGCAAGGTGTTATGCCTCTTACAGGGCTATTTTGGGGATCGTTTGGGTTTTTACCCTTCAACGGCTTAAGGGGGTTTTGTTGTGTGAATCTTGGTTACAAAGTAACCACGGGAAGGCTAAAAAAACTTTATAAGTTTTATAAACTTCCTATTACTTGAATTATGGATCCAAAGATAGAATATTATAAATTGGAGGATCTTAGAAGAATCTTAAATTTTGATGGGGGGGAGGTAATGTCAATAATAAAATATAATGGTTGTGGAGATATGAAGTTAATTGTAGCATTATTTTAAATAGTGAGCAAGTTATTCTTTTCGATTTGACCCATCCTATGCTTCCTTCTGAAACATTCATCAGTATAGTTTATGCTAAGTGTTCAAGGATAGATAGAAGGGAGTTGTGGAGTCATATTGTATAATAAACACATTAGCAAATTAAACAAGAAAGACTGTAGACTGAATTTTCCAAAGTTCTGAAGCAGGACTCTACCCTTTAGGACTTCAAGTTACTTCAGAACATTGGCAAATTCAGCAACCTCCCCAACAACAGACAAGCAGTTTAGAATGTTGGCCAAAGTCTCTGCAGCCCGAGGAAGATCATCGCTTGCAAAAACATCTTCCACGGTGGAACTTAATTGAGTTAACCCAGCAACATCTTGCAAGGTCCCATATGCAGCTTCTATTCTCCGCTTAACTGTATCAATCTTAGCTAGTGTAGCTACAGATTATACTGAGGTTCCCTCTACCTTTTTGAGCTTTAGGAGGATGGAGGCAACGGATTGATGGAGAGATAGGACGTCGTTATGGAGACGAACGACGTCGCGGGTGGCACGGGGGTCAAAACCTTAGTTAGAATTAATGATACCTTATTTCTTATACTCCAATCCAATTCCTCTCAAAAGTCTCGTACTCTCAAAACGATCTTCCTCGATAGAGTTAGAATGACCTCCCCCAAACCTCACTTCAACTTGTAATTTCACTGACGACTAACTCCAATTACTACGGCGTAGTTAACCATAATCAAAATCTAAGATTTATACCAAGTCATTAAGTTATTTTAATCCAAGTCATCATAATATTGGGGTTTTATTGCAATACCCAGCTACAACTACTTATCTAAATGGAGTGTCTTTGGTTGCCTAAAAAACAGAGGTAAATGTAAACCAAATAATAGACAATAAGGCTTGAAAAAATGAAGCTACTTGTAGAATATTGTTCTAGTAAAATGTAAACCTAAAGAAACTTTTAAACGAAGCATTCCAGAAAACAAAATATTAATAAAGTGAGAAAATTAGTCCCACACTTGTGTTAATAAGCTAATAAGGAACTTTACAAAATCTAACATTGATTTCTGCACAAATATATCTAAAACAAGTATGCAGCAACTAGACTAACATCACTTAATTCATGGATATAAGCTCAATTGAGGACTTTCGTCAAGCAACTAGTGAGATAAATTCATATCCAAATATAATCCATTAAGTGGTTGAATCAAATCCAACACTTTTCTGAAGCACTTTCACACCCACACGCTCGAACCCAAAATATTCTAATCAATATCATGACTCCTTTATAGAACTACATCAATTTAGAGAGCATACCTTCATATACAAGTTTCACACCTTCATATACAAATTTCACAGTTCCTACAACAGACCAATACTCAAAGTGAGTTTCGGGACTTAAAATGCGACGACTTAGGGTTTTCTGCACATATTCCTCAAATTGACCATGTGAGACCCACGTTCCTCCAACCAATGCCATGATGAAGAGGGAGAGAGATATCGAAGGGAAAATCAGAATATGGAGGAGTGGGGAGATGGTGTTCACCCGATTTTAGGAACAAACGATTTTGAGCGGGAGTGTTATTTAGCAATAATTAAGGTAGTTTTATTAAGACCATTGTATAATGGTCAAATAAAAAAGTTTATAGGTCGACTAATTAAAAAAGTGATGTTAAACCGTATGGATGAAACAGTTTACAACACCTCACTTATTAGTGATGTAAATTAATTTATAAAAGCGTCTTAAATTTGCAGTTTTCTTGTAGTGTATAGTGTTAGTTACAGGCTTTATGGCACAATCTTCCTAAAGGCATGATAATATTCATGAAGGCTAACACACGTGACAACAACATATATGGTGTCACACTTCTAGCACCACAAAATAAAACTAAACTTAAGAAAATAACAAACAAATCAATAATGGCAATCGCAAAAGAAAATAACTATACATTCATTTCAAAATTGTGTCAAACACCTGAGAGGCATAATATGTTTAGGCATTAATAAGCATGAATGATATTTGTTATTTGACTAAAACCAAGTAGTAAATACCAAATTATGAACTTTCAAACATTATATTTTCATACTTTAAACATCCAACATTACATTACTATAAAAATGAAATGGTCCAAAGCATAACCAAAAACATAATGATGGAGCAGTAACAATAGGAGTGTAATTTTCACACTTAACAATAGGAGTATATTCTTATTAACAATAACATTTAAAAGACTAAAAACTATTGTTGGAGCAGATATGCTGAACCAAATATATGCTAAACAAATATATATATATATATATATATATATATATATATATATATATATATATATATATATATATATATATATATATATATATATATATATGTGTGTGTGTGTGTGTGTGTGTGTGTGTGTGTGTGCATGTGCGTGTGTGTGTGTGTGTGTGCTAAACCAAACATGAAACATAAAAGTAAAACCCTACTCATTGTCATGCCTACTCATTTTTAATTAAATAAAAAAAGAACAAACATAGTACATTCAATACACAAAAGAAGCATAAAAAATAACTTACCTCTCAATACATAAGAGAAACAAACCCCAATTTTGATGTGGGAATCGAATACCCAATTTTTCAACCAACAAAACAAAAGAAAGATAAATTACCAAATGTACACATTAAATAAGAGAACAAACCTAGTTTAAAACCAAAATCAGTTTCTTCAATACGTAGGTTACAAACCGAAACCCCAGCATTTACACAAAACACAAAATAATTCATGCATCTATCTAGTATGCACCCAATCTAATATGGCCGGAGAGAGAGAGAGAGAGAGAGAGAGAGGTGAGCCGAGAGAAATCAAAGGAGAGAGAGGATGAGCGGGTGAGCGGGAATTAGAGAGTTGTCCAAAAAGATAGTATAATGATTTTTTGTAGGGTATTTTATATTTTAGTCAAGTGTACTCAATTTTGTCACACTTTAAAACAGTGCCAAAATCATTAAACCGTGCCAGAATTTGGCACAGTTTAAAACTTTGCCAGATTTTTAATATCAGGGTGTGCCAAATTGTTGTTTTTGGTGTAGTGTTTGTGCATTTTCCTTCTACTTAATGAACTTCCCAGTGATGTTAAATCTCCATTGTCCAAGTGATGAACTGAGGTTTGGAGTTTGTTTTGAAGTTAGGCGAGAAGTTTGGTTTGAATGGGATCCTTTTACTGACTGGTGGTTGATTTTTCTTGTGGATCCTTTATGGTGTGATGATGTTTTATTCAGGATGATTGTGTCATTGAAGAGTATGGTAACGTTGGTCTTTTGTCGGGTTAAATGTGTGAAGAAAAATGCTTGAGCTTCGTATTTGGTTTATGTATCTGATGGTTGAAGAGTTTGTTTTATTTTGATGAGAATGGTAAGAGGCTAAGTTGAATTGTTAGTGGGTTTAAGCATTAATTTCCATTGGATGTTCGATCCATAGGTGAAGTGGGGTGAGTTTTTTAATCGGGTTTAGACGCGTGGGATGTGATTCAGATGTGTTAATGCTTTTGATATTTCTGTGTGTTGGTTTTCTCTTGGGTGATGTAACAATAGTTATTGTTATAAATTAACTATTGGAGTTTACTCAGAGTAACGAATCAACGAATCAATTTACCCCTTTGAGTTGGATTAATACAATTTATATATTTTGTCAATTATTTATGTTTACTTATTCACTAAGAGACTTATCGATTGGAGGGTGATATAACGTTAGATATTTATTTTTTTGGAGTGATATTTTTTCATTTAAATAATCTCTTTTTTAAAATAAAAAAAATTGTGTATATATGTATGTGATTTTATTAAAATAAAATTATCAAATTGATGTAAATAAAAATTCAAAGCACCCGCGCATCGCGCGGGGATTAAATCTAGTAACAATAGATTTCAATCTAGTATTGGTATGACACCATATGAAGCGTCGTATGGTAGAGGGTGTCATAAACCGATATGTTGGGGTTAAGTTGGTGAAAGGAAGATAGAGGGTCCAGAGTTGATTGAAGTCACCACTGAAAAAGTGAAGATTAATCAAGATAGAATGAGAACAGATCAAAGCAGACAGGAAAGTTATGCGGATAAACGGCAGAAAGATTTGGAATTTTATAAAGGGGATTATGTGTTTCTTCGGATATCGTCGTGGAAAGAAGTGATGAGATTTGGAAAGAAAGGGAAATTGAGTCCACGCTACATTGGACCATATAAAATTCTTACAAAGTCGGGATGATTGCCTATAAGTTAGCATTACCACCGGAGTTAGCCCGATTACATGATTTTTCCCATGTTTTTATGTTGAGAAAGTGATTCGTATCGAATATTGCATTTAAATACCCTTTTAACTTGGGCATTTTAGCCCCCTCGGCTACCGTAATTGCTATAATTATGCTCGAGAATTAGACAACCTCCATTTTATATGCTAACATGTTATTTGAGGTATTATTGAGCTTTTATAGGTGTTACGGTGCTTAGTATGAAGTTTAAGCGCGTTCTGGTTAAGTTCCGTCGTGATTTGCACGTTCGGAGGCATTTTGGTAATTTTTTACTTTAGGATTTTTTCTCGAAGTCTTCACGAAAGTTGTAGCCCTCGGGCCAACCTTCACGTGGCCGTGAACGGTGCTCGAATCGGAGTCCGAACGAAAGAAACACGAACCTTTAATCGGAAAAAATTATAAGAGATTCATTAACAATTTTATTAATTACATCCATGTCCCTTTTCTCTTTCATTAACAAATCCTATAATTCCCTTTATGTCCTAAAACGTTTTTTTTTTGCAGAATAGTTATGGCGATTTGGGTTTTGGCTCGGGTTTTGGGTTCGTTCAAAATCCAGGACTTTGGTCCAAAATTGGAGTTCAATCATTGACCACGTACGCAAATGGGTCTTGGACATCTACTTTTTGGAGGCTTTTTGTCCACCATTAATGGTGGAAATGGGTCTTGACTTTTACATGGTGGAAGTGGATTTTTTTGTTTGGGCCACACATACATCGCACAAATATGGTCTCGCAGCTGGTGTTGTGGTCTCGGCTTGGGTTAATCATGGTAGTCTCAGGTTATCGCAAGTGGTTTTTTGTTGTTGACAACCATGGAAGTGGTGGTTTGGATTTTATGATGTGCGTGGGGATTTTTCGCAGGCCCGGTCGATCGGCTTCCATCACGCGATCGATCGGAAAATATGATTTTGCCGTGGGACTCAACCAGTGGACTCTCCTCTGTTTCGCGGTCGACCGGGGATCTGTTCTTTTGTCCAAGAATTGTTGGTGCCACTTTCTTTTCTTTTTCTTATTTCTTTTTTCCATTTCTTTTTAGTGTGTAAATTAGAACTTAACCCCTTTTTATTTTGTTTTTCCTTTTTTCTTTATTTCTAATTGTAACTTACTATAAATAGACCCTTTGGTTTATTTTTGGAAAATATCAAGTTTTTTATCTAGTTTCTCTCTCCTCCTCTTAGTTTATCTTAGGGTTTGTGTATTTTGGGTATTTTTTTGTGGAGCTTCCCTCTCCATTTGTACTACTCCATTAATGTAAGTTTTTCTTATACTATTCATTGTCTTCCCTTTTTTAAGCTTTGTGCCCTAGATTTATTTGTTTTCCATTTATTTCCATGTCTAGTTAATTTTAGTTGTTAATTTAATTTGTTGTTGTTGCTTAATTAATTAGTTGTTTTAATTAATGTCATTTAATATGCTTAGGGGCTAATTTAAATTAGGTTGTGTCGGATTGAACTCACCTAGGGTTGACGTGTTGCTTTGCTTTGGTGACGGTTTCTCACGGGTTTATTTCCAGTGTGTTGTCTTATTTATTACACCTAGGACATTTGACGGGGTATATTGCTCCGTGCTTACGACCTTGCGTGCGTAATTTTCGACGTATTTGTTGACGGCAAAATCTTATTAGTCTTTTATGCAAATTTAGGGGTGTGACAACTCTTAATTTAATTAATTGACGAAACGAGAAGCAATCTTAATAATTTGTGAACCCATGTAACCATTTTATACTAATTAACTCGGGTGAGGGATATTCTACGCACCCTATAGTTTTTATTTGCTTTATTAATCTAGTTTAATTTTCACTCGCCTAGATTAATCTTTCCCTTTTTTTCCTTTTTTCCTTTTTGTTAGAATTATCTTTTACACATTTATTTTTAGAAGTATTAAACCAGGTAAATTCTAGCAACTTGTCTTTGTGGATTCGATACCCGAACTGGCCGTTATAGTCCCTTAAAAGAGTGTAGTCATAGTTTAGGTTTTTGTATTAAGGAGGTGAACAGAAAACAAAGATCAACGTTTGACATGCGCTACTTTTCACGCTTAATCAAAATGGCGCCATTGCCGGGGACTTTATATTTTAGAATTTTTTTTGATTTAGTATTTCGTAGTATTTTTTTTCTATTTGTATTTTTTTGCCTAACATTTTTGTGGGACTTCTACATTTGAGCGCCAAGAACCGCTTGAATTTTTTACACGCGCATCACTTTGTGGATTTCGCCACTTCGAGCTTTGGGGTAAACATGTCTTATTCCAATCCTTTCAGTGATCATTATGATAATTCTTAAAATCCCCGTAAACCTATGACTTTTGGTCGATACTTAGAGTCCCAAAAAATTGCAAATTCAAAAATGAGTTTGGGCGAGTATTACGAAAGTCAAGCTTTGGAGTGCGTGTATTTTGAGGAGGATGATAACGATTTTGGGCCTCTAATTCCTTATAATAGGAATTTTGAAACAAATTGCAACAGTTTTCAAAATTCTTACAATAATGAGTTTGAGTATAGTTCCGATAATAACTTTCAAACTTCTCATTTCCAAGAATCCGTACCTCGGCCTGTGACTTTCGGTGAGGGTTTTCTCATGCTTGGGAATGAGAAATATGAAAACCATTATCGGGAAGAAAATCTTTGTTGGGAGCAAGAGTTTGATTTACTATTCGAATCTGAAGACGATTTCTCTTCCTAGACTTTTGAAGTTGAGGAATGCTTTGAACCAAATGAGAACTTTGCGCCTACTTTGGAACAAACCATTCTTAACTTTCCCCATATTATAATTGAGAATGAAAGTGAGGATGAAATTGACGTAGTATCCATTTACAATGAAATGATTTCTTCTTTGTCCCCCAAATAAGAATATTCCATTGAAAATGATCTTATTTCCTTTGAAACTCAATCTTCAAGCGATGATAACTCATCTATTGAGTTTGAATTTCTTTCCTCCCCCTTTTCATTCTTCGTTATCACACCGTCACAAGTACCCAATGAATCGGTGCCGAACTTTAAAACGTTTAACCCTTTCATCGACGAGGAATACTTGCTCGAGTTGCTCTCCATGAAGGCATCTTTGCCTCCATGTGCGCCACCTCCCATTCCACTTTCTAAATCTTGGGGAGATAATTCAATTTTTCTCGTCCCCCATGTGTATTTGTCACCCGTATTATCCAAATCCCCCATCCTCCCGTCGAAAATTTTAATTGGGGATGGTTCATTTCTTACGCCTTACACATGCCTTCCGTTGTTCAAATGGAATTCCTATTTTTTGGGAGGTATGCATGTAAGTGAGGGTACATCGGTTATCCTCCAAAGTGAAATTGTAGTTTGGGTGGACCCTCAAAAATTTCAACTTCTAGTTTATAGTTAATTAGAAGTTAAAATTTTAGGTTGTAAATAGTTAGTTTTATTTTTTATTATTTATAGTCTAGTGTAATTAGTTAAAGTTTTATTTCTTCTTTTTTGTTATGCTTTGGTACTAACATGTTTTGTAGAATCATTGGACTTATACTTTCAGGAGATCGCTCCATTGTAGGTAATATCACTTTTTTCCTCTCTTTAACTTGGTTCTTAATTTACATTGAGGACAATGTTCGGTTTTAAGTTAGGGGGTGTGGGATATTCTATCCATTCATTGGTAGTTTCTTTGATTTGATTATATGCTATTTTCAAGCATAATTTTCTTGTAAAAATTAAAATTTTCAAAAGGATTTTCTTTCTTTTTTCTCCTTTTTGGGGCATTTTGCCTTTGTTTTCGATGATAAATTTTAATAATTGCCCGATCCAATAGACAACTCAATTATGCATGTTCTCGATTTTAGAAGTTATTAGACTTTAGTCCTTATATTATTGATATTATGAATAACTTCATGAATTAAACTTTAATCCCATGAGCACATGCACTTTTCTTGCTTTATTGATTTGGTTTAAGATTTTTATAACTCGGTAATCTTTTGTTGCATTGTATATACTTATACCGAGTAAGCTTTGTACCTTTCATCGTTTGTGAGTGTATACACTATTCTTTCCTCATTGAAAACGTTGAATTCGTTGATAATCTCACTATTTTTTCATTGATCGTTCATTAATTGAGTTCATTCTTGAAATGTATTACTTGAGCATGGTTTTCAAAGTTTATTTTGACTCGAGAATTACGTAAATTTTATGAAATGATCATATTCCATCCTTGTTATATCACCCATATTAGCCTTGACTTCGCCCTTAAATGTTTTCCCTCATTAACCCCTTTGAGCCTTATTATAGCCTTTTGTTTCGCACCCCAAAATCCCATAACCAACTCTAAATTGGAGTTTTAGCCCATACTTATTACCTTCCTTACCCTTGTTTGGAATGTTACATGGGATTGAATGATGTTATTGTTGTGTTGTTTCAATTTAGGCATGAGAGAGTGTGAAAAGTAAAGAAAAGAAACAAGTGAAAAAGAGAAGAAAAAGAGGAGTGAAAAGAAAAAGAAAACAAATGAGAAAAATAAGAAAAGAAAAGAAAGATAAAGAGAAATTTGTATATGTTGTGTATATAGTCCAATAAGCTTTGATTACTCTCCAAACGATATATTTAATGCTTGTATGGAAATCATTTTCCAATTTTGGAATTGTTCACATTTTTCCCATTAGCCGGAGTTTTCATCTCCGAACACTTTGAACCCGTACATACAAATCATTTGTTTCGTACCCTAGCTTAGCCTACATTACAACCCTATAAAGTCCTATGCGATCTTAAAGTGTATTTAATTTAAAAGTCATAATAGTTTTGATAATTTGTGAAAATACATTTCGCCGCCTTTAATGAGCGGTATCTTTCATTGAGATTATAATTTTTCATTTTATATATACGTTCTTCATTTATGACATTTGTACGGCCTAGTTTCCATTTCCATTTACTCTTTATGCCCTCTTGTTCAGTGTGTTAACTCCCTGTTTCGAGTGAATTCACTTTATGAGTGTAATGCCCATGAGGATTGAATATATGCTTGCTTTAATTTTTATTTGGTTTATTTAAGTTTTTGGCCAAGTCATTCTTTGCATGTGCTCGCTCCCCTCCCACATTTTAAGGTTTCAATTTAACGAAGTTCATTCTATAATAGTAATAATACGGACTTTCATTTGAATTCGTTCACTTTAATAATAACGTGTATGAAATCTTTTTCGTATTATTGGGATTGTCGCATGTCTATTGAGCATATTTTGAGGAAACTATATGATGTTTGTGGGTTTCATCCCTTGAAACTCTCACGAGACGACACTCGTCCACTAGGGTAAGCTAGGGGTTTAATGGCTTATTGCATATGCTAAATGCAATCGTGTTCCCTACGAAAGTGGCATTTATATTTCGAGGCATATATACATGTTTTGATTTTCTTATAGTTCTTCTTGCGTTGAATTTCATTATTAGGGACTAGCAATGTATAAGTTAAGGGGTGTGATTCGTATCGAATATTGCATTTAAATACCCTTTTAACTTGGGCATTTTAACCCCCTCGGATACCGTAACTACTATAATTATGCTCGATAACCAGAAAACCTTAATTTTATATGCTAACATGTTATATGAGGTATTATTGAGCTTTTATAGGTGTTACAGTGCTTAGTATGAAGTTTGAGCACGTTTTGGTTAAGTTCCGTCGCGATTCGCACGTTCGGGGGAATTTCGGTGATTTTATACCACGGGATTTTTGCCCGAAGTCTTCACAAAAGTTGTATCCCTCGGGCCAAGCTTCGCTTGGACGTGAACGGTGCTCGAATCGGAGTCCGAACGAAAGAAACAAGGACCTTTAATCAGAAAGAATTATAAGAGATTCATTAACAATTTTATTAATTACATCCATGTCCCTTTTCTCTTTCATTAACAACTACTATAATTCCCTTTATGTCCTAAAATGTTTTTTTGCAGAATGGTTATGGCAATTTGGGTTTTGGCTCGGGTTTTGGATTCGTTCAAAATCCGGGACTTTGGTCCAAAATTGGAGTTCAATCTTTGACCACATACGAAAATGGGTCTTGGACATCTACTTTTTGAAAGTTTTTTGTCCACCATTAATGGTGGAAATGTGTCTTGGCTTTTACATGGTGGAAGTGGGTTTTTTGGTTTTGGCCACACATACATCGCACAAATATGGTCTCGCAGCTGGTGTTGTGGTCTCGGCTTGGGTTAATCATGGTAGTCTCGGGTTATCGCAAGTGGGTTTTTATTGTTGACAACCATGGAAGTGGTGGTTTGGATTTTGTGCTGTGCGTGGCGATTTTTCGCAGGCTCGATCGATCGGCTTTCGCCACGCGGTCGACCTGAAAATTCGATTTTGTCGTGGGACTCAACCAGTGGACTCTCCTCTGTTTCGCGGTCGACCGGGGATCTGTTCTTTTGTTCGAGAATTGTTGGTGCCACTTTTCTTTTCTTTTTCTTATTTCTTTTTTTTCTTTTCTTTTTAGTGTGTAAATTAGAACTTAACCCCTTTTTATTTTTTTATTTTTTTCCTTTATTTCTAATTGTAACTTACTATAAATAGACCCTTTGGTTTATTTCTGGAAAATATCTAGTTTTTTATCTAATTTTCCTCTCCCTCTCTTAGTTTAGCTTAGGGTTTGTGTATTTTGGGGATTTTTTGTGGAGCTTCCCTCTCCAATTGTACTACTCCATTAATGTATGTTTTTCTTGTACTATTCATTGTCTTCCCTTTTTTAAGCTTTATGCCCTAAATTTATTTGCTTTTTATTTATTTCCATGTCTAGTTAATTTCAGTTGTTAATTTAATTTGTGGTTGTTGCTTAATTAATTAGGTACTTTAATTGATGCCATTTAATATGCTTAGGGGATAATTTAAATTATGTTGTGTCAGATTGAACTCACCTAGGGTTGACGTGTTGCTTTGCTTTGGTGATGGTTTCTCACGGGTTTATTTCGAGTGTGTCGTCCTAGTTATTACGCCTAGGAGATTTGACGGGGGATATCATGTATGCTCCGTGCTTATGACCTTGCGTGTGTAATTTTCGGGGTATTTGTTTACGTCAAAATCTTATTAGTCTTTTATGCAAATTTAGGGGTGTGACAACTCTTAATTTAATTAATTGACGAAACGAGACCCAATCTTAATAATTCGTGAACCCATGTAACCATTTTATACTAATTAACTCGGGTGAGGGATATTCGACGCAACCTATAGTTTTTATTCGCTTTATTAATCTAGTTTAATTTTCACTCGCCTAGATTAATCTTTCCCTTTTTTGCATTTTTTCCTTGTTAGAATTATCTTTTACACTTTTGTTTTTAGAAGTATTAAACCAAGTAAATTCTATCAACTTGTCGTTGTGGATTCGATACCCGGACTGACCGTTATACTCCCTTAAAAGAGTGTAGTCATAGTTTAGATTTTTGTATTAAGGCGGTTGACAGAAAACAGCGATCGGCTTTTGACACGCGCTAATTTTCACGCTTAATCCGAAAGAATGTAGCGGATCCTTCACATGTATTGGTGGAACAGCCTATTGAGTTGAGAACTTGAGCTATGTGAAAGAACCACTTACTATTTTGGATAGGAAGGAGCAAATATTAAGATTCAAAGTGATTCCACTTGAGAAGGTTGTGTGGAGAAGGAATTCCATGGAATAAGCTACATGGACAATAAATGTATGCCAATTTCGAGGATGAAATTTCCTAAGGGGGGAGAGTTGTGAAAACCCGAATATAATTGTGATAAATTATGTTTGAATCACGCTTACCTTATGTGACATACATAATGTGTTATTAGTATATCTGACGTTAAGTAATTATGTTTAATTAATCTAATCCTACTTTCATAAATCATCAAATATAGAATTAGTTACAAACACGAAATTTTAATTTTTCAGTAGAAATGTTCATATTGGAGACTAATTTTGACCCTTATAATATAATAATTGACTTGAGGTGTAAACTAGATAGTTGTATATATATGAGTTAAGTTTCTAACACAACAAACAGTGTATAAAATTGAGGTCCTAGTAGGCAGTTATGCTAAAATTACGAAATAAGGGCAAATATGTCCATTCGTTAAGTGGTATTTTATCTTATTAGCACACCATGTGCTATGATTTTATTGGTTGGAAGGGGAGGCTGGTTTGGCCGACTTCAGACCCTTAAAATAACCTCATCTTCAATAAATCCAGCCATTAGAGAGTTGGAGCTTGAGGAGAGATAATTAGGAAGTTTAGGAAGAAGAAAGTGAGAAGAAAAATTAGGGAAAAATCCGTAGAAAATCATGTAAAAGTCCCTAAGTTGATTCTATCCATAAATCTTTTAATTTTTCTTGTATTACTGATTGAAATGATATAAATCATATTTTTTTATTATACTTTCATGCCTTGATGTATATGTATGGGTAGATATGAGTTTACAAAAAGTTAAAGGTGTAAACCCTTTATATTGCTTCGATTGGAAACCTTGTGTATTCAAACTTCTATATCTTTTTGTTTACTTACTCGAATTGAGTAATTATAGTTGGAGAATAAAATAGACTCATATATTTGTATCATATTCAAAAATTATGTAAAAATACCAAGAAATGAATCTTAGGCGATAGTTTGAAATTTAGGTATGGAATGTGTCCCAAAAGTGTAAGTATGCATACCATGTGTTTGAGGTTTTGATTGACATAGCAAATGAACGCTAAAAATTATGAAACTTTAATTTTGTATTATTCAATATGTTTTTTGAAATTGGGTGGAAGATAATAGAAAGTTATGATGTAAAAAAATTATGAAAATTGCTGGAAGTTGACTGAATGATAGAGGAGCCTATGGGGAAAATTTGCTATGTAATAAAGAAATTTGCATATTTTGCTATAGAAAACTTGAAATGACGTGTCATCTTTTGTATTGGGAACCTGATATGGTAAGAATTGGATTACCAAGAAGAAATTAAAGTATCTTTGGACTATGAATTGGATATGTTAATTATCATAACATGAATTTGGATGGAACTTCATTTATGATAAATGATTTGAATGGAATCATATGATGCTTATGAATTGAGTTATGTTTAAGATATTTATTAGATTTTTAATATTCTTATGATGATACTAATATTGTAAGAACGATAGGAAGGGAATAAGAACCGGTTGAACAAGTGTCAGACGAAGCAAAAGGAAAAGCCTGATAAGTTGCCAAGGTGAGTGTACTTATAATTATTTCATATATAGATATGAAAATGATATGTTGGATTTGCATACAGCTCTAAGAGAGGATTGGTTTGAATACTTATGTATTCATGATTTGTTTGGATACTCAAATACTCAAGATTTTTTTGGTCTTATGACCCAGGATTGGGATTGGACAAAGATCCAATGATTTGTTTTTTCTTTATGACAAGGATTTGTTGGAACTTATGTTCTAAAATTTGTTATTGCCATAACGAGCAGGATTGTTGGGATTTTATATCCACGGATTTGATATAGAACTGTTATTTCATTACAGGGAAGGAGTGCCACACTAAGTTTATTGCTTAATGTTTATATTTAACATTTTCAGGTTTGTACACCGCCAGCTAGGATACCATATAATCGGTAATTTTAATAGTTGCACCGTTACAAAGTGTTGGGGTTTAGACATGGGGATTTTGTTATCGTCACACTGAGGATTTTACTACCCTCAAACATTGTATATATTGAGATATAGTGGTTTAACTTGATAACTGTAATAAATAATCATAGCATTGCATGCTATCTTTAAGTGTAACTCTGATGCTAATTATGTTATGTGTAACACCCCGCACTTTTGGGGATAATTAAAATTCATAAGTGTAATTTGGGAATTTAAGAAATTATCGTGAATAGTAATTTTTGGAGTTTTCAAGGATTAGATGATTTTCGATGGGTGTCATATTGATTAGGCACATATTCTTCATATTTATCCCCTTAATTTCGGTATTTTTATGATCCCGTGCAGTGTAAATAGCTTGGATTTGTCTCGTATTTATGCTACTAACCTTTTTTGCCAAGTATTTCTTGTTTTGTGTATTTCTCATGTGTTTTACAGGTATTTCATGCAAGTTAGTGCAAAAGGAGTACTTAAAACAGTGAAAGAAACCAAGAAATGGAGAGTTAAAGGGCATTTTCATAATTTTTCAGCCTTAGTCTGGAGGTGGGGCCAACTAGAAAGTTGAAGAGCTCTAAATTACAAGAACACTGGAAAAAACGGCACCTCAATCCGAGCTACGGTGAAGAAGTTACGATGTTTTGAAGTTGCGCGATAATAAAGAGAAATGGAACAGGACCGATCCGGATGGAACCAAACCGATCCGGTGGGGACCGGACCGGTCCGGTCAGGAAAAAAAAGAACCGATTCGGGACCAGATGGATCCGGTCCGGACCGGTCCGGCTGTGCGAATTGCTGTCATTAATTATGCAGATTTTAAGGTGATTGGCTGGAAAAAACTTGTGCCACAAGCGAAATTAGATGTCAAATTCGTGCAACTTGGTGCTATAAAAGACCAAGCCCTAACTCATTCAAAGGGAGACTCTAAATTAGAGAGAGAAAGTAATATTTTAGAAATCCTTTTTAGTTTTTCATACTCTTAGAAAAGCCCTAGTTTGTATGTTTGAAGATTCAAGTTCATCTAGTGCAGATTTCAAGTATCAATTCTCCAATTCAATTCAAGTATCAAATTCCCTTCTCTTATTTAATCTCAATTCTATTTTCAATTTTCAATTGTTTTGCAATTTGTTATCAATGTTTGTTAGATCCATAATTCCATGTATAGGTATGAATTTGTTTTCTAGAAAAATCATGTCTAGCTAAATTCTTAAGGGATGGGGTACATGAACTCATTCCGAGGTGAATTACCCATTTAGAAAATAGAGGGTAAATTAAATATTGACCGAATCGTGTATGGAAATTATACAAACATAACCAATCTTTTAATCTCTTTTTCCCTAAGTACTTGGAATGTTTAAGAACGCTATGCAAGTGTATTTGTCCATTCACCGCTTTGTATTTACCTTTGATTTCATATGATGCGGGCAAGATCCCTCATATATGTAATGCTTAGGATCTATAAAGACTGGATTTAGTCAAAATTTCAATTTACAATTCTAGTATTCTATACGGTAATTTTTCTAAGGTTTGAGGGATTGTACCCCACCCTATTTTCTCTCATTTTCAACTCTAATTTCTTTACAATTCTTAGTATTTTTGTGCACATTTTATTTCATCACCAATTAGAAATTTAAACCCATCAATCATCTTTTTCTTTTCTTTTATTTTAATACCAAATTTAGGATTAAACTACCTTACCTTTGTCATCACGTTCACACGTCCTAATTCCCTGTGGATTCGATACCCAGACTCGCCACTATACTCCTTAAGAAGTGTAGTTACAAGTTTAGGTTTTTTTTGTATTGAGGTTAGAAGCCGATAACAACGACTAGCGTATTACACGAACGCTAGGTTTTACACCTCGATCACATATTTACTTTTGGGATTAAGCAAAGGAGTTGGAGTATTTTAATTATATGTTGCAGCTGTGTTAAGTGACAGAGGATAATATTTTAATGGGAAGTCCCGCATTAAATTGTGTTGGGTTAAATTAGTGATTTGCGATCAAGTACCTTGGATGGAGATTCCGATTACGCGTTGGGTCTCGGAATGGCCGAGATAGTCAAAATAGAGTATCCGGGGGTAGAAATTGAGTTTCGGGAATTTTTGAACCAATAGGGACTCGTAATTGAGTAAACAAGTCATTTTGGGATTTAAAGCGATAAACCCTTATTTCTCTCCTATATAAGAGAGAGAGAGGGAGAGAGATGGGGAGGGAGAAAGAAAGAAAAAGATAGAAGAAAGAAAGAGGAGGGAGAGAAAAGGGAGATTTCGGCCAAACTCCGCGAGATTCGACTTGAGGTCATCGGATTTTATCCTCCAGACAAGTGTTTACTTGCTTTATTTAATTTAGTGTGTATATTTCATATCATAATTGGTAAATTATGAAATTTGGGTTAGAACCCTTAAAGTAAATTTGGGAAAACTTGATTAAGAGTTTACAAATTGATGTATTGTAAACTCTAAATGATTTCTAGTATTAAAACCATGTTAATGGAGTATAAAATTGAATTGAAATGGAAGAAATATCAAAACTAGGGTTTTTATGGTTTTAAGGTTCAAACCTAAGAGAAATGGTTTAATACCACAAATTTATGGAAGTATTAGTCGTAAATCAGTGTTATGAGGTTTATAGGGTTGTTGGTTGAGATTAGAAACCATTAAAATGGAGTTTGGGTTGATATTTGGGTATTTTGGAGATTGAAAAATTGCCCAAACAGTACCCCTCGAACAGGCCGAATCGATTCGGATCTAGGCCGAATCGATTCGCATAAGGGGATCTGTAAGGCTGCCTTAGGCCGAATCGATTCGGATTCAGACCGAATCGATTCGCCCTTGAGGACTTATTTGCAGAACACTTTTCGAATTGATTCGGATTGGGTACCGAATCGATTCGCCTTGGCCAGAATTGTTAGTTTTCATCCCTTAAGAGTATGGGGAGTTAAATTATGATTTAGGGTTTTGTGGGGGATCCTGGTTATGATATTGGGACACTTAAATATTGGTTTTAAGGGTGAGTAAACCTTTAAATGAAAACAAAAACCTTGGATTGGTGTAGGGCATAATCCGGAGAACGGACCTAGTAAACGTTCGGGACGGGAAACATTTGAGAGAGAGTTCTTCTGCCGTTGGGCATAGGTATTTACGTTATTCGAATGTATGTGAGATGAATACATCCGACTAAATCCTAGGACGCAATTACTAGGAATTAGTATTTTCGGGATTAGATGTGTGTAAATCCTTAAAAGTAATTAAAGTGCGAGTTATACGATAAGTGAGAGAATATTTATGAGTTTAGTATTCTAGGTGTTTGAATACTTAAATATTGTTACGAGTGAGAACATTTTGGAGATATTGGCCATCGTTATGGGTGATTGACAATTATAGCCATGTATACATTTGAGGAGTGATATATATATATATATATATATATACGATGTGATTATAGTATATATTAGATGGTACGAATACATATATATCTGTGTGTGATTGATATATGTGTATCTTACAGGCTGATTTCCACGGGCTTTCCTTTGGCGTAGGGTTAGGACAATCGGAGTATGTATTTTTTCTAGTGTGATCCAGGGAGGTTGCGCGATGTGGGTGAATCCCCTGGCTTGAGGAGCAGGGTGAGTATATCCCCAGGTCATCTCGTCCCGCGTTCGAGTGCGATGTGTGCACTCCACTTGCGGAGGGAACATGACCGCCTCCACCGTTGTGTATATTTTACCATGACCATTGAGTAAATCTGGCTTGGTACCATGGTACAGTGAGTAAACCCGGAGTTGGATTGGCACTATGAGACTGCATCCTCGAGTTATAGCTCATTGGGATGGTTATTGTACTTGTGTGATTAGTACATTACTTGTGTATGAGAGCAAGAATATATACATATATATATCTGCTAGAGTAAATAGATAAAATGAATATAGATGAAATCTCAATACGGGAGATCCTATCCGGATGCATATTGTGATATCTATATGAGAGTGAGTATGATAACATTTATAATTACATGAGTGTATATATATGTTGTGTACTGAGGGTCTAATGGATCTCGACGATCGACACCACCAAGTAGTAGTGTATCGGGGGGTTCCTTATTTGGATTTCGCTTCACGAGACACCCCACGCGCGAACATGGCACAGTGTTGAGACTGGGGAGAAGTTTAGCCCTTAGTACTCGTTTACTTAGGACTTTGAGCGTTTGGGGGTGACGGATTAGTTTGGGAGGGTAGCTTGACTAGGATGTTTAGAGGGATGCGATAGGTGTACACCTTTAAAAGAGGGGTGAAGGGTATTTCATGGGAATGCGATACCAATTTAAATATGAGATAAAAAATATTTTTCATAAATAAAGCATTTATGCACTTGCAAAATATTTTCACAACTCGGGCTCTGACCCGTTTCTATATTTTCCCTCTTTTGCTATATATGTATATATTTATAGGTGTCCAGACATAGGGACGCCTGGATGATGATTCCTTCGAGTGAGGCGTGTGCTACAGCTGTTGTGGATGCATGCAGGTTTACTGTAGACGCTTGTGTCCTTATAATCTAGATAGGAGGTACTGTATAAACATTCGGGCCGGAAGCCCAATTGCATTTATTTACTCTTTTTTGCCTTTTAGTGCGGCATTCGACTTGATTGTATTATGTTAAACCGAGTGTTCGGTTATTTTATTTCTTTTCAGTTTCATTTATATAAACTGTGTGGATGTTTTACTTGAATGGTTTGATTAAAAAGATTAGTTAAATAAAAAAATTACACCAGCCTAATAGGTTATTTGAATTAAATTGGTTTTCTACAATGATGCTGAGAATGAACCATATGAGACTCCTGTTTTAATTTGGTACATGAGTGATCGCTCAATATTTTATTAGGCGGTGTGTCATAGATGGTATTAGAACATCAGGTTCTAGTGTCCTTCGGAATCTGTGCGGACGTACTACGCTTTCAGCGTTGCTTTTGATTTGATATAGAGCCTTAGGATTAGGATCATTGATTCTTCTTGTGATATTTCGTTCCCCTACCGTATCATAAGATTATAATAATCTTTTGTGCGCTCGTTCGAGATTCGTGTGCTGATCGATGAAGGATGAACACGGAAGGCCATTGCAAGGGTAGTAGAAGGCAGGATTTGTTGGAGCAGTTAGTTGAAGTCGAAGACTAGGACTGCAGTAGAGCTCACTCTCCTTGTAACAATTGTTAAGGATGGTTGCAATGACTACTAAATAATAGTAGTTATGAGTATCCCAGTACTGCTGTAATAAAAAGTGGTGCTAAACTTAAATTACCCAGTGAAGTAAATTGAGAAAACGGTTCGAACAGTCCTTAATAAGGACCATACGTTAAAGTTTAAGTTATATGGAGTAAGTGTAATGTAATTCAGCGGGAGTGAAAGGCTTAGGAGCTTTGTCTTAAATCAGGGTGTGGAAATACCCATATGTGAAAATTAGAGGAAATTTTTTCACTCGTGGGAGCAATATTTAATTGGTGGGAACGGTGGTCACCATATTCGGAGGAGCATGATGTGTCGCTCGTAGAGGAATCTCACAGACGGTTTTAATCGTGAATTCATTTGATTGATTAGGAAGGAAGATAATGCAGTTCTGGATGATTCACATAAGGTTCGGCCAGAGGCCGACAGTGAATAAAGAGTGATATAGAGAAGTGATCCTAGTACCAAAGTAAAGTAGGTACAATGAAGACATGGTCCTTCAGTGAAATGATAGGCTCGTTGGATAAGTGTTGCTAACACTTGTGGAGATGAATTCATTGAACCAGGGTTGTTGAAGTCGGTAGTGGAGTTTCCTTTTAACTAAGAAGTTAAGTGAACTATGAAGGCAATCATCAGGATCAAGGCTATAGAGTCCGAGATACTGATAACCTTAACCTAGTCAGGGTGTCCAGAGATGGAGAAAGTTGCAATGTGGAAGGTAGAACCACACGCTTTGACCTTGCCCGATAAGAATTAAAGGACAAGAATAGGGTGCCGAGATGGGGCATTGATTAAAGTAGTTTCTGGCTCTGTTAGGGCAAGCATATTATGTCCGGGAATTATTTGGAGTAGCCAGGGAGATTGGCGAAGTTATTATAAGTTTCACCTCAGACGAAGGAGATATATTCTATCTGACAAGATTGAGTCACAGTATTTTATTAAGCCCGAAATTCGTGTGTGATTCGAGTTTATTAGTAGTATCGATAACATTGTACAATATATATTTATGTGTTTTTCCGCGATAACGGGGATCTATTTCCTTTCATTCCCTGTGAAAAGCGGGTGTTAGTATTCTGAGTTTATATCAGAGTTGTATTACTCATTTTGTGTGTGTTATACAAGTATAGTGTTATTTTGAGTATATTATAATCTTCATTTATCGGAGCGATAGCAGGCAAATGATTGCAAGACTATCGTGTCCGCGGTTCCAGAGTGGAATAGGTTGTTGTTGCGATATCTCACCTGGATACAGGTTGAGTTCGCCTTTATTATATGTATAGATGAAAGTTCGGTGAGCAGATGTTTCATTAACGTGATACGAGTGCGTGGCGACCTTATATATATGGTTTAAGATATGCAGGGTTTATTGTTGAGCTATGAGTTTAAGCTCATTATTGTTTGCGCAAGGACTTAGTGTTAGTGCGAGCGCTTGGTGGTGTAGATCTTGGATAGAGATAGGAGTTCAGATCATATTTTGTTGAAAGAGGGGATAGGGTTATCCGAGTTACATATTTGAAGCTAACGGACCTCCACGACCGATAAAGTTGAGTAGTAGTGTATTGGAGGGGTTCCTTGTTTGGATTTCGCTTGCGAGACGCTCCACGCATGAACCTTAACGACGTCGGGAGTGGATAGATGTTATAGGATGCAAGGATGTTGGTTTTATCGATAAGTCATATAGTGTGGAGGAAACACTATAGACTGAGGGTCGCATGATGACGGTATGATTATGGAAATATAAGTACTATGAAGAAGCATTAAAATGGTTCTCTCACCGTAAGTAGGTGGGTGAAGCAGGAATTAGAGAAATTGATTTGAGGCTTA
Source organism: Sambucus nigra (assembly GCA_949130495.1). NCBI lineage: Eukaryota > Viridiplantae > Streptophyta > Magnoliopsida > Dipsacales > Adoxaceae > Sambucus > Sambucus nigra. The sequence continues at coordinate 54,380,460 of OX422217.1, read as the reverse complement.
TAGATAGGCCTTAATGAAAAGGCAAATTTTAGAGGAAGTATGTTTTGGGTATGATGTTCGTAACACTTTTGCAGAGAGTAGGTGCCCTAATTTGTTAGACTTTCCATATCGTTAAGTGGAAGGATATAGCAGTAGAGGTGCGTGAGTAGGTTAGCAAGGTACGATTTAGGACGTCCCGCTGGTGTGCCTTAGGCCGTTATATCTCGATGACCGACGATGAGAGGGAGTAGTGTAACGGGATGGTTCCTTGTTTGAATTTCGCTTTGTGAGACGTCCCACGTATGAAACTGAGCAAATGTCGAGAGTTGGGAAAGGTCTTGGGCACCAGGGACACAAATTAGGATAATACTCATCTTACGTGTATCGGATAAACATTTATCGTAGGGTTATCAGGAAGTAAGGCAAGTAGAGTTAGTGGCGCCGATATAGAAAGATTAGTCGGTTCACCTCAAAAAGGATTGGATTTCCAAGTACAGGAGGAATTGAATTTTGCGGGTTAGGAAAACCCATGTGTGAGTATTATGCCGAGGAAATAGGGTCTATTGTGTAGAGAGAGTGTACGTGTTGGACGTTTGTGATAGTTGTGCAGAGAGGCATGGGTTAAAAAGGTGTATGGGCACCTTAGTAAGTTGGTTTTACATACCGCCTGAAATAGAAGGGGCGTAGTATATAAAGTTGAAGATTATGTCATGAGGTAGTATAAGTGGAATTGAAATGGGTTGAATGGAACGTCATAGGAGGTGCACAATAATCCAATTGTTTAGGGCAATAAGAGGTAGCATGCCCAAGATAATCGAAGAGACTGATGGGAATAGTCAAGCATTAGAGTAATTTCCTTCTTAAGAGAAATTAGATATCCTGATGAAGATGAGCGGACGCCTAAAATCGTGATTTTCCGGTGAGATTTAGACGTTAGAGCGACCGAGGTAGCAGTATAGTATCGTATAAACCTTGATAGAGGTGAGTGCTGAATGAAAGTATGGTCGAGAGCCATCAAGTTAGTACCATTCCACTTGAGGCATTAGGATGTGGAGTGATTCACGATCCTAGGTTAGTGTTGGTAGTATCGGTTGTATCTAAATTTCGAGGGCAAAATTTTGTTGTAAGGGGGAGTATGTAACACCCCGCACTTTTGGGGATAATTAAAATTCATAAGTAAGTGTAATTTTTGAATTTAAGAAATTATCGTGAATAGTAATTTTTGGAGTTTTCAAGGATTAGATGATTTTCGATGGGTGTCATATTTACTTTGGGGATTAAGTAAAGGAGCTGGAATATTTTAATTATATGTCGCAGTTGGGTACAGCGACAGAGGATAATATTCTAATGGGAAGTCCCGCATTAAGTTGTGTTGGGTTAAATTAGTAATTTCCGATCAAGTACCTCGGATGGAGATTACGATTGCGCGGTGGGTCTCGAAATGGCCGAGATAGTCAGAATAAAGTATTCGGGGGTAGAAATTGAGTTTCGGAAATTTTTGGACCAGTAGGGACTCGTGATTGAGTAAACAAGTCATTTTGGGGTTTAAAGGGATACACCCTTATTTCTCTCCCATATAAGAGAGAGAGAGAGAGTGGGAGAAAGAACGAAAAAGAGAGAAGAAAGAGAGAGGAGAGAGAGAAAAGGGAGATTCCAACCAAACTCCGTGGGATTCGACTCGAGGTCGTCGGATTTTATCCTCCACGCAAGTGTTTACTTAGTGTTTATATTTCATATCATAATTGGTAAATTATGAAATTTGGGTTTAAACACTTTTTGGGAAAACTTGATTAAGAGTTTACAAATTGATGTATTGTAAACTCTAAATGATTTCTAGTGTTAAAACCATGTTAATGGAGTATGAAATTGAATTGAAATTGAAGAAATGTCAAAACTAGGTTTTTTATGGTTTTAAGGTTCAAACCTAAGAGAAATGGTTTAATACCATAAATTTATGGAAGTATTAGTTGTAAATCAGTGTTAGGAGGTTTATAGGGTTATTGTTTGAGATTATAAAGCATTAAAATGGAGTTTGGATTGATATTTGGGTATTTTGGAGATTGAAAAATCACCCAAACGGTGCCCCTCGAACAGGCCGAATCAATTTTGCCTAAGTGGATCTGTAAGGCTGCCTTGGGCCGAATCGATTTGAATTCAGACCGAATCGATTCACCCTTGAGGACCTGTTTGCAGAACACTTTTCGAATCGATTCGGATTGGGTACCGAATCGATTCGCCTTGGCCAGAATTGTTAGTTTTCTTCCCTTAAAAGTATGGGGAGTTAAATTATGATTTAGGGTTTTGTGGGGGATCCTAGTTATGATATCGGGATTCCTAAATATTGGTTTTGAGGGTGATTAAACCTTTAAATGAAAAAGAAATCCTTGGATTGGTGTAGGGCATAATCCGGGGAACGGACCTAGTAAACGTTTGGGACGAGCAACATTTGAGAGAGAGTTCTTTTGCCGTTAGGCATAGGTATTTATGTTATTCGAATGTATGTGAGATGAATACATCCGAGTAAATCCTAGGACGCAATTACTAGGAATTAGTATTTTCGGGATTAGATGTGTGTAAATCCTTAAAAGTTATTAAAGTACGAGTTATACGATAAGTGAGAAAATATTTATGAGTTTAGTATTCTAGGTGTGTGAATACTTAAATATTGTTATGAGTGAGAACATTTTAGAGATATTGGCCATCGTTATAGGTGATTAGCAATTATAGCCATGTATACATTTGAGGAGTGATAAATGTATATATACGATGTGATTATAGTATATATTATATGGTACGAATACATATATATCTGTGTGTGATTGAAATATGTGTATCTTAGAGGCTGATTTCCACGGGCTTTCCTTTGGCGTAGGGTTAGGATAACCGGATTATGTATTTTCTCTAGTGCGATCCAGGGAGGTTGCGCGATGTGGGTGAATCCCTTGGCTTGAGGAGCTGGGTGAGTATATCCCCAGGTCATCTCATCCCGCGTTCGAGTGCAATGTGTGCACTCCACTTGCAGAGGGAACATAACCGCCTCCACCGTTATGTATATTTTACCATGACCATTGAGTAAGGCTGGCTTGGTACCGTGGTACAGTGAGTAAACCCGGAGTTGGATCGACACTATGAGACTGCATCCTCGAGTAATAGCTCGTTGGGATGGTTATTGTACTTGTGTGCTCAGTACATTACTTGTGTATGAGATCAAGAATATATATATATATATATATATATATATATATATATATATATATATATATATATATATATATATATATATATATATATATATATATATATATATGCTAGAGTAAATAGATAAAATGAATATAGATGAAATCTCAATACGGGAGATCCTATCCGGATGCATATTGTGATATCTATATGAGAGTGAGTATGATAACATTTATAATTACATGAGTGTATATATATGTTGTGTACTGAGGAATGGATCTCGACGATCGACACCACCAAGTAGTAGTGTATCGGGGGGTTCCTTATTTGGATTTCGCTTCACGAGACACCCCACGCGCGAACATGGCACAGTGTTGAGACCGGGGAGAAGTTTAGCCCTTAGTACTCGTTTACTTAGGACTTTGAGCGTTTGGGGGTGACGAATTAGTTTAGGAGGGTAGCTTGACTAGGATGTTTAGAGGGATGCGATAGGTGTACACCTTTAGAAGAGGGGTGAAGGGTATTTCATGGGAATGCGATACCAATTTAAATATGAGATAAAATATATTTTTCATAAATAAAGCATTTATGCACTTGCAAAATATTTTTACAACTCGGGCTCTGATCCGTTTCTATATTTTCCCTCTTTTGCTATATATGTCTATATATATTTATAGGTGTCTAGACACGTGGACGCCTGGATGATGATTCCTTCGAGTCAGGCGTGTGGTGCAGTAGCTGTGGATGCATATAGGTTTACTGTAGACGCTTGTATCCATGTAATCTAGATAGGAGGTACTGTATAAACATTCGGGCCGGAAGCCCAATTGCATTTATTTACTCTTTTTCGCCTTTTTGTGCGGCATTCGACTTGATTGTATTATGTTAAATCGACTGTTCGGTTATTTTATTTCTTTTCAGTTTCATTTATATAAACTGTGTGGATTTTTTACTTGAATGGTTTGATTAAAAAGATTAGTTAAATAAAAAATTTACGCCAGCCTAATAGGTTATAAGTAATTAAATTGGTTTTCGATAGTGATGCCGAGAATGAACCATATGAGACTCCTGTTTTGATTTGGTACGTGAGTGATCGCCCAGTATTTTATTAGGCGGGGTGTCACATTATGGTACAAAGAACAACATTATGCTCATTATATACAATATGCATGAAAATATTGATAAATTAATTATATTTCAAACGGGATGAAGATTTTATTTAATATAAAAAAATGATTAGAATGGATTTGGATTTGGGGTGTGACACATATAATGGAGGCAGTAATAGACATACATTTGTGGGTCATAACCATACCACATCGTGCCCAACTGAACTCGAAATTAAAATCTATCCTAACGCACAGATAATTGTCATGTAACAGTACCAACACCTACTGGTCAACGCCAGGGTGGCTGCCCAATTCCGGGCAACCTCCTACGATATCACCCCTGAATAAGTAAGTTCAAATAAACAAGAAGCCTACACATATTTACATATATACACATCCCTTTAATATGCATATATAATAATTAATGAACTCATACGCATATCCCACCGTGCAGGGTTTACCCGAATCTCGAAGTTCAAATAAGTCCCTTATCTGAGCAGTGACCACCCTAGTTAATTATTGAATTCCCACTAATAAATAGCGACATTAAATTATTCTTAATTATATATTCACTCACTTGGAAAACTTTCCACATACTCGCTTAAGTTCATAAAAATACCCAAAACCTTTTCAAGAACCAAATCCGACCCAAACCCACGGGTCGTTTGAACGGAAAACCCATCTCTTTCGAACGAAAAACGACACCTCGTTCGAAAAAGAACAAGATTCCAGAGAATGGAGCTGTAGCACTTTTCCTAGGTGGGATTCATCCCCAACCTATCAACTCTGTTTCTAGGGTTCTTTCTACCCAATTTTCAATAATTATAGTTAGTGTATCATTCATAAAACACAATCCCATCACTATATATATGAATCTAACATAAAAATCACCACAAATTCAAGATTAAAACTCTTATACCAAGTTGATAATTAAAGATCCCATCTTTCATTTAACTTCTTTCTCTTCTTCTATTAACCCAAAATTTTATCAATATAATAAAACCGAATTTATTCGTTTATTTAAGGCCATGAAATCTTTTTCCAATGGATTTCTTTATCAAATAATCAATTTCAATTTTTTTCACATTCAAATCCCCAATCTGATATAAAGTAAGTATTTACTTGCCTTGATGGATTTCAAATTCGAACTCTCGAATTTGGGTTAACCTCGTCCTTGCCTTTATTCTCTTCTTTGGGGTTATTTTCTCTCAACCTCTTATGTGGAATGTAAAAGGGGGTTGTCATTCACCTTCCCCAACCCTTAAAAGTCTCCCCCCCCCCCCCCCCAAACAAAAAAAAATCACATTTTTCCTTTAAATATATATATAAAATGACTTTCATACCCTTATACGGGCCCTTTTTTATCTAAAAAATCCAAACAAAGTACCAGGGTAGTTATTAAATACTATTTTGACCCATTTCGGATCACTGGTGCACTCGATAAGGTCATTTTACTCACCCAACTCCAATTATGCTAACTTTTCATTAACCGGATCTGACATGTGTGCAACCTACGCGTTGCTCATAATTTATATTGATTCGTCGATGTCACACCCTATCAACCTTTCACCAATTAAGCCGTCGCTATCATTCATACGTGACATATAATAAATCGTATAACTATTTACTTATCACAGACAAGTAACTAATAATTCTAATAAATATAATCATTTACCTCTCTAATTAACATTCACTAAAATTCAATTTAATTTTCTCTTAATTAAATTAATAAAATAAATTAATTGATATCAAAATTACGGGGTATTACATTCTCCCCCCTAACAACGAAATTTCGTCCTTGAAATTCGAATGTATCTACCATGAAGAGCTCCGGATATTTCTCTCGCATATCATCCCCATGCTCCCACGTCGACTCAGCATTGTACACGCATTAACAATACTACCTTGACCGAAGCTTATGATCGCTACGATCCAGAATGGAAACATGTATCCCCTCATATGAGATATATGGGTGCAAATCAATCACCTCTAACGATATGTGCAAGTAAGCCATGTCACTCATGCAATACTTCTTCAACGATGACATGTGGAACACGTCCTGAACTATTTATAAATGCTCTGGCAAGGCGAGCCTACACACAATCGACCAAATCCTATTAATCATGTGAAAGGCCATATATACCCAGGTGCCAACTTCTCATTCTTCAAGAACCGCATCACTCCCTTCATGGGAGATACCTGCAGTAATAACTGCTCACCCACGTCAAGCTCAACGAATCTCCGATTTGCATCGGCGTAAGTCTTCTACCTGTCATGAGTTACCCGAATATGACTTCGAATTAACTCGATCTTTATTGACGTTTCCTGGATCAAATTCGGCCCGAGTAGCTTGTTGTCTCCCACTTCTAACCAACAAGAGGGCGAATGATAAGGTCTCCGGTATAAAGTCTCAAATGGTGCCATGACAACAGTGAGTTTGTACAAGTTGTTATATGCAAACTCTACCAAAGGAAAATACCATTCCCAACAACCCTTAAAATCCATAATACACATCCTCAGCATATCCTAAAATCTTATTCACCCTCTCCGTCTGCCCATCAATCTGGGGGGGATAAGTTGTACTCAAACACAAATTTGTCCCCATTGCCTCCTAAAAGTGGGACGCAAAGATCTTATCTCGATCTGAAACAATATCGAGAGGCACCCCGTGCAATCTCATTATCTCCGCTATGCACAATTGCGCATACTACCTCGTCGTGTAATCCACCCGAACTGACAAGAAATGGGACACCTTAGTAAACTTATCCACAATGATACAAATAGAATTGTGATCCCATTGTGATCAGTAACTCTGTGATTAAGTCCATTAAAATACTCTTTTATTTCCATACCGAAATCTCCAACGGCTATAAAACCACGGTTGGTCTCTGATGAGCGACTTTCACCATTTGACAAGTGGTGCACCCGGAGATAACCTCTGTTATGTCCCGCTTCACACTGACACACCAATACTAGCTTGTCAACACCTGGTACATATTATCCATTTTGAGATGCGCGAAAATCGTGACATGTGGAACTTTTCCGTAACTGTTCATAATATGTCCTTGTTATCTAAGACAATCAACCTCCAATTAAAGCGTAAGCCATCCTCAACACTGACTGAGTAGACTATGCTCTATTATCAATAACAGTTGTATCCCTTTCTAACAAGGGGGATCCCCTTCTTGTGCCTTCACAACCCTCAAAATGATTTTAGGTGTTTTGGTCATCACTGTCATATAGGCCCAGACTATCTCTTCCTCCCGAAGGAGTTCATACCTCCTCGTTTTTCACACTGCTGCCATATGCCCTATAGGCATACGACTCAATGCATTTACCTCCACCTTAGCCTTTCTTGAATGACACTGAATATCGAACTGCCTAGGGCGCCCATACACCCTATACCACGTGCACACATGCACAAATATCACATATGCAACCCACATGCACCAAAATCAGCCAAACATGCCTTGCATGATTATACAGTAAATTATACTTAATTATCCTATTAGTTATGGCTCAATTCTTCTTTATATCGCCCTACGTATCAATTTGTGCTACAAATGTCCCCCAGTTCCCTCTACATACCACTATTTAGCACCGCTTACCTTAATTCATATAATAACTCTCTGCTCAAAGTGTTTTATACACACGTGTAATGACTAACGTACTAAACTAATGCTCTAGAGTACAAACGTCTCCTAACTCCTGACACTTATTAAGCTTCGTGCGTGGGATGTCTCACAAGCGAAATCTAAACAAGGAATCCTCCCGATACACTACTGCCTAACTTTGCTAATTATCGAGATCTGTAGGCCCAAGATACAATACCAGGGCACCCAAAAACCCTTCCCAAAAACCTACTAAATCTAAATATTCAACTGTTACCTCTCTTAAGGAGTCATATGATATGACACTCACACTATCGTCAAGTCCTCGACGCTAAGTCGATCATAACTCGATCTTCCAACTCGGTTGTAACCCTGATATCCCTGAATCACATTAGTAAATTCTTAAATATAAGGATCGAATTTATCAAGACAAATACACTCTCCGAAATCTCCTTCTCAAAATAATATAAATGCATGCTCGACCCTCAGTCAGGATGAGGCATCAACACCAGAACTATATCCTTCCCTGGAATAGCGAACACGATAGCCTTACTGTACTAGTCCACTATCGCTTTATACATCGCCTAATCAGTCCATACTCAGGATAACATCATGCTCGTACATCACTCAAACGAGCAGATCCGCTACTAAGCATAACCTTTCAATGTCCACACCTACTCCTCTGCAGATGGAACGAATGAGAGCCCCACTGCCCACGGTATATATACGGTCATAATAATAACTGATGCTATATCCACTAAACCCTTCTCACATGCGAATCTAGTGCTGGTAAAAGAATATGATGTACTCGTGTCATATAAAACTCACCCTATGTGCCCATAGATAAGAAAATATGCCTTCAATTGATAACGACTCTAGTTGTAAAATTGATCCACGGACGTAATATAATTGCCCAAGCTGCCTCTAGCCCTACGAAGGGGATAATGTAGGAACTATTAGTGGGGTTAGAAGCTGCAATAGCTAGTGCTACTCATCCCTATCCCCATTCGGGTAAGTGCGTCGCATGTGGCCCTTCTTCTCACGTACGAAACATTTTCCAGTGAAATCTATTTACCTCTAGCCCTGTTGGCCCTGCTTGTAATTACCACTACTTGGCTAAAACCTCTTAGTTGAGTCCTCTTGCTAAAAACCCCGCTCCTGCTGCCTACTCTATTGTTTTGGTGCCTTACTAGCACCGTTGCCCTCATCCTTGCCCTGTCGACTCGACTCTCCTGTCCTCTTCGCTCTCCTTTGATGGAAGCGATTATCCTGGCAATAAAGTAACACCACATTAATAACATCAGTATAAGTCTGTAATGCCGAATTTCCTAAAAAATGTTGACGGATCTTCCAAGTCATCCCATCCTTAAACTTGAGATTCTTCTTCTCATCAACGTTCACCTTATCTGACACAAAGTTCTCTAGACGAGTGAACTTCTCCTCATACTCGATCATTGTCCGCCCCTCCTACGTGAGATCCAAAAATCTCCTCTTCATCCCCATCTGAACTGCCAACGGAAGGAATTTATGATCCTATCACACCCATAACTCTTGTATCGTCATGATATCTCTTTTCTCTGCTGTGGTGACCGACTCCCACCACTAAAGTGATGCCCCTACTAGCTTGAATGTCGCCAATATCTGCTTCTGAGTGTTGTTGTACTCAACCATACGCAAATGCCTCTGTATGTCTTTCCTCCATTGACTAGCTGCAACCACATCCGCACTCCCCTATAACTTTGGCGGATGGCCTTTCAGAAAGGCCTCTCAAACTCATTCCCATACCGAAGGTACTGAGTGATCCTGAACTGGTGCCACTGGCTGCTGTGGCTATGCCTGGGAAAAATATTATGCTAGGGTAGTTATCACGACATTAATTGTATGTACAACAATAGCTGCGACCTATATTATGGTCACAGTCCCCTGAGTGGCATGTGGCTCCGATTGAGCCTCCTCCTCTACGACCTTTCAAGTGGCACATGCTGATCTACCTCTCTTGCCATTTGGTATCTGAAACTAAAACAAAAATTTATGAGATACACTTCCACCATATATAATATCGAAAGAGCATAAAAGCGCAATATGAATCAACAGTCCTAAGCATAGGAATCTATATTAAGGAAAACGTAACAGTGACCATGTAGCAAGTCCGCATAGATTCTAAAGACACTAGCACTTGATGCTTTGAGACCAACTGTGTCAACCCGCCTATTTTAATATCGGGTGGCCAATCATCTACTAAAATATAACAGGAATCTCAGTATGGATCATTTTCAACATCACTATTGCAATAATAATATAACATAAAGAATAAGAATGATACATGCAACCACAAAAACTGAACTAAACATCAAGCATAAATAAATAATAAGGGTGAACCGAATAAACCATCACTCACCGAATAATATCCATAATGTAAACTGAATAATATTTGAATACGGAAGTACAAGTCTCACAAAATATAAAAGTCTGCAGTAAGGTAACTACTATCATCTAAGTGCGACACGCCTAATAGTAAATGGGAAGTAACTGATCCTATCTGGCGCATAAATGAATGAAATATCTAAGCAAGTATCCATGATTACTACTGATAAGAACGAACATATCCTTGACGTTTGTATTGCTTCTTCTGTGCACCTAGGGTGTAAAAAGGAAAAAAAACATGCGGGTCAAAGCCCGTAAAGTATAAAATATTTTTGCACGTAAATAATTAAAATCATTTAAAACTTTAGTGTATTACTTTCGAGATCATTCGATTGCATTCACTTGAGATAAACCTCACCTCCCAACTACAGTTTGCACCTAACGTATTCATTTATTTATTCTAATTAAACTACAAAATCTATTTAGTATAGACAACTGCTATTTAAGCCCAACCCCATTAATACTCTCTATTAGTTAAGCCTAACTACCTTCACTCGGTATATACGTACAACCGAATCCCCAACGCTTGGACCACATGAATACATTCCTTGTGTTATATCCGGCTCCAGGCATCTCGCCTCACACCAAGCCACCGGGTCGAAATTTCACCACCAATCCCAAAATGAATACACATACAATGTAGGCAGTCATAGACATACATCCGTGGATCGCAACCATACCACATTGCGCTCAATAGGAATTGAAACCAACACTTATCCTCACACATGAATAGTCGTCATGCAACAGTAATATAACCTGGGGAATCAACCTAACACCTGCTAGTCAATGCCGGGGTAGGCTGCCCACTACGCGCAACGTTATAAGATAGCAACCCCGAGTAGGTATGTTCAAATAAATAGGTAGCACGCATGCGCGCGCACACACACACACGTCCCTCTAATGTGCATATATAATAATTATTGAACCCGTATGCATATCCCACCGCACAGGGTTTACCCAAATTCTGAAGTTAATCCTAACTTGCCGATTTACTTATTTATTTAACTAGTCTCTAATCTGAGCACCCAAGTTAATTATTAAATTTTCACTAATAAATAACACACAAAATTAGTTTTAATTAAATATCCACTCACTTAGATAACCTCCCACATAATCGCTTGAGTTTATATAAATACCCGGTACCTTTTCAAGAACCAAACCCGACCAAACCCACGGTTCGTTCGAACGGAAAACCCATTTCGTCCGAACAAAAAATGGTACCTCGTTCGAGCAGGGTTCGAATGAGGTTCCAAAGAATTGATCCGAAACACTTTCTTAGGCGGGATTTAACCCCAACCTCCCAACTTCGTTTATAGGGTTCTTTTTACCAAATTTTCAAGAATTATAGTTATATCATCGATAAATACAATTCCATTGCTATATATATGAATCTAACATAAAAATCACTATAGATTCAAGATTAAAACTCTTATACCAAATTGATAATTAAAGATCCCATCTTTCATTTATGTTCTTCATCTTCTTCCATTAAAGCCCACAATTTTATTAATGTCAAACCCAATCTAATCGTTTATTTAATATCATGAAATCTTTACCAATAGATTTATTTATCAAATAATAAATTTCAATTTTTTCCATAATCAAATCCCATATCTATAATATAATCAAGAAAGTAATTAACTACCAATTAAAACGCGATATAAAACAAGTATTTACTTGCCTTGATGGATTCCAAATCCGAAGTCTCTAATTCGAGTTAAATCTCCACGTCAAGATCCTTCCTCTTTGCATCATTTCTCTTCTCTAGGGTTCTTTTCTCTCAACCTCTTGTTTGGAATGTAAGAGGTTGACTGTCATCCACCTTCCCAAACCCTTAAAAGTCTTTCCAAAAATCTAATCCCATTTTTTCCTTTAATTATAGATATAAAATGAATTTCCTACCCTTTTACGGGTCTTTTTTTGTCAAAAAAGTTCCCAAAGCCCAAACACAACCCCCAGGTACCTATTCTAGAGTCCCGAATTACTAGTGCACTCGAAAAGGTCATCCGAGTCACCCAAATCTAATTATACTAACTTTTCATTAACCGGGTCCAACACGTGTGTAACTTACGCGTCGCTCATAATTTACAGTGACCCATCGATGTCACACTCTATCCACCTATCACCAATTAAACTGTCGCTATCACTCATAGGCGACATATAATAAATCCTAAAACTATTTACTTATTAGACACAAGTAAATAATAATTATAATAAATATTAATAATTTATCTCGCTAAGTAATATTGACTAAAATCCAGTTTATTTTTCTCTCAATTAAATTAATAAAATAAATCAACTAATTATTTCCAAAATTATGAGGTATTACACATGGTTAGTTCTTTTTTTCTTATTGACATAGTTTCCATACACGAGATTACATTCCTTTTTTTCGTGGGGGCAAGGTTTGGATTTATAGGATGAACTCTTAGAGTCTCCGATACTTCAATTCATTTTAAAACTATCCTTTATTGTTTGATTTTATCTTTCCATTTATTTTCGTAGATCAATTATCTCGAGTGATCTTTATCCACATGATGAAAATATCTAATCGATTTTTTATTGTACACTTCCTTGCCACGTGTGGCGTATTAATTCCACTTATATATACTCTCCCACTTTACAATTTCAACTCAATTTTTTCTCACCTCTAAAACTTTAAAACGTAATAAATTTTATTTTACATGTCAAATTTTTTTTAATAGTAAGATTGGTATTGTTGAATATCATTCTTAAGAAAAAAGTCATATATTTAATATAAAATTATATATAAAAAAATAAGAGATTATGCACTTTTAAGACTTAAATAATTTGGTTATGGATATAAGCCATTCAACTATTTTTTTTCCGCAGAAATAGTCCTTATATTATTAAATTTGATTTTATGCTTTTTAAAATACCTATTATGCCCTTATATTTTTATAAAACTAGATCCATTTCTTTTGTCCCTAATAAAAAATTTATTCTCTTAAAAAATACCATTTTTATTAATTATTTTTCTTTAAAAATCTAATTCCTATTTTTTTTGCTTAAATGTGTATTTATTATATATATATATATATTAATGTTATAATCTTGTCAAACATTGGAGCATGGATGTTGTCGACTTCCGATCATTGAATTCCAACTATTGGTACCTATTTGTCACAATGCAAAATTAAATTTTCACTATCGATTTTTTAGTTTCTTCTGGTCTTTTTAATGTATTACATCATTCATTTTTTCATTAAAAAAGTATATAATTACCCATGCATTATCAGTATTTAGTGTTAAACTGCAAAATGTGTTTGTTGTATCAACACTCCAAATTTAATTTTGCAATGAAAAAATTACAAATATAATTTATAATCTCCCGTGGTGGAATGACGATTATAAGGTTTCTAAAACATCGAAAATGAAGTAAAAATATTAAAAATAGTATATGATGAAGCGTGATGACAACATGCTAACTCACACCTTGGTTCAATGTTTGAAAAGAAAGCAATATTAGTATTTTTTTAATGAAACATGTTTTTCCATGCAAAATAACAAATAGGGGCTAGATTTGTGAAGAAAAATAAAGGATAAAATTGGTTTTTAAAAAATAAATAATTTAAATTAAGAAAAATAAAATAAACATTAATTTTATAAAAATAAAGTTGAGTGTCCTTTAGTGGAGTAGAATATGGGTTTAAAAACATTAATAAAATATTAATACAATTATATTTTAAGATAACCAAAGGGCTTTTTTTGTATTGAATAATTATATGAACTAATTTTATAACAAAATTATTTTACGAACTATAAAATATAATGACAATATCAGTAAGTCATTTTTTTACATTGTCCCTAAAAATAATTACTTACATGTGCATTTGCATCTCATTTATCTATATTATTTTTACCCAAACGTTAAAAAATATACTTAGGCATATTTTAACGCATAGTATTGTTCTATATAATTTATATTAACACCTATGATTAGACCTGCCAACGAATCGTGTTCGTGTCGTATGATATATCGGATTCTGTTAAAACCTCTTAAACTCATACACGATCCGTTAATAAATTGGTTCCAAAGAACAAAATCAAACTCGAACCGTTAGTGTTAACGTATCACAAAATCCAAACAGTTAACACCCGTTAAGTAACTAAAATTCTCCATTAAAATAAAATCTAATTAAATCCTATATTTTAAATTGCAAATGTTAATATACGATCCGATCAATAAAATGTTTATTATCCAAAGTTACAAATGTTATAAAATATATTAAACATAATTTATAAGCAAAGAGTTAGGATAATATTAACGAGTTTTAATGGATACAAACGAGTTTAATCGATTGTATCAAAATTATTAACCCGAACCGTTATCTTAATGGATTTCTCGTGTTGATCCGATATTGACCTAAACTGGATAACCCCAAACTCATTAACTTATAATTTCGTGCCGTATTCCATTTTGACAAGTCAACTTAAAATTGACCCAAAATATTTATCCAAATATAATTACTGTATATTTTTATATTGACACTAACGTACACAAAATACCATTGTATATGTTATTACTTCAGTCTAGGGGATTACCCTTAATAGTTGGATTTTATATAATTTAGGATCCTATTTATTGCGTCAAAGGGGTATTTGTAATTAAAATAATATTTTAGGGAGTGTTTTGCAATTCTTAATGTTAAATTTATTTATTTTTTTAATTTGTCACCCCACATTTTATAATGATATTTGTGTTTACACCCCACATTTTTTTTTGGTGTTTGCACCCTACCGTTAGTAAAATCCGTTAGTTCTTTTAAAATTTCCAGAAAATACCATCGTATCCCTATTTTAATTCAAATAATGTGAAATTAAAAAACAATATAAAAATTACATAATAAATCATTAAAATCATTTTTTTAAATCTAAAAATTATAGAAAAGTTGTTACAAATTTGGAAATTAAAGAAAATATTTTTAAAATCTAAAAATCATAAAAATGAATATAAATTATAAAAAACATTAAAAAAATATTTTAAAATCCAAAAATAATAGAAAGAACATTTTAAATTATAGTAAAAGATTTTAAATTACAAAAAAATATAATTTAAAAATTCTGAAAAACATCAAAATATTTAAAAATCTTGAAATAACCGAAAAATTTAATTACAAAAATGGAAATACTGAAAAAAAAAAATAATATGTTAAAGAAAAATTAGTTTTTTCTTCTGCAACATTTATGTAGTATGGGAATACCAAAGTGGATGCCAATACCCACACCATAAATATTTTCTTTAATATACTAAATATAAGCAAAAAAGTTTTAGCAACAAGTTACTATTTGAATTTTATTATTGTCAAATTTATAAAATTATCGCAACTGCACGGACTATTATTTTAGTCACTATTCACAATACCAGTTTTAATCGCATTTTTTTACCCTTAAGAGTTCAAAATCTAATTTTCACTACAAAGTAGTGACTCTTTTAAAGACCTTTTCGAAAACTTATGGCACGAACTCAAGGGACACTCGGTGAATTTATAAAAATCTTTTAGTACAGTTGTGTCAAAGGATACTATTTTTATTTTTTTTATAAATTCACTTGAATGTCCGTTGAGGTCATAACATAACTTTTCGGAAATGTCTTTAAAACAATCACAACTTTGTATCTCGGGGAAAAATAAGATTTTGAAGTCTTGACGATAAAAAATGCGATTGTAGTTGGTTCTGTAAATAGTGATGGAAATATTTTTATATTACTTTTGAATTTATCAGAGTTTTTTTTTTTTATATATTTCATACTTTGTAAATATTTTTCCTATTATTTTTAATTTTTATAAGTTTTTCCCTAGTTTTATAAGTTTTTTGTAATTTGAAATATTTTTTCCTATTATTTCCATATTTTTAAATATTTATTTTTGTAATTTATATTCATTTTCATAATTTCCTGATTTAAAAAATATTTTTTCTAATTTTTTATTTTTTTACAACTTTTCAATAATTTTAAATTTTAAGATATGATTTTAATGAATTATTATATTATTTTTATTTTTTAAAACTTTTATATTATTTTGGATTAACACACATGTGAGATGGTATTTTATAAAAAAATTGACGGCAATTAACGAATTTCACTAGTAATGGAGTGCAAACACAAATAAATAAAAAATAAGATACAAATACAAATATCATTATAAAATGTATTTTAAATATTTAATCATCTTTTGGAAGATTCATTTGTGACCACTTTCATATATTTTTTTTATTAGTTCAATTCTAATAAATATGAGCAAGCGTCATTTTTTGTAAAAAGAGAAAAAAATAATTACAGGATAATTATGGATAGTTTTGAATAATTATGAGATCTATTCTAATTTTAAAATTATATGAAAGTGATAAGCTGCGCCCTCACAAATATTGGAATATGATGCTAAAGTGAAAAAAAAAAATTATTATAAAATGTGAGGTAAATGGGTGATAATTTTAAAAACGACATGAAAAAGCGGCATGGAACGACCCGAAATTGACACGATATGTCGCGTTCGTGTCGTATTTTTTTTACACGAAGTCGTGTCGTGTTCGTGTCTAAATTATGAGTCGTGTCGTATCGTGTTATCGTGTTTTTTAGGCGTGAAATTTAAAAAATTATGGTATTCGTGTCGTGTCGTGTTGTTTTTTATTCGGATCGTGTTCGTGTCAACTAAAAAAAACATGAATTCGTATCGTGTCGTGTTCGTATCCGAAAAAACTTTATCGTATCCTGTCATGTCGCTCCGAAACACGGCCCGTCGATCCGAATTACAACCTAAGCTAATATGTAACATTTCTTTTTTTCCAGCTTGCGTTTGAAGGGATGCTAGAACTACTGTGGAAGGATGGACTCCTGTCGTGGTCGTGTGAAACGTGGGACCCAACTTGATTAAAGGGTACTTTTTCCGCAAAACAAAACCGACAATTATCTGTTATACAAGGATATAAAGATGGTTTAAGAAGTTAATTAACCCCCATTGATTTTAATAATTACCTGTTCTGCCAAAACCATGCTAGAGGGTTTTCCAAACAAGACCTCTGCTTTTCGTTGTCTATATCACCTCCTTAGTTTTGTTCTTATTGAGAATAGTAATGGAATTAATTTGTTATTTGAATTTTGAACTATCGGGTCGGGATGTTTTTTGTTTGTCTGCACTCTCCACGGGATTGGCAGTAGATCTCAGTGTTCTTTTGACAAAATTACCCTTTTCATCTAATTTAACTGTGGACTCGTGAGGGGAGAAAAAAAAAGTATAAAGCACAAATTTGTTGAGAATACTCTAAAGAGGACTAATATAATATTAGAGAGTCATGTTACTGGTCACTAAAGAGATTAATAAATTTGAAATTCTTTTAAAACAAGTAATAACACATTCTTGTTAAATAAATAATGTAGGATTCTTGTGAATTTTTGTTAGGGATGACAACCAATACGAATGGATCATGTTTAAGCTCGACTCGACATTAGAAATGACAAAATAAATCCTAAATAATAAAGATACATATAGTCCATCGAATATTTTTTAATACACTTTTAATCAAACCTTTTTATTTTGTTTTCCAAACTCCCTAAACACATCAAACACTCAAAAAAGGTGCTCCGGTGAGGGTTGCCGACGCTCCGTCAATTTGGGGGGGGGGGGGGGGGGGCAGGAATATCGCTAGTGCGCACCTTTAAAAATTTAAGAATATTGGTTAAATTGGTGTTTGAGAGGCTTTTTGAAACCAAATAAAAAAATTTGGACTAAGTGTGTATTAAAAAAATATTTGAGGGACTTTTTGGTAATTGATCAAATAATAAATCAACTCATATTAATTCGTACATTTAAATATGAGACCCATATTTAAAATTTATGAATCAAATATGTGACCTATGTTTAAAAACTATGATTCAAATATGGAGCACATTAACAAAAAAATATGAGTCAAATATAGAGTCTAACTTTAAAAGTTATGAGTAAAAAATATTTTTAACATTTACTTAGAATTCTAATACTTACTTGGATAGAGAAAAATGGATTGGTCGAGCCATATTTGTTCCGCCCATATTTGGTCCATCTCGTAGTTTTGCCTACTACCCGACACGGCACGATGTCATTTTACCTGACATAAACTTGACACGACACAATATATTTTTTTTTGGACAAACAAGAGCAATTCATTAAAAATATGACACAACACAAATAAGACGATAAATAAATTTTGTTCCAATTAAACATGATTAAACACGACCCAAAATAATAACTTGCTTATTTTTATACATTCATATAATTTATTTATTTATTTTATCATGCATTAAATATATTAATTATAGCTCGGGCCAAATCAAGTTGCTTATTTATGTTGCAATTGAGTCAAAACGAGTCAATTTCGTGTCAAATATATGGCATGAACATAACACGATCCGTTATGGGACCAAAATATCCCGATCCGAACACGACAAATCATATTAATTTCGTGTTGGTTCGTGCCATATCGTAATTGTCAACCCTAAATTTTCGTTAGTTTTAGGTAAAGTCATGTTAACGTTGTTCATATAAGTTCACGTGAAGTATTACTTAATTCGTACCTAATTTCTCAAGAGTCGTGTATATTTTGTGCTGCGTTATATCTTGTTCATGTCGTATTAAAATTTTATATTTACTATATATATATATATATATATATATATATATATATACACTGGGTATTTGTCACCTGTTTTTTAAATGACTTTACATACTTTTAATTATAAATCATGAATTCTTTTAATGGTTTCATAAAATATAAATTTGAAGGTTAATGAACCGGTTGTTTTGTTGGTGTACCAGCGGTAATTTTGTAATAGCTGGAAAGGCTCAGGACTTAAACGGCAAGTAAGCTTGACAGACTATCATCCAGTAACGAGTCACCATAGCAGTAAATTCCAAAGCTTTTTGATTATCTCCTTTGGCTATATATTCCCTCTCCTCCTAAAAGCAACTTAAAGTCTCTCTCTCTCTATCTCTTTGCTTTCCCTTTTTCTCTCTCTTAGGGTTCCTTCACACACTCAAAAAACTCCTTTCTGATCTCCATTACTTTAGCATCATCAACACACTAACTCACTCTTGTACATTTTACTATATCACATTATCATTTCATTGTCACTACACTGAGCTGTTTTTCTCTCTCCAGATTTTAGATTTGCTATAAATGTGTTACTGTGTTGGTGTTTTTGTTTGTTTGTTTGGGATGTGAGTGATGTGTTAATGTTGTTGAGGTGAATGTGTGTGGTGTGGGGCTAGGATTTGTGGAAAATGTCGTCGCGAGGGGGGTCGGATCAGCCGCCGCAGCGGCGGATCACGAGGACGCAAACGGCCGGGAATTTGGGAGAGTCGATATTCGATAGTGAGGTGGTGCCGTCTTCGTTAAGTGAGATTGCTCCTATTCTCAGGGTTGCTAATGAAGTTGAACCAAGTAATCCTAGGGTTGCTTATCTATGTGAGTCTCTTATCCCCCTCTTTTATCCATATATATGTGTATGTGTGTGTTTTTGTTTGTTGCTATGCACTAGTTCTTTTTAGTAAAATTAATGTTTAAGTGGTTTTTTGACTTTAATACATTGCTAATTTTCGATTGTAGACTTTAATATAAACTAATCGGTTGATATTTGGTGACATTTAGCGACGAAAATTGAAAATTAGTAATGTATTAAAGTAAAAAAAAATTTCTTTTATATAAGTGACACTTTGATTTTACCCGCCATTTAGTTATGGTTATTTGATTTTAGCAACCTTTTTTGAATTTTTGTGATGCAAAAAAGGCAAAAAGTGGGAAAAATGTCACTAATGGTGGTTAAAATATAAAAGAAAACAAATGGTGAAAGTCAAATGATGATAACTAAATGGTGGGTAAATTCAAAATGACCCTTTAAGTAATAGCTTTTAAGGCTAGGTGAGAGTACGAACTTGCATATCCAAATTATAGGATGAAATGAGCGAGCAATGATCCAAGGGAATTCGAAAGGAATTCTTTATATATAGGAGGATAAATTTGGAAAGTAATTATTTTTTCTTAAAGTTTTTGACTTTTAAAAAGCGACTATTAATTTGTGATGGAGGAAGGGATGCAACACATAAATTTCGATGGTTATGTAATGTAGATAATATGCTGGGGGTCTCTCTAATGAGGTTGGTTGGTTTATGTGCAGTCTAAACACATTTTAGTGTGCGATGCCTCGTGTTATATAATTATGATTTTGTGATAATATTACAGTCTTTAATAGTTACATTCATAACACGACTCTCACATTGCTATATAATTATCTCACGTTGTTATATTCACACATTGTGTGATAATATAATAGTATTTTTGTAATGTAATATTCTAACATTGATAAGGACCGCATTCCATGGGCAAAATGTTGGACCGCCTGCTAGTACAAAGGCCGTGGCCTCACTTGAGACCTCGGTCAAAATGTATGCAAAGTAGGCCTCAGCTTATAAAGACATACTTCGTGGCCTAAATGTACACAAGGTTGTGACGTGAATTAGCTAACTCCTATTACAGGAGTTTTAAAATATTTTGAAAAGAGAAATCAAGAATTGATTGGTATTACAGATAGATATACTGTGTTTCCAGCTTCGTATTGGGCCTCCACGCCGTCTTATGCGCGACGACGATACGCATTCATACATTTTGATAGTAGTAACTAGATCACATGTTTGGCGTCATGTAAGTGTTATTCTTCTAAATTGAAAGGTTGGGTGTTTGTTATAAAAAGCAGTAGATGAACTTCAAAAATTGTCAACAAACTATCCTAAAGTTATGTTGTAGAGTGGTTGTGTTCGTGTGCACAACTTGCATGGGTGATGTGTGATCAAAAGAGTAGTTAAAAGTATGGGGAGAGCAATTTAGGCTCAATGTGCGAAGTTGGAGTGGGGATGATCAATAGCTGCCCCGCAATTGCGTGGATTAACTTTTAAGGGATTCGACAAAGTAAGCGGGAGTGGGTATTATCATATTGTTAAATGTGGCAGTTTTGTCAAGATTTTGAGTTTTATAGGTTTTATAATAGGAGTGCAAGTTTAGAATATTCCAAAGGAGAAATTAGGATTTGATTGGTATGTAGGATGTAGTGCATTTTTTGATTCGTATTAGGTCTCCACGATGAAGGGTTTAAAAGGGATTTTACTTTGGTTGATTAGAGATCATTGAGAACTTATTTACTCCGAACATGTTCTAATAGCACGGCTGTATAATGAGATTTTATAGGCTATGTTGTTCATTATACCTGTTTTTACATTTCTCTTGTATTCTGGACTTCGTATCTTCGAGAATATTTTCCTTTCATTTCCTGCATGTTTGTTTGGCAAGTGAGTGATCCATTAATGTCGTTAAAGTCAATGTGTGGGTGACTAGGATTTACATTGAGATATTGATTTGTTTTTTTGGAAAATGTCGTTCAAGAGGTGAGACATATCTGCCGCAACAGCGGCAGATCATGAGGACTTAAACAATGGGGAATTTGGGAGAGTCGATATTTGATAGAGATTGTGCCATCTTCTTTGGTTGAGATTGCTCCTATTCTTTGAGTTGCAAATGAAGTTAAACCAACTAACCTTAGGGTTGATCCATGGGCATGCCTTGCATTCAAAACGCATTCATCATTGTTAGGAGGATAAATTTGAAAAGTAATTACTTTTTCTCATATTTATGACTTTCAAACAACGATTATTAATTTGGTATGGATGGGCACGTAAATTTGGATGGTTATGCAACGTAGAGAATTTATTGGGTTTAGTATGTGGTCCAAACAGTTTTTAGTGTGCAACGCCACATGTTGTTATATAGTTATAGTTCTGTCATAATATGACCATCTTAATAGTTACATTCGTAACATGACTCTCACATTGCTATTTAATTATCTCACATTGCTATATAATAATCTCGCATTGTTTTACATTGTTATATTCGCACATTGTGTGATGATATGATTTTATTTTCATAATATAACAATCAAAAATTGTTAAGGACCACTATCTAAAGACAAAGTTTTGGCCCGCCCTCTAAGAACTAATAGCTAAAGGACCTTAAATACACATTATGTGTGTATTTGTATTTTTGTTTGTTGATAACACACATATACATGACATTTGGATATGGTAAACTTTAACTAGGTCGAGGCCTTGACCAAAATTCATCAATTACCATCCAATCACATTCATCATTATCATAAATTGTGAGTACATTAAAAAGTTACTTTCATCATCCTTATATGTAGTGAGTACATCTAATAATTTACGGCATAAAACATACCGTCCCTTAATTACAAAAGATAACAAAATTATATGAAAATTGCCTATCCATTTTGAAGGCCTCAACCTTTAATCACCAAAGCGCTGTTCCAGCCCTCCTCATACGGAACCTGCCAAAATGTTAGCATATGCTACTATTTAATAATCTTTCTGATAATATAAAATAAACAACAATATGGTGCAATACTAAATGCAATATATCCCCATGAATAAAGGGATAGTGTAGTTTTCCCATCTCACACTTAGAAGGTAGGTTCCTGAGAGATCTCGACATTTTCTAAGGCTTTGCTACCATAGTCAGCTAACCACATTTTGTCTTCAGCGGCCTCACAACGGCCTCTTAGGGCATTTGTAGGACCTCCACTTTTTGGCCACAGACGACGGCTATCTCTCGTGCCCACTTTTAGGATGTGCCTTCTGCATTCTACTGTCATCTCTCCACACGAGCCCGAATCTAACCCAACCTCCCACTTTAGGCCCAAAGCACAAAGCCAATTTGCCAGTTCTTTTCCATTCCTTCAACATAGGCGGTGAGGCAAGCCTAAGATGCTGCGGCCTGTCGAACCACGATGCTATGACTATGACACCCTAAGAATATAAAGGGCCACAAAAAGAACGTTGAGACACAATTTGAAACGACCGTCCGCGGCCTAAAGAAGTTGAAACTCCTTACTGTCGACAACAAGGTCATTTATGTAAACCGACTGTTTACCAACCTTCAAAAGATTAAAAATCCAACCCCAAATAAACCTCAAACCTAAAGAACATGATGAACACTTACAGAAAATAAATCATCCCCGACCCCAAATAACCTCAAAACGAAGATATGCTAACAATTTTAAAGAGGGTGAGTAGTAAAAGACTAAGTTCCTAGAGTTAAAAGCACATTTTACAAGATTCAACTAAGGCTCATCTTATTGAATGAAACTATAGATGTTACGGATTAGATTAAGGAGAAAAGAGACAAGGAGGAGGAATCCCTTATCTATCTGGACTTAGTTCAACGTCAACTTACACAATAGTCTTCCTCCGGCATGGACATTCTAGAAGGCCCAATGCTTGTTCCACAAGATATAATTTGATTGGTGTTATCAATCTACGTCATGTGGTTTATGGAATACAAAGTTCGCGGCGTCACTTAAAACCTTGGTCAAAATGTATTCAGAGTAGTCCCCGGCACAGTTCGCGTCCTATATGGAAGGTTAACTAACTCCTATGAGTTTCTTATTGTTATGGGAATTTTAGAATACGTTGAAAGACAAATTAGGAATTGATTGCTCTTAGGGTTAAAGGGTGTTTTTAGCTTTGTATAGGGCCTCCACCCCGTCTTATCCGCATATATATACGTGTGTGTGCGCGCACGCGCGCTGTGATATATATACAATACACAAATACATACATTTTGATAGTTATAGTAATTATATCACAATGTTTAATTAGCGTATTATAAGTACTATTCTTCTAAATTGAAAGATTGGATGGGTTTTTACTATACAAAGCAGTAGATGAGGACTTCAGAAAGTATGAACAAACTATCCTAGAGTTATGTTGTAGAGTGTTTGTGTTTATGGTATAGAGCTTGCTTGTGTAATGTGATAAGTAGTTGGAAGGATTGTGGGAGCGATTTAGGCTCAATGTGCTGAGCCGGAGTGCAGATGATCAATAGTTGCCGGTGGATTAACTTTCAAGGGATTGGACAAAGAAAGGAGTGGGTATTGTTAAATGTGGCAGTTTTGTCGAGTTTCTGGGTTTTATAACTGGAGTGTAATTCTAGAATATCTCAAAAAAGAAATTAGGAATTGATTAGTATAAAGGATATAGTGCATTTTTTATTCGTATTGGGCCTCCACGATGAAGGATTTAAAAGGGATTCTGCTTTGGTTTATTAGAGATCATTGAGTATCGGTTTGCTCCTTACGTATTCTAATGGCACAGTTGTATTTTGAGATATTTATAGATTTTGTTGTTCATTGCCCCTGTGTTTAGATATTTATAGGTTTTGTTGTTAATTGCACCAGATTTTACATTTCTCTTTCATTGCGGATTTCGTGTCTTTGATATATTCTTCTTCCCTGTCATACTTGTAATAAAATTCTGTTTTTTATAGATTATTGATTGGTGGTTAGTTGCTAAAGTGTTCTAACGGCACCGTTATATTTTGAGACTTTTGTGGGTTTTGTTGCTCATTGTACCTGTTTTTACATTTCACTTCTTGTATTGAGGACTTCACTTCTTCAACTATATTCTCCTTCCACCCCCTACTTATAATAAAATTTTGATTTTTAGAGATCACTGAGTGACAGGTCCTCCTAACGGGCACGTTTGTATTTTGAGACTTTTATGGGTTTTTGCTGTTTTTTACATTTCAATTGTATTCAGGACTTGGTGTCCTTGATTAAATTTTCCTTCCGTTTCCTACTTGTAATGGAGGTCTGATTCTTATTAATAAATGTGCCCTTGTCTATGAAGCACGCACTCTTCCGGAGGCGACGAGTCAGCTTTGACTCGAGTCGGATACGCGATACACTCCGACACTCTGGGACACGAGTGTCCGAGTGTCATTTTTTTGGCCTGACATGTTGGGACACGTTGAGGACACACACTGGACACGTAAATTAGGACACGCGGGGTTAGTTTTACAATTTCAAAAACGTAAAACGTGGCAAAAGATATAATAACTTAAACATTGGTTAAATAACATAAAAAAACAAAAGAAAAACACTACTTACCAATTACCACTGCAAAAACATTACCCATTTACCATCGCGCAGAACAAAAACAATACAAAACGAAACCCCCCCAAATCCCTAGCTTTTCCCCTCCTTTTCTTCGCGGCAGTTTATTACAAAGCTTTCAACCCTTTCTCTTCTAATGTTTCTTGCGAAAAATCTGTTTCTTCCAATGTTTTAATTAACTTTCTTCTAATGTTTGTTAAGAAAACATATCCCGAGTCCTTTCCGGAGTGAAGAAGAAAAGAAAACGTAAGAGAAGAGAAATAGAAGAAAAATAGAAGGAGAACATTATGTGGCTGCAAAAGCTAGTTGTTAAACAATAATGATGTTTCCTTTGCTCTATTTTAAGTGTTTATGTGGATGTGAAAGCTACTGGAAAATGGTAAAAGTAAAACTGCAAATTTCCTTAGCTGTCATAGTTGGATTGCCTTGAATAATGTAATCCTACCTTGTAAGGACATTTTTGTCCATACTCTCTCATACCTATACTATACACGTGTAATAAATTTTAAAAAATTCAGAATAATTAGGAAGTAATATTTTGTAACTATATATATAAAATAGAGTATATAAAAATTATTATTTCATATAATTAAATATATAAAATATAAATAATATTATACGTATCCCAGCTTGTAAAAATTGCGAATCACGTGTCACGTGTTGTGTCACGTATTACTTCTCGAGTCCGTGCTTCATAGGTCCTTGTAGTGGGCAGTCTAACCGTCTCGTTTTCCCTAGATAGTTTGATTCATTGTTTTAACCTGTATAAACTCTACTTAGACGAAGATTGGAATGAATAAAACCTCGTAACTTGTACCCTTCACCAAGGTTCTAAAAGGCGCGATCCGTGATCGATGCGCGGAGGTCAATCATCAAGCATTAGGAACCTAGGCGCGCCTAGGCGAAGCCTATGCGTGAAAAGGCGTTTTGCCTTTTTTTAAATATTTTTTAATTATACCCAGGTTTCTAAAATAATAAAAGCAGAAATATAAGCATAACTTACATAAAAAAAACATAACCACAAACATATAACAGTTATATACTTATATAATAGCAAGTTATATAACAACAAATTTGTATAACTGTTAAAAAAAATTACAGTTGTATGCTTATATAACTTCAAGTTAAATAAGTTGCTTATATAACAACAAGTTATATAAGTTGCTTATATAACTGTTATATACTTACAAGTTATATAACTGTTAAAAAAAATTTGTATAACAGTTGTATGCTTATATAACAGCAAATTATATCCTTATATAACTGTAATTTTTGGTAAAAAAAATTCAGCCAAGACTATTGGTAAAAATTACAGCATTTATGCTGGACTTTTGATTGATAAACTAGAAAAAAAAATCAGCCAAGACTATTGGTAAAAAAAAAAATTCAGCCAAGACTATTGGTAAAAATTGCAGCAGATATACTCTCATCCACGCACTATTGGTGGAAACAAACAATTTTACAAGACTATTGGTAAAAATTACAGCATTTGAAATCTAAATATTAAATGTCCCCCCAAAATATGTCCCCAAAATATAAATGACAGCAAATTTGAAGGTAAAAGCAAGGACCAGTGGAGAGAGGGACATGAAGGCTTATCCTCAACAAATTTTTACCAAAATGAAAAAAAAACACTTACCGGTGGCTGTCAGCGTCAAAGAGGGGGACTGGAAGATCTGCCGGCGTCAAATAGGGAGGGGATGGCCAGCGCTAGAAAGGGAGGATCTGCCGGCGTCAGGTGGAGTTAGGGTTCTTGTTGGGGCTTTTGCCTTTTGTTTTGTGTGATCGGGGGGTTTTAAAGTTATGTTAGGGTTAGAGCAAAGTTGTATACTTTTTTATATTAAACAAATAAGAAAGCAAATAAGAAACGACGTCATTTCACTTAAATATAAGGAAACAGAGGATTTCAGCAAAAAAAAAAAAAGCGCGCCTTATCCGCGCATTAGATGCCTATGCGCGCATCAAACCGTTGACCGCCTTAAAAAAGCGTTGACCACGCCTTTTTCCACGCATACCCCTTATGCGTTGCGTTTTTAAAAAGCATCACGCATAGGCGCGCATTGGCGCCGCCTATGCGCGCCTTTTAGAACACTGCCCTTCACGAAAATGCTATTCAAGGCATAAAGATTACAGCAAAAGCTCTTTCTAGTTATTAAGCACTCTCACCTACCCATACTAAATCTGAGTGTCTAATATTTTCAAATCGTTAATAACACTACTATATTTTAACAACAATAATCTCGGCAACAGTGACTAAGCAGATTGGTCTAGCTGGATGATCACATCTAAGTAGTAGTTGAATCTGTGTTCTGGAATAAAAAGATAACCATTTGTCACTTAAGCAGCATTGAGTAATAAAATCTGTGTTCTGGAATAACTATTATAAGTCGTGATGACTGAGAGTCGGAATGTAGGTATTTAAACTTGTCGAACCGGGAGCCGTAGTATGACTGAGTTTTTAGTCTGTGAAAGGTTTTATTTTTTTGCAGGCAAATTTAAGAAGATACTAAATGGAGTACATGGGTTTCTTGAACATAGTGAGATATCAGTTAACAATTTAAAGATAGAATAATGATATGATTCCCAAAAAAGTCCCAAATCATCCCCCAAATGAGTTGAGATAGCATTAAATGTTCTACTTTTTACTGTAATAATGATACAAATACAGTACAATGCTTTAATGCTATGCCAACTCATTTGGGGGATGTATTTGGTACTCATAGCATTACTCATTTATGATATAGTTGGTAAGGTGATGATATTTTACTCTAATTGATAATGAAAAATTTGATGATGTATCCACTTTCTGGGTTGAGATATGCACTTCAAAGATATAGTTGGTAAGGTGATGATATATTACTCGAATTGTTAATGAAAAATTTGATGATGTATCCACTTTCTGGGTTGAGATATGCACTTGAAACATTTTTAACATATTGATGTTTCATGCGTGAATATGAGGTAATGTACTACGGACTACTTTGGCTGAATTCATACTTATTTATTCAAAGACGTGACTAATATCTGCCAGTTGTTTGTTGATTTACTTGTCCTGTTTTCGCGCTCTTGTTTCTCTTTTATCATGTTGGATATCGTATGCAGTCGTTTCTGTATATGGTCTGTAGTCGTTTTGAGACATTCAAAAATTGTGGTTTTGATGTAGGCCGGTTCTATGCTTTTGAGAAAGCTCACCGCTTGGATCCAACTTCTAGTGGACGTGGGGTTCGTCAATTTAAAACTGCTCTTCTTCAAAGGCTTGAAAGGGTGAGTACAATAATCTGTGTGTGTGTGTGTGTGTTTCTTTGTGTATTCTTTTCAGAGGAAGCGGATTTGATATTTTTACAATCTCGTCCTTTGTTTTTTTAGATTTCTCGTTCTACTTTCTTTTGTTTTCTGGTTGATCTATAAAAATGTATTTCCAATCGTAAAAAACCTGTTGTGGGAACTATTCCCGAAAGAAATGCAACTGCTTTTGTATGTTGACCTCTACACCACTCTTGATGTCTAAACGTAGAATAAATGTGGAAGTTTGGTAGTGTGACAGTTTGCCGTCATTGCTGGTCCCTGTATTTCCATTCACCTTTTCATCTTAATAAAATTTGTATTTTCAGCTCACGTTTTCGAAAAAAATTGAGGTAGATACAGAAATGAAGATGGCATCATTGGATTGGATACCGATCACTAACCTAACTTCATAAATAGAAATCAAATGTGGGCTGTATTAAACTTTAGCATACATGTGGACTTGGTGGTTTCCTAACCACTTATACTATAGAAATGAAATAAAGAAAAGAGAAGAACGATAAAAGATATGCTGAGACGGTATTTCGTATCTCATTTAGAAAAAAAGAGAGATGGGTATTTGATATCAGTTTATTCCGATTCTGTTATATAAAAAATTTAAAGGGACATGAATCCACCTTTTTCTATTAGGGCCTTGTTTAGGCTGTAACCAGAACAGCTTCGGAACGTGCTTCTTTTGAGTTATATGTCATGTCGTGCAACTATGAAGGCCTTTTTTTGGTTTTGTTTAATATCTAACTGCTCTTACTTTTATATATCAGGAAAATGATCCAACATTGATGGGAAGAGTTAAAAAAAGCGATGCAAGGGAAATGCAGAGCTTTTATCAGCATTACTACAAAAAATATATCCAAGCTTTGCAAAATGCTGCTGATAAAGCTGATCGGTGGGTTTCTTTTTGTGATTTTTAACCTTTGCAGAAAGCTGTTGTGTTACAAATGTCACTCAACTTTTGTTCCCGTACAGGGCTCAGCTTACGAAAGCATATCAAACTGCTAATGTTCTATTTGAGGTCTTGAAAGCTGTTAATCAGACACAATCTATGGAAGTTGATCGTGAGGTGACCTAAGTGTCATTTTTTATTTGTTGTCTCATGATTTTCTCTCGATTAGAACACTTAAAAGTCAAAACCTTAAATTTGGTAGTTGCTAAAGGCACCCCAAAAGTTATCGGGTCACCCACCCCATGCATAAAATATTTGTACGTTATGCAGCTATGCTTATAAAATTAGACATGTTCGCGCCCCTCAATATTTTTGGGGTACCCTTAATTCCATAGCGTAGTGACTCCACGGTGACTGGTTACTTCGTAGATTTTGGAAGCTCACGATAGGGTTGCAGAAAAGTCGGAGATATATGCCCCTTATAATATTCTTCCTCTTGACCCTGAAAGTGCGAATCAGGCCATAATGAGATATCCAGAGGTTTGCTTTCAATATTTAATGCGTGTGATGCAATTGCTCCAACTTTGTTTTAGTTTTCGCATTTATCATTAAAATGGTACCCTTGCTTTCTTTGCAGATTCAAGCCGCTGTTGTTGCTCTTCGTAACACAAGGGGTCTTCCATGGCCTAGGGACTACAAGAAGAAAAAGGATGAAGATATTCTTGACTGGCTTCAAGCAATGTTTGGGTTTCAGGTGAAATGGTTTAATTTCTTGTGTGTGCATTTAGGGTGTGTTTGATACAAAAGATTGAGATGTTTCATGAAAATTATGCCAAGCTAAAATATGCTCTATTGTAGTTGGTAAAATGATGGAAAAGAGTGGGTTTATTTTAGGCTAAGGCGATTAAAAATTTGCCCTTTTTTTGTGTGTGATTGGATCACGGTTCAAAGTCTCGGTCTCGGTCCCCGTATTTGAAGCCCGATTTTTAACTCGGTCGCGGTATCGGTCGCGATATCGGGAGATACACAAAGATATGCTATTTAGAGAGCGCAAAAAATTCTGAAAAAATATAAATTTAAAAAAAAATAAGATTAACAATTTGGAGTAAACAGATAAGTTCAAATCCATCATTTAATTTGCATAGCATTGTACAATTGATTATACTGACGCGCGCGGGCCTGTCAGATTCAG
Source organism: Sambucus nigra (assembly GCA_949130495.1). Classification (NCBI taxonomy): domain Eukaryota; kingdom Viridiplantae; phylum Streptophyta; class Magnoliopsida; order Dipsacales; family Adoxaceae; genus Sambucus; species Sambucus nigra. The sequence continues at coordinate 54,349,772 of OX422217.1, read as the reverse complement.
TATTCCAAAATAAAGAGGAAACAAATGTTATTTTTTCAGAAAAGAGGATACAAATGCTATTTTTTTTTTACATAATGGATGCAAATGTTATTTTTTTCCACAGAGGATACACTTTTTTTTTTTTACTATATTGTATTTTTTCAAAGAGGATACAAATGTTATTTTTTGATAAAGAGGATACAAATGTAATCTGTTTAGTAAGAGGATATAAGTGTTATTTTTTTTTTTACAAAAAGGAAACAAATGACATATTTTTAGTGTTTTATTTTTTACAAAGAGGATTCAATTGTTAATTTTTTAGTAAGAGGATACTAATGTTTTTTATGTTATTTTTTTCCAAAGAGGATACAAATGATGTTTTTTCCAAAAAGGATATAAATGTTATCGATGTAAACTACACGTCAATGGCCCAAAATGAAACCAATACAAATTTTAGAGAGAGAAACAAAGAATGTATTATATTCAAAATGGGAGAATTGTCCTCAAATGAGGAGTACAAGAGTATTTATATGGGTGAGAATTACTTGCTAATCAATTAATTACTTGAAAGACTAAAAGGGACAATTATTAATAAAAATATACCTAATTAGTCCTAAACATGCTTGGGGACCAATTAAAAGACATAAAAGGAAATTAAAGAACTAAAATAAAAGGAAAACTAATGACAAATAAAATGAAAAATAAACCTTAATATAAACCCATTTTCATCACTCGTACTGGCTTAAAAAAAGTTCGTCCTTGAAAAAATTCTTCAATTTGAAACGGGAAGAGCCCTTGTACGCGACTCGCATACTTGTAAGAAACCCCAAAAAATTAGGCAATAATTGCGAGGGTTTAGACTCGGAAGTCAAGAAATGTGGGTCGTCATTCTGTATGTTTTTGATGGGGCTCGGGTGTTTGGAAAAATCATTGGGGTTGGATCGCCCCCGTTTCCGGTCGCGACCATTTGAATTTCCAAGGAGTGCTGAAGCGGCTTTCCTGCCGAGGGGCTTGGTAACGTCGATGGGGCTAGGGATTTCCGGGTTTCCCACAGAGGCGGGTCGGATGACGCCTCTGAGGGTTCTGTCTCTGGCGGTTGCCCGCGTCAGCACTTGGGCTAGCGGGTTCGGGCGGTTGCAAATATCACGGTTTCCAAAAATTTAAAGTGGTGCTTTTCCGGGTCTACAAGGGATTGATTCCGGTGATTTCTCCGTGGTGGTGGGAGGTTGAATTTTGGAAGAGAGGAGTTGGAACAAGGTTTCAAATTGTTGTTACTGTTTTTGTGCAAAATCTTCCATTTTTCGGGTGGTTATTTCTTCTATCTTTCTATTTTTCCTTTCAATTCTTGAATTTGTTCCACTTGTTTGAATTTTTTTGGAGCCATTGAGAAAGTAGTATACAACCTTGCTCTGATACCAATTTGATGTAAACTACACGTCAATGTCAAAAAACGAAACCAATACAAATTCTAGAGAGAGAAACAAAGATTGTCTTATATTCAAAATGAGCGAAGTGTCCTCAAATGAGGAGTACAAGAGTATTTATCTCTGTTCTAAAAGGCCCGCCTAGGCTCCGCCTAGGCCCGCCTAGGCTTGAGGCTTTAGAGAAACGCATCGCCTACGCCTTATTACGCCTTATTATTGGTAAAAGCTTTAAGGCACACTTTTTTTTTAAAAAACAAAAGATTAGTAGACAAATATTGGTTATGAAGCATGAATATGAGAAAGATGGCTACCAAACATATGAATATATTTTCAAAATTCAAGGTATGTACTATTTTATTATATTACTAGCCTTGGAATAATTAAAATAATAAAAAAAGGAAAAACGCCTTTTGACGCCTAGGCTCCTAAGGCTTGAGGCTTGACCTCTACGCCTCGACCACGCCTCGCGCCTTTTAGAACCTTGTTTTTATATGGGTGAGAATTACTTGCTAATCAAGTAATTACCTAAACGTTTCCTTTTTTTTATTGTAACTCGGAATTGTATCGCAGCCTTTCGAGACCGAGTCAACTCGGCTAAGACTTTGAACCATGGATTGGATGCAAATTTGTGCTTTAACAAGTTGTACATTTTGGGTGGGTGGAAATTATTTCCAAGGCAATGTTGGCTGGTAAACACCAAAAGTTGGAAAGTATGGATGGCAAATGTTTCCAATCGAACACACCCTTAGTTGTATGATTGTTTCTTAGATATGCACTGGCTATTCTCTCATTATTACTTTTTATCTCTATCAATTAAACGGCATATTTATCCCAAAATAAATAAATATTGAATGCAAGTGCTAGCCATGATACTTTCTCCACCATTCCCCCACCCCACCTCACCTCACCCCACCCACCCCCGAAAAATAAAGAAAGTAGAAAAAAGGGGAAAGCTGCTCCATTTTTAGTGGTAATTGTTTTCTTCAACCGAATAGCTCTTTACTGTGTTGAATAATTTGCAGAAGGATAATGTGGCAAATCAAAGGGAGCACCTGATTTTATTGCTTGCAAATGTTCACATTCGGCAATTTCCAAAACCTGATCAGCAACCCAAGGTTTGTCATTTTCTCCGTCCTCTCTCTTACCAAATTACAGTGCCATGTGAAAAACATGATCAACGCCCTGATGTGCTTCTTGGGACCTGCAATTTAATTCCAAACTCGCATATTTTTGGTATAGATAAGAAACTTCTTTAGTCTTTGAGTCTTTATTTTATTGTCCATTGCGTTGCCATCATTGCCTGTTTAGGTCCACTTTGAAGTATGTAAGATGAGCTCTTTGTTTAACCTGTCAGTGAGCTTTTATTCGCTTTTGGCATAATAACTCATATTTTTTTTACTTGGGTCTTTTTCTTCCCTTTTGTTTTGGTTAGCTGGATGAGCGTGCGCTGAATGAAGTGATGAAGAAACTTTTCAAGAACTACAAAAAATGGTGCAAGTATTTGGATCGCAAAAGTAGTCTTTGGTGAGGTTTCTAAAACTGAGGCTGCTAATTTGTATGATTATTGTCGCCTGTTATCTTCTCAATATTACAAGAATAATATGTCCACTAGACTCTTCCTTCTATTATCCTGCTAACTAGGCAGATAATTTGTATTTAGTGGTAAAAAGGTTGACTTTATTCCCTGAGATAATGCGGTATTCAGAGATAACCCCTACAAATTCATTTATAAGAGATACCTCCGGCGGCATGTGCATCAAGTCTCTAGTACCGTTTAAATTATAGGGAATAACTCTAGTTGTTCAACTTTTTTTTTTTGTGTGTGCGCGCGTGTGGTCTCTCTCATTACTGCTTTATCCGAAGTGCAAAGTAATCCCCCCCTCCCTCCCCTCCCCCCCAAAAAAATAAAATGCGGATGCCATATGTGTTTTTATGGCTGACCTGCTAAGAATTAAATGTAGAATAAGGATCTGATATGGATCTCATGTATCTAAGATGACAAAAAGGATAACTAGAAACTTTCCTGTAACGTTGCTTATATGATAATAGAGTAATACGTTCAATCCTAAATTATTTTTCATTTTTTTGGTTTAAATGTAATATTTTTCCTGTGTTTGAAACTATAGGTTACCAACAATACAGCAGGAAGTTCAACAGCGGAAGCTGTTATACATGGGACTATATCTTCTTATATGGGGGGAAGCTGCAAACTTAAGATTCATGCCAGAATGCCTTTGCTATATTTATCACCATGTATGTTTCAATTTGCTTCTTTCTTTTAATTACCATACATAGTTAGATACGTACTAACATGTTATGTCATCATAGCTTCTGATTTTGAATATGCATTAAAATATTATCTGTCTATAGGACAGAAATTATAACTTGACTTTCAATGCTAGTCAATCCTATATGATCTCAATATCATCTTTATCAGCCAACAAAATAAAAAATCTTTTTTATGGTAGGTCACTCCACTTCAAACTTCTCATTCAATCTCCTATCTTAAACTACTTAAATGCAGGATCATTACAAATTAGTTCTTAATTTGATGACCCTGGCGTTGGTCGGTAATGGGGGCGGGAGTGATTTGGTTCTTTACATATCAGTTGAAAACAAGGGAAATCATTATAAGATTTGGTTCTTTACATATCAGTTGAAAACAAGGGAAATCATTATAAGATTTGTCAAGATTTTGTCTCTCTCTCTCTCTCTCTCTCTCTCTCTCTCTCTCTCTCTCTCACACACCTAGTGGTGTGCATTTGACACTCGTTCTTTGGTAATTTTGACTAATTTCAACCGAAAGACGATTATTTCACTGTAAGTATATATTTGTACATAATATGGTATTTGCAGCCTTCATCTGGGGATTAATTAATTTCTGATACCCTTACTTTGTTCATACATGCAAAAAGTTCATTCTTGGGGCCTCTTTTTGTCAGATTTTAGCAATATTACTTCCGTGGGGGATTTTGACACCCATCGGCTAATAATAGTAATAATTTTATTGGTTATCATCTTTGTTAGATGGCCTTTGAACTCTATGGTATGCTAGCTGGGAACGTCAGTCCCATGACTGGTGAGAATGTGAAACCAGCGTATGGAGGAGAAGAGGAATCTTTCTTAAGACTAGTTATTACTCCTATTTATAATGTGATTGCAAAGGTATTTTGTTAATTTTGTTCTTTATCTCGTGAGTTCAGATTTTGTATCTTGTTTCAGCTCTATAATGTATTGTGGGGGTTGCTCTACAGGAAGCTTCAAAGAGCAGAAGAGGAAGATCAAAGCATTCCCATTGGAGGAACTATGATGATATAAATGAATACTTTTGGTATTTCACTGTTTTTTTTCATTCTATCCCTTATCATTTCATATACTTTTCTGCTATTAATTTTCCAGTATAATATTATAGGTCAGTTGATTGTTTCCGGCTAGGTTGGCCAATGCGAGCTGATGCTGATTTTTTTTGTACGCATTTAGAACCACATCAATTTGACAAAAATGGGGTAAGCCATAACCAATAATTCTATAATTCTATTTGTTTAGTTCTTCAGTTGAATCAAGCCATTAGTTGTTGAGACATCTTTACAGATAAGTGGGGAGGACAAAGAAAAAATATTCTTTAGAATTTGCATGTTTCATGTAGATTAATACATCAATACTTATATTAGCATGAGTTTAATACTGATACGAGATCAAAACTGATAGTAGCACGTAGGAAAATCCCTCCTTGATTTACTAAATGGGCTGGCTTATTGTATTTCTTTCCATCACATTGGACTGAGATGACTCTAATTATGATATTTCAGATTATCTTCTCTTGTATTATAGTGTATTCAACAAGATTACTTGCCGAAGCTAATTTACCTGTAAGATACATATTCCTTGCTGATGAAAACTTAAAAAAAGTGGGATTGATGTGATACTCAGGATAACAAGCCAGCTAATAACAGACATCGATGGGTGGGGAAAGTGAACTTTGTTGAGATAAGGTCATTTTGGCATATTTATAGAAGCTTTGACAGAATGTGGGGTTTCTTGATATTATGGTTACAGGTAATTGTTTCTTACCCATGTTGTTAATATTGTGCATGTGTTTTATGTTCTATATATGATTTCAACACATTGTTGACATTTGTCTATGTCTATTAAGGCTATGATAATAGTTGCTTGGAATGGTTCCGGACAACTTGGTTCAATCTTCAACACTGATGTTTTCAAGAAAGTACTGAGTGTCTTTATAACTGCTTCAATACTGAAGCTTGGGCAAGGTATGTTGATAATTTATTTAGTTGGTGTTATCATGATATGGTTGGTATTTCTGATTTTATCTTAGCATTCGAAGGTTTTCACATCATTTGATATGTTAACGATTATATTTGTGAAGCAATGTGATATATTTGTGATATTTTTCTTAAGAAATGATCGCATTTTGGTATTTTCTGATGAGAATTAGGGTTTATTTTAGTATTTTCTTGCATTTTATTCTAATTTTCCTTTATTTTTAGAGCTTTATTAGTTTCCAAGTATGTTTGGGACTAATATGTCATTTTTAGATATTAGTTACCTTTTTTAGTCCTTTTGGGTATTAGCTTGATTAGCAAGCAAACTCTTCCTATAAATAGGCCCCTTGACCCTCATTTGTAATCAACTTTGTATATTGAGAATAGAGAAGAGAGAGAGAGAAAGAAACCCATTTCATTTTTTTAGTTGTTGTTGTTGTTGTTTAGTGTAGATGTTGTGTAGTTAGTTGTTGTGTAGATAACTTCTTCTTTTTATGCTTCCGCACCCAAATTCACATCAAATTGGTATCAGAGCGTGGTTTGTTCTTGGAGCAGCCATGTTTGTTGAAGATTGGGACTCCCATTGGGATCATCCGTGTGAAATCAAGAAAAACCCTAACCCTAAAGTTTCTCCACAATTTTCACCCAAAAAGACAGCCGGATTAACCTACTACCATTCCCTACCAATTTCGATTGACTCCTACTGCTTTACAGAAGACCGATCAACAAAAAAACTTGCCTCACATCAGCCGACACTCGCGGCACAGCCTCCTAAGGCCGCAGTAGGTGGCGCGATCTCTGCTGGGATTCCGGAACATCGTGCCCCCTCCGTTTCCATTTCTAGTTGTTCGGAAATTTCTGCAGAACCCTCTACCACAATTTCACCTTCTACCGACACCAATAGGCCGCCCAAAAGTCATGACAAACCTTTGGATTTCAAGAACCAATATTCCTTCCTAGCGCAAATTCGAACCAAATTTAACAAGAAAAGCCTAACCCCAAACCCTATTTACCCCATTTTCAAGAAACCCTAAAACCCACTCCATTTCAAAACCCTAACCCTAATAAACATTCTTATTCAACCCCGGCAACCTCCCACCACATCACAAACCATAACCAAAATTTCCCACCACCAGGACCTCTTCAATACACTAATCCCCAACCAATTTCTGAAAATTATAATTCAGCCCCTGCATTTTCTCATAATTACAAATCTGCCCCAAATCTATCAAGGTCCTACGATTTAATCCCTCCCCACCTTTCTTACAAATTCTCTTGGGATGGTACCAAATACGGCCTCGATATGAATGCATGTGCCGATTTTGACAAGGTTAGTGTGCCATCATCAAGGAACTCCAAAGTCTTCAAGCTTCTTTGGCCGAGATGGATTCATATCTCGCTCAAAAGCTTCACACATTAGCATATAGTGCTTATTCTATAGGAGAGTATGAGATGTACCGTCAACGCCTAAATAGATGTCGAGTTGAGTATTATGAGATGGAGATGGCACGTGAACAATGGGCACGTGCATGAGCGAGGTATTTGGTCCCATATTTGGAGTACTTGTCCACCGATGTACCTCCTCCTACATCCGATGTCATTCCGACGCACACCGATGATACTATTTCTTCGATTATGGTTCATGAGGATGTTTCCGAGGTTGTTGAGACCCCGATGATGCTTGATAGTGATTACGAGTTCCTTCCTTGTGATTTTTTTCCCATATTCAAGGAGCATGGATGGATCACTCGCACTCGATATAGGGATTTGGAGACATTTGAGATTGTGGACTTCATTCCTATCTTTGGGGTAGAAGATGAAGGGTGCTTTCTATGTGATTTTTTTGATTTATTTGTTGAAGAAGGTTGGGAGACTCGCACTCATTATCGCAAGGTGACAATATTTGATTTGATGGATTTTTTCCCATTTTTGGTCACGATGATGAGCTTTGTGATGATGGTTCGGTGGTTGTTTCCTTTGAGGAATATATGTTGCGTGAGGAGATCACGATTGGTGTGGGATTTGTGGATCCTTTTTGGGTTCCTTATGAGGAGTGCTCAACGACTCTTTTACATGATTTGATGCTACGAAGGCTCATCACGGGCAATTTGGATGAAATTTGGCATCAATGGCCTTCTTCGCGTCGATCTTGTGTTGGCTCTTCATGTGGACGGATTAGAGGCCGACTTCCTATTCCTCGGCCATGGCGTAAATTTGTGGTTTCTCTTCAAGGCTATTTTGCGTGTCATTATGCGGGACGCTTTAAAGGACGACTTCCCTTTCAAGTAGGGGAGCCCCCGGATGTTGCCCTCACCCACCCTTTTGTCGCTCGGGACGAGCTCTCTCAAGTAGGGGAGAATGATGAGAATTGGGTTTATTTTAGTATTTTCTTGCATTTTCTTGTAATTTTCCTTTATTTTTAGAGCTTTATTAGTTTCCAAATATGTTTTGGGACTAATATGTCATTTTTAGATATTAGTTACCTTTTTTAGTCTTTTTGGGTATTAGCTTGATTAGCAAGCTAACTCTTCCTATAAATAGGCCCATTGACCCCCATTTGTAATCAACTTTGAATATTGAGAATAGAGAAGAGAGAGAGAGAGAAAGAAACCCATTTCATTTCTTTAGTTGTTGTTGTTGTTGTTGTTGTGTAGTGTCATGGTTCAAAGTCAAGGCCGATACCCCGATGATACGGCCGTGTTGACTAGGTATCGGTGCCCACCGATCAGATTTCGAGTTACGGGTTGAGTTTTCAATTATTGATGTGAATCGACCTTATATCGGTAATTTCTCGGTAGTATCGGTGATATAGTGGTATAATCAGCCCATATCGACGATATCGCAATAGAATCGACCCATATCGGCGATATCACGATGGAATCGGCCCATCTCGGTGATATCACGATGGAATCGGCCCATATCGACGATATCACAATAGTATCGATCCATATTGGCCGAGATGGTATAAGTTACTAAGCATCTCTCTCTCTCTCTCTCTCTCTCTCTCTCTCTCCAGTGTTATGTTGGTAAGCGTGGTTTTTTTGGGGGGTTACGAAATGCTAATTGTTTTTTTAATTTAGTGTGCTGTGTGTGGGTTATTTGGTCATCGTGTGGGTTTAATTTAGTGCGTTGAATATTTGCCAGTTTTTTTTTATAGAATGCAAATGATCCAATTGTTATTTGTTATTATTTTTTATAATAATGTTCCCAATGTTATTTTTTAATATGTTATTATTTATAAAAAAAACGTAAATGTTATTCTTTTACAAACAAATATGCAACTGTAATTATTGTAAAAATAATATTTGTATCCTCTAAACATTTGTAAAAATAATCTTTGTATCCTTTATGTAAAAATAACATTTGCAACACAAAGTCAAAAAAAATTATTTGCATCCTCTTTAAAAAAAAAAACATTTCCATCAATTTAAAAAAAAAAATTTGCAATCCAAAAAAAAAAAAAAAAAATTTACATTCCTTTTATAAAAAAATAACATTTGCATCATTTTTTGTAAGAAAATAACATTTGCATCCTTTTTGTAAAAACGATTGTAAAAAAAATGTAGCGTTTTGTCAAAATCACTATTTGTATCCTCTTTGTAAAAAAATAACAATACTAAAAAAGAAACATTTATATCCTTTTTAGAAATATATAACATACTTATTTATCAGTAAAGAAAAATATAACATAGTTAAAAAACACATTTGTATCTCTTACTAAAAATAATATTAAGAATATAATAGTTGTATCCTCTTTGTTAAAAAAAAAGTTATCCTCTTACTAAAAAAGTAACATTCGTTTTTCTTTGTAAAAACATAATATTTGTATCCTCCGTGAAAAAAAAAACATTGATTTATTATGGAACATTGAATCTTGCAAGTTTGCAGCACGTCAATATAATCAATTGTACAATGTTATGCATATTAAAGGATAGTTTTAAACTTATCTCATTGGTCCACATTGTTAATCGTATTTTTTTTAAATTTTCGGGATTTTTTGCGCTCTCTTAATAGTGTATCTTTGCGTATCGCCCGATACCGCGACCGAGTTGAAAATCGAGTAGCCGATACTGGGACCAATACCGAGACTTTGAACCATGAGTGTAGATGTTATGTAGTTAGTTGTTGTGTAGATAACTTCTTCTTTTTACGCTTCCGCACCCAAATTCACATCATTTTCTATCTACATTCTTCTTGTTTGGGTGGGGTAGCAAATAAAGGATTTTTTTTTCATGTTATCTTTCGCTATATTTCTATTTTTGAGAAATGCTTAATAGATATTATGTAGACGGCAGTGATTGTGCATCATGATGTAGGTAGGGATATTGAGTTACTCTAGACAATGTGGGCTCCGATGCGTTTTATCAAGTTGAGCAAAACAATCACTAAATATTTTATAAAATACTAACAAAATTACAACATAATGTATCATGGCCTATCATCACAAGAAAATGTTCATAATCAATATCACCAAAGTGTAGCATCATCACATCATTACAAAAAAGGTCCATAATTTATGTCATCAGCATAATAAATAGTGTAGCATCATGACAACATAACAAAAGCAATCCATAATTAGAACCACAAACACCAAATATTGCGTCATAATCAAATTGTCACAAAAGGTGTTTTTTAAACTATTAATAGAGTTGCCCCACAAGGTTTAAGCCTAGAGGCATTTAATCACGGCTTTGCCTCGAGGCGTGCCTAAACCGATTTTAAAATATTGATTGCCCCCCCATTTTATGTAGGCGTGCCTAAACCGATTTTAAAACAATGATTTTAAAACATTGTTTGTGAATTAAGTTACTAAATGGGTATATATTTGAGCAATAATAAAAACCCTCATTTCTTCTCTTCATTCCAGCCGAGTGCTGTCACCCGCTCTTTTCCTCTCCATTCCAGCCGCTTGCGATCCAACCCTCAATTCCTGTCAGAGCTAGGAATTTAGGGGATGAGTGCAGCAAGAGTATAGAGAGAAATGGAGAGTGACGAGAGAGAGTAGAAGAGAGATATGTCGATGGTTTAGAGAGAGCTGCAGGTTATTTAATCGAGTTGGTGGAGGTGATGGGTGTGGATAGTGGGGTAGTCTAGGTGGTAGGAACATTATTGTTGGGAGTTGGGGCAGTTTATGAGTTGACTGTAGTGAGAGAAAGAGAAATGTTGAGAGGGTACATTGTGGAGAGAGTGAGGACTGGTTTTGTCCGAGAGAGAGAACGGTTTGACAAACAGTTGTCGAATCGTAAATCGGAAACCGTATGAATCGTAAATTGAATCGGTATAAAATGTTAAAAATGTAGCAAATAATATATAAATGCATAAATAACCCATTAGAATGTGTAATATAGCATATAATGGCTAAAAACCAATTTTAGGACATGATTTCATTGAAATATAACTACCAAAATGAATATCCATTATCATTGCTAAGATGAAGATTGTCTTCCAATTTTTTCAATACCAAAAGATCACACACAAAATATAATATATCCAAAAAAGAAGCCATAAAGTATATTGTCTATGATCATGTCACCAGATCGCATGCAACCATGCAACTCATCATCATCTTCTTTCCCTTGAAGTCATTCATCTTCAACATTAATTCGTTTTTATTGCTTTTGTTATTATTATTTGGAGTATCATCTTTTTGACCCAAATATTTTTGAAAAAACTCTTTGTCTGGACATTGCTCACATACAGCTACGTTGTTATGTGTACCGACAAAATGTTGTTTCATTCTCAACGCACCTCCTCATCTTTGACCTCCACAATAATTGCATCTTAATTGCATTCTATTGTCATCATTGACCATAGTACAATGAGCCCAAGTAGGATCATTATCCATGCTACTTTTTTCTGTAATCATTTTGATGATCAAATTTTAACAATAACAACACCTACATAAAGATTAAACACAAAACTAGATCACCTCTAATGGTTACAAATGTATACTACATAATAATAAATAAATACAATACACTATAGTACTATATTAGTACAGTAAACCACACACTATTATTACTGTAATAATACAATAAAAACAATACACTATATCATTGCAATAATAATAAAATAAAAATAATACAAACAAATATATTACTTGAAGTTGGAGATATTTTTGAAGATGAGAAGTAGTCCTTTTTAGAGTTCTTTTTGCTGATCGAGAACAACCATGAGAGGAGAAGAAATGCACAAGGATAAAGAGGAGACGAGAAGTCGGCCGACCATAGAAGAGAAAAGAAGAATTGCACACTCCTCCAGCACTAAAAGTTAGGGTTTTAAACTTTTTTGGAACATTCTCTCTCCTAAAGGTTACTTTTGTTTGCTGACTTTTTTTTTTGTATATTTTATTTTTGAACCCAAGTGTGCGACTATGTGGTTAAAAGAAAATAAAAGGACCACGTTTTCTCTGTGTCCGGTTAATTTTTTTTTTTTGCGCAGCAAACTGATTCGGAACCGAATCGGGAATTGTTCGATTCACAAATCTCATTCCAGAATCCCCGATTCGGGTCGATTTCTGAGCCACCACCTGATTCTTGACTCGCTTTGAATCGTTTTGAGAATCAAATTGAATCTTACGATTCGACTCACGAATTATACGATTTCGACAACTATGGTATGCGTTTGTCAAACACAAGAGGGAGCATATGGCAGGTAGAGAGAGGGTGGTGTGGCAGGCTTCGTTCTCATGGACAGTGAGAGACATTAGGGTTAGAGTGAGGAGATGATGGGTGGCTTTGCGCATGGAGAAGAGAGGTGAGGGTGGCAGGAACTTTTGCAGCTTTACGAAAGAGAGACGGTATTGGGTTTATCAGAAAGGGAGGGAGAGAGGGATGGAGGGAGGAAATGACTTTTTATTTTTGTTTTTATAGTTTTACCTTTCAAATATATAATATACCGATCTTGTGACTTAACCCAGCTCAAGAGACCATTCAATCCACAAATCTCATTTATTCCGCAAACGGACTGTTCGCATGGGAGAGCTCCTCTCTCCTTCTCTCTACATTTATATATTGCAATTATTTTAATTTCTGTATCAGGTATAAGATATTGTGGAACTCTGGGGACTCCGTTTGTGCTTACATTTTTATTCAAATGTTATAACATGTACTACACTTTACACAAAAGAAGGAAACCACATTCCAGGTGGATTTTATAATTATATTTGTTTTATCGGATATTCAAAGCACTTTATGAAATCTGTCGCATCATGATTGTACTCCTTATTTTGTGCAGCTTGCCTCGATGTAGTCCTGAATTGGAAAGCAAGGCAAAGCATGTCATTCCATGTTAAGCTCAGATATATTCTAAAGGTTGTATCTGCTGCTGCATGGGTGATAGTTTTACCAGTTACTTATGCTTATACATGGGAGAATCCCCCAGGGATTGCTCAAACCATTAAAAGCTGGTTCGGCAATAGCTCAAATTCTCCTACTTTGTTCATTCTGGCTGTTGTTATCTACTTGGCCCCAAACATGCTTGCTGCTGTACTGTTTCTTTTCCCATTCGTTCGCCGATTCCTTGAGAGATCAAATTACAGAATTGTGATGCTCATGATGTGGTGGTCACAGGTTTGCACAATGCCTTGATTCTCTTTCATCTTTGCATTTCTTCAACCAATGTAGAGTTTTTTTTATAGTCTAGCAATATGATTGTCTTTCAGCTGGAGCAGATTGAAAATGGCGCTTTCAGAAGATATATGTTTTTTTTTTTGGCAAAAAGATTAAAGATTTTCCTTGGCGATTCCGATATTTTTGGAAATAAGAATATTTACTGAAATCATAAAACTCAGAAACTGCTATAAAATGAAAAATCGGAACAAATAGGTATTTAGAAAAAATCGCAAAATTCCTAATCTGCATATATATTACAAAATTTTCGGATTATTATAATATTCGAGAGAATCGGGATTTTTTGGTAAAACTGGAGCAGCCTAATTTCAAAACAATTGGATCGAAAATTTGGAAATGCAGAACTAATTCCTATTTTTATCCATCTTTTCCCGTAAAATTGGAAATTGGAAATTTCAAATTTATTCCAAATCCGGAAAAATTGGATCGGGTTTCTGAAAAAAGCACAGCCTTAACTAGCAGGTTACCTACTGAGAAACTATTTTATTGTAATTACGGATTCTTAATGGGAGTGATTCCTTTTGCAGCCTCGGCTCTATGTTGGGAGGGGAATGCATGAGAGCACATATTCTCTTTTCAAGTAAGGTTTAGTTGGGGGAACATTTCTGAATAATGTTCTTAAATCATAATGTTCAATATCTGATTACTCTTGATTTAAATTTTCAGGTACACGATGTTTTGGGTTCTTCTTTTAGTGACGAAGTTGGCATTTAGTTACTATATAGAGGTGCCTCTCTTTGTCTTTCTCCAAACTGACTCTATGTTGATTGCATGTACTATTATGTTTCATATAAATCGATAATCTGTTTTACTAATCAATAGAGAGGGCAGTAGTTTTGGTAGGTTCATAAGATGATTAAAATACTCATGTAACTAACTACGTACCTTCCCCACCCCGATTTAAGAGTCTCGTGTATTCCATTTCGGGCCGTCCCAACTTAGGAGCCTTTTTTTCCAAAATAAAGTATATGAAATAGTATGGAATTTTAATCTTACCCTTAAGCTATTGCTTTTTATAAGCCGATCATCACCTTCCGAAGGATAACAAGAATATTTTCTTAATGTTTGTGAATTTTAAATAGGGACTTCATTTGAGAAGTAAGGAGTATTATTTAAAACTACCCACTATTATGTAGTACCTATATTACAAAAATCTCCGAATTTATTAATAATGATTTTTTTTCCAAAATTAAGATTTTACAAAAATCCTTAAAACAATTTATATTTATGTTCCTAACATTAATTAAATATTTGTTCTGATATATATTTAATATAAATATTTGTTCATATTGAACGCACAACGAGTATGCTATGACTTTTAGTACTTAAAACATTTCTTGCTTTAGTTCTTTGTGGGTTATCCTAGTTTACATAGTGCAGTTAAGTGTCAATGTGTTTTTCTATTTCAAATTAACAAGAGCCGCTTTGGTTTATGGACGTTCCAAAATTGTTGATGGTTGGATCCGTCGCTGGATCTGCCCTGGTAATGTGATTGGTAGGTAAAACACTTATTATTCCTAACTGTGGTACTTATAGTACGTTAGTAGATTTAGGCTATTTTTTAGTCTACTAGTGTTGGTGCATGCACTTTGCTTTTTTAATTGGCACGCTTTGCTTGTGCAATTGGCACGGAGAAAGTGGGGCAAGATTCATTTAAAGGTAGACAATTCTAAGTATTGGCAGCCATCATTTGTTTGAGTTCATTCAAAGACCATGTGTATCTGGAATTGGCGGGAACTACTTCCTCAAAAAGTGGCTTCAGTTGTGGAATGTTTAAACCATTCTCCATCAATTACCAATATATCCCAAATCCAAATCTAACACATTAACCTTATCAACACAGCATATATCATGGGCATATATATATATATATATATATTGTCAGAACTGTCCCTAACGTAGGAACTCAGGTTGGCTTTTCATATTAGTATGAATAAACATGATGTAATTTATTATTATTTTAATATGAGTTATTTATTAAGAATTATGTCGGAGTCTATGTGCCCTTTCTGTTGGTATGAGTGAATTATTAAGAGCTGTGATGTAAGAAAATTGATTTAAGCTAACAGTATTTTTTATACTTATTTTAATAGTCCTACCATGTATATTGCAGATAAAGCCTTTAGTGAGCCCAACCAAAGCTATCATGAGTGTTCACATATCAACTTATCAATGGCATGAGTTTTTTCCACGTGGTAATGAACGTGAAGTGTAACGAGCACATTATTTAATCGTTCATGTATTTGTATTAATATGGTTATTTGCTTTGCAGCGAAGAACAATATTGGTGTCGTAATTGCACTTTGGGCTCCAATTATTCTTGTATGTGTTGTGCTTGTTTCCATACTTCATCTATCTCCTTTTGTTTCATTTACGCTTCTTTTGTATAAGTTCTAACATGTTGATCATTACTAGGTCTATTTTATGGATACCCAAATCTGGTATGCCATATTCTCCACAATATTTGGAGGTTTCTATGGTGCATATCGTCGTCTTGGAGAGGTTGGTCAAGTTTCCATTTCTTTCACTCTGTTGCCTTCTATGCATCAGCAGTTTTGCTCCTTTGTTGGTACGAGTTCTTTCAGCTAGACACGGTCTACTTGTTTATATCTATAACTGTTAGTATTGTATGATACGCGATAGATATCTTATGATATGATGCGATACAACCCCAAAAAAGATACATATAGCATGGTTGTATCGCCAATAGCACTGTATCGATCTGTATCGTTTTCCCCTTTTTTCCTCTTGTAAAAAAATGCATTATAATAACGGTATTATAGTGGGATTCAAACACTTTTTATATTTATTTTTATTAATCACAAAAGCAAAAGTCTTATTGCTTGACAATGTCGTCCTTTCCTAAGATTGCTTTTAGACTTTAAGATGTTTTGTTATTTATTAGAATGCGTTCATGCGTTCTTTGTACATTTATTCTTGTGTTTTCCATGTTTTGCACTGTATTGTTCGATAGGATGCGCGATACATGGGTTCTCGATACATGATACAATACACAATTTGACAATTAACATTAATGGAAGCCGCTGTTTCTGATTAAAATAAACATTCTTTGTTAAAGTAACTAGAATGGGCTCAAGTCTTGAAGTAAAGTTTCTGCTAATAACCTGCGTCGTCACAGAGTTTGCGGGTTATAAAATATAGTTTTATCTCTTTAAGGTGGAGAATCATATCTCCCTTCTGACTGTTAAATTTAAATGTAAAACCATGTATTCCTAGGTGATAATGGAGGCGCTGGGGATTCTTATGGATGTTGATGAACTATAACTTGTTTTCAATTTCAAGTCGAATATTGAATATGGCATTTTCATTCAACATCCTTATTTTAGTTTCAAGTTGTCAACTCAAGCATAATACTTGGACACTTATTAGGTAAAATTAAAATCTAAAGAAAATGGGGAATGGGGCAATTAATAGTGAATTTTTACAGTTACATAATACTTGGCTGTTAGACTGTAAGTATATGTTAGGTCGGGAATGATCTAAACTGGAACAGTATTTTTGGAGGTTGTATAGAACCAAACTGGGGATTAATAGAAATAAAAATCAAGCTTTAGGCTACTTTACAATTGATATGATATTTGCCATAAATTTGTGATTTGAGTTTTACACTGAACATGGTTTCCAAAATCACCTGTTTTTGTCATGTTGGAAAGAAATTACCCTTGCTTCTGAAGAAAATTAAACGTGCAAATGGGTATAATTCTAGTATTGTTGAAGTGTACTCTTCATATTTGTTCGTCTTTTATTATATTTCATTACTTAGGTTAGTATTTTTGTTAGGGGGTAACATTCCTGTAGTTTCCTCTTTAGTGTTTTTATCTTTTACAGTTATATTTGCTAGCAAAATAACTTAGCCTATAAAGAAGACCATTGTATTCACTTTACATTTGATATGTTGGAGAGAGTTCTTAGTTTGTGTTTGCTATTGTATGCCATTAGTCTTATTAAGTCAGTTTCATTATACTGTTACTGTTATTGCTCTAACTTTTGTATATGCTCTAGATTCGAACATTGGGAATGCTAAGGTCGCGTTTCCAATCATTGCCTGCTGCTTTCAATGATTGTTTAATTCCCGAGGAGAGAAGTGACGCACCAAAAAAGAGAGGACTTAAGGCGACCTTTTCACCCAAATTTTCCGAGGTTAGTATCTTTATATATTGGTTCTTTTGTTCTTAGTAGATTTCGATTTTCAAAATTCTATTCGAAAAGCTGGAATCTCCTTACTTGAAGTTTGTTGATGCAGATCCTCCCGTCTAATAACGAGAAAGGAGCGGCAAGATTTGCTCAATTGTGGAACAAAATAATCAGTAGTTTTAGAGAGGAAGATCTTATTAATGATAGGTAATCCTAATAGCCCTTCTTTGTATGATATGCCTTTAGGGTGTGTTTGATATGCAAAATTTGATCGCCCAAATTTGTTTTGGAAGTTTTCCCAAGTTTGCCTACATTACAACCCCCAATTAAGGCTGCAAACGATTCTATCTGTTCGTGAACAGCTCTAGCTTGACTCGTTTGTTAAGCAAACAAACTGATCTTGATCTTGACTTTGTTTAAAGAAATTGAGCTCGATGAGCTCGACTTGTTTATTCAATTGAGGTATAAACAGACTCGATTAGAGGAACCCAGCTGCTCGAGTTCAGCCTGTTTAAAGCTTAAACTTGCCTCGTTGTTAAGCAAGCAGACCGAGCTTGGATTTGGTTTCAAGTTTGTTTAAGAATCGAGCTCCATTAGACTCGGCTCGGTTTGGTTCGCTCGCAACCATACCCCAAATGCAGTTTTGACCATTTGCCATGGATTATTTTCTCTGGGGATAATGCAAATTTCTTCCATGGAAATTTTTTCTTTGACACAGTTTTCCACCCACTTTGATTGGTGTAGGTGGAAAAATTTTTCAAGCAAAATTTTCTAATCTCCCTCCTCCCCGTGGAGAAAAAATGTCCGTGCAAAATGTCCAAAATGTGCATTATCAGGTTGTGTTTAAAATAAGTTTGGGAAAATTTTCCAAGGAATTTTTTGACAATCAAACACCTTAGAAAACATTGCCAATCAAACACACCTTTGAGCCCAGTTTGTCACACATAATATTTTGTATGGATTGTGATTACGAAGAAAGTTATTGCCGTGAAACCTTTTACCTGGAATCTGAATCCTATCACTCCGTTTGGTTGACCAATGGGTTTGTACTAGGAATCAAAATTTAGTATTTGGTTCATACATGAGAATATACGCTATGTACCCGCAATACCCGTTAGCAATCTTGTATATATATATATATATATATATATATTATAAATTTGTCTATTTTCTTCTTGTACTAAAGCACATATGTATAGGTCACTATTAAGTAATGCATGAATCCAAATCCATCTTGAAATGAAAAAAAGATTTTTGAGATATTTAATATTTAATAGGGATTACAAGTGTTTGGTCCTACTTTTTTGAATGTATTTGTGTTTAATCCCATGTCATTATTTTGTTGTTGTTGGTCCTATATTTTTACACTAGTCATTCTCTACAAAAAGAGACATGAGCGGTTAGGAGAGGTTACATGGAAGTTGAGAGAAGTTTTAGACGGTTATGGGACTTGAAACAATTTAAAAAATATATGGGATGGGAGACTAACAGAACTTTAGAAATGAGACTAAAACCAAAAAAACAATATTTAATAAACATGGAAATTATTGTATCCCAAAAATATAAGTGTGTGAAGCACGGACTCGACACGTGATACGGGATACGACTCGATTCGGGATACGGGATACGTGATTTTTCAAAAAATGTAGGATACGGATACGTTAAATATTTATTATTATATTTTATATATATTAATGATAAACTTGAATAAAATGAAAGTAAAGTAAAGCATCAAATACCATTATATTAATCTTGCTCAAATATGATGATTGTTGTCACCAAACAAACACCATTACAATAAAACATCATTAACATAAAAGGTTGTTCCAACAATAACCTAAGAGACAAAAATAAAGATAATATCCGTAGCATAAAAATAAGATAGAGAAGCCTCCAAGAGCATCCAGGCTTCATAGTATCTGAATCACTAAATATATCCAACATCAACGGCATCATCACCTCCCATGACCACATCATCAAGTACCATGTTCTCCAACTCCGGCTCATCAAGGGAGAGATTTGCAATTTGAAGTTCTCCAACATCTTCAAGTGTGTCAAATGCATCACCAGCAATATCCCACATTTTAGTATCTCCCATTGTGTATTCCGGGGTCCTCCTTGATAGGAGGCGGAGGTTGCTATGAAAAACACCAAGTCTTCACCCCGTTTTGGTGTCATTTTATTCCTTTTGGTTGAATTCACAAAGGAGTAGGTGCTCCAATTTCTCTCCGCACAAGATGAAGATGACGGTTGCATAAGAATCTTTGTTGCAAGCTTTTGAAGTGTGGGTGCACAAGTGCCGTAGAGAACCCACCAAGCCATAGGTTCCATACTATAACGATTGCTCAAGGAGTCAAACTCATCAAATCCCCCGGACTTTTGTGTGAAATTGACATACTCAATACCAACTCGATTGCGTTCTTCAAGATTTGGAAAGTATTTTTTGAAGCATTTTATTCTTCCATTCATAATCTTAGTATCATTTTGGGGAGGTACTCTGCTTCAGTCTTCAAAAAGCCATTGATCACTATAATACCTTTTGAAGAAAAAAAAAAAAAGAATTATTTCAAACTCAAAAAGTAAGGGAAATGAATATACTTGCGCAAAAATAAATAATTACTAAAGTTGAGTATTAACCTTGGAGTCATAGAGTGTGCCAAACAATGAAGTGGGGTGTTGTTCTTGTCCCAACGAGATACAAGTATTTCATATACCACTTCGTAAAAATGTGAATGATCTCCATATCTTATGCGTTTATGTTGATACTAAGTGAAGACAAGGCTTATCAGTGTCACACAGCCTAAGCATATCATAAATGGGAGCCGTAAAAGAGAGAATATTATTAATGGAATCCGACCATTTTACATCCAACACCTTCTTCCTCACAAACTCCGCTTTTCCTTGGTCATCGTCTTGATAACAAGCCTATTTATCACTTATTACCATTGCTTGGAGACCCCCCTTTATAAGCTTGAACCTTCTAAGCATCACCACTACCGAAGCAAATCGTGTATCCGCTACCGAGAGCAACTTCAAATTCACAAATTCATTGAACACAACAAGTCTCATACCATGATTCGTAATAAATTTTTTTATTTGAATGGCAACCCCGAAAATATCGGTTATCCAACTACAAAGAGAATAAGTGACTTCATTCCTTTCAGTATTCTTCGCGGCACAAATGTCTTGAACGCAAGGTTAAGTGTATGCACAACACAAGGGGTCCATGTAATGTTTGGATATTTTGCTTCAATAAGTTGCCCCGCACCTTTACAATTGGTGGCATTATCGGTAATAATTTGGATCACCTTGTCACTTCCAACTTCATCTATCACTTCAATGAACAAGTTAGCAATAAAAGCACTATCCTTTCTTTCCCCCGAACAATCCACCGCCTTCAAAAACATTGGTTGCCCATTTGTCACGGCAATAAAGTTGATAAGGGGCCTTCGTTGTGAGTCACTCCAACCATCGCTCACAATACTTACACCTTTCTCCATCCACATGGATCGTGTAGGTCCCAACAACCGATCAATATTTGCTTTCTCTCTTTGCAAAAGAGTAGTCCTCAATAAATTGTAACCACGACACTTATAACCCGGAATTGAAGTATTTGCGGCAAATTCAATGCATTCCCTAAAATAAGGGTTACGTGATAAGTGGAAAGGCCAACCAACTGAATAAAATGCCCTCGCAACCAAGGCATTCATTTGCTCCCGTACCCCCATATTAAACGCCTTCTCAAGGGATCCACTTGCACTCGAATCTGCCTTTCTCTTTCTCGCGCTAAAATTTTGAAACAATCCACCCATAACAGTTGAAGGTGGTAGTGGAATATTCTTAGGCTGTGATTGCTCTTTCTTTCTCTCTACTTCTTTTTCTAATTTCTGCATACAAGATCCTCTGATTTAACCTTTTTACACGCCCCAATGCCTTGTCCCGACATCTTAAGCAAATGTGCACGCACTCTTGTATATGAGCTTGTGAATTCTTTGAAACAAAAATTACAACTCCACTTCATATTTCCACCACCTACTACAAGTTTATCCTTCTTTGTAGTATAAGCCCAAAGTGGCTTGGAAGAATCCTCATCCACTGATGATGATGCTGTACTGTTTGTACATATTGAGTAGCTCCAGATGCCATTTCAAAAAAAATCTACAAACATAATTAGAATACACAAAAAACAGTAAAGAAAAAAATCTAAAAACAATACAGCAGCAGCAATAAAAGCATAAAAGCACGTTACAGCAGCAGCAATACAGCAGCAATGAGGTCTATAAGTGAAAAAAAAAATACAACACAGTTAAGGGGGGAAAAAGCTCCAAATGAGGTTTAGAAGTGAAAAAAAAAATACACAGAAAAAAAAGCATAAAACAACAACCCAGAAATAAAAGCATAAAAAATACAGTTAAGGGGTAAAAAAAAAGAACAACTCAGAAATAAAAGCATAAAAAAACAGTTAAGAAGAATGAACAACACTAAATAATGTCAGATTGAGGTCGGATGGGGAAAAAAAATACCGGATGGGGAAAAAAAATACCAGATGTGAAAAAAAAATATACCAGATGGGTTTAAACCCTAGCCGGAATTCCAGATGGGTTCGATTGAGGTGGATTGAGGTCGGATTGAGGTGGGAAATGAAAACCCTAGTCGGAATAGTCAGATGGGTTGAAAACCGGAGCTGGGTTGGAGTTTTGTTAGCCGTCGGGTGAGTTTTGGCTGGGAAATGAAAATTTAGCTGGGTTTTATGAGTTGTTTTGTTATGAGTTAAAGAAGTCTTTGAGTTTTGAGTTTTGTTTTAACTTAAAACTTTTCATTTTTATGTTTTTAGCCACAAAACATATGTTTTAAAGTTTCAAAAACGCCCCACGTATCCTAAAGCGTATCCTAAAACGAAACCTAACGTGTCCTCAGCGTATCCTAAACGTATCCGAGCAATTTAAAAATAAAAGAAAAATGGGATACTCTAGGATTCACGTATCCGAGCGTATCCCGTATCCTATACGTGTCCAAAAAAAATTCGCGACCTCCGGAGAGTATCCGTGCTTCGTAGGTTTATTGTCGAGTAAGGTAATCAAATGATTGCATATAAGTAGAAGAAAGTAAAAATGACCTCAATAAAAATTGTACGTATTCTAATTTATACGAAGTGAAATAACAAAATTGTCTTTACAAAATATATATTTAGATTTTAAGGGTAGTGTTTATGATTTAATATATTTTTCATGGCCTTTTTTGTTTTCTTAGAGAATATTATTGAGGATTCCCTAGGGGAAGAAGGAATCCCACATATTGGATATTATTTTGATTCCATCCACTTCCCACCAAGGATGTAATTTGGGACCCACATTCCCTTGGAACTTAACCTCAAATCAAACACAATAATCTTATATTTACCAGGAACGTTTCATAGTAATCATATTCCACCCAACTTTAGCGCATATCAAATGGGGACGTAGTGTTGTTCCTGATATGTGGCTTTATTTGTCTCAGATATGTCTGGAGGTTTTTTCTTTGTATATATATCAATAAGATTTTTTTGCCTTCCAGGGAAATGAATCTGTTGCTCGTTCCATATTGGGCAGACCGTGACTTGGATCTCATACAGTGGCCTCCATTTTTACTTGCCAGCAAGGTTTGTATATTTAGAATTTGTTTCCCTATCCGTGTTTGGGTTGGCAAATATGTCTTAAATAACTGACAGTAACAAAGTGTAATCTTGGAATAATATAGTTTTTTTATTTTATTTTTATTTTTTGAAAAGCTCGACAATTCAGTGCATAAATTACTTATATGGAAAGTTATGTATGATTATATGTAGTAGATTATACAAGAAATGCGAAACTTATGAATCATAGTAATCAAATAATAACCTATTTTTTATAAGCTGTAAAATTATTAAGAATGAAATGAAGTAATCTATAATCACCTATGTGTAATAATGTGGATGTTATATTATATAATGATTACTCCTGTTACCACACACACTCACTGGGTAAGATCATCCGTTGTCGTCTTTTAGTCTTTTCTAACAATTATATATATTTCGCAAACACACAGAAAGTTATCTCAGTTTAAGGGTTTGGTGGTCTCATTTCATATCCAAAAAGTGTTCGACAATTATTGTTGAAAAGAATGCCATTTAGATTTAAATCATGGATGGTGAGATCAAGTGTCAATTTCGTGTCAAAGAGTGTACGTAGTATCAATGCCCAATATGGCATGGACACATTACATTATTAGATAGCTAGATGCACAGTTGTACTTTATAGTACTAAATGTTTAGCTCCTCTTTATGCCTCTCATCCAAAAAAAAAAAACCTAACATTGCCGACCGACTTCCGACCAAAAGTCTATTTGTTTCATTTGTAAGGTGAAAAATACATTTTTATATTGAATCATTTTGTATTGACTATTGATTATTGATATTATTAATTGAATGATGAAACATACATTTTGTATATTGCTTATTAAATGTTGAGAAATATATTTTGTATATTGATTATGGAGTATGCATATGAGAAAGATGACTACCAAACGTACAAATATATTTTCAAAATTCAAGGTATGCATTATTTTATTATATTACTATCCTTCGAATAATTAAAATAATAAAAAAGGAAAAATGCCATTTTACGCCTAGACTTCACCTAGGCGCGTCTAGGCTCCTAAGGCTTGAGGCTTGACCTTACGCCTTGACCACACCTCGCGCCTTTTAGAACCTTGGGAATAGCATTTACGGGACATTTGAAGTGTCACTGATCAAAGATTAAGGGTGTGTTTAATCGACTTCACATTTTTTCCATGAAAAATACTCCGTTTTACTCATTTTTTACTTTTTCTTGCGATTCATTAAGATACTATGAGAGCAATAGTCTCAATTGTTGGACATTCTCCATCTTTTCCTCAATTTGTATGAAAACCTTTCTGACCCACCCCCCAGAATTCGATTCCGTGGAAAACCCAAAAAGTAAAAGATTATCTCACCTAGCCGCCCATCTCTTTTTGCACCGTTTTCCCATTTTTTTTCATAAAAATGAATTGTTTTTTTAAAATTCTTTCTACTTCTAATCAAACTTGTCATTGGAAGGTTTCAGTCTGAGAAATGTATTTTTTTTTGCTACAGTTTCTAAAGATGGTTGGCTCATGTGTAGTTTTGCATGCACCTGTGCTATATCTATCTGATTATCTGGCAACCATAGATAGATCAGGGTGAAAGGTTTGCACAGTTGAGCTGTGATGAGTCTGGTGTTAACTCGTATAGGTTTGTGTACATTAAAAATATTTAACATTGATTAGTTAGTTGATCGTTCTAAATGATAAAAAAATGACTGCAACAATCAATCTAAGTTCACAAAATCATTCACTAAGAAATTAGATGTTATGGGAATGGATGCACGTGGTCCACATGGATCTGAAAGAAGAAAAGGCTCTTTTATTTGTTAAAATTTGAAATCGTACCACCTTTTAGTGATGGTTTCAAATTTTGATTTGCCCGTCATACTTTCATTTAGAAACCACAAATTTCGTTCTATTTTCTTGGTGATTTAACTCTTCCAGCAGTTTGAATATAAATTGTTTGAACTTTTGAACTATGGCCTGTTTGATCCTACAAAATTTTCCTAGGAACTTACAAACATGCTTCTTGCTGCTTCCACTGAATAGATTCCAATAGCTCTGGATATGGCCAAAGACAGCAATGGCAAGGACCGTGAGCTGAAAAAGAGGATTGAGACTGACAAATATATGTCTTGTGCTGTTCGTGAGTGCTATGCTTCATTCCGAAACATTATAAAGTTTTTGGTTCAAGGTGGACGTGAAAAAAAGTAAGTTTTTACTACGTGTTAAAAATTCCTATACTTGGAAAAATTGCAGTACATATTTCTGTGTTTTACTATAGAGGGTTTATTGATTCGTGGCTGCTTCTCATCTGATATATTCCCCTAACTTGCCATTTTCAGGGTTATAGATGATATATTTACTGAAGTTGAGCAGCATATTGAAGCAGGTGATCTGATCCGTGAATACAAAATGAGCGCTCTTCCTACCCTCTATGAGCATTTCGTTACGCTTATAAAATACTTGGTAAGTGTTGCAAAGTGTTGTAACATGGCATAGTAATATATCTGTTGATGTTGACTTATTGTTAACTGTTCTAATATGAATTAACCTTTTGATTTCTTATCTACTACAGTTAACGAATAAGGAGGAAGATAGGGATCAAGTTGTCATTGTTTTCCAGGACATGTTAGAGGTTGTGACGAGAGATATAATGATGGAGGATAATATATCCAGGTAAACACGGTTTCATGTGATTAACTTGTGCTTTTGTTTATGCTCGGATGCCATTTTGATGTTGCTGTCATCTCCAGTTTGCTAGATTCAACCCATGGTGGATCAGGGTTTGAAGGGATGACCCCCCTTGATCAGCAATATCAGTTATTTGCATCTGCCGGCGCAATCCAATTTCCAGCTCCAGAATCAGAATCTTGGAAAGAGAAGGTGGGTTTAAGCTTTAATTGGTACCATGGAAACTTTATTTTTTATTCTATTTCTTGTCTTAAATTTATAGTGAGTTGCCCTGTACTTTTTCCATTATTTACTAGTAATTTGTCCAACTAGGGTTGGGAAGCAAGAAATCCATCGGCACACTTCATCCTTTTATTGTTTCGATTCTGCCCCTGGCAATTGTTCAAGGTTTAGTTTTCTACTCGTCTTGTTCGTCATATGCAATGTAGTGCGGTGATTGCACCATGTGTCAACATTGAAGTGTGCCAATGGACCTTCAGATCCGTTCCTCTGTGTGTGTGTGTTGGGGGGGTATCTGGGGGAGGGCTGATCAACTTGTTGTTTTCTATGTCCGTCCGAACATGTGTATTTTTGTTTGATTTGCTTTTTGATTCCCCACCTTCAAAAGCGTACCTTCTTTGTTTGATCACATTGATATTTGACGCCTGACGGTCAAACTTGTTCCTTCCATGTTCAGTACTTAAAGTTGTGGTTGCATTCCAGTAAGTTTCATTTGAAGCTTCATTCGCAAAGTATATGATTTTTCAATTTTTGTTCAAATGTATCCTCTTTACCCGGGTGAGATATTGATTGTTTTTTAAATGTGGTTCTTTTGAATCATCATTCCTGACCATTAGAGTGTTAGGCAAGTCTTGTTTTTCACTAGTCTCTCTTTATTAGTATTGTGATTGTTATTGCTGGTTGTGAACTTGTGATGAAATCTGAACCATATTTGTGGAGGGAAGTGTTTCACCTTCTCCATGATATTCTAGTAACCAAAAATTGATAGTAGTGCACTTCTATGGGGGTTTCTCTTGCAGCAATAACATATTATATCAAAGTGGGGCAAGAGAGCAAGATTATAAACATCACATGTGTTTGCAATTTCCCCGTGTTCTCTCCCCTTGCAATCTGTATCTCTCTCTAAATATCCTTAAGTTCACTGGTACCATGACGAAGGCTTGGATTTTCAGTCTCTACTTATCGGCTTTTGTATCTTATCCAATTCTATTTTATTGCAGATTAATAGGCTGTTTCTATTGCTTACGGTAAAAGAGTCTGCGATGGATGTACCATCAAACTTAGAAGCTAGAAGGCGCATGTCCTTTTTTTCCAATTCGTTGTTTATGGAAATGCCACGTGCACCCAAAGTCCGCAATATGCTCTCTTTCTCGTAAGTTGTATTATGTTCTTTGTTGGTTTTGCTCAGTTTTCCTATGTTTGCCAAAGTAAATCGCTCTATGTAGTTTTCAATTTTTGTTTGACCTACATTAATGTGGTTAATATTGTTCCTTCTATATAAGGCCTTATCTCCCGACTCGCGATGTCTATAACACATGTTATGAGGCTGTTTAGACTAATGACTTATACACACACACACACACACACACACACACACACACACACACACACACATATATATATATATATATATATATATATATAAATATATATAGGACCATTTTTTAAAAATATTAAAAAAAATAGTTTGAGCTGTTTTTTTGTATCGTATTTGAACATTTCAACAAACCTACAAAAAAAATCAGCTCTTTTTTTTGCTATTTTAAAAAGTCATATATTGACCGATTTTTTTAAAATAGCAGAAAAATTCATTTTGAGCTGATTTTTTTGTAGGTTTGTTGAAATGTTTAAATACCATACAAAAAAAATCAGTTCATTTTTTTTAAAACTATTTTTGAAAAATGGTCCCTTTTTTGGTCCTTTCTTTGAGGTATGTTGGAGATCCTCTCCCTATATATATTATTAATTTATATTTTATTATAATTATTATTATTTTTTTTGTGTGTGCTTTTGAAGCTTTCCATGCTTTTTCTTGGGCCATCATTTAACTGTAATGAAGGAAAAGTGTATAAAAAATCTTCAAAACAATTGTGATGAGGATGTCTAGGTGTTTAAACTATTATGTTGAACTAATTTGTGATTTTGATATATTCTGTCTTTGGGGAGATGAATAACTTGCATATTATATTCTTCTGCAATAATATGTTGCAATCTGTTTATCTGTGTTATCTTGTTTGTGAAATGCTTATTATAATGTTTGTTGCAAGATTTGTTTTTCTAAAAACGATTGTGTAAATGTTATATATATGTACTAAATCTCTATTTTTATTCACATTTTTAGTATTTGTTATTTAAAAAATCTATACGCGAAAGGCTTACACCTTGAGGATTACGCCTCCTTTTCTATTCTTTTTTTTTTATAATTATTTTTAATCGAAAATGCTTTGCACTACAACTCCGCATTTTTAAACATTAATTAGGCAGTCACAGTTGGTATATTGTAAATATGAAACCAGATGGAGCTATTTAGCATAATATTGTCTTTCATGGAGAGCTTGAATAAACTACTTTTCTTGATATTTCTCCTGTTGGGATATTCAGCAGTATAGATGTTCTATAAGTATATCATGAGCCGATGTCAGAGAATTGATGATTTTATTAATTTTATATTAGAGTTTCCCATTATTAGCGTGTTGAAGTTCATGTATTGCTTGTAATATACCTGACATATCATCATTTCTTGTAGTGTTTTGACTCCTTATTTCACCGAAGAGGTTCTCTTCTCATTGAGGGATTTGGAAGTTGAAAATGAAGATGGGGTTTCTGTTCTCTTTTACTTGCAGAAAATTTTTCCAGGTCTGCTTTTTTGTCCAGTTGCTACGTAGTAAAATTTTTCGTCGTTTGTATTGAATTGACCGATGGTACCATACAGATGAATGGAACAATTTTCTTGAACGAATGGACTGCAGTAACGAAGAAGATCTCAAAGGTTCAAACAAATCAGAAGAACAGTTGCGACTTTGGGCATCATTCAGAGGCCAGACTTTGACTAAAACTGGTAAGGAATATCTTTATGCTTATATGCTCAAAGTTGTAAGGTCTCTTTTGATGCACAGGTAAAAATGTAGGATAGAGTTATCCCATCCAAACATGATAAAGTAATCCTTTCTCCTAGTAAAAGATGCGCATTACATATAAATTATCTGATGTGCTCTTATCTTGCGCATCAAAAGGTGGGGCCTAAGATTTTCTACTTGTCAATGGACTGATACAATCTTATAACTGCTAGTGAGAGGCATGATGTATTACCGCAAAGCCTTGGAACTTCAGGCCTTCCTTGATATGGCCAAAGATGAAGGTACTTAACTCTCTCTCTCTCTCTCTCTCTCTCTCTCTCTCTAAAATAAACTATCCCCATTCTCTTACCCCCTAAACTTCTGGAAACTACAAAAATAACCGCCAAAACTTTGTAACATTTTATTCCCACACTTATCCATATAAATTGTATTTGTCTCTGAACTGTTCAAAATTACAAGTGGTCAGTCATGGTTATATAGGTAGTTCCGTAGGCACGGGTCCTTGCTAGTTCTTGTACAAACTGATGTGCGTGTTGGCCCATTTCAGCCTGATTATTTTTTATTTTATCTTTAGTATTTTATTATGAGTAGATAAATATTAGTTCTTTCTTATCCAAACTATTAATAGAGATAATTATTAGATTATTTTTACCTATTTTAATTAGGTTATTTAGTTTCTTAGTTTAATTAGGAGACTTTTTCCCGGAGTTTAGGATTATCTATAATAAGGCCTTTGACCATCTCTTATAATCAGAATTATTATTAATGAAATTTATGAGATTTTAGAGAAAATATGGTTTGATTATTATTATTATTATTATTATTATTATTATTATTATTATTATTATTATTATTATTATTATTATTATTATTATTATTATTATTATTATTATTATTATAATTATTTATGTGTGTCAATTTCATTGCGTTTCACATCAATGTGGTATTAGAGCTGCGTCCGCTCCTGATTTTTCACTCAAGCGTGTGTCAATCGTATATGCATATCGAGGGCATGAGCTATGGCAAGATCTCGGGGAAACTTATCGTACGTCGTGTACTCGGCGATGATCAATGCTCTAAAATTGGTCACCACAGTTGCGCCACCACCAACGGTGACTGAATTTGATTTCGCAGCCGAGTTAAAAAAATTGAGCAAACAATTAGAGGTTATGAAGGTAGGGAGCGGCGACGAGAATTCATATGTGCAATGGTTCAAAGAGGTGGGATTTTGGAGGCAGGTTAAGCTTGGAAAACCACCCAAGGCTGAGTAGTCCGTCCAACCACCACATCATCCACCAACCAATAAGAAAACCCCCCTTTCACCCTTGCTAGAGCAGTTTCGACAACCCTCGGCTAGTTTCGCCACCGAAACCATCCATTCGGCGTCTTCAAAAGGTTTTTCCGACCACTTCTGGTCTGGATCTGAGCCCCCACCTATAGCCGTGACCTCCCCAACCTCCAAACCGCCGAGAACTTACTTTCCCCCTCATCCCGACGCAAAACCACCCAGACACCCACTTTCGCCAGACTCCGATGACCTATTCTGGCCCCAAGCCATGGTCGAGAAGCCCCTTCCGTCATAACCTTACCTTCCTGCCCCCCCTCCTACCATATTTGGGGACCTCCGTCCCATCTTTGCCCAGGGCTCGGAATCAACCACATAAACCCCGACCCCTCCAACCGAATAAAACCGCCTGCCATAAAATGTTTTCGCCCTCCGGTGATGATTTTCGGTCACCCGAGTTGGTTGTTCGACCTTCGGCAGCTTCCAAGGTGGTTGGGTTGGGTGGAGAGTCATTTGGGGCTTGTCTAGATTAAGTGGCTGCTAGGGTTTATGAAGAGAGAGATAGGGTTTCTTCTGTTGAGATGGGGCTTTTAAGTGGAAGGTTGGGCCATAAGGCTTTTGAAGAGTTTGAGTTGCCCGAGTAGTCTTTGTTTGTCTTTGACCCATTTTTAAGAGACAAACCACTTGGTTTGGAGCTTAATGGTCCAAAAATTGATTTTTTTTGGGTAAAAAAATTTGGACAACTCCCAATTTTTAAAATGCCGGAAAATATATTACTTGGGCCCCAAAAGTTTTAGAAAAATTGCTTTTTACCCCTAATGAAAGATAAAAAAGGACCAAAATACTCAAAATACTTATGGATGTGGCATGAACTCTTACAAATATCCTCTATGGTTCGTGGTAAAGCTTTTCGAAGAAGGGGGGAGGGCACTACTTGACAGGCATCATCAACTCTCATGGCTTTAGCGCTTGGGACGAGCTTTTCGAAGAAGAGGAGAGTGGCGTGTGCGTGGGCCCATTTAATTTCAGTATGTTTATTTTTTATTTTATCTTTAGTATTTTATTATGAGTAGATAAATATTAGTTATTATCCAAACTATTTATTATTAGCGATAATTATTAAATTATTAGTTACCTATTTTAATTAGGTTATTTAATTTCCTAGTTTAATTAGGAGACTTGCTCCTCAAGTTTAGGATTATCTATAAATAAGGCCTTTGACCATCTCTTGTAATCAGAATTATTATTAATGAAATTTGAGAGAAAATATGGTTTTATTATTATTATTATTATTATTATTATTATTATTGTTCACCTGTGTCAATTCCGCTGCGTTTCACATCACAAACTCTCTATGCTTTTGTTGATTGATGGTGACCATTAAACAGATCTAATGGAAGGCTATAAGGCCATTGAGTTAAATGAGGATCAGATGAAGGGTGAAAGGTCATTGTGGGCCCAATGTCAAGCAGTAGCTGATATGAAGTTCACTTATGTAGTATCATGCCAGCAATATGGGATTCAGAAGCGATCTGGTGATGCTCGTGCGCAAGACATTCTAAGGCTTATGGCAGTGTATGTATCAGATTGTAATTTATTTTCCTCTTGGTGATAGTTATGACATACAGCCTGTATATATATATATATATATATATATATATATATATTTCCTACTGTACAGGTACCCTTCTCTTCGTGTAGCCTTTATTGATGAGGTTGAAGAACCATGCAAAGACAAATCTAAAAGAGTCAATGAAAAGGTTTATTATTCTGCTCTAGTGAAGGCTGCTATGCCAAAGACGGATACTTCAGAGCCAGGACAAAATTTGGATCAGGTAAAGACTAATTTAGAAAATGAACACAATGTTCACGTCACACAAAATAGAGAGCGATACATAAATATTGTAATTCACTATGATACATTTCCAGAAATCATATAAAATTATAGCATTTCAATTACAGATTAATTTCGGTGGTTCTTTATACCCACCCAACTTGTTTCCCTCCACAACACCTGCAACAATAGAGCTATCGAACTCCAATCTGATACTTTTCAATCTGGCATTGGAGATTTTCTTTTCTAGACATACTAATAAGCAAAACTTGATATGTATATATACAGAGGTTTTACCAAAATTTGGAATTGGAAATTTAGTCATATATCTAAGGATGATTTGTACTTTGGGGTCCAGTTGTTCTTCTATATGTGAGGTTGGGGTCGAGAGTTTTTCATATTATGAGTTTGGGACCCAATTTGAACAAAGTACGGGTTTTGACTGGTCCAACCATCAGCAACTCTTGATTACCCCAAAATACCCTAACAAACCTGTCAACTAATTGACTAATATCTAGGACCAATACCTTAACATTATGTCATTTATAACTGCACACTCAGGTTATTTATCGAATAAAACTTCCTGGACCTGCTATATTGGGTGAAGGAAAGCCAGAGAATCAAAATCATGCTATTATCTTCACGCGAGGAGAAGGATTGCAAACAATTGATATGAATCAGGTATGTGTAGTGTTCTTATATCTGCTTGCTTGATCTGTGTACCAACTGTCAAATTAATGTAATATCATCTGTAGGATAACTATATGGAAGAAGCCTTGAAAATGAGGAACTTGCTTCAAGAATTTCTAAAGAAGCATGATGGTGTGAGGCATCCTACTATACTTGGTCTCAGAGAGCATATTTTTACTGGCAGGTACGTTGTTAACCTTTCTAGATTAGATCGTATTGCCTATACATTTTCACTTTCTCTGTTATGTGATAACCTCTTGTTCTGTTGCAATTTGATGCAGTGTTTCATCTCTTGCTTGGTTTATGTCAAATCAAGAGACAAGTTTTGTAACTATTGGCCAGAGGTTGTTGGCCAACCCTTTAAGGTAAGATATCTTCTTTCGAATTTTGTACACTCCCCCCCCCCCCCCCCCTCTCTCTCTCTCTCTCTCTCTCTCTCTCTCTCATGATTATGCAGATCCGTTCTTATGCAGGCTCAACTCAACAAAGCCTTTTCCCAATTATTTGGGGTCGGCTAATGAATCCTATTTTTCCATTCCATTCTGTCCAGTGCAATATCTTCGGTTAAACCACATGTCATCATGTCCGTTTTTATAATATTCCACCAAGTCAATTTAGGCCTACCTCTACCCCTTGTGTTACCATCAATACTAACTAAATCACTCTTCCATACAGGAGCATCCATTGGTCTACGCTTGACGTGTCCAAACCATCTAAGTCGATTATCTCTCAATTTATCTTCTATCGGAGCTACTTTTACCATTTCACGAATTTGTTCATTTTTAATTTTATCATTTCGGGTTTTACCACAAATCCATCTTAGCATTCACATCTCCGCGACATTCATTCTCTGCATATTTTGTTTCTTGGTTGCCCAACACTATGTCCCATATAACATGGGCGGTCTAATGGCCGTCCTATAAAATTTACCTTTTAACTTCAAAGGTATACGCCTATCACACAAAATGCACAAAATGCCGGTAGCACTTCTCCACTTAACCCAGCCTGCTCTAATCCTATGAGTAACATCATCACTAATATCTCCATCTTTTTGAGTAATCGATCCTAAATAAAGAAAATGATCAAATCTAGGTATCTCTTGACTCTCCAATTTCACCACATCTCCATTTGTCCTTCTATTACTACTAAAATTGCACTCCACATATTCTGTTTTAGTTCTGCTTATTTTAAATCCTTTTGTTTATAAAGTTTCTCTCCACAATTCCAACCTAGCATTAATCCCCGTCTTAGTCTCATCCACTAAAACAATATCATCTGCAAATAGCATACACCATGGCACTTCATCTTGTATTTGTCCAGTCAACTCATCCATAACAAGAGCAAAGAGATAAGGACTTAATGCTGAACCTTGGTGTAGCCCTACCGTAATTGAAAATTCACTACTTTCTCCCGCTGATGTTCTTACTGTAGTCACTGCACCATCATACATATCCTTTATCACATCAATATATTTGCGAGTCACTGCTCTTTTATGTAGAACCCACTATATTATATCTCTGGGTATCCTATCATACGCCTTCTCCAAATCTATAAAAATCATATATGATTCTCAGATACTGTTGTCAGTAATTTCAATCTATATTCAATCACTCTCCCAAAGTTTCATTGTATGACTCATTAACTTAATACCACGATAATTTGAACAACTTTGTATGTCCCCTTTATTTTTATAAATAGGTACTAGAACACTTTTTCTCCATTCATCGGGCATCCTATTGTCATTAAAATTCTATTGAATAATTTTGTAAGCCATGATACTCCATCCTCCCCTAAGCACTTCCAAACCTCAATTGGGATACCATCTGGTCCTAAAGCCTTTCCTGTTTTCATCTTTTTTAGAGCAATCCTGACCTCTGTTGTCCTAATTCTGCGAAAAAATATATTTTCTCGAGTCTCCCTAAGCTCCTCTATATCTAATCTACTCCCATTATCTTCATTTAATAACCTCTCAAAGTAGTTTTTTCATCTTTCCATAATTTCGTCATTTTTGACTAGGACTCTCGAATCATCACTTTTAATACACTTAACGTTATTAAAATCTTTTATTTTCCTATCCCTAAGTTTAGCAAACTTGTAAATACC
The DNA here is from genome assembly GCA_949130495.1 of Sambucus nigra. NCBI lineage: Eukaryota > Viridiplantae > Streptophyta > Magnoliopsida > Dipsacales > Adoxaceae > Sambucus > Sambucus nigra. The sequence goes on along the minus strand of OX422217.1, from coordinate 54,314,998 downwards.
TTTTTCCCCTTCTTGTGTACCTAATTTTGTATAAAGATCATCATACGCTTTTAACTTAGCATCTCTTACCACTTTCTTAACTTTCTTTTTAGCCCATTTATATTTCTCAAAATTTTCTTCATTTCTATTTGTTTGCCATGTTTTAAAGCACTCCCTTTTGATTTTTACTATATTTTGTACTTCTTCATTCCACCACCAAGTTTCTTTAGACTGTGGCCCCTTGTCTTTTGATTCTCCAAGAATTTCTTTTGATATTCTCCTAATGCATATGGCCATCTTATTCCACATTATGTTAGTCTCTTCTTCAGTATTCCATGTTGCTTCATTTAATAATTTATCTTTAAATAGTTCTAATTTCTCTCCTTTTAAGTTCCACCACCTAGTTCGTGGGTTAATCTTCACTTTTCGCACTCGTGATTGATTTTTAATATTTATATCCAACACCATTATCCTATGTTGTGAGGTTAAGCTCTCTCCCGGGATAACCTTACAATCTTTACACGTTAATCGGTCTCCTTTTCTAGTAATGAAAAAATCTATTTGGCTCTTATGCGTTCCACTTTTAAAAGTTATTAAGTGTTCAAGCCTCTTTTTAAAACATGTATTTACTAATACAAAATCATAAGCCATCGCAAAATCTAAGATAGACTCTCCCCCATCGTTCCTATCTCCAAAACCATATCCTCCATGCACTATCTCATATCATACACGATTTTCTCCTACATGGCCATTAAAATCTCCCCCTATATAGATTTTCTCACTTTTGGGTATTTCTTGAATTAGTTCATCCATTTGTTCCCAAAATTGTACTTTAGTGTGCTCATCTAATCCTACTTGAGGTGCATAAGCACTAACAATATTAATTATGTTTTCACCTAATACCAATTTTACAAGTATAAGTCTATCACCTTTCCTAATAACGGTTACGATATCGTCCTTAAATTTCTTATCTACTATTATTTCAACTCCAGTCTTATTTCTATATTTTCATGTGTAATAAAATTTAAATCATGTATTTTCTATTTCTCTAGCTTTCTCACCGACCCATTTAGTTTCTTGTAAACAAGCTATGTTAACTTTTCTTCCTATCATGGCATCTACCAACTCCATCCCTTTTCCTGTCATAGTCCCTATGTTCCAAGTCGCTAACCTAAGTTTAGTATCCTGGACTAGCTTCTTTACCCGCACACGTCCAGCTTGTTGCAGGAACCCTTGCGTATTTATCGTCGCATCCGGGCGCCGATGCGACGCCCCTTGCCTATTTTTCGAGACACCCGGTGGGAGGCGCAACTCCCCTTGCCTATTTTTCGAGGCACCCGGTGGCAAGCGCAACGCATCGCTTAAGGGGGATACCCTAGCATTAGCACGTATATTCATAGGATTCATGTTCATAAGGATCTGACAAAGTTTTACGCTGGCTGTTAGCTACCAAACGCAACCCTCCTCCTTTATTCGGACTTGGAACAGACAGTGTAAAAAAAATAAGTAGTTGAGCACGACACAGGCGGAGTTATCCGTTCTTATGCAGGCATTTTTTTTAAATGCTAATTTTTTTTTTGGTGATTTTGATATGGAAATGAACTCCTTAGAAGAACATATCCGAAAAGCTTCATAAAAGAAATTCAATTTGGAAGTGGGCGAGATGCAAAAATATGTTAAGACCGTTGAAACTATTCTATGATCATCTCACCCACTTCAACGAAATCATCTCTAAAAAAAACTTCATCAAAATATTCAGTTTTGTTGCATTTTAAAAAATTATTTTGCAGTCATTTTTTCATATGAACCTGACTTTATATTGTAGTTGTGATTATTATATGTAATATTGACGTGAACTACACGTCAATGGCTAAAAGAAATACACCAAACCCCAACTTTAGAGAGAGAATCAAAAGATTTCTTATATTCAAACTAGAGAGTGTCCCCAAATGAAGACTACAAGTGAGTATTTAACGCGTAGGAGTAGCTTAGGCTCCAAGACAAGGCCCTAATTATAAAAATGCCATCATTACTCCTTACCTCTAAATACTAAAGTAAAGCAAAGAAAAATACAATTAACAAAATAAAAGAAAATAACAAAATAAAATAAAATGATTGATATACCCATATATACCCTCGGCCAGGCTGAGGACGTCCTCCACCTGGGCGAGGTCAAGGTGATCTCTCAACCAATATCAGACGACCCTCCAAGGAGCCGACCCCTCATCATGTATCAGACGACCCTCCAAGGGGCCAACCCCTCATCATGCCCTGGACGACCCTACGAGGGTACGACAGTACGAGGCTCAAATTAGGCCAGGCTCACGGCCAACAGGAACTTTGCCCTCGGCCTCATGTTATAGGTCGAGGGTGACGTCATCACAAAGCGTGATTTGGGAGACGCGTGGAACAGTGCGCGTGGGACTCATATGGCACGTGGAAGACCGTTGTAACAATATCACCCCCTCACGTGAGTGAATATTATGTCATCATTAATCACAGGTGGCACCTCCAGGAGTCGGCACGAGATTGGATAGATCATAACTCACATGCACCATGCATGCTTGGGGGGTACACTACACCCCCCAAGACCTATATATACTTGTCACCTACAACCCTGCAAAGGGATGGAGAATTGTAACCCTAGCTAAAACTCTGCTTGTACTCACAGTAGAGAGAGAGAGTGAGCTTATGTGCATTGTATTCAAGGCCATTAGTGCCCATACTTAATGGATCACACACTCACAGTGGATGTAGGCCTAGTTGGTTGAACCACTATACATCATTGTCTTATTCCTCTTATACTCATCCCCTTCTATATACCTGTACATATATACCTCTATGGCTGCCATTGTTATCACTGTTTGAGCTCATCATCACTTATCTGGTGGTGCTAAATCTTAGCATCATCAGTTTGGCGCCGTCTGTGGGAACGAGAAGACATCTCTTCCTTTGTACAGCTTGACCTCACCAGGCACTCTGGTGGTGAACCAGTTCTCCCCCTTTGTGGAGCTGTTTCACCATTGAAAGATACCCATTAAGATTCTCAAGCTTACCAGTCTTTTCTTTAGTTCAACTCTTCATAGCTCAAACATATGGCATCGAAGATGCCACCGCCACCTCTCCCTCCGCCGGATAGTGGGGTGGGACCCAGTTCCAGTGAACCACCACCTCAGTCGGAGATGGCTGATGTGGCGGCCGCCTTGAAGTCTCTGGCAGCAAGCCAGCGGATGATGCATGAGCAGTTTACTGCTCTTAGCCAAAACATATTAAGACCTCCAGGAGTCTCACCGGAGATGATTACTCCGGCAGCAGCTCAGAGGCAACATGAGGCCAGGGGACCACCCCAGGCACCACGCAAAGACTTGCCACCTCCACAGCGGCGGAGGGATGTTGCTGACCCACGGCGTCTACGCCGAGGGAAGTAAGGAAAACCTTGCCCAGAAGACAGATATGATGATGTGGAGGGGGAAGAGGCCCTTATAGAGTGCTGAGAGCCGTATGAGGTCTCCAACAATACTGTGCAGCCTATCCAGGAGAGCATAAGGATGTGTGGAAGACAAAATCCTGATGATCGCCCGAGAGGCTCTGCTTTTGATCGTCTGAGCAGGGGGTCGGCCTTTGAGAGTTTAGGCCCAATAAATGACCTCCGAGAAGAACTGTCCCGATCGAGAAGTGTTGCGAAGTCCAGAAGGGAGGCAGCAGATGGCCTACCCCACGGGGGCCGACCCCACGGACGGGATGACGGTCAGGGAGAAGTAAACAGTCAACACAGACCTGCCGTAGCAGAACCCTCTGTTCACCTCAAAGAGGCGTCAGGGGATAACATCGGCCAGGCCGACCCTACGAGGCCATGGAAAGACTCGAAACAAAGGCTGGAGGATAAAATTGGTGACATCCTGAAGAGCCGGGACCCTCTTCAGAGAGGATACTCCATAGGCTCACCTTTTGTGGCGAAGATAGTCAACTTCCCGACACCATCCAAGTTTGAGCCACCTGTGGTCACCCCAAGGTATGGCGGGAGTACCAACCCTGTCCATCATATTGAGATGTACCAATCAGCGACATACATATACTCAATCTCAGATGAGATGAGGTGCCGTGGCTTTTCAAGCACTTTAACTGGGGCTGCACATGTCTGGTATATGTCTCTTCCAAAGAACTCCATTGAAAAATTTAAACAGTTAGCGGATCGGTTTATCCATAACTTTTGCTTCGGAGTGAGGCCATAGAAGAAGACCACACACCTGCTCTATGTTAAGCAGGGGAAGAACGCGAGTCTAAGAGACTACATAGCCAGATTTAACAAGGAAAAGCTAGAGGTAGAGGACTATGAGGAAAGCATAGCTATGACAACCCTCATTGGGGGACTCCAAAAGGGGAAGCTACTCTGGAAGCTTCCTGAAGACCCTCCGAGGATGATGGCTGAATTGCTGTCAACAGCAGGAAAGGTTATGAACGCCGAAGAGGCGATGGCAGCAAAATACGAAGACGAAAAAGGAGGCACCAGTGGGGGCAAGTACCAGAAAAAGAACAAAGAGGGGAAAAAGAGGTCTATAGATGACAAATTCGCTGATTACACCCCTCTGACGGTCAGCTGCGAACATATTCTGAATGAGATCAAGAGCGATCGGTCCTTGAAATGGCCTGAGAAGTTGAGGGTAGCCCCCCACAAGAGGAACAAAAATTTGTGGTGTGAATTTCACCAAGACCATGGGCATATCACCGACAAGTGTTTTGCTCTGAAAGATGAAATCGAGAAAATGCTAAAAGAAGGGAAGCTTAGGAAGTACGTTGATAGAGGTGTCTTCAAGAGGGGCCGAGGGGACGACCCCAAAAAGAAGAGAGGTGATGCATGTCGAGAAGATTCTCCAAACAGAAGGGACGACCCTTCAGATGATGGGGACGACCCTGACCTCCCGCCGAGAGACGACCACGACCCTTTAAAGAGACTTGATAAGATCTCACTCGGTAGGGATGATTTCTGGGGGACTAGCAGGAGGAGGGTTAGAGGTCGCAGACAGGAAGGCCCATGTAGCTGAAGCCAAGGCAGTGACAAAAGCTGTACACTCAACCTCTGTTGAAGCAAAGTCAGAAAAGAGGAAGAAGGTTGACATGGATACTCTGATAGTGGGTTTCTCAAGAATGGATTTCAAAGGTCTCTTAGCCCCACATGATGACCCTCTGATAGTGGGTGCACGGATGTGAGGTGCTGAGGATCTAGGTAGATGGGGGTAGCTCCGCAGATGTGATGTTTTGGCCATGCTTCAAAGCCTTAGGCCTCAGCCGTGCTAGACTCGTCCCATATCAGCATCCATTGATTTGGTTTAGTGGGGAAAAGGTTCATCCTCTAGGAGTATATGAGGCCAATGTCAGGATGGGGGATGATTGGCTGAGATGGCTTACCAAGGTCAGCTTTTTTGTGATGGATGAACATGTCTTCTCAACCTACAACATTATACTGGGGCGAGTAGCCCTCAAGGGGTTTGAAGCTGTGCCGTCTACGGTTCACCAGATGATTAAATTTCCAACCCCGGAAGTTCAGGGAGACCAGACGACAGCCCAAAATTGTTACTTCAACTCCGTCGAAAAAAGAGAGGCACACAAGAAAACAACAACCACTTACAATATTGATACCCTCGACCCTAGGGACGAGACAAAGCTGAAAAAGGAGAAGCCGCAGAAGAGATAGAATCCATCATCCTCAATGAGGATGAACTGGAAAAAATCGTCCAAGTCGGCAAAACTCTGAAGCCAAACATCAAAGAAGACCTCATCAAGCTGTTAAGGAGAAGACATAACGTCTTTGCATGGAGTCATGGAGATATGCCGGGGATCGACCCCGAAATCATGTGCCACAAGCTCAACGAGGTAGAGGGTGCAAAGTCGGTAAAGCAGAAGAGGATAATTTATTCTTGAGAAAAGTATGAGGTCATAAGGGACGAGGTCAAAAAGCTGGAAGATGCTGAGTTTATCAGAGAGGTCTTCTACCCCGAATGGCTGTCCAATGCAATCATTGTCCCAAAGGCCAACGGGAAGTGGAGAATGTGTGTGGACTTCACCGACCTCAATAAACACTGCCCCAAAGATAGCTTCCCTTTCCCCCGCATTGATCAGATTGTAGACGCTATCGCAGGCCATGAGCTAATGAGTTTCATGAATGCCTATTCAGGTTACAACCAGATCTTCATGAGCCCTGGGGACTCGGAGAAGACGGCTTTTATTACCGACAAGGGGACATACTGTTATAGGGTCATGCCCTTTGGCCTGAAGAATGCGGGGGCAACGTATCATCGCCTTGTGAATAAAATGTTTGAAGACCAAATTGGGAAGTCTATGGAGATTTATGTAGATGACATGCTGACCAAGAGTTTAAAGGCATAGGATCATGTGGCCGACCTCGAGAGGACCATTAACACGATGGACAAGTACCGGATGAAGCTCAACCCGGCCAAATGCGTCTTCGGGGTTGGGCAGGGAAATTCTTGGGGTTCATCGTGAATCGAAGAGGCATTGAGGCCAATCCTGAGAAGATAAAGGCCCTCCTAGAAATGAAGGCCCCCAAGACCATTAAAGACGTTCAGAGGCTCACGGGGTGAGTGGTTGCTTTGAATAGGTTCGTGTCCAGAGCAACAGACAAATGTTTACCGTTCTTCAAAATTCTCAGAAAGGCCTTTGAATGGAACGAAGAGTGTGACTAGGCTTTCAAACAATTGAAGTCGTACCTAGGGTCTCCCTTGCTGTTGTCACGATCAGTGCAGGTTGAACGACTTCATGTGCACTTAGCTGTCTCAGAGTCAGCTATAAGCGCAGCAATCATCAGAGACGAAGACGGGGTACAGAAGCCTGTGTATTTCAACAGTAAGGCACTCCAGGGGGCAGAGCAAAGATACCCACGAATGGAGAAGTTAGCCTACGCCTTGATCCATGCATCAAGGAAGATGAAGCCATACTTTCAGTCCCACACAATGGTCATCCTCACTGACTCTCCTCTTAGGTAGGTATTACACAAGCCAGAAAAATCAGGTAGGTTAATGGACTGGGCTATAGAGCTGGGGGAGTTCGACATTGTGTATCAACCTAGGACGGCCATTAAGGGGCAAGCATTGGCAGATTTTGTGGCTGAATTTACTTGGGAAGATGATGAAGCTGAAGATGAGAGGCTCGGGAAGACAGATACCCGACAAGGCAGACTCACCGACCCATCCGCAGAAAAGGCTGAGACAAGCACCGCTAGTGGAAAAGTGGCAGAAAACGAAGAGGGAAGATATCTCTTTAAACAGGGGTCCCTAACCGAGGGAAATTTCTCTGAGGAAAAGACCGTGTGGAACCTCTTCGTTGACAGGTCCTCTTGCGAAAGCGAAAGTGGGGCTGGATTAATTGTAACAGCACCGGAGGGCACATATATTGAGTACGCCCTAAGGTTCAACTTCAAAGCCTCCAACAACGAGTCTGAATATGAGGCCTTCATAGCAGGCCTCTCCTTGGCTAAGTCCCTCAGTGTCGACCATATTGTGGTCCATAGTGATTCAAGACTAGTGGTGAATCAGATACTAGGAGCCTACGAGGCTAAGGATGAGAGAATGGCCAAATATCTAGAAAGGGTAAGGGCACTATTAAAAAGCTTCAGAGAGGTAAAGTTGAAGAGGATACCTAGGCATGACAACGGTCGAGCCGACGCACTTGCTAGACTGACCTCAGCAACTAGGGCAGAAGTCAGGAGGACAGTCCCAATAGAAATTTATCTTCGACCAATGATCGAAGAAGAAGAGGGGACACTTGGCTTTTGCTTAAACATCGACAAGGAAGCTTCATGGATGGACCCTCTAATCAGATACATTAAAGAGAGGGAGATGCCGGAGGCAAAACAAGAAAGGAAGAAGTTGAGATACAGAGCTGCGAAGTTCACTGTCATCGGGGACACCTTATATAAAAAGGGGTTCCTGCTCCCCTTGCTCAGATGTGTGCACCCGTCTGAGATCCCTCGCATTTTGCAAGATGTGCACGAGGGGTCATGCTCAAGCCACATTGGGGGCAGATCCTTAGCAAAGAGGATAGTAACCCAGGGATACTGGTGGCCGACCTTGGGCAAAGACGCCACGGCATACGTAAAAAAGTGTGATAAAAGTCAAAGATTTGCCACCATCCCTTACCAGCCCCATCAGCCTCTTACCTCCATTACATCCCCATGGCCATTTGCAGTGTGGGGGATCGACCTGGTAGGACCCTTGCCTAGCGCCGTCAATAACTATCGGTACCTCATCGTAGCAATTGACTATTTCTCTAAATGGGTGGAGGCGGAGCCGATGGTTACGATTACCGAGCAGAAGACCTTCCAGTTTATCTGGAAAAACATTATATGTAGATATGGCCTCTCCAATACCCTCATCTCAGATAACGGGACTCAATTCAAGAATACATCTCTAGAGAAGTACTATGAAAGGGTGAGTATCAGACAATTCTTCTCTACCCCAGGTCGACCTCAAGCTAATGGGCAAACGGAAGTTATTGTACAATCCTAGACGGGATGTAGAAGAAACTTGAGGAGGCAAAAGGCAGATGGGTTGAGGAGTTATATGTTGTACTGTGGGCCTACAGGACAACGACAAAGACCTCTACCGGAGAAACCCCGTTCATGTTGGCTTATGGATCAGACAGTGTTTTAAATCGCGGTCGCGCAGGGTGCCACGTTTTGGTTCCGAAATTGCGTCGCGCAAATAGCGTCGCATATTGCGCAAGCAATTCATGCATTCCAGATTTTTAATTTGAAAAACATGTTACAAATATAAATAAATAAGCTCAAACAATCACTCCAAATCATTTCAAATATAGTCATAAAGCCATAAAGTGCTACAACATTCCAAATAAAACACTAAAATTGGACCATATTGTTCCAAAAATCTCAAAAGGCATGAAGTTTCAAAAATAAATTAACACCAATGAGGTTTTTCAAAAATTGTCAAACATAAAAAATGAAAAAAAGAATTGTGTAAATTCTTACCAAAGTTGGATCGGGGCTGCCAAACTGTGGAAGGAAGAGTCTGAAGCACTATTAATGAGCTTATTTTTTTTTTGGTTTTCAAGATCGAGGCTGTTAAAAGTGATTGAGGAAGGGTTTTGTTAAGTTCAGGCTGTCAAAAACTATAATAAGGAAGGTTTTTTTTTTATCGGGTTGTCAAAAGTGAATAGGGAAGTGTCGGCATTTTTTTAACCTTTGTACTTAACAAAACGACGTCGTTTTGGTAAGCCAGAGGGTTTAAAAAATTCATGCATTGCGAGGCTATAGCGCAGGTTTGCGCACTTTTGCGCTAAATCGCGCCAAATTGCGCCAATAGCGCATGCAACTGCAGCATCCCGATTAGCAGACCCATTTGCGTTGCTTTTTCCCGTCGCAAAAGGCAATAGCGGGCTATTGCGTTCGCGATAGCGAGCTATATAAAACACTGGAATCAGAAGCCGTCATCCCCACCGAGATTGGGTTTCCTACCCATAGAGTCCAAATGTATGCCCCCCAGAGAAATATGGAAGAGTGGAGACTTGACTTAGACCTAATCGAGGAAAGGAGGGAAGACGCCGAGATAAGGCAAGCTGCCTACCAGCAGAGGACTGCCAGGTTTTACAACCAGAGGGTGAAGCAGAGGCCAATTGCAGTGGGGGACTTGGTCCTAAAAAAGACTTGGCAAAAGTCTAACAAGCTCCACCCAAATTGACATGGCCCATATAGGGTCATTGATGAAGTTGTCTCTGGAACCTATATAGACTAGAAAACCTAGAAGGGGAACCCTTTCCTAACCCTTGGAATGCAGATCATTTGAAGAAATACTATTAATAATTTTGTAATGTCCTATCGGACCACAGTTGTAATGAATTTGTTGCTCCAACAGAACACTTAGAATGCTAATGAGAATGTCACATTGGTCCCTCATTTTGTGTTTGATTAATTTTAGTATGATTGGGGTTATGCTCGTTAAAACCTTCCTCGGCTATGATGAGGGCAAATGGTGGGGACGACCCCCCATTTACCCTCAAGAAAGATGAGGGGGGGCTTAAAATTTAAAACATCATTAAGTTGGTGGAAACCACCCTCGGCTATGATGAGGGCAAATGGTGGGGACGACCCCCCATTTACCCTCAAGAAAGACGAGGGAGGGCTTAAAATTTAAAACATCATTAAGTTGGTGGAAACCACCCTCGGCTATGACGAGGGCAAATGGTGGGGACGACCCCTCATTTACCCTCAAGAAAGACGAGGGGGGACTTGAAATTTAACACATCATTAAGTTGGTGGAAATCACCCTCGGCTAGGATGAGGGCAAATGGTGGGACGACCCCTCATTCACACTCAAGAAAGACGAGGGGGGACTTAAAATTTAAACGTATCATTAAGTTGGTGGAAACCACCCTCGGCTGTGATGAGGGCAAATGGTGGGGACGACCCCTCATTCCCCCTCAAGAAAGATGAGGGGAGAGTTAGTGAGATTGTTAATTTAAAACATCACAAGATAAATCATATAAGAGACAAGCATAGAAGACAGAAAGAGGCATTATATTATAAAATGTTACAGATGTTTGTCCAACAAAAATAAAGTACAAGAATGTGTTACATGAAGAGGGTATTGGCTACAGACAGCCACCCTATTGAGCGGCATCAGAGGACAAGGCTTCAACATCAATGGGAGTTTCTTCTATGACCAAGACAAGCCGATCCTTAGACGTGCCGGTACCTTCGGCGTGCACTTGGGACTCCACATGGCTAAGGCCTCGGTAATTAGGGGGTCATCCAACTGAACCGCCTCAAGAGAGGGGCGGACTGAAGAGACAGCATTAGTAAACTTAAGGACGACCCACCGACAGGCCGTCCTAATCCCTCTCTCCAAGTATTCAAGACCGAAGCCTTGAAACACGTCCGAGAGTTTGTAAGTCTCCACAGCATCGGCCTCGGCTTTCTTCACTGCCTCGGCTAGCTCGCCCTTGAACTGGGCATTCAGGGCTTCTTCCTTTTCCTTGAAGAGGTCATCCTTCGCCTTCAGATCTGCATCGTGCTTCCTCGTAACCTCATTGAAGGGTTGGACCATGCCCTCGGCACCCTCGGACTGTCTTCCACCAGCTCGCCTTGGGCGGGGAATTCCCAATCCCTAGAGATAAAGAAAAACCTTTTCTTCCAGTCATGATTGGAAGTCTGAGCCACATGGAGAAGCTTCTTGTCAGACTTTCTAGCCCCCAAATGGAAATACCTAGGCTGTTTGGACGACGAGGTGGTGTTGTAGCAGGCAATGAATACATCGGCCGAGGGCTTGTCGGTAAATGAATTCTTCCAAAGTGAGACATAGCCGAGGATGATTCTCCACGAGTTGGGGGGAAGTTGAGACGGAGCAACCCCAAGGGCAGACAAGATGTCGACTATAGCGGGGTGTAGAGGGAACGTAACGCCTACCCTTAACATCTGCTCGTAAACAACAATCTCTCCCTCGTCCCCCTGGAAGACCCTCTCATCCTCAGTTGGGACCCTCATATTTATATTGGACTGTACGCCAAAGAGATGCCTCCATACTAAGAGATCACTGTCCTTAACTGATGATACATAAGTTAAGGCACTTGAAGTATCAACTTGACCATCATCATCATCATCATCAGAACCCTCATTGTCATCCTCGTCCCCGGATCCCCCAGCCTCGTCGCCTATTGGAATGCCATCTGGAAAGGCTACTTGAAATGCAAGAGGGGACGAGGCTGTTACAGGGACAGCCTCAAAAGGTACTGTGCCCTCGGCCTGTCGGCTTGGGCTAAGAGTGGATGTCTCTTCCCTCCCGGAAGGACCAGCACCTGTCGGCGACGATGCTCTCTGATCCATTTCCCCGTCGTACGATTGACTCTCGGTTGGACGACCAGACGACCCGCAGGACTCGGGGGGTATTATAGTGGCTAATGGAATGGGAAAAATGGGTCGTACCCAATTAGGGTCGGCCCCTCGTCTTCTCTCCTCCTCCTCTTCCTCTATTCGCCTAATCTCTACGAAGAACTCTCTCAGGGATGGGAATTCCTCGGCGAAATCATAAAGCCTCCTAAGCATCAAGGGGAAGACCCAACACTTAAAGGAATTTGGCTAGCCTAATTACAAACAAGTTTGCAGTTGACCAAGCTGGACTTTTGGATTAAAACCAAAGAAAGAAAGGGTTTTAATCAAGAAAACTCAAAGAACAAGAATAACAGCTCGCCGGAGAAGAATGCCGGAAAAAGTAAATAACCAAAGGGGAAAGCGAAAAGAAACCCAAATGCAAATTATAGTTGAAGACTCAAGTAAGAATCTAAAGCAAAGAAAGGTTACATGAGAATGAAGGCGAAGACAGCGAGGCTTGATGCAGAAGAAATCGCAGAAATGACTATGGAGCTGTTGAGAAGCTAGAGAGAGAGTTAATGCGCGAAGAAGAAGAAAGGAAATGGCTTCAAAAAAATTGTTTAAATATCTTGCTAATGAGTGGGCCCATTAACCAAGGCAAAACACGGTCCACGAGGAGAGTATCATTAGGGCACAAAGTCCAGGCTAAGTGTGCAGCCGCCACGCCTGGGAAACTAGAACAACAGCGGATATCTACCTAGGTGTCACATCAGCTTGACAGGTGTCACTCACCAAATGGATCATACACTTATCTCCAAAACAGCACTATCCCCCAGCCATCTCAACAACATCGATGGCTAAGGGCTGGGGGTGATTGATATCCCCATATATACCCTCGGCCAGGCCGAGGACGTCCTCCACCTGGGCGAGGTTAAGGTGATCTCTCAATGAATATCAGACGACCCTCCAAGGAGCCGACCCCTCATCATGTTCAAGACGACCCTCCAAGGGGCCGACCCTTCATCATGGTCCAGACGACCCTCCAAGGGGTCGACCCCTCATCATGTCCGGACGACCCTCGAAGGGGCCGACCCCTCATCATGCCCTGGACGACCCTACGAGGGTACGACAGTACGTGGCTCAAATTAGGCCAGGCTCACGGCCAGCAGGAACTTTGCCCTCGGCCTCATGTTATAGGCCGAGGGTGACGTCATCACATCGCGTGATTTGGGAGACGCGTGGAACAGTGCGCGTGTGACTCATATGGCACGTGGAAGACCGTTATAACAATATCATCCCCTCACGTGAGGGAATATTATGTCATCATTAATCACAGGTGGCACCTCCAGGTGTCAGCACGAGATTGGATAGATCATAACTCACATGCACCATGCATGCTTGGGGGGTACACTACACCTCCCAAGACCTATATATACTTGTCACCTACAACCCTGCAAAGGGATGGAGAATTGTAACCCTAGCTAAAACTCTGCTTGTACTCACAGTAGAGAGAGAGAGAGAGAGAGAGTGAGCTTATGTGCATTGTATCCAAGGCTATTAGTGCCCATACTTAGTGGATCACACACTCACAGTGGATGTAGGCCTAGTTGGCTGAACCACTATACATCATTGTCTTATTCCTCTTATACTCATCCCCTTCTTATACCTGTACATATATACCTCTATGGCTGCCATTGTTATCACGGTTTGAGCTCATCATCACTTATCTGGTGGTGCTAAATCTTAGCATCATCAATGACAAATAATCCCTAAAATGGGCCCATTTCCATCACTCTCCCTGGTTTCGAAAAGCTCGTCCTCGAGCGTAGGAGATGAACGGTAAGAAAGCAAGGCAACCATCAAAGAGTTCCTCACTAGGAAGAAGAGCCGTCTTCGGAAAAGCCCCTTGTACTAGCTTGCAATAAATCCCGGGAGAATAGAAACACAATTTAAACGTGGCCGACCAACAAAATCGCGATCCGAGATTCCCATGATGAATCTCCTTAACGCGACGCCGCTGAAAATTTCCTTCGAACGCCGATCAAAAGCTACCACAGATGGGTCCACATATCCACCACTAAACACATCACCTCCAATATCCAAATTAACCCAAGCGAGATAACCTTCGATCCAACCTCATCAAAATCATCGTCCCCTCTCAAGGATTGAAAAAAATCTCCCAAATCAAATGTTTTCGGTTCGTGAAAGTGCGTGCGAGTCACCCAACCATCCTCATCAAAAATGTCAAAAAAAATCCCCAATACACAACCCAATTTCGTAGTTTCGGCCTTTCTTAGAGTCAACAGGAGTGGGAAGGGAGTTTTCATCGTTGATTTGACCCGATTGGATGAATGAAGAGTGATTGGGTGAAGTAACCAATCTTGAACTAGTTGCCGATAATCTTGAATTGAGCCTCCGGAGGTATTCAGGGCATAAACGTAATTTTTTTTATGTGTGGGGGCTGGAAAATGGCTCGGGTGGGAGCCCACGGGTTGAGGGTTTGGAGTGGAGGCTGGATTGGGCAGATTTAGGGTTTCATTTGGTGCCAAAATGGGTCGAAAAATAGGTTGGGGCTGCTCGGGTGTGGAAAATCAGGTTGAGACTGTTCGTTTTGGGCAGTCGCGACAGCCAAGGGTTGGGGTAGGGGAAGGGTTTTGGTCTGGTGGGGGTAGTGAATTGTAGTGGGGGTGGTTGGAAGAGGGTAGGGGAGGCGGAGGGGGGTTAAATGGGATAGGGGGGAAATGCTGCCCTGCCATTGTTCGGCAGGTGGCTGCCTCGGCAGGGGTGTCCGGCACTTTCTGGGGCAGACCGGGTGGCAATAGGGTTCGAGGCAGAGGGTTTGGCAGGGTAGGAGTTCTAGGGTTAGGGCTAGGGTTTTGGAAATGGGGCTGAAAGAGGGCATATATTTTTGTTGTGCTTGCACCCACTCTTCCGTTCCTTTTTGAATCTCCTCGTATAGTTGTTCGGATCTTCTTGGAACCATTGGATGTAGCGTACGATTTTGATAATCTACATACACCTGTACACACTAACACACGAATACACCAATTGTTTGGAGCGACACCCGCTCTGATATCAAATTAACGTAAACTACACATCAATGGCGAAAAGAAATACACCAAACTCTAACTTTAGAGAGAGAATTAAAAGATTTCTTAAATTCAAAACAGAGTGTCCCCAAATGAAGACTACAAGTGGGTCTTTGAAGGGTAGGAGTAGCTTAGCTTCCAAGCTAAGATCGCAATTACAAAAATGCCATTACTACTCCTTACCTCTAAATACTAAAGTAAAATAAAGGAAAATGCATAACAAAATAAAAGAAAATAAAATAAAATGACAAATAATCCATAAAAATGGCTCATTTCCATCATATATATATATATATATATATATATATATATATATATATATAGTACTGCTGTTGTGTGGACTATCCCGCATTTTAAGAGTGCGGACTGGACATGTGTCACCTGGTGGTGAGCCCAGAAAAGAGAGAGAGCGCCTACAATTTAGCCGATAATTTCTAAGCTCACCGCCAGAGGGCACATGTACAGTCCGCACTGTTAAAATACAGGACAGTTCACACAAGAGCATTATTATATATATATATATATATATATATATATATATATATATATATATATAGAGAGAGAGAGAGAGAGAGAGAGGCTCACCTACATCATGATGTATACATCACACCTAGTTCTAGGCCCTAAAAAACTTATTTTTCAATTTTTTTATTTTTCTCTTGAAATTAACCTTTCAGTCAACCCATATTCAAAAAATTAGGTCAAAATACATATCGTGGCTATTTTTAAAAAATCAAAATAGCTATAAAATGTATTTTGACCTAATTTTCTGAACATGGGTATATTGGAAGGCTAATTTCGAGGGAAAAATAAAAAATAAAAAAAGAAATTTTGTAGGACTTACAACTAGGTGTGATGTATGGATGATGTATTAAGCATGATGTAGGTGAGAATTTTCCCATATATATATATATATATATATATATATATATATACACACACACACACACATGAATTATATTGGGAGAGATAAGAGGGGGTGAAGAGGGATGAGGGTATTAATCGAACTTTACATCAATATAATGTTTAGGAGTTGCTCGATATGAACGTCTCACCTTTAGGGATGGATCTAGGTGGGTGGGGGGGGGGGGGGGGTTGTAGGTGATTGGATGTGACATAAATACACAATTTATGTTAGTCGAACAATTAAAAATCATTCTATGTCGTGGAATAACTTAAGAGTACAAATCAGTGAATGGATATCTCAAACCTTACAATGTGCCAATAATGAAAAAAATAAATATCTACAAGTATCAAATGTAACTAGAATACGATAATTGATAAAAATGCAATAATGTAAACTATTCCAACTACAATAACCAATAATCCTCCAAATAAACTCAAATGAAATGTAATGCATGCAAAATTTGGCATCTCATAAACAAGGCCCCGGAACGTAAAATATAAATGATATCTGAAATACACAACTTGACAACTGATAGAAACCTACATTAAGTATCCTCAGTTTCCACCCACTACAACATAATCAATGCTTGCTACGCAAATCCTCTAATCCCCACCGAATGTTAATCAACGAAATGTGGGTCAAATCCACTACAAGAAATCCTCTACGCAATCCCAATCAGAGATAAGAATAGGCTATAAGAAAACCATGCTATCCTCGAGCTGTATAACAAGTATCAATCTCCAGTCAAAAGATAACAATAAATCGAGATACAATCCCATGTCTTAGAACACAGAATTACCCACAATTCCATCACATTCAATCTTCCAACATTGGTAAGCTCTCTCAACCAAGTATACTACTCATAAACTAAAGCTACTAGGACTAACACCTCTTTCCAACATTCCAACAACTAACCATTAATCATCAATTCATCTCTCAATATCCACGTCTACACGAAGCTACTGGGATTCCACACTAAATCCTAAAATGTTACGACGCCTCATTATCTCCCTACTACTAATCGGAATTAAACTTCATGCATGGTACGTAAAATCCAAACAAAGAACCCCCCGATACACTTGTCTCTAGTCGAGGTGATTGCCAAGATCTAATGGGTACTGGATCACAAACACAATCACATAAGCACATCACACAAGGTACTTCCACTAACCACAACCATCCATTAGATCTTGGTGAGGTGCTAAAATTTCCCCTTGTTCCCTCGAAAGTTAAACTGCAACAACCCTTCGTAACGAAAGAGTATCTCTCACTTCCAGCTAGCAAGAGAGCCTACTAAGCACATAATACATGTACCATGTACCAACAACGATCACACATCCCCTACATGATACCTCTAAACCATAAATACACACGTAATCCAGGAGCACTATAATTAAGCTCATAACCTAATACCAAATAGAGTATAGCTCCGCCCGTCCTAAATCATAAATCACAATAGAGCATTCTAACTGCCAATCACAAAACACCGTAAGGCATCCACACTGCCCTTAAAGTTTACAATAGAGCATTCTAACAGCCCATCAAATCATATATAGCTATGTACCCAATCATATAGCTACTCGACTGATTATATTATAAATCCTTAACTGCTATCATATATACAACATGAGTACATCCAACCCGTTGCTACAGTTGATCCCGCACGTTCGCACGCAATTATCTCACTAAGGTTTACACTACAACTTCGGATATCTCTCGTGCCTCTACTAGTACTGAATAAAGGATTTCCTAACTCCTAAAGTCCCAAAACACACAGAAGAAATCACTATGCCATTACACTAACCACATATCAACTTCTACACAGAAGGATCCAACCCCCATTGTCCCTCACGAGAATCGTCGGCCTGAACATATAGAATCATGATTATATAGACTTATGCACAGACAACGTCATTAGTCACGGTGTAAAACATGGCCCCATCAACACTTCCCATCAAATCTGCGACTAGTATATTCGCCACGAGCCTACACACGTATCCGTATTATGTTCACGCACATAAAATCACAAACCAAAGGTATGCACAACCTATTGTTAACCCCATAAGGTTCACTGTCGGTACTCGGTCCCTAACAGATAACCTAACTCGTAAAAGCTATCCCTCGAACTCGTAAATAGGTTCCCATAACTTATAGGTTTAATCCCAACCCCGACCCCAACCCAAACTTGGTACAAAACCTTCCAACTCCAGGAACCAAAGGGGGGATCAATGTGGGTACTGTAGCAAGGGGATCGATTCTGGTACCATAGCAAATTCGAAAACCCACCTCGAAAGTTATAAATTTCATCTTTCAAAACTCAACAATTTCAATCCAATGTACCCAAATATCTACTATATGTTGAGGGTTCATAAATCTACATAAACATAGTTATAACATCACTTTTAGCGAATCTACAATCACAATTTTATCTCAAATTATATTCCTTTCCATCAGAATCCAAGATTCAACATTGATGGATTTCACTCCTAATTTTCAACAATACAATTAACATAACTACGGATCAATATCAGATTCGAAGATTCTAACATGATTAAATAAGTAACATGAGTCGATGCATTTGATCTCAATTCAACAAGTAATATATGGTTTGAGATGATGTCTTTTTTCTTGAGCAATGCCTTGATTGGTTTGAGACGATGTCTTCTTCCTTGAGCAATCCCCAAGGCTCCCGAAGCTCCATTCCTCTTATTCTCCAAGCTCTCCCATGGGAAGATATCCGATGTGTGCTGTTAAGGTTTTGATAATGAGATTTGAGGTTCATAATGGGGTTTTTAAAGCTAAACCCACATGTAGACCTATTTTAAAACCGCCTAAAAGCCCCCAAAACATAGTCCAATTAACTCTAAACTTAACCCATTGGGTTACCTAATCCCCGGGCCTAATTCCACATATCTTCCTAATTCCACATATCTTCCACACCATCCGGGCACTCCAAATGCAACCGAGTCTGCCCCAAAGAGCTCAACTAAACTCAACGAAGCCTTTTCCCAATTATTTGGGTCGGCTAAAGGTCCAAATAAGTCGAAACATTAAATCCAACTTAAGTCCAACATCGACCCATTAGCCCAAATACTCAACCAAGGACCAAAAATTCCATTAATATGTTACTTCACCCCAAAATCAACCCACATGAATATTATTTTAAATTCATTATTAATTCCAATTAATTTTTCAAAATATACGGGGAATTACATCGCTTCCCAAAATTTTGAAATATTCTTTTGTATACTATTATTTTCGTAACATTTTGTTTTTGAATTATAGGACTTCACCACCTCAATTTTCAGTTGAAAAGATTAAGAGATGCTCCCCTCAATAGAAATAAAGAATTACTAGGCATATATGTAAATTTATAATAATAAGTCAATATTTAGTTGTCATTATGTACTATTCTTAGGGGTATATGTGTGTGTGTGTGTGTGTATATATATATATATATATATGGAAAATGATTTGAGTCCCAAACAACTCCCCAAAATCTCTCCCAAATCTTACATGGACGCCATGTCATTCTTCCACTTGCCTGTCATCTATTGCCATGTGGTGCGGATCCCGCCAGGGTTGGGGGAGTTATTTGGGGTATGTAGCATTACTCTCTCTCTCTCTCTCTCTATCTATATATATATATATATATACATTTTTAGCAAATTTTTATTTCTCATATGAATAGAAAATAATATTTAACTAAAAAATGAGACTACTGTTCATGCAAACTATCACCAGCCTCCGGGTCAAATTCCTGGATCCGTTCCTGCGCACCAAGCTCATTTTTCCATTTTTTTAAAGATCGTAGCTGCAAATTAGTTTTCGAAGTGGTAATTGTTTATTTCCTTACCAGTCATATTTCTCTCCCACTTCTTTAGGGTGTGTTTGATAACAAAGTTGGAAAATAACTGAAAATTAGTTCATTTTCATGAGAAGTTGGAAACGAGTGGAAAAAGGATAGGATTGATATGGTCTTACATTTAGAGTTATCCATGGAACCAATTATTTGGGGTTTGGGTATGAAATGTTTTACATGAAAAATGAATAAATTGAGTAACACTTCTCATATTTACGAGTCTTATGACCATTGTTTTTATAGAATGTAAGTGAAATCAAGCACAACAAAAGTAGAAAATGAACTCAAATGACTATTTTTCATGGAAAGTAATTCCATGCCAATCAAACGGACCCTTATTTCTACTATCAATATAATTCATAGCAATCGGACTACCCATTCCAACTTATTGCTACTCCCTCCATCCTCGTTGTTTGAAAGTCAAACATTTCGAGGGAAAAAGTACTTTTTAAATTTATTTTCCTATTAATATTGAATACCTTTCAATGCAAGACATGCACTTGGATCATTGTTCTCCCATGGGTATTGTTCGGATGTGTAATTTTGTAATCTCACCTAGTTTTATATACACTTCTAGAAACAGGACTATAAATTTTTTGGGTCGACATAAAAAGAACAGCAAGAGTATTAATTTGGAGCTGAAGTATATGTAAACCATTACACTTCCTTTCTCAACTCACACCCCCCCAAAAAATAGGCAATTCGAAGCCCCAGTTATTCAATTTTACTTTGAACTGTTCAATTTTACTTTGAACAGTTCGAAACTTTGTAATGGGTTATGTCTATAATACTTTATTTCTATTCACGACTTCTACTGGTACCCTCTTATATATTTATATATAGATATACTTCTGCTTCATTTTTCTCGTCTTTTGTTCAAGTTTTATTGCATGTCCACTGTCTTAAACTTTGTGCTATTTTTTTTGTTTTTGCTCATCCAGGGTTCGATTTCACTATGGTCATCCAGATGTTTTTGATAGGCTTTTTCACCTTACGAGAGGTGGTATAAGCAAAGCCTCCAAAATTATCAACTTGAGTGAGGACATATTCGCTGGTATGTTCATTCACTTGAGTTGTCTCTCTCCTTTTCTTGCTCATGATTTTGGCTTGCAAGGACTGTCTTCTAATGTGCCCATAATTGCAGGCTTCAATTCAACACTTCGTGAAGGCAATGTCACTCATCATGAATACATACAAGTTGGTAAAGGGAGAGATGTGGGTCTTAATCAGATCTCTTTATTTGAGGCTAAAATAGCCAATGGCAATGGAGAACAGACGTTAAGTCGTGATCTGTACCGACTTGGACACCGTTTTGACTTCTTCCGAATGATGTCGTGTTATTTTACTACCATTGGTTTTTACTTCAGTACCTTGGTATATATGCTAATTTACCATACTTTATTTAGCATGATCACATGGATCTCTCCTCTTGTTTGTCCTAATTTTAAATACCTCTACTTGTGTTATAAAACTGCTTTCACCTAGGGTTGTGTTTTGGCTAGATTGGATTAGAAATTGCACGCTTTCGGAAAAATTTCCGAATTTCCCTTGTCAATTTTTTTTTGCCAATTCTGATTCCGATTTTCGTGAAATCGGAATTTTTTACCGAAGTAGAGAATTGCGGAAAAATCGTAAATCGGAAAATTTAATTTGAATTCGGAAAAATCTGAAACATCAGAAAACTTATAATTTTTTTATTAAAAAAACTAGGAAGATTTACAATTCACATATATTACAACAATTTGGAACGCTTCAAGTTTGCAAAATAGCATTGTTTAAAATATAAATTGGGATCAATATGATTTTAGAAAAATCGGATTGGAAAATTGAAAATTCAGCATTAAATTTAATTCCGATCCGATTATTTTACGGAAAATCCGAAATCGGAAGTTGAAATTAGCAGTGCAAAAGCAAAAAAATCTGATTGGATTTCAGAAATTTGGAAATTTGGAAAAAAAAAACACCCATACTTTCATTTCCTTTTGTTTTTGTAACACCTCGTTCTCCTGTTGCAAGGGTACCGAGTCTATTAAGTTTCAAACAAGAGGGGAGATTAGTGTAGTATTTAAAACAATAAGGAGGTATCCTTAGTTATGGCAAACAAATGGGGGAGGTCCATGTAATTTACCCCCAATAGGTTTCTTTAGTAGTTACTGTGTTTTACTAAATTTTTCTCTCTTTCTTGACAGCTTACTGTCCTCACCGTTTATGTATTCCTCTATGGTCGCCTTTATCTCGTTCTTAGTGGACTTGAAGAGGGTCTAAGTACTCAACCGGCCATTAGAGACAACAAGCCTCTTCAAGTGGCTCTTGCTTCTCAATCATTTGTGCAAATCGGATTTTTGATGGCGTTGCCTATGATGATGGAGATCGGGTTGGAGAGAGGTTTCCGAACTGCATTAAGTGACTTCATTCTCATGCAATTGCAGCTGGCACCCGTATTTTTTACATTTTCACTTGGAACAAAAACCCATTATTACGGAAGAACATTACTTCACGGAGGTGCGAAGTATAGACCTACCGGTCGTGGCTTTGTGGTGTTCCATGCTAAATTTGCAGATAATTATCGGCTCTACTCACGTAGTCACTTTGTGAAAGGAATGGAGCTAATGATTCTTCTACTTGTGTACCAAATTTTCGGCCAATCGTATAGAGGAGCGATTGCTTATATCTTGATAACTGTGTCAATATGGTTTATGGTCGGCACTTGGCTTTTTGCTCCCTTTCTCTTCAATCCTTCTGGTTTCGAGTGGCAAAAAATTGTTGACGATTGGACCGATTGGAACAAGTGGATAAACAACCGAGGTGGTATAGGGGTACCCTCTGAGAAAAGTTGGGAATCATGGTGGGAGGAGGAACAAGAACATCTTCATCATTCTGGGAAGCGTGGGATAATTGCTGAGATTTTGTTATCTATACGTTTTTTCATCTATCAGTATGGGCTTGTTTATCACTTGAACATCACCAAGAAAACCAAAAGTGTTCTGGTAAGTAATAGTCTATGCAGGTTTATCATTCATTCCCTTGGTGTTCTTTTTGAAACGTGTGAAGGCATCGAGTCCAGCTTAGCTTACTATTTTTTTAATGAATGACAGGTATATGGCATATCATGGCTCGTGATCGTTATTGTACTGTTTGTGATGAAGGTGAGAGGAATTTTCGTATATTGCTAGGCATGATTTAAATTTGGATGTTGCCCAAGATATTGTCCTCGATACATTAATAAAGTATATTCTTGAAATAATCTTTGGGCACTTTATTTTTTTTTCTCTGCACGTGGATCGTAATTCACAAGTAATGGGAGTTGGATTATGGTTATAGTTGAACACATCGAGTGGGAATCAAGTTCTGTGATTATTTCTTAGATGATCACAATGTAAAAAATAAAAAGAGAGAAATCCATTAATGAAGAAGATGACCGCATCATTAAGAAAATAATAATGAGGAGAAATCCTTGAAAGAAGAAGAAGGGGCAGTTGGCTGAGCTCTTTTATTTTGATTAAATCACCCTGATCTATGCATTTTCGTGCAAAGCTACATCGCCACCGTCTTTGCAACAAAATATATAGTCCAGGGGGGTGTTCGAACATACAGGGGGTTATTTATAAACACTTAAAAAGTCCTTTTTTTTGCACTTCCACCTTGATTTATTTTTTCTGCGAATAACCGGGTTTCACAAATGCAACAAAATATACTTGTGAACTTTATCTTTATCTTCTCATTTTTTGCACATTTAGAAACAGCTTTCAAACTCTTTTGTAAAATATTAAACTACTCAATTTTCAGTTTGAAAAAATTCTTATATACTCTTGATTGTTGTTTGTTGTATTGAAATTATATATGTTGGGTTTAGCTGCAACACTCATTTTCTCAATGCTTGTATTTTTTTATTCCGCAGACTATTTCAGTTGGAAGGCGGAGATTCAGTGCAAATTTCCAACTCATGTTTCGTTTAATCAAAGGGTTGATCTTTATTACATTCGTTTCTATTCTGGTAACTTTGATTGCTCTCCCCCATATGACCGTCACAGACATTATAGTTTGCATTCTCGCTTTCATGCCAACTGGTTGGGGTTTACTTCTGGTGAGTAAAAGTTCTCAATTTCTCCTCTACACTTATTTATGTTTGTGTTTATGTTTAAGTTCATTAAGAGTATAATGCATCAATGACCAAACTTTGGTTTGGTTCATGATTAGCAGAGGTAAAAAGATCAATGCTAATTGTTATAATTATCTTGTGGCCCCAAAATTTTTGTTTTCGTAACATTGTTTTGAGTGATAAAATGTAGATGTCGCAAACTCGTTCAGGCACTGTGTTCTTGCTTCCATTCGAATTGAGAAACAATACATAAATTCCCAACTTCTCTTAAAAACAATTTATGCTTATATGATATATCAAGGTGGCCCATTATGGTCCAGTACTCGCATATATTTTGTTTGGAAATATTTATTTGCAGTTTTATTATAAATTATATATATCCTCTTGTTTGTCTTCATTGTGATACCTCTTATCCCGTTTTTAACTATTATAGCTGTCTTGCCTCCCATTCCATTTATTACTTTGACCTCTTTTCGTGTTTTGTTTTTAGACACCTGCTACCCTATTGAAGGGGTAGTCAGTACAGATTTTGACAAAAGAGGTGGGTGTTTTTTTAAAACAGAGAGGGCGGTATATATATGTAATTATGTCAACCAGGAGGGGAGATTCATCTAATCTTCACTAAATTTGCAAAATATCCCCCTATGCAGTTTTTGCAACAAATTACCTTAAACTAAGTTAATTGCAAACAAGAAAAATAAAAATAGTTTAGGGAGAGCGTGCACGTATCCCTTTGTTTTACGTTTCATAAAAAATATTTTCCGTTCTCGATGGGCTTGTGTTGGTTTAAGCTTCCAATTTCCAGTTTTGTGCTTTATTTTTATCTTTTTGTCTCCAGATTGCACAAGCATGCAAGCCTCTAGTTCAGAAAGCTCAATTATGGGGATCGGTTCAAACTCTTGCCCGGGGCTACGAAATAGTGATGGGTTTGCTACTTTTCACACCAGTTGCCTTTCTTGCCTGGTTTCCCTTTGTTTCCGAATTTCAAACTCGGATGTTGTTCAACCAAGCATTCAGCAGAGGTCTGCAGATTTCTCGTATTCTCGGTGGACACAGAAAAGACCGTTCATCTCGAAGCAAGGAGTAAAATATTTAACGGCCCAAACAGAACAAAAGACAGCCGTCTTAATATTAATTATGATTATGTCTGTGGCCATCATTTTTGGGTTGTTAGTATCGATATAGTTGTTTTGCGTGTATGCCCGGCATAATTGTAAGCTTTGTTCGGCAAAATATTGTAACATCCTTGAATCATTATTCGTTAGTCCAATTTAATCAATTTGAATTGTTTGTGCATTTAGTGAAAATGGCATAGTTTAATTCCTTCACATATGGGTTTAGGGGAAGAATAAGAATAAGCTGGTTAAGTGGAACTTTTTATTACAAAGTTGAGAGTGGAAAATACTTTATTTTAGAAGATGAAAAAAGCTTGGAAAGATGGATGCCTATCTTGGTGAGATTCTTACTTTTTACTTTTATCCCAGAATCCAATTCTTTGTTTTGAAAGTGTTGAAGGGACAAGAAAAGTAGGCATATTTAAAAAAAGCTACTACTCCCTTGCTTAAAAAAGCAAAGGAAAAATAACGTAGTTGATAATACATGATATCTTGGATTTAGGCGGATGACTTCTATCTAAAGGCAGGGTCAACATTTGTAAGTGTCGTGTCATCTGAAATAAGTATTTATTTTTTCTTCGTGTTTCCATCCTTTCAGTTGCTTTATTTCATTGTTTGACACTGGTTTGCAATAGTAATTATTGCTTAAGAAAATACAGGCATGGATATTCTGCTTACTAGGGCTATGAAACCGCCAAGTCAAATATGTGAAACAGATCCATTCAATTAAAAAATTGACCTAACTTGGATTGCATTGGATTGAATTTAGTTTCTAAAACAACAATGTTTGTTTCATCATTTTTTTCACATATGCAAAACTGTATGAAACTGATCAGAACATGCTCCATACAATAACTTTTAATAAGTAATGCGTCAATTTTTTATTGGTTAGAATATGATATTACCTTGTGGTTTTATACTTCTTCTCATTCATACTAGGGCTAAATAAGAGTGTTTCTAAGGGCAACCGGAATAATACTTTAAAATATCACAACTCATTTTTACTACAAAATACCACTTAATTTTAATAATTACTTTCAAATACCATAAAACGGTTACGACATATTTAAAGTTGTAAAATTATTTACACACTTTTCCTCCATCTCTCTACACATTCAAACCTTTAAAACCCTTCATCTTCAACTTTCAAATCTTTCATTTTCAAGTAAAGATTAAGCAGGTTGGTACATTGAACAAAATAACCTTTCATCTTCAAAAGAACTAAATGATTTTTACAGCCTATATACATTTTTACAGCCTTACAATTTATTTTTACCACAAACGAACGAACTATATTGTTGAGAGCTTCAAACCTTCACCATGAACGAACTGTTGAATGACACAAGGTTATTTCACTGTTCGATTTATAGCTTTCAAACATCACAAGGTTCGAAATGTTGAAATGGATCAATCGATTGATTACTGAAAGCAAAACAGACTGTATGATTTTTTTTTTCTGGAATCAAAACCAACCCTGAAGTGTATGATTTCTTTTTAATTGAACGACCTATTTGAAATGTTGTGTCTATCAAACTAGGGTTTCAATCGCTATAAACAACACGAATTAATTGCTTTGATTCATCATGTTCATAACGAATCAATGCAATTTGAATTAGGGTTCCATTCGTCATGTTTAAACCGAATTATTTGCACCGATTCACTATATTTATGCTGAACGGATTCAATTATTTCGCTGTGAACATATCGAATCCTCACTCCACAATCGTTGTAAACATAGTGAATCCTTACTACCCACTCGCTATGTATATACCGAATGCTCATTGATATGGCTTATGTTTTATTTGTTAGGCACTCACTGTTATGACATTTTATTAGTATGATATGTTTTATTTGTTAAGTACTCATTGTTTGACCTTGATATGACTTATAATCCATCTTGTATGATATGTTATTAGTATGATTACATGACTTATGACTTCATAATATTTATGACTTATGATTTCAACAATACATGACTTATGACTTCACAGTGTTTATGACTTATGTTTACAACAATACATGACTTATGATTACAAAAATACAAGACTAATGTTTATGACTTATGTATACCACAATACATGGCTTATGTTTACAACAACACATGACTTATGTATATGAATTGTGTTTACTACAATACGTTATGAATTAAGTTTTAAACAAAACATAACTTATGTATATCTTAAACAAAACATAACTTATGTATATAAATTCTATGTGAAATGCTATATTTCATTGTACTCATCAGTGTGTTAATTGTTTTAATGCATGTCTAACATGGATAACCTACTATCCTACTCTCGCAAGAATCGAAAGTCATTGACCGCCTCAGAGAGGAAGCGTCGAGAAGGGATTCATGCTCTGTCTACTGACTGCTACTCCCTTAGAGGGAGATGTTCCGGATGTGATGGAAGTGGATGCCCCAGTTGTGGAGATGCTTGAGGAGGTTGCGATTCATGATGAGGAGGTTTAGGTTGAGGTTGAGGCTGAGGTAGAGGAGGGGGATGAGGTTGAGGTTGAGGAGGAGGGTCATGATGCGATTGAGGAGGGTCATGAGGCGACGAAGGTTGTTGCCGAGCAGGAGGATGTTGCTCCCACTGAGGGGGGTGTATTACCCTATCGGCCTAATACCCCGTTTAACGTGTTACACAAGACCGCAACAGCGTACAACAAGAATAAAAAGGTGGCTAAATAAGGCACCTCCATCGCTGCTTACGGGGGCCCCCACCGATCTCAGTCTATTAAAACATTTCAAGGATCACGTGGCCTACGGTATTTGGACGAGTTTAGTGGTAATTACATTTTCCTAAAAAGTTAAATCATTAATGTTTTATATAATTCATTAGTTTGACAAATCTTGATAAATTTTTTGCTTATATTGTAAGTGGAGCGGGTGCCTTTATTGTGCATCAATCATTGGACGAAGATCCAGGAGTGGGAATTCAGTGATCTTAGTCCAAGTGTACAAAAGAGGGTCCAAAGAGCTAAGTTGAGCGGGCTTATAACATATATCCACCATTACATAGAATAAGCCTTTGTATCTGCATTTGTCGAGAGGTGGAATCTGGAGACCAACACTTTTCACATGCCATTCGGGGAGATGACTATCGCCCTCGACGACGTATCACAGATCTTGGGTGTTCCTTTAGTTGGTTTACCTCTTTATAACCCATAACCCGTAGTTGAGGAGGAGGAGGAGGAGGAGGAGGAGGGTGTTGTGGTCCTGTCGGTTGTGGACCTTGTAGTTGAGACGTTAGGCGTGAACAGGGACGTTGCCTGGGAAGAATGTGGTGAGCATTGTGCTATCCGCTTGAACTGTTTAACTATGAATTTCAAAGAGCGGGCAAAGGACACAAATGCCTTCACTGCAGTCAAAGACTATTGCGCCATGACCTATTTACTATACAATATCAGGTGCACAATTTTCCCTAACAAGTCAAAGAGCAAGAGTTCCGTGCTTTACCTTCATGTTCTGAGAGAGGTGAAGAAGGTGGGGAAACTTGCATGGGGAATGAGTATCCTGGCGCATGTGTATCGGCAGCTGGGCCTTGCCTCTCTGATCGAGGTGGATTTAGGTTTAGAGACTAATTTAACACGTTTTTCAAGGCAATATTGCAAACATTTTTCAAAACCGATCAAAATGAAAGGATTGAGATCCTTGACAACTTATTAAGCGCTAAAAAGAACTTTGAGTTAACAATTAACTTGGATTGATTTAAAAACTCGCAAAACGTGATAGGCTCGAATCTCACCGGGTTTGTTAATCTTCACATTTATTCGTTAAGTCGTCAATTTTCGCTCAATTTCCATCTTTGGTCAATTTCGGCTTTGTGTATGTTGGATGTTTACAATTTGAGACTCCAATTTGACTTTTAATGATATTTTTGAAAAATTTGAATTCCAATTTTTATTTATTTTGAACAAAAAATATTTTTGGATTTTTCAAAATTTTATGATTTTTTTTTTGGAAATTTTGGGCATTTTGAAGATTTGTGAAGTTTTAGAAATACGCACTTGTGACCCCCCCTAACTTAGACTTTTGCATTGTCCTCAAGCAAAAAGGACGAAAATCTAACTCAAAGCGAATAATAAGTGCGGAAAAATAAAACAAACAAATATGAAAAAATGCAAGCTTGTATTATAACAATGAGAAGCCTGTGTTACATAAGAAATGGGAGAGCAACTGTGAGCAATGTGAAATTCCTACAACAACTGACATCCACTCCAAAATATAAAAACAATCGTAGGTCATGGTGGAGGTGGGTGGGAGGTGCCGGGGGCATTTAGATCATACGGGTCATACAAGAAGGGGGGTGGAGGACCGCCGAAGTTGAGTTGGTGAAGGTGGACTTGGAGTTGGTACATCATCCGGGTGTCCCTTCGGTAAGCAGCTTGATCTTGATTGTATTGGTTGATGAACCCGTCGAGACGGGATTCAACCGTCGAAAGGCGACTCTCGAAGTTTGCCCCCGGGGGCTCAAAATCGGAATCCTCCTCATCATCATCAAACTCGTCCTCGTCGACGTCCATCATCGGGGCATCATGAGCTTCCTCGTCCACATCCTCGTCGAGAATGGGACGGTCGGGGTGAGCTACGCGCATTTGGCGTTCGCTTCGAGTGGTAGACGTGCCGCCAATGGGGCGAGGAAGTCGAATTTGTTGCCCGGGGTCATCCACTCCAGCTTCCATCAATAACTCCGTGATGAAACGGGCGTAAGGTAGGGAAGTTTTGCCCCATTCGTCGTAGGCGGCATTGAGGATATCCGCGTAGAAGAGCTGGGCAAGGTTGATGGTGCTCTCGGGGTCCAAAAAGTAATAGAGGAAATTAGCGTGACGTAACCGGACCACCGAGTCATTAGTGGTTTGGTGGATGGCCCCACAAGCAATGAGGTGCGTGAAGCGCACCGTAGCGGCCAAACCACCAATAGGAAAGGATTCGCGCACCCATTCCACCCCGGGTGCCATGCGTGCAATGCATTCTTCTTTGGTGTGGGGGGTACCATTGTTGGGGTATTGGAAGGGCACGGGGAGGATCACCTCTTTGGCACGCATTTTTGATCGAGGTGGAAACCGAGCGTCCGTGTAAATACGCTAATCATTGTTATCGGCTTCCAACCACAATACAAAAACCTAAACTTTAACTACACTCTTGCGGAGTATAGTGGCAAGTCTGGGTATCGAATCCACAGGGAATGTTTGATAGATTTTAATTGATTTATTACTTCAAAAAAATAAAGTGTAAAAGATGATGATTGAGTGAGAAAGGAAAAAGGGAAAAATAAAGAAGTTAACTAAAACTAATTGGAAAAATTAAGGTAGAGACACAATCCCCCAACCCTAGTTTATTGATGGTATAAAACTAATCGTAAATTTAACTGATTAATTTGACCCGGAATTTAGTACTCCCAAGCATTACGTATACGAGGTTCAAGCCCGCGTCATACTTAATCTGAGGATGAGTAAATCAGTATCGCGATAGTAGCACTCGAATTGCATTATAAATCATCACGAGTACCCAGAGGCAAACGAGATATAAAGATCTATAATTGTTGTGTAACTACGCAATACGGTCATAATCAATCATTAAATTCAGAGGACTAATATTATACACATGCAATTAAGACATCAGGTTGGGTTCATGTATCCCAACCTTTAAAAACCTAGCCTAACATGGTAAATAATAATAAAAGTGCTGGAAATAAAAATTACCACGACTGAAGAACAAGAACATGCAAGAAGAAATCAAAGATTGAAGAAAAACCGAAAAAGTTCTTGAATTAATGGTGCAAAGTATATAAATTCTTCTCCTAAATGTTCCTACTTGTTATGGAGCTTTTACATGAATGAAATCTGAATAAAAAGAGTCCTAATGACTAAATATATAGGCTAGAGGTCGTTTGGAAGAGTCCCCAAAACATAAAACTCTTTTGGCTAAAAGATAAGCACAAAATAAAAATCCTGTATCTGCCAATTTGTCACACTTAGAAAGCGTGACTAATTTTGTAACGGTTCTGGAGCGTGACAAATGGGCGAACCGGTTCGGGTTCTGGGTGTACCGGTTCAGGTGAATTGGCTGGTTTCTGGGCCTCTTTCAACACTTAGAATATTTTCCAACTTTCTTCTTTTCTTCCTTGGATTTTTTCTCAACTTCAAATGATCATAACTCCTTCACCGTAGCTCGGATTTGGGTGCCGTTTTTTCCAGTATTCTCATTGTTACAAGATATTCAACTTTCCAGAAGGCCCCACCTCCGGAATTAGGCTGAAGAATTACGAAAATGCCCTTGAACTTGCTTTCCTAGCCTTTCTTCTATGATTTTTTCGCAACTTCAAGGGATCATAACTCTTTCACCGTAGCTCGGATTGAGGTACCGTTTTTTTCCAGTGTTCTTGTAATTGAAAGCTATTCAACTTTCCTGTTGGCCCCACTTCCGGACTAAGGCTACAAAATTACGAAAATGCCCTTCAACTCCCCGATTCTTGGTTTCTTTCACTATTTTGAGTTCTCTTTTCCATCTTTCTTGCATGAAATACCTGTAAAACACATAAGAGATACAAAAATATGAAATACTTACCAAAAA
The DNA here is from genome assembly GCA_949130495.1 of Sambucus nigra. Taxonomy (NCBI): domain Eukaryota; kingdom Viridiplantae; phylum Streptophyta; class Magnoliopsida; order Dipsacales; family Adoxaceae; genus Sambucus; species Sambucus nigra. Next base: position 54,283,534 of record OX422217.1, on the reverse strand, counting down.
GGGTTAGTAGCATAGATATGATATAAATCCAAGCTATTTACACCGCACGGGATCGTAAAAATACCGAAATTAAGGGGATAAATGTGAAGAATTTATGCCTAATCACTCTCTCTCAGGTGTGAGGCAAATGAGTGATTGCATCTCTCTTATACATGTAACTAATATTCTAAATTCATATTGTAATTTCATTTGTGTACGTTTTTCAATTTCCCCCCTTTCTTTTACTAAATTCATAATATGTATGTTTTGTAGTCATAGATCTATGAGCACTTCAGAGGGGTCGACGGATGCATCGACATGGAGTTCGATGAAGCCATGCCAAGGATTGCACGTTGATTATTGCAATCCGCCTCTCAGAAGAATGCATTTCAAAACTTAATCGACTATCGTGAGTAGTTGAATGAAATGACTGTTGGTAATATAAGTAAAGTCTTGTGATTGTTTGTAATGTTTTCTTTTCACTTTGATATTTTTAGACCTCCAATTATGTATTGTTTCTATGTAGGTAATTTGGGATCCCTACCGAGAAGCTCGGGCTGCTTATCCATTTCCCGACGCATAATTTTATCGCGCGATTATGATTTGTTTAAAAGTGGGGGAGCCCTATTACCCGAAAAGATGTTTGAGATAATTCGACCGATTGCAAATCATACGACGTGAGTGCATGACACACTTAAAGGACGATAGGGGAAACAAGGCGGCTCGATATAAGGTCAAATTCGATATGAAAAAATGGTACCAGCAAAACTGGCAAGACCACCTTCTATCCGAGAAGTCTAGGTCGGTGCCCGTAACGACTCCGTGGGACTGTAGCAGTGATTATATGGACTGGTTCCTATCCAAATCCCATCCTAGAGTCCAAAACCCGCCTTCCATAAGGTTAAACAAAAGCAAACATCATTGGTAAGTTTTATGTTTTTACTAATTTCCCATGTGTTAACTAGTTTGTTTTTACTAATTTCATGTTATTATCTTTTCGATAGGCGAAAGAGGTTCACAAGGCGATGGATATATTGAAGAACAATATGGACGATGGAATTGTTGCAGATCTGGGTACACTAATTGCACGCGATGTCCAAGCTTACGATATCCTTGTTGCGACTATTGGGGTCGATCGGTTGGTTGTCATTCATTGAAGAGCGGGTAGCAAAGAAAAGAAAGACCAAGGTCAAAGGAAAAAATAAAGTAGCTGAGGGGTCACAAAGAAGGAAAAGAAAATGATAGGAGTTTTCATTTATTATTTTTAAGTTGTAGTTGAAAATGGTTGGTTGTAGGTTTGAAATTGATCGGAGTAGGTTTTAATGTAAAACTTGTTTTGAATATTGGTTTGAATATGACTATGAATCTGGGTTTGGATATATATTGTGTTATTTATTTGAATTTAACTTTCAATTATATATTGGGTTTGAATATAGACCATGTTATTTGTTTGAATTTAATTTTGAAATTGGTTTGTAAATGATTGAAGTTGGTTCGAATAAAATCATACTTTGAAATTGATATAAGCGAATAGGTTCAACCACTTCGTTATATACATAACAAATAATATATTATTTGGGATAAACATCCTTGACAATGGAAGATGTAGGGTTCATTCACTACGAACATAGCGAATAGTATCAGGTATTTCGTGCTAAAGATGCTGAATAAGATCTGGTTCGAGATAAACATCCCCGATAGTGGAAAATTTAAGAAATTGTTTTGGGTTCATTCGCTATGAACATAGAGAATAGTATCAGGTATTTCGTGCTAAAGATGTCGAATAAGATCTGGTTCGGGATAAACATTCCTGACAGTGGAAAATTTAAGAAATTGTTTATGGTTCATTCGCTATGAACATAGCGAATAGTATTAGTTATTTCGTGCTAAAGATGCCGAATGGGATTTGGTTCATTTCAATTCATACATAGCTAATTTCATTTCATTTCATACATAGTTCATTTCATTTCATTTCATGCAATTATATTTCATTTAATGTTCATTCATTTCATATAATTGTATTTCAATTCATGTTCATTTAATTTCATACAACTTTATTTCAATTCAAGTTCATTTCATTTCATACAACTATATTTCAATTCAAGTTCATTTCATTTCATACAAATGTATTTCAATTCAAGTTCGTTTCACATCATACAACTTCATTTCATTTCATGCAACTTCATTTCAATTCTACTTTATTTACAAATACATCACCAAACTTTACATGATTTCGTTAAATAAATGACATCTACAACTAGTTGATCTCGATAGGTAAATCGTTGGTTGCTACATCCTTTGGGCAAATTTTTCAAAACTTTAATACTTGATCCGCATATATATCAATACAAGGTTTTGATTCAGGCAATCAACAACTATGCCAGTGATTTGCTGCCGGTGGAATCGAACAACCGTACTTAAACTTCAAAACTACAAAGTAATTGCCGCAAACATGAGCAGTCTCTATGAACATTGGATGCACAGTTTGTTCATGTCTCATCAGTAGAAATGTGACTCTGGCATGATCATCCAAGACTTAAGTGCACAAGCTCTTATAAAATCGTCTAATATATGTAGCACGGTGTCCAAAAACAATTCACCAAAACAGTGTGCATAGAAGTCATTATTTCCCACAACTTCGTCCATCAAGTCCGATCTCACCTGTCTCCATCCATCGGGTCCCAATCTTAGGCATTTAGCAATGCATCTAAATCCATAATTACCATCAGCATCAACCTCGATGATATCTTCTACGAAACCTTTATAAAAGTCAGGTATCTCATTGATATACATTTTATATGCGGGGGGCAGTTAGGGCACCATGGGGAAGGGCGGGTGAACTCCGTGAAATCAAGTTTCTTCTTAGGCCTTTGTACCACAGGGTATTCCTTTTCCATTGATTACCTAGTAAGTTCGAAGCCCGATGGATCCCTTTTAGTTAACTTATCATGCGTTTTCTCTCGAGCAATTGGTTTTTGACCTCTCGACCGACCCTTGCAATGCTTAAGCACGGATGGATCAAATATCCTAGAAGTGGGACAACCGATGTCCTCGAGTTTTCGCAAGATGGCCCTTTGCTCATCGATAGTTGATCGTCCCCACCTATGTTTAAAAAGTATCATTTTTGGCTCGTAATCAACCGTGTGGTACTTCTAGGGGTATTCACGGTCCCGTCTGGTTCAGTTTTGAGCTTGTTTTGGACTGGACCGACTTGGTCGGTCCTTTAAAAAAATGGATCGAGATCGGACTGATAATGTCGATTAACCGACCCTAGTTGGTTTGATTTTTAATAGGGTTGGTTCCATCTAATCGGTGGTTCTCATATTAAGGAATTACATCATTTACGATGATAAAAATATACCCGAGTATATTATTTCCCAAAAATTAAAAACTAATATATTTATTATAATTATATGAATTACATCATTTACGTATATGATGTTCATGCTGATCTATTTTTTCTTCTAGAGCTAGTGTGAACTGGGTTTGAACTATTGAGGCTAAAAAAGAAGCCCTCTGAAGTGAACTATGATAAAATCACCATCGACGAGATTATTGCTACTAATTACATAATGAGAGGGTTATTTAAATTAAACAATAGTGTTTTAATTACAAAACTTAAACGTTAGGGTTTCTTTTCCCAAACCCTCGTTGCAGTACTCTGACCGAGAGTTCTCATTATTTGGCAATTTAACTTCTTTTGATGCATCATGTACGTGTTGGTTTCTTGTTTTTATGTCAACTTATTCGGTACACGATTTTCTTTTCATGGTTCATTTCAGATGTTGAATACGATTAGTAACAGTAATTTTTGTTCGGAGGTTTACAGAAGTGGAGAAACATTAATACCAAGGATTTTCTATCAGAGTTGTTTTGTGTGGACACTATGTGTAACTTTAATGTTCCGCCTTTAATTATCAGAAATATATTTTCATTATTTATTTATCTTATATATATATATACATATATATGCAAAAATATATTATTTTACATCTAACATGATTTTTGAAACTGTAAATCGTGGATCGGACCGACAAGGTCAGTCCGCCAAAAAAATAAACTGAGACCAGACTGATTAAGAAAAAAGATAAAAAAAAAGTCGGTTCGACTCGATTCGGTTCGATCTGTTGGTCCTGTCGATTTTTTTATCACCCCTAGGTACTTCGATAAGTCGGGCACCATTGTTAATTTGCATCAATGTGCATCGATATCCCCCCATAGTATTACTGTACCCTCCATCCAGTAGATGACCAATTAACGAGCGCACAATACAGCATAGATATTGCATGCCAAGTGTAGGCATAATTGAACATCCATGCCAACTACATTACAAGACTTTAGCTCCTCAATAATTAGGTCAATGGCATAATGATAATCTCGGCCGATGAGCTCATTAAAAATCAAAATATTGTGGGAGTTCTTTAATTTTTGCAAAGAATACTCAAACTCCCTCTTAATCTCAGTCACTTGTAACTCAATGTAGTTGTGCATGCCAGAAAAAACCTTATCAAAAGGAAGTTGAGAACTTTCCAAGTGCCTCTTCAACTTACCGTGTGCTCTTTCATAACAGTTGGTAGTTCGAAACTTCGGTAACCCCATTGCTTAATTATATTTGTCCAGGCATGAATGAAGATCTCCTTTAGATTGTACCATGTGCAGTCTATGTAGTGAAGCGTATTGGGGTATACAACCCAATCAAAGTGAAATAGCGTCCATATTTTGTTAAAATAATTCTCGGTCAGGGATTCAACCAAATGCATCCAATCCTTCATGAACTTCTTTAATGAATACTCATCGTGGATCTCTTTCCTAGAATGAAGTTCCACATTGAGATGAATGTTGAAAGTGAAAACCATAGATCTCGCCTCGGGGAACACAACCTGTAATGCGTTCATGCACTCGTACTCCCGATCTGTGATGAAAATCATGGAACATGCAAACGGATCGAATAGGGATTTTAAATGTCCCAATGCCCATCGATAATTCTCTTCCTTCTTTGTTATTAAAAATGCGAAGGCAATATTAAACGTCCTTTCGCACGACGTAATACCAACCATCTCGAACAACGAAATCTTCTTTCGATTGGTCTTATACGTGCAATTAATAATGAAAATGGACGAAAAACACTTGGCCAGTTGGATTGAGTTTGGATGAGCCCAAAAAATGTCTTCCACCTCCATAGTAGACTAATTCGTTCTATACCAATAGACGTAGTGTTTATCCCCAGGCGATTTCATTAACTGTTGCATCGCCGTTCTACCCTCTCGTTTAGAAATCCTTAACTTCCCTTTGGCATTGTAAATGGTTTTAATGGTTGAAACATTAGTAACATTACGACTTTTTATTGTCGTTAAAATTGCGTCCGACATTACCCCCACTCACGGATATCTCTTCAATAATTTTTCTCTCCTCCGAAATGAGTCGACTGATGTATGCATGTCCAACGAATTTATCCGTAAATTGGTGATTATAAACACCGTTGACAACTGACAACATCTACTGTCCATTGTCAAGTGGAATGTCCTTAAACAGAAATGAAAAATTGCACTTCCGAGTGGTCGTGTCCTTCTTTCAACTTTTTCCCTTTGACTACTACCTTTGTTCCCATCGTTCTTTTCACGATGATCATGGTACTCACCACCCCTCTCACAACCCATGTGTAGACATCCCTTACGCATTGCTGATTCGTCACTTTTATTGTAATTTATACCCCGTTAATTTGTACATTCTAGCATTCCCGTGTATGTATTTCCCGGTTCTTATACTCATTTATTGACTAACCCCTGAATTCATCATATATACTTTGTATGTGTCTTTATTGAGCTTTTATAGGTCTCGGGAATGCAATTTGGGAAGTTTGGTTTTGATCAGGAGAAGTACTGTGGACACTTCCACAGTCGAGGGCCTTTTGGTAATTTCAGCACTCGAGTTTTGATCCTGATTTCTTCACGAAAGTTGTAGACCTTCTTCTTATCTTCGTGTGGCCTCCGACGGTGCTTGAATTCGATCTCGAACGAAGAAGTTACGGAAGTTTTGGTGAAACATGGGAGAAATAATACCAAAGTAATGCAACCTTCCTTTTTGAGCAGGCCCGAATCGATTCGGGATTAGGCGAATTGATTCGGATTCAGACAGGCCAACATCTCTACACTTTCGAATCGATTCGGTTAACTACCGAATTGATTCGGCCCTGCATTTTCAGCTTTCTTCTTATTACTAGTTTGCCATTTTGGTTGGATTTTTGGGATATATCCCTTATTTTTCCTCTTTGGTTAGATATAGATTACTTTTGTTAGATATTTGGTTATATAGAAAACACTCTCTTCTCTCTCCTAGGTCAAGTTCATTTATGGTTTTTACCCACTTGTAAAGCTTTGATTACTATAGTTGAATTGTGGTTATTAATGCAAGAAATGTTCATTTACTTCTTCTCTACTTGTTCTACTAGCTTTAATTTGCATTTAATTATATCTCTTGTATTGGTTTGTGTTTAAACTAGATAACTAACTTAATTATGTTGTTAACTAGCATGTGTAGTTTAGTTGCAATTATGAGTAGCTAGACTTATGATTGGGGATCATAATCCCACCTTGGATGCTTGAACTTTATATTTAGGGTTTGGTTAATAATTGTTCTAATGGAACTTCATGTGTTGGTATTGGAGTATCATAATTTCTTAACTTCTCTTGTCATGCAAGGGTTAGTGTTTGAAGCTTTACTACAAACCCAACCCATCTAGCAATAACTAACTAACCCCTAATCCTCCATTGATGAGTTTAGTCTCTACATGGTTGGTGTTCAGATTTAATTAGTTATGCTCGATTAGAATTAATTTCAACCAAGCCCTATAATCCCTTTCTTTGTGAAGCCGAGGTGGGAGAATGATCCTCGATCCCTTTAATATCTCTAACTCAAGCTTATCTTAGTTCCTTTCATAGTTTCGTAATTATTAATTAATTAACTGTTTATCAATAGTATGTTAGTTTAGAGATTACCCTCAATCAATTTTCCAAACTATTAAATCATCTTTTACACTTTAAATTTTGTGACATTTTGAGAATCCCTTTAACCTAATCCTATTCTCTTAGGAGTGTTTCAATCCCTTTGGATCACGATTCCGTACTTACCGGATATTACTAGTTGTGATAGATTTGCACTTGAATCATAAGCTTTATTTAGAGCGTACCAATTGCAGTAGGTGCGTCTAACTTGGTAATAATGACTACTGTTTTAACGGATCGGGCTTGCTCTTGAGCCCATGCAACCAACGCTTGCCGAGTGGGAAATACCTAAGAATAACGAGTAAACTGTAATTATAATATATAAATCTATTGCATCACTAATCGACATTATAATACCTTCTCTGTAAAGAACGCCTCACTAACATCTACTAACACTAAACCACCTTCCCTGTTATGGGGTAAATCGACGTTCGCTAAAGCCTGATCAAATAACAGGGAGTTGAAGTCCATGAAGGCATCCTGCATAGGTAAAATTATTATTAGTTTGAATATGAATGAATTTGAATAACAAAATTTGGAGAGAAATAATGACAACAGTTAAAATAATGACCAATCTTGAATGATATTCCATTCGGCATGATTATGGTGAATAGCTAAACTCTAATTTGGGGTGATTATGCTGATGATTAGGCATAAATTCTTCACATTTATCCCCTTAACTTCGGTATTTTTATGATCCCGTGCATATTAAATAGCTTGGATTTGTCTCATATTTATGCTACTAACCCTTTTTGGCAAGTATTTCATATTTTGTGTATCTCTTATGTGTTTTTATAGGTATTTCATGCAAATTAGTGCGAAAGAGAACGCAAAATAGTGAAAGAAAGCAAGAAATGGGGAGTTCAAGGGCATTTTCCTAATTTTACAGCCATATTCTGGAGGTGGGGCCAATTGGAAAGTTGAAGAACCTTCAATTACAAGAACACAAAAAAAAACAACACCTCAATCGGAGCTACGGTGAAGAAGTTATGGTCATTTGAAGATGAGAGAAGTCAAGAAAAAAGTTCTCCCGGAATTTCAAGGGGGATCCGAACCTATTAAAAAAAAAGGATCCGAACCGTCTATTTAGTCACGCTCCAGATCCGCTACAAAATTAGTCACGCTTTCTAAGTGTGACAAATTGCCGGATACGTGATTTTTATTTTCTCCTTATCTTTCACCCCAAAGAGTTTTATGTTTTAGGGACTCTTTTAAAAGACCTCTAGCCTATATATTTAGTCATTAGGACTCTTTTTATTCAGATTTCATTCATGTAAAAGCTCCATAATAAGTAGGAACATTTAGGAGAAGAATCTACATATTTTGCACCTTTAATTCAAGAGCTTTTCCAGTTTTTCTTCAACCTTTGATTTCTTCTTGCATGTTCTTGTTCTTCAATCCCGGTAACTTTTATTTCCAACACTTTTATTATTATTTCTCATGTTTAATCTCTTTTTCCGAGAAATTATGAGTTCATGCAACGTAGATAACATAGTTTTCACTAATTTCACCATGGTAGGCTAGATTTTTAAGGGTTGGGATGCATGAACCCAACCCGATGTGGTTTGCATGGCTATAAAATTAGTTCTCTAAATTTAATAATTGATTAGATCGTGTAGAATGGTGATCACAATCGTTGTAGAACTTTTGATCTCGTTTGCCCTAGGTAACCAGGATGCTTAAGAGTGCAACGCGCATGTAGCTAATACGACACTACTTTACTCGTCCTTTGCTTGCATACTGTGCGGGTTACGATCCCTCATATGTGTAATACTTGGGAGTACTAAAGATCGAGTTTGATCAATTAATTAATTTACGACTAGTTTTGTACTTGGCATACATGCTAGGGTTTGGGGGATTGTATTCCCAATCTGTTTTTCCTTCATTCTTATTAAGTCATTCTTAGTTAGTTAATTTTGCTCACATAGTTAATGCAGTAGTTTAATTTAGTGTGCATTTAGTTAATTAGTTATTTCCCATCTCAATCATCTTTTTATTTCTTTTTAGAGTCAAGTTAGGGTTAACAGTCTTACCTTTGTCGTCACGTTCACTCGTCCTAGTTACCTGAGGATTCGATACCCAGACTAGTCACTATACTCCATAAGAGTGTAGTTAAAGTTTAGGTTTTTGTATTGCAGTTGGAAGCTGATAACAACGATTAGCGTATTTACACAGACGCTCGGTTTCCACCTCGATCAGCTGACTAAGGTTTGAATGTTCGGGGTCAATATGATGAACATGATGTATTTGATTCGGGGTGATTATAACGAGAAAGGGTAGTTTATTTGTTATAACCATGCCGACAGTAGGAATGTATTTCGGGATGATTATAACGAATGGACCCTATTCGAATAAAAAAATATAATGTTGATTCAGAAGGGTTACCCCAAAATTTGTCCTTCAGATTGGGGCCCTGATCCCGAATCACTTGAATTTTTTTGCGATTTTCAATTATTTCAAATCCTTTGAATATACAAATATTTATATAATGGGCCCATAGTTTACCTCATAAATGTCATTTGTAGAGTTTTCATTTGCTTTGAATGTGCTGTCATTGTCTTTGGTTGGATTATCCATTGGTATTTGTGTATTTACCATTATTAACCCTAGTTTAAAAATGTGGTTGAAACTGGTTGGTGTATAGGGGGACAAAAAATTTAATAATCTCGTTGAAAATGATTGGTGGTGGGGACCAAAGGAAGAAAACTTTAATAATGTTAAATATCGTTAGTTGAAGAAGTTTTGTTGAATTAAAGAAGACAAAGCGGTCTTAATTTTTGTTAAGAAGACAAAGGTAGGGTTTGGAGTTTAACGGGTATAGAGAGAGATTGTGTGGTATTTTGTGTTGAAATAATTGTATATATATATATATATAATGTGGTGTCCCTTAAGAAAAAAACCTTTTTTTTAACTTGTGGTATTTTGAAGCAAAAAATATGGTGCCCTAAAATCCTCCTAAGTAACCAATATTGGATTGGAATGGATTAGATTAAATTTGCTGGAATGAATTGAATATATTGTGTTGGATAGATCCAAATTGAATCAAATTCCAATGAAAAGGCCCAAAATAAAACATTATCAATCACCTAGCAAAAGTTACAAATTCTTGTATAACATTATCAATATCCGTAAAAGAATTATTATTAGCTTTAGCCATTATGAATAGATTATTTGCAGACATCACATGGGAGATAGATTCAAACTAATACAATTAGGATGGAATGCAAACATACCGATAGTTCTTTTATCATCAAGCATCCATGAAAAGTCTTCCATTATCAACATGAATAAGTAAAGAGAAAGAGGGTCTCCCTACCTCAGCCCATTTATGACTTTTCTAAGCAACTCCATAACTCTTGGGACATATTTAATAAAGCCCACTTCACAGAATCATAGACTTTCATCAAGTCAATCTTCAAGGCACACCTACGAGCTCCATAATTCTAGTGTTACACTTTCACTATTTTCTTCATTAATAACACATTGTCAGTAATATCATATGTCTGCCTTTAACAAAAGAATATTGTCTATTATTAACCAACTCAGGATTAATTCCTTTAGGTTTTTTACAATCAGTTTGAAATATTCTTATATGTAATATGCAACATGATATAGGCCTAAAGTCCATGGTAGAATGGTTAGGAATTTTTGGAACAAGGCAGATAACAATGCTATTCTACTCCCTCTGTATTTTTTCAGAGTTAAAAAAAGACATATCTCCATTCATAATATCCTCTCCAATAATATCCCATTATTCTGAAAGAAACCAACATTATAGCCATTAGATTCAGGGCCTTTTTAGGATCAATATCAAACAAAGCAACCTTATTCTTCTCCTTTGAAAATGGGGTTTGTAACTTCTCCTCTTGATCAATATTCAACCATCTCTGCCTCATCCCTCTTAATCTTTCATAAGCAGAATTAACCCCGTCATGATCAGATCCAAGAAGACTAGTAAATAATCTCATGGCTTCTTCGTGAACAGATTTTTGACCATATTTGTGTGTTTAATTAGAAAAGTTAATGGTTAGCAGACAAGATGCAACAAATACTAAAACAAAAGTAGAATGAATGTCATTATGTGATGCTTTGTTGAACTATTTATTGAACATCATAATGGAGGAATTTTTTTGAAGCGGGTTTAATGATTAGATACTTAAGTGTATTGCACGGGAATAATAATAAATTCAACTTCCCTTTACACGTAGCTTAAATTAAAAATTGGTATAATATTTTGAAGACAGGTTTTTGGAGATTGTTGGGAAGTTATGCAACCAATCTATATTTGGTGGGATGATGCTCAAAAAATGGTTATGGTTGATGATACAGTTTAAATGACTATCTTGTGGAAGGGAAAAGTATTTAAGCTACATTTTCCTATATAATTATATGAAAAATGCTTATACGTATTACACATATGTCCATAATGATGCAAACGATTTAATAACAAGTATTTCTATTATATAATTGATGCAAATTGTATTTAAAGGTAATTATTTTTACATATAATAATAACTTTTACTGTATTTTTGTACTTTTACTTGTAAAAATATATAACTACAAAATCAAGTAACACATTTTGATATACCAGTGGGATTGAAGTTAACTGCCACGTTCCTTCCTCATCTTATCCTAATTGTCACAAATCATAGTCATTAAAGAATTCCTTATACCCTCAGGACAAGAAATTTTGTTCCTTATCCATATAATAATCACTAACACACTAAATAACTGTCAAAACTGTAAATAAAGAACTAATATATTAAACAATATGATATTCAATAACATAAACTAAATTAGAACTTACAGTTCGTGATTTCAGAAATCACTTAGCAGATTAAAACTGAGCAGAAAATTGCACAGTCTCTCCTTAAGATCGAATTCGTCCCCACTTGTGGTGCTTACTGTTTACCCACTCTCCACATTTACAGGAAAATTCTTAACACTGCTCAGCATCATATCTCATTAAAACTAGACAACAACAATTATTTGTTCTGGAAAACATAAATGGAGCCCTTCCTTGCTGGTCAAAACCTCTTTCGATTTGTCGATGGCACTTCTCAATGTCCATCTGATGCAGCATCTGCTGCACTATGGCAGCAGTAGGACAAGCTAGTAATGAGCATACTACTATCATCTCTCTCAAAAGAAATTTTTCCTCTAGTTATTGGTCTCACAACATCTCAAGCAATATGGAAATCTCTTCAAGATGCTCTTGCCTCTCCATTAGAAACTAGAATTCTCAATCTCCACCTACATCTTCACAAACTTTCTCAAGGCGACGATTCAGCCTCCACCTATCTCCAGAAGGCAAAATTAATTTCCGATGAGTTAAGCGCTGCAGGACACCCTCTATCTCCAGCAGAATTCAATATTCATATTTTCAAAGGGCTTCGTACAGAGTTTAAAGACCTAGTAACCACCCTCACTGCTAGATCCACGCCTGTGACATTTTTTGAACTGCATTCTCTACTCCTCAATCATGAGTTCATTAATCAAGATCATCTCTCTTCCCAACCTGGCCTACTTCCAACTCCAGCTTCACCCATAACCACGTGACTTCCTGACATTGGTGCTTCTCACCATGTGACTCCAGACCTCACCAACCTCCAACACCCATACACCTACAATGGTCCTGACACTCTTCATGTCGACAACGGTAAGGGTCTCTCTATTACTCACATTGGTCAATCCTCAATTTCTACTCCCATTTCTACTTTTGCTCTTAATAATGTTTTACAAGTCCCTACCATTTCTAAATCTCTTCTTTCTGTCCAAAAAATTTACTCGTGATAATAATGTTTATTTTGAATTTCATCCTAAATTTTGTGTTGTCAAGGATCGCCGTACCCAGAAGCCCCTACTCCAAGGCACGAGTAAAAATGGTCTCTACAATTTGTCACCACCACTTCCGTCCTCTCCTCCTGAAGTCTACCATGCTGTGAAAGCTACCACAACCTGTTGGCATCAACGTCTCAGTCATCCTCACTCTCAAGTCCTTCATCACATTCTTCATCAAAACAAACTACCATTTGCCTCTTCAACTACAAACACTGTCTGTGTCGCATGTCAAATGGGAAAATCATCAAGACAACCTTTGATGAGTCGTGAAAAATGATCGTCATCTGTTTTGCATTTAATTTTTAGTGACGTTTGGGGACCATCTCCCACCATGTCATGTAATGGTCATAAATACTTCGTTATTTTTGTGGATCATTTTTCAAAATTTATTTGGTTTTATCCTATGATGCAAAAATATGATGTTTATTCTATGTTCTCTACAATTCAAAGCATGGTTGAACGACAATTTAACACAAAAATTAAAAATATTCAAATGGATTGGGGTGGTGAATTTCGCAAATTAGACCCATTTTTTAGAGCATGTGGTATCCATCATCGTTATTCCTGTCCTCACACTCATGAACAAGTCGGTTTTGTTGAGCGTCGCCATCGGCACATTGTTGAAACTGGCCTCACTCTTATGGCACAAGCCTCCATTCCTAAAAAATACTGGCATTTTTCCTTTGAATGTGCAGTCCTTCTCATAAATTACATGCCTACTAGAACTCTTTCCAACAAATCTCCCTTTCATGTTCTTCACTCCAAATTACCAGATTACACTTTTCTGAATTTTTTTGGGTGTTTATGCTTTCCATTCTTACGTCCATACAACTCTCACAAAATGGATTATAGATCATATCCTTGTATCTTCCTTGGGTACAACTCAAATCAACATGGGTATCGTTGTTTACATCCCGCTACTGGACGCATTTATTATGCCCTCCATGTAAGGTTTGATGAACATATTTTTCCATTTGCTAATAGCAGCCCCTGCTTACCAGTCTCAACTCCTACATCTATTCCATGGGCTATTGCACCCAATACTGTGCTCCCACCTCACCATTTACACCTAACAGCCTCCTCCTCAAACCATCAGACCATCACTGCCCCGCCATCTCAATCCGTCCCACCACTAGCAGCTAATCTCAGGCCACTCACCTCACCAGTCACTACCACGCAGCACCCTGTTCGTAGTGACCAACCACTCCCCTACCCAACAAACCAACCAACCCTCCTTATTTCCAACTCAAAACCCCCATCCATTAACCTTGAAATTGACCTCGGCATTTTACCTACATCCAATCCACCCCGCACTCACCCGATGAAGTTACGCTCTCACCTTCCTGCTCCTGCTCCAATTAACCCAGAATCTCATTTTTGTCACACCCCGCCTATTTCTGGCGTCGGACGCCACCAAAACTAAGCCGGGCGTGAGTAAATAAAATACCATTCTTAGCATGAGACAGATATGAGACATAAAGAAACCAGTCCATAAGATACATAATTGAATTAATCTCAAATGATCATAAACAACGAAGCGATAAAAGATCCATCACATGCTAACTCCAAAAGAAATTCATACTCCAATAATGATTAAATAAATTCTGAATAATCCCAACAGAAATCCTCTAAACAACTTTGGAACCGAATGGCCCAATAAAACTCAAATGAAGTCTCATAATAATTCGACTGAAAAGGAAAGTCTAACTAAACTATGCCATAAAATGAATAACTCCAGTTGCTCCTCCAAATGATAACTCTGATAAACTTATGTAGCTTCTCCAATTCTCATCCTGAAAAATATTAGTCAACGCATGTGTCAGAGCCAAAGCCCCGAGCATGTAAACCGGCTACTCTCCTCAAATAGGGTCCTTGAACCCAGACAATAGTGCTATATATATCGACTATAACAATAGAATCTTTTAATTACGAGATTAATAATCACCATAAATAAATTCACAATTACCCGCAAGGTTTTCATAAAAGGCACACCAATATGATTTTAATTAACCCACCTTCCCACAATGTTAAATTATTTAATTTAACCGTGAAGAATATTACCAATACCCGTCCCCTTGTCAAGTCCTCCGTCTGATCCGTTTTTATCCTGCGATCCTCGCGATATGACAAGGTTCCACACACACACACATCCCCTTGTCAAGTCCGCCGTCTGGTCCATTTTTATCCCGCGACCCTCGCGATATGACAAGGTTCCACACACGACATGACATAACTCGTCCTCTGACCCGTTCAAACTGTCGGCCCTAGACACATTATGTCGCCAATAAATTTTTAATATCCATTTTAGTCCTGCGATATTAAATTCCACATTCCTTATTTTCATTAATCACATTAATTTCTCCCACCCTTAAAAGCGATGTGAAAATCCTCAAAATAACCTTTAGTCCCAACTAAGGGTTCTCAAAACATAATATCGTCCTATCGTAAGCAAAGAATGATTACAAAATTTCACTCCACCTAGATATCAATCCTAGGCTATCACAACAAAGGTATAATATAGAAAATCAGCCCACACCCCAAATTATATAACCCGCATAGACTTACACTAACTAGTCCCATACCTAATTAACATAAATCGTAATTAAGGCCCACTTACTAGTCCCATATCTAACAAGTGTACTATAACAAGGGTGAAAACCAATTATCTACCATACCCAACCTTTCCGAAATATTAACATATTTCCATAAAGTAACACAATTCCAAATTATAACAACATTCATAAGAACACTAAATTCCCATTTAAATAATTCAATTTAAAAAGTGGAAATCAAAGACACCTAAATATTATGATTTTCAGAATAATCGCTACAGGCAAGTCCTATCATGATCCTTATTTTCCAACACAAGAAATTAAATTAAACTAGGGTTTTCACATGAAATATCAAAATTTACTTTTAAAAGGGCTCCTCTACATGCACATGCCCATAGCAAAATCGACTACACCGACACAACCCAAAGAATACACAGTTATAAGTATTCGGTATCATTAATTTTACTCATGTAAAACAGCCCCGAAATTTATCTCTTCAATCTTTATATTCATATCTTATTTTAGAAAACATGAGTACAATCAAGACACATAACACTAAAGGAAAAGAATAGGGTCAACATGTCTGGGATTAGTTCGACAACAAAATCTGATTAGAAATCTGGATTTCTCTCGAAAAATTAGCAAAGAAGTGTTCTTGGACCAATCTTGATTAAACCCCAAATAAACCTTCAAATATGGTGACAAAACCTTGATTATGCTGGAGGTTGATGATTATGGTTGAGAGGAAATATTGTTAGATGTATTCTCTGGTGAAAAACTTGAGAAAAAGTGATTATGAGAAGTCCCCCCACGAATTAGAGTCATAATATAGTCATTAGGAATCCTAATCTTAATAGAACTCTAATAAGATACAAACACTAAAAAATTTATTCCGGACGATCGGACCGTTGGAATTAGATGAAATTTTACAGAGAATTAGTTGAAGATAAGAGGAAGCTACAAAAAAAATTTCAGCTCGATCGGACTGTTCAATATCTTTAAATATTTTTTTAGACAGTTTTATGTTTTGAGGACTCTTAGAGAGTTTTATGTTTGGAGGACTTTTCTATATATTAAAAATTCAATTAAAACTCCATTTTAATTCCGATTTCGAAACCGTTTGAAATTCTATTCTTCTAAAATCATAACCAACATATTTAGCCAATAAAAAATTTTAAATTCAAAAATTTATTTTTCCCGAAAATTCCAATTAATTAATTAAAATAATAAATAAAAACACGGGGTGTTACAATTTCACCACCCCACATATACTTGAGCCTACATGTTTTTCCTCTGCTACCAAGGACCCGCAATGGCGTAGAGCCATGACTGATGAAATTAATGCTCTCATTCACAATCATACCTGGACACTAGTCCCACCCACACCAAATATGAATATCATAAGTTGCAAATGGGTTTGTCGTGTTAAACGCAAATCTGATTGGACTCTTGAGCGTTACAAAGCTCGCCTCGTAGCAAAGGGTTTTCACCAAGAATATGGTGTTGATTTTCATGAAACTTTTAGTCTTGTCATAAAACCGCCAACCATTAGGACTGCCATTTCCATTGCCATCTCAAATAATTGGAGTATCACTCAATTGGACGTCAATAATGCATTCCTCCATGGTTATCTTCGTGAGGATGTTTTCATGGAACAACCTCCTGGTTTTAAAGATTCTACACGGCCCAATTTTGTGTGCAAACTTCAGCGCTCTCTCTACGGTCTAAAACGGTCACCTAGGGCCTGATTTCATCGCCTCACTCAATATCTCATCACCAAAAATTTTGTGGGTTCTAAGACAAACACTTCCCTCTTCATCTACAAAGTCGGGACTGACATCATGTTCCTTCTCATTTATGTTGATGATATACTTCTCACAAGCAATAATCCAACACGTATTAACTCATTCATCACTTCACTTGGTCAAGAATTCAGTCTAAAAAATCTGGGCTCACTTAATTACTTTCTTGGCATTGAGGTCACAACCACATCTACTGGCCTTCATTTGTCCCAACATCGATATATTCAGGATATTCTACAGCGCCATGGCATGTCCAACTCCAAACCACTTACTACCCCAATCTCAAGTACCCTCTCATTATCCAAATATGTTGGCACCCTTTTACCTGACCCCACCCCATACCACCAGGCAGTGGGTGCTCTCCAATATGTCACACTTACTCGTCCTGATATTACCTTTGCGGTCAACAAAGCATGTCAATTCATGCATCAACCCCCTGATACACATTGGGCACTTGTGAAGCGAATTCTACGTTATCTTAATGCCACATCATCTCACGGGCTTCATCTAACTAAGTCCTCGTCTCTTTCCATTCAAACATTTACCGATTTTGATTGGGCGGGTTATGTTGATGATCGCAAGTCTACAGGTGGCTTTGCCATTTATTTAGGATCCAATCTCATCTCATGGAACTCGAAGAAACATAAAATCGTATCTCGCTCATCTATCGAAGCTGAATATAAGTCCATGGCAGATGCTACTGCTGAAATTATTTGGCTCAATTCACTCTTACATGAAATCGGTTTCTTTCCTGATCCACCACCCATACTTTGGTGTGACAACATTGGCGCTACATATTTATCCGTGAATCCGGTATTTCACGACCGTACTAAGCATGTCGAGATTGATTTTCATTTTGTCCGAGAGCAAGTTGCCAAGAATCAACTTCAAGTTCAATTCATTTCGAAAAATGATCAAATTGCTGACATTTTTACAAAGGGACTTCCTACTGCTAAATTCATTTTTTTACGTGACAAGATGATGATCGTGTCTCCACCACCATTATCTTGCGGGGGACTGTTAACCCACTCTCCACATTTACATGAAAATACTCAAGCTGATCAAGACCAAATCACACCTGCTATCCCATATTCTCGGCAACATCAACAACAGCTTATGTATTTGAATAAGTCCAGTCCACGATCTCCACCATAGAAATAGGACTTCTAGTTATGAAAGACCTGTACACTTGTATATAAACAGTAGCTCCGATGTACTTCAAGATACTGAGAAATATAAAAACAACTTCCAGACTTAAATCTTCTTCTAAACTTACACTTACAACATGAACAATGGGGGTCCGTCTCCTAGGATAAATAGATCTTCAACCACCACAGGAAGCACTGCAATATGATGGCTCCATGAACTAGTAATGGTGACAAGTTCCGTGACTTATAAGGAGGATGAAGTTTGGGAAGAAGTAAGGAAATTTATTTTGGAGGGGGCTGATATTTATTGCCTTGAATAAGTGCCTTTTCCCTGGAAAGTTGTAATTGTTTATAACACTCACAATCCTTCAACATTCCTGATTAAATCACGAACAATCACAACCCTACAACGGTTCTAATTAAATCACGTTTTTAATTGATTAAAATAATTAAAATGATGACATTTTATTTAGCAAAATTTATTTATTTATTAAAACTGATTCGTCTTGGGAAAACCCAAATAGATCCAAAATTTAAGCCCCGAAGCCCTATTAAATTTTGTTCAAAAAGTTAATATTTACTCAAGATCCACGACCCATGACCCAAACACAAGCACGGGCACGGGCAGGTCAGGGCCGGACGAATGGCGGCGGTGCGCGCAGGCTTTTGGCCCAAACACAAACCATGCATAGTCTAGGCCCTTTTCCCTTCAAAGAGTTGGGATTCCTCATGGCATCTAATGCCTAGTCCCAACTTTGGGGTATATTAATATCAACACTTTCTTAAATTTTTTAAATATAGGACAATACTTCTACACTAGCTATACTAAGTAGCACACATGGGTTACTTTGAGTCCCAAATTGTCATTCGCTTTTTAATAGTTTTAAACAAGTGAGTATGCCACGCTATTTTATTCTTGGTGAGGATCGCGTAGGTATTTTGACCCGTCAAGTTTGATGTGTGGGTCCCACCTAAAATTAGTCTCAAAGTTATATCAATTAAGTTAAAATAATATGTTTTGATAATTTCTTCCGACAATTCCCCACATGAATGAAATTTGGGTGAAAAAAATCAAATGGATATAAAGACAAATATAGAGAGAGTATCGAGGAAAGACGCTGCATTGAAAAGATAGCTTGTGGCCTTAATTCTTTTCTAGTAAAAGACTATCGAGTTTACTACCCAATCAATGAACGCGATGTCGTAAATTGATCAACTTTTTGTGTAAACCAAGACAATAGAATTCACAAGATGCCTTTTCAACTCATTAGTTCTCATTGTTGTTCCTATTTTGTCATAGGACACCTCCTGGTTTCATGAGTGTGTTAGAGAATTAACCTTCTTCATTATCATATAAGTGACCCTTTCTCACTCACATAGGTGATTCCTATAAGGAGTATCCTGCTAATACCCCCTTTGACCATTATATTCAAGATATATAAATCGTTAAAAACATAATTTATCCTAATACACACGATATTTTGTGCACCGACTCATCTTAAGGTATTAACTTCTCAGTGCTAGCTGAGTCACATATAATTAAGTTTTCCATTTGAACCTATTTCTTGGGGTTTCCTCTTATTTAGGTTGGATTTCCATTAAGGCGACTTTTTTTAGGTTCTATTAGGTCCACTCTCGATGATGAACTTATCCCTTTCTCTCCAAGTATACCTTTTGTTAGTGGATTCATAATATTTTCCTTTAACTTAACATAGTAAATGGAAATAATTCCATTTAAGAGTAGTTGTTGAACAATTTCATATCCAAGACATATATGTCGTGACTTACCGTTATAATTACTATTTTATACCCTTCCAATCACATATTGGATATCATAATGTATTATGGTAGGTGTAATAGGCTTTAGCCAAATTGAAATGTCCTCAAGGAAGTTTTGAAGCCATTTTGCTTCTTCCCTAGATCTGTTTAAAGCAATGAATTCAGATTCCATAGTTGATCTTGCAATGCATGTTTGCTTCGATGGTTTTCAGGACACAGCTGCACCTCTGAGGGTAAGTACATATCCACTTGTGGATTTTGAATAATTAGAATCAGATTTATAATTTTCGTCACTGTAACCTTTGAGTACAATCAGATATCTTTCATAAAGCAATCCATTCTTTGAAGAATATCTAAGATATCTAAGAACTCTTACTATGGCCTTCCAATGTTTTTTTTTCTAAATTACTCATATATCAACTTAGCTTACTGATAAAGTATGCTATATCCGATCGAGTATAATTTGATAGACATTAAACTCCCAATTATACAAAAATATTTTTATTGAGATATACTTTCTTCTTTGTTTATTGTAAAGTGAAGAGTTGGGTCTACAAGTGTTCTTACCAGAGTTTGTTCTTATTTATTATACTTTTGAAATATTTTCTTAATATTATGAAACTCAGACAAACTCAGTCCTTTGGAAGCTCTAGTAATCTTAATTCCTAGTGTAACATCTGCTAGACCCATATCTTTCATTTCAAATCTACTAGTCAACATTTATTTGGTAGCATTAATGATATAATTATTACTACCAATGATTATCATATTGTCTACATATATATATATATATATATACAATGACATGTTTACTTTAAATACTTTTGACATAAACACATTTGTCACATTCATTTATCTTGAAACCATTTGACTTCATCGTGATGAAATTTTTTTCATGACATTGTTTAGGTGCTTGTTTCAAACCATAAAGCAATTTAAAAAGTTTGCACACTTTTCTTACATTTTCAGGATCCTTAAAACCTTCCGGTTGTTTCACATATATTTCTTCATTAATTTCACCATTCAAGAAAGCAATTTTGACATCCATTTGATGTATTTCCAAATTATGTATTGTTGATGTTGCAATTAATATTCAAATGGATGTAATTCTTGTAACTGGTGAATAAGTGTCGAAATAGTCTATTCCCTCTATTTGGCTTGCTTTACCCTTTTGCAACAACTCTAGCCTTATACTTATCAATAGAGTCATCAGCTTTCTTCTTCTTTTTGAAGATCCATTTACACCATAAGGGCTTGGTTCTTGGCGGAAGATCTATTAGTTCCCGTATATGATTTTGCATAATGGATACTATCTCACTATTAATATCTTCTTTCCATTATGAATCTTTTAGAGTGGACATAGCTCCTTAACTGTTTGAGGTTCACCTTCTAACATACGAGTTTGAAAATTCGGACCGAAAGACTTTGATACCTTAGCTATTTTTCTACGTATAGGTTCATCCTCATTATCTTTTTTTGACATTTTGAGAATCATTATTCGAAGCTTTAATATTTCTTTTATGAGAACTTGTTTCTTGTGCATTCTTATAAGGAAATATATTTTCAAAAAAAGATGCATTCCTTGATTCTATAATAGTATTAACATGAATGTCATGAATGTAAGATTTATGCACAAGGAATCTATAGGCACTACTGTTGTTAGCATAACAAATGAATATACAATCAATGATTGTAGGACCTATTTTCACCCTTTTAGGGTCGAAAACCAATACCATTTTCAAGACACCCCCACATTTTTTTTGTATTTGTAAGAAGGTTTGCGACCTTTTCATATTTCATAGGATATCTTGTTTGTTTTCTTGTGAATCAATTTGTTGAGAATATAATTAGCGACAAGAAATGTTCCCCCCACATATTATGAGGTAACCCAGATCTTATCAACATAACATTCAACATCTCTTTTTGAGTTTAATTTTTTTGTTCGACAATATCGTTGGATTGAGGTGAGTAAGGAGCAGTAGTTTGGTGAATAATGCTATTTTCTAAGCCTATTTCCTTAAAAGGAGATTCATATTCACCACCTCTATCTCTTTTTAATTTCTTAATCTTTTTGCGAGTTAATTCTTAATTTCGTTCTTAAATTGTTTAAATACTTCAATTGCTTCATCTTTACTTCTTAATAATTAAATAAGCAATATCTAGTGCAATCATCCACAAAGGGAATAAATTACTTTTTTAACCTCTAGTTTGAACAAATTTTAAATCACATATATCGATGTGAATTAAATCTAAGGGTTCACTACTCATTTCAATTGAATGGAAAGGTGTTCTCGTTAATTTAGCTTCTACACACGTTTCACATTTATGATTGTATTAATACTAAATTTAGGAATTAGTTCTAAGTGAATTAATTTGCTTAAAGTATTATAATTAACATAACCTAGTCTACCATGACACACATTCATACACACAAACATATAAGCAGAAGATATCATATTATTATTGTTATTATTATTATTATTATTATTATTATTATTATTATTATTATTATTATTATTATTATTATTATTATTGTTGTTGTTGTTGTTGTTGTTGTTGTTGTTGTTGTTGTTGTTGTTGTTGTTGTTATTATTATTATTATTATTATTATTATTATTATTATTATTATTATTACCATCAATTTTTGGTACATAAATCATGGCGTTCATTTTGAACATCCCATCACACATATGACCCTTCCTTACATACATTCCATTTTTGTAGAGCACAAATTTATCTCCAGTAAAGAAAAGATTAAATCCTTTCTTGCTTAACACAGATCCAGAAACAAGATTTTTACGAATGTCACGAATATGTTACACATCGTTGAGGGCACGATGCTTTTTCGATGTCATTTTCAACACAACTTTGCCTTGGCCTCCAACCTTCGAGGTTGAGTAGCTTCCCATAAATAATTATCCTCCATTTGTAATTGATTGGTAGGTTGTGAACGTATTTTTATCCGAGCGTACATGATGTGCATTGCCTATATCAACCCACCATTCTTTGGTGTTGCCCACCAAATTCGCTTCGAAGACAACTGCGAAGAGATGTATATCTCCAAGATCGCCAGATGTATCACGCCGTATTTTTGAGGATACATAATTTAATTAATTCGGTGATATAGGAATTTATTTATCTGGAGGATTTAATTAAATTGGTGAATTAAGATTTAATTAATTCGAGTTATTTTTTTAAATTACATGTGTCATAATTTGAGGACAAGGTTGAAAATTTTAGTTACGTAACTCGAATGGAGATTCTGACTGCAGGGTTAGTTTCGAATAGGCCGAGATAGTCGAAAAAGAGTACCCAAGGGTAGTAATTGGGACTCGGGGTATTTTTAGGCATAACTGGACCCACACGGGGGTATTTGGGCCATTTTAATTTAACCCACAAACTTAATTTCGAGATTCACCTAATAAGAAAACCCTAGTTGCAGAGGAGAAAATGGGATCAATTGGGAGAGCTTTTGGGAGTCAAACTAAAAAGAAATTGGTGTGTTCTTCGTCAAATATCCGTCTTCTACAAAGGGAATCAAGCTCTACGAATTTATCTAGGAAATTAGTTAAACTTGCTTTAATTTAAATTGCGGTACTGCTATTCATATCATGATGGGTGTATTCATAAATCCATTTTTTTGTGGGTTATTACATTAAAATGTGTTTTTGAGAATTTTTTACACAGGATGTGAATTTAAAGGTTAAATCTGTGATATATGGCATGTCAACTGCTTGAAATTTAGCTATGCGAAAACCTAATCGGAGAATAGGTTAAATTATATTAGGAGGTTGAGTATTTGGAGAATAGATTAACGAAATTGGGAGAAAGCCAAATCTGTGATTCAGAGGAGTTGTGGTAAGAAAACAATAATAGGTATTGACAAAAAAATCAGATACAGAATTAAAAGGAGGAACTCTCTTTGTACCGCTGCATAAGAAATTTGGGTGGAACTAAGAAAACTTGAAGGGTCATTCATGGCGAAAGTGGACGGGAGAGAAGAAGATTGTGTAGAACCCGATTTGGAATTTTTTTTAAACTTAATCGAATCCGTGATGCTTTGATGATGTATATCCTGAGTAGAAACCGTGTTGAGGTAGAATAGATCTTGGGGCTGATTAAGTTGAATTCTGGGCTGGGGATGAAAGCTCGTAGGTCATTCATGGCGGAAATTCACAGCATGTAGAAGAAGCTTGTTGGTGGCTAAAAGGATACCAGTATTTTGGGGTGGTTGTTCTTACTTTGGCCGAGTATGGTGGCAGCTAAAAGGATACCAGTAGTAAATTGCATTTTCTCTCATACTTCAGAATTTAAAGGGGAGGGAAGAAAATAAATATTCGTGAAGAAAGATAAATGCATGATATTTACATTTCGGAATTTAGGGTGATAAATCCTGAAAAGGGTTTAAATTATGGACAAATTTAGGGAGTTCGAATATTTTGTTTGGAGGCATGACGTTAATAAAATTAATTGAGTAGTTTAATAAAGAGTCGGGAATTGTGACTCAAATATTTTCAGGCTAGTGCGTTGGGAGTTGGGCATGGAGTGGACGGTTTAATTCATTATTGAAGATATATAATAAATTATTGAATATTAAATTTAACGAGAGGTGTGAACTAAATAGTGGGGTTTTGAGGAATAAATTCTCAGGAGTGACGATACATACCAAATAAGTGAGTCGGAGTATTATAGTTGGGTGGTACAACTTAAGTGACAAACTAATTAATGTGTGATTAATTAGGTTACAAGTCGGAGTATAGACTTGGGTATTTTTGAGCTAGTGCTACGGGTGTTAGGCACGGGTTAGCCGAACTTTAGCTAAATATATGTATAAGGTTACCGTGATAATATATATATATATATATATATATATATATATATATATATATATATATATATATATATATATATATATATATATATGTGTGTGTGTGTGTGTGTGTGTGTGTGTGTGTGTGTATGTGTGTGTGTGTGTGTATGTGTGTATGTGTGTATGTATTTGTATGATTTATAAATATCGGTGTGAGTAATATTTATGTGAAAGCATACCCCTCTAGTGCTATCATCGAAGGTTGCGCGATGTGGTTGAATCCCCTGGCATGAGGAGCAGGGAGAGTATAGTCCCCAGGTCATATCGTCCAGGATTTTTATTGTGTGATTTATTTTCAGAGGTGAACCGCTTTGGGTATGATTTGATTTCACTTTCGGTGAAGGAAATATGGCCGCCTCCACTACGTTTGCGATATTTTTGCCCAAGTTTGGTGTGACCTAGTCTGACTTGAGGTGGCCGGGTTAGAGTGAGCATGCCTGGGACATGATAGCATTTTAGGGAAAGCATCCGGTGAGTTATTACTCGGGAATGGATGGTTATTATACGCAACATGTGTGTGAATGTTGTAGTATATTAGTACGTATATAATATGAGTTGATAATTATATACGGGATTAGTACATAAGTGTGAATGTATTTTTTATATAACTAGTGTGAAAGTTATATGATTTAAAAAGTGATTTCTTATATAACTAGCGTGAGAGTTATATGATTTCAAAAGGGGATTTCTTATATAACTAGCGTGAACGTTATATGAATTGATATAGTTGAACCGATTAATAAGTTAACGAGTAGATAACTTAATAATCAAGGTAAGAATACTCGGGATAGAGTAGTGTGGTGGCAAGAGGTATGATACGGCTAGTTAGGTGGGGTAACTTAACTAGTAAGGTTAAAAGGCAAGCGTTAGGTGTGCACATTAGATGAGGGAGGAGCTATACCTCAAGTGAGTGCGACACTAGCTTAAATACAAAACGTGTGCATGCATATTTAATTATTGAAATTTAACTGCTTTCTAAATATTTTCAAAATGTTTTTCATGGGTTCTGACCCGTGTCGAAATATTTTTCAAAACATTTTAGGTGTTCAACCACAGGGACGCCCAGTTTGAGGATTCTATCCAGGGATGCGCAGCTGCAGCTCATGTGGAAGTTGCAGGACTTTGATATAGACGCTTCATTCATTTATTCCTAGTGTAGGATCTTTACTTTACTATTCATTTGGGCATGTAACCCTCAGATGTAGTATTCAGTTTTTATTTGACATTGTGTATTCTAGTTATGGTTTCAGTTTATTGTTGGATTTTATTGTTGAACCGATAGTTTATTCGGTCATCTTATTCATATCATTCATTTGTGTTGGATTTCAGTTACCACTTTGTGTGATGGTTTAATTGTTATTTATTTTCGTTTGTTGATTATTAATGAAAGGTAAAATTTGGCACCAATCTAATTAAACTACTAGGTGGTTAGTAACTTTAAAACGTTTTCGATAGTGATGCTCAGAATAAGCCATATGAGACCAATAGTTTGTTTTGATCACTGGCTGGACACCCGGTATTTTAGTGGGCGGGGTGTCACAGATGGTATCAGGGCATCAGGTTTTAGAGTCCTTAGGATTTATGCGCCTTATTACATTTTGGCGTAGCGTTCTTTGATATAGTGCCTTATTATAGGATTGTTGAATTCCTTTACGTATGCAACTCACATTCTCATGTTATTAAGTATAGTTGATGCGATTCATATACGAATTCGGTTGGGCTTCGTACATAGAACAACTTTGGGCGACCAGCGGGGGCCGTTAGAAGGACTGCAAGGGGAGAGGTTCAGTGGAAGCCATGGAATGTTCTAGGAATGGTGACCACGATAGAAGTCACCATGTCAATGGAAGGAGATAACCCAAAGGTAATTGTGTAGGGTGGAGTGCAGCAGCACCCATGATTTAATTTTGGGAAAAATTCTTGGATCAGAGGAGCGATGTTGTTGTGATGGGAGTCAGTCACCATAACTAGGGGGGGGGTTACCATGAATAACGAAGCAGTGGGGTGCAGTTTGATCACAAATCCTCTCACCAGCTGTTTAAACAGAAAAGGGGAATGACACAGAGTGGTGTCTTATGCATAAAGAGTAGGAACACATGTGTGGATCTTTCCCGGAGAAAATTAAGGGACAAGGATGGGATGCCCAGTAGGGGAAACCGTTATACGGAGTTTTTGGTTCGGTTGGGACGAGGGTGTTATGTCCAAGAACCTTTTGAACCACGAGTGCTATTAGCAATTGAAAGTATGAGTTTTATCCCGGGATCATTGGGGGTCTATTTTGTGTGAAATGAAATTTATTATTACTAGATTCGAATGAGAAACGGGTTTAGTAGAGGTATCGTTAATATCACTATATTGTGTGTATATTTACCATGGAGTATCGGGGGTATTTTTTGTTCTATCTGCAGGGGAGCGGGTGTGGACACTGAGAGGATATATATTTTATGAGGTTAGCTCATTTTGAGAGGTGATATTCAAGGTGTGGTTTTATCCTGGGTACGGACTGTTGAGCGATGGTGGGCGGTTATAGCAAGACTATTGTGTTCACTATTCCGGGGCAGGATGTATATTTTTGCTATGTCTCACTTGAAAGAGGGTCGATCTCGCGGAGATATGTTTATGAAATAGACTTCAGAGAGTACGGTTGTCTAGCTACATTGGATCCTGGTGCGTAGGGACTTTTACTGATGTAATTCAGGGTATATCGGGTTTATCGTTGAGCGGAGAGATTTAGCTCATTGTTGTTTATGTACTAATAACTTAGTGATAGTGAGAGCATCGTATCGGGTGATGCCTTGAGAGACATGGGCATAGATGATTTGAGTTATGTGTCGGGAGATAAGATTTTTGATATCTTAGTTATGTGCTTTGGATCCACGAATTTCGATGATCGACAATACTGGGGAGTAGTGCAATGGGGAAAGTTCTTTTGAGCTTCGTTGTGGGATGTTACACGCATGGACCTTAATAAATGATTGGAGTAGTGAGACATTGTTAGATGCTAGTACCTCGGTTTTAAAAGGTAAATTATTGAACGTGTAGAGGAAACACTTTAAGCTAAGAGATATTATGATATATGGCCTGTGGAGCCGGGGGCGTGCTTGTCACACCCTGCTTTTTGGAATTAATGAACAAGAAGTACACATAAAGCAATGAATTAAAGTTAAGTCAGAATAACATAACCTATCATTCATTATTAATATGTTACATAAAGAGGTATCACCGTAGGGGTGAATTACATGTTTCTAGTACACACGATTACATAGAAAGTTGAAAAAATGCCACTCCTTGCTCCCATCTGGTCTAATCTCTGCCCATACAGTCACATATGCGAACAGGTGACCGGTGTCTGTCTCTAGTAGGGAAGAGTTACTATTTCCTTTCTCCTGACGTATTTGGAGAAGGAAGGAAATAACACAAATATGATAAGTAGATTCTACCAGTTCTATAACAATGACTTAGATATAAATGAGAGTTGGAATGTGTATAGAATCAGTGTTTAAAAGGGATGACAATAATAAGCTGATAATTCCATACTTATCAGATTATGAACATTAAATGTTTGAAATTCATAATTTTATAGTAACTAATCCGTTTAAGAAAATAGGACATATTTCCAGTTTAATTAGAGTCACGGTTGAAGAAAATCAAGGAATTTGAAATAATAATCCCATAATTACCAGTTCACTAAGGGATATAAAGGTAATTAAGCCATCCGTGTAACTTTAGCATAAATAATCCCAAAACCTTTGGGAAAAAGTAACCTGCTTTGCTCAAAATTAAAGTGGCACTCATACGTATGTAGCAATAATCAGGGCTCTCAATCATCTGAGGCCAATAGGCCAAGTAGAAAGTTCCATGGGATAACACGACAGTCTACTTCCTAGTTAATACAGATGCTTATGGTAAAATATAGCACAAAAGGGCAAGGGCAAGGGCAAACTGAATCAATATGGTACATGATCTCAGTTATTAGGTGAGAAGGGTTAAAATTTGATTCTAAGTTAAATACTGGTGATAAATCAAATATTGATGATGTGTAACAAAATACATAGTATGGCAGTATAATAACATGCACATACTCAGATTCAATGTGGCTATCATAGAGTGATATCAATATCAGTATTTCAAATACGCGAAGTATAATACTGAAAAGATAGGGAAAACCTACTTGTAAGTTTAAAAATAGGTGATAAATTCAAATACCGATGATGGTTAACAAAATACTTAGTATGGCAGTATAATAACATGCACTTACTCAAAGTAAATGTGGCTATCACATAGTGATATCAATAGGCGTATTTCAAATACGTGAAGTATAATACTAAAAAGGTAGGAAAAACCTACTTGATTTGGGTCTTTCGTTGACTTGTGGTCACACTGGAATATTTGAGACTTGGTTTTCTATTATACAATGTGGGGTATAGAACTATTAGGTGTTAATCAATCAGTTTTCTATTTGAAATTGTCTTTAATAAAGTTTCGGGGGTATATGTGTAATTTATTTTAGGACTTTAAAATAAGTATCTTAAGCTCATTTTTGAACTTTGGTGCAAGAGAGTTTTTTTCTTAAAATCATTTGATGTATGTAGGGGCATAGTTTGGGGTACAAATTCAAAAGTTAAAAAAATCAAATAAAGTTTTTTTCTTAAAATCATTTGTAATTTTAATAAAGTTTCTTTAAGTAAAAACCTTATTTTTGCATAACTTGAGCAATGAATATCCAAACATCGTCTTATCTTATACCATTTTAATCAGAAAAATTAAATAAAAATTTGGGAAAAAAAATTAGATTATTCTGATTGGCCACGCGCCCTCACGCGCGGGGTCAAACTTTCTGAAAAAAGTCTTCATCTTCTTCCTCTTGACATTGACTTTTTAGGGTTTAAAATTTTTAATAGGGGTTTCTCCTTCTGTGCTATACCAATGGATATGATTTCTTAACCAACTAAACCTAATTTTTCCTTTTAGGAAATTTTGACTTAACATTTGTGGGTTTATAGAGTATGGCAGTGTATCTTATGAATTGGGTTGAGTTTCTGCTATGTATGGGAGTAACTTGGTTTTGGTTTCAAGGATTTTGATGGATTATAGATTGAGAATTTTGAATTTGCAGGTTTTCTATTTTAAAAACACTTTCGATCGATTTGGCTTATATATGAACTTTCAATGGGTTTCACCATTACAGTTGACATCCTAAGGTTCTAAGGAGTCTATTCATGGCTTTAAATCGAAGTTTGAGTCACTGTAATGAATTTCACCATTAAAGCTCAAGCTTTAATGGTGTTCCTACTGATTTCTTTTGTTTTAGGCATTATTACACGTTAAAGCTTGCATGTTTCTAGTGTTCTGACTATATTAACTATGCAGAAAACTACAAGAATTGAAAGAATTCCATTTAAAGCATGAAATGAAGGGTTACGTGAATTGAGTGAAATTTTGAACTTTGATAATGAAGTGTGGGATGAGTTTTTACTATGCCTAACGTGGGGTATTTATACTACTTGGAAAGGAGAGTTGATTGGTTTATAAAAGAGGTGGATGTGAAGGAAGTTATAGTGAGTTTTGGATTGTGTTCAAATAGGTGAACATGGTTCCCTAAGGTTTTACCATGGGTTACCATGTGAGTTTCACCTCCTTTGCTGATGTGGTTATGTGAGTAGGCTAAGGTAACATTAAGGTTTGGTTTTAGATCCTTTATACTTTAGGTAATTTAAATTATATCCATAAAAGTGTGTTTTTGATGAAGTTTAGGGGTATTTTGGTAATTTTAAAAAGTTTTAGTGTTTAAAATTTAATTTCATGTAAATTGAGGTTAAAATTTTTAGTTTGATGTAGGGTTGAGGTTTAGGGGTTCAATATATCTTATTTTATTTTATTTTAAAAGTTTCAGGGACCTTTTTGTCATAAATGGAAACTTCAAAGTTCAAAAGTTAATAAATCAAGCTTGTAGGTTTTGAAACATAGGTCATTTATCCTTTAGAAGAATTTTGATTTTACTCATCGTACGAGGGTTAAAATCGAGGATGTAGGTCATATTAAGGTTTAAAAATTCTCGGTTCTTACAATCTACCAACCTAAAAAAAATTCGTCCTTGAATTTAACCTTAAAATCAGTTAGGGTATTGATCCTTCAATGCATGTTCTGGTTCCCATATAGCTTCTTATTGATTTTGGTGTTCCCAAAGTACTTTAACTGAGAGGATTTCTTTATTCATGAGATACTTCACTTGGCAATCAAGAATTTGGATATGACGTACCTCAAATTCATGGTTGGGTTCAACTGAAACATCTTGCCATGTGATAGTATGTGATGGGTCTGATATATACTGACATAACTGTGCTACATGAAACACATAATGGATATTGGATAATTCCACATGTAACTCTAATTAATAGGCTATGGAGCCAATTTCCGTAGAAATTGTTAAAGGTCCAATATATCGGGGTGCTAATTTTCCTTTCTTTTCGAAACGTAAAATTCCTTTCCTAGGTGATACTTTCCTGCTCGTTTTCTTAAAACTCCAATGGTTTTCGGCGATGATTAACATAACTCTTTTGTCGATCTTGAGCTGTCTTTAATTTCTCTCGAATTTGTTGTATTACCTCGGTGATTTCTTGAATTATTTTGTGTCCAATCTGTTTACTATCTTCGAATTCTATCCAACATACCAGGGATCTACAAGGTCTACCATATAAATCTTTAAATGGGGTAACTTTAATTCTGGTTTGATAGCTGTTGTTATATGAAAATTCAATAAGGGGTAAATAAATGTTCCAATAGTTAGACATATCTAACGTATAAGCTCGTAACATATCTTCTAAAGTTTGGATTTTACGTTCGGATTGTCTATCCGTTTGGGGTGGATGTGACACCCTGCCTAATTAAATACCAGGTGATTAGTCCTATATCCAATTAAAACAGGTTTCTCATCTGGTTCATTCTTAGCATCACTGTCGAAAACTTTTTAAAACATTACTAACCACCTAGTATTCAAAAAACCGATGTCAAAATTTTAATCTTTTTATTTAACAATCAACAACAAAACATTATTACATAAATACATCCCATGAAATAGTAATATAAATCCATCCACAATATAAAAGACTAGAATGAAATAATACCGAATAAACTATCGGTTTCAAATTCCAATATAAACTCCAACCTGAATAAAACTCTGAATACAAGGTCTGACTGTCATAAATGAAATAACTGTGGGCAACATGCCCGAATAAAATACTGCCCTGCACCCTACACTAGGAGCGAAGTAACTGAATTGTCTAAGTCCAAATCCTTCAAGCATCCACAAGTGCTGCAGCTACGCATCCCTAGAATAGATCATCCTGCTTCGCGTCCCTGTGGCTGGACACCTAAAAGGTTTTGGAAAAAGGTTTTGCAAGTACGGGTCATAGCCCAAGTAAAAATCATTTAAAAACATTTAGCAAGTAATTAAATAACAGTTTAAATGAACAGTTATTAGATACAAATGTTAGGTTGCGAACACTCCCTTGAGTTCCTCATCTCTCATCTATAATGCGCACCTAACGTTTGCTACTGAACCCCACCTAGTCAATTCTAGCCAATCTAACTAGGCAACCATTATCTAATAAACCCAAATCAATATAGCTCTTCCGTACTGCCCATATAGTACGATATCGAATACCCTTAATAATTAACATCTCTCTTATGTTATTATTAAACCCCAGTTACCCTTTCTACGTAGGTTATTGTTCAAACTTTAGCATTTAAGTTTCTCTACTTAAACTTTATTTTAGATATTCACTAACTATCTTCCTACTATTCACACATTAGTAGCTTCATCATTATATAGATATACCATATCTAAGCTCCCTACTAATTACACTTTAGTAGATTAATCATTCTTTAGATACATACTATCTCATCTCTCTACTAGCACACATACGTAGATTATTCGTGTTGTATATATATTTTACACACCATATATAATATAAGTACACACTCTGCTATTATATCCTTGTATCACACATTAAGGGCTATTGGTTCGTAATGTTACCCCGACCCCAATAGTTATTCCATATGTATTGGTTTGGAATGTTACCTCGACCCCAATATTCAGATTACTTTTAGTTTAGATACACACAACTAACTAGTTTGAAATCATAAGTCTGCTACCCATAACTCATAGTGTCCACCCGTATTTCCATGCAAATACATTTATTAAATATATATCCATTTCTCTTTAATATGGGCAAGGCTTTTCAAATTTTAGGATTAAGTGTTCACATACTTAAGTCAAATAAGATTTCACTATCTTTCTCATCCATTAATTTTACACAGTAGATAACATAACAAGTATATATATATATATATATATATATATATATATATATATATATATATATATATATATAACACGGCACCTCCCAGACCCAGCTGCGGTGCATACTGTAAAACATATCAAAGTTATATATATTTATCGTCCATTATATCTATACTAATACGGCACCCCTAGGCACAGCTGCGGTGCATGCATACTCTGCTATCATGTCCGGGTACATCACTCGTTGTACAAGAGACTATTATTTTTTTTTCTTTCTGAAATACTCCGGTGAGGCACCAAGTTTACCCCCATAAAACCTGGTCAGCCAACCAATAAACGAGGTTCACCAACACAACCTGCTTTTAACATGATTATAGCAAGTAAAATAGCAAACCAAGTCACATATATGAGGCACACACACAATAGATATGAAATTACAGGAACTCAACTTCCAACCTTTATTTAATTACTCAAAGATTACAAAGGAACACTCAATTTCGGCCTAAGGCTACCTGCCTAAAAATACAAGGGGAAAATGCTTATAAATAGAGTACAAAAACGCAGTTGACATCCCCAACTGCTAGGACATGTGTCTTAATCAAATGCTGCCAGGTTTCTCCACAAAATTGCCTTCAAAACTGCTGCACTATCCTTCCAACACGTGTCTAGAGAAGTTACCCATGATTTCCAAGTGTCCAACTGATGCATTCTCGTTTTTACATCTGTTCTGACCCGTAACTGCCATGGAACTGTTCTAAAACTGCTGCATCAGTATCCCAACAGGTGTCCAAGGAGTTATCCCATGCTCCTACATGTGCCACATTGGTGTAATCCCGTTTTTACACCTATCCAGCCCAGCAACTCCCATGAAAACTACCCAAATCCATTTTTGGGACAAGCACAACTGCTCTTTGAAGTCAACTAGCAACAACCCATGAATTAAGACAACGCCACCTCAAAAATATAAGCAACTCAGTCCACCGATGCAACCCGATGTTGCATAACAGGTGTAATCGAGGAATTCCCGATCACAACCCAAAATCCATGCACTACCAATCCCACATTCGGTATATGGATAACCCAATATGCCCCCGAAGTTGCCTAGAGCCTAAGAGCGCTCATGGCTAAATAACAAATTTTGCCTCGGAGGTACCCCCTCCTTATATATGTTCTTAACAAAAATTCCAGAGTGGTAGCAGTAGACGTCAACTACCAAATGATCGAAGAGAACCCAACTCCCCACAATCTGACAACTTCGAATAGCATAACCACTTTTATCTAGCTGAACGCCTTAGTCAAAGTGAACTAACCCATTTTCCTTTAGTTACGAGGTTTGCCCGTACCCAAACTTCATAATGAATCCCATACTTCACGATGAGAGTTTTGGGGTGTGACAAACCCTCCCCCATTAAAAGAATTCGACGACCTCATCGATATAAAGAAAATACCAACTCCACTAAAAATTTCTCAGCACCTTGAACTTCATCGAGAACAGCACCAAATCTTCGATTCAACCCAAGTGTAACACCGAACCAAACTCCACTCGATTCAATGTCTCCCTGCAGGATCATAACCTCCACGTTTTCACCATCTAACGTAGAAGTTTCTCTTGGTAATGCGAGGAACCTGCAGCCCCCGCACCTAACGTTTGCTACTCAACCCCACCTAGTCAATTCTAGCCAATCTAACTAGCCAGCCATTATCTGATAAACCCAAATCAATATAGCTCCTCCGTACTGCCCATACAGTATGCTATCGAATACCCTCAATAATTAACATCTCTCTTATGTTATTATTAAACCCCAGTTACCCTTTCTACGTAGGTTATTGTTAAAACTTTACCATTTAAGTTTCTCTACTTAAACTTTATTTTAGATACACTAACTATCTTCCTACTATTCACACATTAGTAGCTTCATCATTATATAGATATACCCTATCTAAGCTCCCTACTAATTAAACTTTAGTAGATTAATCGTTCTTTAGATACATACTATCTCGTCTCTCTACTAGCACACATAAGTAGATTATTCGTGTTGTATATATATTTTACACACCATATATAATATAAGTATACACTCTGCTATTACATCCTTGTATCACACATTAAGGGCTATTGGTTCGTAATGTTACCCCGACCCCAATAGTTATTCCATATGTATTGGTTCAGAATAATACCTCGACCCCAATATTCAGATTACTTTTAGTTTAGATACACACAACTAACAAGTTTGAAATCATAAGTCTGCTACCCATAACTCATAGAGTCCACCCGTATTTTTATGAAAATACATTAATTAAATATATATCCATTTCTCTTTAATATGGGCAAGGCCTTTCAAATTTTAGGATTAAGTGTTCACATACTTAAGTCAAATAAGATTTCACTATCTTTCTCTTCCATTAATTTTACACAGTAGATAACATAACAAGTATATATATACATATATATATAACATGGCACCTCCCAGACCCAGCTGCGGTGCATACTGTAAAACATATCAAAGGTATATATATTTATCATCCATTATATCTATACTAGTACGGCACCCCTAGGCACAGCTACGGTGCATGTATACTCTGATATCATGTCCGGGTACATCTCTCATTGTACAAGCGACTATTGGTTCGTCTTCTCTCACGAACCATATAAATCAAATCACACATATTGGAGGCGAACATAGTTCACATATCCATGGGTCACGCACATACCTACGCTCCCACAGTCAGCAGACTTATCGACTCACAAATAAGCCCTTCACAGTCCTATGTTCTTGAGGTACCAAATATAAAATCCCCCCGAAGGCAACACAGGATAATATTGTCCTCTTTCGAACGCCAACCTCCCGTGATAGCAAGTATGGTAGGTATGTCATACACATAATAAACAATAATATAGGTACACATTCCACCTATATAAATATAACATCAGCGAGGTATTCACACAACCATATAATAAATATAGGTATTCACTCCACCTATATACATATATAATAACAATAGGGCATACACACATCCCATATCACAAGCCTCATACATAGTATATTTATATCTCGAATATTCTACGTATTCCATAATTTATAACTTCGTTTATTACCGTACATTCCCGAGTATTTCTCACCACTCGAAGGGTATCCTTTATTCCACATATAATATCAGAAGGTAAACTCTCTACCCCCTACTGGTCTAAGTCCTCCTTCCTCGCGAATTCTTTTAACTCTGATTATCCTTCAATTTAGATTTTTTCTCTCTATTAATCCGAATTAATTTAGCCCTTAAACTTCCCTCGTAGGCCACGCCTAAAACCCAAACTAGGCCTACTGGTGTTTCAATATAATTTCCTTATATTAGAAATTAAATCCCACAAATTAATTCCAAACGATTTCCAAAGGTCCTAAACAAAAAGGAAATTATTGGCCAAAACTGGGGAACCGAATCGATTAGAAAATTTTCTGGCAGATTAAACACCCTGCAGTAAAATATCGATTACTCCCTCTACAGAACTCCGATTGACCTGATTCAAATATCATTTGAAAGATAAGACGTAGATATTTCCAAGCATGTATGGATATAACTCTAATTCTAAGTACAATTTAAATGGCATACATTTAAAGTTACGTAAAAAAATTCTGGCAATTACTATGCTGGCAGATCAAACACCCTATAGTAAAACATCACTTTCTCCCTCTACGGAACTCCGATTGACCTGATTCAAAGCTCATTAGAAATCAAAGACAAAGAAATTTCCAAATATGTATGGATATCACTTTAATTCTAAGTAAGATGAAAATGGCATACGTTTAAAGTTACATTAATAATTCTGGCAGATTGACATCTTGTGTTCATCAATTAAACCCTAAGTCATTCAAGATTCATGTGCTTCACTAAAGAACCCATCAAGATTCAATCTCAATCATCAAATATATTCTAATATTAGTTTATCTTCATATAGAGATAAATTTTCGATAAAAATTTACACAAAAACATCAAAGATTCAACCCAAGAATCGAATTCTCCTTTTATTAACACAAAACCCTAATTTTCTCATGTTCATCAACTTTATAAATCAAGAACTCAGATTTATCTATTCTTAATCAACCCAAACCCAGTAATGTCATATTATCATCATTAAGGAACATCTCTACATGCATTCCCACTTTAGTTTATGAATTAAACCCTCCCAAATTCATATAAAACTTCCAAAAGCATGAAATCACACTCTAATCTACATGGGTAGTATAACATGCTTAATATAAATTTCCATTTAAATACTTGCCTCTCAATAGCAGGTCTTAATTTCATTAATATGATGGTGTGGTTGTTCTCACCTCGCTTCGATCTCGATTCCGTTGCGTTCGGGGCAAAAAATTGTGTAGGAAGCTTTTGCTTTTGCTTTCTCTTCCTCTTTAATGGCCTCTCTTCTATTGTGATTGTGTTAACCCTAGCCCCTTCTCTTTAATGGCAGATATACACTTAATATTTTCGGAGTTCTCTAAACCTCCAACTCCCGAATGACTGAAATACCCTTAAACGATGCCGAGTTGGTCCAAAATTATCCCGGGACCCAAACTGTACACCCGAGTACACTTTTTCGACTATTTTGACCCTTTCGAAACCAACCGTAACCTCAAAATCACCATCTGAGTCACTTAAAAAAATTATTTTAATTCCACCTCAAAATATCGAACGCGTGAAATTGAACTGATTCACTCTCAATCACCGAATTAAATAATTTCTCTAAATTAAATAAATTCCAAATCACCGAATCAAATGAATTCCATATCATCGATTTAATTAAATCTTGGATCTCCAATTTAATTTAATTAAATATCCTCAAAATTTTGGGGTATTACATACTTTCCCCCTTACAAAGGAATTTCGTCCTCGAAATTCGAATAAGTCTAGTACTCCTAGGTTTCGACACTACCTTAAACATAGACTCTAAAGATCACTACATATATTTCTACCCCTCCCAATTGCGGGTTATATAAACATCTCCACCAACCAGGGCGCCAAGAAACCTATAAATATGCATAACTTCATCGATGCTACCTGGCTCCACTAGCCTCTCATTATCGTATAGTTACTATCCTTTAGATATCAATTTATAAGTAAAATAATACTCAAGGTACTAAACCCATGTCTTAATGGCTAATCATCTCCCCACTCCCAACATTGTGCTAAGCTTCATGTGTGGGACGTCTCGCAAAGCGAAATCCAAATAAGGAACCCTCCCGATACACTACTACCTAGAAATGTCGGTCATTGAAATCTGCTAAGCCCTCAGTCCATATTACGTACCCTCAAATACCCGTCTTTTGACATAAAAGTATAATCGTCTACTCGCATGCTACACAAGACAACATATATCACGACGCCTTTACTATCACTAGTTTCTTAGTGCTAAAAAGTCACGAGCTATATCTATCCGCTCGACAATAAGCCTTTTTACCCTGAATCACATCAGTAACCGTCCCTGCGCACCGGGATTAATTATGACTAGACAACATACACACAAAAGTCTACTACACAATATATATAATATATATACGCATATATATAGGATCAACCCTCTTTCAGGTGATACCTCACAAAATAAATCATACCCTGGGACAGCGAACACGAGATCTCACTATCATAATCTATGATCGCTCAACCCATTGCTAACCAGTCAACTCTCGTAAGTAGTCTACCCTATTTTCATAACTCTCAAAAGCAGTAAACTAATACATAATATAAATGTCCTCTTAGTGAATTCTCTTAGCCCAATTCCTCTATCGAAAATCTCGCTCCTCATACGGTTGTTGTGCCCTACTAACACCATTCCTATTTACTTTTCCAGTTCGAGTAGTCTCACTTTCTCATTGTGGATAAGTTCAATATAGGTGGTCCAACTCTCTATGTATAGGACACATTATTGTATCTTCTCTTTATCTCTGGCCCCACTAGCCACGTCGGGGTGTCCTTCTCTCAGGCTTGGTAGTCTTGTTCCCGATTGCTACCCCTGTTGTCCCTTTGGCTTGACTGGCCCTATGGAACTCGTTGTTGGCCTCTATGGACCTGATTGAATTCACCATCACTTGGTAGGAGTTAAATTAGTCTGAATCATTTCAATGGGTTCCCGACTGGGTATGACCTCTTGTGGTGCTTCACTATCACCGTTTAATCCATTCTTGCTCTTCGGCTAGATTCTCCAACCTCCTTGGCTCCCCTCTCATGGAAGCGTTGACAAATTCATGTAAGCGTATGACCCTAACGACGTCGACACTAATCATTCTAGCCGAATCTCCCATTCAGGCTTGTATATTCAACTCACAAGTCCATTATCAAGTTAAAGAACCTTTATTTTCTTCCTATTCCTATTCGTCGAGTACGAAGTTCCCGTAAAAAGTCAGCTCCTTTCTCACAATCGGCCTATAACTTGCTCACTTGTGATAAGTTTCAAAACTTAATTCGCATCTATGTTCAAATAGAAGATGGAATATCTATCAATCAAATTTCACTCAAATTTCTCGTTTAATCCTATATACTCCTTATATGTGGTGACTAACTCTCGTCACTTTATGCTGCCCCTAAGAGCTCAAAACTTTCCGCTCGAAACTTTAATCTCGGGTGTCGCTACACTCCGCCCTACACAATTGCCTTTGGATTTTATCCTTACATTGGCCTATTACTCTCTTCTTTTTTTTCCTTATAGACGACTCTCCCAAAGAGTCCCTCTATTTTCCCCCCACCTCTTATCGACAACACTGGGCGAGTCTAAAATTTGCACCAACATTATCTATAAAAGTTCTTGGGAAAAATTCTCCTCCCGAGTGATTTTCCAATTGTCACCATCCTGAACAATAATCATGGTGACTTCCATCTCAATCACCATTCCCATAATACTATAGGTCTTTCTGCTGAGCCTCTCCTCCTGCAGTCCTTCTAACAGCCCTCACTGGTCGTCTTATAATGTTCGGTGTATGAAGGCCAACCAAACTCGTATACGAATCACATCAACTATATATAATGGCAGGAGAATGTAATCTCATACGTCGAGAAATACAACAATCCTATCATAAGGCTCTATATCAAAGAAGGTTATGCTGAAACGTGAAAAGCCGCACAGATCCTAAGGACACTAGAAGTTGATGCTCTGATACCATCTGTGACACCCTGCCTAATTAAATACCGGGTGATCAGTCCTATAACCAATTAAAACAAGTTTCTCATCTGGTTCATTCTTAGCATCACTGTCAAAAACTTTTTAAAACATTACTAACCACCTAGTATTCAAAAAACCGATGTCAAAATTTTAATCTTTTTATTTAACAATCAACAACAAAAAATTATTACATAAATACATCCCATGCAATAGTAATATAAATCCATCCACAATATAAAAGACTGGAATGAAATAATATCGAATAAACCATCGGTTTAAAAATCTAATATAAAGTCCAACCTGAATAAAAGTCTGAATACAAGGTCTGACTGTCATAAATGAAATAACTGTGGGCAACATGCCCGAATAAAGTACTGCCCTGCACCCTACACTAGGAGTGAAGTAGATGAAGTGTCTAAGTCCAAATCCTTCAAGCATCCACAAGTGCTGTAGCTACGCACCCCTAGAATAGATCATACTGCTTGGCGTCCCTGTGGATGGACACCTAAAAGGTTTTGGAAAAAGGTTTTGCAAGTACGGGTCAAAGCCCAAGTAAAAATCATTTAAAAACATTTAGCAAGTAATTAAATAACAGTTTAAATGAACAGTTATTAGATACACATGTTAGGTTGCGAACACTCCCTTGAGTTCCTCATCTCTCATCTATAATGCGCACCTAACGTTTGCTACTCAACCCCACCTAGTCAATTATAGCCAATCTAACTAGGCAGCCATTATCTAATAAACCCAAATCAATATAGCTCCTCCGTACTGCCCATATAGTACGCTATCGAATACCATTAATAATTAACATCTCTCTTATGTTATTATTAAACCCCAGTTACCCTTTCTACGTAGGTTATTGTTCAAACTTTACCATTTAAGTTTCTCTACTTAAACTTTATTTTAGATATTCACTAACTATCTTCCTACCATTCACACATTAGTAGCTTCATCATTATATAGATATACCCTATTTAAGCTCCCTACTAATCACACTTTAGCAAATTAATCGTTCTTTAGATACATACTATCTCGTCTCTCTACTAGCACACATACGTAGATTATTCGTGTTGTATATATATATTTTACACACCATATATAATATAAGTACACACTCTGCTATTATATCCTTGTATCACACAATAAGGGCTATTGGTTCGTAATGTTACCCCGACCCTAATAGTTATTCCATATGTATTGGTTTGGAATGTTACCTCGACCCCAATATTCAGATTACTTTTAGTTTAGATACACACAACTAACTAGTTTGAAACCATAAGTCTGCTACCCATAACTCATAGCGTCCACCCGTATTTCCATGCAAATACATTTATTAAATATATATCCATTTCTCTTTAATATGGGCAAGGCTTTTCAAATTTTAGGATTAAGTGTTCACATACTTAAGTCAAATAAGATTTCACTATCTTTCTCGTCCATTAAATTTACTCAGTAGATAACATAACAAGTATATATATATATATATATATATATATATATATATATATATATATATAGAGAGAGAGAGAGAGAGAGAGAGAGAGAGAGGGGGAGAGGTTCACAAGTGGACCAAAAGAATGGACTTTTTAATGGACCTTAACAAAAAACACATAATAACACATTAATTTTTATTTCTATAGTGTAATTGGTCCGCGCCAGCGGCACCCGAGAGCACACCTTCACCCCACTTACCCCCCACCCCACCCCCCCACACCCCCAACCACCACCATCACCATAGCAGCCCTTGTGGCAGCGCTTATGACAGCAGGGCTGCCATGGGGGTGGGGGGCATGTGGGGGGTGGGGGATCGATTGACACGCGTATTTGGTGCCACTGGCGCGGACCAATTACACTATAGGAATTAAAATTAATGTGTTATTATGTGTTTTTTTGTTAAGGTCCATTAAAAAGTTCATTCTTTTAGTCCACTTGTGAACCTCTCCCTATATATATATATATAACACGACACCTCCCAGACCCAGCTGCGGTGCATACTGTAAAACATATCAAAGGCATATATATTTATCGTGCATTATATCTATACTAGTACGACACCCCTAGGCACAGCTGCGGTGCATGCATACTCTGCTATCATGTCCAGGTACATCTCTCGTTGCACAAGCGACTAATTGTTCATCTTCTCTCACGAACCATATATATCAAATCACACATATTGGAGGCGAACATAGTTCACATATCCATGGGTCACGCACATACCTACGCTCCCACAGTCAGCAGACTTATCG
The DNA here is from genome assembly GCA_949130495.1 of Sambucus nigra. Taxonomy (NCBI): domain Eukaryota; kingdom Viridiplantae; phylum Streptophyta; class Magnoliopsida; order Dipsacales; family Adoxaceae; genus Sambucus; species Sambucus nigra. Next base: position 54,240,864 of record OX422217.1, on the reverse strand, counting down.
ACTAATAAATAAGCCCTTCACAGTCCTATGTTCTTGAGGTACCAAGTATAAAATCCCCCCGAAGGCAACATAGGATAAGATTGTCCTCTTTCGAACGCCAACCTCCCGTGATAGTAAGTATGGTAGGTATGTCATACACATAATAAATAATAATATAGGTACACATTCCACCTATATAAATATAACATCAGCGAGGTATTCACACAACCATATAATAACGATAGGTATTCACTCCACCTATATACATATATAATAACAATAGGGCATACACACATCCATATCACAAGCCTCATACATAGTATATTTATATCCTGAATATTCTACGTATTCCATAATTTATAACTTTGTTTATTACCATACATTCCCGAGTATTTCTCACCACTCGAAGGGTATCCTTTATTCCACATATAATATTAGAAGGTAAACTCTCTACCCCCTACTGGTCTAAGTCCTCCTTCCTCGCGAATTCTTTTAACTCGAATTATCTTTCAATTTAGATTTTTCCTCTCTATTAATCCAAATTAATTTAGCCCTTAAACTTCCCTCATAGGCCACACCTAAAACCCAAACTAGGCCTACTGGTGTTTCAATATAATTCCCTTATATTAGAAATTAAATCCCAAAAATTAATTCCAAACGATTTCCAAAGGTCCTAAACAAAAAGGAAATTATTGGCCAAATCTGGGCAACCGAATCGATTAGACAATTTTCTGGCAGATTAAACACCCTGTAGTAAAATATCGATTACTCCCTCTATAGAACTCCGATTGACCTGATTCAAAGCTCATTTGAAAGATAAGACATAGATATTTACAAGAATATATGGATCTCACTCTAATTCTAAGTACAATTTAAATGGAATACGTTTAAAGTTACGGAAAAAATTCTGGCAGTTACTATGGTGGCAGATCAAACACCCTATAGTAAAACATCGTTTTATCCCTATACGGAACTCCGATTGACCTGATTCAAATCTCATTAGAAATCCAAGACAAAGAGCTTTCCAAACATGTATGGATCTTACTTTAATTCGAAGTAAGATGAAAATGTCACACGTTTAAAATTACATTAATAATTCTGGCAGATTGACATCTTGTGTTCATCAATTAAACCCTAAGTCATTCAAGATTCATGTTCTTCACTGAAGAACCCATCAAGATTCAATATTAATCATCAAATATATTCTAATATCAGTTTATCTTTGTATAGAAATAAATTACCAATAAAAATTTACACAAAAACATCAAAGATTCAACCCAAGAATCAAATTCTCCTTTAATTAACATAAAACCCTAATTTTCTCATGTTCATCAACTTTATAAATCAAGAAATTAGATTTATCTCTTATTAATTAACCCAAACCCACTAATTTCATATTATCATCATTAAGGAACATCTATACATGCATTCCCACTTTAGTTTATGAATTAAACCCTCCCAAATTCATATAAAACTTCCAAAAGCATGAAATCACACTCTAATCTACATTGGTAGTATAACATGCTTAATATAAAATGCCATTTAAATACTTGCCTCTCAATAGAAGGTCTTAATTTCATTAATATGATGGTGTGGTTGTTCTCCCCTCGCTCCGATCTCGATTCCATTGCGTTTGGGGAAAAAAATTGTGTAGGAAGCTTTGGCTTTCTCTTCCTCTTCAATGGACTCTCTTTTATTATGATTGTGTTAACCCTAAACCCTTATCTCTAATGGAAGATATACACTTAATATTTTCGAAGTTCTCTAAACCTCCAACTCCCGAATGATCGAAATACCCTCAAACGATGCCGGGTTGGTCCAAAATTATCCCGGGATCCAAACTCTACACCCGAGCACACTTTTCAACTATTTTGACCCTTTCGGAACCAACTGTAACCTCAAAATCACCATCCGAGTCACTTTAAAAAATTATTTTAATTCCACTCAAAATATCAAACGCATGAAATTAAACTTAAATTGAACTGATTTACTCTCAGTCACCGAATTAAATAATTTCTCTAAATTAAATAAATTCCAAATCACGGAATCAAATAAATTCCAAATCATCGATTTAATTAAATCCTAGATATCCAATTTAATTTAATTAAATATCCTCAGAAATATGGGGTATTACAGTGGAATGCGGTATTTAAGTTAAGTTTAGTACCCATTGCATCTCGTAATGCATGCCAAAATTTTCTTGTAAAATGAGGATCTTTATCTGAAACAATGGATAAATGGATTCCATGTAATCGGATAATCTCTCGAATGTATAACTTGTTAAGCTTCTGGAATGAATCGGTGGTTTGTAATTGAAAAAAATAGGCTGACTTAGTGAGTCGATCTACTATTACCCAAATTAAATTATGTCCTTGGGACGTACGGGGTAGTCCACTGATAAAATCCATGGTAATATGATCCCATTTCCCTTCATGAATGGGTGAGGGTTGAAGAAGTCCACCAGGGTGTTGTTGTTCTATCTTTACTTGTTGACTAGTAAGATATCTCTTTACCAAATTATCGATATCGGTTCTCATGTTTAGCCACCAGTATTGCTTCTTCAAAGCATGGTACATTTTTGAACTTTCGATGTGTATCATGAATTTCTAATGATGAGCTTCGCGCAATACTTTGTTTCGTAAAAAGATATTGTTAGGTATGTATAATCTATTTCTAAATCGAAATCCTGTCTCTCTATCGTAGGAAAAGTCTAAAATTTTACTCAAAAAATTATGTACAAACGAATTTTGAGTTTTTTGCAGTAAGATTTTCTTTCTTACTTTGGGATGAGAGATAATATTAAAAAGTTTGGTACAAGGGGTAAGTAATCGTAGATCATATTGCTCTATGGTATCGATAATATTGTAGGAATTTAGAGTGTGAAGTCTTCCTATAGGATTTCGACTTAACGCGTCGGCTACTAAATTACCATTACCTGGATGGTAATTAAGTTGAAATCGATAATCTTCCCAAAATTCTATCCATTGTCGTTGTCTTAAGTTTAAGTCCTTTTGAGTAAAAATATACTTCAAACTTTTATGATCAGAAAAAACTTGAAAACTTACACCATAAAGATAAAAATGCCAAATCTTTAATGCAAAAACTACGGATGCTACTTCTAGATCATGGACTAGATGATTACGCTCGTGTGTCTTGAGTTGTCGTGATCCATATTCTACGACTTATTCATTCTGCATTAAGACACATCCTAATCCTTGTAACGAAGCATCGGTATATACTTCATAACTTACACCACTAGAAGGAATAGTGAGGATAGGAGCAGTAGTCAACTTGTCCTTCAACACTTGGAATGATTGGTTACATTCTTCTGTCCATACAAATGGAACTTCCTTCCTAGTTAGTTTCGAAAGGGGTAAATCAATACGTGAAAAAACTTCGACGAATCGATGATAGTATCTAACTAATCCGAGAAAACTTTTTATTTCAGTAATGTTAGTAGGATTTCTCCATTCTAAAATGGCTGAAATTTTAGCTGGGTCGACCTGGATTCTATTTTCAGAAATCACATGTCCTAAAAATTTGATCTCTTTCATCGAGAAATCACATTCGTTCTTCTTAGCGTATAATCGATGGGTTCTACGAGTATTTAAGACTATCATCAGATGTTGAACATGCGCTGTTAGGTCTTGAGAATGTATAAGAATATCGTCAAAAAAATAATAACGAATTGGTCTAAAGATTAGGTGCATTAGATCCATAAAAGCGGCTGGAGTAATGGCTAAACCAAATGACATCACGGTAAACTCAAAATGTCCGTAACGATTTCGAAAAGCAGTCTTTGTAATATCTTCCTCTCTAACACGTAATTGATGATATCCAGATGGTAAATCTATTTTAGAAAAAATCCTTGCTCCTCTATGTTGATCAAACAAATCTCCTATTCGAGGTAACAAATACTTATTCTTAATAGTGACAGAATTCAATTTATAATAATCTATGCACAATCTAAAGCTTCCATCGTGTTTCTTGACAAATAATATTTGATCTGCCCACGCTGATGTACTTAATTAAATGAACCCTTTTGATAGAAGATCATCCAATTGGGTACGAAGTTCTCAAAGTTCTAAAGGAGCCATTCGATATGAGAATATCTAAATAGGAAGTGTATTGGGATAAAGATTGATATTAAACTCAATTTCTCTAGAAGGGGGTAATCTTGGTAAATCTTCTGGAAAAACATCTACAAATTGTTCCAATACATAGAAAATTAAAGAAGAAATTTGAATTTGAGAATTTAAAAAATTCGATGAACCTATTCCTTGGAATATTAAAGAATGATTATTTCCATCACAAAACTTAGCTTGATGATTGATATAAGCGTGATGTTCAGATAATGCATCCATTCCGATAATGATATCAAATTCGCGAATATCTAATATTATCAAGTTCACTGGTAGAGTTACTAAACCAAGTTGAATCATACAATTACTATACCCTTGTGTTAACCTATTGATTTCACATGTTGGTAATTCAATATTCACTTGACTAATCAAAGAAGTGGGGGTCAATCGTATCAATTGAGCTAGTCTAAGGCTAATAAAATAATGCGTAGCTCCTGTGTCAAACAAAATATAGGTTGGAATTTGCTAAAAAATAATTATGCCTTTAATCACATTGCGTGTATTTCGTATAGGCCGTGTGGCATAATTCCTCCCATGATTTGGGTTTGGATGATTTCTCTGAGCTGGCTTGAAAGTAATTTGGAAAAGAACAAAATTTTGGATTTTGTGAGGGTTTGTTCAATTGGCAATGGATCGAAGCTGATTTGACCTTAGGACATTGGGGTCAGATATGTCCTAGCTCATGGCATTCATGACAACGGATTTCATAATGGTTTGTATGGTGTTAGATTTGAGAATAGGGTTTCCCACTAGAATTTGTATACGGATTTGGTTTAAAATGATATGGGGTTCCGATGATATGGTTATTCCTAATAACTGGGGGTAAAGATCGAATTAATGTTTAAGAATTACGTTCTACTGTGGCTGTAACGTCAATTAGTCGGGAATACTCACAAATTTATAATGGAGCAATGGAATTCTTAAATCTTGGATGTAGGCCTCTTTCAAACTGCTTACATCTCTTCACCTCGGAATCTACGTATTCCAGAGCATAACGCGATAGTTCAGTAAACTTCGCCTCATATGGAACTACAAAAAGAGTAACTTGTTGCAATTTTAGGAAATCAATGATTCGTTGGTCTCGCTCAGTCTTGGGAAAATATTTTTCAAAAAAAGTCTCTTCAAACTGTTCCCAAGTACAATTAGCAACATTCTGGTTATGTGACATAGCTTTCCACCAAAAATTCGCTTCACCTTCAAATATGTATGCAGATAAAGTGATTCAAAGATTAGTAGCTATACCTAATCCATTCAGGATTTTCCCAATCTAGAGTATCCATTTCTTAACTGCTTTCCAAAAAAATATGGAGGTCACTGTCATAGAAATTCCTTAAGAGCATTCATCCTACGAAGTTCCTTAGAAACATCTTCCGGATTAGTACGAGTAGTCTGCTGTTGTTGAGCTAATGTAGTGAGTTCTTGGAGGCATCGTATGATTCCTAAAGATTTGAGTCTATTCTGATTGAGTTTAGCAGAAGGAGTTCGTGTACTAACCATCCTTAAATAACATATTTTAAACAACAAGAATGATCACAATAGATAAAGAAATAAGATTCTTTTATATCAAGTTAGGGGCATAGTAATCTTATACATTACGTATCAATCACAGTACAACTAACATTTATATTATAGAAGATGTAGGCAACTGTTTTAATGATAGCTTTCTTATTCTAAATTGGAACGGTCGCATCATCACTGGTTGTGAACTCGAGGCTAACTAAGTAATCTCCTGGATCCGTATCATTCGTCGAGTCATTAGTCATGCCCGAGGAATCTCCTCCATGTATATCACTATTTTCTAGTTCTTTCGAATACAGTGGTGGGGCTGGTATATAACTGGATCATTTGAAAAATCATCCATCTCCTCATCACTACATTTCTCCCAGTGCTATATTCATCAATACTAGTCTCTTGACATTACTGGTCGAACTTGCCCAGTCTCCCTCTACTTCTCAGATCATTTCTCTCAATCGTGCCAAGGCTTCCTCCCTTACTCATATTTCCCAACAATTATCTGGCTCAATATCTAGATTGAACAAAAATCGTCACATGCATCCATAATGCAAAATGGAATACCATATAATAATAAAAGAAGTTATAAAATCAAATAACTAATATCTTATCTATTTCCCGCATAGAATGCTAACTCGGCGATATGGTTTTAATTTTAAAACATGCTCTGACACCAACTTGTCACACCCTACTTTTTGGTATGAATAAACAAGAAGTATACATAAATCAATGAATTAAAGTTATGGTGGAATAACATAACCTTTTATTCATTATTAAGATGTTACATAAAGAGGTACCACTGCAGGGGTGAATAACACGTTTCTAGTACACACGATTACATAGAAAGTTAAAAAAATGCCACTCCTTGCCCCCATCTGGTCTAATCTCTCTGCCCATATGGTCACATATGCGAACAAGTGACCGGTGTCTGTCTCTAGTAGGGAAGAGATAATATTTATTTTCTCCCGGAGCATCAGGAGAAGGAAGGAATTAACATAAATATGCTAAATAGATTCTACCAGTTCTATAACAATGACTTAGATATAAATGAGAGTTGGAATGTGTATAGAATAAGTGTTTAAAAAGGCTGATAATAATAAGCTGATAATTCTATACTTATCAGATTATGAACAATAAATGTTTGAAATTCATAATTTCATAGTAACTAATATGTTTAAGAAAATACGCCACATTTCCTGTTTAATTAGAATCATGGTTGAAGAAAATCAAGGAATTTGAACTAATAATCCCATACTTACCAGTTTACTAAGGGATATAAAGGTAATTAAGCCATCAGTGTAACTTTATCATAAATAATCCCAAAACCTTTGGGGAAAAGTAACCTTCTATGATCACAATCAAAGTGGAACTCATATGTATATAGTAATAATCAGGGCTCTCAATCATCAGAGACTAATAGGCCAAGTAGAAAGTTTCGTGGGATAACATGAGAGTCTACTTCCTAGTTAATACTGATACTTATGGTAAAATAGAACACAAAAGTGCAAGGGCAAACTGAATCAATATGGTACATGATCTCAGTTATTAGGTGAGAATGGTTAAAATTTGATTATAAGTTAAATATTGGTGATAAATCAAATGTTGATGATGTGTAACAAAATACATAGTATGGCAGTATAACAACATGCACATACTCAAAGTCAATGTGGCTATCACAGAGTGATATCAATATCAATAGTTCAGATACGCGAAGTATAATATTGAAAAGGTAGAGAAAACCTACTTGTAAGTTTAAAAACTGGTGATAAATTGAAATACTAATTATGGTTAACAAAATACTTAGTATGCCAATATAATAACATGCACATACTCAGAGTAATTGTGGTTATCACATAGTGATATCAATATCAGTATTTCAAATACGTGAAGTATAATACTGAAAAGGTAGGAGAAACCTATTTGCTTTGGGTATTCTGTTGACTTGTGGTCACACTGGAATATTTGAGACTTGGTTTTCTGTTATACATTGTGGGGCATAGAAGTATTAGGTGTTAATCAGTCAGTTTTATATTTAAAACTGTCTTTAATAAAGTTCCAGGGGTATATGTGTAATTTATTTTGGGACTTTAAAATAAGTATATTAAGCTCATTTTTGAACTTTGGTGCAAGAGTGTTTTTTTCTTAAAATCATTTGATGTATGTAGGGGCAAAGTTTGGGGTACAAATTCAAAAGTTGAAAAAATTACTTGGGGTTAATTTGTAATTTTAAAAAATTTTGTTTAAGTAAACACCTCATTTTTGCATAACTTGAGCTATGAATATTCAAACATGATCATATCTTATACCATTTTAATCTGAAAAATTAAATGAAAATTTGGGGAAAAAATTAGATTATTCTGATTGGCTACGCGCCCTCACGCGCGGGGTCAAACTTTCTTGAAAAATTCTTCATCTTCTTCTTTTCGACATTGGCTTTTTAGTTTTTAAATTTTGACTAGGGTTTTCTCCTTTTGTTTTATACCAATGGAGATTATTTCTTAACCAACTAAACCTAATTTTTCATGAAGATTTCAAATATATAAGTTTCATGGTTCGAATCTCAGTATATCTTAAGTTGTAAAACTACGTGCTTTTAGGAAATTTTAACTTAACATTCGTGGATTTATAGAGTATGGCAGTGTATCTTATGAATTGGGTTGAGTTTCTGCTATGTGTGGGAGTAAATTGGTTTTGATTTGAAGGATCTTCATGGATTATAGATTGAAAATTTTGAATTTACAGGTTTTCGGTTTTAAAAAAACTTTCGATCGATTAGGCTTATATATGAACTTTCATGGGGTTTCACCATTACAGTTGACATCCTAGGGTTTTAAGGAGTCTATTCATTGCTTTAAATCGAAGTTTGAGTCGCTGTAATGAATTTTACCATTAAAGCTCAAGCTCTAATGGTGTTCCTTGTGATTTCTTCTATTATAGGCATTATTACACGTTAAAGCTTGCATGTTTCTAGTGTTCTGAGTATATTAACTATGCTAAAAACTACTAGAATTAAAATAATTGCATTTAAAACATGAAATGAAGGGTTACCTCAATTGAGTGAAATTTTGAACTTTAAGAATGAATTGTGGGATTACGTTTTACTATGCCTAACGTGGGGTATTTATACTACATGGAAAGGAGAGTTGATTGGTTTATAAAAGAGGTGGACGTGAAGGAAGTTATAGTGAGTTTTGGATTGGGTTCAAATGGGTGCACATGGTTCCCTAAGGTTTTACCATGTGTTACCATGTGATTTTCACCTCCTTTGCTGATGTGGTTATGTGAGTAGGCTAAGGTAACATTAAGGTTTTTTTTAGATCCTTTATACTTTAGGTAATTGAAATTATGTCCATAAAAGTGTGTTTTTGATGAAGTTTAGGGGTAGTTTAGTAATTTCAGAAACTTTCTAATGTTGAAACTGTAATTTCATGCAAATTGAGGTTAAAAATTTTAGTTTGATGTAGGGTTGAGGTTTAGTGGTTCAATATATCTTATTTTATTTCATTTTGAAAGCTTCAGCGACCTTTTTGTACTAAATGGAAACTTCAAAGTTGAAAAGTTAATAAAGAAAACTTGTAGGTTTTGAAACATAGGTCATTTCTCCTTGAGAAGAATTTTGATTTTACTCACCGTACGGGGGTTAAAATCGAGAATGTAGGTCATATTAAGGTTTAAAAATTCTTGGTTCTTATAGTGCTGCGAGGGAAGCACTGAGAAAACTTATGTACCATAAATTAATGGGTGGGGTAGTATCGAGAAGAATTAAATTTCAAATTATGGGGTAATCGAGAATGCCTGTATGATATAGCCACACTGAGAGTGCGGGATGAGTTTGAGATAAGTGTGTTACGTACGATACGTGGTGATATTTATGCCAGGATGTTTGGGCTGTAATATATAATATGGTGAGATTTTGTGTTCTCTATTTCGAGATATGATTTACTTGTGTTAGTTATCACCTGAAAGAAGGTCTAGTCTATATATACGTGTATATATGTTATCGTGTGTTGCATGATAGACTTATAAGAAAGTGTTTTTTTTGTTATAATTGATCCCGATGAGTAGGGACGTTTACTGATGGGATTCAGGGTGGATAGTTTTATTAATGAGCGGGAAGATATAGCTCGTGATTTGTTCGCGCTAAGAAACTTGTGATAGCAAGGGGATCCATATTGTATGATGTCTTTTGTAACATGAGAGTGGACGAGTATACTTTTATGTTAGGAGATGGGAATTTTGGGGGTACGTGATATGGACTGAGGGCCTAATGGATCTCAATGACCGACAATGTTAGGTAGTAGTGTATCGGGGGGTTCCTTATTTGGATTTCTCTCTGCGAGATGTCCCACACATGAAACTTAGCTCAAAGTTATAAGTGGAGAGATGTGTGGTCATTAGGACATAGGTATGGTACCTTGGTTATTATGCATATAAGTGTTTATAACTGTGAGTTGAAAGTTATATTACGATTTAAGGCTAGTAGAGTCGGGTAACTTTCGTGCGGATAAGCACGGGTAAAGGGTGTATGGGCGCCTTGGGTAATTAATTTAATTTTGATATAATTCGTGATTAAAAGGGATAGAGTTATGTGTAGCGATCTTAGAGGCATGTGAGTAGGGAAGTATTCGAGGCTTGGAGTACTAGACTTATCTTAATTTCGAGGATGAATTTACATTGTAAGGGGGGAAGTATGTAACACCCCGTATTTTTGAGGATACATAATTTTATTAATTCGGTGTTATAGGAATTTATTTATCTGGAGGATTTAATTAAATTGGTGAATTAAGATTTAATTAATTTGAGTTATTTTTTTAAATTACATGTGTCGTAATTTGAGGACAAGGTTAGAAATTATAGTTAAGTAACTCGAATGGAGATTCTGAGTACATGGTCGGTTCCGAATAGGTCGAGATAGTCGGAAAAGAGTATTCGGGGGTTGTAATTGGGTCTCGGGGCATTTTTAGGCATAATCGGGCCCACACGGGGGTATTTGGGCCATTTTAATTTATCCCACAAGCTTAATTTCGGGATTAACCTAATAAAACCTAAGTTAGAGAGTTATTGGCAGTCACAACTCAAATAAGAAAACCCTAGTTCCAAAGGAGAAAAGGGGGATCAATTGGGAGAGCTTTTGGGAGCCAAACCAAGAAGAAATTAGTGTGTTCTTCGTCAAATATCCGTCTTCTTCAAAGGGAATCAAACTCTAGGAATTTATCCAGGAAAGTAATTAAACTTTCTTTTAATTAAATTGCGGTGCTGTGATTCATATCATGGTGGGTGTATTCTTAATCCATTTTTGGGTGGGTTATTACAATTAAAATGGGGTTTTGAGAAGTTTTTACACGGGATGTGAATTCAAAGGTTAAATCGATGATATATGGCATGTCAACTGTTTGAAATTTAGCTGTGTGAAAATACAATCATAGAATAGGTTAAATTATATTAGGAGGTTGAATATTTGGAGAATAAATTAACGAAATTGGGAGAAAACCAAATCTGGGATTCACAAGAATCATGGTAAGAAAACAGTAATGGGTATTGACAAAAAAAATCAGATATAGAATGTGTTAAAAGGAGGAACTCTATTTGTACCGCTGAATAAGAAATCTGGGTGGAACTAAGATAACTTGAAGGGTCATTCATGGAGGAAGCAGACGGGAGAGAAGAAGATTGTGTAGAACCCGATTTGTTTTTTTTTTAAAAACTTTATCGAAACCGTGATGTTTTGATGATGTATATCCTGAGTAGAAACCGTGTATAGGTACTATAGATCTTGGGGTTGATGAAGTTGAATTCTGGGTTGGGGAAGAAAGCTCATAAGGTCATTCAAGGTGAAAATTTGCACCGTGTAGAAGAAGGGGGAAAACTCTGCCGTCGTTCGAGCGACGGGGAGAGTGGTTCGAACGATGTCACCAGTCATTCAAACGACCTAGTGAGTCGTTCGAATGACGTGGGAGGAATCCTACTCAGTTTGGGTTGTTTTTTTTTTGGCCGAGAGTTGTTGATTGTTGGTGGCTAAAGGATACCAGTAGCTTGGGGTTGTTGTTCTTACTTTGGCCAAGACTAGTGGCAGCTAAAAGGATACTAATAGTAAATTGTATTTTCTCTCGTACTTAGGAATTTAAAGGGCAGGAAAGAAAATAAATATTCGTGATGATAGATAAATGCATGAAATTTAACTTTCGGAATTTAGGGTGATAAATCCTAAAAATGGTTTAAATTATGGCCTAAAGTTAGGGAGACCAGACATTTTGTTGGGAGGCACGACGTTAATAAAATTAATTGAGGTGGAATTAATTTAATAAAGAGTCGGGGATTGTGACTCGAATATTTTCAGGTTAGTGCGTTAGGAGTTGGGCACGGAGTGGCTGATTTAATTTATGGTTGAAGATATATAATAAATTATTGAATATTAAATTTAACGAGAGGTGTGAACTAAATAGTGGGGTTTTGTGGAATAAATTCTTAAGAGTGACGATACATACCGAATAAGTGAGTCGGGGTATTATAGTTGGGTGACACAACTTAAATGACAAACTAATTAATGTGTGATTAATTAGGTTACAAGTCGGGGTATAGACTTGGGTATTTTTAGGCTAGTGCTAGGGGTGTTTGGCACGGCTTAGTCTGACTTTAGCTAAATATATGTATATGGTTACTGTGATAGTGTATATATATATATATATATATATATATATATATATATATCGGTGTGAATGTGTTTATGTAAAAGCATACCCCTCTAGTGCTATCATCTGAGGTTGTACGATGTGGGTGAATCCTCTGGCTTGAGGAGCAGGGAGAGTATAGTCCCTAGGTCATGTCGTCCGGGTTTTTTATTGTGTGATTTATTTTCATAGGTGAATCGCTTTGGGTATGATTCGATTTCAGTTTCGATGAAGGAAATATGACCGCCTCCACTACATTTGCAATATTTTTGCCCAAGTTCGGTGTGAGCTAGTTCGACTTGAGGTGGCCAAGTTAGAGTGAGCATACATGGGACATGATATCATTTTAAAGAAAGCATTCGGTGAGTTATTATTCAGGAATGGATGGCTATTATACGCGATATGTGTGTGAATGTTGTAGTATATTAGTACGTATATAATATGAGTAGTTAATTATATACGAGATTAATACATAAGTGTTAATGTATTTTTTATATAACTAGTGTAAAAGTTATATGATTTAAAAAGTGAGTTATTATATAACTAGCGTGAGAGTTATATGATTTAAAAATGGGATTTCTTATATAACTAGTGTGAACGTTATATGAATTGATATAGTTGAACCGATTAATAAGTTAACGAGTAGATAACTTAATAATCAGGGTAACAATACCCGGGATAGAGTAGTGTGGTGGAAAGAGGTATGATACAGCTAGTTAGGTGGGGTAGCTTAACTAGGAAGGTTAAAAGGCAAGCGTTAGGTGTGCACATTAGATGAGGGTTGAGCTATATCTCAAGTGAGTGCGAGACTAGCTTAAATATGAAATGTGTGCATGTATATTTAATTATTGCAATTTAACTGCTTTCTAAATATTTTCAAAATGTTTTAGTTAGGCCCTGACACGTGTCAAAATCTTTTTCCAAACATTTTAGGTGTCCAGCCACATGGATGCCCAGTTTGAGGATTCCATCTAGGGATGCGCAGCTGCAACTCATGTGAAAGTTGCAGGACTTTGCTATAGACGCTTCGTTCATTTATTCCTAGTGTGGGATCATTACTTCAATATTAATTTGGGCATGTAGCCCTCAGATGTAGTATTGAGTTATTTATTTGACATTGTGTATTTCGGTTATGGTTTCAGTTTATTGTTGGAATTTACTGTTGAACCGATAGTTGATTCGGTCATCTTTTTCATATCATTCATTTGTGTTGGATTTTAGTTACCACTTTGTGTGATGGTTTAATTGTTATTTATTTCCGCTTGTTGATTATTAATGAAAGATAAAATTTGGCACCAGTCTAATTAAACTAAAAGGTGGTTAGTAACTTTAAAAAATTTTTTGACAGTGATGTTGAGAATGAGACATATGAGACCAACGTGTTATTTTGATCACGGGCTGGCCACCCGGTATTTTAGTAGGCGGTGTGTCACACCAGACAAGTTATCAATTTCAGTCACGTTTGCCTGAGGTTCCTTCCTTTTGAAGTTCTCTTGGTTCTTTGGTTTGCGAAAATCCTTGGCTCTGTGACCTTGCTTGTTGCAATTAAAGAACTTTCACCTGAACTTATTCATAACACTACCTCCTTGACTTGTGCTTCCTCTTTTATTGAATTTGTGTCTATCTTCAATCATGTTGGATTTTGCCGACATAACATGACTGCTAATTTTCTTTTCTGACATTCGGTTATCCAGTCTCATCCTTAACCGAACAATTAAGTCCTTGAGTCCTATCTCTTTTCGTTTATGTTTCAAATAATTTTTAATATGTTTCCAAGATGCGATAATTTTTCAATAGCCGCTACAACTTGGAATGTTTATGCTAAAATCATATTTTTAGAACATATTTCATGAAATATTAGTTGAAGCTCTTGGACTTGGCTTATGACAGACTTTGAATCCGACATTTAAAAATATAGAATTCTATTGATAATGATTTTCTTCATGCTGACATCCTCTATTTTATATTTTTTTTATCCAAAGACTCCCATAGCACCTTGTCGATTTTAATTGGGCAATACATATTATATAATGCATTTTTCAATCCATTAAGGATATAGTTTTTGTAAATAAAATAAAAATATTCCATGCTTTTACAGCAACCAGTGTTATCTTATCAGTTTCGTTATCATTTATCACAGGAGCATCCTCATTAATGAATTTTGCAAGATTCGTGGTGGTTAAGTAAAATATTATTTTTGTTGCCACCTTTTAAAATAAGAACCATTAAACTTTTTCTATTTTTCTCCATGTGATAAATGAGTAGTAGATACGATTGGTACATTAATATACAACTCGATTGGAGGAACATTAGTAGGTAGATTTTTAGACGATGTAGTCATTGTTTCTATTGAAGATTCACATAATTATATAATATGAAGATTATACAATAAACAATTTATAAAGTTTTAGCAAAACATATTGTATTATAATTGATAAACTATTTATTATAAAAAAATTACTGTTTCAATTAAAATAATGTTCCAAATATGTGGACAATTTATTTAGTAAGAAACTAATAAGCATAATTAAATTAAACAAAGATTTCTGCCTCAAGTTTGTTGTTCCTTATATATATATATATATATATATGATAATAAGTAATATATTAAATAATTGTCAAAACAGTAAATAAATAACTAATATATTAAATAATATGGTATTCAATAACATAAATTAAAGTAGAACTTACAGTCATTGTTTCCATAAATCACGTAGTAGATTAAGGCTGAGTCGAACGTTACGTAGTCTCTCCTTAAGACATAATTCACCCCACTTATGGTGCTTATGATAGGAACAACGAATATCTGTCTTCCAGGATAAAACGAACTTCAACCACCATAGGAAGCACTAGAATATGGTGGTTCCATGAACTAACAATGGTGACAAGCTCTATGACTTTTAAGGAGGACGAAGCTTGGGAAGAAATAAGAAATTTTATTCTACAAAGAAATTGAGCAGGGGCATGATATTTATAGCGTTGAATAAGTGGATTTTTTTGACAAAGTTGTGAATGTTCTGAAAAATCACAACCTTTCAACGTTCTTAATTAAATCAAGAACAACCATAATCCTTCATTGGTTCTGATTAAATCATGTTTTTAATTAATTAAAATAATTAAAATGACGATATTTTAATTAATGTAATTTATTAATTAAAACTGATTTGGATTGGGAAAACCAAAACATGCCCAAAATTTAAGCTCAAAAGCCCTATTAAATTTTTTCCAAAAATATTTACTCAACCATGACCCCGACAGGGCACGAACACGAGCACAGGCCGACCCGAACTGGACGGATGGTGGCAGAGTGCACAGGCTTTTGGCCCAAAGCCAAACCATGTATAATGTAGGCCATTTATCCTTCTAAGAGGTGGGATACCCAAAAGGCATCCGATGCCTAGTCCTAAATTTGGGGTATATTAACTTCATCACTTTCTCACATTTTCCCAATATGGAACAAAACTTCTACACTAGTTATACCAAGTAGCTTGTGTACAAGTGGGTTACTTTGAGTCTAAATTGTTCATTCATTCCTTAATAGTTTTGAACAAATGAGTGTACCACACTATTCTCCTCTTGGTGAGGATCATGTTGGTATTTTGATCAGTCATGTTTGATGTGTAGGTCCCACCTAAAACTAGTCTCAAAGTTACCTTAATTAAGCTAAATTTGTAATTTTATACAATTTCTTCAATTAAACCCCCACGTGAATGAAATTTGAGTAAAAATAATTAAACGGATATAGAGACAAATATAGAGAGAGTACCTAGTAAAGACACTACATTGAAAGGATAACTTGTGGCCTTAAATATTTTTTAGTGAAAGACTATCGATTTTACAAGCTGATCAATGAATGCGATGTCTTGAATTGATCAACTTTTTTGTGTAAACTAGGATAATAGAATTCCTACGATGCCTTTCCAACCTTATTAGTTCTCATTGTTGTGCCCATTTTGGGCTTTGACAACTCCTGGTTTCATGAGTTTGTTAGAGAATTGGTCTTTGTTATTCTCATAAAGGTGTCCCCTTCTCACTCACATATGTGATAATTATAAAGATTATCTTGCTAATACCGCTATTGACTATTATATTCAAGATATAATTTTTTTTAAAAACATAGTTTATCCTAATAAATGTTGTAGTTTGTGCACCGGCTCATGTTAAGAATGGGAGGAAGTGATTAACTTTGCAGTGCCAGCTAAGTCACAAATAATTAGGTTGTACCTTTAAACCTATTTGTAATGTTTATAATTTTGGTGATTATTTTGTTAGAGAAATTTCTTAGGCTAATTGGTTTGAAATGAACACATTTGGTAGTATTAAAATTTTTGAGGATGATCACCACTACAATGCTAGTTCAATTCATAGAAATTTGAGCATCTGTAAAAAAGACTCTCTCACCAAATCTTCTTTAACAATACCCAAAAAAGCAGTTTGAAAAAACCATTATATCCATCTGGGACAGGGGAGCTATCTGCATTAAGGGCATTTATAGATATCAGAATCTTATCTTCATCTAGGACAATATCAATCTTCTCATACTCATCAACAAGAATAATTTTAGGAATGTTCTCAAGCAAATCAAATTGAAAAATTATAGGGTCAGTCGAAAGGTATGCTTGGAAAAGGTTAACAAGGACATTTTGCATCTCCGACTGAGAATCAACTCAATTACTTGTGTGGTCTTTGAAAATGGAGTTTGCGTGGTTCACAAACTCCATTTTTATTGATATTTTCTTATCTTTGTAGATTATGATTTAGGCTATAGAAGGCAACTTATGTAACTTAATTAGCTTATTTATTCTTCTATAAGAGGGTTTGTTAACTACTCCTTTAACATTCCAACTTAAAAGACTGATCATTTAGACTTCCCTATCTGGTGATTCTTCTAAAGAGAGGGTCTTGGATGACAGTTTTTGTAACTTTAAAAGTTTTTTTTATTTCACTTATTCTACTTGACAAATAGTGAAATGATTTGACTTGTTCTTATCATCATATTTATCCTTATATTCCTTGTACTTTTTCCATTTCTTGTCAAAGCTTTAAGGAAAAATCTTCAACTTTTTATACACAGACTAAGTCCTTTAATTTCTTGACTATCTGATGAATATATTTTTTTAGCTGCCATGTCACACTCTATGAGTTTAGTTGCTCTATGAGAAATGTTAATACTATTAATAACCACAATTCATTTGTAATATCATAATGATGTATCTTCTTAATAAAATGTGATAGTTTTTCAGTAGCTATTCTGTAATATTTATATACAGTTGGAGAATCAACATCACACCTAACATTTTTTACACTTATAAATTTTCTTCTCGGATTGTATCTTCCTATCCTATATTGACTTTAATAATTCCAGTGAGGCTATTTTGAACAGGGTCTCCAGCTGGCCATTTTAGGAATTATTCTTTTGAATTCTTATTGGGTGGAGATTTATTTTGTTTATTGGAAGGAATTTTGAAGAGGTAACGATCATCATCGTGTCCTTTTTTCATTGCAATACTTACAATAGTAAGAGAGTGTCTTCATAAACAAGTTCTTGTCAGAAACCTTGGTTATCACATCCTATCCACCTCTAGAAGGGTTGTCACCTACTAGATTTAATTCAAAATATTCTCTAGCTATACTTGGTCCCAAGATATCCATTGTTGATGCATCAAGCTTAAAATGTTTCCTAATTAATTGGGAACTTTAATATAAGCAGGTTTTAGCATAAAAATGAATAGGAAGGTTTGGAAAGTTAATCCAAAGAGGAGTAAGGGAGATTTATTCATCAGCTCTAAATAAAGGTGACCATTTTAAACGTTATTATGTAATATTTTCCAATATACCATTATTCAAAAGTCCACAGTCTAATAAAATCTTCCTCACAATTGAGTCTAATGAGAACATGTTTGAAATCAAGTAAAACCCAAAGTATGTAGATTTAAGAGAAAAGGTTAACAAAGTCTTTCTTATCACCTCAATGGAAGGTCTGTCGTGTGAAAATTATTGGGTGTTTTGTGAAAAAGGATAAGTATACAAGATACAATTTGATAATATAAGAGAGTTGAGGTGATAGGGAGAAAATAAATTAAGAAGGGAATAAAATTCCAATGAAACTTACGGATGATGGAAGGCTATTTGATTAAAATGATTTTTCTTACTTTTCTCCCTTACATACATTACACTAATATAGTACATAAAATACATAGTTTTTTTTTTGTGGGAAATGGATAAGGCCCTAATTTATTATAATAAGGAGACAGAGCCTATCCATAGTGGCTTTACAAGCATATAGATAACTTAGAAAATTACAAACAAACATAAAAACCTGAAGAAATTCTTATATTTGGGAAGTCCTACCTATCCAGGTTAAACATGCCCTTAAGTAAGAGAGGACACTCTTGAAAACTATGGAAGGGTTTTGTGATTCTTGAACTGGAAGTTAGAGCAACAAGACCATCAACCACAATATTATTTTGTCTCCATACATGATTAGTAGAGATCAGGAGTTTAATGTCTTGGATGATGCTTTTGAAGAACTAAGGAATTGTCCACTTACATTTTATCATGTTCAAAGATGGTAAAGAATTAGTTACAATACACAAATTATTGAATCTAATCTCCAAACAGACATTGATTCCTTTAAATAAGGCAATGAGTTATGCCTTTAAACTAATGGTAATGTCAATGAATTCTTAAAAGGCCTAGATGAACTCACCTTTGTCCCCTTTGATAATACCTCTAATGCCATTAACTCTAGGATTACCCTTGCTGGATCCATCCACATTAAGGTTTATAGAGTATCTAGGAGGTTTGATCCATTTTATGATTCTAATGGTTGGACTTTTAGGTTAAATAATGATCTTAAACTTAGAGATCAAAATATGATGATAAGTAAAAGGGGAGTTGAAAAACTTTATAGAAGAGGCCTTTGTAATGATCAAATCATAAATATCCTTTATGGTATTATTAGCAGACATTGAAGAGCCTTCAAAGAGGCTTGAGCACCTAGATTTCCAAATTTCCCACAGGATGGTCATAGGAAAAATCTTATAAATGTATTTAACATAGTCCTTAGTAGGTTTTAATAACCACCAAGACATCAACATAGCAGATAATGAGGAGTAGCTTGGTTGTACATCCACTAAACTAGACAAATGATTCCATATTTTCTGAGCAATTGGCTATCCAAGAACAAGTGCTTATTGGTTTCTTCTTGATTAAGGCAACATTGAAATCTAGGCACTATATGGATCCCTAGTTCTTGAATAAAACAATCCAGAGGAATAGCTTTAGAAAGTATTTTCCATATATAAATGGAAGTTTTTAGAGGAGTATAGTTAGACCAAATATTAGTCCATAAAGAGCTTGTACTAATTTGAGGCTTACATATCTGATAGGCAGTTTTGAGTGTGAAATCCCAAGAAGAAGAGGGCATCCAGACCAAGTCTTGATCTAATTTAGTGGCATTACTCTGGAATATAGTGATAGCAAGCCTAATTCTTTTGATGGTGGATGTACCCCCTGAGCTAGAAGACATGTTTTTTGTATTTGTTCCTCATGAATTTTTCTTATATACCATTTGAAGTGTGAACTTTCCAAGCAGTTTTAATGCCAAAAGCATCATTAATACCTTTTAGGTCTCTATACTAAGACCTCTTTCCCTTATAGGTCTATATATCTATTCCTATTTAACCCAAGCATGCTTATAACCTCCATGGAGTTGCTAAAAATTTTCATAATTCTCTGAAAGAGTGCTTTTTGTGGTTGGAGATAAACTAAGGTAAATATGGGAATTGAGGACATGACATGCTTGATTAAAATGTGCTTACCGGTAGCAAATAAGAATCTTGTTTTCCATCCTTTAGATTTAGACTTGATGTTTTCTAAGAGCTCTGAATAATAATTAATTATTCCTTTGCCTTTGAATAAATGAAACCCCAAATATCTGATGGGGAGATTCTTGAATGGAAAGCCAAGGCTGTTTGAAATATCAACTCTTCTATTAGGGGGAAAATTAGTTTCTATATAGAAGGAAATTTTCTTCTTGTTAATTAATTGGCTAGAGGATTTCTCATAAGACTCTAGGAATTTGGAGATATTTTTAAGACTTCTTTTACCACCATTTATGAAAATAATGGTACCACCAGCAAATAAAAGGTGGGAGATAAGGGGGCTTCCTAAAGGATGTGAATAGGGAGTGGCTTTTCTTGACATGATGAGTTGATCCAGACCTCTACATAGGACTTATGCCATAATAACAAAGAGTGATGGTGATAGTGGATCACCTTTTTAAGGACTCTAGATGAATTAAGAAAACCTGCACCACAACCATTAATAATAATAGAAAATCAATTATTAGAAATAATTGTCCATATGAAATTAATGAAAACCTCACTAAAGCCAAACCGCCTCATCAATTTAATGAGAAAAAGACAAGTCACCCTCTCATATGCATTCTCCATATCTAATTTGATGATAACATTTGAGCCATGATATTTCTTGTGTAATTAATTGGTCATTTAATGAGCAAGCAGTATATTGTCTTGAGTGTTCCTGCCTTTTATGAATCCACTTTGGTTCGGGGAGGTAATAAAAGGCAGGAAGTCAGATAGCCTTGAATTTATAAGTTTGGATATGATCTTCATATTTAAATTACAAAGGCTAATAGGCCTCAAGTGAGAGCATTGATTGGGGTTTCCTAGTTTTGGGATAAGCGCAATGGAAGTGCTTATCTAGTATATGGGGATTTGAGCACGTACAAAAAATGATTTAATGGCTTCACATAGGTCCTCTTTAATAATGTCCCGGCACTTAAAAGTAAAATACTCCCCCAAGACCATCTGGCCTAGGGTTGTTGTCTGCATTAAGCGCAGTAATGACTTTGAAAATTTCATCATCATCAGGGATCTTAATCAGGTCCAATTTCATGCTCTCAGTAACCATCTTTAGAATGACCTGTATTATTTCATCAATTTTATAGGTATCTACTGATTTCCATCTCTCCATGAAGTGTTCCACTAAAGTGATTTTATAAGGGCATGATTTTATAAATGTCCGAGTTAGAATCTAGGAATTTTCTGTCTATCCTAGATCACAGAAAGTATGTCTGATGCCGCTATATTTGACACGTCAACATTATCATCCACGATAACCTTGATCTGAATCCTCACATCCATCATCTTCATACGTGCATCATGTTTTATGCAACGTTCTCTTCAACCGTTCCCACTACTCCACTCACATTGATGGTAAAATAATTAATTTGGAGTTTTAATGATTAGGATTTAAAAACTTTTACTTCGAATGATGAATTTTTTCTAAGTGTAGAGGCGAACGAAAAAATGATGTTGACGTCGTTTGATCAGTTGTCGTTTGAGCGACATTGGCATCTCACGCGAAGTCGTTCAAGCGTCACGTCATCTCGTTCGAGTGACATTTGTATTTCGTTTGAGCAACGTGCCACCTTGATTTCTATATTTAAAGCCGTGTTCATCATTCATATTTTTCAAGTCTTTGGCACTCACATTTCTGCAGAGCTGCTGCACAAAATAGACATCGTTTTTCAAGGTTTTCATACCTTTTTGATTCACAAATCATTCCCAAACATATATGTGAATCTTTATAAACCCTAGATTAATTGTTCTACTCATCTGGAGTATTCTTGTGGAGAAGAAGGTTGTTCTCCATTGATGACTTGGAGATCTTGCGGGATCTCTTGCCGACGACAACGAACCGATGCCTGTGGGTATTCGTGTGTCACTGTATTTCTCTGTAATTATAAGTTGTTATGAATTATAGTGAAATAAAATGGTTTTGCCGTTGTGGGGGATTTTTCCTCATATTGTGCTTGACTTGCATGCTTGAATTTATTTAATTCACCTATCACAAATATTTGCTAGAGTTAGGATTTTTGAGTTTAAAAATTGAATTTAATTAAACAAGTTTAGACATTGATTGCTGCGCACTCTCAAATTGGTATCAGAGCCTATTACATAATTATACCATGTAATTTTTCTAGATATGAATTTTGGTTTAAAAATTGATTTTTGAAAAAGCACAATTTCAATGGAAAACTTGTATCATCGAGTGCCAATTTTTGACGGGTCAAATTACGCATATTGTAAACCCCATATGAAATCTCACTTGAAAGACATTGACGAATGTGTTTAGGTTGTGTGTGAAAGAGGGTGGACGCCTCCCACTGTCACTGTAGATAACATAACTACTTTAAAACCAATGACTATATGGACTGAGGATGAATTTAAATGGAGAACATATAACTCACGTGGGCTTAGTGCTATTTTCGGAAACATCACCCCCGACGAGTTTCGACGAATCATGACATGTACTACGTCAAAAGAAGCATGGGATTTTCTTTAACTTACCCATGAAGGCACTAATGCAGTTAAATAATCAAAATTATAAAATTTGACTACACAGTTTGAGACAATCACCATGCTTGAATCTTAGTGTTTTGATGAATTCTATGCACGCTTATCTGATATTGTAAACACTAGTTTCAATTTAGATGAACACATTCCTGATGCTAGAGTAGTTAAAAATATTTTGAGATCACTGCCTAAGCGTTTTATCCCTAAAGTCACTGTGCTAAATTCTTTAGGAAATTTGAGTAGTCTGAAATTAGAAGAATTGGTAAGAGACCTCCAGACTTATGAACTTGACATGTTTCCTAACACAATAAAATCAAAAGATAAAGGGGTAGCACTTAAGGCCCAGGCTAGGAAGAGTGAGGGGTCAGCAAGAAAGAGAGGTGAGTCCTCTAGGAGAAGAGAGGAAGAGTTGTCCGATTCGGAGTTTGATTTTGACTTAGACAATTTGGCTTTGTTTGCAAAATATTTCAAGAAATTTCGCAGTTAAAGAAAAAATGGCAATTTCAAAGATAAAGAATTTTGAAAAAAATAAGTTTGAAAAGAAAAATGAAAAAGATAAAAAGGACTCGCCTAAGAAAGACGAGGAGAGATGTTATGAGTGTGACGGTAGAGGTCATAAAGCATTTGAGTGTCCTACTAGGTTGAGACGTCAAGGCAAAGGCAAAGCTGCTCTTAATGCCTCCCTTAGTGACGATAGTGAGGCCGAATCGATGGATTCAAGAGATGAGTCACCGCATGAATGTAACTTCATCGCGTTCATGGTTAGTCATGTGAGTACTGACAGTGCACCTCATCAAGATGAAGATGCTACTTCATAGGGACACCTCGACGGTGGAAGCGATGTGAGTGAGGGGGAGGATGCTGCAAGTGAGAGCGAGAGTGATTTACGACACACGTACGCTGATTTATATGATGATTCTTTTAAAATAAAAAATCATAACAAAGCATTAGAACTTATGATAGTTTCCTTAGAGAAAGATTTAGGAGAGACAAGAGAGAGAGAGTCCTCTATTATCACTACTTTGCGTAGAGAAAGAGAGTTAGTGTAGATAAAGAGAGAGTCAGTTTAGTGAGAGAGAGATGTTTAGACAAAGAGAAAGGGGACTTGACCAAGCAAGTGGCTAGTCTTACGAGTGATCTCTAGACCTCCATGGACACTCGAAAGAAACTTGAAGCCCTTGTAGCCCAGCTTACTCATGACCTTGAGAGAGCCAGGGAGGTCAAGGTAAAGATAGAGGTCAAATCTCGAAAGATGGGAAAGATGCTCCTCATCCCTGCTTTAGGTTTTGGTGAAAGGTAGGGAAATGATTTTGATGGTGCCTCCACATACCATGTGACACCGAAACCAGTTCCTGAGTTTACTACGAATACTTATGGCCATCACCAAAAACCCCGGAGAAGAGTTCGGCCAAGAAAAGAAAAACAAGGTCGGCCAAAGACTGTGTACTTCTGTACTTACTGTAAAAGAAAGGGACACATTAGGGAGTTTTGCTATAGTTTTAGTTGGACACGACGTACATTTGCTCCACCACATGACACTAGCGATTTTTAGAGCCTTAGAGAGCAGGTTGAGTTTCTAGTCACCACATCTCAGACTCTAATGGAAGAGTTCCAACAAATTTTTATGCCGTCAGCGGACACTTCTAATATCCCGACTAGAGCCAACAATGACAAGGGCAAACGGAAGGTTACCTCATCTTGGGTGCCTAAACTCGACGCAAAAGACCTTATTGTTCATGTTGCTCTTAAAGCACATAATACTTCTCTGTGGTATTTTGATAGTGGGTGCTCCAGGCAAATGATAGGTGATGTCTCATTTTTTACCTACCTAGAGGATCGAAAGGAAGGTAAAGTCACCTTTGGAGATGGGAGAAAGTCTAGCATAGTAGGATGAGGTACAATAGAGATACTAGGATTTCCTAAGCTAGGGGATGTTTTGTACGTCAAAGGTTTGAAAGAAAATCTTCTCAGTATTTTCTAGATGTGCGATGCTGACTTTGCAGTAAAGTTTGATCGGAATGAATGCAATGTTTATGATCAAGCCGGTAAACTTATATTGCAAGGGGTGAGGACTGAAGATAATTGTTATGGGATTGTGCCCAAGTCCTTATTTATCTACAACAGTGCCACGATACTCCTATGGATCTGTGACATCAACGTCTAGGTCATGTGAATTTTAGATATTTGGAGAGATTAGCTAAAAAGGACATAGTACGTGGCTTGCCAACACTTGGAAAGAAACTTTCGCAGTTTGTGGACCTTGTCAGCTGGGAAAGCAAGTCCGTAGCCCTCACAGGAAGTTGAATTCCATTACCACTTTACCAGTGCTTGAGTTGATACACATGGATCTTATGGGTCCTACTCGTACTGAGAGTTTGGGTGGAAAGAGGTATATCCTCGTGATGTTAGATGATTTCTCTCATTACTCGATTGTAGGTTTTCTGAGAGAGAAATATGATGCTGTGAAATTTCTCACGACCAAGCGTCGCGACTTGCAAAATCAACACGGAGTCACTATCAATAGGATACGTAGTGACAACAACAGTGAGTTTAAGGAAGCTACGGACTTTAGTGACAATGACAGTGAATTTAAGGAAGCTACGAACTTTAGTGACAACAAAAGTGAGTTTAAGGAAGATACGTTGTCACTACGTATCCCGTAATCCAGTGAGCGCGATACACATCTCCCGTAATTCAGTCCAGTATTCGCACACAAAGCTAATTAGGATACGTGAGCACTTTATCCGTGATCTTATAGAAGAGAAGGTCGTATCCTTGAGTTTTGTGTCTACCGACCTCCAGTTAGTCGATATTTTCACGAAGCCTTTAGATGCCCTTAGATTCGAGAGTCTTAGGAAGTCTTTAGGAATTTGCACAGTTAGGGGTGGTCATCATGCCTATAGCAGGATGTATTTTTCATGTTCATATCATATGATTACTATCTCTAGATTGTATCATTTGTATCATTAGTTGTTTTTGGTTTTTATTTTTTTGAAAAATACAAAAAGATTTTCTGCTTTTTTGAAAAATTAAAAAATCCAAAAAGATATTCTTTTTATAATTTTTTTTTGAAAAACACAAAAAGGGTTTTGTATTTTGTTTACACTGTTTAGGGATGAACATTTAAGATAGCCATAGTCACAACTTCATTCCATATTCCACGTGACTGTTTGATAGTGATTTGAGATGCTACATCATTTCATCCATGTGTTTTACATTGTTCGGAGTCATTGAGATGTGATTAGTGATATCTTCTACATGTTTGGCTCCTTATCTACTTTATTGCACATGTGCACGGTATTACTTGAGTATTGTACTTATCTATCACATATTGGCTTGAGTGTTTCCATCTGAATTCTGTCTATACAACGAACCAAATGCGATAAAACTTGATAAGAAAGTAGTGCATGTAAAGACCGTTTACCGCGATGAATTAAATTGCAAAAAATGTTGAGTGTTCACAGGAAAGGACTGCGAGAGTACAAAATTAACTCGTCGTGAAAGCCACCGTTTAAAAGATCCCAAAGAAATTTTTTTAAGTCAATAAAAAGAAAAATATGCCAAAAAGTGGGCCAATAGGTTTTAGTTTCATCACCTCAAAAGAAAAAAAAACATATTATTATTTATTGAGGGAGTTTGGATGGAATATAAAATGGATTTTCACGTCCTTGAAAGTCATGAAAAAGCGTTACATAGTTTTAACGTTATTGGTATGGAAATCACTTTGAGCTTTGATTTGTTGATTTGATTGAGTCAATTTCTTATAATTCCACCATTTTTACACCTAAGGAAGATGTTGAGTTCATTCGTTAGGAATATCTGAAATTCATCATGCACATATGTTATGTTTGTATGTATTGATTTTCCTATCGAATTTATTCACATCCCTACATTTTCTCTATCACCGACTTGGTATTTTTCGTGTTGTTTCATGGAGTGATTCTTTGTTGTATTTTTTGTGAGAAAACTTTTGAAATCTTCAAAAAGAGAAAGTTTTATTTCCTTGTCACATTCTCCATTTGCATTGCTTTGTGTTCTTCATATTTGTCTATTTGGGGACATCCTAAAAAGGGGGAGAACAAATTATGGGGAATAATTTTTGTTTGATTTAATAATAATTTGCTTGAGCTTAATTATCATTATATTTTTTCTTATCATTATTTTTCAAACTGTTGCGCATTACAGGTATTGTTTCTTGTCTCGTGTGTGTAGGAACAAATTTGAGGATTATTTTCACACACCCTGATGATGACAAAGAAAGATTAAAGAGTTGGATATTTGAAGATGTTGAAGTGTGTTTGAAGACATGTCATTTAGTATTTCCAGTTTTTGGGTTTAATGGGGATATTAAATTATATGTCATTTGTTCAAAGTTTGGGTAGCATAATTCGGATAGATTTTGTTTATGTACCGGCATAGAGATAGGGGGCGATTTATAAGGATATGATTTTATAAATGTCCGAGTTAGAATCTAGGAATTCTTTGTCTGTCCTAGATCACAACAAGTATGTCTGATACCGCAACATTCGGTACATCAGCATGATCATCCATAGCGGCCTTGATCCGAATCCTTGCATCCATCATCTTCATATGTGTATCATGCTTCATGCAACGTGCTCTTCAACCGTTACCACTACTCCATTCGCATTAATGGTAATATAATTAATTTGGAGTTTTTAATGATTGCATATTTATTTGGGAATTTTAGAAAATATTTTTTAACGATTTAAAAAGTTTTACTTCGAATGATGAATTTGTTCTAAGTGTAGAGGTGAACGAAAAAAGGACGCTGACGTCGTTTGAGCGAGATCAACCAGTCGTTCGAGAGACATTGACATCTCGCACGAAGTCGATCAAGTGACACGTCATCTTGTTCGAGTGACAGTTCATTCGAGCGATGCACCACCTCGATTTATGTATTTAAAGCAGTGTTCATCATTCACATTTTTCAAGTCTTTGGCACTCACGTTTTTGTAAAGCTTCTGCACAAAACAGACTTCATTTTTTAAGGTTTTCATACCTTTTTGATTCACAAATCATTCCCAAACATGTATGTGAATCTTTATGAACCCTAGATGAATTGTTCTACTCATTTGGAGTATTCTTGTGGAGAAGAAGGCTATTCTCCATTGATGACTTAGAGATCTTGCGGGATCTCTTTCCGACAATAATGAACCGATACCTGCGGGTATTTGTGTGTCACTATATCCCTCTGTAATTGCAAGTTGTTACGAATTATAGTGAAATAAAATGGTTTTGCCCGTGTGGGGAATTTTTCCTCATATTGTGATTGACTTGCATGCTTGAATTTATATAATTCATCTGTCACAATTATTTGCAAGAGTTAGGATTTTTGGGTCTAAAAATTGAACTTAATTAAACAAGTTTAGACATTGATTGCTGGTACACTCTCAGCTTTAAATGTTCTCCTTTGTAGTAATCCATTGACCCTCTGCATTCTTCACTTTATGAATGGAAACTGCAACCTTTCAAGCCTTTAAAGCTGAATGGAAAAACTTTATGTTTTAATGTCCTTCTTTGAGCCACCTTATATTAGATTTTTATTGCAATAAATCTCCTCTTATGCTAGAGCTTTGTTCATCACAACTTTTTCATTATGTATCTCAATTTTATGCTGGGGGAAGGATCAATATCAAAATGATGCTCATTCAATGAAATGACATCTTCAAGATCTTGGATATTTTGGAAGATGTTTTTGAAAGTAGATATATTCCACTTTTCAGCTAAGCTTTAAGGTTCTCCAGCTTCATTGAAAACTTCATCATAAGAGAGGCTTGGATAAAGGGAGACCATGCATTTTGAATAACTTGAAGAAAAGTAGGGTGAGAGGATCACATTATTTGGATTTTGAATGGCTTTGTGGATGAATCACGAGGGCTTTTAATAGAAAAATGGAGAACAGAGTGGTCATTGTAGTTCTTTGACAAATTAGAAATGCTAGAATTTGGAAATAGAATTTTCAAGTTAATGTTGCATAAACCACTATCAAGCCTAACACATATGGCACTATCTTCAATTATGAAATTAAAACAAGTGAATCTAAATATACTATAACCTAAATTAAAAAGAACACATTGATTATTGCAATCATTGAACTCTTCCACTGATTGATGGTTAATGTGATTTCCTCTGGGTTTTTCCTCCTACTTAGCCATAACATTGAAATCCCCAATGTATAATTAAGGGCAATCAAAAGAGCATGATAAGAACTCTAAGTTACTCCATAGATATAATCTCTCCTCCTTAGTGCACTTGGCATAAATAAGGTTCGACATGATATCTTGAGGAAGGTTAGGGTGCCCAATTTTTAGAGAAAGACATTGATCCTCATCTTTGATAATTGAGATAGTGATCCCTAACCTCCAGAAGAACCATATTTTATTGGATTTATTACTGATCACCTCATCAAAATTCCATTTTAATGGAATTTTTATCATCTTGACAACGTTAGATTTAGGCTCTAAAATTAAAATAGCAGTCAAACAGTAATTTCTGCAAAGCTTTTTAACTCTTCAACATGTTGGCTTATTTTAGATTCGCCTAACATTACAACTTATGAATATTATCATTCAGAAAAATGGGGTTTAGAATTATTGGTCACCTTGGATTTGGCTCTTGTTATACTTTTAAAAAGAGGATCACTTGGCATGTTCTTGGTCTTGACATTAGGTTGCACGTCTATATTCTTGGTTGACTAGTCTTTAGATTCAAATTCTTTAAGTTTCATCTTTCTTCTAGTTTTTCCTCCTAGAATGGAATTCCACTTTCTGTTAAATAACTTTGCAAAGATCATGAGCTCCTTTTGCATAGGAACTCCCCTCTCCTTGTTGTGATTTGAGTCAGACATATAGTCCTTGTGATTAGCATGGTGGCATTCATAATTAGGTAGGTTTGATTACCTAGGAAATAGCATGATGTGGTCTACTATATTGGTTTCTTCAGTGGTAATCTCATAGTGTTAGATTTTGGAGATGAAAATTTTAATTTATTTGGTATTACTTTGTCTATTAGTTATATGGGTATGATATTTAGTAGGAAGGTTAAAAAAGTAATGAATGGTGATGGGAATAGGTTCTTGGATGGTATCTTATTGTTCTTTAATTGGATCTTTGGTGTTTCCTTACTAGTCTTGGATACGATCATGGTGGATTTGGTCAGGAGCAGGTAGAGTTTTAGGAGGTTCAGTTGGTTCTTGGATTATTTCTTGGGGTTTAGGTTTAATAATGGTTTTTTTATAAGGTTTGGTTAGTCTGTTTAGGTTTGGTTTCTTTGCCACTATTCAAGAACATACATGTGCCTTCTTCATGACCCTTTTGAGGCAATATGAGCAGTACTTAGGAAGGTTTTCATAGATAACATCCTGTCAGAAGCCACCATCTCATATGCCAATGGAAACTCTCTTAGGTAGATCTTTGGTAAGGTTGATATATACACATACCCTAGCCATGATAGTTCCTATTTAATTCACAGTTGAAGCATCCATTTTCAGAGGTTTTCCAATGTGTTAGGCAATAGAGAAAATATATGTGTTTGTAAACAAGTTGATAGGTAAGTTAGGGAGGTATATCCAAGCAGGAAAAACAGGACATTCTTGATAAGGTCTAAAGTTTGGAGACCATTTAAAGGATCTCATGGGGTATCTAATAATATACCATTGCTCATTTGTTCATACCTTACGAAGTTTTCTTCACATTCTAGATTCATTAGAACATGTTTATTATCTATTAATCCAACGTGCCTGATTGCTTGAGATTGAAGGTGATGAACATCTTCCTTATTTCATCCATGGAAAGCCTTACATGTGAGAATTTTCCAACAATAGAATATTTGAATGGTTCTTCCAAAGCTTGAATATCCTCAAGAGATAATAGGACAACCGATTCCTTTTTGAAAGATGATAGAGTTTTGAGATCAGGTTCTTTGGTAACCTTGTTATCAATAACACTAGTAAAGGATTTAACCCAAAAATTAGGTGAGAGAGTAGCTACAGCGGAAATATTGCGACTTCTCAAATGAAATCCAATTTTAATTAATCCCAAATTTTAGTTAAACCCTAAATCATGCATCTAGATGATTTATCTAATAAAATAAAGCATGCAGGATAAAACAAACAATTTAAGGAAAAATCCCCCAAAGGGGCAAAACCTTTTATTTTCATTATAATATTGTAACATACAATTTCGGATTACAAAGAAAATACAGTGACACAGAATTACCCTCAGGTGTCGGATCTGTAGTCGACGGCTGGAAATATCCGTTTCCAGGAGGGCTACAATGAAGAAGAGAAACGGCTTCTCCACAAGGGTTGAACAAATAATAAAATTGTGTTCTAGGGTTCCAAAATATTCACAAAAGTAATTGGGATTTTTTTGTCTGAATAAAAAATATTCTTGGGACTCAAAAAGGTGAAGACTTAGAGTATTTAGGACTCTGAAAATCGTCTTGAAAAGTCTTGGAAAACAACTCCCCGAAGTTGGCTTAAATAAGAAAACTTTGAGCCTAAAAAATCTCGAACAGATCTGGCCAAATTTATCCCAGGCGGACTGGTCCGGCTTGGAGGCGGATCGGTCCGACATCGGATCGGTTCTTTTAAAAAATGGCTTCTTCGATTCGCTTTCGGTTCGGGGTATACTGGCTTTTCAGTAGGCAGACCGGTCAGGTTGAGGGGCGGACCGGTCCGGTGGCGGATCGGTCCAGTATAGAGGCGGACCGGTCTGGCTTCCCAGAAAACTAAAAAAAAACATTTTATAAAAATTTCCCAATACTAAATATGAACTTTAAGGAACGTAAAAACAAAATTTTACCAAGTTCATTCTCGCAGAGGCTATGATGTTGAAGACACTTTGATATTCGGATCCGTTGATGTAGATGCTATCTTAAGTTTCTTCAACGGTGTAACGGCGTACGACATACAAATTGATAATGGACAAAAATGTCCTTACATTAGGAGTATCCAGAGGTTTAAGGTTCAAATGATTCAAGTTCACGGATGTGGAAGCCATGCAAACCCTAGGAGGGGTTTGAAAGTTGAGAGAAAAGTTGGAAAGGACGACAAGGGTTTTTTCTGAAAATACATAATAATAGAAGACAAAACAATTATAAAACAATGGACCTAAAACATGGATAC
Source organism: Sambucus nigra (assembly GCA_949130495.1). Classification (NCBI taxonomy): domain Eukaryota; kingdom Viridiplantae; phylum Streptophyta; class Magnoliopsida; order Dipsacales; family Adoxaceae; genus Sambucus; species Sambucus nigra. The sequence goes on along the minus strand of OX422217.1, from coordinate 54,209,030 downwards.
AATACACAAAACATGAGTGGATATTCTGCACTATCTTTAAATAATAAAATGAAATTAAAGCAACACAAAACATGGAGATATCATATTATACAACATTCTTCTCTTAATGTGATATTCTTAGACTCCCAAAAGTTACCTTAAATGTTGTAATTTTCCCGTTGAGAGAGATTTGGTGAAAATGTCCGCCACTTGATCTTATGACTTGAAATATTTGAGTTTTATATCTCCATTTGTGATTTCTTCCCAGATGAAATCATATTTGTTATTAATGTATTTTTTCCTGCTATGATAAACTATATTTTTTCCAATTACTATTGCTGATTTTTTATCGCAAAATAACTTTGTGACTTCTTCTTATTCTTTTTCTTTTAAATCTTCCAAAATTCTCCTTACCTAAATTGATTGAGAATTTGTGAATGATGCAGATATGTACTCCACTTCAACGGGGGATTGAGACACTGTTTGTTGTTTCTTTTACCACCATGAAAATATATCAGATATAAAAGAGAAAGCCTAGTCGAGGTGTGTTTCATTTCATCAACACAACTACCCCAATCACTATCACAAAATCAAATTAACTTCATAGTCAAATTTTTATGATACTTGATTCCATAATTGAGTGTGCCTTGCAAGTATCTTAGTACTCTTTTTCCTTCCCCAAGATGAAAATGACTAGGACAATGCGTAAATCTATAAAGTAGACTTGGTGCAAACATGATATCTGGTCTTGTTGTTGTTAAATGTAACAAGTTTCCAACCAAAATCCTATAAAGAGTTTCATCAACCTTTTTTCCTCCATCTTCCTTCACGAGTTTTTCATTCACAACCAGTGGTGTTGTTGTCGGCTTGCACCCAAACATTCTAACCTTCTTAAGAATGTTTTCAACATACCTCTTTTGACAAATGAACACATCACCTTTTTCTTGATAAATTTCAATATGAGGAAAATAATGAGGCAATACCATATCACTCATTTCGTACTTCTTAATCATTTCCTTCTTAAAATCTCCAATCATCTTTTCACGGCTTCGAGTAAAAATTAAATCATCAACATAAAATGCAACAATAAGAATATCAGATGTACCTTTGCATTTTACATACAAGGTAGGCTTTTTATTACTTTTGTTGAATCCATTCTCAGTGAAATATCCATCAATTTTGTTGTATCAGCTCGTGGAGCTTGCTTTAGGCTATACAAAGCCTTCTGCAACATGTACACGTTTTCTTCTTCTCTTTTGGTAACAAAACCCAAAGGTTGTTCAACATAAATTTCCTCTTCCAACTTGCCATTTAGGAATGCTGATTTGATATCAAGTTGATATAATGGCCAACATTTTTGAGCGGCCATAACAATAATAGCTCTTATAGTGTCAAGATGCGCAACTGGTGCAAATGTTTCATGAAAATCAATATCGGGTTGTTGTGAGTAGCCATTTACCACCAATCTTGCTTTGTTTATATGCACTGTGCCATTAAAGTGATACTTGACCCTGTAAATCCACTTCACCCCAATGATTTCTTTGTCTTTGGCTTCTTAATAACATGCCATGTTTTGTTCTTCTCAATAACATTAATTTCTTCCTCTATTACTTTTCTCCAAGATTTTTCTTTTATGTATTCTTCAAAACTTTATGTCTTAATGGATCAAAAGTTGCATCTCTCATAGACATCACTTAAAATCCTTATTTTTTGGAGTTATAGGATGTAACGATGAAGATGAATCTAGAGAACCATTTGATGATTGTGATGATGAGCTTGACCTTGGAGATGCTTGAGGTGAATTTTCGTTGTTGTTATTATCAACTTCTGATTCTGTTGCTTTTTCTCAACAAGAATTATCTTCTTCTCGACTTTTCCTTCTTTCGTGTTCTAAATAGCACCTTCGTAAAATAGCACATCATGACTTGTGATCACTTTGTTTCTTTTCAAACTGAATAGCCTATAATTAATTCATTTAAAATTACGACACACAAGTAATTTTGAATTCCCGAATTAATTAAATGATAAATGCACAAAAATACGGGGTGTTACAATTTTCTTTAATGCAAGTGGGAAATCCCTGAACCATATTCTTTTGTCAAAGAACCTTGAGCCCATGAAAATTAAAATAACCAAGTCTTCTGTGCCACAACCACGATTCGTCAACATATTATGTTTTTAAGGACAATTTTCCACCATATTTGAAAATTAGTGGAAAGCGATGATTCTTCTCCATATTTATCGTCTTGACGACTTGTTTTCCTTACCCTTTATTATATATAGTTCATCCATTTTCATCAAAGTGTGATGCATATCTATGTTCTACCAGTTGTCCAATACTTAGCAAATTTTTTGCCAAGTCAGGAACAATTAGGACATCATGAATATACTTAGCTACTTTGTTGGTTTTAACACCAATTCCATTTACATAGATCAAAACACCATTTCCCTTCTTCACGTGCAAGCTAAAGGTTGTATCTATGTCAAGTCTTTATCACTGGTCATGTGATTGCTACAAGACTATCAAGGAACCAAATAATATTCTTTTTCTTGGAGGTGCTTTAACAAACATAAAACAAATTTCCTTCACCTTCTTTTTATTCCTTACAACTTTCTTGTTGATTGTTCTTGTACATACAATCCTTTTACAAATGACCAAAGCCTTTGAAATTGTGACATTTAGGCTTTCCTTTGAACTAAAAATATTTCTCCATATGTCTACTTTTGTTGCCTATATTGCATCGTTGAGACTATAAGAAATCTTTGTTTATGAAATTTCTAAAATTATTTAATCTTTCTATGCCTCTACTTCTTCCTCTTCATCAGCCTCTTCCTTGTCTACCACCTTTTGAAAACTATCTTCTATCATGACTTGAGAAGCATCTTTCACCATTTTGAGGTTTAAAACTTAATTAAGATACGCGCTCTAAATAGATTTTTTAGCGCGTTGTAATAATCTTTGCTCGAATGACTTTAAAGACGCCAACAAATCTTGGACCGCCACCTTAGAAGTATCATTAGTATGTTCAATAACATCCACCAAAGAATAAGATTTTCAAAGTAAGTTATTTAGAAGTTTCTTTACAGCTATTCCGTCGGTTATTTGATCATCACGCGGTTTCATTTGGTTGAGTAGTTTTGTAAACTGATATCTTGCTCTTTTTATATATGTCGTTATGAAGCCAAGCTAATAAAAAAATTCCTTCAATTACCTACAAAAATATAATAAGAACTAGTATATAGGTAAGTAAGGATGTCAATTCAACTCTATGGAGTGGAACACATGAAAAGTCATGTAATCCAATTTTTTAGCTGTTTTTTTTACTTGATTTTTTTCACTTTTTCTTTGTTTTTACTTTTTTATTAATATTTTTTATATTAAAACAATTTTATGTGATGGTGAAATAAAAAAACTAAGTGAATAAAATATTAACAAAATCAAACACTAAAACAAAGGATAAGTGAGGTAAATAAATGTGAGAATAAACAAGGGATGGGACTACACTACATATTCTAGTTATTCTAATTAATTAATTCACTCATTTGAAATCTCCCAAGGTAGTATTGAAATTACAAGTCAACTCTCGTCTCAAGTGAAGTTTTAACACAAACCTTTTAGAAAATTAAATTTAAACCCCACAACTCTTAGAAAGTAGACTTAAACTCCTTTTAATAAATAACCCGCTAGGATCGATTCACGAAAATTCATTTAAGCCAGAGAAAATACAATTTAGAGTTGAAATTTAAGGAACAGTACCACACATGAGAAGCCCCTATCTCTAGTTCGATTCTAAAATGGGAATTATATCTAAAATTTTGATTTTCTCTCGAAAATCATCATCCCTCTCTCGAGGCGTAAATAGGAAAGTGAAAGTTCAAAATTAATAATTAAAGGGATATCTCAAAAAATTAAATTAATTAACCACGAAAACATTAAACATGGGTTCATCCCACCCCTTGAAAGGATTTTTTAGCTTAACATGATATGAAGCATGATAATCAAATAAACAAAGGCATAAAAAATATTAAGAGTAGAGAAGAGAACAATCAAATCAAATTTCTTGAAGTATAATTGAACTCCAATCCTTGCAATGAAGATTACAACCCTCAATTAGAATGATCAAATAAATATTAAATGAAGCACTCAAACTCATATTGATTCTCACTAGCATTTATTTTTCCTCAAACTAAATCAAAAAGAAGAAAAAAAAATTCTAGTTCTAATTTACAATTTATTCCTAACTCTACAATTTCTTTCTACTTTCTTCTCTAACCTCTCTAAGTCTTGGTCTTCAAATGAGCATCCTGCTTTTTATAGGGATGGCAATTTAACCCGACCCTAATGGGGCGGGTTTTAAAGCATGATTAATGAATTAGGAACGGGTATGGGTTTAAAAAAAAAGTTGTTTATTAAATGGGGAGGGTTAGAAATTTGTTTAAATAAAATCTCTGCCCCGCCCCGTTTAACTTTTCCCTACATAAATACCCTTTATATGTATGTTACTTACAATTAAACCATATATTACACTGAAAAAACTATTTATATGTATGTCAGTTTTGTCAAAGATGTATGTGGAAACATGAATTGACAATTGGAGGACTGTCTCAGTTATTGGAATACGAACCATTGTACAACTCTAAGAATGTAATGTAATATATCTAATTTACTATTTTTAAAATTAGCCCGACCTGTAGGAGACCTGACCCGTCCTGTTTATTAAATGGGACGGGTTAAGAGTTAATTTAAATAAAATCCCCCCGCCTCACCCCATCCCCCCCGCCCCATTTATAAAATGGGGCGGGTAACCCTCTCCAAACCCGTTCCATTGCCATCCCTAGCTTTTTATAACATGGGACTACAGTGACTAAAGTGGGAAGTTTATGTGTGCATGATAGAAAGGGTAATTTCGGGATGAGACACAAGTTCATGTGTGTTGTGAGGTGTGAGGAGTATTTTGGGTAATGTGAAGGAGTGGCATTTTGGACATTGGGTTTTTACTTTTGCTCTTTGGTTTAGTTGGTTTGTTATTGGCTGCTAGAATCGGGTAGGACTTATGGGGTTTCAAATGGGATGAAATGGGTCTTTGAGATGTTGGGTTAAAAAGTATATTGGCATGTGGTTGGGTTAATTGGAAATGGATTTGGACAAGATGGGTCATCGATTTTTGGTGAGATGGATTCGCGTAAATGGTGTAGGTGACTGGATATGGGGCTGCTAGTAGTTATGGGGAAATGGGTAAAAGCGGGTTACAGTTTGTCGGCTCAGCTGGGAGTAAATGGGTTCGGGTTAAGGAGTTTTTTCGGCGAGGTTGGAGGGGTGATACCGGAGTTGTGGTTCAAGCGATTTATTTGATTCGAGTTATCGCCGAAGGTGGGAGCTTCGATTTATGGTATGGGGTAGCTTGTTAATGGAGTTTAGAAGAGGGTTAGAAGACGATGGAACTGGGAAAATGGGTATTAGGTTAGAAATTTGGTGTAGACAGAGAGACGAGAGGAAGAATAAGGTGGGTTTAGGTGTGGTCTTTAATGGAGGGAGGTGAGAGAAAAGATGGTTTGGGGAAAATGATGAGAGGAGAGATAGTATGGAGATTCTAATTGGGTTGTTTGAATTAGGTGAGAGGGTTGTTTAGGTGTAGGTGAGGTTTAAGGTAGTAATGTGTGTGCGTGAGTGTTTGTACCCAAATAAAAATAAAAATTAATTAATTATTTATAACTCAAAATAATAATATAAAATCTTTTAAATTAAAAAAATAAAAAATAAATTCCTAACCTATAACTAAATAAAAGACTCAATTAAAATAAAATAATAATATTAATAAAACTAAAATAATAAAATTAAAAACAAATAAAATAAAGAAATACTCAAAACAAATAAAATAAAATAACTAAAAATCTCAAAAAACGCACACCTAATATATTTATATAAAAAATATAAAAACACAAGAGGCATAATAACGAACCCTAATGTTTATAACTACGAACTTTAAAATAAAAAAATGTGAAATGACACAAACATACACATGCACATATTATATTTACATAAAATATTAAAACACTAAATAAAATAAAATAATAAAAATGACTCAAAAAATATAGAAAATAATACTACACACACACACACACACACACTAGGGGTTTGGAATGGTCTGGATTCGGTTAGGGGACTGGGTAATTGGTACGAGATTTAGGCTTAGGCTATTTTAATGCTCATTTTCCACATTTGACTTGAAATAAGGCTTTTAAATCCGCAAGCGGCATTTGACCTAGAAGATAGGCATGAACGCGCACAAGACCAATTTTATAGAGAATTAGAAATTAAAAATCGTCTATATGGGGTTTTATTTAAACACTTTTGGGTGCTTATCACACCACCCCCAAATAGAATATTTCTAGTCCTCGAGGAAAAATAGAGATAAAGGAAGATAAGAAACAAAAAATGTACCACTTTCACGGGCATTTGTGATTGCACTTAGCATGTGCAACAAGCCATTAAACCTATATGTTACCATACAAGAAGAGTTTGTCTCGTAAGGGTTTGCAGGGAATATACCCACAAAATTCTTTATTTGTAAACGGTAGTCAATCTCTTATTAGACGTAAAAAATCGTACAATCCATTACGAGATAAATATTTTGAGGAATACAATCTAGAAATGCATAAAAAGTTTAGCTAAATGATTACTCAAGGCACATCCTTCCTAAAACTCAACGTGTGTGGTGTGAATCAGTCAAAATGGATTGAATATCATAAAGTCATTCCTAGATCGCCTTCTTGGAATCAATGCTTCAATTTCAAAATCTCATCGGATATAGCTCTCTCAAATGAACTCACGATATTTGGGTAAGTGTATCGCTATTGTGTGTGAGGAGGTGAGTAAATGTAAACAAGGTCAAACGTCTCAAACACATACAAAAAACATCAAGTTATTCACCACATTGACCTTCATTTTCCTGAACACTTATGGAAAATATGGATGTTTATGGGTGAGTGGAAAATAAAATGAGAAGGATATGATTAGATAAAGTAGGATGGCGATATGATGGATGTTTGAGAAGAGTATATTACACTTGAGGAACAATTGTCTTTGTTTCACAAGATCTTGATTGCATGCCTTCTTTTTTTTTCTTTCTTTTTTCTTTTCTTTTTTCACATTTTTTTAACTTCTAAATACTCATCAATGTCTGAGATAAATTTGACAAAAAATACAAATAACCCCAACATAGATTTGTATCTAAGTTTTTCTCCATCTAAATGAACTATAGGAGATGTACTTGCTAAAATTGCAAATACTCTCTATGAAGACTTTTCTCTTTGATACTCTTAACACTCTTCCCTTTTTCAAAGTGGTGGGTGGTATGAAAATAGGGATGGTATATGGTTATGATATGAAAAATGAAAGGTGTATGGATGTGGAGAAATGGATGATAAATTAGAATTTGGTTAGTGTATGGGTGAAAGTCTGGCGATTTAGACAAACTTCAAGACACATGTTTCTTACAACTCGAAAGTGATGTCGTTCTCAGTGATCAAGCCAAAAGTTTAGTGAAGAATAATGAGATCATACAATGATTAAGTGCGGACCCAAAAGGAAGTTGATTCAACTTGTGACTGAGATATTGCGTAAAACTCTCTAAAAGGGTGAAAGGCACGAATCTCACAAGCTAAAGTCTCCACTGGTGATCCTTAAAGTTTTCTTGAGAATTGTAGTACTCTTCAACTCTAAACCGTAGTGACATGATAAGTGCACAAATTTTGATTAGTCTAGAAATTCATGCTGCAAAATGCCTTGGTACGTATTGCATAAGCTATTTAGAAAAAAATATCTGATATACTCAAGTGTAACCTCATCGCATCCTGGGACTTTCTCGGCCTAGGCTGACATGATAGAGAAAAATTTATACAAGGAATTCGGCATCAGCAGTCTCGACCTCGTCCACCCTCTTAGGACGAGACCCTCCAACAACACTATCCACCTGCAGGTCTCATCTCGGTTGCCATCCCAGAAAATTGAGACCTTATTGGCCCTACTATACGCTCGTCTCGGCCAGACACCTGCTCAGTTAAGACCATACTTAAGTATTCTCTAGCATATGATCGAACAGAACTACGAGGGTCTCACACTCGGCCGGGCCGAGACCCCACTAGATGACATCTCCACCATGTGTGATGGAGGACTTTAGTATAGTCAATCCATAAGGGCAGGCAGTTATAATTGAATCAACTGTGCATGTGGGGGAAAATTCGCATCATCATTACTTATACGTTTTAAAGGACTAGTGTTAAGATCCTATTTATGCCTCCATCCAGGACATGCACCTTGCATGCTTGGGGGTGCATTATGCACCCCAAGCACTATTTAAACCCATTTTCTTCCCTAGAAAAAAGGATCGAAATATTCAAACCCTAGCCCAAGCTTTGTTCTTGTTATAGTAGGGAGGGAAGTAGCGAGAATTGTATCACTTAGACCATTAGTGCACATTAGAGTGAAATTCACACTCACCTGCACAATGGAGTAGGTCAATGGACGAACCACTTATATACTAGTGTTTATTCCTCTTTTCCTTGTATCCTTCTTCACTTATACACTTGTTTAAACACCATTATTTCACCTCCAAATCTATTCTAGATTGAGATCATACTAGTTTACATGTTGATACAAAATCAGGTATCATCAGATTGCATCGTCTGTGGGAGCAGATATTCTTCATCTTCTTCCTCTTTATTTTCAGCTTACTCCTCACTTGATTATCTGGTGGTGATACAGTTCCACACTTAGTTGGATTTGTATCATCATTGAAAAAGCTCTTGTTGAGTTTTTTATGCTTTTCTCCAGCTCACATAGCTCATCCAGTTCACCCTTTGTTCTGTTCATTCGCTGGGCTTGATGGTCTCCGACTTGCCTCAAGGCGATGGACCAAGCTCCAGCCAGGCACCTCCTCGATCAGAGATGGTTGAGGTTGTGGTGGCACTATGCTCGTTGGCATCCATCCAGCAGAAAATGCATGAATAACTTGGTGTCTTCAGCCAGAATGTGATGATAAGATCCACTAGCATTGTAATGGAGATGATAACTTCGTTAGTCAGAGAGGGTGTAGATTCGATGAGAAGAGGACCACCCTCAGCCCTACACAAAGGGATTCCATAACATCAGAGGTGCAGAGATGTGGTCGACCCTAGGCTATTGCGCCTAGGAAGACAAGTTCAGGAATTCTAAGACAACCAATGTTGTGATGAGGATGAGTACGGGGAGCCCTATGAAGTTTGTGGAAATACAGAGCATCTAGTCCCAGTTAGCAGAGGAAACAGTGGTAGGCCAAATCGAGATAGCTAACCCTGGTCTTCAGTACTTGATAGATTGATTAGGGGGTCAACTTTTAACAGACTTGGCTTAGTTGGTGATTTGCGAGACTAACTCTCCAGGTCACGCAGTATTACTGGTTCCAGGGGAAATGGAGGATGTGCTGACTGTTGGCCTCCACATGACCGAGACGGGGAACAAAGAGAAGTTAACATTCGTCAAAGGACGACTGGAAGTGAACCTGTACAACGCCCAATCGACAAAGAAGGGGTTAGGGATAATGCTGTAACGGATGAAGGAGACAACGTAGCAGCGTCCAATAAGCCATGAAATAGCTCCCATACAGAGGCTTGAAGAAAAAAATTTGATATCTTGAAGAGCCGAGACCCCATGCAAAGGGGCGATATGGAAGGGTCTCAACTTGTTGCAAGAATAGTGAGCTACCAAACCCCGACCAAGTTCAAGTAGTTAGTAGTCACACCAAAGTACGATGGGAGCATAAATCCTATTCATCATATGGAAATGTACCAGTCGGTAGCAGACATCTATTCGATCTCAGATGGGATGAAATGCCAAGATTTCTCAGGTGCCCTTACTAGTGCTTCACATGTATGGTAAACCTATCTCCTCAAGAACTCCATTAAGAATTTTAAATAGTTAGCCAAGAGGTTCATCCATAATTTTTTCTTCAGAGTAAAACCTCGAAAGAAGACCACACATATGTTGTACATCAAATAGGGTATAAATGAGTCTTTGAGAAACTATATTGCTCATTTCAATAAGGAAAAACTAGAAGTAGAAGACTACGAGGAAAGCATTGTTATGGCTTCCCTCATGGATGGATTGTAGAAGGGGAAACTCCTATAGAATCTGGCCGAAGATCCTTCAAAAACCATGGAAGAACTCCTAGCCACGATCGAGAGAGTCATGAATATGGAGGACGCCATGGCCGCCAAGGGAGAGGACGATAAAGGAGCGAGTGGGAGTATGTCCCAGAAATACAAAGGAAAGGAAGGTAAGAAGATGTCAGCGGATGATAAGTTCTCTGACTACACTCCATTGAGGATCAGTCCAGATATGATGATAAAAGATGACCAATCTTTGAGATGGAAAAAAAAGCAGAGAGCCTCTCCTCATAAGAGAGATAAGATCAAATGGTGTGAGTTCCACCAGGATCATGGCCACACTACCAATAAGTACTTTACACTTAAGGATGAGATCAAAAAAATGTTGAAGAAGGGAAATCTTAGGAAATATGTTGATAAGAGCGATGCTAGAGGTGACAGAGATGACACAAGGAAGAGACAAGATGATAAGCCTAGACGGGATGTCCAAACAAACAAAAATGATGATGTCTCTAACGATGATGATGAGGATGATCCCGATCTTCAACCAAAGGTAATTGAACCAAAATGTCAGTTGAATGTGATCTTCTTGGGAGTGAAGATGATATGTGGTAGACTAGCAGGTTGTGACAAGGATGTGGATGACAGGAAGGCCTATGTTGTAGAGACTAAAGAAGTCCCAAAAACTCGATCGAAGTTGACTCTAAGATGAGTAAGAGGAAGTAGGTGGATATGAACACCCTAGTGATAGGTTTCTCAAGATTAGACTTTAAGAGGATCCTAGACCCTTATGATGACTCGCTAGTGATTACTACAATGGTGTATGGATATGATGTTCCCAAAATACTAGTTGATGGAAGGAGTTCAGCTGATGTGATATTTTGGGACTGCTTCAAGGGATTGGGGCTTAGCAAGAAAAGACTTATCCCATACCACCAGCCTTTGATCGACTTTAGTGGTGAAAAGTTCCATCCTCTGAGGGAATATGTGATGGATGTTTGTATTGGACCTGGACAAAAAGATAAACTTCTCTGTAATGGATGAAAATTTCTATTCAACTTATAACATCATCATGGGAAGGGTATCCCTCAAGGAATTTAAGGCAGTGACCACTACTGTACTCCAGATGATAAATTTTTTTACTCCCTATGGATTAAGGGAAGTTAAGGGTGATCAAGTAAAGGCACGAGAATGCTACTTTAACTCGATCAAAGATAGAAAAGCTCATAAAAAAGCCACCACCAAATGTAACATTGATACTCTCAATCCAAGGGATAAGATAAAGTTGAAAAGGTGAAGCTGCCAAGGAGGTAGAATCCATCCTCCTCAACGAGGACAAGTTGGAAAAAATCATCCAAATTGGTAAAGCCTTGAAGAAATAAATAAAGGATGAACCGATCAAGTTGCTGAGGAAGAGGCAGAGTATCTTTGCCTGGAGTCATGCGGACATGCCAGGAATTGATCCAAAAATTCTCTCCCACAAGATGAATGTGGATGAAAGAATGAAGCCGATTAGACAGAGGTGATAAATCTACTCTAGAGAAAAGTATGAGGTGACAAGAGTTGAAGTTAAAAAGTTAAAAGAGGCTGAGTTCATCAGTGAAGTGGTCTACCTAGAGTGGTTGGCTAATGCAGTCTTCGTACAAACACCAAACAGTAAATGAAGGATGTGTGTAGACTTTATAGACCTGAAATAAAGCTTATTCAAAAGACAAATTCCCTCTCCCAAGGATCGATCAGATGGTAGATGCCATGGCTGGGAATAATTTGATGAGTTTCATGGATGCCTATTTGGCTATAACCAAATATTTATGGACTTGGTCGACACAGACAAAGGAACGTATTGCCACAAAGTCATGACCTTCAAACTCAAAAATAACGGGGTAATATATCAAAGAATGGTGAATAAGATGTTTGAGGAACAGATTGGCAAAACTATGGAAGTGCATATGGACGACATATTGACAAATAGAATCAACGCCAAGACACACATGGCTGACCTTGAGCGCACCTTTGATACGATGGATGAATATTGAATGAAGCTCAACCCTACTAAGTGTGTGTTCGGGGTAGGAGCAGGAAAATTCCTGGGATTTATTATCAACCAGTGGGGAATAGAGGTGAATTATGAAAAGATCAAAGCCTTAATTGAGATGAAGACCCCCAAAACCATTAAGGATGTTTAGAGGCTGACAGGACGAGTCGCTGCACTAAATAAGTTTATATCAAGGGCCATAGAAAAATGTCTTCCCTTCTTCAAAATATTGAGGAAAGCCTTTGAATGGGATGAAGAATGTGAAAAGGCCTTCGAGGAGCTTAAGGCTTACTTGAGCTCCCCAATGTTATTGTCCTGACTAGTTTAAGGAGAGAAGTTATATCTATAATTGGTTGTATTTGAGTCAGACATTAGTGTAGCAATCATACGAGATGATAATGGGATGCAGAAGCTGGTCTACTTTAATAATAAGGCCCTTCAAGGGGCTGAGAAAAGGTACCCTAAGATGGAGAAGTTAGCATATGACTTGGTACATACCTCGATGAAGATGAAACCCTATTTTTAGGCTCACACAATTGTTATCCCCTCTTAGACATGTCATCCATAAAATTGAGAAATCGGGTAGGTTGATGGCCTGGTCGATTGAGTTGGGAGAATTTAATATTGTATACCAGTTGAGAACAACAATCAAAGGGAAAGCTTTGGCCGACTTTATAGCCGAGTTCACTTGGGACGAGGCTGCCAGTGAAGAGTTCATGATACCAATAACTGAGCTAGAGAAATCAAATGGAAGCCCGACTGAGATTGAGATAAGTGTAACGAGGCCAATCATGGACGACGGTGAAGATAAAAATTCTTTGTTTAAAAATAGAGTCCTGGATGAAGGAGACTTATCAAAAGGAGGAATAGTTTGGAGCTTATTTGTAGACAACTCCTCGTATAAAACAAAAAGTGGCACCGGGTTGATAGTAACGACCCCAGATGGAACCGACATAGAAGATGCTCTTAGGTTTAGCTTTAAAGCATCAAATAATGAGTCAAAGTATGAAGCACTCTTATCAGGACTCTCCCTTGGTAAAACGTTAAATTTTGATCAAATGTTAGTTCACAGTGACTCCCAGTTAGTGGTAAATCAGATCGTGGGGGTATAGGAGGTCAAAGATGAAAGGATGGCCAAATGCTTAGCACGGTGAAGAAAGTGCTGATGAGCTTTGAAGAGGTAAATCTCAAAGAATCCCTCGATTGGACAATAATCGAGCCAATGCCCTATCAAGGTTAGCACATACAATGAGAATTGAGATCAGACGGTCAGAGCCAGTAGAGATCCTATACAGGCCGACCATTAAAGAAGATGACAATACAGTTGAGTTTTATTTAAACCTGAACTTGAAGGAATCATGGATGGATCCACTCATTTGATACATTAGAGACGGTGAATATAGAATCTAAGATTGAGAGGAATAAGCTGAGATACAGGGCAACAAAGTTTTCAATAATAGGAGATGTCTTGTACAAAAAAGGGTTCCTTATCCCTTTACTACGATGCGTTTATACCACTGAAGTGGAGTATGTTTTGATAGATGTGTATGAGGGTTCCTGCTTAAGCCATATTAGAGGAAGGTCTTTAATGAAGATAATAGTTACTTAAGGGTACTAATGGTTGACCTTAGCCAAAAACACAACTACCTATGTGAAGAGGTGCAACAAGTGTCAGAGATATGCCTGCATCCCTCATTAACGTCATGAACTCCTGTCATCTATCACTTCCCCTTGGCCATTTGCAGTCTAGGGGATTAACTTGGTAGGACACCTCCTTAGATCTATAAGAAACTACAAATACCTATTAGTGGAGATTGAATATTTCTCAAAGTGGGTAGAGGCCGAGGCCATGATTACTATAACCGAGATGAAGACCTTCAAATTTATTTGGAGGAATATCATATGCTGGTATGGTTTTCCCAAGACGTTGATGTCCTATAATGGTAAATAGTTTAAGAACTTATCCCTAGAGGCCTATTATAAGATGGTCGGCATCAAGCAGTTTTATGGTCAACATCAAGTAGCTTTATTCAGCACCAGGCCGATCTCAGGAAAATGGCCAGACTAAGGTGACCAACATGACTGTCTTAAATGGTATCAAAATTAAATTAGAAGGTACCAAAGGTCTTAGAACATAAGAAGTACATGCCGTCCTATGGGTCTACAGGATGATAGAGAGAACGCCAATAGGGGAGACCCTTTTCATGCTTTCTTATGGCTCAGAGTCCGTGATACCCATTGAGCTCGACCTTTCAAGTTATAGGGTCCAAACATATAGCTCAGAGGCAAACACAGAGGAGCACAGATTAGACCTAGACCTCATCGAAGATAGACGAGAAGATACAGAGGTCAGACGGGTTTCTTATCATCAAAAGACTGCAAAGTTTTACAATAAGATGGTTAAGGCTAGGACGATAGCCATTGGGGATCTAATTCTGAAGAAGACCTAGTAGAAGGCGAATAAGCTTCACAAAAATTGGCATGGCCCGTACAAAGTTACTGAAGAAGTCATTCCTAACACCTATAGACTTGAGAATTTGGAGGGAGTACCATTCTCAAACCTATGGAATGCCGACCATTTGAAGAAATACTATCATTAGGATTCTATATAAATTTTATTGTACCATTGTATGAGAGATGTTCTAAAAGTGATGAATGAGAAAATTTCAAGTATTCCCTCTTATTTTTATTGTATGAATCGATCAATTGCATGTTTCAAGTTTTCCTAAGCTAAAAAACATCACCCATATGGTGAATTAGCATTAACTCACTCTTGGTGACATGAGAATCCAAATGGGACTTACCTCGTCCATGGATTCTCAATAACATCGAGAGGGGGGAATAGTGTGATTACAGCACTAAGGTGGTGAGAAACATTAAGAAACCTTGAAAATCATTTAATTGTGATTTATTTAAAGATTATTAATTTGGTGGTATTGGAGTCAAACTCTCTTGGCGAGATGACAGTGTAGGACGAGACGACACTCATCCATACACTCTTAAAACGACGAGAGGGGACATGGAAGTTAAACACCATTAATTTGGTGGTTCAAATTTGAAAATCATTTAATTATGGTTCATTTAAATATCATTAATTTGGTGGTATCAGAGTCAAACTATCTCTGCGAGACGACAATGCAGGACAAGATGACACTTGTCCATACACTCTCAAAATGACGGGAGGGGACTTGGAAGTTAAACACCATTAATTTGGTGGTTCAAATTGAAATATCATTTAATTATGGTTCATTTAAACATCATTAATTTGGTGGTATTAGAGTCAAACTCTCTCAATGAGACGATAGTGAGGACAAGACGACATTCGTCCATACACTCTCAAAATGACGAGATGGGACTTGTAGTTAAACACCATTAATTTGGTGGTTCAAATTTGAAAATTATTTAATTATGGTTCATTTAAACATCATTAATTTGGTGGTATCTGATTCAAACTCTCTCGGCCAAATAACTTATAGAGAAGAATCTGATTGATTAAATTACTCAGCATGCTGAGAGAACGAGGCTCGAGAAGAGGCCTGGGCCACTTCAGACCCTTCAGAAGAGGATACCGAAAGTCTCATATTCCCCTTATAAGAATCCACACTCTCAGCCGTGTGGGAGATGGAAGGATTTTTTTTAAGATGAAAGAACAAGAACAATGGTTATACATTTCGCCAGAGATAGTGATCGGAGAGTCACCGAAATATTCAAACTTAGACAAAAATAGGCTAAAAACCATTAAACTAGAACAGAGACACCTCCTGTTGCCTAAATCTTCCAAGAAACCTAAAGTCTAATATTCAAAACCACCCAACCCACCATCAAAAAAGGTAATAGCTCACTAGAAAATGGAAAAAAGTGAAAACTAAGCGAACAAAAACTTCAGTTAAAGAGAAGTTGATGGAAATGAGTTACCTGAATGAGGAGAAGCTCCTGAGAGGAAAGACTGTCTCAAAAGGCGAGAACCGAAGGAAAAATGTTAGGAACGTTAATGGCGGCTGGCACAAAAGCTACAGGCGGGAGAAAGGTTTACAAAGAAAGAAAAATATCAAATGTGGTTTTTAAACCACTAAATTATTAGGAACAAGTTCCTAGAAGAGCCATCATGAAGGCACGAAACCCTAAACGACTCAGTCGTCGCTTATACTTGGGTGAGATGCTAGCCTTTGAAAATAAGGACATGTGTCATCTCAAACCTGCTAAGCGATAAAATAACTTCCAAGTGTCACTTCAATGACCATCATTAGCTTTGATTTGACATTGGAAGGGCAACTCATCCGTCAGTTAGAAATGTCTCATCAACCCTATGTCCTCAGACAATTTTAACCCTCAGCCTCCTACTTACAATAAAGGCTAAGGGCTAGGGGTGATTGATATACCCAAGTGTAATTTCATCCCAGCCTGAGACTTGCTCGGCCTAGTCCGAGCTCATAAATCATACTTTCAACAAGGAATTTAGCATCAACAGTCTCAACCTCGTCCACCCTCTTAGGTCGAGACCCTCCAGTAGTCCTATCCACCTGCGGGTCTCGTCTCGACTGCCATCCTAGATAGTCGAGACCTCATTGGTCCAACTAACATCCTCGTCTTGTCCAGACACTTACTCAATAGAGACCATACTTCAGCATTCTTCAGCATATAATAGAACAGAATTCTGGGGGTCTCACACTCGACTGGACGATATCCCTCTAAACGACATATCCACCACATGTGATGCAGGATTTTAGTATAGTCAGTCCACATGAGCAGGTAGTTATAACTGAATAACCTGTGCATGTGAGGGAATATTTGCATCATCATTACTTATACATTCTAAAGGACATGTGTTAAGATCTTATTTATGACTCCATCAAAGACATGCACCTTACATGCTTAGGGGTGCATTGTGCACCGCAAGCACTATTTAAGCCCATTTTCTTCCCTAGAAGAAAGGATCGAAATAATCAAGCCCTAGCCCAAGCTTTGTTTTTGTTACAGTAGAGAGAGAAAGTAGTTAGAATTGTATCACTTAGGTCATTAGTGCTTATTTTTATAGTGAAATTCACATTCACATGAATAGTAGAGTAGGCCAATGGCTGAACCACTTATATGCTAGTGTTTATTCCTCTTCTCCTCACCTCATTCTTTACTTATACACCTGTTTAAACACCATTATTACACCTCCAAAGCTATTATGTGTTGAACTCATACTAGTTTACATGTTGACACTAAATCAGGTATCAACAATATCCACTAGCTTATTTCCTAGACTTAAAAGATGGATGATAGAAAATTCACGTCAATGAGTGAGATAAAAGAAACTGCCCAAAAATTTAAAAAAAAAAAAAATTATGAAATTTTTTCAAAAGAGGAATAATTTAAATAAAATTTCCCACCCCAAACTAAAAGGACATCGTCTTCGATAAGCCTATCAATGGGTCAGGATTGTACCCGGACCCCACCCAGACCCGATCCGTTAAACTCGGGTCTGAGAACTTTTATGAAATTCGGTTACCCGATTACCCGCTAATTAAATGGATCGAATATGGATATAGGTAGACCCGATCCGTTAAGGACCCGACCCAAAATTTCTCTCTCTCTCTCTCTCTCTTTATATTTATGTGTGTGTATATACATATATGAGCGTGTATATATAAATCTATATACATATATTTTTTTTAAATTTGATTTTTTTGGTCCATTTTTAGTTTTCGCTATTCGGGTTGGGTATCGAGTTGGGTTCTCGGGTCCTTGCGGGTTCGGGTCTGGATAGATTTTTTTAGACCCGACGGATAATAGGGTAAGACCCAATCCGCCAAACAAATGCCGCTATCAGATGTGGATATAGGTGGACCCGACCAGTTTATAGGCCTAGTCCTCAATGTTAAATAAAATTATTTTTTAAATTGAGAGCATAAAGGAGGATAGAGATTACCATAATCAACCGCTAATGATGTGGACCAGACATATCCAAGATGAAACTTGAATAAGTGAGGAGATAAAAATGTGCACAAGTTTATAAACATGGTAAAGCACTGAGTGGTGTGAAACACCACCCCCCAAATAGGATAATACTCATACTCAAAAATAGCAGGTTGGGTCCCGATCGCGTTAAGTTTCACATCTTCAGCCAGACCGAACCAGTGTCACCCTAAAACAAGATAAAAACTATGATGGCACGGGGTGTCAGAAAAATTGGGTGATGATAATCACCCTCAAACAAGACTGAATCGTCAGTCTTGTTGGATAAAGTCTACACGGTCAATGCACTTGCATGGCAAAGTGCTTCACGTGATGCAAAGCATGGATGAACCAAGGGTGGGTGGGGAGAGGTTTATAGGGAAGAAAGGTGATTAGGCATAAATTCTTCATATTTATCCCCATAATTTAGAGGCTTTTATCATCTTTTGCGACATAAATTGAATTGATTTATCTCATATCATTGCTACTGACATCTTCTATATAATGCATCGAGCTTCGCGTATCTCTCTTACATTTTGCACGTATTTTATACGAGTGAAGAAAAGAAAGAAGTCAAAACCAAGAAAGAAATAAAAGAAGAAAAGTCAAAGATCAAAAGAGTAATTTTACATCCGAAATTCGAACACAGAACCAAGAATAAGTTTAAGACCTTGAGTCCACAAGCGCGTAGGAAGAAACGACATCCAAATTCGAAGCCCGAGTGAAAAGTTATGAAGATTCAAAGTTGAGAAGAAATCATGGAAAGAAAATAAAGAAATTTTTTGGTCCAAACCGGTTTGCTATTGATGTCAAATTTTGCCTCGATACTAGAAATTCAAACCGGTTCGATCCACTGAAGAAGAAAAATCCAAACCACTTTGGCGTGACACAACCTGATTTTTTATTTCTTAAAATTAGAGTTATGCATGGGGTAAACACTTAAAAAAACGTGATAGGTTTATGATAGAGTAACACCAGACATTAGAATTAAGTTTTTACATGGTTTTTGAGAGCTTCTTGGAGGTAAGAAACCTAGGTTTATCATTCTTCAACAATTGTTCATGATTTAACATTGAATTCAAGGGTTTACATCAATACAAGTATAGTTCCTCTATTGCTTTCAAATTCTCTCATCTTTTTGGTTTATGATAATTTATTTCTTAGTTAGAAGTTTCTTTTTTATGTTTGATCACACTCTTAGTGTAAGAATGAATTCATGCAACATAAATTTCATATTTAGTCGTGTTTACACCATGTCCGGCTAAGTTTTTAGCGGGTTAGGGAACATGAACCCAACCTAGGTAATACATATGGATTTAAAAGTGAATAAAAAGTAATCCCTCATTGAAAGGTTTGAACTTTATCAAGATAAAAAATTGTAGGCCTTTTAATTCTGTTTGCCCTAAGTAACCGGAATGTTTAAGGGTGCAATTGGCGTTTTGATAACTTCTCATCCTTGTGTGCGGCATTAAGTCCTCATATGTCGAATGCTTAGAAAGTATTTGGTGTCTCTTTGAATGAAGAATTATATTTTTGAAGCTTTTATGTTTTGTGTAAACACCGACCTTTTGGGGGAGTGTACCCTAACTCCATTTCCTCTCATATAGTTAAAGTTCAATTTAGTTCTCTTTGCATGCGTATTGTGTTATTAATTTAATCCAAGTTGCATTAGTTGATAGTTATGATCACAAAATCGTCATCTTTTCTTTTCTTTCTCTGAGTCATTCTAGGATTAACGATCTTCCAATCTGTCGTCATGAGCTTTCGTCTTAGTCCCTGTGTTCGATACCCGTTTTTATCGGATTATTACTTGAGCGACCAACTTACACTTGAGTCGATAGAAGCACGTACTAGAAGCACTTTTAAAGTCGCGTCGACTTTTTGGTTCCATTACAGGGGATTAGGTAGACTTTTAGGTTCGGTCTATTTAATCCAAAATTTGACTCTAATTCTTAAAAAGCCAAAACAAAAATCATAAACTCAAAAATCCAAAATAAAAATCAGAAAGATAGAAAGCAAAAATATAGCATCTCTCAAGTCCTTTCATGCAAAATCCTAAACACACTCCTCAATCTACTCCTACTCGTTTCCACGAAAAGCCTATAGTTGAGTACGATCCCAATAGCCAACATACCCCTCGTGTTCCACAATTTTGGACCTACACCGCCCAATTCCATTACGAGTCACACTTCTAGGGCATCGAGTGAGGACTTTGAGTCATTTGAATCAAGAGCCATGTCGAATAATGCTAGTTTTGGTAAGAGTGAGGGTGAGATGCTGTAGCGTCCCATGAGAAAGCTCTTATATCCCGAGCGAACCATCATTCAGGGATGCAATCTACTTTCGTACAATGTGGGACAATTTCACTTTCGCAATGGGATGATCCAGATTCTTCCCACTTATCATGGTATGGATTCGAAGAAGCGTTACCTCCACATTCGTGTGTTCGAAGAGGCATGCGACACGTTTAGTGATCATGCTTTCACTCAAGACGTCGTTTGCCTATAACTTTTTCTTTCTCTTTAAAGGATAAAGGTAAGACCTGGCTATGGTCTTTATCAAAGAAGTCAATTGGATAATGTCGAGAAATACAATCTAAGTTTCTTCTAAAATTCTTCCCCGAACATCGAACGAACTCCATTAAAGGTCAAGTTTAAACGTTTAAACAACAAGAAAATGAGCCATTTGATCGATGTTGGGATTGTTTCTAAGAGTTTGTTAACACTTTACCACATCATGGTTTTGATAAGTATCGTCTAATATTTTTCTTCCACCAAGGGCTAAGCATAGCTTTTAAACAACTCATTGAGACAATGTGCGAGGGAGAATTTTTTGGGTTATAAGAGAATGATTCATAGGCCCACCTTAGGTATGTCGCTGAGACTACCCGAGCGTGGGACACATCTAATCCTAATGCCCAAACCCGAGCTCGACAAATGCCCAAAACTCCTTTTGAGTTCGGACTTTATCATTTGGACAAAGAAGACGAGATGTAACTTCAAATAAACCAACTTGCTAAAAAAGTGGACGACGTGATTGACTTACGGACAAGAGAGTTACCCCGATCCAATCGAGCAATGAGAGGGAGAGTGTGTGTGATTGGTGAGGAGGTACATTCAACAGATGCATGCCCAGCGATATCTGCCTACAAAGTCACGCTCCAAGAGCAAGTGGAAGTAGTCGAAGGATTTAAAGGAAATTCAATACCCCTCACGGGAATTCTTACAACCTTTCTTGGAGGAACCATCCCAGGTTTAGTAATGGTCAACAAAATGCCGCGTTGAATCCTAATTCACACATTGCCCCTCCTCCACCCCCGCTTCCGCACTTTCAACAAGCTCCACATATGCAACCACCACCTCCCGCGACGATGTTCTAGATGTCTTTAAGTAAGTAAAGATGAATTTACTTTTCCTCGATGCCATAAATCAAATTCCCGCCTATGAGGAAGTCTTTAAGGACTTATTAACGGTTAAAAGAAGGCTAAAGGTTAAAAAGAACATTTTCCTAGCACAAAATGTGAGCTCCATTATACTTAATGACCTCCCACCCAAGTTTACAAATTTCAGATGGGCCTACTATCTTGTGCATCATTGGAGAGACCCGAATAGAAAAAGCCTTGCTTGACTTAGGGGTGAGTGTCAACATTCTACCTTATTCGATATATAGGCACATAGATTTTGGGGACCTCAAGCCCACATCAATCACTCTCCAACTCGCAGATCGTACAGTGAAAATACCTCAAGGGATCATCAAGGACGTGATAGTCCAAGGGGACACATTCTAATTCCTAGTAGATTTTGTTATTTAGGACACGGAGCCCTCCATTCCTCGAGTAATCATGTTCTCATCATCCTAGGCTTCCCATTATTATCTGCGGCTAACGCATTAATCAACACTCGAAATGGGGAAATGCAACTTACATTCGGGAACATGATCCTTGAGATGAATATTTTTAATATCTCTAGGTAAGTGGGTGAGGATGACTATTTTCACACGGTAAATCTTATCATGGAGATAGTAGAGGAGGACATAGAGAGAAATATCGATGGGAATGCCTTAGGATCATGCCTTATTTTGGGTAGTGAGAGTGACGTGACGTGCATCGACTTTGAGAGGGATGTGGAGGAGTTGAGAGAATTATTAGATGAGAGAGCGTCGGATGAGGACGTAAGAGATGTAAATTGGGTTTCTAGATTCGAGGAGTTACCCCTGAGGAGTCGCACATGATTCCCTATGACAAAAAATTTCCCACCTTTGAATTAAAGAAACTAGCCTCCAACGTAAATATGCTTATTTGGGAGAGGATGAGACATTTCCCATTGGCGTGTTTGCATTGACTACTGAAAGCTCAATGCCAGCATAAGAAAATATCATTTCCCCTTTCCATTCATCGACCAAATGCTCGAGCGAGTAGTGGGACACCCATTCTATTACTTACTTAACGGTTATTCCGGATATAACCAAATTGAGGTAGATGTGCTTGATCAAGAGAAGACGACTTTCACATATCCTTTTGGCACATTTGCCTACAAATGTATGCCATTTGGATTATGTAATGTGCTCGCGACCTTAAAAGGTTCATGCTTAGTCTCTTTAGTGATATGGTCGAAAGGGGCCTTGAGGTTTTTATGGATGACTTTAGTGTTTTCGTCCCCTCTTTTGACCTTTGTCTTGCGAATCTTGAAGAAGTGCTAGATCGTTGTGTGGAAAAGAACTTGGTATTAAATTGGGATAAGTTCCATTTCATAGTTACCGAAGGAATAGTTCTTGACCACATAGTATCGTCTAAAGGTATTGAATTTGATAGGGCAAAAATCGATGTCATAGCAAATCTCTCCCCTCCTAAGTCACAATAAGATGTGCTCTCTTTCTTGGGCCACGCGGATTTTAATCGGAGGTTTATTAAGGATTTTAGTGCCATCGCTAGACCCTTGCGTAACCTCCTTATGAAGGATGCCCCCTTTGAGTAGAATGAAGCATGTCAAATCGCATTTGAAAAATTGAAAGGTATGCTCATTTTTGCTCCCATCATGCAAGCTCCAAATTGGTCTCTTCCATTCGAGCTCATGTGTGATGCGAGTGACTATGATATAGGGTCTGTTTTGGGCTAAAAAAATATATAATAAGGCTCATGTCATCTACTATGCTAGGTGAACGTTAAGCGAACTACATCTTAATTACTCCATCACGAAGAAAGAATTGCTAGTGGTAGTTTTTTGCCTAGATAAATTTCACTCTTACCTCGTTGGTTTGACAATAACTTGCTTTACCGACCATGTGGACATTAAGTATCTCTTTTTCGAAAAGGATGAGAAGACGCACCTCATAAGGTGGATCCAACTCCTACAAGAGTTCAATCTCTCCATAAAAGATAAGAAAGGAGTAGAAAACATCGTCGCCGACCACTTGTCCAAGCTTTCGTCCAACGTACCTATGATCCTATACCCATAGATGAATATTTTTTGGATGAGCAATTATTTGCCACTTCTTCTCTCCCCTTGTTTGTGGATATAGTTAACTACCTTATCATGGTAGCCGTTCCTTTTGATTGGACACCGCAAGAGAGAAAGAAGTTCCTTACTTGGTCGCGCATGTCTTCTATGACGATCCATATTTATTCAAATGTTGCGCAGACCAAATCATCCGACGTTGTGTATCGGATGACGAGATACCTAGTGTCATTCATTTTTGTCATACAGAAGCATGTGGAGGCCATTTTTTGAAGAATAAGATGGTCGCTAAGATTCTTCAAAGCGGTCTCTATTGGCCCATAATTTTTCGGGATGTAAATGTTTATTGCAAATCTTGTGATAGATGTCAAAGGATGGGAGCCATCACTCGATGAGACATGATGCCATTGACCCCCATCCTCATCATTGATATCTTTCATTGTTGGGGTATAGACTTCATGGGCCCTTTCCCACCCTCCTTTGGTTTCCTATACATCTTAGTCATGGTAGACTATGTGTCGAAATGGGTTGAGGCCATAGTTACAAAGACTAATGACAATAAGGTGGTGATTAAGTTCTTGCAAGAGCACATACTTTCCCGCTTCGGAGCTCCAAAAGCGATCATTAGCGATAACGGCACCCACTTTTATAATTGTTCATTTACAAAAAATATGAGAAAGTATGGAGTCGTCCACAAGGTTGGGATGACTTATCACCCCAAACAAATGGGCAAGTCGAGTTAGCAAATCGTGAAATATTGGTCCCTCCGATTGAACGATTCGCTATGGGATTATCGAACCACATACAAGAACCCCCTCGAAACGTCCCCATTTCGCTTTGTGTATGGAAAGCCTTGCCATATCCACGTGGAGCTAGAACACAAAGCCTATTGGGAAATCAATAGGGCGAAATATAATTTAGACAAAGCCGGTGAAGCACACAACCTTCAATTGAGTTGGAAGATATGCGTAATGATGCGTACAAGAATGCTAAAATATCCAAAGAAAGGATGAAACTCGCACATGATAGAGTTATCCGATGCAAGGAGTTTCATTCAGGTTAAAATTTGCTTCTCTACAAATCCCGTTTACATTTGTTTCCCAGCAAATTACGTTCACGGTGGATGGGCCCATTCGTCGTGAGAGAAGTGTTCCCCTACGGAGCTATGGAATTAGAAGATCCAGGGGGGACACATTCAAAGTTAACGGACAATGCCTAAAGCCATATTTAGAGGCGTGTGTTGATGAAGCCAACATCATTTGGTTGTCAAACCCCATTTACAGGGTTGATTGAGAGAGATATGAGAGGTCGTCACACCCCCGACGCGTATGGGGTGATTCTTGTGTACCATAGTAAATTGTGTAGGTATGTTAGTAAAAATTCGTAGGTTCCGAGTCGAGAGAGGATAGGAGTACAAATGTGCATTTTGAGAGAGTTACATGCGAGGAAAGGTGAGTTTTGGGGGTTTTCCAAGCTAAAATAGGAGTAGGAGTGTTTTGGGAAATGTTTGGAAAAGTGAATTTTCGGAGTTCCAACGCATATTTTTTTTCTTGATACTAAGTTAGGGGACATACTGGAAATTAGAACTGGTTAGCCCTGGTTACACTATCAGGTCTGAACCAGTTCGCTTTCTAGTCAAATAAAAAAATATTAAAGGGTCCGAACCGGTTCGCCCAGACCCGAACCGGTTCGCCCATAGCATGTACATATGATTCAGACATTCCCAATGCCTTCATTCCTGATACATCCCCTCTTATTTTCCCTCCAGCATTTCCCTCCAAATCCATTCCCTCCATTTCTTCCTTCCCTCCATTTCTTCCACTTCTCCACCTATAAATACACACCCAATTCCCCCATTTCATTTCACCTTTTTGTAAAATACTGTGCGATAAAGATTAGACCGAACTCCCTTATAAATAATTATGCATTTATTTTTCTTTTGAGATGGCCCCTTTTTGGCATATTTATCTTTTTATTGTCTTTAAATTTTTCTCGGGCTCTTTTAAAACGTTGGCTTTTATGACAAGTTAATTTTATACTCTCGCAACCCTTTGCCGTGATTCACTATCATATTTTGTTGCAATTAAATCCTCACGGTAAACGGTTCTTACATGCACTACTTCCATTGTCAAGTTTTGTCACATATGGTTTTTTTTTTTAAAACAGAATTGAGATGACAACACTTCGACCAATATGTGATAGATAAGTACGATAAGCAAACAAATCCGTGCAAGTGTGCATTAAAGGAACTCATGAGTCAAATATGTAGGTAGTAACAACTAATCACATCTCAATGACTCCAAACATTTCAAATCACATAAATGAAATGAGGACGCATATCAAAACACTATCAAATCATCACATGGATATGGAATGAAATTATGACTTGGTCATCATAAATGTCCATTCATATACGATGTAAAACAAAATACAAAAATCTTTTTGTCTTTTTCCAAAAAAAATTATCAAAATAAAATCTTTTTGTATCTTTCAAAAGATTTATCAGAAACAAAAATCTAATACAAAAAGCACAGAAGTCATAACACTAGCAAAAATATATCATAAAACACAACTAGCGTATGACAAACATGCGAATACAATCATCTATGCGATATGGCAAGACAAGAATCATGTGCAAGCAACCGATAATCAACTAGTCTAACATCTAGCACCTCTAAAAGTGATTTCCTAACCCAAATAGGTGTGCACCGACGAATGGGGGTTTTGGGAACCAAGGGAACACTAGATTTTAACTTTCTAGGACCTTTTCAAGGATCGAAACAAAAACACCTAAGGTGAACTTTCCTACCACAATGTAAACATGTGTAAACGGGTGGAACGACACCTATGGGTTGACCTTTTCTAACGTCCTTGGGATTTATTGACCCTCTAAAATAAATAATGGTCTTGGCTTTAACACTCGAAACATGAGAACACGACGAGACACTACCATTGCTACCAACACTACTCAAGTCTGTTAAATCATTTTTTAACTCCAAAATTTTTTACTCGAGCAAAGAATTAGACTCTTCCAATTTTAGGGACTCCTTCTCTAATTTTTCAATAACTCCTAGAAGTTTATCACGTTCGTTCTTAATATACACACACTTATCCCTAAGAGTTTCCTCACGTGCCACAAACTCATCGAGTAAAATATATTTATCCACTTTGGCACAAACACAAATCCTAGAGTTTTTAAAGTCCTCCAATTCTTTTTCTAAAAATAGGACTCTGTCACCACTCTCCTTTTTGGAAAATTTTAACGCCTTAAGTCATGGTCCAAAGAAACAAATTTCTCATGATAAAAATTTCTTTGATCTTGAACCTTTTGCAAAAGATCCATAGTGGATTTAAAACGACAATTTTATTTTTCCAAAAAATTAATTGTTTTCGCAAAACGTTAAGTTCAAAATATTTAAATCATCAAAAATCTGACTTGCATCATCAAAAGGAGGCATCCGATTACATAAGTGCCCCATCAAAAAAATTGCAATTTTTCACAAAAACAGATTTTTCAAACAAAATAAATATCACCCAATTTTGCGGATAACAAGGATCACTCAACAACTTAGAGAAACCCGCTCTAATACCAATTTGTAAAATAGCGTGCGATAAAGATTGAACCGAATTCGTAAGTTTTCGAGATAACCTTATTTAATTGGTGTCAAATTTTAAACCAATTTTATTTAACCCTAAAACATGCAACTACGTGTGGAAAAATCAAACCAAGAAAAATAATTACTGACACACAGATTTCGGG
Source organism: Sambucus nigra (assembly GCA_949130495.1). Classification (NCBI taxonomy): domain Eukaryota; kingdom Viridiplantae; phylum Streptophyta; class Magnoliopsida; order Dipsacales; family Adoxaceae; genus Sambucus; species Sambucus nigra. Next base: position 54,181,720 of record OX422217.1, on the reverse strand, counting down.
AAAAAAAACCCTTTCGGGTAAAACTTTTTATTTCACTATAATACTTATAATGAAATATGCAATGGATTAACCTCAGAAAACTCACATAGTCCGCAACCTAAATCTACAATGGAATTCTGCAGCAACTCCACACGAACTAATCAGCCTTGGAACACCCATGAATACTCCCTATTGACGCGCAGTCAGTCTGCCCAGTACCTCCCTCAAGTGGCACCTAATCAGCAGTAGAGATCTTCTCTACAAGAGAAATTTCAACAAAGATGTGTTCTTGGGTTCCCAAACAATTCACATAAACTATTGGGATCTTGTGAATTGAAAACAAAAAGGATTAAAACCCTAAAAGTGAGAAGACAATGATTCTGCCAAAGAAGTTTTCGTATGTGATAAAAATGCAGGTTTTCTTATGAAAAATGGAGTCGGACAACCCTATTTATATAAAAAAATCAAGGCGGCGCATCTCTCTAACGAAAAATTAATATCGCTTGAACGAAGAAGGATTTTGATCGAACGACAACTTCACGCGAGATCACATGTCGCTCAAACAACTATGTATCTCGCTCGAACGAGATTAAATAAAAATTAATTTTTTTTCCTAGAAAATATTCCACCTCAAAACTTAAAATAAACTTTTGACGAAAAACTCCGCTCCAACACTTATAAAATATTTTGTAAAAAATATTCCAAGACTCTAAGTAATTCTAAGGTACTTAAACACAAAATTACCAAAATTAATCTCACGGAGGCTTGAATGTTGAAGAACTTTGATATTTGTATCCGTCTTAACGCTTGAATGATCTTGAATAATTCTTCGGCGGTTGTAGCGGTGTACGACATACTCAATACAAAGTACGGACTATATAAAATATGCCCTTACACTTTTACATCTCTCCTCACTCTTATTCTCCCCAAATCACTCTTCCATATGGCTAACGAGGAATTGCCCGTGAAGCGCGATTCCACTGAAATTTTACAAGATGGCAATCAGACCTACCACTCACTCTAAGAAAGAATATGGTGTGAAACATTTTTCTCTACCACCCGCACTGTACACATTGAGCGGGAAATCAACTGGAATGGGTTGCCTCAAGCCGTGTCCACCATCTTTCGGTGACAAAGGTGGCATCAATCCTTAGCCAATCCCGATGACAATGTTTGGCTCGACGAAGTGCGCTCCTTTTATGGCACTCTCATCAAGGTCAATGAAAATTTGCACCAATCCTATGTCAATGAGGTACCGATACCTTTTCTATCACCATAATCGCTCGAAAAATACAGGAAAATCAAGTCCCAAATCCCCCAAATTTTGATTACTCCACTATAGGTAATCCCATTCCGAAGCACCAATGTATCGAGCGTATCGCCCTTAACCATAATTGGGATCATGATACATTTCGGATGGGCAATATTGACGAAACAACCCACTTTTCCTTCTTAATCATGTGTGGGGCCATTCTCCAAACATCCAGCAACTCTACAATCCACATACGCCATGGAAATTTCCTCTGCCACCTCCTTGGCGAGGCGAGTTCCATTAATATCCCTCCTATCTTTTACCCAAAAATTATACATACCGCCATGGATCGTAAAGGAAAAACCTCCCTACTATATGCCCAGTTCATCACATTGCTCCTAAAGGATGCCGGGATTCGACCTCCATCATCGCAAGCTCGTCTCCCCAAGCCTATTGGGTCAGAATCCATCACTCGAAGCGTGCGAAAAATGGAGGTAGTGTGCCCACCCCCACAATAAGCAAAAGATGTCAAAATGGGAGAGGAGGAGGCCGAGTACATGAGGATGACGAATCCGACTACGATCTAGACGGAGAGGGTCTAACTCGTTGCGTTGCAAATCTAGAGGCGAGTTTCAATGGGTTTTTGACGAATTATTGTCGAGACACGAGCGTGATGCTCTGCCTCCAAGTAAAAATGTACAAGCTCTAAGTGGGGGTCCAATGTTGCTCTCCCGGTATACTTCTATGATCCATACGACCCCAGCACTCCTGACCCATCACACCCACCCTCGCAGTAGCCCCGATGATTATTGTTTGGTTCACATATGTAGTTTTTCATTTTTTGGGTCATTTTTGGCTATTAATTTTTGGTTACGAAGAACTATGTAATCTCTATCCTTAATTTTACTTGCACTTGGTCGTTATTAATTCAAATGTTGCATTTTGCTATTTGTCCATTTTTTACCACCTTTCTTTTGTTTAGATTTTAGTCCTTTTGCATAGGGACTTTGCAAATGTCTAAGTTAGGGGGGGTACGCATGCGCTTTAAAAATTTCACAAATTTCAAAATGACCAAAATTTTAAAAAAAAAATAGAAAATTTCAAAACTTTCCAAAAAATTGAAAATTTTGAAAAAGGCAAAAATATTTTCCTTCAAAATAAATAAAAATTGGAATTTAAAAGATTCGAAAATGTCACAAAATTTTGTCAAAGTCTCAAATTGTAAAACTCATACGCACAAAGCCGAAATTGACCAAACATGAAAATTGAACGAAATTTGACGACTTTACAAATAAGTATGGAGATTAATTAACCCGCTGAGATTTTGAGCCTATCGATTTTTGTGAGTAATTAAATCAATCCGAGTTAATGATTAATTCAAAGTTCAATTCAACATTTAAAAAAGTCGTTGAAGATCTCTATTCCTTTGTTTTGATTGGTTACGGGAAACATGTGAGATGTTGTCTTGAAAGCGCGCTAAAATATCTCTAAACTAAATTAATCTCGAGACGCATATGGTAAAATAATGAGTAGTTCGGATAAATGAACTTAGGCTATCGTTTGTTTACCCAAACATATTAGCCATAAAAGTTGTGATAAATTATCCTTTGCTAGCCCAATTAAGCTAAATTAAATTTTCCCTTTTCGTTTGTAACTCAAAAAATGAATTGGCCCGGAATTATGGAAATTGAACATTCATCAATTACATCCGAAAAGTGAACAAAAAGAGGCAAGAAAAAAATATAAGAAAAATGCTCAACAGAAAATAGCAAGAAAAGAAAATTTTGAAAAATAGAAAATAAATAGAAAAAGAAGAAGAAAAGGGAGCAAAAGTCCGAAAAAGCACTAATGGACATCATAAGAAGATTTTCCAATTCTGAAATTCCAAACCATTCCCATTTTAACCAAATACACCTTACAACCCGAGATAGTCCTAATCGAGTCCGAATAACAAAATTAATTACCGCGTGGTGAGCTAAGACATGAAAAGATAATAATAGAGATTAATGGGTGTGAAATAGAGGTGATGTTTCCCATTTTTCGATGACCGTATTCCTATGAAGAGATATTTTTACCTAAAATAATTCGTCTTTCAAAATTATATGCGTGAATTTGTGTTCAATTACAGTTAATCTTTATATCACTCACACCGAGAGAAATAGCCACATTTCGAATGATTCGTTTATGAGTGCATCCGTGAGAATTTGAATCAAAACGAATTTTCGAAAAAGAAACGTAATGATCAATTGGTGGAAATTAGCGATTAAATTCTCGTCTTCGTACAAACACACTACGACTTGAGACTATTGAACATAAATTTGCGGTGACTATTTTGGGGAATTTAAATTGCACAGTTTTTAGGTATTTTGATCTTTTCTTTGAGTCGAAGTTGAATTTTGTGGGTATATTCACTGCAAACCCTCACGAGACACAACTCGTCCTACTAGGGTAACTTAGGGGTTTAAAGGCTTGTTGCATACGCTAAATGCAATTTCTTACCCGTGAAAGAGGTATGCTATCCTAATAACATGTTTTCTAAGTGTTTTGATCGTGCTTTGATTCTTTTACATTGCTCGGGATGATCAAAGTTCTAAGTTAGGGGGTTTGATTAGGCATAAACTATTCATATTTATCCCCGTAATTTAGAGGCTTTTTCATCTTATGCGATGTAAATTGAGTTGATTTATCTTGTATCGTTGCTAGTGACATCTTCTATATAGTGAATCGAGTTTCGTGTATCTCTCTTACATTTTGCATGTATTTTATATAAGTGAAGAAAAGAGAGAAGTCAAAACTGAGAAAGAAAAAAAGAAGCAAAGTCAAAGGGCAAAAGAGTAATTGTACATCTAAAATTATGATGTGAAACCTAGAAGAAGTTGAAGACCTTGAGTCCACAAGCATGTAGGAAGAAACAAAATCCAATCCAAAGCCCGAGTGAAAAGTTATGAAGCTTCAAAGTTGAGAAGAAATCATTGAAAGAAAAAATAGAAATTTTTTGGTCCGAACCGGTTTGGAAATAGGGGAACCGGTTTGATGTTGATGTCAAATTTCTCCTCGATACTGGAAATTCGAATCGGTTCTCTCGAATGAAGAAGAAAAATCCGAACCGATTCGGTGTGATGCAATATGATTTTTTATTTTTTAAAATTAGAGTTGTGCATGGGGCAAACAGTTAAAAAAATGTGAGAGGTTTATGATATAGTAACACAAGACATTAGAATTAAGTTTTAACATGGTTTTTGAGAGCTTCTTAGAGGCAAGAACACTAGGTTTATTATTCTTCAACAATTGTTCATGATTTAACATTCAATTCAAGGGTTTACATCAATACAAGTATAGTTCCTCTATTGCTTTAAATTTCTCTAATATTTTTGGTTTATAGTAATTTATTTCTTAGTTAGAAGTTTCTTTTATATGTTTGATCACACTTTTAGCATAAGAATGAATTCACGCAATGTATATTTCATGTTTAGTCGTGTTTACACCATGTACGACTAAGTTTTTGGCGGGTTGGGGTACATGAACCCAACCTAGGTAACACATATGGATTTAAAAGTGAATAAAAAGTAATCCTTTATTCAAAGGTTTGAAATTTATCAAGATAAAGTTTGTAGGCCGTTTTATTCCATTCCCCCTAGGTAACCGGAATGTTTAAGGGTAGAACTGGCATTTTGATAACTTCTCATCCTCGTCCAATACAATTTTCGATTTGATATTGTGAGGAATTAAGTCCTCATATGTAGAATGATTAGAAAGTATTTGGTGTCTCTTTGAATGAAGATTTATCTTTTTAAAGCTTTTATGTTATGTGTAAACATTGACGGTTCGGGGGAGTGTACCCTAACTCCATTTCCTCTTATATAGTTAAAGTTGAATTTAGTTCTCTTTGCATGCATAGTTAGTTATTAATTTAATTCAAGTTGCATTAGTTGATAGTTACGATCACAAAATCATCATCTTTTCCTTTCTTTCTCTGAGTCATTCTAGGGTTAAACGATCTTTCTATCCGTCGTCACAAGCTTTCGTCTTAGTCCTTGTGTTCGATACCCATTTTTATCGGATTATTACTTGAGTGATCGACTTACACTTGAGTCGATAGAAGCACGCACTGGAAACACTTTTAAAGTCATGTCAAAAGTCAAGGGTGAGGGTGAAGAAGCACCGATCACGGGTCTTATCGAGCGTAAATGTGAGGGAAACAATGGCTCTATAAATATGGTGCTTTAATTGGATGGGAAGGAAATATGGTTTGGAAATTGGGATGTGGTAGGGCTCATAGAAATCGCATGACTGTTATATATATGAAAGATGATAATGGTCGTGCCATGACATGTAAATGAGACGACGAGAAGAGAAATCACGACAGGAGAGTGGAAAGCATGGAAAAACCAACCTCGTGTCACCTAAGTTGAGAGTTGCATCATAGAATCTCTCATGGATGGTTGGGTAGATGAAGAACTCACGAATGGGATCATGGAGCACTAGGGTGGAGGGAAGGTTTAAGTGAGGACCTAAATACAAGGATGGGAACATGTAAGGTATAATTGCAAGGTTCGAGTCAGATGGTGGGTCGGGTGGGTCGAGTGGGACAAAATGTGGGGGAAGATCATTCAACTTAAGAGTATGGGAAACACACTCCTCAGGAGGCTCGGAGTGATCCTCAAGGTCACTCGTAAGAGGGAACGTTGAAGTAAACAGTTGAGAGATCAACTTATCCCCCATAAGTCACCATCCGAGGCGATGGGAAAATCTAACAAGGCATTAAGATTTGAGATATATGAATCAACATCGAAATTAGACTCAAAGTGAGCGAAGCATGTTTGGGCATGATCCATATCCAGAGAGTTTGGAACCATTTCAGATGTAATCTCAGGACTTTGGTGAGCACTCATAGTCGAAGCTAATTTATAAGGAATTGGTGCCTTGGGAACACACGCAATGGGCTCTATTGGTGTAAACTCAGGCGTATTTTTAGATTCGTTAGGAGGGAGAATATGAACCTCAATGATGGGTTCTTTAAGACAATATAGGGTTTTATCAGTCTCACAATCATTGAGGAAATCAACATAATTGTCAACCTGGGGCGCAAACCATGGGGTGGTTTCAACTTCGAGATTCTTGGGGTGATAAGGTTATTCACACTCAAAATTTATGGCATTAGATGACTCATCATCACTCCACGCGGATGAAATAATGGGTTGACTTGGGGTGAAATCTGACTTTTTCGCATACTTAAATTCATTTAACCTTTGTTCAAACCGTTGAAGGGCTTCATTTTGATATTGAGTAGATTGCTATTATTAGAGGATGAACTTTTGTAAGAGGCTTTCGAGAGCGGATGTGGATAGTGGTGGTGAACTGTTGGTAGGAGGCGACGGTGGTTGAAGTGGACACAACTTGCTATTGACACTAGAAAGTAGAGAATACTCATATGACGTGTGGTAAAGGGGGTCAAGTTTTTCATACACGAAATAAACATCTCCATGAGAGATAAAAGGTTGATAATCATGCGGAGCGTAGTGAGTGGACTGATCGGGATGGGATTCACTAGGTTGCCATGATGACTGGTGGAAACTATGAAGATTCATAATATGGGGTTAGGATTCATATTTCGTAGGAGGGTGATTAAGCCTCCACAAATAGTTTTGGTACTCACACCACTCGGTATTGGATATGTCATGACAGTAGGCCAAGTTGGGTTCCGAAACAGTGTCATATGGATACACTTGGGCCATGGTTGGGTCGGATGGATATGGAAGGAATGGTCACTCATGGGACTAATGATCGGCTTGAAAGCAATGGGCGTATGATGGAGCATTGGAAGCATTGACACTCATCATTGGAGGCGATGGAATATGAGATGCTTGTGTGGACGATGCAAGAGTATCAACGGTTTGTGTGAGAGATTTAAATCCACTAAGTAAAATGTGGATATTCGACTCGGGCTTAACTTTAAACATGCTTCGAGACAAGGGAAATGGTCAAAGTAGTCCCTTAAAGGACGTTCATCTGGCATGACGAGAGTAGTATTTTTTTGTATTTTTAAATGTTTTTTCTTTAAAAGGGAAAGAAAATATTTTTGAATTTTTATGGAGCTAAGGAAAAATATTTTTTATGAATATTTGGATTTTTAGAAAAAAAAGGAAGAAAATGTTTTATTTTTATTTTTTGGAAGAAAAGACGGGATACAAATATTTTGACTCTTGAATTGGACGAACTCACATAAATCGACTAGCTAAAGATTAAATTAGACACACACAAGTAAAGGATAAATCCTAATTATCACGTAGCAAATTTAGATCTTCAAAATTAGTGAAAGGGTAGCCAAATTTTAGTTAAATCCATGGGCAACAAAAATCATGGAATTTATCTTTGTGATCGCCTTTGCATAAATTGTGTTCATACTTTAATCACAAGATAACTAGAGGCTTACCACAGAGATTCTCCACAAAGCTACTATGATAAAACGGTCAGTCAGTACAACGTTGAGGACCACAGAAACCCATTTTACTGGGCGGCGCACTTAAAACCCAGTTTACCTGGACAGTTACGTACTTCAAAGCGAACCGTTCGAGGATTTGTTGGGTGGAGAGGACTCAACGTGTTATCCTACAAGCCAAATTGATCAAAAAGGGGACTACGGACACCGTATCCTATTGGGATAATCTAGTTGATTGATTTTAAATTTAATGATAACTAGGGTAGCATACAATGGATAAGTGAGTGAGTCGGTGATGAAATACCTTCTCGTGAATGGCCGGGTGTAGGTCTTATTTGATTAATTCACCACACCATTCAAAAAAATAAATGTGAGAATAAAAATCACATAAGATCACATAGACACACACAATATTAACTCGCTTGCGGAAGATTCGTGAGTATTTAGAAATTTACCTCCCACGGTTTTGACATGCATGGGGTGAAGATCGATTTGAATCGATCGGGGGGGGGGGGGGATTACCTATCTCAATCGACCCCAAGACTCCTATCGACCCAAAGTAGAGAGGCTTTTCTTCCTCTCCTTTGGATGCCCTCTCTCTATCTTGCCCAGTTTCCCTATCATACTTTTCTTCTTTTATGAATTATTAAAAATATAAATGAAAAACTAAATGGTGTCTCCAAGCACCGCAATACAAGACAAAAGATTGAATCCTAATACAACACTTCTAATAAAAGGAAAAATGGTACTAAAAAATTAAAAAAGAAATAACTAATGAATTAAAATCCAAAATCTTCTCGAGTGCATCGATCTCCAAAAAGCGGAACGACGCCATTTGAAAACTTGCTCCTTTTATATATGTTGTTGTCAAGCCAAACTAATAAAAATTCTCCTTCAATTACCTACAAAAATATAATAAGAGCCATTATAGAGGTTAATAAGGATGTCAATCCATCTCTATGGAGTGAAACACACGAAAAGTCATGTAATCCAATTTTCTAGCTATTTTTTTCTTTGTTTTCTACTTTTTTTATGGATTTTTTTGTATTAAAACAATTTTATGCGATGGTGAAATAACTCAACTAAGTGAATAAAATATTAACAATATCAAATATTGAAACAAGAGATAAGTGAGGTAAATAAATGTGAGAATAAGCAAGGGAAGAGACTACACCACATATTTTAGTTATTCTAATCAATGAATTCACTCATTTGAAATCTCCCAAGTTAATATTGAAATTACAAGTCAACTCCTCTCTCAACTGAAACTTTAACACTAACGTTTTAGAAAATTAAATTTAAACCCCACAACTCTTAGAAAGAAGACTTAAACTCCTCTTAATAAATCACCCGTTAGGATCGATTCTTGAAAATTCATTGAAGCCATAAAAAATACAATTTAGAGTTGAAATTTAAGGAACAATACCACACTTGAGAAACCCTTATCTCTTGTTCGATTCTAAAATGGGTATTATATTTTAAAATTTTATTTTCTTTCAAAAATCATCTATCCTCTATCGAGGCGTAAATCGGAAAGTGAAAGTTCAAAATTAATATTCAAAGGGATATCTCAAACAATTAAATTAATTAACCACCACAACATTAAACATGGGTTCATCCCACCCCTTGAAATGGGTTTTTAGCCTAACATGATTTGAAGCATGATAATCAAATAAACAAAGGCATGAAGAATATTAAGAGTAGAGAAGAAAACAATCTTGAAGTTTAATTGAACTCCAATCCTTGCAATGAAGATTACAACCCTCAATTTGAATAATTAAACAAATATTAAATTAAGCACTCACACTCAAATTGATTCTCACTAGTATTTATTTCTCCTCAAACTAAATCAAAACGAAGAAAATAAAAAAAAATAAAAAATCAAATTCTAATCTGCAATTTATTTCTAACTCAATAATTTCTCTTTACTTTCTTCTCTAGCTTCTCTAAGTATTGGTCTTCAAATGAGCCTCCTGTTTTTTTATAACATGGCACATTGGGAATAAAGGGGAAAAATTGGGAAGTTTAAGTGTGCATGATAGAAAGGGTAATTTGGGAATGACACACAAGTGCATGTGTGTTGTGAGGTGTGAGGGTTATTTTGGTAATGGGAAGCAGTGGCATTTTAGACATGTGCATTTTTCCAATTGAACAAGACCAAATTCTGCCACCAATTAAACATAGACGAGGGAGCTAAATGAGTCAGACATTGGCGGATGATCTACTCCAGGGAGAAATACAAAGTGATAAGAGATGAGGTGAAGAAGTTAGAGAAATCTAACTTCATTAGAGAGGTTATATACCCAGAGTGGTTAGCCAATGTTGTCATTGTGCCAAAGCCCACTGAGAAATGGAGAATGTGTGTTGACTTCACAGATCTGAATAAGGCATGACCCAAAGACAACTTTCCTATGCTGAGAATAGATCAAATGGTTGATGCCACAGCTGGACATTAACTGATGAATTTTATGGATGCCTACTCATGCTACAACTATATATTCATGGACCTAGACGATGCCGAAAAGACCTCAATCATTATTGACAAGGGTACATACTACTACAGGGTTATGCCCTTCGGCCTCAAGAACACAGGGGCTACATACCAGAGGTTAGTAAATAAAATGTTCAAGGATCAAATAGGAAAAACCATGGAGGTTTATGTTGATTATATGCTTACCAAGAGACTCAGGGCCGAGTCTCACGTGGCTGATCTAGAGTGTACTTTCAACGCGATGGACGAATATAAGATGAAACTTAATCCTTGCAAAGTGTGTCTTTGGCATCGGGGCTGGTAAGTTTTGGTTTTTATTATCAATCAACGAGGGATAGAGGCCAACCCATAAAAATTCAAAGATTTGGTGGAGATAAAGACTCCTAAGACCATAAAAGATGTCTAGAGGTTGACTGGACGAGTTGCAATGCTAAATAGGTTCGTATCCAGGGCTACAAACAAGTGTCGGCCCTTCTTCAGGGTGATGAGAAAAGCCTTTGAATGGAATGAGGAGTGTGAGAGGGCCCGTTCAAGGAGTAAAACTATATTTGTACCTTGTCATCTCGGAGTCATCCATCAACACAATAATTGTACAAGACGACAATGGAGTACATAAGCCAATACTATTTCAATAGCAAGGCCCTTTAAGGGGCCGAGCAGAGGTATCCAAAGATGGAAAAACTGGCTTTTTCTCTCATACATGCACCCAGGAAGATGAAACCCTACTATTAGGCACACACAATGGTTGTTCTCACTGATTCTCCTCTTATATAGATCCTCCATAAATCCCAGAAGTCAGGTAAGTTGATGGCCTGGTCGATAGAGTTGGGAAAATACGACATTATTTACCAACTTAGAACAACCATCAAGGGCCAAGCTTTAGTTGATTTTGTGGACGAGTTCACATGGGATGAGGTCAACACTGAAGAGTTTAAAGAGTTAGCAAATGAGCCAGAAAGAGCAAGTCCTAACCTGGCTGAAGCTGAGATGAGTACGACCAGGACAGTGGTGGCCGAGAATTAGAATTTGGTCATTAGTTTATTTCGATTGTTGTTGACAACTAGAATCGAGTTGGACTTATGGGATTTCAAATGGGATGACATGGGTCTTTGAGATGTTGGGTTAAAAAGTATTTTGGCATGTGGTTGGGTTAATTGTAAATGGATTTGGACAAGATGGGTCATCGATTTTTGGTGACATGGATTTGATTAAATGGTGTAGGGTTTTAAAAGGCGGTATTCGATTTGAAGTCAGCTGGATTGAGATGCCAGAGGTTTTTTCGGTTGGGTTCCAGGTTAGTTTAAGGGGTCAAACCGGGTTGGTCCACGAGCAATGGGATAAGGGGTTTCGGTTAAAGGCGGGGTCCATTTATGGACGGATTAAAATCGTCGAATTTAGGATCGTAGGTGGCCGAATATGGGGAAATGGGTAAAAGTGGGTTACAGTTTGTCGGCTCAGCTGGGAGTAAATGCTTTCGGGGTATGGAGTTTTTTTGGCGAGGTTGGAGTGGTGATGCCGGAGTTGTGTCTCGCACGATTTATTCGATTCGGGTTATCATGGGAGTTTCGATTTTGGGTATGGGGTAGCTTGATAATGGAGTTTAGAAGAGGGTTGGAAGATGGTGGAAATGGGAAAATAGGTCTTGGGTTAGAAATTTAGTGTAGAGAGAGAGAGAGATGAGAGGAAGAATAAGGTGGGTTTAGGTGTGGTCTTTAATTGAGGGAGGTGAGAGAAATGACGGTTTGGGGAAGATGATGAGATGAGAGAGAGTATGGAGATTCTGATTGGGTTGTTTGAATTACATGAGAGGGGTGTTTGGGTATAGGTGAGGTGTAGAGTAGTAACGTATGTGTGCGAGTGTTTGTACCTAAATAAAAATAAAAATTAAATAATTATTATAACTCAAAATAATAATATAAAATCTATTAAAATAAAAAAAAAAATCCTAACCTATAACTAAATAAAAGCTCAATTAAAATAAAATAATAAAAATAATAATAAAACTAAACTAATAAAATTAAAAACAAATAAAATAAAATGACTAAAAATCTTATAAAACGCATACTTAATATGTTTACATAAAATATATAAAAGACACGAGGCATAATAACGGACCCTAATATTTACAATAACGAACTTTAAAAAAAATGTATAATGACACAAACATACACATGAACATATTATATTTACATAAAATAATAAAACAATGAATAAAATATAATAATAAAAATGACCCGAAAAATATAGAAAATAATAAAAATAATATCACACACACACTAGGGGTTTGTGATGATCTGGATTTGGTTAGGGGACAGGGTAGCTGGTACGAGAATTGAGCTTAGGCTCTTTTAATGCGCATTTGCCACATTTGACTTGAAATAAGACTTTTAAATCCGCAAGCAACATTTGACCTACAAGATAGGCATGAAGGTGCACAAGACCAATTTTACAGAGAATTAGCAATTAAAAACCGTCTATTTGGGGTTTTATTTAAACACTTTTGGGTGCTTATCACACCACCCCCAAATAGAACATTGCTAGTCCTTGAGAAACAATAGAGAGAAATGAAGATAAGAAACTAAAAGTTTACCACTTTCACGGGCATTTGTGATTGCGCTTAGCATGTGCAACAAGCCATTAAACCTATAGGTTCCATACAGGACGAGTTTGTCTCGTGAGGGTTTGCAGGGAATATAACCACAAAATTCTTTATTTGTAAACGACAGTAAATCTCTTATTAGACGTAAAACAATCGTACAATCCATTACGAGATAAATATTTTGAGGAATACAGGTTAGAAATGTATAAAAAGTTTAGCTAAGTGAACACTCAAGTCACATCCTTCCTAAAACTCAACGTGTGGGGTGTGAATCAGTCAAAACGGGTTGAATATCATAAGATTAATTCCTAGATCGCCTTCTTGGAATCAATGCTTCAACTTCAAAATCTTGCAGATATATCTCTCTCAAACAAACTCATGAGATTTGGGTAAGTGTATCGCTCTTGTGTGCGAGGAGGTGAGTAGATGTAAACAAGGTCAAACATATCACACACATATAAGAAATAAGGAACATTTTAGAAAGAAAAATGATCTCAAGAAAGAATGTTAATCACTATAGTGAGAATGTAAAGTTATTCACCACGTTGAGCTTCATTTTTCCTAACACCTAGAGGGAAATATGGATTTTTTGGGGTGGGGGAAAAATAAAACGAGAAGGATGTGATGAGATAAAGTAGGAGGGTGATATGATGGATGTTTTGGTGGACGTTGGAGAAGAGTATATTACATTTGAGGAACAATTGTATTTATTTCACAAGATCTTGGTTGCGTGCCTTCTTTTTTTTTTTTTAGTTTTATTTTATTTCTTTTTTTCACATTTTTTTAACTTCTAAATACTCATCAAGTGTGAGATAAATTTGCTAAAACAAATCACCTCAATATAGAATTGTATCTAAGTTTTTCTCCATCTAAATTAACTCTGGGAGATGTACTTGCTAAAATTTAAAATACTCTCTATGAAGACTTTTCTCTTTTATACTATCAACACTCTTCCCTTTTTCAAAGTGGTGGGTGGAAAATGGGTGGTATGAAAATAGTGATGGTATATGGCGATGATATGAAAAATGAAAGGTGTATGGATGTGGAGAAATGGATGATGAAATGTAATTTGGTTAGTGTATGGGTGAAAGTTCGGTGATTTGGACAAACTTCAAGACACATGTTTCTTATAACTCGAAAGTGATGTCGTTCTTAGTGATCAAGTCAAAAGTTTAGTGAAGAATAATGAGATCATACAACGATTAAGTGCGGAACCAAAGGAAGTTGAGTCAACTTGTGACTCGAAGATTGCGTAAAACTCTCTAAAAGGGTGAAAGGCACGAATCTCAGAAGCTAAAGTCTCCACTGGTGATCCTTAAGGTTTTCTTGAGAATTGTAGTGACGTGATAAGTACGCAAATTTTTTTAAGTCTAGAAATTCTTGGTGCAAAATGCCTTGGTACGTATTACATAAGCTATTTAGAAAAAAATATCTCATATATCCAAGTGTAACCTCGTCCCAGCCTGGGACTTGCTCTGCCCAGGCTTACCTCATAAAGCACACTTTCTACACAGAATTCGGCATCAGCAGTCTCGATCTTATCCACCCTATTAGGTCAAGACCCACCAACAACCCTATCCACTTGCAGGTCTCATCTCGGTTGCTATCCCAGCCAGTCGAGACCTTATTGGTCCAACTACAAGCTCGTCTCATCCAGACACCTACTCAGCCGAGACCATACTTCAATATTCTCTAGCATATAATCGAAGATAACTATGTGGGTCTCACACTTGGCCTGGCCAATACCCCTCTAGATGAAGTCTCCACCATGTTGATGCAGGACTTTAGTATAGTCAGTCCATATGGGTAGGCAGTTATAACTGAATCACCTGTTCATGTGGGAGAATATTTGCATCATTATTACTTATACAATCTAAAGGACGGGTGTTAAGATTCTATTTATGACTCCATCAAGGACATGAACCTTGTATGCTTGGGGGTGCATTGTGCACCCCAAGAACTATTTAAACCCATTTTGTTCCCCAGAAGAAAGGATCGAAATATTCAAACCCTAGACCAAGCTTTGTTATTGTTATAGTAGAGAGGGAACTTAGTGAGAATTGTTTCACTTTGTCCATTAGTGCCCATTTTTATAGTGAAATTCACACTCATCTATACAGTGGAGTAGGTCAATGGTTGAACCACTTATATTCTAGTGTTTATTCCTCTTCTCATTATCTCCTTCTTCACTTATACACCTATTTAAACACCATTGTTGCACCTCTAAAGCTATTCTGGATTGAGCTCATACTTGTTTACTTGTTGATACTAAATCAGGTGTCATGAGATTGCGCCGTCTGTGGGAATGGAGATTCTTGATCGTCTTCCTCTTTATTTTTAGCTTGCTCCTCACTTGATTCTGTGGTGGTGATCTAGTTACACACTTAGTTGGCTCTGTATCATCATTGAAAGAGCTCTTGTTGGGTTTTTCAAGATTTTTTTCAGCTCACTTAGCTCATCCAATTCACCATTTGTTCTATTCATTTGTCAGGGTTGATGGTATACGATTTGCCTCAAGGCACTGACCCTAGCTCCATCCAGGCACCTCCTCAATCATAAATGGTTGAGGTTGTGGAGGTGATATGCTCTCTGGTGGAGAGTCAACAAAAAATACAGGAATAACTTATGGTCTTCAGCTAGAATGTGATGGCAAGACTCATCGGACCTGTAGCGGAGATGATAACTCCGGTCATCAGGGAGGGTGTAGATTCGGTGACAGGAGTACCACCCCTGACCCCACACAAAGGAATGCCATAGCAGCAGATATGTAGGTATGTGGACGACCCTAGGTTATTGCACCTAGGAAGAAAAGGTCAGTAATTCTAAGATGACCAGTGTTGTGATGAGGGCGAGTACTGGGAGCCCTATGAAAATTTTGGAAATATAGTGCGTCGAGTCCCAGTTATCAGAGGAAACACTGGTAGTCCAAGTTGAGATAGCTAACCATGGGCTTCAACGCTTGACACATTGAGTAGAGGGTCGACTTTCGACATACTCAACCAAGTTCATAATTTACGAGACTGACTCTCCAGGTCACACAATATTGCTATTCCAAGGGAAATGGAGGATGTGTTGATCATCGACCTCCGCGCAACTGAGATAAAGAACAAAGAGAAGTTAATAGTCATCAAAGGATGGCTGATTGAGAACCTATACAATGCCCAACCGACAGAGAAGGGGCTGGGGATAATGTTTTGGCGGTTGAGGGAGACAACACAACTGCGATCGATAAGCCATGTAATAGATCCATACAGAGGCTTTAAGAAAAAAACTAGTGATATCTTGAAGAGATGAGACCCCATACAGAGGGTCTATATGGAAGGGTCTCAATTTGTACAAGAATAGTGAGCTACCCAACCCCGAATAAGTTTAAGCAGCTAGTTGTCACACCAAAGTACGATGGGAGCACAAATATTATTCATCAAGTGGAAATGTACCAGTTGGTAGTCGATATCTATTCGGTCTCCAATGGGATGAAATGCCGAGCTTTCTCAAGTACCCTTACTAGTGTGACACATATATAATATACCTCTCTCCCCAGGAACTCCATTAAGAATTTTAAATAGTTAATCGAGAGGTTCATCCATAATTTTTGCATCAAAGAAAACCTCGAAAGAAGACCACACATCTTTTGTACATCAAATAGGGTAAAAATGAGTCTCTGGGAGACTATATAGCCCGTTTTAACAAAGAAAAGCTGGAAGTTGAAGACTATAAGGAAATCATCGTTATGACTTACCTTATGGGTGGATTGTATAAGGGGAAAATCCTATGGAAGATGGCCTAAAATACTCTAAAAACCATAGTAGAGCTCCTAGACACGGATGGGAGAGTCATGAATGAGGAGGAGGCAATGGCCACTAAGGGAGAGGATGATAAAAGAGCAAGTGGGAGTAAGTCCCAGAAATCCAAAGGAAAGGAAGGTAAGAAGAGGTCAATGAAAGACAAGTTATCTGACTACACTCCATTGACGGTCAGTCCATATATGATACTGAATGAGATCAAAGATAATCGATCTCTGAGATGGCCAAAAAATTTGAGATCCCCTCATCATAAGAGAGATAAGAGAAAATGGTGCGAGTTCCACCAGGATCATGGCCACATTACTGATTAGTGCTTTTCACTTAACGATGAGATCGAAAAAATGTTAAAGTAGGGAAATCTCAAGAAATATGTTGATAAAATCAGTGCCAGAGGTGCCAGAGATGACAAAAGGAAGAGACAAGATGATAAGAATTAAAGGTATGTCTAGGAAAACGAAAATAATAATATCTCTAACGATAATGATGAGGCCGACCCTGATCTTCCGCCAAAGGTACTTGGACCCAAACGTTGGCTGATTATGATCTCCTTGGAAGTGAAGATGATATGTGGTGGCCTACCAAGTGGCGGCAAGGACGGGGCCGACATAAAGGCCCATGTCACAGAGGCTAAAGCAATCCTAAAAAGTGAAGTAGTAAACTCGGTCAAAGTTGATGCCAAGCCGAGTAAGAGGAAAAAGGTGGATATGAACACCCTATTTATAAGTTTCTCAATATTAGACTTTAAGAGGATCTTGGCCCCTTATGATGACCCACTAGTGATTATTACAAGGGTGCATGGATATGACATTCCTAGAATACTCATTGATGGAAGGAGTTCAGCTGACGTGATGTTTTGAGAATGCTTCAAGGGATTGGGGATTAGCAAGAAAAGACTTGCCCCATACCACTAGCCTTTGATCGGCTTTAGTGGTGAAAAGGTCCATCCTCTGGGGGTATATGAGATGGATGTTTGTATCGGGACCTAACAAAGGTGCGTCACCAAAAAGAATAACTTCTTTGTAATGGATGAAAATGTTTATTTGGCTAATAATATCATAATGGGAAGGGTAGATATCGAGGAATTTGAGGCAGTTGTGACACCCCGACTAATTAAATACCGGGTAGCTACTCTTTTATTAAATTAATACAAAATGCCAAGTTGGTTCAGTTAATAGCATCACTGTCGAAAACATTTTAATGATTACTAACCACCTAGTATTTAAAAAGTAAGTTGCCAAATTTTATTTTAAATCTGATTATCATGCAATAAAAGACTAATGGAAGAACAACATAATCCATACACCATAACGAAGTAATGAAATAACCAAAAAATAATAATAAGACCGGAGGAAAACTCCTCACTACAATCCCACAACTGAAATAAGTAAAACAATGTAACCTGAATTAATTACATGCCAGCAGTCTGAATAACTGAAATAAATGAAATGTCTCTAAAAGAAATGGGCGACATGCCCTACAACTGATAAAAGCTGAATATAGAGTCAAGATAGATGAAGCGTCTACAAGCAAGGTCCTGTAACTTCCACAAACAGCTACAGCTCGTCACCTGAATGAGGATCCTAAGCATGGTGTCCTTGTGGCTGGGCACCTAAAATGGTTTTTACAAAAATAGATTTGAAAGCAAATGGGTCAGAGCCCGAAAGTGGAAATCATTTTAAAAACAGCAAGTGTTTTAATAACATTAAAACATTAAATGCAAAATACATGTTAGGACGTGCACTCACATGAAATTCTCACCTCTCGACTACATGTGCACTCTTAACATACCGTACCCATCTAATTGACATACATATATAACCAAACCGTAATAAGTCCTACCCCTTACTACTCGATTCCCATATTGCATTCTAGCGTTAACATTTAAATAGAGGGCTTTACTTAAACTCAGATTCTCAATTAGTAATACAATTCACTATCGGTTAACCCGTTATGTTTTCTCAAAACATTACCATAATTATATTCACAACACCAATACGAAAGTTCCCATTAATTAAGTGTATATTATTCACGTCATAAATATACAATACAAGCACCCCGAGACTAAGCTGCGGTGCACACATACTCTGCTATCCATCCCGGTACATCACGTACATAAGGATCACGCATTCCGAATCTCTCAGGAATCATTCTCAGATAACAACAATCACAAACAATGGAGGCGAACACAGTCACATCACATGGGTCACGCACATACCTACGCTCCCACGATCAGCAGACTTATTAACATCCCAATAAGTCCTTCTCTGACCTATGTTCTCGAGGTACCAATCTAAATCCGGGCAACACAAGGATAAGAAGGCCCTAAGCGAACGCAAACCTCCCGTGATAGCAAGTATGGTAGGTATGTCATACACATAAAATCATATACATATACTAAGTATGCACACATCTTAGTAATCACCATAGTTTAGTTGTGGTACACTTCTCATTCTCGTACCGACTTATAAGGTTGCACAATTCATAAGTTCCCGATTAATTCAATTATTTAAGCCGTCAATAATTCTCGCATCGTAATAGTCACTCACGTCCTATTCCACAATTTCCATTCAATTCAAATCACACTTCTATGTTTTACTCCTCAATATGTCCCAAAATATCCCAAATATATCAATTCATCATTAAGGGAATGTTATCTCTAAAATTAAACAAGGTTACGGGACACGCGAAATCAAAACAGGCCAAAAAGCCTAAACTGTCAACTCGTTAGAAGTCTCGTTCGAACGAGGTTGGTTCGAATGAGAGTTCGTTCGAACGAACTGGACATCTAACGAGATCTCGTTCGAACGAAAGGCATCGAACGAACTTCCCTCTCGTTAGAAGGCAAACTGTCAACTCGTTAGAAGCTCGTTCGAACGAGCTCGTTCGAACGACCTGGGCAGGTCTTCTAACGAGTGGCCAGTTTCGAGCCCAGAACTTCCTTTTCTCGTTTTTCCAACTTTCTTCATCTCTAATCTCATATACAATTCGTCCCAACATTATTTTAAGGTTTCTAATCCATACCAAACAATCATAGGTCATAATTAAACAATTATATAGGGCCAATTCTTCCTAAACATCATTGAATCATCAAATCCCTTCATTTATCCCCAAATCATATGAACATGAACCCTAAAATTCTTACATCCCCAATGAGTCTAATTAAATCCGTTTTTGTTTCATCCAAAATATATTATCATCAGATTAATCCCTACATACAATTCTACATGCAATTTCTCATCAAAATACAAGTTTCTAATTCCAATTTAATGGGTTTTCATCAATCTCCCAACACAATACAGTTTTATCAATTTCCTACGCATGGAAGAAACATTCTTTGTAATAAACGAAATTAAACCACTTGCCTTATGTGTATCTCTGATTTTGATGTTGAAGATGAATGATTCTCTCTCTCTCTGCAGGATTTCCCTTCTCTCTCTCTACAAGCTCTTCTCTAAGGATGGTAATGGTGGCTAGGGTTTGCCTTAGGAAAACTTTTGGAACTAATTCCAATAACTTCCGTAGCCCATTAAGTCATTTAGGATAGTTAGTGGGTTTAGTGGGTAAAGTC
Source organism: Sambucus nigra (assembly GCA_949130495.1). Taxonomy (NCBI): domain Eukaryota; kingdom Viridiplantae; phylum Streptophyta; class Magnoliopsida; order Dipsacales; family Adoxaceae; genus Sambucus; species Sambucus nigra. Next base: position 54,161,589 of record OX422217.1, on the reverse strand, counting down.
CAAATCAGATATTAATTCCTAATTTTCGTGGGTTTTAATTCCCAAAAATTCAAAATTACCAAACTACCCTTATACGTTGCCGGTATGGCCTAAAAATTCCCCGGGACCCAAACTCAACCCCCGGCTAGTGTTTTCTGACTATCTCGACCCTTTCGGACGTGTTGGCGCACTCAAAATGACCATACAGTTAATAGAAATAAAATTCACTTTTATAATTAAAATAATTATATTCCTGACGCGACTGTCACACGCGTCTCAACAAAATTCCAATTTGCCGTATTTCAATCTCTCGACAAATTTCATAATTCAATATTCACATAATCATATAAGCACATTATAATCAAATACCAACTCGCATCTCGCTAGTTTTTAATCCGGATTAATTTCCAATTAATACACATTTAATTCAATTAATCCCAAAAATAAATATCACAAAAATACGGGGTATTACATACCTCCTCCCTAATAACAGAATTTCGTCCCGAAATTCGGAACAAGAAAGTACCTGGTAAGAACAACTCTGGATAACATTCGCGCATCTCATCCTCGCGCTCCCATGTGGTTTTCCTCGACATTATGGTGTCGCCACTGAACACGCACTAACGGAACTATCTTTGACCGCAGTTTCCACTCACTTCGGTCCAAAATAGCAATCGGCCCCTCCTCGTAGGAGCTATCAGGCTGGAGATCTATGTCCTCCAAAGAAATGTGAGAATGGGCCAAATTATTCTAAGATATTTCCTTAGCGAGGAAATATGAAACACATCATGAATCCGATGCAAATGCTCCGGTAATCCAAGTCTATATGCAACAGGCCCAATCCGCTCAATGATATGAAATGGTCCCACATACCTCGGTGCCAACTTCCCTTTCTTCCCGAAATGCATAATCCCCTTCATAGGAGATACTCTGAGAAAAACCTGGTCCCCCATTTGGAACTCCCTGAAAAAACCTCTTCGCATCAGCATAACTCTTCTGCCGATCCTGAGCTACCCGAATGCGACTTCGAATCAATTTTATCCTTGCCGAAGTATCCTGAATTACTTCCGGCCCAAGTAGTTTGTTGTCCCCTACCTCCAACCAACATGCTGGGGAACGACAAGGTCTACCGTACAACACCTCAAATGGGGCCATGCCAATGGTGAACTGGTAGGAGTTGTTGTAAGCAAACTCTACTAGTGGAAGATACTGCTCCCATCCACCCCCGAAATCGATGATGCACATACGCAACATGTCCTCCAACATCTGGTTTGTACACTCGGTCTGCCCATCGGTCTGCGGGTGATACGTCGTACTCAACCGCAACTCCGTGCCCATGGCCTCCTTAAAACTCTCCCAAAATTGTGAAACAAATATCTTGTCTTTGTCAGACACGAGATTTAGGGGCACACCGTGAAGTCTCACTATCTCTGAGATAAAGAGCTGGGCATACTGTCCCGTAGTGTAGTCTGTCCTTACGGGTAGAAAATGAGCGACTTTGGTCAATCTGTCCATAATTACCCAAATGGAGTCGTGACCTCTCTGCGACGTAGGCAACCCCGTGATAAAGTCCATGGATATGCTCTCCCACATCCACATCGGGACCTCCAATGGCTGTAGAAGTCCTGCCGGTTTCTGATGATCCACTTTTACTAGCTGACAAGTGGCGCATTTAGAAACAAACACAGCAATATCTCTCTTCATCCCGCTCCACCAATACTGTCTTCTCATGTCTTGGTACATTTTGTCCCCACCGGGATGTACCACGAACCGTGAGCCGTGCGACTCTGCCATCACCTCGTGTCGCAATTCTTCCCCTTCCGGAACTACCAATCTCCCATTGAAGCATAATCCCCCGTCTGAGCTAACGGTATAGGATTCGGCTCCCTCTGCTAGTAATCGAACTATCAGCTCCTGACAGAACGAGTCATCTGCTTGTGCCTTTACCACCTTCGTGAAAATCTGCGGCGTAACAGTCATCACAGACATGAATGATCGGGCCACTACATCCTGGTATCCCAACTCCTTCCACTTTGCCTTCCACACATCTGCCACCTCATCTACTGGTCTACGGCTCAACGCGTCTGCTACCACGTTAGCCTTCCCCGGGTGATATTGGATATCAAACTGATAATCCTTCACAAACTCAAGCCACCTTCGCTGCCGCATATTCAACTCCTTCTGCGTGAATAGGTACTGTAGGGACTTGTGGTCTGTGAATAATCGAAACTTTTCCCCCAAAAGGTAATGTCTCCAAATCCGAAGGGCAAATACCACTGCCGCCAACTCCAAGTCATGAGTGGGGTAATTCTTCTCGTGAGGCTTAAGCTTACGGGAAGCATAAGCTATGGCCTGACTCTCCTGCTGTAATACACCTCCAAGTCCTTATAAGGACGCATCAGTGTAGACTAGATACTCAACTCCCAGTCTCGGCAATGCTAACACAGGTGCTGAGGTCAACTTGTCCTTCAACTCATCGAATGCCAACTGACAGGCATCATTCCAGATGAACGGCACACCTTTACGAGTCAGATGTGTCAAAGGACCTGCTATCTTTGAAAATCCCCGAATGAACCTCCTGTAATACCCTGCTAGGCCCAAGAAACTACGGATCTCTGTCGGTGTCGTGGGCTATCCCCACTCCCTCACCGCAGATACCTTCCCCGGATCAACAAATATTCCCCGATCAGAAATAATGTGTCCCAAAAACTGGACCTCCTTCAGCCAAAACCCGCAATTCTTATACTTTGCATACAGCTCGTTCTGACGTAGCGTCTGCAAAACTTGCCTCAAATGCTCGGCATGCTCCTCCTCTGTCTGGGAGTAAACCAGAATATCATCAATAAAGACAATGACGAACTGATCGAGGAATTCTCTGAACACCCTATTCATTAAGTCCATAAACACGGCTGGAGCATTGGTCAAACCAAAAGGCATAACCCAAAATTCGTAAGAACCATATCTCGTTAAGAACGCAGTCTTCGAGACGTCCTCCTCCCTGATACGCAACTGATGGTATCCCGATCGCAAATCAATCTTTGAGAAGAAAGAAGCTCCTCTCAACTGGTCGAATAGGTCATCGATTCGAGGCAACGGATACTTATTCCGTATCGTGACCTTGTTCAACTCCCGGTAGTCCACACACAATCTCAGTGAACCATCTCTCTTCTTTACAAACAACACAGGGGAACCCCACGGTGAAGTACTCCTCCGTATAAACCCCTGACCCAACAACTGCTCAATCTGATCTCGTAGCTCTCGCATCTTTGCTGGAGCCATACGGTACGGTGCGCGTGCTATAGGTCTCGTGTCTGGTAATAAGTCTATGACAAAGTCTATCTCTCGACTGGGGGGTAATCCAGGTATATCCTGAAATACGTCGGCAAACTCTCGAACAACCGGAATCGAATCAAGTGGTATCACCACTTCCTTAGAGGTCTCCTCCTCTATATAGTACAAATGAGTGGACGATCCTCCCTCAGGACGAGGCATCGCCACCAAAAACATCTCCTGCCCGGGAATGGCAAAGATAATACTCCTACTGAAACAGTCAATCATGGCTCGGTACGCAACAAGCCAATCCATACCAATAATGGCATCATACTCGGTCATCTCTAATACTAACATATCTGTAGGTAATACCAATCTACCAATCTCTACCCCCACTCCCCGGCATATAAAGAAAATAAGTGACCCACTCCCCAATGGTGAGTCTACACACGTCACTGTGCTCTCTGCTGTGGCTAACAACCCTAAGGCTTTCGCAAAATGTGTAGCTATAAAATAATGCGTTGCCCCCGTATCAAACAAAACCCGACCCATAGTGCCATGGATAGGAAACATACCCTCAATAGCGGGTGGGGCCTATGGAGCTGCTGCCTGCTAAAGCTGGTATACTCTCCCATACTGCAGCTGCCCCTGCTGAACTGGGACCGCTGGAATGGGTGGCAATGCTGCCATCTGTGGTGGCGCCGGGAGGGCGGCGGGAAACACGGGTCTCTACGGCTCCTGTCGAGCACCCTACTGCTGTTGCGGGGCCCTTCCCCTATTAGGACAGTCCTGGCATTTATGGCCAGTCTTGCCACAAACCTAACACTTCCCCGGGAAGTTTCCCCCTCTCTGTCCCTGCTGTCCCCGGCCCTGGTGGCCGTTACCGTTCCTTCCCTGGCCCTGCTGGCCCTGCTAAAACTGCTGCGGACCATTCTGACCTTGCTGGTTCTGATGGCCGTTCGGACCCTGATGGCCCTGCCGGAAGCCTCCCTGTCCGGGCCTGAAATTTCCCAACCTGAATCTCTTGTGATCCCCCTGCTGGGAACCCTGGTCACCCTGTCTCTGCCCCTGAACAGATTGTTCCCCACTGGCACCATGTCCTCCAGTCCTGCCCTGATGGCTGGACTCTCCCGATCGCTTGCCCTCAGCCATGTGAAAGCGGTGATCCTGGCAGTGCAATAGTGCAGCGTTAACCACATCAGAGTAAGTGGCCAACGATAGGTTCCCCAACAAATGCTGACGGATCCTCCAAGTCAACCCGTCTGTAAATTTCTGGATCTTCTTCTCTTCTGTCGGAATCTCATCCGGAACAATATTTAACAGATTGGTGAATTCGGCCTCATACTCGGCCACAGTCTTACCTTCCTGTCTGAGACTCATCAACTTCCTCCTCATTTTCGTGTGAACAGCCGACGGAAAGTACTTGCGGTCGAACCGCACCCAAAACTCCTGGATCGTGAGAGTATCTCTCTCCTCCACGGTGGTAATAGACTCCCACCACTGCAGTGCAGACCCCACTAGCTTAAAGGTAGCTAGTATCTGCTTCTGGACATCGGTGCACTCATACATCCTGAGGTGCCGCTGAATGTCCTTCCTCCACTGACTCGAAACCACAACATCGGAGCTTCCTGCGAACTCCGGTGGGTGTGCTTTCTGAAAAGCATCACGTACACGTTCCCAAGAAGACGGGAATGCATGTGCCTGAACTGGCGCGGCTACTGGCGCCTGAGGTGGTGCCTGCTGAACTACGGCTAGTGCGACATTTACCGCCTGGGCTACAATGGCTGCAACCTCGGCGGCGTTCATCGTACCCTGAACTGGTGCGGGCTGTGGTTCTGGCGTTACATCCCTGGGAACCCTTTGTGCACGTCGTGGAGGCATCTGAAATAAGAATGAAGTTTATAAGTTCACAGTTATAAACTCAAAATAGCTGAAGAACGTAGCATATGCAAAAGAATACAACAGTCCTAAAATATAGGGCTCTACATCAAAGAAAGCTCAGCGGAAAACATAATAAGCCGTACAGATCCTAAAAGACACTAGAACCTGATGCTCTGATACCACCTGTGACACCTCGACTAATTAAATACCGGGTAGCTACTCCTTTATTAAATTAATACAAAATGTCAAGTTGGTTCAGTTAATAGCATCACTGTCGAAAACATTTTAATGATTACTAACCACCTAGTATTTAAAAAGTAAGTTGCCAAATTTTATTTTAAATCTGATTAACATGCAATAAAAGACTAATGGAAGAACAACATAATCCATACACCATAACGAAGTAATGAAATAACCAACAAATAATAATAAGACCGGAGGAAAACTCCTCACTACAATCCCACAACTGAAATAAGTAAAACAATGTAACCTGAATTAATTACATGCCAGCAGTCTGAATAACTGAAATAAATGAAATGTCTCTAAAAGAAATGGGTGACATGCCCTACAACTGATAAAAGCTGAATATAGAGTCAAGATAGATGAAGCGTCTACAAGCAAGGTCCTGTAACTTCAACAAACAGCTACAACTCGTCACCTGAATGAGGATCCTAAGCATGGTGTCCTTGTGGCTGGGCACCTAAAATGGTTTTTACAAAAATAGATTTGAAAGAAAATGGGTCAGAGCCCGAAAGTGGAAATCATTTTAAAAACAGCAAGTGTTTTAATAACATTAAAACATTAAATGCAAAATACATGTTAGGACGTGCACTCACATGAAATTCTCACCTCTCGACTACATGTGCACTCCTAATGTACCGTACCCATCTAATTGGCATACATATCTAACCAAACCGTAATAAGTCCTACCCCTTACTACTCGATTCCCATATTGCATTCTAGCGTTAACATTTAAATAGAGGGCTTTACTTAAACTCAGATTCTCAATTAGTAATACAATTCACTATCGGTTAACCCGTTATGTTTTCTCAAAACATTACCATAATTATATTCACAATACCAATATGAAAGTTCCCATTAATTAAGTGTATATTATTCACGTCATAAATATACAATACAAGCACCCCGAGACTAAGCTGCGGTGCACACATACTCTGCTATCCATCCCGGTACATCACGTACATAAGGATCACGCATTCCGAATCTCTCAGGAATTGTTCTCAGATAACAACAATCACAAACAATGGAGGCGAACACAGTCACATCACATGGGTCACGCACATACCTAAGCTCCCACGATCAGCAGACTTATTAACATCCCAATAAGTCCTTCTCTGACCTTTGTTCTCGAGTTACCAATCTAAATCCGGGAAACACAAGGATAAGAAGGCCCTAAGCGAACGCAAACCTCCCGTGATAGCAAGTATGGTAGGTATGTCATACACATAAAATCATATACATATACTAAGTATGCACACATCTTAGTAATCACCATAGTTTAGTTGTGGTACACTTCTCATTCTCGTACCGACTTATAAGGTTGCACAATTCATAAGTTCCCGATTAATTCAATTATTTAAGCCGTCAATAATTCTCGCATCGTAATAGTCACTCACGTCCTATTCCACAATTTCCATTCAATTCAAATCACACTTCTATGTTTTACTCCTCAATATGTCCCAAAATATCCCAAATATATCAATTCATCATTAAGGGAATGTTATCTCTACAATTAAACAAGGTTACGGGACACGCGAAATCAAAACAGGCCAAAAAGCCTAAATTGTCAACTCGTTAGAAGTCTCGTTCGAACGAGGTTGGTTCGAACGAGAGTTCGTTCGAACGATCTGGACATCTAACAAGATCTCGTTCGAACGAAAGGCATCGAACGAACTTCCCTCTCGTTAGAAGGCAAACTGTCAACTCGTTCGAACGAGCTCGTTCGAACGACCTGGGCAGGTCTTCTAACGAGTGGCCAGTTTCGAGCCCAGAACTTCCTTTTCTCGTTTTTCCAACTTTCTTCATCTCTAATCCCATATACAATTCGTCCCAACATTATTTTAAGGTTTCTAATCCATACCAAACAATCATAGGTCATAATTAAACAATTATATAGGGCCAATTCTTCCTAAACATCATTGAATCATCAAATCCCTTCATTTATCCCCAAATCATATGAACATGAACCCTAAAATTATTACATCCCCAATGAGTCTAATTAAATCCGTTTTTGTTTCATCCAAAATATATTATCATCAGATTAATCCCTACATACAATTCTACATGCAATTTCTCATCAAAATACAAGTTTCTAATTCCAATTTAATGGGTTTTCATCAATCTCCCAACACAATACAGTTTTATCAATTTCCTACGCATGGAAGAAACATTCTTTGTAATAAACGAAATTAAACCACTTGCCTTATGTGTATCTCTGATTTTGATGCTGAAGATGAATGATTCTCTCTCTCTCTACAGGATTTCCCTTCTCTCTCTCTACAAGCTCTTCTCTAAGGATGGTAATGGTGGCTAGGGTTTGCCTTAGGAAAACTTTTGGAACTAATTCCAATAACTTCCGTAGCCCATTAAGTCATTTAGGATAGTTAGTGGGTTTAGTGGGTAAAGTCCAAATCAGATATTAATTCCTAATTTTCGTGGGTTTTAATTCCCAAAAATTCAAAATTACCAAACTACCCTTATACGTTGCCGGTATGGCCTAAAAATTTCCCGGGACCCAAACTCAACCCCCGGCTAGTGTTTTCTGACTATCTCGACCCTTTAGGACGTGTTGGCGCACTCAAAATGACCATACAGTTAATAGAAATAAAATTCACTTTTATAATTAAAATAATTATATTCCTGATGCGACTGTCACACGCGTCTCAACAAAATTCTAATTTGCCGTATTTCAATCTCTCGACAAATTTCATAATTCAATATTCACATAATCATATAAGCACATTATAATCAAATACCAACTCGCATCTCGCTAGTATTTTAATTCGGATTAATTTCCAATTAATACACATTTAATTCAATTAATCCCAAAAATACGGGGTATTACAGCAGTGTCCTCGACTATACACTAGATGATAAAATTACTGACTCCCTATGGAGTAGGGGAAGTGATACGATGCAAATATTGCGTATTTCACCCGTTAACCTACGCGTTATTAGCCCCCTCGGGTATCTTAATCCCTATATTTATGCTCGTTAACCAGACAACCTCGGATTTCTATGTTAACATATTTTGCATAGGTTAATTGAGCTTTTGTAAGTATTTGGATGCTTAGTATGAAGTTTGGATGCATTCCGACGAAGTTCTGTACACAACTGCACGTGCAAGGGCAATTTATCATTTCACAATTTGGGCAACTGGCCTAATGTCTTCACGGAAGTTGAATCCCTCTGAATAAGCTTCACGTGGCCACAAACGGTGCGTGAATCAGAGCTATATCGAAGAAGTTACAGGATTTTGAACGGAAGGGAATTTCAAACCCACCAAAACAGGGGAGGATTCAAGACCTATAGGTTCGAATCAATTCGCCCCTTGCGAATCGATTCGAGTTGAGACAGAGTGTCAGTTCTCCCATTTCGAATCGATTCGTATTTTTTGCCGAATCGATTTGCCCCCCTTTTGCTAATCGATTCAGAATTCAGCCAAATCGATTCGCCCCTCTAGCAACCTCGAGATATTTTCAGCCGAATCGATTCGGCCAAATTCCGAATCGATTCGACCCTATAAATTTTTGTTTTTCTTCTCTTTATTTACAAGTTTGCCATGGGATATTTTGTATATAACTCATTTCTCTCATTTTGGAGAAGATATAATTCATTTTAGGTTAGTTTAGCTTAGGGTTTGGGGATTTGAGAGCTCTTCTTCTTCCTCTCTTGGTTTGACACCCTCTAGGGTTTGTAATTGGGACTTCCATCTTCCTTCTCCATTAATATAGTTGTTCTTGTTTAATTCCTTCTTTATAGATTAATTTAGATGTTTTATTTCTTGCTTTCCTAGTTTAATTAGTATAAATTAGTTTAGTTCATGATGTGCCCTTAGATAAATAGGGTCGGGGTTGTGTTTCGCCATTTACGGGTTTGGACCTCGAAAGTTAGGTTTTGTATAAAATTGCATTTAATTGAAACCTCGCGTATTAAAGTCGGATTATTATGCATTTAAGTTTCTTTGTCACGCAACGTTAGTGTTTATAGAGATACTCCAAATTTAATCCACATGTGATCATTTTTCGTTAAATGTTTAATCTCGCAACTTTGGATTGAATTCCTTATTGTGTGATGTTTATGCTTAATTGAAAATGCTCGATTAAATTGCTTTCGAGCCTTAATCCTGATTAGTAGTTGTTTCAATCCGTATGGTAGGATGCGATCCCGATCATCGCTTTACTTTTGTGTAGCGTAACTTCTCTTTTTCTTTTTCCACCATTCCCAACCATCACCTTTTCTTTTATTTATTTTACACTTTTATTCCTGAAGTTTTAAATAAATTAAAATCTAAAATTCAATCACTCCCTGTGGATTTCTTACGATATCCGACTTACCGTTGTTCTTTCCTTGTCAAGTGTAGTTGTAGCTTAGGTTTTTGCATGTAGAGCGGGAGCCAAAATCAACGACAGTGTCCCTACACGAACACTTGGTTCCCCTCGCATCAGGAAGTTCAGGGTGATCAAGTAAAGGCACGAGAATGCTACTTTAACTCGAACGACGCTAGAGAAGCTCATAAAAAAGCCACCACCACATATAACACTGATACTCTCAATCCAAGGGATGAGATTAAGTTGAAGAAATGTGAAGCCGCCGAGGAGGTAGAATCCGTCGTCCTCAATAAGGACGAACCAGAAAAAAATGTCCAAATTGGCAAAGCCTTGAAAAAATAAATAAAGGATGAACTGATCAAGTTGCTGAGGAAGAGGCATAGTATCTTTACTTAAAGTCATAAGGACATGCCAGTAATCGATCCAAAAATTCTCTGCCACAAGCTGAATATGGATGAAGGAATGAAGCCGATTAGACAGAAGCGATGAATCTACTCCAGAGAAAAGTATGAGGTGATAAGAGATGAAGTTAAAAAGTTAGAATAGGCTGAATTCATCAGGTAAGTGGTCTACCCAGAGTGGATGACTAATGCAGTAATCGTACCAATGCCAAACGATAAATAAAGGATGTGTGTAGACTTTATCGACCTGAATAAAGCTTGTCTAAAAGACAACTTCCCTCTCCCAAGGATTGATCAGATGGTAGATGCCAGTGCTGGGCATGAATTGATGAGTTTCATGGATGCCTATTCAGCTATAACCAAATCTTTATGGACTCGACCGACGCTGAGAAGACCTCGTTCATCACTAACAAAGAATCGTATTACTACAAAGTCATGCCTTTCGGACTAAAAAAAATGCCGGGGAAATATATCAAAGACTGGTGAATAAGATGTTTGAGGAACAAATTGGCAAAACCATAGAAGTGTACATGGATGACATGTTAATAAAAAGCCTCAAGGTTGAGACACATGTGACCAATCTTAAGCGTACCTTTGACACTACGGATGCATATTGGATAAATCTCAGCCCTTCTAATTGTGTGTTTGGGGTAGGAGTAGGCAAATTCTCGGGATTCACTATCAACCAGCGAGAAATAGAGGCAAATCTTGAAAAGATCAAAGCCTTAATTAAGATGAAGACACCGAAGACCATTAAGGATGTTCAGAGGTTGACAGGAGGAGTTGCTTCACTGAATAAGTTTGTATCAAGGGTCACAGATAAATGTCTACCCTTCTTCAGAATATTGAGGAAAGGCTTTGAATGGGATAAAAAATGTGAAAAAGCCTTCTAGGAGCTTAAGGCTTACTTGGGCTCCCCAATTCTGTTGTTATGGCCAGTTCAAGAAGAGAAGTTGTATCTATACTTAGTTGTATCTGAGTTGGCCATTAGTGCAACGACTGTGTAAGACGATGATGGGATGTAGAAGCCAGTCTACTTTAATTGTAAGGCCCTTCAAGTGGTTGAGAAGAGGTACTCTAAGATGGAAAATTTAGTGTATGCCTTGATACATGCCTCAAGAAAGATGAAACTCTATTTTCAGCCTCATACGATGGTCATCCCCTCTAAGACATGTCATTCATAAAATTGAGAAATTAGGTAGGTTGATGACCTAGTCGATCGAGTTGGTAGAATTTAATATTATACACTAGACGAGAACAAGAATCAAAGGGAAAGCTTTGGTTGACTTCATAGCCGAGTTAACTTGGGACGAGACCGATAATGAAGAGTTTGTGATACCAATAACTATGCTAGGAAAAGCAAATAAAATCCAAATGAGATCGAGACAACTGTAATGAGACTAGCAATGGTCGACACTGAAGATAAAAAAATTATTTAAAAATGGAGTCCTGGGTAAAGGATCCTTCTTAAAAGTCAGAACAATTTGGATCTTGTTTGTAGATGAATCCTCATGTGAAACAAGAAGTGGAGCCAAGTTAATAGTAATGGCCCACAATGGAACCAATATAGAATACACTTTGAGGTTCAGTTTTAATGCATCTAACAATGAGTTGGAGTATGAAGCACTCTTAGAAGGACTCTCCCTTGCCAAAGCATTAAATTTCGGCTTAATGTTAGTTCATAGTGACTCCTAGTTAGTGGTAAATCAGATCATGGGAGTGTAAGAGCTCAAAGATGAAAAAATATCCAAATTCTTGGCGCGGGTAAAGAAAGTGCTGATGAGCTTTGAAGAGGTAAGTATCAAAAGGATCCCTCGGCTAAACAATTGTCGACTTGATTCCCTAGCAAGGTTAGCATCTATAATGATAACTGAGATGAGACGGTCAATGCTAGTAGAGATCTTATACAGGCCAACTATTAAAGAAGATGATAATGTAATTGATTTTTAATTAAACTTGAACTTGGACGCATCATGGATGGATCCCCTCATCCGATACATAAGAGACGTTGAATTACATAATCAAAGTTTGAGAGGAAGAAGCTGAGATACAAGGCAACAAAGTTTTCATTCATAGGAAATGTCTTGTACAAAAAATGGGCCCTCCTCCCCTTACTACGATGCGTTCATCTCACTGAAGTGGAGTATGTATTGAAAGATGTGCATAAGGTTTCCTGCTTAAGACACATTGGAGGAAGGTATTTGGCGACGAGAATAGTTACTCAAGGGTACTGGTGGCCGTCCTTAGCCAAAGACGTAGCTAACTATGTGAAGAGGTGCGACAAGTGTTAGAGATATGCATGCATCCCTCATCAACCTCATGAACCCTTGTCATCTATCACTTCCCCTTGGCCGTTTGCAGTCCAGGGGATTGACTTAATAGGACCCCTGTCTAGAGTAAAAGACATTACAGATACCAAATAGTGGCGATTGGCTATTTTTCAAAGTGGGTATAGGTTGATACCATGATCACTATAACCAAGACGAAGACCTTCAAATTTATTTGGAGGAATATCATCTGCAGGTATGGTGTGCCCAACACTTTGATCTCCGATAATGGAAAACTGTTTAAGAACTTATCCTTAGAGGCCTATTGTAAGAAGGCATCAAACAGTTTCATTTAGCATCATGTCGACCTCAGGTAAATGTCCAGACTAAGGTGACCAACAGGACTATCTTAAACGGGATTTAAAAGAAATTGGAAGAAGCCAAAGGTTTTTGGACAGAAAAAGTACATGTCTTCTTATGGGTCTACAGGATGATAGAGATAATGCCAACATGGGAAACTCCTTTTATGCTTGACTATGGCTCAGAGGCCGTGATACCCACTGAGATCGGGTTACCAAGTCATAGGGTCTAAACATATAGCTCGGAGGTAAATATATAAGAGCACATATTAGCCCTGGACCTCATCGAAGACAGACGAGAAGATGCAGAGGTCAGACATCCTTCTTATCATTAGTGTATTGCAAAGTTTTACAATAAGAGGGTTATGGATAGGGCGATAGCCATTGGGGATCTAGTTCTGAAAAAGATCTGGCAGAAGCCGAATAAGCTCCATGAAAATTGGCATGGCCCGTACAAAACTGCTGAAGATGTCACTCCTGGCACCTACAGACTTGAGAATTTAGAGGGAGATCCATTCTTAAACCCATGGAATGCCGACTATTTAAAGAAATACTATCACTAGGATTCTGTTTAAATTTTATTGTACCATTGTATATGAGATGTTATAAAAGTGATGAATGAGAAAAGTTTCAAGTATTCCCTCATATTTTTATTATACAAATTACCCAATTGCATGTTTCAAGTTGTCCTAAGATAAAAAACATCACTCATATGGTGAATTAGCATTAATTCACTCTAGGTGACATGAGAATCCAAACGGGACTTACCTCATCCATGGATTATCAATAATACCGAGAGGGGGGAACAGTGCGATCACATCACTAAGGTGGTGAGAAACACAAAGAATCCTTGAAAATTATTTAATTATGGTTTATTTAAGCATCATTAATTTAGTGGTATCAAAGTCAAACTTTCTTGGCGAGACGACAGCGCCGGACGAGATGGCACTCATCCATACACTCTCAAAATGACGACAGGGGACTTAGAAGTTAAACACCATTAATTTGGTGATTCAAATTTGAAAATAATTTAATTATGGTTCATTTAAAAATCATTAATTTGGTGGTATCAGAGTCAAACTCTCTCGGCGAGACGACAACGCAGGACGAAACAACACTTCTCCATACACTCTCAAAACGACGAGAGGGGACTTGGAAGTTAAACACCATTAATTTGGTGGTTCAAATTTGAAAATCATTTAATTATGGTTCATTAAAACATTATTAATTTGGTGGTATTAGAGTCAAACTCTCTCGGCGAGACAATAGTTTAGAACGAGACGACACTTGTCCATACACTCTCAAAACGACGAGAGTGGACTTGTAGTTAAACACCATTAATTTTGTGGTTCAAATTTGAGAATCATTAAATTGTGGTTCATTTAAACATCATTAATTTGGTGGTATCAGATTCAAACTGTGACACCCCGCCTAATTAAATACCGGGCGATCACTCCTTTATTAAATTAAAATCAAGGTGAACAGTTGGTTCATTCTTAGCATCACTGTCGTAAAAATAACTATTCCAATTTAAACACCCTAATTAATTAAGCTAAGTGTCAAAACCATTTTTTTTAAACATTACTTTCCAAATTTTATTTTGAAAACAAAGATTTAATTATTTACAACAATTCAATATTTAAAGAATCACACCACAATAATCCTAAAACATATAATCCAAATAATTTAAACATTCAACAACTAAATCCCAACATTAAAACTTAAAGTAAAACATCCAGATAGTAATAAATCCCAAAGTGAAAATACTAGATATATCTGAATCACAATGTCCAAATAAACAACTGAATAATGGAAAGGGCGACACATGCCCCACTAAATGAATATGCTAGGAGTGGAGTCAAATAAATGAAGTCGTCTAAGCTAGAGGCCTGCAACTCCCACCTAAGCTGCAGCACGTTCCTTCCAAAGGATCCTATGCAAGACGTCCATGTGGCTGGGCACCTGTAATATATACATATATATACAAGAGACAGAGAAATAGAAACGGGTCAGAGCCCGATAGTGTAGATGATTTAAAATTTGTTTAGCAAGTATTTAAAATGTTTACAGGCCAATGCAACAACATATTAGTGTGGCACTCTCTTGAGAATTTCTCACCTCTCTTCTAATGTGCACGCCTATCGCACTAACCTCCCCAATGGTTTAACTTATCTTAGGTTACTCGTAAGATTCAAAACCGAAGAATATAATTGTTTAAGAAAATAACTTCATTTGATCACAAAGTTCTCATTTAAACCTTATTTATTAATAAAGTTTCCCAGTGTTCCATTATACTTTTCCAAAACAAGTATTTCCAATTTGAGTTATTACACATGTATTACTTACCATAACACAGTAGGCAGTTTCCCAAATTTCAGAATTTCATACATATATTAAATACTCGTATAATATATATATTCTAACAGCACCCCACATAAAAATTATGGTGCGTGCATACTCTGCTATCCAATCCCCGTATATCTCGTACTAAGGGAAATACAAGTTCGGAATCACTCTCGAACTGTATTAACACATACACAACAATATTGAGGCGAAGCATAGTTTCCAAGTCCAAGAGGTCAGTACATATCCTCACATCTCTTAAGACCGTCCGACTATCGATCCGATAGCCCGTACCTAGGATTCCTATTTTCTAGGGTACGAGTCAATATCCCCCATGAAAGCCCATTCGAGATAAGACTGTCCCAGCGCGATAACCTCAGGGATAACAAGTAGCACGGGCATGATTTTCACATGTATATAATATATGCATACACACAGTCATATAAATATACTACTTTTATCATATTAATTTAGGTTCATCTCATAACCCATAATCGCAACATTTATTCTGATTTTCCCATTATTAGTTATCACGTATAACGGTTCGTTTCTAACTTTAATTCGAGGGATTTTTCCAACTCATTACGTAATACTCATGGACTCTATCCTCTCAAGTGGAAAAATTCAGTAGGTATTCATTTATGTTCCAACGTAACTATCTTAGGTGTCTCTCCCTTTAATACACAATTTCCTCGTCCCTTATATGTAAGTATCCCAAAAACACAACTCTCGTCTTACATTAAAAATCCCAAAATTATTTATATATCCTACTAGTATTCTTTATCTCCCAAAACATTTTAATAAGGGTGCCCAAGAATTATTTCTCATTAAATTGAATTCAACTAATTTAAAAAGGGGAATTATGAATCTGCCAGGAGGGGTCGATCGATCGAGGTCCGGGGCTCGATCGATCGAACCTTCGATTGATCGATGCTCTTGGCTCGATCGATCGATCAAGCAGGTATGGCGAATTCTGCAGTTACCAGTTACGGGTTTTCTCACATAACTCCATCCAAATCCAAACTTTTCATTCCCAATCGTCCAAAAATTTGTACTACTAATAGTATAAATCCATTCCATACATCTTTTACGTAAAGCATGCAAATTTCCATTAATAATCATGGATTAACAGGCCAAAATTCATGTAAATCTCAAGAACCCTAGAATTCTCTGTAACATGGTTGTAATCAGTCTTTTTCCATAATTTTCTTCTTCTAAAACATCAAAATTTCGTGGTTTAATCCTCTACATGTTAAGGGGTTTCCAAATTAACATTCAAATCATTACTACATGCGATTTTCTATCTCAAATTTGGGTTTTCTTCCATAAAACTCATCCTAATCATCCCTAGACTAACATGAGTGATGCATTAACGAAAATAAGCAAGATAAACACTTGCCTGGGATTTTTGACGTTTTGGTTTTATAACGAATTTGGTGTGGTTGCGTTTCCCGTCGCGCGATCTACGCGTTGGTGGTGGCGGCGGTGCAACCGGGTGAATCGTTGGCCTTGGATTGCTTGGAAAAGCCTCTCCTTCCCTCTCCTATGGCCGTCACTTGTCTTTGGTTGTTTTAACCCTAGAAGACAACCTTAGACATCTGATATATCCCTTGAATTTTCGTGGGTTTAATTACCCAAAAATGTAAAATGTCCAAAATGCCCTCCTGGGGTACTAATTAAGACTAAAAACGCCCTGAGACCCAAAGTAAACCCCCGGGTACACTTTTATGACTATCTCGACCCTTCCAGACACTTTGGCGCGCTCAAAATGACCTTATGAGCGACTTATAATATATTCATTTTTATTCATCAATATTTAGTCCCGACGCGACACGGGCGCGTCCCGACTCAAATTTCCAAAATTGTCATTTTATTCACTCGTGACATTAAATATGACCAATATTATATATTACTTTGCTCATCAGTAATATTTAACAAATTTTCCATAATTATTGACTTTCATCACGTTAATAATTATAACATAATTAATTTCCGGATTTATATTAAATAATTAATTCACATTAAATTTAATAAATCCCCAAATTAATATAGCATAGAAATACGGGGTATTACACAAACTCTCTCTGCAAGATAATTTATAGAGAAGAGTATGATTAGTTAGAATACTCAACATGCTGAGAGAACGAGGCTCGAGAAGAGGCCTCGACCTCCTCAGACCCTTCAGAAGAGGATGCCGAAAGTCTCATAGCCTTCTTTCAAGAATCCACACTCTCAGCCATGAGGGAGATGGAAGGATTTTTATCCTCAGAGGTAGATGACTCAGACATGGAATCACTTATCTCGGTAATTGGAGGATGCATAACAGCTATTGGAAGTGTAGGAATGGCCTCGACCCTGCGCTTAACAGCGACCTCGACTTCTATCCTTTGTATATTTCTAAAATTTCTCTCCCCAAGAGTTGGATACTACTTGGCTAACTCGTATAAAGTCCTTAACATCGAAACAAATTATGGGTTGACTAAGTTTGACTGCAAGATCAAAAGGAAGGACTTAATCATTTCTAAGATGCAAGAATAAGAGGAGTGGTTATGAACTTCGCTAGAGATGGTGACCGAAGAGTCACCAAAATGCTCAAACTCAGATGAAAATAGGCTAAAAACCACTAGACTAGAACCAAAGACACCTCATACTGCCTAAATATTCCAAGAAACCTAAAGTCTAAGATTCAAAACCACCCAACCCACCGTCGAAAAATGTAACAGTTCACTAAAAAATGGAAAAAATTAAAAACCAAGCGAATGCAAACTTTAATCAAATAGAAATTGATGGAAATGAGTTACCTGAATGAGGAGAAGCTCTTGAGAGGAAGGAGTGGATCAAAAAGCGTCTCAAACAGCGAGAATCAAAGGAAAATAGTAGGAATGTTAATGGCGATTGGCACAAAAGCTACAGGAAGGAGAAATGTTTGCAAAGAAGAGAGAGAAAATATTAAATATGGTTTTTAAACCACTAAATTATTAGGCACAAGTTCCAAGAAGAGCCATCATGAGGGCACAAAACCCTAAACGACTCATCCACCGCATATACTTGGGTGAGACGCTAGCTTATGAAAATAAGGACATATGTCATCTCAAACCTGCTGAGCCATAAACTAACTTTCAAGTGTCCTTTAATGACCATCACCATCTCAGATTTGACATTGGAAGGATAGCTCAATCGTCAGTCAGAAATGTCTCATCAACCCTATCTCCTCAAACACTTTTAACCCTCAGCCTCCTACTAACATTAAAAGCTAAGGGATATGGTGATT
The DNA here is from genome assembly GCA_949130495.1 of Sambucus nigra. NCBI lineage: Eukaryota > Viridiplantae > Streptophyta > Magnoliopsida > Dipsacales > Adoxaceae > Sambucus > Sambucus nigra. The sequence goes on along the minus strand of OX422217.1, from coordinate 54,143,247 downwards.
GATATACCCAAGTGTAACCTCATCCTAGTCTAGGAGTTGCTCGACCCAGGCCTACCTCATAAAGCACACTTCTAGAAGGAATCTATCATCAACAGTCTCGGCCTCGTCCACCCTCTTAAGTTGAGACCCTCTAGTAGTCCTATCCACCCGCGGGTCTCGTCTCGACTGCCATCCCAGACAACTGAGACCTCATTTCCAACTACGATCTCGTCTCAACCAAAAACCTTCTCAGTCGAGACTATACTTCAGCATATGATTGAACAGAACTCTGAGGGTCTCACACTCGGCCTAGTCGATATCCCTCTAGATGACATCTCCACCACGTGTGATATGGGACTTTAGTATAGTCAGTCCACATGAGCAGGTAGTTATAACTGAATCACCTATGCACGTGAGGGAATATTTGCATCATCATTACTTATACATTCTAAAGGACAGGTGTGAAAATCCTATTTATGACTCCATTAAGGACATGCACTTTGCATGCTTGGGGGTGCATTGTGCACCCCAAGCACTATTTTATAACATCTTCTTCCCCAGAAAAAGGATCGAAATAATCAAACCCTAGCCTAGGCTTTGTTCTTGTTACAGTAGAGAGATAAACTAGTTATAATTGTGTCACTTAAGCCATTAGTGCCTACTTTTATAGTGAAATTCACACTCACCTGCACAGTGGAGTAGGTTAATGGCTGAACCACTTATATGCTAGTGTTTATTCCTCTTCTCCTCCTCTCCTTCTTAACTTATACACCTGTTTAAACACCATTATTGCACCTCCAAAGCTATTATGGATTGAGCTCATACTAGTATACTTGTTGATACTAAATCAGGTATCATCAATATCCTCTAGCTTGATTCCTAGACTTAAAAGATGGATGATAGAAAATTTACGTCAATGATTAAGATGAAAGAAACTGCACGAAAAATTTAGAAATAAACTCTTATTTACGAAATTTTTTCAAAAGAGGTACGATTTTAATAAAATTTCCCACCCCCAAACAAAAAGGACATCGCCACCTGTCGATGGGTCAAGTTTTTATCCGGACCCTACCTAGACTCGATTCGTTAAACTCGGGTGTGAGCACTTATATATATACATCTTTTTTTATTTAAATTGGATTTTTTGGTCCATTTTTTAGTTTCCACTATTCGGGTATTCGGGTCGGGTTCTCGGGTCCTTAATGGATCCGAGTCAGGATAGATTTTTTTAGACTCGATGGGCAATCGAATAAGACCCAATCCTCTAAATTATTCCCCGATCGGATATGGATATAGGTGAACCCGACCCGGACCTGACCCATTTACAGGACTAGTCCTTGATGTTAAATAAAATTATTTTTAAAATTGAGAGCATAAGGGAGCAAAGATATTTCCATAATCAACAGTTAATGATGTGGGTCAGACGTATCCAAGATGAAACCCGGATAAGTGAGGAGATAAAAATGTGTACAAGTCTATAAACATGGCAAAGCACCGGGTGGTGTGAAACACCACCCCCCAAATAGGATAAGACGCATACTCGTGAATAGCGAGCTGCCTCCCGGTAGCACTAAGTTTAATATCTTCAGCCAAACCGAACCAGTCTCACCCTAAAACAAGATAAAAACTAGGATGGCAGAAAAATTGGGTTATGATAATCACCCCCAAACAAGACTGAATCGTCAGTCTTGTTTGATAAAGGCTACAAGGTCAATGCACTTGTATGGAAAAGTGCTTCACGCGATGAAAAGCATCAGTAGACCAAGGGTGGGTGGGGAGAAGTGTATAGGGAATAAAGTCAATGGTAAGGGTGAGGGTGAAGAAGCACCGATCACGGGTCTCATCGAGTGTAAACGTGAGGGCAACAAGGGCGCTACAAATATGGTACTCTAATTGCATGGGAAAGCAATATGGTATGGAAATTAGGATGTGGTAGGGCTCATATAAATCGCATGACCGTTCTATAAATTAGCGATGATAATGGTCATGCCATGACACGTTAATGAGCTGACAGGAAGAAAAATCACCATGACAGGAGAGTGGAAGGTATGGAGGAACCAGCTCTGTGTCACCTAAGTTGAGAGTTGCATCACAAAAACTCTCATGGATGGTTGGTTAGATGAAGAAGTCATGAATGGGATCGCGGATCACTAGGGTGAAGGGAGGGTTTAGATGCAAACCTAAATACAATATATGAACATGCAAGGTATAATAGCATGGTTCGAGTCCAAATGGTGGGTCAGGTGGGATAAAGGGTGGGTCGGATGGGAAAAATGTGGGGGAAGATGATCCAACTTAAGAGTTAATGAAACACACTCCTCAAGAGTCTTATAGTGATCCTCAAGGGCACTCGCCAGAGGGAGTGTGGAAGTAAACAGTTGAGATATCAATTTATCCATCCATAAGTCAACATCCGAGGTGGTGGGAAAATCTAACAAGGCATTAAGATCCGAGATATATAAATCAACATCAAAATTTGACTCAAAGTGAGTGAATCGTGTTTGGGCATGATCCATATCCAGAGAGATAGGAACCATCTCGGATGTAGTCTCAGGACTTTGGTGAGCACTCGTAGCCAAAGCTAATTTATAAGGAATTGGTGCATTGGGAACACACACGATGGGCTCTATATGTGTAAACTCGAGCGTATTTTTAGATTCTTCAGGAGGGAGAATATGAACCTCGATGATGGGTTCTTTAGGATAATTCAGGGTTTTATCAGTCTCACAATCATTGGGGAAATCAACACAATTGTCAACTTGGGGCCCGAACCACGGGGTGGTTTTAACTTCGAGATTCTAGGGGTCATAGGGTTATTCACACTCAAAATTCATGGCATTAGATGACTCATCATCACTCCACGTAGGTGCAACAATGTGTTGACTTGGGGTGAAATCTGACTTTTTCGCATACTCAAATTCATTTAACCTTTGTTCAATCCATTGAAGGGCTTCATTTTGATATTGAGTATCTTACTCTTGTTCGAGGATGAACTTCTACAAGAGGCTTTCAAGAGAGTATGTAGATGGTGGTGGAGAAGTTTTGGTGGGTGGTAGCGGTGGTTAAGGTGGACACAACTCGCTATTGACACTAGAAAGTGGAGAATACTCATATGACGTGTAGGGAAGGGGGTCAGGTTTGTCATACATGAGAGAAGCGTCTCCGTGAGAGATAAAAGTTCGATAATCATGGGGAGCATAGTGAGTGGACTGATTGGGATGGGGTTCACTAGGTTTCCATAATGACTGGGGGAAACCGTAAAGATCCACAACATGGGGTTGGGATTCATATTGCGTAGGAGGGTGATCAAGCCTCCACGAATAGTTTTGGTACTCACACCACTTGGTATTGGATATGTCATGACAGTGGTCCAAGTTGGGTTTTGAAACAGTGTCATATGGATACACTTGGTCCGTGGTTGGGTCGGATGGATATGGAAGGTATGGGCACTCATGTGACATGTGATTGGCTTGAAAGCAATAGATGCATGATGGCGCATTGGAAGCATTGACACTCATCATCGGAGGTGGCGGAATATGAGATGCGTGCATGGATGACGCAAGAGTATCAACAGTTTGTGTGAAAGAGTTAAAACCACTAAGTAAAATGTGGATATTCGACTCGGGCTTAACTTTAAGCATGCTTCGAGACAAGGGAAATGGTCAAAGTAGTCCCTTAAAGGACGTTCATCTGGCATGACGAGAGTAGTATTTTTTTGGATTTTTAAATGTTTTTTTCTTTAAAAAGGAAAAAAATTAATTTTGAATTTTTATGAAGCTACAAAAAAGAAAATTATTTTTTTATGAATAATTGGATTTTTAGCCAAAGAAAGGAAGAAAATGTTTTTTTGATTTTTTGGAAGAAAAGACGGGATAAAAATATTTGGACTCTTGAATTGGACGAACTCACATAAATCGACTACCTAAAGATTAAATTAGACACACACAAGTAAAGGATATATCCTAACTAGCATGTAACCAATTTAGATCTTCAAAATTAGTGAAAGGGTAGCCAAACGAAAGTCACAGAATTTATCTTTGTGATCACCTTTGCAAAAGTTATGTTCCTACTTTAATCACAAGATAACTAGAGGATTTTCACATAGATTCTCCACAAATCTACTGCGACGAAATGATCACCCGGTACAATGCTGGGGACAGTACAAACCCGTTTTACTGGGTGACCGAACTTAAAACCCCGTTTACCTGGACGGTTACGTACCTCAAAGCGAACCGTTCGAGGATTTTTTGGGTGGAGAGGACTCTACGAGTTATCCTATAAGTCAAATTGATCAACAAGGGGCCTATGAATACCGTATCCTATTAGGTTAATCAAGTTGATTGATTTTTAATTTAATGATAGCTAGGGTAGCACACAATGGATAAGTGAGTGACTCGAATGATGAAATCCCTTCTTGTGAATGACCGGGTGTAGGTCTTAGTTGATTAATTAATCACACCATTCAAAAAAATAAATGCGAGAATAAAAATCACATAAGAGTGAAAAAGGACCTAAGGGTCACACTAGAAAGAACCAAGGGGTACTTGCTAATGCGTATTAGGTTATTTAAAAATTCTTCAACTCTTTTAAACTTTGATAAAAAATCTATTATAAATTTTAAGTGAGAAAACACTCACGCACACTAGTAAGTAAAAGGTGATGATGCTAGATGTAAAGAATAATTCCCTTTAAGAATGAGGTGAGGAAAAGTAGAGTGTGACACAAGATTTGTTCTCGAGGAACCCACCTTAGTGGTAAACCCCGTGTCCCTAGTCCCAGGACAACACACGCACCCAAGTCCACTATTACCGATTACAAGTTACAGATTACAGTCCTCCAAGTCCACAATGAATTAAACAAGGCAAATACAAACCACTACACCCAGCCTAGTCTAAAACAACCCAACTTGACTGAAAATCAGTCAACCCAATAACACCCCGGTAATAGAGATTATCACTCACTCACTACACACGCACAACGACACACTCAAACCCGAGACCCCGTGAAGTTGTGCAACACACAAATATAATAATAGATATTGTTTTAATCAAAACAACAAAAATAATCTTGTTTAAAAATAGACCAAACAACCAAGGTTTAAATCTATTTTAATTTACAAGAAAAATTACCAATCAAGGACTAATTGAAAGGTAAGACAATATTGAATTAATCAATACTAAAAAGAATGCTTAAGTATTAAGTCCCAAGACACAAGTAAGGTCTTCCTTAATATTTAATATTCAAGTAAAGATTAATTCTAAAAACAAATTAGTTGGCGCAAATGACCACAAATAAAATTCCAACAATTGTGTCGCGCAACTAAGATAAAAATTAACCTAACACCAAATATAATATGAATCAATTTAAATAGGTGTTATGTTAAAAATATTAAGTCCAAGTAAAATGAGCAAAAGATAAATAAGTGTAGCACTTAGCTCATACCAAATAGGACTTAATTAAAATAAATAAAATAAGGTTTCAAGAATTAAATTTCAATTTTAGTATAAACCAATACTATGACAAGGGTTGGATCAAATACTCATACACACACAAACACTACCTTAAGTTATAAAAGAATACAACAAAAAATATTCAACTTAGGCAATAAAAAGTGTACGAGTCAAATGGTCCAATCCAAGTCAAATGAGTACGAGATAAAGAGTGTAGCACTCGAATCACTAAAATAGGATGGGTTTAACTAAAATAAAATTTAAATAAATAAAGATGTGATATAAAGACTACACACTAATTAAACCCAATTAAATAAAGTGAACACACAAAAGTTCAACTTAGAGGGTGTAACTAGTTAGAGTCAAAAATCAAATATCTTTATTCCCAAATAAATTAAATTAAATTATAAATAAATAAATAAAAATGTGTGACACACTAAAATAAGTCTTGATAATAAAGTGTACACACAAACTGAAATGGGTGTAAATAAAGTCTTCAAACCAAACACCCAATAAGCCTACTAAAATTCAGTCCCAACAAATTTTAGTCCAAATAAATAAAGTGTACACACTAAATGAGTTGGGTATAAACTAAGCTCCAACAACAAATACCCAAATAAATTTTAATTCAGATTTATTTTTATATAAAAAAAATGTGTGACACAAAATAATCTAAGTCCAATAAAAAGTGTGTACACACACTAAATGAGTTGGGTGTAAAATAAGCTCCAACAAAAACACCCAACAAAAGTACTTAGTCCAAAACAGTTCCAAATTTCAGTTTAAAATAAATTTTAGTTCAAATAAAGTTTATCCAAATAAACTTTCAATCCAAAGAAAGTATCTCCTAAATTTTGATTCAAAATAACAAATGTACACACACTGAAATGGGTGTAACCAAAGTTAACAAAAGAAGGTCTAAACAAATAATTAGATTAGTGTCAAAATAATCAACACTAGTAACCCAATGTTTTAAACAGCAAAAAAAATTGTTTGGATCTAAAACCTTTAACCCACAAAAAACCAAACAAACTAGTCCAAACCAATCTTTAGATCAAAACAGTGTATATCTTTGTATAGGTATATATATATATATAGAAATCAGTTTATATAAATATATTTAAAAGTTTATATAAATATATATAAAACAGTTTTATATATATATATATATAACAGTTTTATATATATATAAATATAAAACAGTTTTATTTTTATATATATATAAAAATCAGTTTATATAAATAGCAGAATATATATATATATATATATATATATATATATATATATATATATATATATATATATATATATATATAACTGTATAGGTATATGTATATATATATATATAAAATAAAAGAAAACTTACCCCACCGGAAGGAGATCGCCGGATCCCACACCAAAAAAATCACCGGAAAAAAAACTTCGAAATCGGATCCACACCGGAAACAGGGTCGCCGGAAAAATCGACCAGCCGAAAATGACCAGCAACCGGACTCCTTAAAACCGGAGCCAAACTCACCGAAAAAATGACCACACGGTCTTGTGGCCGAGGGTCGCGGGAAAAACGCACCACCGAAACAACCAAGAGCAGGCTGCAGAAAATGATCTGCCGGATCTGAACTGGATTTGAACAGGAACAAAATCCAAAAACTCCCAAAGCCAGAAACAAACACCAAATCTACACGGATCCAAACCACCGGATCATAAAGCTTCGAACTAAAATCTCTCAAGATATGGGCGTTCAAAGTTTAAAGAGAGAAAGAGGGTGAGATCAAAAATGACAAGAAAAAAAACGTTGGTAGCTAAAAAGAGAGAGGGAGAGTGACGGCCGTGAACAAACAGTGAGGGTTTGAGAGAGAGAGAGATTTTTAACTTATACCAAAAAAATAAAACCCTAAAGGGCTTTCTCCAAAAGCCCAAAACTTAAAAGCCCAAAAACTTAAAACACACAAAAAAAATATAAAATCCGAAAATAAAAAATATAAAATAAACTGAAACACAAATATAATGATACTCATAAAAAATACAGATCATACTACAAAGTTATGTAACAAAACACAAAAAATATTCTGAATAATAAAAAAAATATTTTATATATCAAGTCAAATAAAATAAAAGACTTGAAATATAAAATAAACTTTAAATTCAGAAAAATATCAAAACTCACACAAGAAAAAATAAATAAATTATATGACACCCAAAATAATTTGTACATTACACAAAAAATATTTTTCTCAAAAAAAATAATTTATATAATAAATCAATATAGGAAAATATGATTTAAGATATAAAAAATAGATTTGAATAAAAATAAAAAATGCAAGAGCATATAAATAAAAAATTGTTTGTCTCAAGATTGAGCCAACACAAGAAGAATGAGATTTTCAAAGAGCACGTAGGCACACACAATATTGACTCCCTTGCGGGAGATTCGTGAGTGTTTAGAAATGTACCTCCCACAGTTTTGACATGCATGGGGTGAAGATCGATTTGAGTCTATCGGGGGGAGATCGCCTATCTCAGTCGACCTACCGACCCAAAGTAGAGAGGCTTCTCTTCCTCGCCTTTGGATGCCCTCTCTCTATCTTGTCCGGCTTCCCTATCACACTTTTCTTTTTTATAAATTATTACAAATATAAGTGAAAAACTAAATGGTATCTCAAAGCACTGCAATACAAGCCAAATGATGAAATCCTAATACAACACTTCTAATAAAAGGAAAAAGTGTACTAAAAAACTAAAAATAAATAACTAATGAATCACAATCCAAAATCTTCTCGAGTGCGTTAATATAAAAAAAGCAGCAACGATGCCATTTGAAAACTTGTTCCTTTTATATATGTCGTTGTCAAGCCAAACTAGTCAAAATTATTCTTCAATCACCTACAAAAATATAATAAGAACTAGTATAGAGGTAAGTAAGGGTGTCAATCCAACTCTGTGGAGTGAAACACACGAAAAGTCATGATATCCAATTTTTTAGCTATTTTTTTTTTATTTTTCTTTGTTTTTTACCTTTTTTTTTGAATTTTTTTATATTAAAACAATTTTATGTGATGGTGAAATAACTAAACTAAGTTAATAAAATATTAATGAAATGAAATACTAAAACAAGAGATAAGTGAAGTAAATAAATGTGAGAACAAACAAGGGATGGGACTACACCACATATTTAAGTTATTCTAATTAATCAATTCACTCATTTAAAATCTCCCAAGTTAGTACTGAAATTGCAAGTCAACTCTCGTCTCAAGTGAAACTTTAACACTAACCTTTTAGAAAATTAAATTTACACCCCACAACTCTTAGAAAGTAGACTTAAACTCCTCTTAATAAATCATCCGTTAGGATCGATTCATCAAAATTCATTTAATCCATAGAAAATACAATTTAGAGTTGAAATTTAAAGAGTAATACTACTATTGAGAAACTCCTATCTCTAGTTCGATTCTAAAATGTGTATTATATTTTAAATTTCGACTTTCTCTCAAAAATCATCTACCCTCTATCGAGGCGTAAATGGGAATGTGAAAGTTCAAAATTCATATTCAAAGAGATATCTCAAACAATTAAATTAATTAACCACAACAACATTAAACATGTGTTAATCCCACTACTTGAAATGGGTTTTTAACCTAATATGATATGAAGCATGATAATCAAATAAAAAAAGACATAAAGAATATTTGGAGTATAGAAGAAAATAATCAAACCAAATCTCTTGAAGTGTAATTGAAACCCAGTTCTTGCAATGAAGATTACAACCCTCAATTTGAATAATTAAACAAATATTAAATATGCACTCACACTCAAATTGATTCTCAGTAATATTTATTTTTCCTCAAACTAAATCAAAAGGAAGAAAATAGAAAAATAAAAAAAATTATAATTTTAATCTACAATTTATTTCTAACTCAATAATTTCTCTATACTTTCTTCTATAGCTTCTCTAAGTCTTGGTATTCAAATGAGCATCCTGCTTTTCTAATATGGCACAATAGGGCTAAAGGGGAAAAATTGGGAAGTTAATTTGGGAATGACACATAAATGCATGTGTGTTGTGGGGTGTGAGGGTTATTTTGGGTAATGGGAAGAAGTTGCATTTTGGACATGTGGGTTTTTACTTTTGGTCTTTGGTTTATTTGGATTGTTGTTGGCGGCTAGAATTAGGTTGGACTTATGGGATTTCAAATGGGAAGAAATGGGTATTTGAGATGTTGGGTTAAAAGGTATATGGGCATGTGGTTGGGATAATTAGAAATGGATTCGAACAAGATGGGTCATCAATTTTTGGTGAGATAGATTCGCGCAAATGGTGTAGGGGGGTTAAAAGGTGGTATTCGGTTTGATGTCAGATGGGTTAGGATGCTGAAGGTTTTTCCGGTTGGGTTTCAGGTTGGTTTAAGGGATCAAACCTGGTTGGTCCAGGAGCAATGAGATGAGTGGTTTTTGGTAAAGGCAGGGTTCGGTTATGGCCAGATTGAAATCGCCGAATTTAGGAGCGTAGGTGGCTGGATATGGGGCTGATGGTAGTTAGGGGTAAATGGGTAAAAGCGGGTTATAGTTTGTCAGCTTAGTTGGGAGTAAATTGGTTCAAGGTAAGGAGTTTTTTCGACGAGGTTGGAGTGGTGATGCTGGAGTTATGGCTCGTGGGATTTCTTCGATTCGGGTTATCGCCGAAGGTGGGAGCTTCGATTTCGGGTATGGGGTAGCTTGTTAATGAAGTTTTGAAGAGGTTTGGACGATGGTGGAGCTAGGAAAATAGGTCTTAGGTTAGAAATTTGGTGTAGACGGAGATATGAAAGGAATAATAAGGTGGGTGTTTAGGTGTTGTCTCTAATTAAGGGAGGTGAGAGAAAATATGGTTTGGGGAAGTTGATGAGAGGAGAGAGAGTATAGAGATTCTAATTGGGTTGTTTGAATTAGGTGAGAGGGGTGTTTGGGTGTAGGTGAGGTGTAGGGTAGTAACGTGTGTGTGTGCATGTTTGTACCTAAATAAAAATTAAAATAAAATAATTATTTATAGCTCAAAATAAAAATATAAAATCTATTAAAATTATAAAAAAAAATAAAGAAAATAAATTCATAACCTATAACTAAATAAAAGACTCAATTAAAATAAAATAAAAATGATAATAAAACTAATCTAATAATTAAAAGCAAATAAAATAAAGAAATACTAAAAATAAATAAAATAAAATAACTGAAAATCTCATAAAACGCACACCTAAAATATTTACATAAAAAATATATAAACACACGACACACATTAACGGACCCTAATATTTACAATAACGAACTTTAAAACAAAAAAAATGTAAAATGATACAAACATACTCATGCACATATTATATTTACATAAAATAATGAAACACTAAATTAAATAAAATAATAAAAATGAGTCGAAAATATTGAAAATAATAAAAATAATACTATACACACATGCTCTATGGGTTTGGGATGGTCTGGATTTGGCTATGAGATAGGAAAATTGGTACGGGAATTGGTTTTAGGCTCTTTTAATGCGCATTTGCCACATTTGACTTGAAATAGAGCTTTTAAATCCTCAAGCGTCATTTGACCTATAAGATAGACATGAATGCGGATAAGACCAATTTTACCAAGAATTAGCAATTAAAAAACGTCTATTTGGGGTTTTATTTAAACACTTTTGGGTTCTTATCATAAACCTCGAAGATAACTCTTTTAGAGTTTTATTCATCTTCATTTTCATGTATTCGAACTCTCTCCTAAGAGCTAGAAGTTTAACAACTCTTACTCGTGTATTTTCTTAAAATTCTTCTTGAATAATGTCCCATGTTTCCTTAACTTTGGTTGCTCCCATAATTCTTAAAAAAATGGTGTCTCCTAGGCCTTGTTGAATGTGAAGAAGAGATTTAACATCCATCTTCCTTAAATCTTTCAGTTGATTCCTCTGAGCATTTGACAGTGCCACCGTTGATTTGGGCTCGTCATACCCATTTTTGACCAAATCCCAAACATCTTTGGATATAGAGAGAGTCTTCATTTTGATACGCTAAAAATCATAACTCTCACCTTCAAATAATGGAATTGAAGGTTGTTGAATATTCAGACTGGAATTTCTTGAGCTTGCCATGTTAATATTTCTTCAAATCTTAATCTTCCACTCCTTAGCTTTCTGAACTTTTGAACAGTAACTTCATGAATTTTCTGGATAGTAATTTCTTGAATTTTTTGGACGATAACTTCTTAAATTTTTTATAGAATTTTTGACATAATTTTTGGAGAGGATCAAATCGATAGCTCTGATACAATTTGTGTTGGGTGTTTTGTGAAAAAGGCTGAGTACACAAGGTACAATTTGATAATATAAGAGAGTTGAGGTGAGAAGGTGGCAATAAATAGAGAGGGGAAAAATTGCCAATGAAGCTTATGGATGATGGATGGCTATTTGATTAGAATGATTTTCTTACTTTCTCTCTTACATACATCACACTTATATAATACATAAAATACATAGTAATGGAAGACAAAACAACCATGAAATAAGGAACCTAAAGCATGGAGACAATCCTTAAAACATGAGTGGATATTATGCACTAGACTTTAAATAATAAAAGGAAAGTAAAGCAACACAAAACATGTCATAAACCCATATCATATTATATAATAAAAATTTACTCACATTAGCTTATTTGAATGGTTAGGCTAAGGCTTGAATATATTCTTCAATAAAGAACTGTTGGTTCTCCTCTGAAAGTCGTGGGAGGTTTAAGAGGTGTATCATTAGTATTAAACATGCATTAACATTAGTGAATGATTTGGACCATTGCTTTGTGCTAGGTGTTTGTGGGGGGGGGGGGGGGGGGTTAGGAGGTTTAGGGTTGAGCACTGATGAATTTTTTATGGTTTATATGAAAACCCTATAGGAAAACCCAAAAGTCTCCTAATTAGAGAGAGTTTTTCTTCACAAGATATTTCCTTGACTCAGTTGATACACACACACACATACATACATAAATGCATGCATGCATACATACATACATACATACATACATACATACATACATACATACATACATACATATATATATACATACATATATATATACATACATACATACATACATAGAGAGAGAGAGAGAGGGAGGAGAAAAATCCTCTTTTTTAAAATCAGGTTGCTTGGAGGCCCACATACCAAATGATCGAGTGATTATCTGACATGGTTATGGAAGAATTTAGTTTTAAATATTTATTTAGATGAGTCTTGTCCGAGATGGATCGTGGCATTGAGGTTGTGGAAGAGGGTGCAGTGGTCCTGACTAAGCTTTTAATGATGTATCGTCATATTGAGTGCATGCGGATGCATACCCAGAATGGGGATTACTGGGGACCTATAGAAGGTGATGATGATCATAATAATGAAACGGTTCCATCTGGAAGTTGAGGAAGATTTTTATGAAGCTCTCTAGGAAAATGGTTAGCTTGGTTGTTAGGTGTTGGTTTTTGGTATGTTTGTTAGTGTAGCTTTCAGTATAGGTTTTAGTAAAGGTCGGTAATCTGTTGGTATGGGTATGAATGGAGGTTTGTTTGCTGAGTAATGTCGGTGTTTGGGAAGTATTGTTGCTGATGCATAATGTAACGGGATGTATTTTGAATCAAATTTATTGAAATAAATGTTAATTTAATCATATTTTGTTATGCCTTTTGTCAAATTAAAATAATGAGAGAGACTTATGTCAAATTAAAATACATTTGAACTGTATATACAAATCACTAAGGTATACATAATCCTTTTGTCAAATTAAAATAATGAGAGTGGCTTATGTTTCTTTATGGGAAAAAAGAAGAGCATTGATTGCACCCAAAGTTACTTTATGGGTTATCTACGTACCTCTATTGGGATAAAAAGGTTTGAGGTGTTTGGAAAATATTTGTAGAGGATCGGTACATACGTAGTTCGTGTAGAGAGGGGTGAAGAGATTTTTTGGAATAAAAAACTGACTTGAGAATTTTGTAGCAAGACGAGAGTCGGATTAAGCATAGAACTTCTTGAGACGGTCTAGGTTAACTGGGAGCGTCATTTATTCTTTGTTGAGATAAGTGAGCATAGCGACACCTCCTGGTAAGGTCATCTTCATAAGTTATGGTTGACTCAAATTGGGTTTGAACTTCGGACTAGGTTCCTATAAAGGTTCCTTGATTTATTTGAGATCGAGGTCGCCCTCTCGCACACCGCGATCTTTCCCTTTCTTATTGAATGATCATGTAATATGACGATGATTTCCCTATATGTGGTATAAAGATTTTAGTCTCTTCTCATTCAAGAGAGATAACTATTTGTAATGACTTTGGATCCAATCAAATTCTCATACTTGGCTCTTAAGCATAACTAGTATAGAAGGGATATCAAGTTCGATAGGCAAAACTGTCTATATGCCATATACTAAGTATTAGGCAGTAGCCCCAAAGAGTGTAAGGGATCATATCTGCTCAATCTCTATAACTTTCTATCATCTTGCTGAATATGGATTTGAGGTTATTATTCGCAACTTCAATAACCCCATTGGTTTGCGTTTTATAAGGTAAAGAATTGTATCTCTGAATTCTATACTCTTCGACCACTCTTGTGACTTTAGCTTCAAAATGTAGAATTTATTTGATAGAGGTCATGAGGGACCTCGTATTGGCATATGTTATTCTTTCATAAAATTTGGTCACCTTCCGCACATTCAACACTACATATCACCTAGATTCAATTGTAGAGGTGAAATAATCAATAGTGACTAAGATGAACTCATGCCCGTTAGATGCTTTGAGAGTGATTTTTCTAATGATATCGATGCCCCGAGTTGTTAATTGCCATGTAGAATTCATGTTATATAACTCTCAATGGCATAAATTCATGAGAATGATAAATTTCTAACATTTGAGGCACCTCTTAATGTGTGTTTCACAGCTCTGGACCATAGTGGTCTAATAGTACCCTTATCCAATGATCTTCTTGGAAAACATATGGCCGTTCATGTGGGGTTTGCACTCCCCGTCAAAAATTTTATGCATGGTCTTTACGGTATCAGCCCTGCTATGCATTGTAAATGAGTGCCATAGAAGTTTCTCTTGAATAATGTTTTGTCACATATAACGTATTGGGATGCGAGTTTTAGTATAGTCGTGTGATATTTCTTATCATCCCTTTGAGGGTATCATTCATTTTGAAGAGGCATCAAATATTGTAATAAAAAAGTCAAATCTTTTATGAGCCTTTTTTTATTGGCGAGCTCGATGTGGTAGCAATGAGTTGGTCGTGATTTCTTTTGAACTTACAAGGGGCAATCATTATTCCATTGGGCATATCGACCATATAGTCTAAGGTTGCCAATGCCTCAACAAAGTTGTTACTTAAATGAGATGATTAATAAAAGTTGATATCTTTAAATTGTGAAGTGATCTCTTCAATATGAACGTCAAAGGGTAAGAGTTTATCATCTATGATTTTTCATGTCCGAGGGACTTATCTTATGATGAGGGTTGAATCTACATAAATGTTGAGATATTGAATTACTTTCTCAAGACCAATCTTGAGGCCAACAGTGCATAGCTCTTATTATGTCATGTTGGTATAGCAAAGAAAATATATATTGTGTCTATAAAGGTATATGAGTCATCGGATGCTATCAGGAGTATCCCTATGTTATATTATTTCTTATTTGCAGCTCTGTCGAAAAACATCCTCAACCAGAGTTCCTCGTAGGTAGTGCAAAGAATCTCTTCTACCTAGAATTCGAAGACCCACACATCGACTTCTTCTATGGGGTGAGTTACTAAGTAATCAGAGATGGACCTCCCTCTGATGACCTTTTGTGTCACTTAAGTGATGTCAAATGCAACTAGTAAAAGCAATCGATGGGCTATGTGGCTTAATAAGGAAATTTTATCCAATAAATACTGTTGGGATCTATCCGGGACACTAACTTGATATGGACGACGAGCACGTAATGTCAGAGCTTCTGAATTACCCAAACTAAGGCGACACATGCATTTTTTAATGTTGTGTCATTCACTTCTAACCTTTCTAGCTTTTAGCTGACGTAGTAGATGGCTCTCTCTTTGCGTGACTCCTCGATATATTAGGTTAGCATGGCCTCAACTATGGTATCGATGACAGTTAAGTACAGGTGTAAGGGCAGAATGATTATGCGATCGAGAAAGGTATTGCTTGATCTTGTCAACGGCGTCTTGGCAGGCCTCATTCCAAACTGTGGTTGACTTTTTTCGAAAGAGTTTGAAGATAGGTTCTCAAATAAAAGTGAATTAGCTAATGAATATGATGATGCATTAGAGCTTTAAAAAAGTACTTCTTTCTCATTATGAAGCGATGACATTTCGAGGATTTCTTTGAGTTTGGTAGGATTTTCTTTAATTCCATTTTCCCTTACCATAAAGCCTAGGAGTGTCCATTTTGTGACACTTAAGATGAATTTTTGCACATTAAGGCAAATTTTTTATTGTTGCATTCATTCGAAGAATTTCCTCAGGGAAGAGATGTGAACCTTCCCGAGCTTTGGACTTGATGATCATGTCATCAATATAGACTTTAATTTCCTTATGGGTGATATCATATAGGATAGTTATGGATTATCTTTGGTATGTAGACCCGATATTTTTTAGATCGAAAGGTATGAGGGTATAGCAAGCGATCCTTGTGGGGTGGTGAAAGTAGTCTTCTCTTGGTGATCGGGATGCATATTGATCTGATTATACCCGAAGAATCCATTGACGAATGACTTAAGAGCATGATTGATAATGTTGTCGATGATCATGTCAATATTAGGTAAAGGATAGTCATATTTTGGAGAAGGTTTATTCATATCTCTATAATCGATGCATATGTGGACTTTCCCTTTTAACTTCAGCACATGGAATATATTGGCGAGCCAGGTTGGATACTCGACCATTTGGATGAAATCCACATTCAATTGCTTCACTAATTCATCTTGCACTTTGAGGGACCATTCTGGATTGAGATTCCTTAACTGTTTCTTAACGGGCTTGCATTCAGGGTATGTAGGGATATCGTCTTTCATGATTTATGGGTCGATACTGGGACTGCCATTGTAGGAGCATGCGAAGTCATCCATCAATTATTTTAAAAAATCTTCGAATTTTGGCCTCTCTTTCTCATTTAGGGTTGATCATATCCTAATATCACACGGATTGCTAATAAAATCAAGATTAATGATAATAATTTCCTCATCCATAGTTTGAATGCGGTTATGTTTTTTTATTGAGATTAGTAAAGAATTGTTCATTTATTAAATCATCTTCATCAATTGTTTGATTATAATTAATGAAATTAATGTAAGGCACAACAAGATGCTCAAAATATTCATTCATTTCGTTGATATAATTTTTAGAAAAAACGAAAGCGATGACCTCCTCAAAGGAGGACTCATTTACATTGACATCAGAAATGGAAAAAGTATAAACGGGTTCGATCTCGAGGTGGTAAACAATAGTTTTTTTGTTTGTTTGGGTCAGACTGGCTGAGATGCTCCACTAATGGAGGAAAGTTTTATGAATAAGATATATCATCTTGGTAGGGTTGAACGACTTAGATTCAGTGCGCAGCATGCAGATGTCCATTCCCAGTTTCGTAAGACCAAAAGATTCATCGTTGTTAGTTCTTTTCGTGCTTTCGTTTTCAAATAAGATCGAAACAATTGATTTGATATATAGTGAATTTACCTCATGCTTGGATCCTTCGATCCAAGTGATCTTGTCCTCAAAGAATACTTCAAAACTCGATTTCATCTTCTTTTTAGCAGCATCGTACCATGGTCTTGGAAAACCATAATAGGCAAAATCTTTTTCTTCTTTATTTAAGTGACCATTTTGAGAGTCTTCAGAAATGACTTCCTATATCTTTAATGCCCTCTTTCTGTATGGTTGCCAGAGAGCCATTAGTTCTTCTAAAGATGATTGATACCCCATATTATGCGACGAGTAAGCTATTTTCAAAACAATCAACTCAAGAATCCCCTATTGCATGTGACCTAGCCCCATTCAGGGAATAAAGTGCATATTTTTAATATTTGAATTACGTTAACATTTCCATGGGGATTGTGTTCAGGGATCACCCAATCTTTGAAATTAGCCCTTGTCGGAAGAGGAAAGGGATCAATCTTCAAGCCAAAGATGAACATGTCATTAGTGTTATGTTAATTTTTTATGATCGGGGTGTTGATACCGTTGCCATCTTAGTTATCATCATCCCCGATGATTGTGATGATTTAATTATCTACAAATAGCTTGAGTTTCTAGTGAAGAAAAGAATAAAATCCTCTAATATCATGGATCCATGGGTGGTCGAGAAATATATTAAAACACGTGGGGATGTCGATCACTTGGAATTCCACTTGAGGGAAAATTGGACCATCCCCAAATATGAGGAGAATTGAGCCCATAACCTCTCGATGGGTGTTGTCATAGGCATGTACGACGGTTGATGTAGAAGTGAGATCACTGACTTGTAACCTCAAGCATCAGAGTGGGAACACATTGAGGGAGGAACCATTATCAAAAAGTACTAATGGGACCCTTTTCTATAGAACCTCAACTAATATATTAAGAGCATAATTATGATTAGGGAAGAATTTATGGATTTATTCATCAGCGAAGGAGATGATTCTCATGGCTATAAGGATGCCAAATATATGGATAACTTCATTAGGGGTGTTAGAAGGACAAACTACAGCTTGTGTGAGAAACTTGATGAAATAATTCCTGAGAAGTTGAGAGGACATTAAAAGTCCCCATAGGGTGATATTTTCTTGTGTATTTTTTAGTTATTCAAGGATTTTTCTTTCCTTAATAGTCATTTCAGTTATTCAAGGATCTTTGTAGTATTGGCCTGACCTAGCCATGTGGTTTACTGATAATGGGAAAAAGAGAAATTAATTTTCTTCATCTACCTCAGGGGTAGACAAAACTTCATTAATCTCTGATAAAAGTTATTCAAATGAAATTATTCACAAAAATAGGCTTGTACAATGAGAGCTTCATTTTTGGGTTCACTGTCTGAATCATTTGAGTGGTCGGAGTCATCATGCCATCCCATGGAAGTTATCCAATCATTTTCGAAGAAATATATGCATTCAACAACTTCAAGTGCTTCAAAGTATAAATCTTCCCACTGTATAGAGATATGATTCTGAGAAGGGACCAAGTACCCTTTAAGTTTCATCGCGATGAGGATATTGAGAGCTTCATAGATTTTTCCCCTTTTACATTTTCCTCTTTTAGGACTTGAACAACATTATCTAGACTGAACTCTTTGGTAGGTATAAACCAATCGTACGATTGGCGAGCCCACTTTCGGGATTTCATATAAATATTGCTTATTCTCGCATAATTTTTTTTCTTCGTTGGTAAACTTTAGCGGAAACTTAAATCCAAATTTTTTTAAATTTTCAAGGATGCCCAGTAAATCCATGCTCCATTTTTATATTTGGTTTGGATAATTATATAGGTTTTTATCATCAGATAATGACCTTAGTCATGAGCAATTTTATGATGAAGAGAGGAATCAAGGATTTACCTTGATTGTGGATGAAGTGGGACTGTCTATAGGCTTGATTTTAGTTGAGGGGGTTGAAATTAGGATCTTGATCACTGAGTATGGAATTCATGTCGGCTTGGTGTAGAGGTGAAGGATTTTGGGTAGTGTATGGTTTTGGGACATAGGAGGAGCGATAATGCCTTTGTAAATGAGACTTTTCATTATGTTTACAAGATGATGGCATTGATCAGTTGTATGCCTCGTTGTTTGGTGAAAATTGTAGTGAACATCATTTGAGATATCTTGGAAGATGGTTAGGTAGTGTACGATGGTCCAGGGGTTTAATAAGGTCACGGGATAGAAGGTTTGATACACTTTGGAGAGGGGAGCATATAGTTGAGTTTATTATTTTCAGATAGCAACATAATGAGCTTCTGGTGCCCATGAGGTGGTCAGTTGAGAGGAAATGTTATTGATGGAAGCAACAATGGGTTTCTCATACTTTTGAGGAGTAAACTGGCTAACTGAATTCTTCCCTTCTGATTTTGTTTTCACATTCTGACTAGTGGCATTCTCTTGAATCTCTATCCCAGCTTCTCAAAGGGATCTAAAATAAGAGTAATCTGTCTACCCATGGTGTTTTAGATGATCAGTAGAAATTTCTTCTTCACAATACTAACTTGGTCTTCCTCTAACAGGTGATTGGTTATATTGGCGACTTTTTCCCTTTGCCTAGTTATAAATTTATTGACAGATTCCCTGGATCCCTATTTGAGTAGCTCAAGGTCACGACGCATCACTTTCATTCTACATAGTACATATATTGATCCATTAATTCTCTATCGACATCTTCCTAATTTCACATTCGGGACTCTTATGGTAATAAAAAAATAATTTAAGGCACTTTATTTAAGGGTTTATCGAGACATCTAGGCAATAATCTCTTATGTAGCTCCTAGAAGACTCATGCTGTGGTGGTAGTTGTGGAGATGCACAATGGGAGGCCCACTTCCTCTGAACTTTTCAATATCTAAAATTTTAAATTTCTCTATAAGACAAGACTTCGGATAGGGAGACGTGTGAGTGTAATCCACAAAGTTCCTCAAGAGCTTCACCTGGTCAAACTTTCTAAAGAGCATATTAAGGTCTTATTTAAATCTATTGATTTATTCTTCTTTGGGATCAATTGAAGCATGCACGATAAAGTTATCCTAGAGTTTAGGAAGATTTGGCATAGGCAAATGATCAAGAGGTGGTTCATTGATAAGAGGGATGCGTGGAGGAATTATAATGTGTTGAATATATTGATATTCTTTAGGGGCCCATATGGGTTTAGGCATCTGTTATCCAATGGCTTAGAGGGAGGCAACATTTTGATTCGGCATTACTTCTGGTTAAAAAAATTCTAGAATATAAGCTTTGTTTCTTTGTAACTCATGAATATCTTATTACGGGTTATCGATCTTAGCAGAGAGCTGAGCTAGCACGATCATTAAATCTAGTTGAATATTAGTGTCCTGATTACCGTTCTCCATGAGGTAGTTGTAGTGGGATTGATGTATTCCTTCACATGGTGGTGATAAAGAGGATCAAATAGAAATCTGAGGTGGTCGAATGATGGATAGTAACCAGTAAGGATCCAAGAGAAGCTAGGGTAAATGCGGCTTCACCTGAGAGGGAAGTTGTTTAATTTTTCAAAAAGGTCTTTTCTTTATTCTTGATAAAGAATAATTTTGGTATTTTTAAGAAAAACGGGAAAAGGGATGAAAATACTATTAGCGTATTTGTTATTATTATGTTCCACTTGTATTATGTTCCACCTATAGTAAAAGTGAAATGTCAGATTAGACCCAATTGGGAGAAAAATAGGGAGCATCATGCAAGACACGGTTTAATTTGTTTCCAAACTCACGAACAATGTCATGTTTTAAAAATGGGCGAAAGAGCAAAAATTGGGCGATAAGACGACCCAAAATTTTAGAAGAGTTACACGTTAGAGTCGGTAATCTAGATATGAGTGTCTAAGGGTAGAAATCGATATGAGGTTTATGTATGGGATTTTAGTGTAAGGGCTCCCCCTGTAGCATGACTTCCACAGTATACCTCTTACCTATTAGGGAATGTGACACCCTGCTTAATTAAATACCGGGTGATCAGGCCTTTACTAAATTAAAACAAGATTTACAAAATGGTTCATTCTTAGCATCACTATCTAAAATCCAATTAATTACTAATCACCTATTAGTTAATTAAGCCGGCGCCAAATTTTATTTTGCATTAAACATACAAATAATAATATGGGAAAAAATGAATTACAACATTCACACAATACTAGAGTCTAAACCATCTTAAGTAAATAAATCAATAAAATCTTGCCGAATAAACCAATGACAAAAATCCCATACTAAATAATGGATCCAACTAATAATAATATCTGAATACAAGTCTGAAACAGAAATACTGAATGAATAAAATCTTAAATAGCACCAACATGCCCAAACTGAGAAGTTGGAAAAACTCCTACACTATAAATGAAATGATAGATGCATCTAATCAAAACTCTGCAAGCTTCAGTAACCTAACCACCCTAACGTGTATTAGTTATTAAATAAACTTCAACTCTTTTTAAAAATTAGTTTTAAGAGATAATTGAAACTTTTGTACACACACATACACAAATGAAAATGGACCAAGCCAAACAAACACAAACAGACACCATCACAACCACACAACAACACACATGATCATAACCATTGCTTTTTGTTTAAACTTTTATAATAAACAAATTGAGTTTTCTTTATTAAAACAAATGTTTAAACATGATAAAAAAACTCAAACAGAAAATAATAAAATCAAGATTCAAAAAATATTTATGAAAAATACATAACTGATTCTGAAAGCATTTATGGAAATAAATATAGTTTTAAATAAATTTAAAATAGCACATATGAGATAAATAAAATTAATAGAGTTAGGACACACAAAAAAATGTTGTAAAAAAAATAATGTCATAAAATTGAGACAATTCAGGAGGCTAATTTCAATCTCCCCCTTTGGCCAATTTTGAGACAAACAAGACTTTGAGACAAAGTACATAACTCAACTAACAACATATTGAGTCATAGCCAAATGCATAACTCAACTAACAACATTTTTTAGTCCTAACCAAATACGTAACTCAACTAACAACATTTATCCTAAAAGACCATAAAAGACACAGTCTCAAATTCTCCCCTTGATTGTCTTAATGGGACAAAGGGAGGAAACTAAAATTAAATTAAGTAGAGATAATGTTAAAATCCTTTTAACATCCCTAGTCTTCTTTCTTAATCCATTTATTATGAACATTGGGAGAAATAATTTTAAAAAGGGTATTACCAGAAATAGCTTTAGTTTGATTAACAACAAATTTAGATTTTAAAAAATTAACACCATTTTGTTGTCTATTTAAACGCTTATAACAGAATTGTCCTAAATGGCCCATTTTAAGACAACAATTACAGCGATATACATGCTTAGATTTGAATTTCTCTTTAAACGACACATATCTTTTAACAATATTCTCACTTTGTATAGTTAAACTCAAACGCTTAAAAAAAAACTGTTCTAAGTGACCAAATTTTGAATAGAAGTTGCATTTAAACACTTTCCTTTCAACACACTTTGCATTATTACACTTGGTGCGCTGATTTTTATCATGAACATTCCTATTTAACTTTTTATAACAAAATTTTTATAGATGTCCAAATTTAGAACAAAAATAACACTGAAAAGCAGGTTTACCAGTCTTAATATTCCCAATAATCTGAATTTGCCTAAATTTGCCTAAACCAGTTTTATTCTGTCCAGATTTGTAGCAAAAATTACATGAAAACAAAGGTTTAGCAGAAGTAGAACTACCCTCATTCTCAACAAGTTTATAAGACATTCTAATTTCAGTTGATACAGGAAATTGTTCCTAGTTGACAAAGTTAGTTACTTCAAAGTCTTTTCCCTCAGAACCAAACCCTTTGTAGGAACAAAATCAGAATAAGAGTTGGTTGGGTCATAACATGTATTCTGATTAATAGTCTTGACTGCATCACCAACATTCCAATAACTCTTTAACTTTTTCAAAGTGACCTCTAGTTCCTTTTTACATTCATTATAATTATTCAAAACAGCCTTAAGTTCAATTTGAGATTCATCAAATTTAAACAAAAATTCCTTGTTTTTAATTTCTAGAGAGTGATTAAGTTTAGTTAACATGACAATTCTTTTCTCTAGAAATGAAACATCATTTTCAAGTTTACCTAGTTGATACAATTGTTTAAAACATCATTTTTAGCCATCAACCTAGAATTAATTTGGCCTAAATCAGTGAAGTCCTTAATTGTATTATCAAAAGATTTATTACTCACACACCCTTTAATAATGACAGAATTGTCTACATTTTCAGATTCATTCACATCATGAAAAATACTACCAAAATGAGATAAAGAAGTTGTGGCAGTAGGGAGAGATTGAGTAGGTAAGACATGAGATAGATTCACAAAGTCTAAAGCAAAATTATCAACATGTAAATCAGAATCATTAGAAATAATAGATAAGTTATCAAAAATGTTTTCAGACTTAATAGCACAAAAGGATGCAAAGGCCGTATTTTTTATTTACTTCATCATTGTAACTATCTGAAATATCATCCCAAGTTCTAAAAAAATGGGCGTTATTAGAGGATTCCCTTTTTGATTTGGAAAAATATTATTGGCATAATGACAAAATTTATTACATTTACTACATTCAATATTACTAATATCATTGGTAGATTAATAAAATCATTTGGTTTCTTCTTAAATTGTTTATCATGAGACCTATGGGGATAACTATGTTTATCTTCTCTTAAAGCAACACTATTTCTAAATTTGACAAAAAATTTAAAATGATTAAAAAATAAATCAATTTCTTTGTCCAGAGACTCGAGTGTAATGGAAGAATCATCTATATTAGACAAGGAAGAAGAAAACACAAGATTATTTACATTAGAACTAAAATTCAACATGCTTTGGGCAGGAACTTTTCCTCTTTGTTCATCTCTAAGTGAGTTTTTTAGTTCAAAAGTTTTAAGTTTACTACAAAAGAGATGAGGAGTATAACTATCCAAATTATTAGCTATAGTGTTAGAAATTAAGTCAAAACTCTTGGGAAGAGACCTAAGAATTTTATCACATATTCCAGAATCATTATAAACAACACCATTAGCATGATACTGATTAATAATATCTTGCAACTTAAGATAAAAATCATCAAATTTCTCATTATCTTTCATAAAAAGAGAATCATACATTCTAACTACCAATTGAGACTTAGTTCTTTTAAGCCTAGAGTCTACTTCATGAGTTGTCATTAGAATGGCCCAAGACTCTTTCGATGAGGTGCAAGCTAAAATTCTTTTAAATTCAGTTGCATTCATCGCTTGGAAAATAGCATTTTTGCCTTTATTGGTATATTGAGGATTTAACTTTTCCTCTTTAGTCCATTTGGAAAGGGGTTTTCTAATAGAAATTTGAGCATCACCATCACCAACTAAATGAGTAGGAATAGAAAAACCAGTTTCAATCACATCCCATACCTCATCTCCCAATTGTTGTAGGTGTGCAACCATTCTTACTTTCCAATAAGGAAAGTTATTACCATCAAACATGGGAAGACGTACGAAAGAACCATTATGGTCCCCCATAATAAAATATTGATTTAAAACAAAAGAATTCAGAATCTTTGCGGAATAAAAACTTTTAAAAAGTGAATCCTAAAGCTCTGATACCTCTTGTAATAACCTAACCACCCTAACGTGCATTAGTTATTAAATAAACTCCAACTCCTTTTAAATTAGTTTTTAAAGATAATTGAAACTGTTGTACACACACACAAATGAAAATAGATTTGTAATGATGTTGCCCAAATAAAGATAATCAGAATGGGATGAGGAAAAGTGGATAGTGACACAGTATTTATTCTCGAAGAAACCATTGTGGTGGAAAACCCCGTGTACCTAGTCCCAGGACAACTCACACACCCAAGTCCACTATTATCAATTTCTAGTTACAAATTACAGTCCACCAATTTACAATGACTTAAACTAAGCAAATACAAGCCCGTACACCCAGCCTAGTCTAAATACAACCCAACTTGACTGACAATCAGTCAACCCAATAAGACCCATGTAATAGCAACTATAACACACTCAAACCCAAGACCCCGTGAAGTTATGCAACACATAATTAATTATACAAGTTTGTTTTTATCAAAACATAAGAATTATCTTAGTTAACAAAATGAGACTAAACACACACCAGGTTATATCTATTTTAGTTAACAAGGATAACAAACAAAAGGTGATTAAATAAGTAGAAGTAGAACCAAACGCACACTTCTCAAGCACTCTAATGTTACAGGTTTTTGCACAAGCCAAACACACACCAATAAACTCTTCTTAACTTAGTTTAAGTTTTACCTTAAATTAATCTATTTAAAAATAATTAAGTTTAATCAGATCCGAAATGACAGTTAAAACATACACGAGTCAACACACTGATTTTAGAACGAGTTAACACACTGAGTTATGAACTGGGTTAAAATCCGAGTTAAATCGCTAAGTTTAAACGACTAAGTTAAACCTAATTAAACACTTTTTAAAACCAACTCAGTTTTAACTTAAGATCTGAAAAGAAACACACACGAGTTATAGCATTGATTCACCTACGAGTTCAACACTTCGATTCAAACCAACTCACACACCACCAGATCTGAAGAAGAAATAGAAACGAACACACCTGATCCAAACAGTACCAAACCAAAGGGAAAACAACAACAAAAAAAAAAATATATATATATATATATATATATATAAAGATTATAGAGATAGAGAGAGAGAGGTAAAGATGGTCTCACAGATCAAGCCTAAACTGGCTTCGGCAGTAATGAGTAAAAAAAATGCCACACCGCTCAGAATGAAGAACCAAGAAGCAATGATTCCTCACCAGCATAAAACCAAGATACGAACCAGAACCACACTTGGTAATACATCCACCACCACTCAACCCAAACAGAAACCAACAGCTTGTAAAAGAAATCTCAAATTGAACACCAACACAGAATACATCACCACCGAAAATGCCACACCGAAAATAGTACCACCATAAAAATTACACCAACACACACACTCTCAAAG
The DNA here is from genome assembly GCA_949130495.1 of Sambucus nigra. Classification (NCBI taxonomy): domain Eukaryota; kingdom Viridiplantae; phylum Streptophyta; class Magnoliopsida; order Dipsacales; family Adoxaceae; genus Sambucus; species Sambucus nigra. The sequence continues at coordinate 54,117,068 of OX422217.1, read as the reverse complement.
GAAAATAGAGTATGAGAAAAACAAGGTAACACAAACTCTCAAGTTATAATACTACAAAGATTGAGATATAAAGAGATAAAGGAGAGAGAGAAGAAATAATGTTGGCTGTGATTTTAACGCTCAAAACCATAAATAAAAGAATGACCCGATCATAAAGTATTTAAGAGAAACCCAAAATGGCATGGTTTATAAATAAAAAACCACACACAAAAGGGTAAACTCGACAATCCCCATAGGCGGCTAGGGAGACAATTGACTAAACATATCCCAAGGATATAAGGGTCTTTAGCCAAGTGAGAGAAAGGGTCAAGAATGTACAAAAGAAATGCAGAATGGTCAAAAAACAGATGATGCTCCTCACGTGGTCAAATCGTGAGGAGAACGCAAACCATTTTCATTGGCTCAAGAAGGATCACATGGATCAAGCCAAACAAACACAAAAAGACACCATCGCAACGACACAAATAAAACACACGATCACAGCCATTGCTTTTTGTTTAAACTTTTATAATAAACAAATTGAGTTTTATTTATTAAAAAAAATGTTTAAAATGATAAAAAACACAAATAGAAAATAATAAAATCAAGATTCAAAAAATATTTATAAAAAATATATAATTGATTATGAAAGCATTTATGGAAATAAATATAGTTTTAAATGAATTTAAAATAACACGTATGAGATAAATAAAATTAATTGAGTTAGGAATTTGTAAAAAAAATAATGTCACAAAATTGAGACAATTCTGCAAGGTAATTTCACAAGGCTCTACAACGCTGTAGCTATGCATCCCTGTAAGGAATCATCAAGTCTGGCGTCCCTGTGGATGGACACCTAAAACATTTTGAACGGATTTTATAGCAAGGGTTGGTGCCCAAAATATTTGCAAGTATTTATCACAATTTAAAATCAGTTATTGATTACACATGTTAGGTTTACGTACACTCTCTTGAGATTCCTTACCTCTCAACTATTGTGCACGCATAACATCTCTACTTAACCCACCTAGTTTTACCCAAGCTAACTAGACTTAAGTATTTCTCATTGTGACCACATTTTCGATCCCGTACCGCCCATACAGTACTTTATCCGATAGTTAAGGTTTCTCATATGTTATAAGAGTTAAAATTACCATTTCACTTATATCCTCATCTAATCAATTAATTAAGTTTTCACTACTTAATTCATTCTTTAGATATACACTATCTAACAGTCTACTGTCACACATAAGTAGAATATTCTCATCGGCATATACATATATTTATCTCGCTAATATATATATATATATATATATATATATATATATATATATATATATATATATATATATATATATATATATCATTACGACGTCTCTCAAAAGGACCACCGTGAAACACAGTCATACTCTGTTATCAGTCAAAGTACCTCTCGTACTAAATAGGGACAAACAGTTCGGTACACATCCTCGAACCCAAAATCAAATAACAAACAGTGGAGGCGAACATAGTTCTAAGCCTTTGAGCTATGCACATACCTAATGTACCCAAACGACATGCCGACCACACTAATACACGACACATAGTGAGACGCCCTAAGTTCTATGTTCAGGGGCACAAATCTAGACCTCCCTGGAATTGGCAAGGTGGGATCACCCATTATGCGGGAATCTCCGTGATAGCAGGTAGCGTAAGTATGTTAACGTATATCATCAATCATACAATAGGTACACTCACAACCTATATATATTTAGTAGGTATTAACACAACCTAATTATCATCATTTTTACGTAGTATGTATCACTCAAATACTCATCGTACTTTCAATTTACGATTATTCTCACTATTGCATTTAATGGAGTATTATTCTCTACTCTAAGGATCATAGTTACCCCTTGGTTCATTTCAGCAGCTAGCCTTACTTACTCTACTGGTCCATACTATAAGCTCACTCATGCTTTCCTGTAATTACATTCTCATTCTCCCGAATTAATTACATTATCATTTAATCCCATTTAATCATCGTCTCAACTCCCTCAAAAAGACTTAATTCCCATAACCCTATCATAGCCTACTGCAATATAATAGACCCCTAATTACATTATAATAATGTCCAAAAAGTTATCTCGACAACAATTTAGGAGTTCTAGGCTAAAAAAGAAATATTTATATTTTTCTGGGCACCAAACCGATTTGCCTATGCACCAGACCAGTTCGCCTATCTGCAATTCATCTTCTCCAATACGCAAGAGGTTTATTCACCATTAACACCCACATAGCTTACATATTTATTCACCAAATTTGAAACCAATTGTCACTAACCATTTATACATGCATTAGGACAATTTCTAACGTAGATATAACATCAAAACCTTACAATTTTCATTCAATAAGGGATTTAAACATCAAATCCTCAACACCCTAGGTTTTTATGTTCTTCCACCTTTTATACATCAAAACCCAGATTTAATTCGTGGATAATAACCAAAAAAAAATCTCTAATTTATTATCCTCTACTGGTATCAAATCGTTCTACATACAATTCCTACCCAAATATGTGTTTGATTCATTCTTTTCTTCCAAGAATTATTACTTTAATCAAAATATGAAGAAACCCTAGTCACATGGGTATTATACCTTCAAAAACGTGTATATAAACACTTTTATTTGACCAGTAGGATCCAATTTTGTGGCTTGGTGATGGATTTGATTGTCTTATCTATCAATCCTCACTTACTACACCAAATCCTACGAATGGTCATGCCCAGTGGGTCACGGCCGAAGTCTGCGACCAGCTGGTCGCGAACTTGGGCTGTGACCATTCTATTTTTTTCCATGACCATATTCATTACCACACTGAGTCATGGATGCTCTAGAAATGGTCACGGACTTGGGTCGTGACCCATAGTGGTCACGGGCTTAGGCCGTGACCAGGGCATGACCATCTTGGCGCTAAATTTGTGCCAAAATTCCCTCCAATCTTGGCCGCGGATGGGTCACGGACTTGGCCGTTGACCAAAGGCATGACGAAGTAGAAAACATACACACTGAGGGTCACGACTGGGGGTCGTGGCAATTTCTCGGTGTGGCCGTGACCATATTTCATTCAAGCAGTAGGGTTGATGGGAAAAGGGTCGCGCATGGTGGGTCACGGCACTAGGCCGTGACCAGGTGAAAGCTAGCAACACCCTCATTTTCATTTATTGGTCGCGCGCTTGGTGGGTCACGGCTCAAGGACGTGACCAGATTCAGTACTTTAAAAAAATGCTACAATTTTATTTGCGATTTGTAAGGGATGTGTCTAAGGGGCTGTGCGATTTCATGCAATTTCTAAGGGTTGTGTGATTTCAGTGATTTCATTTGGATTTCATTTTGATTAACCCCTGGTATGTATAGATTCATTTTGATTTCATTTGGATTTCGTGATTTCTATCTAAAGCTCTATTTTCTGTGTATGTATGTGTAGATTTATGTTTGTATGTGTGTATATATGTGTATGTATTGATTTATGTTTATATGTGTGTGTATGCAAGATTTATGTGTATATGTATGCTTATGTGTGTAACTATGAACAAATAAATTATTTTTTGTCAATAAAACCTATATTGTATGTGTGTGTATGTATAGATTTATGTCAAAAAAATTATCAGGGTTCAGTAAACCCTAAATTGTATGTGTGTGTATGTATAGATTATGTCAATAAACCCTAGATTATATGTGTGTGTATGTATAGATTATGCCAATAACCCCTAGATTATATGTGTGTATTTTTTTGACAAAATATTATTCAAAACCCTATAAATTGTATTTTATTGACAAAATATAATTAAATGGATTTTTAATGAGTAAAAAAATTTACATCCACCTTGTCGTGATTTTATTGGGGGTTATATGCGTGCTATCATATTATATTGGGGGTTATATGCATGTCGTGATTTTTTGCACTACAATATGTTGTGACAACCCGTTCAAAATAATAACGGGTGGCCAACCCTATACTACATTAAATCAGGTATCTCCGATGGCACAGTCTCAACATCAACTGACAATACTAAATAATATGAGGCTAACTACCCGAAATCATTAAAATCAGATTGTCAAAAATTAAAAACTTTTATTTAACAACAACAACAAAACCAACTATATAACAAACAAACCGCAATACTACAATACAACATCTAACTGTGATGAGTGATATGTGCAAACTCCAATAATATGAAAGGGTACAATATAATGTACAACAAGATCTCCACAATTAAATACCCGAATAAGCTATCGGGTCACAGACAATACAATAATCCGAGAAATGAAATAGAAAAGTGTTAATCTACAACACTTGAGTATAACTTGATATACAACTGAATCCTAATCAAGATATACAAAGATAGGAATCGACTAAAGCAAATTGCCGCAACAGTCCGCTACTGCCACAGCTCCACGAATAAACTGGATGGATGAACATCAATGGCATCCTTGCGAAGGAACACATAAAGTAATCCAATATATACACATATAGGGAAAAAATATAAACGGGTCAGAGCCCGAGTTGAAAACCTTTTTATAGCAAGTGCATTAAAATGCATAATAATTATAAATGCATTATTACATGATTAAGGTGGAATCGAACTCTCCATAATAATTTCCCTCACCTCTCAACTAAAGCGCGCAACTAAACGTATGCACGTGATCTCCAAATGTATGCCCAATTCTAAGTAGGCCAAAGAATCTAACTTAAACCCATTGAGATCTTTAATGAAAACCATCTAACCTATCTCCCAATCTACACTTATCTATTTTCTTTAAATTATATAATTTAACTTTAATTTCATAGTTCTCTTTATATTTGTTCATTTATTGAACATATAAAGTTGCATAATCATCCTCATAACCACATCATCACAATACATCAAAATTCTCTTTTACTAGAATTTCATATATTCTAGTTATGCCCTCATATGTCATATAAACAATATATATAATTAATTATATATGAGTTATTAGCATCTAAGTGCTAAGGACTAGACTTCTCCCGATTCTCAATACGGCACTGCGTTTCGTGCGTGGGACGTCTCGCGGAGGCAAAATCCAAACAAGGAACCCCCCCGATACACTAATCCTGGCAATATTAGTCGTTGAGGTCCATTATGCCCTCGATACCCAAGTACAAGCACAGTCAACAATAACCATCCAACCGAGATATAACTCGAGGACGCAGGCTCACATGCTATCATCTTCCATTTGCCCATCCACGTAGCAAACTGGGGCCACCTGGTGGGGTTCAACGGCACCCACGTTGTGATCAACTCACGCACATAACGTCCCTGGAAGCGGTCATAGCTCCTAACCGACAAGTGAGAACGACACATACCCACGACTTCTCACCCGCCAAAATAATAATGTATATCATATAATAATCAAATGGACGACTATGACCTGGGGAATATCCACACCCTGCTCATCGAGCCAGGATACTCACCCTCAACGCACACAACTTCCCAATGATAGCAAGGAGGGGGTATGCTTCACTATATATATATATATATATATATATATATATATATATATATATATATATACCATCATATAAGGTATACCTGTCACATAGTTTTCATATTTAGAATACGCTCTTAGGCGCAATTGAATTATTATTATAGTTTAGTATATTTCTCTTTTGATCTACTAATCGTCATTTCTCACACGTCTTCCCCACTTAGTATACACGATACTATTTCTCGCTTGAAGATCACATGTCGATTCTAATTATGAATTGTCTCTCAATTCTATATAAGTTAAGGATATTCTTTATCCTAATGCACCTCAATTAGCATTTCTCACTGTGTGAGACATCTCCCAAATCAGTCATAAGTGAGGATATTTCTATATCCATATGCACATCCATTAGCATTTATAATTCTCCATCCATAATAGGGTTCAAATTCATTTTATGAATCTTTAAAGTTATCCCATTTGGGATTGGATCCTAAGATCCAGTATCTCTAAGTTATTCTCATTCTGTCATATGAATTTAGTTATTATCTCCAAATAGAATCTCCAATTAAGGTGGGCTTCCCCACTTAGAATATACCAAAATTTCTAATCGGTATTCCTCAAATTTAGTCAATATGGCTCCAATAATTTCTTATAAGGGAAACTCTCTAAAAGTCTCCAAAACATACTCCAAATAACTCCTATAGAGGTTCCCAATCAATAACCTTGAACAAGACGGAATGAAATTCTCCCTAGAAAAACATCTCCAAAATTCCCCTATTTCCGAATCGATTCGGCACCTCCGAATCGATTCGGTCCTATGGACCTGAGAGTCTGCTACATACCTAATCGATTTGCAAGGGGCGAATCTATTCGGCCCTAAATACCTGGGGTTTCTGCAATAGACTGAATCAATTCGGAAGGGGCGAATCGATTCGGTAAGTGCAGCAAGCTACGAAATGGGCTATTTTCCTCAAAACCCAAAATTCCCCAAAATCAATTATATCATCATCCAACCATTTTGCATCAACCCAATCACATATACGTCATTATTATTCATCCAAGAATACATATAAACTAATCTCTATACTCAAATCAAAGATCTACATATCAAATCTAAGATTATACCCAAAAGTTAGGTTTTGATAATTTAAACCTAAAACCCAAAGATTTAATCCACAAATCATGCAATAAATGGTACACAACAATTATTTAGCAAGTTTAATCACTTGCCTCGGGTTCGTAGGGTCTGATTCGTCCTCGAGATCGCGTATTGGCCGAAAAATCCTCTTTCTCTCTCTTTTCTCCTTCTTTCTCTTCTTCTTTCTTCTTTCTTCTTCTCCCTTTCTTTTTTTTTTCTTTCTATTTCTCTTTCTCTATTTGGAGAAATAAATCTCCCGTAGGCTTTTAAGCCCTAACTCCCAAGATACACAACTTTAAATGATAATACACACTTTAAATGACTCGGTAACTTTAATTCGAGCCAAACGAACTTAAATTATTTCGGAACCTAAATAGACCCCAAGTACAGTCATTTCGACTTTCTCGACCCTTTCGGACACAACTACACCCTCAGAATCGCCATTCAAATTACTTTCTAACGACTTCAAATTTTGACTTCAATTGCCAATTTAATTAATCTCCAATTTAAAATAATATTTATTTCTCCCAAAATAAATAAATCATCATCTCCAAGACCTCGGGTTGTTACAAACTTCCCCACTTACAAAAATTTCATCCTCGAAATTTTAGCTAAGCCTAATTCTCCAAAGCTCAATTAGTTCTACTACACCCATCTTCACTAATCCCATCTCCAAACTTCAAACTTCCCACGATGAATTTATTTTAATTTACTTTATTTTAAGTTGAATTCGAGTCTTATAAAACCAATTACCACAACTAGGGCGCCCATACACCCTTTATATTCGAGCTATCGCTCGTTCCAATCACAATGAGGCTTCATTTGCCTCCAAAATTCCACAATTACATTGGTATACTAGCATATTAATAGTGTAAAAATTTTGAATGGTCCAAAGAAATAACTCCTCTCAATCCCGGACATTCGCCACTTTCGTGCGGGGGACGTCTCGCAAAAGTGAAATCCAAACAAGGAACCCTCCCAATACACTGCTATGTAGCAACGTCGGGGATTGAGAGTTTGTTAAATCTTGACTAGAGTTTGAAAGAAATAATTTTATGAAAATCATTTTGAAATGTCCCAAAGGCCGATAAAAAGTTTTATTTTGAAAATAGTTTATTTTAAAAACAGTTTATATAATACAATCTTCATATAAAATGCCTTATGTCCAACACAAGGTCTTAACAATCATCATACATATAACAATATATAGCTCACAAAAATTAGCATAGTTATGAACTAAATTTTCCTGCGTCCCAACAATCCACAATCTAAACTTTTATCAGAAATCACATCTTACATCATTTTAATATATTGCCATTTATAAGGATCATCCATATCTGGAATACAACAATTATATAAGTCTAACATGACTATATAAAAGAAGTAGCTTTATCATTACTACTTATCACACAATAACCATTCTTACATTTACCGCAAGGTTTATAGCTCTTTTTGAGCGCATTACAAAATTATCTAGTCTCACAAAAGATAATAACATAAGAGCCTAACTTGCACAAAATTCCCCTTAGGGTCATTACATACATAATAGGGCTATAGCACTACCCTCTTATAAATATCTCTCATACGATATTCCCAAAATTCACTTCAGTAATTATCCTATTCATAAAGGAAAATTAACTCACATCACCCATCTCTAGTCCGATTTCCCTTCCTCTTCAATGGGCTCCCACATGTAGTCCCCCGATCTAAAATGACCTCGAATCTGTTGTGGGGGTTTCACTTCCAAAACTTCATCAAACTGTGGTCCTTTACCTCTTTTAGGACAATCTCTCTTTCTATGACCTATTTCTTTACAAAAGAAACATCTGCCCGAAATTCCTCTCGGCCCACCTTGAGGAATAAAACGTCGTTGTGACCCTCTATAATCCGACTTATACCCACTTGCATTACTGGCACTCTCTTCGCCAAACTTACTTGATGAACTCGAATCTCCAAAGTTCTTACCCTCTTGCGAACGAAGACGATATTCATAACACTTTAGTAGTACCGCATTCACTACCTTGACGAAAGTCGCTAACGTAGGACTCTCTAACAAATGTTGCCAGATTTTCCAGTCTAAACCTCGAACAAACTTCAATATACGCTTCTCTTCCGTATTTACCTCATCAGGTACTAACTTCGCCCATCTAGAAAAATCTTCCTCATATTCTGCCACCGTTCTATTACCCTGAAAAATCTTCATATCCCGAGTCAGGGAAGGAAATACCTTCGATTGAAAAGTTCCCAAAAATCTATTATAGGTAAAGTATCTATCTGTTCAAATGTGGTGACAGACTCCCACCATTAGAGAGCTGCACCCGATAACTTAAAGGTGGCTAAAAATTGCTTCTGCACCTCACTACACTCGACCATACGGAGGTGCCTCTGCATACTATTCTTCCATTGACTTGCAGCCATTGCATCAACTCCCCCTGTAAACTCGGGAGGATGCCTCTTACTAAAATATTCCTTCACTCTCTCCCATAAAGACAATCCTAAATGGGGTTGGGCTGCTCGAACGGCAGATTGCTGCGCCATTGTAGAAATGGCAGTAGTTACTGCTTGTGCCACAATATTGGCAACTTCATCTGTAGTCATGTTCCTTTGAGGCATTTGGGGTTGCACCTTTTCAGCCCCTTAGTTTTACCTATCTGAACGACCTCCCTTCGGTGGCATCTGAAACAAGAACAATTGTATCAGAACGCCTTTTAATATTTTTATATCACAGAAGAAATATGGACGTAAGAATACAACCGTCCTAACAACAAGGCTCTACATGAAGAATGCTTACAGAAGATCGTATTAACCCACACAGATCCTAAAGACACTAGAACCTGATGTTCTGATACCATCTGTGATAACCCGCTCAAAATAATAATGGGTGGCCAGCCCCATACTACATTAAATCAGGTATCTCAGATGGCACAGTCTCAACATCAACTGACAATACTAAATAATATAAGGCTAACTACCCGAAATCATTAAAAGCAGATTATCAAAAATTTTAAACTTTTATTTAACAACAACAACAAAACCATCTATACAACAAACAAACCGTAATACTGCAATACAACATCTAACTGTGATGAGTGATATGTGCAAACTCCAATAATATGAAAGGGTACAATACAATGTACAACAAGATCTCTATAATGAAATACCCGAATAAAATGTCGGGTCACAGACAATACAATAATCTGAGAAATGAAATAGAAAAGTGTTAATCTACAACACTTGAGTATAACTTGATATACAACTGAATCCTAATCAAGATATACAAAGATAGGAATCGACTAAAGCAAATTGCCGCAACAGTCCGCTACTGCCATAGCTCCACGAATAAACAGGATGGATGAACATCAACGGCGTCCTTGCGAAGGAACACCTAAAGTAATCCAATATATGCACACCTGGTGGGGTTCAACGGCGCCCACCTCATGATCAACTTAAGCACACAACGTCCCGAGAAGCGATCATAGCTCCTAACCGGCAAGTGAGAACGACACATACCCACAACTTCTCACCCCCCAAAATAATATTGTATATCATACAATAATCACATGGACGACTATGACCTGGGGAATATCTACACCCTGCTCATCGAGCCAGGAGGCTCACCCTCAACGCATGCAACTTCCCAATGATAGCAAGGTGGGGGTATGCTTCACTACATATATATATATATATATATATATATATATATATATATATATACATCATCACATCATATAAAGATATACCATCATATAAGGTATACCTGTCACATAGTTTTCATATTTAGAATACGCTCTTAGGCGAAATTGAATTATTATTATAGTTTGGTATATTTCTCTTTTGATATACTAATCGTCATTTCTCTCACATCTTCCCCACTTAGTATACGCGATTCTATTTCTCGCTTGAAGCTCACATGTCGATTCTAATTATGAATTGTCTCTCAATTCTATTTAAGTTAAGGATATTCTTTATCCTAATGCACCTCAATTAGCATTTCTCATTGTGTGAGACATCTCCCAAATCAGTCATCAGTGAGGATATTTCTATATCCATATGCACATCCATTAGCATTTATAATTCTCCATCCATAATAGGGTTCAAATTCATTTTATGAATCTTTAAAGTTATCCCATTTGGGATTGGATCCTACGATCCGGTATCTCTAAGTTATTATCATTCTTTCATATGAATTTAATTATTATCTCCAAATAGAATCTCCAATTAAGGTGGGCTTCCCCACTTAGAATATACCAAAATTTCTAATCGGTATTCCTCAAATTTAGTCAATATGACTCCAATACTTTCTTATAAGGGAAACTCTCTAAAAGTCTCCAAAACATACTCCAAATAACTCCTATAGAGGTTCCCAATCAATAACCTTGAACAAGACGGAATGAAATTCTCCCTAGAAAAACATCTCCAAAATTCCCCTATTTCCGAATCGATTCGGTCCTATGGACCTGAGAGGCTGCTACATACCTAATTAATTTTCAAGGGGCGAATCGATTCGGTAAGTGCAACAAGCTACGAAATGGGCTATTTTCCTCAAAACCCAAAATTCCCAAAAATCAATTATATCATCATCCAACCATTTTGCATCAACCCAATCACATATACATCATTATTATTCATCCAAGAATACAAATAAACTAATCTCTATACTCAAATCAAAGATCTACATATCAAATCTAAGATTATACCCAAAAGTTAGGTTTTGATAATTTAAACCTAAAACCCAAAGATTTAATCCACAAATCATGCAATAAATGGTACACAACAATTATTTAGCAAGTTTAATCACTTGCCTCGGGTTCGTAGGGTCTGATTCGTCCTCGAGATCGCGTATTGGCCGAAAAATCCTCTTTCTCTCTCTTTTTTCCTTCTTTCTCTTCTTCTTTCTTCTTCTCCATTTCTTTCTTTCTATTTCTCTTTCTCTCTTCGGAGAAATAAATCTCCCGTAGGCTTTTAAGACCTAACTCCCAATATACACAACTTTAAATGATAATACACACTTTAAATGACTCGGTAACTTTAATTCGAGCCAAACAAACTTAAATTATTTCGGAACCTAAATAGACCCCAAGTACAGTCATTTCGACTTTCTCGACCCTTCCGGACACAACTACACCCTCGAAATCGCCATTCGAAGCACTTTCTAACAACTTTAAATTTTGACTTCAATTGCCAATTTAATTAATCTCCAATTTAAAATAATATTTATTTCTCCCAAAATAAATAAATCATCGTCTCCAAGACCTCGGGTTGTTACATATGTGTATAAGTACTACAATATGTGTGTAAGCATTACAATATGTGGTTTTTTACATTTACCTTCTGCAGTAATGTTTATGCATTGGTTGTTTGTTTGTACTACAATATGTGTGTAAGTACAGTGTGTGTTTTTGTTGATTCTGCAGTTTGTATGTGTATTGAATAGATAATACACATATAAACTCTCTCATAATAAACCCTAACAATATGTGTTGTAAACAATTACGGCGGGTTGTTGTTAGGATTTCACATATACTTGTAAACTCTCATAACTTTCAAACCCTAACCTTAATAGTAGGACTTGTATTCACGCCCTCGTATACTTTGCTCAGAAAAAATGAGGCACGGTGATAATTACTATCAACAAGAGTGGGAGAGGTTACAATTAGACCGCACACATAACTCTTTTATTAGTGTGCATTATATATAGGGTACTCCTATTTATAGGTATGGAAATAAAAAGATCGAAAAATTTAGTAAAGCGAACCCATGGTCCAGGCGATCAATATTTTTTAATTTAATATATTGGAAAGATCATCGTGTAAGGCATATAATTGATGTGATGCATACAGAGAAGAATGTTGCAGAACATTTGATAGGAACATGTTTGGGTGGATCTCATTCCAAAGATGGAGAGTGGTTCCGTCGATATCTACAGGATATGAAAATAAAGAAGAAATCGTGGTTAAAAAATGATCCTACGACAGGAAGAATTTCTATCCCCCCGGCTGCTTTCACTTTGACTACTAGTGAGAAGAAGATCCTCTTAGACACGTTATTCAACTTGAAGACTCCAACTGGTTATCCTAGAAATTTACGTAGGGTAGTAAGCTACGAAGCAAATTACTTGAAACAGTGCAAATCTCACGACTGGCACGTAATCATCCAATTAATCCCTCTATTATTTCGGCATTGCTTATCCGAACATAAAGATCTCCGTCGAGCAATTATGCAAATCAGTTTGTGTTTTACCCTACTTTGTACAAAAGTGGTAAATAGAAGGCACATTAAAGCTGCGAAATCAACTTTAGCAGAGGCATTTTGTGTATTAGAGAAATATTTCCCTTCGTCATTCTTCGATATCAGCATCCACCTACTTGTGCATTTATGCGATGAAGTTTTATTATGTGGTCTCGTTAGGTATCGTTGGATGTATCCTTTTGAGCGCTTGATGAAAACCTTAAAAGATTATGTAAAGAATACATGGTATATTGGAGGGTTGATTGCTGAAGAATACGTAATGGTGGAATCATCGCTACACGCTAGGGAACATTTGCTAGAACAAGAGGTGATGAGGTTTAATCCTCGTGGAGAACGAGTGATAGAGGAACCTGACGAGTTTGAGGATGAATTGTCATTTGGGAACCATAAAGAGGTGAAACTCACAAACCTACAGTACGAGCAAGCAGCTCGTTATGTCTTCGAATCGCAAGATGAAGTCGAAGACTAGAGAAAGTGAGTATCTACTGAATTCTTCTTCTTTGATTATATGTATTTTATATTTTATGATCTAAACTCTACAATTTTTCGGTAGGAAGTACGAGAATGAAATTATCCGAAATCAAAGGGGAAATTGCACGACAACTGATTTTAGGGCATGGGTGTCAAAAGAGGTAATTTTTCCATCTTATGTGTGCGGTTATTTATTCATGTGTGGTAAAAATATACCCTAATACAAATTCATTAATAAATGCAGCTTCTAAAAAGAGGTGATGTCTCTTCCAGACTTGAACGACTAGAAAAAGGTCATAGTTTTCGTATGAAGAGTTTAAAAAATTCCGTACCAATGGTTTTGATTTGATTTCATATCCATATGAGGAAAATCTTTTGACACAAAATAGTGGAATATCAATTTCTGCCTTAACCACCTGTATCGCTAGCAAAAGTGATAAAAATCCAAAGAATACAGTGCTAACCTATTATGGGATAATTCAACAAATCCTAGAACTTGATTACTTGGATTTCACAAAAACCGTATTCTATTGTGATTGGGTAAGGGTGGAGGATACAACAAATGCTTGCAAAGTTGATCCCGACTCCAAACTTATTATGGTAGATTTATCGAAGATAAATACTAAAGATCGCATAGTCGACGAGCCTTTTATTTGTGCCTTTTAGAACGTAAAGAAGGAATTCTACTCAAAGTGCATAAACGATGGAAATTGGTCTATTATTATGCATGCACAAAAGGGTATGACTACTAAAGTAAATGCATTAAAGGCTCTAAAAGAGTTCCAGTCAGCTCTTGCTGACAACCCTAATTTGAAGGATCTTTTAGTTTATTTAGAGGAAGATTGAGTATCAAAATATTATTTTATCCTCGTCAATCTTATTTGTATCCTATTATGATATTGACATTGTATTAGCACTTTACCTTAATATATGAATGTTTAGTTACTTTTACGAATGTTTATCCTTGTCAATGTATTAGTTACTTTACTTTAATGTATAAATGAACGTAGTTTTAGGCTATCTATTTTGTATAATATCATATACTTTTAAGTCTAATGTCTTGCTATTTGTGCAAATGGTAGGTGACCTCGATCAGTTCTTTAGTTTAGAATAGATATGTTTTCATTTATTTATTTTACTATTACACTTGGCTTACTGATTTGAATGTTATCGGCACGAGAAGTGGAAAACATAAAAATTTCCACCGATGTTAGTAGTGATGGGTGAAGAAGCCAAGTAGGTGTTTCTACATATTACATGGAAACTCACTCCTAAACGTCAGGGGAAAACCCAAAAAATACCCTGAGCGGCCCTGTGAGAGGCACCGACACCTCGCACGGGACCAATGTAACTCGTAGGAACTGATAGCGCGATCACGGTACTCCTAATTTGAGAATACGACGATAATTTAAAAATATGTAGACTTGGGCTTAAAACTTGGCGTCAGAGTGCGAAAACTCGAAACGGCCGAGAGCGGCCCCGTGAGAGGCACTGACACCTCGCACGGGACCAATGTAACTCATAGGAACTGACCGCCTAGTCACAGGGCTCCCGATTTGAGAATACGATGATAATTTGAAAAATTCTAGACTTAGGCTTAAAAACTTGGCGTCAGAGTGCAAAAACCCGAAACAACCCCCAAACGGCCCCGTGAGAGGCACTAACACCTCGTACGGGACCAATGTAACTCGTAAGGACTGATCGCGTGATCACGGTACTCCCGGTTTGAGAATACAACGAGAATTTGAAAATATGTAGACTTAGGCTTAAAATATGGCGCTAGAGGGGAACCCCGAAACATCCCCCAAATGACCCCGTGAGAGGTACAGACACCTCGCACGGGACCAATGTAACTCACAAAAACTGACCGCACGATCACGGTACTCCTAATTTGAGAATACGACGATAATTTGAAAATACATAGACTTAGGCTTAAAACTTGGTGTCAGAGTGCAAAAACTCGAAACAGCCCCCAAGCGACCCCGTGAGAGGCACCAACACCTCGCATGGGACCAATGTAACTTATAGGAACTGACCGCGCGATCAAGGTACTCCCGATTTGAGAATATGAAGATAATTTGAAAATATGTAGACTTAGGCTTAAGACTTGGCGTCAGAGTGCGAAAACTGGAAACATCCCCCAAGCGGCCCTGTGAGAGGCACTAACACCTCGCACGGGACCAATGTAACTCGTAGGAACTGACCGCGTGATCACGCTACTCCTAGTTTGAGAATACGATGATAATTTAAAATATGTAGACTTAGGCTTAAAACTTGGTGTCAGAGTGTGAACACTCAAAACAGCCCCCAAGCGGCCTTGTGAGGGGCACAACACATTGCACGGAATCAATGTAACTCGTAGAAACTGACGGCCTGGTCACAGAGCTCCTGGTTTGAGAATACGATAATAACTTGAAAATTTCTAAACTTAGGCTTAAAAACTTGGCGTTAGATTATGAAAACCCGAAACAGCCTCCGAACGGCCCCGTGAGAGGCACTGACACCTCGCACGGGACCAATGTAACTCGTTGGAACTGACCGCGTGATCAAGCTACTCCCGATTTGAGAATACGACAGTAATTTGAAAATATGTAGATTTAGGCTTAAAAGTTGGCGTCAGAGTGCGAAAACTCAAAACAGCCCCCAAGCGGCCCTGTTAGAGAAACCAACACCTCGTACGGGACCAATGTAACCCATAGGAACTGACCGGATGATCACGATACTCCCAGTTTGATAATACGATGATAATTTGAAAATTTCTAGACTTAGGCTTAAAACTAGGCGTTAGAGTGCGAAAACTCAAAGCAGCCCCCAAGTGGCCCCGTGAGAGGCACCAACACCTCGCACGGGACCAATGTAACTCCTAGGAACTGACCGTGCGATCACGCTACTCCCAGTTTGAGAATATGATGATAATTTGAAAATATGTGGACTTAGGCTTAAAACTTGGCGTTAGAGTGCGAAAACTCAAAGCAGCCCCCAAGTGGCCCCGTGAGAGGCACCAATACCTCGCACGGGATCAATGTAACTCCTAGGACCTGACCGTACAATCACGCTACTCCCAGTTTTAGAATACGATGATAATTTGAAAATATGTAGACTTAGGCTTAAAACTTGGCATCAGAGTGCGAAAACTCGAAACAGCCCCCAAGCGGCCTCGTGAGAGGCACCGACACCTCGCATGGGACCAATGTAACTCGTAGGAAGTGACCGCCTATTTACGGGGCTCTTGGTTTGAGAATGCGACAATAATTTGAAAATTTCTAGGCTTAGGCTTACAAACTTGGCATCAGAGTGAGAAAACCCGAAACAGCCCCCGAACGGCCCCGTGAGAGTCTTTGACACCTCGTAGTGGACCAATGTAACTCGTAGTAATTAACCGTGTGATCACGGTACTCCCGGTTTGAGAATACGGCGATAATTTGAAAATATATAGACTTAGGCTCAAAACATGGTGCTAGAGGGGTAACCCTGAAACAACCCCCAAACGGCCCTGTGAGAGGCACCGACACCTCGCATGGGACCAATGTAACTCGTAGGAACTTACCGCACGATCACGGTACTCCCGGTTTGAGAATACAATGATAATTTGAAAATATATAGACTTAGGCTTAAGACTTGGCGTCAGAGTGCGAAAACTCGAAATAGCCTCCAACCAACACCTCGCACGGGACCAATGTAACTCGTAGGAACTGACCGTGCGATTACGATACTCTCGGTTTGAGAATACAACGATAATTTGAAAATATCTAGACTTTGGCTTAGTTACTGATATTTGAATAAGATTTCTGTAAAACTACTTGGTTACTGATATCACTTTTTTTGTGTCCTATCATTTGCAGGATAACATTGTATCGTTTTCTTTTTTGCACGTGGAACAAATGAAGGAGGCAATTGCTTACGACATGAAGTTTGTTTATATAATGTTGTGGACATTCAGGATTATGTTTTTGATGTGTTACAGCCGTGCGGGATTTTATTGTTTTATTATTTAGTTTTATGGTCATGCAGGCTTTTATAATTTGATTGTTAAATTTTATGGCCGTGCAGGCATTATAAGAAGTAGGTTTTATATTAACTGGGTTTGGAATGTCCACAAAAACAGATGAAACTCTGCCCAATTTTTTTTTTGCCTGTGAATTATTAGTACGTGTAATATTTTTAAGTTTGTATATATATTAATTTATTAACAATGTTCCCGATTCGCAATTTCTGATTTTTTTATCATTTTTCCAATAATAAATATTTGTAAAACCTCATACGCATTCAACGTTACACGTAGCAACCGACTGTGCAGTCGCAAGACCCCCAATTTTAGGATTGGACAATTCTTTTTTTAATTATATTTAAATATGGTCATGGACTTTGTCCATGACCATTTCTATTTTTTCCGTCGCGCATAAAAATGGTCGCGACTATAGTCCGTGACCCCAGCCGTGATGAAAAATGGTTGCGGCCAAAGTCCGTGACCCACAACCCGATGAACATGGAAAAAATGGTTGCGGTATGGGTCACGAACTTTGGCCGCGACCATTTTTTTGCTTTTTTTGCGTCGAGCTGCGGGTCACGAACTTTGGCCGCGACAAAATTTTGTCACGGTTGGGGGTCACGGACTTTGGTCATGACCATTTTTTTGCTTTTTTTTTGTCGCAGTGTGGGTCACGGACTTTAGCCGCTACAAATTTTTTTCACAGTTGGGGGTCACGGACTTTGGACGCGACCATTTTTTTCCTTTTTTCGCCGCGGTGTGGGTCACGAACTTTGACCGCGACCATTTTTTCCCGTCGCGGTGTGGGTCACGGCCCAAGTCCCCGACCATCTACCGTAACCCCCAAATTGGTCACGAACTTGGGTCTTGACCCACGAAATTGGTCAAGCCCGAAATGGTGACGACCCAAGTCCCCTACCCACAGTCTTGGTCAGGGATTTTGGCCGTGACCATTCGCTAGTTTTGGTGTAGTGACTCCTAGTTTGTTTGTGATGTAAGATTGAGATGAAAGGCTCCAAGAATCTCCTCAAAAGCTCCAAGGACTCTCTCCTTTTGTTATCAAATGGAATCCCATTGTATTTTGAGTTTCTAATCCTAGCCCCTCTTATCTAACATCTAATAAAGGAGTTAGAAATTCGTAGGTCTCCTAACCTTCATTTTTCAAATGACTAAAACACCCCTACACAGTGCCGGTTTAGCCTAAAAAGGCCCCGGGACCCAATCGACACCCTCGGGTATACTATTTTAACTATTTTGACCCTTCCGGAGTCATCCGTGACCTTCAAATCTTCATCTAAGTTATTATGCACAATTATTCCATCTCGACCCCCAAATTAGTCTACACGCGACTCCCGATTGAGATAATTCCAATTACGCCAATATCACTCACTATTACGCATAATAATTTCCATACGTTATTTACTATTCACTTAGTAAATTAAATTAATTATATTAATCATTATCCCACTCTTGATTAATATTAAATAAAACTAATTAATTAAAATTAAAACTAATTAATTAAATTCAAATATTCAGATATATGGGGTGTTACACGGAAAGCATTCATCGGTACGTGTGGAGAAGTTATCGTTGGGGTTTATTCATAAAATCATGTGTAAAACATTTTATTATTGATTAATAAAGGGTTATTTTTTTCATTTTGAAATGAGAATCAAGTCTGTGAGAATGATTTATATATGTTTACATTAACTGTGTCATATTAATGTCAGTCAATATAGCTCAGTAGGAATTCTAGTGATGAGACTTCGGGCTGATCATGAGGAAATTAGAATTATAGTTCTACCACTATTGAAATGTTAACAACCTAGTTAGGGACTTGACATCTTATCTAAATGGTTGAGATACAATCCTAGTTGTTTATCTCAAACTATAAGGAACTGATGATGGTTCGAGAGCTTGTGATACAGTTCAACAGAGGATTGTGATTGATACATCCTGGGAATGAATTAAAGTGGAACGTCCGTGAAATTTGAATCTAAGGGATGTCTATATTAGACTCACAAAATCTCACACCATTTGCAACGGGTTCATAGATTCTTAGTCCTGATAATTATGAGGATTGAGATGCTTATATAGTTATCGCTTTGATTGTTGTGGGTGTGATTCAATATTAGATTGATTCAAATGATCCCCACATATTGGGTGGAAGTTATGTAAGTAGGTATGAGACCTTAATTCAAAGGAATCTGCATATGGGGATGCCTACGATTGTGATACCCCTTAATTAAATCAAAAGATTATTTTTTCACTAGTAAACCAGATTGGAGGTAGCAAAATAAGCTAAGCCTGAGAATTAAGGAAATTGATTAGATGTTGGTTGAATTCGATTAATAAAAATTTGACTTGACCAAGCTAGTATCGAAAGCTTAACAAGGGGAATCATATTAGGTACTATAAACAACTTTGCAAATAAGACCGCATTATATCTGAGTGATTGATAAATAAGTTAGAGTACAACCATAATTATTTAGTAGAATTAATTATGATTAAATAAAGAAAAGAAATAAATTGTGGTAGTTGTAATTGGGTTTTTTTTAGTATTTATTTTAAGTCAATTTAATTATTTATCTTGGATCCCCAGTGTAGTCTATATACCCAAGTAGTTAGGCCTGAACTCTATAAAAATCTAGTTTAGTCCAAACCAACCTTTTGTACTTGTATATAAAAGGTGTGGGAAGAGGTTTTAATTGCATAATTTATCGTATTAGGATTTAATAGGTGTGAGAGAAAACACTATTCTCATTTTTGTGAAGAGTGATAGGGAGAGACCACTGTATCTCATTTATAAACAAAGGTTTTCATCTCAAAATATGTCCATCCACCATCCTGACTTTGGGGGGATCATATACTAGAATATCCTAGCATTCATAAGGTTTATAAAAGTTTTTGAGATCCAAAACAAGTCAACCCCATCATCGACAAATACTTTGCAATCGGATCCGCAAAGGTATTGTCTAAACCCTAGGTTTGATCTTCAAGCCTAGATTGGGTTTTATCTTTTTTTTTTATGTTTGATTAATTAAAGATCCATGACTGAAATTTTTTATTCCATATACATCTATCCTCAACAATTGGTATCAGAGATTTTGGTTTAGATTAATCATCAATTGGACGGCTCCATATTGTTCAAATTTGAAACCATAGTTTTTCATGTTGTGGAATGATGTATCTTTATGTATGCTTTCTTATTAACATTGTTTCGTAAATAGATTCTTCATGTGTATCCCTTCCATCATGTTCACGCATTATTTTTCTGTGTGACTGGATCATATGGTGGTTTACCCGTAGTTATTTTTCATCTGTTGATTCGATATGGTTGTAATAATTAAGTTTTATAATTATTTCTATTTAGATGTTTTGGAGGCGATTGAGAGGTGATGTAATGTTTCTATTCACTTCAAATCATGTATTAGGGTTGGTTTTAATGTTTGGCCAATTTTCATGGAGGTTTCGGGTGGCTATGGAGGTTTATTCATGCAAATCCGAGAGGAGGAAGGAGACCTGTACCAACAGGGACGATCGATCAACATTGGTCCTCAATCGATCGACCCCTCATTGTTAGTTAATAAGTTTTTCTTTTTGTTGTGGCTTTTGATGATCTTTTTTCGTGGTTCTTCTCCAAATTTATTTCTATACAATAGAGGATCATATTCCAGTTATCAAGACCCTCAAGAACTCTTGTTAGAGTAGAAGTCTACTTCAAGTTGGACTCTAAGTCAATTCCACAACAACGACTCTTATTAATGGAGAATTCTACTTCTAAAACAAGTCTAGGCCATGATGGAAAGGGCATTTATATCTTTTATTAATTATTGCATCGATTTATTTAACTGCTTGCATGTCTCTTTATTTATATTATGTTGCGTATTTTGTGTGCTAATTAATTGGATAATCAGGATCACCCGATTTATGGACAACGTGGATTATTTATTTCAAGACGGACCTAGATCATCGATTTTCTTTGAAAATTTATATTGTGTTTTTTCTTTTTTAAATTGAATTAAAATATGGGTAATCAAATTTTAATGTATGATTTGAATTGAGATCTTTGATTTTTTTCTTTTTTGAAAATTTAAGTTATTTTTCATTTTAAGAAAAGTTAAAATGTGAGATCAAGATATTTATTTCACACAAGTACATTAACAAATTACTAAGGATTTAAATTCGATCTTTTAAAATAAATATTTTCTCAAATCCCTCATAGTGTTAAAATACTAAGTTGAAGAGGTATTTTACCATATAACCCATGGTCTCCATTAGTATTTTCAGGAATCACGGATGTGATTGATTCTACGCATCAGTTTGGGTGTCCAACACCCGCCCCGCGAATGGAACTCATAAAGTCATCAAGGATCCATAAAAACTCTTAAGTGATAGTTCCAAGAATTAGATGCGAGTGAGTTTGATCCCCCCAGTGGGGAAGTTCATCACGAGCGGGTTCTATTTCTAGGAATGAACTGGTGGTATACACTTATACATAATTTATAATATCCCTTAAGGAGTCACAATCATTTATTGGGGGACAAAAAGTCACTGACGAATTATCCAGTTACATAATTGACAAATGAAAGTCTACTTAGTTTAAGGTGGGATGATTTAATCTCCTCATGATAATTCTCACACCATAAGGTAACTAGGAGTTTTATTTTAAATGGAAGTGCGGGAGCCACTTTAAAATTCAAACGAAGTTACATTCTCACATGTTATTTTGAAATTAATTCTCTTTTCAAAATTTATAATTCTCAGATTTCAAAATGGTATCTTCATTCAACCCACTTTCCTCGATCTTAACGGATAACAAACTTACTGGAATGAACTATATAAACTAGAAAAGAAACCTAGACATTGTCTGCTGAGGATTTCAAATTTGTCTTGACAGATATCTTCCCTGCCAAGATAGATAAAGGGTCACTATAAAGGGATGTCCAAGCCTATCGGAGATGGCAAAAGGATTATCAAATGGATCAATGTTACATATTGGATTATATGTCTAATTTGTTACAACACTAACATTGGCACATGTCCACAGCTTACGACATGATTCTGAACCTTATTGATATGTTTGAGGATCAAAATCATGCCACAAGGTTAGATGCTATGGGAAGGCTAGTTAACACCAAGATGCCTGAGGGTACTCCCATATACGAGCATGTTCTAAAGATGATGTTCGTCTTAGGAGAACTAGGGGCACTTGGATATGAAATCGATGGGGAAACCCAAGTTTATTTCATGATTTAATCAATAATGGAGTCATTTAAATGGTTCCGCCTAAATTATTCTATAAAAAAATTGATTACTCACTGGCGCAACTTCTTAAGGAAGTTTAGGATGCGGAGAATATCAATAGGCATTAAGGTGTGGTTCAGGTTGCTGGTAAGCGCCCATTTAGTTTTATTCTGAATAAGAAGAAGAAGAAGAAGAAGAAGAAGAAGAAGAAGAAGAAGAAGAAGAAGAAAAAGAAGAAGAAGGGAAAGTCTCAGGGATAACCTAAAGTTGTCAAGAAAAAACTTTAAGGCCCGGGGTGGAGGTAAGAAGTCGGTATGCGAATATTACATA
Source organism: Sambucus nigra (assembly GCA_949130495.1). Lineage (NCBI taxonomy): Eukaryota > Viridiplantae > Streptophyta > Magnoliopsida > Dipsacales > Adoxaceae > Sambucus > Sambucus nigra. The sequence goes on along the minus strand of OX422217.1, from coordinate 54,094,176 downwards.
TGCAAACATAAAGGTCACGGGAAGAAATAATGGCGCATCTTCTTAGCAAGGAATAATGATAACGGTAATTTCTCCAATATCATTGCGATGTTTTGTGGTGCAATCTACCGAAACCTGGTGTGTATATTCAAGATCCACTAATTATATTTGTAATTCTTTACAGGGGTTCTAGATAACCAAAGATCTTAGTGATGGATAGATGTTTTTATTCATGGGTGATCATCACAAGGCAACGGTAGTAGCGGTAGGAAATTTAGTTTTAAATTTTGACAAAGAAAATAAGTTAGTATTGGTATATTTTTTTCTATTCCTAGTATTAGAAGAAATTTAATTTTTATTTCTTAGCTTGTGATGAATGGATGACTACTTTATTTTAATAAAGGATTTTTTTTTATTAAAGATGGGAAATATCTTATCTATTCTGGAACATTGGAAAATGAATTTTATATAATAAGAAACGCCTTATCACTTCTAATTAATACTGAATTGAATAACTTGAATGGAAATAACCTAAAGACAAATGAACATTCTAAATTAAATCAAATATATTATTGGTAGTTATGATTTGGTCATATCAATCTAAAAAGGATACAAAGAATGGTTTCAAATGGAAAATTAAGTTCATTAGAAGTTGAGGCACTTAAAGTTCGTGAATCTTGATTTAAGCGAAAGATGACCAAAGGCCATTTATGTCCAAGGGAAACATAGCCAAAGATGTGTTGGAACTAGTTCATAACGATTTGTGTCAGCCTATGACAATCCGATAAAGAAGTGGTTATGAGTACTTTATCTTTTTGATCGATGATTACTCAAGGTTTGGATATGTTTACCTAATGCATCGCAAGCCTGAAACCATTGATAAGTTCAAAGAGTATAAGGGTTGAGGTTTAGTGTTTTCATTGTAAAATAATCCATATTATATGATCTGATCATAGAGAGGAATGCCTTAGTTTAGGCAACACTTGTCAAATTTGGGTATTACAACCCAATTGTTTATACCCGGCACTCCACAAAAAAATTGTATAGCGAAAATAAGGAACATGATTCTTTTGGATATGGCCAGATCCATGATGAGCTATTCGGATCTTCTAGATTCCTTTTGGGGTTATACATTAGAGATGGCTAAATATTTTTTAACTTAGTTCCATCTAAATCTATCTCTTCGTCTCCCATAGGACTGTGGAAAGGGCTAAAACCAAGTCTAGCTCACGTTTGGATATGTGGTTACCCAGTACACATGATGTGAAAAGAGTATGGGAAGTTGTAATCGAGGACAGGTGTATATCTCTTTATGGAATACCCCAAAGGAACCAATGGTGGCTAATTCTATGGCCCTAAGGACCGAAAGTATTTGTTAGAATAAATGCTAGGTTTTTAAAGGAAGATTATATGACTGACCATAAGCCCAAGAAAAAGATTATCTTGCAAGAACTGAGAAGACAACAACAAGAAAATACTTTGAGAAACCTGTACAGGAAGAAATACAGGCTGATCTTGATAATACACTCCCAAACATTATTGGGAGTATAGTCGATGATTAGGATTCACATGTCACTTATACCGAACCATGAGTGGAGCCACGTAGTTGTGGGAGGGTTAGGTGTCAACCTGTCACGTTAGTGTATTTGGGAAAGCGCTTTAGTGAAGTCCCAAGGGAACACACATAGGATCCCACCATTTACAACTAGGCACTCAAAGATAAGGACGTCGAGCTTTGGCTAAAGTGGGGTTGTGTTTTTTCAAAACTTTCGATTTTTTCAACATTCGATCTGATTTATTCCGAATTTCAAATGAAATTTTAGTTTGTAGATTTTCAATTTTTTTGAAAAATTCGATAATAAATAGAAAATAATTATGAATTTCCAATTTTTTTATTTTTTTCAAAACTAAGTCGATCCAATAATTCGTAATTTTTTCGAATTATTTTCTAATTTCCAATTTTTTTCGAAAAACTTTATCATATGCCATATCGGTTGGGAGAGGATAAGGGTTCCAAAGTAGTGCTCTATAAATGGAGATTCTCCTCGTAACCTCTACACGAACGGAAAAAACGGGTCAATCGTCATGTATTACATGTTGGGTTAAACTTTTTCTTTGTTTCTTTAAAATGAGAATATCAATTAATCAAAAATCCTAAATTTATTTTTTCAAAAAGTTGGAATTTCCAATTTTTTTGGATTTTTAGAATATTTTGTGAATTTTCGATTTTTTTCGACTTTTACTGATTTCTGATTTTTTCGAATTCGGAATTTTTTTAATTTTCCAAAAAAATCAAATCGAAAATAAAAATATATATTTTATTTCCAAAAAAGTTGAATTGTTTTTCCGAAAAAACATTTTGTGATCCGACTAAAATAAAGACCAAGACTAAAGGCAATGGATATTGAGATAGATTCGATGTATTCGAATAAAGTGTGAAAACTTGTTGACTTTCTAGATGGTCTAAAACTCATCAGGTGGAAGTGGATCTACAAAGGACAGATATAGGGAAAACTATCTCCTAAGTATATATATGAAATATTGCTTTTGAAATATGTTAAAAAATAAAATATCGCATACTCGTTCGAACGCACTTATAACGAATGATAGAACAACCTTTCAAAGCCTACCAAAAGTTGGGGCGATAGAACTCATTTGAATGAAACTGTGAAATGTTCTAACAAGCAGAGAAAACTCCTTCGAACGTGAAGAGTGCCCAATATGTGTGTTTTAAACAAAACCAATTTTTCTTCGAAAAATTATCCAACTTTTAATTATGCACCAAACCAAGTTGTGAAAAACCCAATTCTTTCTTTAAACCAATTTTATCTTGATTAATCCTAAACATGCATCTAGTGATTAAAGCAATTTAAATAAAGTAAAGAATACTCACAACGTCGGATGTACGAGGAAAAAACTCAAAATGGAAAACAATCTCGGACGGCCTAAGCCAGACAATCACTATGAATAATGATTTTACAAAGACATATTAGCCTTACACTAAGACTCGATCCGCACGGGTCTTGACGCTCCTTATGATATTAAACCGTTCTTCAATAGTGCCCACACAGAAATTCCGTCTTCCACGATACTTATCCACAACACACGCGTCCACGTATGTCTCGGTGTCCACCGAATGGCTTTGATTTGTCTACGATGTCGAACAAGAAGTCCTTCTCTTTTCTTCCCCGAAAAAACCCTTTGATATTCAATGTGTATAACAAACAACTTTGGTGCAGCAAGATCACGTAAACATATAAGAATGATAACTCAGATCTTTGGAAACTCTAAGGATGTGTTTAAGACTTTTAAACCTTATAAAAACATGTACAAAACAAGTTTTTGGTCGAATACTGTTTTCCAGAATGCACACTTACGAAATTATGATGCAAACATTGTTTAAATAGGATTTAAATGCCGCCTCGAAAAATGTGTCGTTCAAACGACTTAAGCATGTCGTTCGAGCGACATCCCATTTCATTCAAACAAGATTGGATGTCGTTGAACGAAAGTGCAAAAATTTCACTTTTTGACTTTTGTTTAAAACGTCTCCTCCAAAGAAAGATCCAAAAATGTCAAACTCTTTTACGATCTTATCATAATAAAACTTAGTGTAAACCTTTTAAAACAATATAAACCATTTTAAAGCATTTTTTTTTATAAAAAATACATCCTTATCTTTTATAAAACTATTCCGAACACCATTAATTATACACATTCATACCTGAGTGATCTCGGAATGCAATTAACTTTGAATACGATTAAACTTGCACCAATTAAATATCGGAATGATTTAATTCTTTGAAGCTTTGCCGCAAATTATTCAATTTCTTCAATACGTCATAGACCGAGTGGGATCGTGACAAAATAAAAATCTCCCTATGACATATTACAAACACGGTTTTGTTCACGGAATTAAGTCAAAACAATACAGGGACTCAATTGGAAATTTATGTCCTTACAAATCTCCCCCTTTGACTATTCCAGAACAAAACTAAACTTGTGAAATGCATAAGCCGGGCCGTCAATCCATATGATGCCCAAATCCCATCCCATAAACCCAAAATCAAAAATACAGGACACAGACTAGCATATGTAGCATGGGCAAGCATAAACTGTTTGAATGTGATGTAGACTTGAAATCTCGAATCGCTGAAGTATACCTACACACATGAAATAGACAAATAAATACCCAGTGATGTATGGAGGAACAAATGATACCAATTTATATTTCTAATAAGATCAAATCATTTGAAACATGTGAGAAATTATTTTATACCAAATTGAAAGAAATATAATCAAACAATTTGTAAATCCAGATATCAATAGTAACGCTTCAATAAATCTCCCCCTACATCACATACATTTCTCCCCCTTGTTGTCTCGAATAGACAATCCGGTGAAAAGATAAACCAATTTGAAATATCTAGCATGATAATATAAGCCAATATGAATCAATGTGAAATTGCTAGATAATCATGAAACAACCAGCTAAATACGATCAAGTAATGACAAATCCGTAGCTAGTAAACCAATAATCACACAAAGAATATAGCAAATTAATCAGGTGTGATAAACAGACTCATATGCAAAACACCAATTTTGAGATAAAAGAACCTGCATACAAACCATTCAGTCAAAAAAAAAACTTCCAACAGTACCAAAAGAAATATACCAATATAACCAGAGGACTGCAAACCAATCAGAAGCAAATATTCAAACTGCCGTTCGAACGAGCCAATGACTTCGCTCAAACGAGATGAGGAAGTCGCTCAAATGAAGGACAGTTGTCGTTCGCGCGAGATGAGTTGTCATTTGAATGATTTCGCGCGACCTGCCAAAATTTCCCAGATTCCCAGAAAAATGATATAATATAGCCCAGTGAAAAAATTTCCACAAAAAAATTCCAGGAAGGGCCTAACAGAAGCAAAACAGTGTTAAAACGGTAGTCTTTTAACACAAAATGCAAAAACTCATAAAAACTAAAAATGCGAGTTACATGCAAACATAGTACCGATGTGCTCAAACATGGACATGGAATGAATGGGTGTGAAACTACAACAAATGAGTCACAATTCCAACACATCGAACCGATCAAGAAGCTCTAATTGATATCGATAAATCATCAAACTTTATCATAGCCATATGGAAATTAAAGTGTGAGCTTAATGAACTAAACATGCTTCATGCACACAAATCCAGAATTTTGATGATTCTACAAACAATAGCATGAAATTGCAATGTTTTAACATTAGGATTAGTTGTGCAAACCCATTTATATTTTTAATCCATCCAAACTCCCTCAATAATATCATATTTTCTTTGGAATGAACTAAACAAATTTGGCCCTATTCTTAGCATATTGCATTTTCTATTGGGCTCTTTTAAACGGTGGCTTTCACGATGAGTTAATTTGAACTCTCGCAGCCCTTTCCCTTGAATCACTCATCATTTTTTAATTCAAATTCTCACGGTAAACGGTTCTTATATGCACACTTCTCCTTAAGTTTACTTATGCATAGATGACAAGATTGAGATAAGAACGCCTCACCAAATTCAAATATGCAAGAGCAGTCAAACATCCATATAAACTCGTGCATGTGTGCAATGTTGGCATATATACAAAGTCGAATCAAAATGAATATCAACTTTGAAACAACCCCATATAAACAATGGCTAAGATCATTCTAAGCATCGATAGTAATGACCAAATGTCCTAGCCACATGGATAATGAAACGATGGGGGGGGGGGGGGGGGGGTCCAAGCACACCAATATGCCACATCAAACATGTAAACTCAAAAACAAAAATCGAAAATCTTTTTGGCTTTTCATATTTGACTCAAATAAAAGAAAAATATTTTTGATTTTTCAAAAATTTTCTCAAAAAACAAAATCTTTTTGTATTTTTTAATAAGACTCAAACAAATGAAAAATTATAATACAAAATGATACACATGTCATAATACTAGCAATGAATATATCATGAAGAAAACTAGCATATGACAAACATGGCAACACTATCATCCTTTAGATTTAGCATGGGAAGAATCAAGTGCACCCAAACGAGAATCATTAAGTTTAATTCCTAAAGCCACTAAATCCGATTTCCTAACCCAAGTAGGTGTAAAACGACGCATGGGAGTTTGGGTAACTGGGGCAACTTTATTCTTAAACTTCTTAGGAGCTTGTCTAAGGTCGTAACAATAACGCCTAAGGTGACCTTTCCTACCACAAAACGTGCAAGTGTAGTGGTGATGGGAATGATTACCTTTATGTGGACCTTTTCTAACTTTCCTAATGTTTCTCACAAGTGTGCGGGGGGAGGGGGGATGGGAACAACTCTCTCACCAAAACCTATACCTCCCCTATCTTCCTTAATTTGGACGGTGCCTAGGATCTTATCTAACTTCTCCGACCTAGCCTCCAAATCCAACTTGACTCTAGACGAGTGTGACACCTCGCCTAATTAACATCATCGGGTGATCAGTTCTAAATTAAGTTAGAACAGGTTTCTCAGTTGGTTCATTCTTAGCATCACTGTCGCCTTTTTAATTACTAACCACCTAAGTGAGAAAATTAGACTGGTGCCAAGTTTTATCTTTCATTAACTTAAATGAAACTCATGCGGAAACAAAACAACATAATAATCTCAATTAATAGAAATAACCATTCACAATTAATTAACTGACTGAATAAACCATCGGCCCAAAACCCAACAAATATAAAATGAAGACAAGTAATCAATATCAACATGTCTAACAAAACTAAATGAACTGTGAGCGACATGCTCGAAATAACTGGTAAGAAGTCTATATACTAAGAATGAAAGAATGAAGCGTCTATCAAACTCCCGCAACATCCACATCTGCTGCAGCAACGGATCTCTGAAATCGAGTCAAGCCTAGCGTCCCTGTGGCTGGAAACCTAAAAGGCTTTTAAAAAAGTTTTTATAGCAAGGGTTAGTACCCAAAAATATTTAAAAATATTTAGCAAATGATTAACTTGCAGTAATAAGTAAATATACATGCTCTTCATATTTTATTTAGTGTCGCACTCCCTTAAGGGAATCCTCGCCCCTCCTCTAATGTGCACTACTAACGCCTTAATTGAATTTACCTATATTTTTATCTTATGACTAGATAAATTATATAACCCCTTGCAACCACCCTACACTAACCGAGTATGCCTTAATTATGATTTTTAAGTTATAATCCACATCAACTTAATTAAATCATTTCCCTTTTGAATTTCATATAACTTCCACATTTGTTATACATATAATACAACTCATAATTTGTATTAATTATCCCGTATATAATTATTTACTTAATTATATACTTATAGCCATATTACAGCATTCATGAGCATACTGAAATAACATTTAATAATAGTATCCACCCGAGTAAAGTCTCCCCGGATATAAATTCTCTAAAGTGCTATCCCACTAGGTGTATTCACATAACCTAGTTACCCCAAGTCAGAATCATTCACTAACTTGGTTAATACATACATGTTGGAGGCGGTTATATTCATTCCCTGAAAGTGAGATGCCCCTCACCCATATAACGGACACTATGACTTGGGAATATACTCTCCCTATTCCTCAAGCTAGGGGATTCATCCACTACGCGCAACCTCCCCCTATAGCACTAGAGTATATAATAATAATATATATCCACTGATATTAATACACACACCATATATATACTATCACACACCGTATATATATAAATATAAAATATACCGGCTACACCATGTACTAAGTCCGTGACACAGGCCTATTCCATTTTATTATGAGTTTATGGCCCAACTCTAATTATTAATTAATTTGCACATTAATTTCTTTTGGTATTGCCCCAACCAATATATTCGGACTTACTCTCGTGGCCCGAAATAACATCACCCGAGTCTAAATCCCCGACTCTAAATTATTTAGCCTTCACCTAAATAAAATTTACATCTCAGTATCGCTCAACCAATATTCCCGGACTTGCCCACTCAATCCGTATTTAATCATTTTGAATTAAAATTCCTAAAATTTAACTCTAGTGTGTCACCCCTAATTTCCTCCAAACCCCAATTAATTTTTAATCATGATGTGCCACACAAAGTCTCCCTCAAATCCTAATTAATTTTATTCACAATTAATTAGATTTAAACTCATGTATTAATTTCTCAATAATTAAAACATGAAAGATTATATAATAAAATTTTCCCTTTATATAAATAACTGGGCGAAGTTGTCAAAATTTCTGGACCATCGATCGATCGATGGTCCACCTTCGATCGATCGATCGATCAAGTCCTTGTCTTCTCCAAGTTGGCTGTTTCAGCCATGGTCGAATACCTTCAAACCCTAACTTCTTCTATACTGAAAACCAAGCTTTCCCATCGACAATAGACATCAAAAACCTTATGAGGAACCTCCATAAAGTCCCAAACATCAATTAATTCACTTCATCTACTGTTTTCACAAGTTTGGGGTAAAATCCAATTTAATCTTTTAACCCATTTAAACATCAATTTCGTATCACCAATTCGTTTCTAATTCATCCGGATTTACACATCTTACCAGATATAAATACACAACTCATATTATACATGAATTTCTACTCAATTTAGAAATCAGATTCATGGTTTGCAAAACCCCATGTTTATACCCTTTAAATCCCAAAACGAATTTCTTTGATTTCACACATCACATGAATATGAATTGAAATACAATTTAAATACTACAGCAAGTTAACCACTTGCCTTAGGATTCGTAGATTCTGATTTTGGAGTTGTGAATGCCCAAGGTTGAAGATGACTCTTTTTGGCTCTCCTGTGATCCCAAAATTTGCCTTTGACTGCTATTAGGGTTTCCAAAACCACTAAATCTTTTTCTAAACTCAATTCAGTCGTTCCCTTATTTCTTATAATTATTTAATTAACCTTAATACCGTTTATTGCCTAATGGGCCAAACCCAAGTGACCCAAATGCCCCGGTGTGGGCCCGACTATGCCTAAAAACACCCCGTGACCAGTTTACTACCCCCGGGTATACTTTTCCGACTATCTCGGCCCATTCGGACTCAACCGTCCACTCAGAATTGGTATCCGAATTAATTTATAAAAATCCTTATTTCACACCCAAATTAGTCTATATCGACACCCATCTGAAATAAGTACATATCCCGCCATTAATACTCGAAATGACGTAAATACATTATTACTATTCACTTAGTAAATAAATTTCCCTAAATATTAACCATTCACTCCCCGATTAATATTTAAATATAAATTGCCATAATTAATTCAATTAAAATTACAACACACAAGTAATTTTGAATTCCCAAATTAATTAAATATTAAATTCATGAAAATACGGGGTGTCACATACTCCCCCCCTTAAAAGGAATTTCATCCCCGAAATTAGGTCGTACCTGTGGTGAAAATCTCTGGATATTGTTCTCGCATATCCTCCTCCCGGTCCGAGGTAGACTCGTCAACGTTGTGATGAACCCACTGTACTCTAACTAGTGGAACAACCTTGGATCGTAACTTTCGCTCACTACGGTCCAGAATACCCATCGATCTCTCCTCATATGAGATGTCTGGCTGTAAATCAATTTCCTCCAGTGGAATGTGCCAGAAGGCCCTCTCGCACCTGCGATATTTCTTCAACGATACCACATGGAACACGTCGTGTATCCGTTAAAGGTACTCTGGCAATCCCAGCGTATAAGCTATTGGTCCCACCCTCTCGATAATAGGGAAAGGTCCCACGTACCTCGGTGCCAACTTACCTTTCTTGCCGAACCTCATCACACCTTTCATAGGGGACACCCACCTCTAACCAACACGAGGGTGAAAGACAAGGTCTCCCGTATAGTGCCTCGAATGGTGCCATGCCGATTGTGAATTGGTAAGAGTTGTTATACGCGAACTCTACCAAAGGAAGATATTTCTCCCAACCTCCCCCAAAGTCTAATATGCACATTCTGAGCATATCTTCTAGCATCTGATTGACTCTCTCAGTCTGACCGTCAGTCTGTGGGTGATAGGCTGTACTCAATAGTAATTCCATGCCCATGGCCTCCTGAAAGCTCTGCCAAAAGTGGGCCGCAAAGATCTTGTCTCTGTCAGACACAATATTAATCGGTACCCCGTGCACCTTAACAATCTCAGCTATGAATAGCTGCGCATATTGCATCGTCTCAAAGACTGTGTGAACCGGCAGGAAGTGGGCCACTTTGGTCAACCGATCCACAATTACCCATATGGAATCGTGACCCCCCTGCGATGCAGGTAACCCTGTAATGAAGTCCATGAAGAAGCTCTCCCACTTCTACACGGGAATCTCTAGCGGCTGTAGCATCGCTGATGATCTCCGATGGTCAACTTTAACAAGCTGACACGTGGTACATTTCGAAACAAACTCTGCTATGTCTCATTTCATTCCTGCCCACCAATACTGCCTCCTCATATCCTGATACATCTTATCCCCACTGGGATGTACCGTGAATCTTGACCCATGGGACTCTGTCATAACATCGTGCCTCAACTCCTCATCCTCTGGCACAATTAACCTCCCATTTAGGCATAAGCCTCCTTCTGAGCTGATCGAGTAACCCTCTACTCCCTCAGCTAGCAACTAGCTCACCCTATCCCGGCAGACCTAATCCTCTGCCTGAGCCCTCACAACCCGCATAATGATCTCATGTGTGATGAATAATGCTGACATGCAAGCCCTGGATACATCATCCTCATATCGAAGCTCTCTCCACTTCGCTTTCCAGACTTCTGATATTTCTCGAGTTGTTCTCCCACTCAATGCATCTGCTACCACATTAGCCTTACCAGGATGATACTGAATATCAAACTGCACTACACCAAAATGGGCAAATTGTCACCTTTCAGCCGGCCAGCCTTGTCAAGGTCATTGACCGTGACAAAAAAACACGCGTTTTATGTCACGGTCATTGACCGTGACAATTCGTGTCACGGTCAATGACCTTGACACGACCGTGACAACTTTTCCAGCAAAAACCCTTTCCCCCTTCTTTTTTCCCTCCCACCGTTCCCTCCCTCTCTCTCTCTCTCTCTCGACGCTGCTCTCTCTCTCTCTCTCTCTCTCAGGTCCAATTTCTCTCTCTCTCTCTCTTCCATTTATATATATATATATTTGTCTGCATAGTTATGTGTGTGTGTATATATATATCTGTGTGTATGTGTGTGCGTGTGTGGGGGGTGGGGCAGGGTGGGGGAGGGGGTGGTGGAGGGGGGCAGGGGGTGGGGCGGGGTGGGGCAGGGTGGGGGAGGGGGTGGGGGCAGGGGGTGGGGTGGGGTGGGGCAGGGTGGGGGAGGGGATGGTGAAGGGGTGGCAGGGGGTGGGGCGGGGTGGGGCAGGGTGGGGGAGGGGGTGGTGGAGGGGGCAGGGGGTGGGATGGGGTAGGGCAGGGTGGGGGAGGGGGTGGTGAAGGGGTGGCAGGGGGTGGGGCGGGGTGGGGCAGGGTGGGGGAGGGGGTGGTGGAGGGGGCAGGGGGGTGGGGTGGGGTGCGGTGTGTGTGTGTGTGTGGTGGTGTCATTTTTCATAATTTTAGCATTAGTAAACATAGGATAAAAATATCTGATTAATTCCTAGGTTAAATTAAATTAAATTAATTTTAGTGCTTAAATATTATTAAATGGTTTTGAATTTTTTAAATATTATTAAATGGTTTTGTAGTGTAGTGGATTCCACCATATTCTGTTATGTCTTCTTTACTAACTAGAATCTTGTTGCAGATAGGATTCCCTTTAGGGTCTTATGTCTTGAATTAATCTGATGGGGTGGGGGTGGGGGTGGGTGGGGTTTTGAATATTATTTACATTCAAAATAAATAATTGATAATAGTTGGATAATAATTGGATAATAATTATTTTTATACCTATAGAACAGCTTAGATAGTGTGTGTGTGTGTATGTGGTCAATACATGAATTTATTTTTGTATTTGAATTATCCCATGAATTTATTTTTGTATTTGAATTATCCCATGAATTTATTTTTGTATTTGAATTAACCCATTATATGAAACATACTTGAAATTAAATATAGTGCGCATAGATACTAGCATTCTAATTCTTATGCGTACGCATTCAATAACCCTTAGACCCGTTCGAGAGTCATTACCCCTGTAATGAGATCTCTCGAATTGTCCCGTTTGGACAGTTTGAGACTGTATAATTTTTGTATAATATTCTTATTGGCTTAAAGTTGTTACTTTTGGAGGAAGTTCTGCAGTCGTATCTTAATGTTCTCTGGGTACATACTAGATTGACAAGTGTGACTGTTATAACACTCACACCTGCCAATCTACGTCGTGTACTTGGAGAACTAAGGGGATATGCTGTCGAATTTTTTTCAAATCGTAACAATGTGCATGAGCTGTTAAGTATATTACAGAAAAATGCATTCTTGAATGGGATAGGACCACATACCCTTTAATAGGATAATTAAATGATGGGATAATTAAAAAAAACATACTATAAATCTAAGTTTTGTTTACCTTTAATAGGTGTTTAGTTGTGGTAGCTGTGATGGGATATCCGAAATACAAAGAGTGGATGGGTGAGACTAATAGAATGGGGGATGTGTTTCGCAGAGGTGCTAACGAATTTGTGAAATATGCAAAGAGATGTCGTAATGATGAAGAGTTTCCGTGTCCGTGTGCTAGGTGTAAGAATGGTAAGGTGTTTGAGTGGAAAACAGTTGAACTACATTTGTTAAGATCGGGTATGCAAGATAGTTATCGATTTTGGAGTTTTCACGGTGAATTGAAAGTTCTTTTTGTCCCTGACCAACCTTCACAACATCCTTCAACAAGTAGAATAGATGAAGAAGGGGACGACGTAGATCATAATATGTTAGAGGATTTAGTTGATGATGCGTACGGAGTTTATGAAGCTGAGGAGAATGAGGTTATTGATGATGTAGAAGATTCAAGTGCTAGTGAAGATAACATGATAAAACTTGACGATGACTACCAAAGTTTAAAATTTAAGGCGACCCAACCGTTATACTCTGGCTGTGAGAAAGATCAAACAACTTTACATGCCATGGTTGGTTTGCACAGTTTGAAGACGCAGTACGGTTTGTCTGGCAATAGCGTGACGGGAATTCTGAAATGGGTGAAGGGCTTATTACCCAAGGTGAATACACTTCCAAATAGCTATCCTGTTATGAAGAACAGTTTGAAAGGTTTGGGAATGAAGTATAAATCGATTCATGCTTGTGTGTATGACTGCATACTATACCGAAAGGAGTATGAAAATCTCGATCGTTGTCCGGTATGCGATGAACCTAGATATGTCCAATCTACTAGTAAGGAAGGCACAAGCTCAAAAGTGCCTCAAAAAGTATTGAAATATTTTCCCGTTGGGCCTAGATTAAAGCGATTTTTCACAGTACCATGGATTGCAGAGGCAATGACTTGGCATGCTAGGGCAGAAGTAGGGGGTAATATCATGCGTCATCCTATTGATTCTACTACCTGGCGGAGGATGAATTATGAGTATCCCGATTTTTCTCGAGAACAACGCAACATTCGTTTGGCTATATCAACAGATGGTTTCAATCCATTTGGAAATCTAAGCACCAATCAGAGTGTATGGCCAGTGATCCTAGCCCCACTCAACCTCCCTCCTTCACAGTGTATGAGACCTGAATTTTCGATGATGGCTTTATTGATACCTGGGCCAAAGGCACCAAGTGAAGACATTGATATATACCTGGCTCCTTTGGTAGAAGAATTAAATGAGTTGTGGGAAGATGGTGTGCAATCATTTGACTCTTTTAGAAAAGAAGAGTTTACGCTGAAAGCTATGTTGATGTGGGCAATTCATGATTTTCCAGCTTATGGGACATTATCCGGATGTGTAGTACATGATTATTTGGGGTGTCCTATTTGTGGAGAGGAGACTGAATCTCTTCGTCTATCCTCAAGCTTAAAAAATGTATACCATTGCCACAGGAGGTTTTTACCCCCAGCTCATAGTTTCAGATTTGAGAAAGCTTCCAATTTTTTATTGGGCGGAGTTGAACATAGGCTACCGCCGAGACAACTTTCGGGTTCAAAATTGAAAGTAAATCTTCTGAATGTGGCCCAAATATGCCAGGTAAGAATCCCAAATTTAAGAATGTCAAGCATAAGAAGACCCCAACTGGGAATGAAACTGAGATAAGAAAGGCATGGTCTCGGAGGTCAATTTTATTTGACTTGCCTTATTGGAAGGAAAACCCGGTGCGCCATGTATTGGATGTGATGCATGCAGAGAAGAACTTCGCTGAACATATTGTGGGTACTTGCCTTGGGGGGAGTCATTCGAAGGATGGAGAAAATGCACGAAAAGACCTTAAAACGTTAAAACTTAAACCACAACTATGGTTGAAAGAAGATAGTAGGGGAAGGACAATAATTCCCCCTGGTGCGTTTACTTTGACGAGTGAGGAAATGAAGGTGCTTCTAGACACAATATATAATTTGAAGGGCCCATCTACTTTTTCGTCCAACTTGCAAAGGATTGTGAATTATGCTACTCATGATTTACATAAGTGTAAGTCCCACGATTGGCATGTGATCATGCAATTGGTTCCTCTATTGTTTAAGCACTGTTTCTCCAAGCACAAGGATTTGCGTAGGGCTATTATGCAAATTAGTATTACCTTCTCCCTCTTGTGTGAGAAGGTAGTGAATCGAGAACACATAGTGGCCGCAAAATTGGCTGTGAACGAAGCGATTTGTGTATTGGAGAAGTACTTTCCCCCAGCATTCTTTGACATAAGTGTTCACTTGTTGGTACACCTATGCGACGAGGCACTTCTTTGTGGTCCAGTTAGATATCGGTGGATGTATCCGTTTGAAAGATTGATGAAAGTTTTTAAAGATTACGTCAAGAATACGCGATATATTGCAGGATCAATTGCAGAGGAATACATCACCGTGGAGTCATCAATATATACTCGGGAATATATGACTGATTCTACCAGCGTTGATGACACTGATGAATTCCTCGATGATGGTGGTAATGTGATGGGAAAACGAGTGAAATTAACGAGTTTGCAACATGAACAAGTAGCTCGTTATCTATTTGACACACATGAAGATGTCGAAGAATGGAAAAAGTAAGTTTCGAATATTGTAATGTTTAACATTATTTTAGATTATTTTATACATGATTAATTTTGTAATATGCAGTAAATATGAAGCCTGTGAGAACAATAAAAGACGAAAAATAGTGGTACAATCAGACAGCGAATTTAGGCTATGGTTGACACAAGAGGTAATTACAATGAAAACAGTCGTTATATAACGTTACATTACACTCAAATTTTACCACTAATATAATTAATTTAACTATATTCTCAGCTCCTAAAGATGGGTGATGCGACATCAAGGCTTGCTCGTTTAGCCACTGGACCCTTGTTCGTAGCACAAGAGTACAAAAAATATCGATTGAACGGTTACATTTTCGGCGCTAAAGTGTACGAGGAAAGTACAAATGTACAGAACTCGGGAATTTCATACAAGGCTCTTACTTTCTTTCGAGCGAGCGCAAAAGATAAAAATCTCGTTGAAGCTGAAATGACTTACTATGGTGTAATCCAAAATATATTTGAATTGGATTATATAAGCTTCAAAGAGGTTGTATTTTACTGTGAATGGGTAAGAGTTGAGGATAAAAATGCTTCTAAAGTTGATCCTATCACCAATTTGATCATAGTTGACTTGTCCAAGTTGAAGAGCAACGACCACGTGAGCGATGAGCCGTTTGTTTGTGCATTTCAAAAGGTTAAGCAAGTGTTTTACTCGGAGTATATCAACAACGAGCCGTGGTCAATTGTCCAACACGCGCCAAGGCGTCTAAATAGTAGTGTGGATGACTTGGCTGCTCCTACCGAATATCAATCCATTTTTGATGATAACCCGAATTTGAAACAATTTTTCAATTTGTAATAATTATTTCAATTTGTACCGAAACATCCATTTTTAATGCTTTTACTTGATCTGCACTTTATCATTTTCACTCTTGTGTAGTGTACGTGTGTGGAGAGGAGATTAATACATAAATATTCCAACTAAATCTAAGTTTTGTTTATACTAATCCATGAATATACGCTTCTTACCTTTAATAGGTGATTAGTACATAGTTATTTGGGGTGTCCTATTTGTGGAGAGGATACTGAATCTCTTCGTCTATCCGAACACTAAGAAATGCCATAATCCTATGGAGCGATGCTCTGCAAATTCCTCCCAACCATTATGTAGCCAAACATCACCGGTTGAAGTTGTCAATTCCGCTTTCCATACCCCACCACTTTCCATACCCCATTCAAAGGTGGAGTTGACAACTTCAACTGCTGATTTTTGGCTACACAACGGTTGGAAGGAATTTGCAACGCATACCTCCATAGGATTATGGTATTTCTTAGTGTTTAGATATGAAGAGAATTATAATTGACACGATTGCCCGGGGTACATTAGTTGGAAGTAGGCGCCATATGAACTCAAGTTAGCTGTTTGAGTGACACTACAGGTAATGTATTTATATTTATATGTCAATTTTGATTTCGATTTCAATTATAATTTATATTTATCTATATTTGAGGGGCGGATACTAATTTTATTTTATTTCAATTCAGGGGACAGGGAGTGGCCCTAAGGGTAGGGCACATATGCTCTATACTTATGTCGCTATTCGGACGAGAAGGGAGGGTAGGGCACATATGCTCTATACTTATGTCGCTATTCGGACGAGAAGGGAAGGATAAGGAGGTGTTCCCGAGCGTCGCGGTACAAAATCTCTTTTCCATGCAAATAGTTTGTAGATTTGAGATAAAATGATGGTGATGTTGTTTCTTTTTAAATAGTTTCTTATTTGAATATATATTTGCATTATCTTTAGTTTGTTCGGATATATGATGTGTGGAACAGGTACAACGTTGCTATAACAGGTACAAATATACTGCTGGGCAGTGGCAGTTAGGGGTGGCCATAGGCCCGAGGCCCGCCAAGCCCGTCCAACCCGCCCAATAAAAAAATAGGGTTTGGGTAAGGTAAATAGGCCCGCAAAGCGGGCTTGGCAAAATTTTATAGGCCCGATTTTTTTTCGGGCGGGCTTGGGCATGAGTTCTTAAGCCCGATGAGACCCGCCCGGCCCGAGGCCCGAAATATATATATATATATGTGTGTGTGTGTGTGTGTGTGTTGGGGAGGGGGGGACTTCTATAAATATAAAAACGTATACTTAGTCTTTTCATGTAAAGTGAAAAAAAAAAATTGGTCTTTAAATAAAAAAATAGGTATTTTAATTTTTTTAAAAAATCTTTTAATTAACATAATAGGGCCCGATCGGGCGGGCCTGGGTAAAAAGCTTTTAAATCTGGACGGGCTTGGGATTACATAATAAGGCCCGATCTAGGCCCGAGCGGGCTTGGGATAGCACTTAATTTTTCAAGCCCGGCCCGAGCCCGACCGGGCCTGCCCAGGCCCGGCCCACGGCCACCCCTAGTGGCAGTGGCCATACTGCCCAGCAGTTTTTTTTTAATTCTGCCCAGAATTGTCACGATCATTGACCGTGACACGTCCGTGACAAAATTGTCACGGACTTGTCACGGTCAATGACCATGACAATTTTTTTAAAAAGGGTCACGGCTTTGTCACGGTTTATAACTGTGACAAACGTGTCACGGTCATTGACCTTGACACGACCGTGACACAAAACGCGAGTTTTTTGTCAAGGTCAATGACCGTGACACGACCGTGACAAAAAAAGTTGTCTCGCCTCGAAATGTCACGGTCATTGACCTTGACAAATGGGCAGATTTGGTGTAGTGCTGGTAGTCTTTCACGAATTCCAACCATTGCCTATGCCTCATATTCAGATCCCTCTGCGTGAAGAGATACTGAAGTGATTTGTGATCCATGAATAACGTGAACTGCTCTCCCAGAAGATAATGTCTCCATATCCTCAAAGGAAAAATGACCAATCCTAGCTCCAGGTCGTGAGTGGGGTAATTCCTCTCGTGGGGCTTTATCTTTCTGGACGCATAAGCTATAGCCCTTTTCTCCTGCTGAAGCACACCCCCCAAGTCCCTGTAAGGATGCATCAGTGTAAACCCAATACTCTAATCCTCCCTTCGGCAAAGCAAGTACGGGTGCAAATGTCAACTTGTCCTTTAGCTCATCGAAAGCTAATTGACAATGATCACTCCAAGTGAAAGGTACCCCTTTCCGGGTCAGATTCGTCAAAGGGCCCGTAATCTTTGAGAATCCTTTGATGAACCACCTGTAATAACCGGCCAATCCCAGAAAACTGCGCACCTGGGTTGGTGTCGTGGGTTGCCCCCATTCCCTCACCGCCGATACCTTACTCGGATCTAACGTAATCCCTCGGTCTGACACCACGTGGCCAAGAAACTGAACCTCCCGTAGCTAAAAATCACACTTCCCAAATTTGGCATAGAGTTGGTGATCATGCAGTGTCTGTAAAACTATACGCAGATGCTTTTCGTGCTCCTCCTTGGTGCGCGAGTAGAACAAGATGTCATCAATGCACATGATGACAAATTGATCAAGAAACTCCCTGAAAACTCTGTTCATAAGGTCCATGAACATTGCTGGTGCATTGGTGAGCCCAAATGGCATCACGCCGAACTTGTAAGATCCATACCGCGACAGGAAAGTGGTCTTAGGAACATCCTCCTCTTGGATACGCAGTTGATGATACCCTGACCTCAAGTCGACCTTAGAGAAGTAAGACACCCCTCTCAACTTGTCAAATAGATCATTAACCTAGGTAACGGATACTTATTATGTATCGTCGCCTTGTTCAGCTCTCTATAGTCCATGTATAACCGTTGTGAGACATCCCGCTTCTTCACAAACAACGTCGGTGCACCCCACGGTGATGTACTCCGCCGAATGAAACCTTGACCCAGAAGCTGCTAAATCTTCTCTCTCAACTCACGCATCTCTGAAGGGGGCATACGGTATGGGGTCCGAGCAATCGGCCTCATCCCCGGTGCTAAATCGATTACAAATTTGATTTCCCTGCTAGGTGGAAACCCTGGTATCTCCTGGAACACATCCTCAAAGTCCCTCACTACCGGGATTGAGTCCAACAAAATCGCCACCTCCTGTGAGGTTTCCTCCTCGATGTAATACAGGTGCATGCGTGACCCTCCCTTAGGTAACGGCATTGCTATCAAGAACATCTCCTGCCATGGAATGGTGAACACGATTGTCCTCTCGTAATAATCCACAGTCGCTCGATAACCGTCCAACCAATCCATACCCAGGATGACATCGTACCCCTCCATATCTAACACAAGGAGGTCCGCTGCTAAACTAAGCCTCCCAATTAAAATATCCACCCCCAACAAATCAAGTGAATCGAAGCCCCGCTGCCTACTGGTGACTCTACACACATCCAAAGACTACTTGAGGTCTCTAGTAATCCGGCCCGTTTAGCAAAATTAGATTTAATGAATGAATGAAATGCTCACGTGTCAAAAAGAATGCTACCCTCATAACCATGAATGAGAAACATACCCACAACTACAGGCGGAGCCTACTGTGCTGGAGGATTAGGAAATCCTGGACGTTATACACACGCTCGTAGTGCATCTGCCCCTGCTGCAGTGGGGCGGGTGGAGCTGGTACTGCTGGCGATATCTGCCCCCGTTGCCCCTGTTCGGCATCCTGCTGATGACCTCTGTGGGCATTTACTCTTGAAGTGTCCTGGCAGGCCACAGACAAAACATCGTTTCTGACCATCCCCCTATCATTGACCCTGTTGGCCCTGACGCGGTTCGCCCTGCTGGCCTCCCCCATTGTTCCCTTGGCCCAGATGGCACTAAGGAACCTGTTGCTACTGATTCAGGCCCGACTGCCCCTGCCTGAACCCCTATCCTCCCGGTCAGAACCCACCAGGCTTAAACTTCTTAGCTTGATTCCCCTGCTGACTGCCAGTCTGCTGCTGAGTACCACTCGTGTCACCACTAATAACTGCATTGCCCTGTTGGCTTGGCTCCCCTACTCTCTTTCTGCCCTTCGCATGGAAGCGATGATCCTGGAAATGTACAAGTGCGGTATTTATGACATATGTATAACTCACTAACGCCGGATTCCCAATCAAATATTGCCTGATCTGCCAGGTTAAGCCATCCATAAATCTTGATTTCTTCCGCTCCTCATTGTTCACCTCATTTGGCACAAAGTTTGTCAAACGGGTGAACTCATCCTCATAGTCTACCACTGATCGGTCACCCTATACTAAATCACTGAACTTCTTCCTCATCTCAGCCTCTACTACTGGTGGAAAGTATTTGCGGTCAAACCGCACCCAGAATTCTGCTATCGTCATCAAATACCGCTCCTCGATGGTGGTAACTGACTCCCACCACTGTAAAGCTGTCCCCGACAGATGAAAGGTATCAAGCCTCTATTTCTGCACCTCCGTACAATCCAGCATGTGCATATGGCGCTGAATGTTCTTCTTCCAGTCACAAGCCTCTACCACATCTGTGCTACCCCAAAACTCAGGTGGGTGACCCTTCTGAAAGGTCTCCCTAACTCGCTGCCAAGACGGTGGCCCCACTGGAGCCTGAACTACTGGTGCCACTGGAGGCGGTGCCTGGGGCTGTGGAAAGTGAGCTGCCATAGCTCGCATCACTGTCTCGACCACCTGGGCCACTATCACTGCCACCTGAGTAGTGGAAATCAACTCGGGTGGGGATGGTGGGCGCGGTACCTGTGGCTCCTGATGAGCCTCCCTAACCTCATCCCTAGCCTCAGCCCTCTCTACTCTCTGTCTCCTCGGTGTCATCTGAAATAGACTGAATTGTATAAGTACACAATTTACACAAAAAGATTCATAGCAGAAATACGATATCTCACAAGCAAAAAATGAATCAAGAGTCCTAATAATAGGGCTCTATAACAACCGAATGCTACGCTGAAACGTAGTAAGCTGCACAGATCCTAAGGACACTAGAACCTGATGCTCTGATACAATTTGTTACACCCCGCCTAATTAACCCGGGGTGATCAGTACTAAATTAAGTTAGAGCAGGTTTCTCAGTTGGTTCATTCTTAGCATCACTGTCGCCTTTTTAATTACTAACCACCTAAGTGAGAAAATTAGACTGGTGCCAAGTTTTATCTTTCATTAACTTAAATGAAACTCATGCGGAAACAAAACAACATAATAATCTCAATTAACTGAAACAACCATTCACAATTAATTAACTGACCGAATAAACCATCGGCCCAAAACCCAATAAATATAAAAGAAAGATAAGTAATCAATCTCAACATGTCTAACAAAACTAAATGAACTGTGAGCGACATGCTCGAAATAACTGATAAGAAGTCTCAATACTAAGAATGAAATAATGAAGCGTCTATCAAACTCCCACAACATCCACATTTGCTGCTGCAACGGATCCCTGAAATCGAGTCAAGCCTGGCGTCCCTGTGGCTGGACACCTAAAAGGTTTTTAAAAAAGTTTTTATAGCAAGGGTTCGTACCCAAAAACATTTGAAAATATTTAGCAAATGATTAACTTCCAGTAATAAGTAACTATGCATGCTCTCGATATTTTAGTTAGTGCCGCACTCCCTTAAGGGCATCCTCACCCCTCCTCTAAGTGCACTACTAACGCCTTAATTAAATTTTCCTAGATCTTTATCTTATGACAAGATAAATTATATAACCCCTTGCAACCACCCTACTCTAACCGAGTATGCCTTAATTATGATTTTTAAGTTATAATCCACATCAACTTAATTAAATCATTTCCCTTTTTAATTTCATGTAACTTCCACATTTGTTATACATATAATATAACTCGTGATTTGTATTAATTATCCCGTATATAATTATTTACATAATTATATACTTATAGTCATATTACAGCATTCACGAACATACTGAAATAACATTTAATAATAGTATCCACCCGAGTAAAGTCTCCCCATATATAAACTCTCTAAAGTACTATCCCACTAGGTGTATTCACATAACCTAGTTACCCCAAGTCAGAATCGTTCACTAACTTGGTTACTACATGTTGGAGGCGGTCATATTCTTTCCCTGAAAGTGAGATGCACCTCACCCATATAATGGACGCTATGATCTGGGAATATACTCGCCCTACTCCTCAAGCTAGGGGATTCATCCACTACCCGCAACCTCCCCCTATAGCACTAGAGTATATAATAATAATATCTATCCACTGATATTAATACACACACCATATATATACTATCACACACTGTATATATATAAATATAAAATATCCCGGCTACACCGTGTACTAAGTCCGTGACACAAGCCTATTCCATTTTATTATGAGTTTATGGCCCAACTCTAATTATTAATTAATTTGCACATTAATTTCTTTTGGTATCGCCCCAACCAATATATTCGGACTTACTCTCGTGGCTCGAAATAACATCACCCGAGTCTAAATCCCCGACTCTAAATTATTTAGCCTTCACCTAAATAAAACTTACATCTTGGTATCGCTCAACCAATATTCCTGGACTTTCCCACTCAATCCGTATTTAATCATTTTGAATTAAAATTCCCAAAATTTAACTCTAGTGTGTCACCCCTAATTTCCTCCAAACCCCAATTAATTTTTAATCATGATGTGCCACACAAAGTCTCCCTCAAATACTAATTATTTTTATTAACAACTAATTAGATTTAAACTCATGTATTAATTTCTCAATAATTAAACATGAAAGATTATATAATAAAATTTTCCCTTTATATACATAACTGGGCGAAGTTGTCAAAATTTTCGGACCATCGATCGATCAGGTCCTCGTCTTCTCCAAGTTGGCTGTTTCAGCCATGGTCGAATACCTCCAAACCCTAACTTCTTCTATACTTAAAACCAAGCTTTCCCATCGACAATAGACATCAAAAACCTTATGAGGAACCTCCATAAAGTCCCAAACATCAATTAATTCACTTCCTCTACTGTTTTCACAAGTTTGGGGTAAAATCCAATTTAATCTTTTAACCCATTTAAACATCAATTTCGTATCACCAATTCGTTTCTAATTCATTCAGTTTTACGCATCTTACCAGATATAAATACACAACTCGGATTATACATGAATTTCTACTCAATTTAGAAATCAGATTCATGGTTTGCAAAACCCCATGTTTATACCCTTTAAATCCCAAAACGAATTTCTTTGATTTCACACAACACATGAATATGAATTGAAATACAATTTAAATGATACAACAAGTTAACCACTTGCCTTAGGGTTCGTAGAGTCTGATTTTGGAGTTGTGAATGCCCAAGGTTGAAGATGACTCTTTTTGGCTCTCCTATGATCCCCAAATTTGCCTTTGACTGCTATTAGGGTTTCCAAAACCACTAAGTCTTTTTCTAAACTCAATTCATCCGTTCCCTTATTTCTTATAATTATTTAATTAACCTTAGTCCCATTTTTGCCTAATGGCCTAAGCCCAAGTGACCCAAATGCCCCCGTGTGGGCCTAACTATGCCTAAACAGATCCCGTGACCCGTTTACTACCCCCGGGTACACTTTCCCGACTATCTCGGCCCATCCGGACTCAACCGTACACTCAAAATTGGTATCCGAATTAATTTATAAAAGTCCTTATTTCACACCCAAATTAGTCTATACCGACTCCCGTCTGAAATGAGTACATATCCCATCATTAATACCCGAAATGATGTAAATACATTATTACTATTCACTTAGTAAATAAATTTCCCTAAATATTAACCATTCACTCCCCGATTAATATTTAAATATAAATTGCCATAATTCATTCAATTAATATTATGACACACAAGTAATTTTGAATTCCCAAATTAATTAAATATTAAATGCATGAAAATACGGGGTGTTACATACTCCCCCCCTTACAAAGGAATTTCATCCCCGAAATTAGGTCGTACCTGTGGTGAAAAGCTCTGGATATTGTTCCCGCGTATCCTCCTCCCGCTCCCAGGTAGACTCGTCAACGTTGGGATGACCCCAATGTACTCTAACTAGTGGAACAACCTTGGATCATAACTTTCGCTCACTACTGTCTAGAATACCCACCGGTCTCTCCTCGTATGAGATGTCTGGCTGTAAATCAATTTCCTCGAGTGGAATATGCCAGAAGGCCCTCTCGCTCCTGCGATATTTCTTTAGTGATGCCACATGGAACACGTCGTGTATCCGCTGAAGGTGCTCTGGCAATCCCATCCTATAAGCTACTGGTCCCACCCTCTCGATAATAGAGAAAGGTCCCATGTACCTCGGTGCTAACTTACCCTTCTTACCGAACCTCATCACACCTTTCACAGGGGACACCCGGACTTATACCTGGTCCCCAACCTCTAACTCCACATGTCTCCGTAAAGCATCAGCGTAACTCTTCTACCTATCCTAATCTATCTGAATCCTCCCTCGGATCAGCTCTATCTTAGCAGACGTCTCCTGAACAATCTCTGACCCCAATAGTTTAATGTCCCCCACCTCTAACCAATAAGAGGGTGAACGACAAGGTCTCCCATATAGTGCCTTGAATGGTGCCATGCCGATTGTGAATTGGTAAGAGTTGTTATACGTGAACTTTACCAAATAAAGATATTTCTCCCAACCTCCCCCAAAGTATAATATGCACATTCTGAGCATATCTTCTAGCATCTAATTGACTCTCTCAGTCTTCCCGTCAGTCTGTGGGTGATAGGCTGTACTCAATCGTAACTCCGTGCCCATGGCCTCCTAAAAGCTCTGCCAAAAGTGGGCCACAAAGATCTTGTCTCTGTCAACACAATATTAATCGGTACCCTGTGAACCTTAAAAATCTCAGCTATGAATAGCTGCACATATCGCATTGTCTCAAAGTCTGTGTGAACCGGCAGGAAGTGGTCCACTTTGGTCAACCGATCCACAATGACCCATATGGAATCGTGACCCCCCGCGATGCAGGTAACCCTGTAATAAAGTCCATGGAGATGCTCTCCCACTTCCACACGGGAATGTCCAGCGGCTGTAGCATCCCTGATGGTCTCTGATGGTCAACTTTCATAAGTTGACACGTGGCACATTTCGAAACAAACTCTGTTATGTACCCTTTCATTCCTGCCCACCAATACTGCCTCCTCATATCCTATTACATCTTATCCCCACAGGGATGTACCGCAAATCTCGACCCATGGGACTCTGTCATAACAGCGTGCCTCAACTCCTCATCCTCTGGCACAATTAACCTCCCATTTAGGCATAAGCCTCCTTCTGGGCTGACAGAGTAAGCCTCTGCTCCCTAAGCTAGCAACTAGCTCACCCTATCCCAGCAGACCTGATCCTCTGCCAGAGCCCTCACAACCCGCATAAGGATCTCAGGTGTGATGGATAATGCTGACATGCAAGCCCTGGCTACATCATCCTCATATCGAAGCTCTCTCCACTTCGCTTTCCAGACTTTTGATATTTCCCCAGTCGGTCTCTGACTCAATACATCTGCGACCACATCAGCCTTACCAGGATGATACTGAATATCAAACTGGTAGTCTTTCACGAATTCTAACCATCGCATATGCCTCATATTCAGATCCCTCTGCGTGAAGAGATACTGAAGTGATTTGTGATCCGTGAAAAATGTGAACTGCTCTCCTAGAAGATAATGTCTCCATATCCTCAAAGTAAAAATAACCACTGCTAGCTCCAGGTCGTGAGTGGGGTAATTCCTCTCGTGGGGCATTAGCTTTCTGGGCGCATAAGCTATAGCCCTTTCCTCCTGCTGAAGCACACCCCCAAGTCCCTGTAAGGATGCATCAGTGTAAACCCGATACTCTAATCCTCCCTTCGGCAAAGCAAGTACGAGTGAAAATGTCAACTTTTCCTTTAGCTCATCGAAAGCTAATTGACAATGATCACTCCAAGTGAAAGGTACCCCTTTCCGGGTCAAATTCGTCAAAGGGCCCGCAATCTTTGAGAATCTTTTGATGAACCACCTGTAATAACTGGCCAATCCCAGAAAACTGCGCACCTCGGTTGGTGTCGTGGGTTGCCCCCATTCCCTCACCGTCGATACCTTACTCGAATCCAACGTAAATCCCCGGTCGGACACCACGTGGCCAAGAAACTGAACCTCCCGTAGCCAAAATCCACACTTCCCAAATTTGGCATAGAGTTGGTGATCCCGCAGTGTCTGTAAAACTATACGCAGATGCTCTGCGTGCTCCTCCTCGGTGCGCGAGTAGATTAGGATGTCATCAACAAACACGATGACAAACTGATTGAGAAACTCCCTCAAAACTCTATTCATAAGTTCCACAAACACTGCTGGTGCATTCGTGAGCCCTAATGGCATCACCCTGAACTTGTAAGATCCATACCGCTACAGGAAAGAGGTCTTAGGAACATCCTCCACTTGGATATTCAGTTGATGATACCCTGACCTCAAGTCGACCTTAGAGATGTAAGACGCCTGTCTCAACTGGTCAAATAGATCATCAATCCTAGGTAACGGATACTTATTCCGTATCTTCGCCTTGTTCAACTCTCTATAGTCCACGCATAACCGTAGTGAGCCATACCGCTTCTTCACAAAAAAACACCGGTGCACCCCACGGTGATGTACTCCGCCGAATGAAACCTTGACCCAGAAGCTGCTGAATCTGCTCTCTCAACTCACGCGTCTCTGAAGGGGCCATACGGTATGGGGCCCGAGCAATCATCCTCGTCCCCGATGCTAAATCGATTACAAATTTTATTTCCCTGCTAGGTGGCAACCCTGGTATCTCTTGTAACACATCCTCAAAGTCCCTCACTACCGGGATTGAGTCCAACGGAATTGCCACCTCCTGTGAGGTTTCCTCCTCGATGTAATACAGGTGTGTGGGTGACCCTCCCTCAGGTAACAATATTGCTATCAAGAACATCTCCTGTCCTAGAATGGAGAACACGATTGTCCTCTCGTAAAAATCCACAGTCGCCCGATAATCGGCCAGCCAATCCATACCCAGGATGACATCGTACCCCTTCATATCTAACACTAGGAGGTCCGCTGCTAAACTAAGCCTCCCAATCAAAATGTCCACCCCCGACAAATCAAGTGAATCAAAGCCCCGCTGCCTACTGGCGACTCTACCCACATCCAAAGACTACCCGCGGTCTCTAGTAATCCGGCCCGTTTAGCAAAATTAGATTTAATGAATAAATGCAATGCTCACGTGTCAAAAATAATGCTACCCTCATAACCATGAATGAGAAACATACCCTCAACTGCTGGTGGCGTCTGCTATGCTGGAGGATTGGGAACATCTCGGACGTTATACACACGCCCGTAGTGCATCTTCCCCTGCTGCAGTGGGGCGGGTGGAGCTGGTACTGCTGGCGACATCTGCCCCCGTTGCCCCTGTTGGGCATCCTGCTGATGACCTCTGCCCCTCTGTGGGCATTCCCTCTTAAAGTGTCCTGGCAGGCCACAGACAAAACATCGTTTCTGACCATCCCCCTGTCATTGGCCCTATTGGCCCTGATACGGCTGGCCCTGCTGGACTCCCCCATTGTTCCCTTGGCCCTGATGGCCCTTAGGAACCTGTTGCTGCTGATTCGGGCCCGGCTGCCCCTGCCTAAACCCTTATCCTGCCGATCAGAACCCACCAGGCTTAAACTTCTTAGCCTGATTCCCCTGCTGACTGCCAGTCTACTGCTGAGTACCAGTCGTGTCACCACTAATAACTGCCTTGCCCTGTTTGCTTAGATCCCCTACTTTCTTGCTGCCCTTCGCATGGAAGCGATGATCCTGGCAATGTACAAGTGCGGCATTTACGACATCTGTATAAGTCACTAACGTCGGATTCCCAATCAATTGTTGCTTGATCCGCTAGGCTAAGCCATCCATAAATCTTGATTTCTTTCGCTCCTCATCGTTCACCTCATTTGGCACAAAGTTTGCCAAACGGGTGAACTCTTCCTCATAGTCAGCCACTGATCGGTCACCCTATACTAAATAACTGAACTTCTTCCTCATCTCAGCCTCTACTGCTAGTGGAAAGTATTTGCGATCGAACCGCACCCAAAATTCTGCTATCGTCATCAAATCCCGCTCCTCGACCGTGGTAACTAACTCCCACCACTGTAAAGCTGTCCCCGACAGATGAAAGGTATCAAGCATCTATTTCTGCACCTCCGTACAATCCAGCATGTGCATATGGCGCTGAATGTTCTTCTTCCAGTCACAAGCCTCTACCACATCTGTGCTATCCCGAAACTCAGGTGGGTTACCCTTCTGAAAGGTCTCCCTAACTCGCTACCAGGACGGTGGCCTCACTGGAGCCTGAACTATTGGTGCCACTGGAGGCGGTACCTGGGGCTGTTGAAAGTGAGCTGCCATAGCTCGCATCGATGTCTCGACTGCCTGGGCCACTATCACTGCCACCTGAGTAGTGGAAATCAACTCGGGTGGGGGTGGTGGGGGCGGTACCTGTGGCTCCTGATGAGCCTCCCTAACCTCATCCCTAGCCTCAGCCCTCTCTGCTCTCTGTCTCCTCGGTGGCATCTGAAATAGATTGAATTATAAGTACACAATTTACACAAAAATATTCATAGCAGAAATACGATATCTCACAAGTAAAAAATGAATCAAGAGTCAGAATAATAGGGCTCTATAACAACCGAACGCTACACTGAAACGTAGTAAGCTGCAAAGATCCTAAGGACACTAGAACCTAATGCTCTGATACCATCTGTGACACCCCGCCTAATTAACCCCGGGTGATCAGTCCTAAATTAAGTTAGAACAGGTTTCTCAGTTGGTTCACTCTTAGCATCACTGTCGCCTTTTTAACTACTAACCACCTAAGTGAGAAAATTAGACTGGTACCAAGTTTTATCTTTCATTAACTTAAATGAAACTCATGCGGAAACAAAACAACATAATAATCTCAATTAACTGAAACAACCATTCACAATTAATTAACTGACCGAATAAACCATCGGCCCAAAACCCAATAAATATAAAAGAAAGACAAGTAATCAATCTCAACATGTCTAACAAAACTAAATGAACTGTGAGCGACATGCTCGAAATAACTGATAAGAAGTATCTATACTAAGAATGAAAGAATGAAGCGTCTATCAAACTCCCGTAACATCCACATCTACTGCAGCAACGGATCCCTGAAATCGAGTCAAGCCTGGCGTCCCTGAGGCTGGACACCTAAAAGGTTTTTAAAAACGTTTTTATAGCAAGGGATAGTACCCAAAAACATTTGAAAGCATTTAGCGAATGATTAACTTGCGGTAATAAGTAAATATGCATGCTCTCCATATTTTAGTTAGTGCCGCACTCCCTTAAGGGCATCCTCACCCCTCCTCTAATGTGCACTACTAACGCCTTAATTAAATTTACCTAGATCTTTATCTTATGACTAACGAAATTATATAACCCTTTGCAACCATCCTACTCTAACCGAGTATGCCTTAATTATGATTTTTAAGTTATAATCTACATCAACTTAATTAAATCATTTCCCTTTTCAATTTCATATAACTTCCACATCTGTTATACATATAATATAAATGCTTTGTATTAATTATCCTATATATAAATATTTACTTAATTATATACTTATAGTCATATTACAGCATTCACGAACATACTGACATAACATTTAATAATAGTATCCACCCGAGTAAAGTCTCCCCGGATACAAATTCTCTAAAGTGCTATCCCACTAGGTGTATTCACATAACCTAGTTACCCCAAGTCAAAATCGTTCACTAACTTGGTTAATAAATACATGTTGGAGGCGGTCATATTCCTTCCCTGAAAGTGAGATGCCTCTCAGCCATATAACGGACGCTATGACCTGGGAATATACTCGCCCTACTCCTCAAGCTAGGGGATTCATCCACTACGCGCAACCTCCCCCTATAGCACTAGAGTATATAATAATAATATCTATCCACTGATATTAATACACACACCATATATATACTATCACACACCGTATATATATAAATATAAAATATCCCGGCTACACCTGTACTATGTCCGTGACACAAGCCTATTCCATTTTATTATGAGTTTATGGCCCAACTCTAATTATTAATTAATTTGCACATTAATTTCTTTTGGTATCGCCCCAACCAATATATTCGGACTTACTCTCGTTGCCCGAAATAACATCACCCGAGTCTAAATCCCCGACTCTAAATTATTTAGCCTTCACCTAAATAAAATTTACATCTCGGTATCGCTGAACCAATATTCCTGGACTTGCTTACTCAATCCGTATTTAATCATTTTGAATTAAAATTCCAAAAATTTAACTCTAGTGTGTCACCCCTAATTTCCTCCAAACCCCAATTAATTTTTAATCATGATGTGCCACACAAAGTATCCCTCAAATCCTAATTAATTTTATTCACAATTAATTAGATTTAAACTCATGTATTAATTTCTCAATAATTAAAACATAAAAGATTATATAATAAAATTTTCCATTTATATACATAACTGGGCGAAGTTGTCAAAATTTCCGGACCATCAATCGATCGATCAGGTCCTCGTCTTCTCCAAGTTGGCTATTTCAGCCATGGCCGAATACCTCCAAACCCTAACTTCTTCTATACTAAAAACCAAGATTTCCCATCAACAATAGATATCGAAAACCTTATGAGGAACCTCCATAAAGTCCCAATCATCAATTAATTCACTTCCACTACTGTTTTCACAAGTTTGGGGTAAAATCCAATTTAATCTTTTAACCCATTTAAACATCAATTTCGTATCACCAATTCATTTCTAATTCATTCGGGTTTACACATCTTACCAGATATAAATACACAACTCATATTGTACATGAATTTCTACTCAATTTAGAAATCAGATTCATGGTTTGCAAAACCCCATGTTTATACCCTTTAAATCCCAAACCGAATTTCTTTGATTACACACATCACATGAATATGATTTGAAATACAATTGAAATGCTACAGCAAGTTAACCACTTGCCTTAGGGTTCGTAGAGTCTGATTTTGGAGTTGTGAATGCCCAAGGTTGAAGATGACTCTTTTTGGCTCTGCTGTGATCCCTAAATTTGCCTTTGATAGCTATTAGGGTTTCCTAAACCACTAAGTATTTTTCTAAACTCAATTGAGTCGTTCCCTTATTTCTTATAATTATTTAATTAACCTTAATCCCATTTTTTGCCTAATGGGCCAAGCCCAAGTGACCCAAATGCCCCCGTGTGGGCCCGGCTATGGCTAAAAACGTCCCGTGACCCGTTTACTACCCCGGGTACACTTTTCTGACTATCTTGGCCCATCCAGACTCAATCGTACACTCAGAATTGATATCCGAATTAATTTATAAAAATCCTTATTTCACACCCAAATTAGTCTATACCGACTCCCGACTGAAATAAGTACATATTCCGTCATTAATACCCAAAATGACGTAAATACATTATTACTATTCACTTAGTAAATAAATTTTCCTAAATATTAACCATTCAATCTCCGATTAATATTTAAATATAAATTGCCATAATTAATTCAATTAAAATTACGACACACAAGTAATTTTGAATTCCCGAATTAATTAAATATTAAATGCATGAAAATACGGGTTGTTACGACGAGTCTATCAATCTCTCCTCCAACTCATGAATCCTACACTCGTGCAAACGCCTAGACTCCTCAAACTCTAAAATCTCCTTTTTCAAGGACTCCATCAAACCACAGAGATTATCTCTCTCTTTCTCCACATACTCTAGTTTCTACCTAAACTTCTTCTCTAGTGCCCTAAGATCCTCAATCAAATTATCATTATTTTCTATGGAACGTTCATTCAACTTAGCTTGCAATTTTGAGTTAGCCTTTTTCACCTTCATCGTTTCGGCATACAACTCATTAAACGAATTTTGTAACTCTTTCACACCTACCTCCTCCTCGTCACTCTCTTCACCCTCACTAACATGGGATACACTCAAAACCTCCTCGGAAGTGTCATTCATATGAGTATTGTGGTCGCTCACATGAGATGCCATAAACGTAACAAAGTTATGCTCAATGTGGGAACTCTCTCCCTCTTCCGGTTCACTATCACTTAAGGTGGCATTATAGAGAATGGGTTGCTTGCCCTCTTTCTTAAGTCTAGTGGGACACTCCTTAACCTTGTGACCGTACCCCTCACACCCAAAACACTT
Source organism: Sambucus nigra (assembly GCA_949130495.1). Taxonomy (NCBI): domain Eukaryota; kingdom Viridiplantae; phylum Streptophyta; class Magnoliopsida; order Dipsacales; family Adoxaceae; genus Sambucus; species Sambucus nigra. The sequence goes on along the minus strand of OX422217.1, from coordinate 54,061,961 downwards.
ATCCGACTCATCTCTCTTAGGCTTCTCAAAGTTATCCTTAGAGGTGGGATCTACTTTGTTGTTCTTGAATTTTTCAAATTTTTTGGCATCTTTCGATTGCTTTTGAAACTTAATGAATTTTTAAATTTCTTTGCCAACAAAGCAACATCCTCAAAATCGAAATCGGAATCGGGATTCGAAACTTTAATTTCCTCCTTCCGAGTTTTCAAAGCAATACCCTTTTCTTTCTTAGGCATTTGCTTGGAGGTAATCATGTCGATTTTATAGGTTTGTAAGTCACCTACAATCTCTTCTAGTTTCGTTGACTCTAACCTACCCAAGGAGTTTAAAATGGTCACTTTTACATCAAACCTACTAGGCAATGACCTAAGGATTTTCTTAATGACACGGTTGTCAGGAATTTTCTCACCTAAGTTAAACGAATAGTTGACAATATTGGACAACCTAGCATAAAACTCATCAAAAGTCTCACTCTCTAACATCCTAATGGTCTCAAAATGTGTAGTGAGATTTTGAGTTTTGATGCCCTAACCGTGCTAATGCCCTCGTGAGTGAGTGCCAAAGTTTCACAAGTCATAATTCTATTATATTCTTCCTATGTGACATGTGAAGCAATAATATGAAGGCCCTTAGAATTATATTGTGCAAGTCTTTGTTCAGTTTTGGTCCATGACTCAACAGGCTTTAAACTAGTGACCTCACCTACAATAGTGATAGGGGGTGTCCAAGCTTTCTCAACTGCAAGCCAAACACGCTCATCAATGGATTTTAAAACACATCTCATTCTCATCTTCCAATAAGTGTAATTAGTGCCATCAAAAACAGGAGTTCGAGAAAATTCATGTGACACCCCGCCTAATTAACCCCGGGTGATCAGTCCTAAATTAAGTTAGAACAGTTGGATCACTGTCGCTTTTTTAATTACTAACCACCTAAGTGAGAAAATTAGACTGGTGCCAAGTTTTATCTTTCGTTAACTTAAATGAAACTCATGCGGAAAATAAAATAACACAATAATCACAATTAACCAAAACAACCATACACAATTAAATGACTAACCGAATAAACCATTGGCCCAAAATCCAACAAATATAAAATAAAGACAAGTAATCAATCTCAACAAGTCTAACATAAACTAAATGAACTGTGAGGGACATGCTCAAAATAACTGATAGAAGTCTCTACACTAGAATGAAAGAATGAGGCGTCTATCAAAACTCCCGCAACATCCACATATGCTGCAACAACGGATTTCCTGAAACATAGTCAAGCCTGGCGTCCCTGTGGCTGGACACCTAAAAGGTTTTAAAAAAATTATAGCAAGGGTTAGTACCCAAAAACATTTGAAAAATATTTAACAAATGATTAACTTGCAGTAATAAATAAATATGCATGCTCTCCATATTTTAGTTAGTGCCGCACTCCCTTGAGGATATCCTCACCCCTCCTCTAATGTGCACTGCTAACGCCTTAATTAAATTTACCTAGGTCTTACTCTCCTGACCCGATCACTTATGTAACCCCTTGCGCTTAACCTACTCTAACCGAGTATGCCCTAGATCATGATTTATAAGTTATTATAAACATCAACTTAATTAAATCATTTCCCTTTTTAATTCCATATAATACTCACACCCGTGATACACACAATACAACATATACTTTGTATTATTTATCCCATATAATTATTTACCTAATTATATATTTAGTCATATTGCAGTGTTCACAAACATACTGAAATAACGTTTAATAATAGTATTTTCCCCGAGTAAAGTCTCACCGGGTATAAATTCTCTAAAGTGATATCCCACTAGGTGAAATCACATAACCTAGTTACCCCAAGTCAGAATTTCTCACTAACTTGGTTAATACATATATATCGGAGGCGGTCATATTCCTTCCCTGAAAGTGAGATTCCCCTGACCCATATAACGGACGCTATGACCTGGGATTATACTCGCCCTACTCCTCAAGCTAGGGGATTCATCCACTACGCGCAACCTCCCCCTATAGCACTAGAGTATATAATAATAATATCTATCACTGATATTAAAGCACACACCATATATATATATATATATATATACTACCGCACGCCGTATATATATATAAATATAAAATATCTCGGCTATACCGTGTACTAAGTCCGTGACACAAGCCTATTCCATTTTATAATGAGTTTGTGGTCCAACTCGAATTATTAATTAATTTACACATTAATTTCCTTTGGTATCGCCCCAACCAACATATTCGGATTTACTCCCGTGGCCCGAAAACAACAACATCCGAGTCTATAGTCCCGACTCTAAATTATTTAGCATTCCTAAATAAAATTTACATCTCTGTATCGTTCAACCAATGTTCCCGGACTTGTCCACTCAATCCGTTATTTAATCATTTCGAAACAAACTTTCCAAAATTCAACCTTAATGTGTCACACCTAATTTCCTCCAATCCCAATTTATTTTAATTATGATGACACACTAAGCCGCCTTCAAATTCCAATTAATTTTATTCACCATTAATTAGATTTTAAATCCATGTATTAATTACTCAAAATTAAAGCATGGAAAAAATGTTAAATTTAAATTTCTCTACATATAAAGGAAATCTGGGCGAACTGTCAAAATTTCTGGACCATCGATCGATCGATGGTCCCCCTTCGATCGATCGATCGAGCAGGTCCTCGTCTTCCTCGAGTTAGCTGTTTCAGCCATGGACGCCCACCTCCAAACTGTAGTTTCTTCTACACTGAAAACTAAACGTTCCCATCGACAACAAACATCAAATACCTTATATGAAACCTCTATAAAGTCCATCAACATCAATAATTTCACTATCTCTACTGTTTTCACAGATTTAGGGTAAAATTATATTCAATCTTTAACCCATTTAAACATCAATTTCTTTCCACCAAATTCGTCTCTAATTCATCCGGTTTACACATCTTACCAGATATAAATACACAACCCAAATTATATATGATCTTCTAATCTATTTATAAATCAGATTCATGATTTACAAAATCCCATGTTTATACCCCTTTAAAACCCCAAAACAAATTTCTTTGATTACACACATCACATGAATATGAATTGAAATACACTTTACATGCTACATCAAGTTAACCACTTGCCTTAGGGTTCATAGAGTCTGAATTTGGAACCGTTAGTGCTCAAGGTTGAAGATGACTCCTTTATGGCTCTCCCGTGATCCCCCAAATTTGACTTTGGCTGCTGTTAGGATTTTTTAACCCTCTAAGTCTTTTCTCTAATTAATTCACCCGTTCCCTGGTTTCTTTTATTTGTTTAATTAACCTTAATCCCATTTTTTGCCTAATGGGCCAAGCCCAAGTGACCCAAATGCCCCTGTGTGGGCCGGCTATGCCTAAAAACGTCCCGTGACCCGTTTACTACCCCTGGGTACACTTTTCCGACTATCTCAGCCCATCCGGACTCAAACGTACACTCAGAATTAGCATCCGAATTAATTTCTAAAAAGTCCTTATTTCACACCCAAATTAGTCTATACTGACTCCCGGCTGAAAAAAGTACATACCACGTCATTAATATTCGAAATGACGTAAATACAATATTACTATTCACCTAGTAAATAAGTTTTCCTTAAATATTAACCATTCACTTCCCGATTAATATTTAAATAAAATTTCCCTAATTAATTCAATTAGACTCACAAGTAATTTTCAATTCCCGAATTAATTAAATATTTAATGCATGAAAATACGGGGTGTTACAATTCATTATATCCAGAATTCATCTTTGAAAACACACGGGATAAAAAAAAAATGTTTTCTAGCTCTGATACCAATATGAAGAGTGCCTAATATGTGTGTTTTAAAGAAAACAAATTTTTCTTCGAAAAATTATCCAACTTTTAATTATGCACCAAACCAAGTTGTGAAAAACCCAATTCTTGCTTTAAACCAATTTTATCTTGATTAATCCTAAACATGCATCTAGTGATTAAAGAAAGTTAAATAAAGTAAAGAATACTCACAATGTCGGATGTACGAGGAAAGAAACCAAAACGGGAAACAAACTCGGTCGGCCCAAGCCAGATAATCACTATGAACAATTGTTTTACAAAGACAGATTAGACTTACACTAAGACTCGATCCCCACGGGTCTTGACGCTCTTTCTGATCTTCAACCATTTTTCAATAGTGCCCACGCAGAAATTCCATCTTCCACGATACCTGTCCACAACACACGCGTCCACGTATGTCTCAGTGTCCACCGAATGGCTTTGATTCGTTTACGATGTCGAATAAGAAGTCCTTCTGTTTTCTTCACCGTAAAAACCCTTTGATATTCAATGTATATAACAAACAACTTTGGTGCAGCAAGATCACGTAAACATATAAGAATGATAAATCGGATCTTTGCAAACTCTAAGGATGTGTTTAACACTTTTAAACCTTAGAAAACATGTGCAAAACAAGTTTCTGGTCGAATACTGTTTTCCAGAATGGACACTTACAAAATTATGATGCAAACACTGTTTAAATATGATTTAAATGTCGCCTCGAAAAATGTGTCGTTCGAACGACTTAAGCATGTCGTTTGAACGACATCCCATCTCGTTCGAACGAGATTGGATGTCGTTTGAACGACAGCGCAAAAGTTTAACCTTTTGACTTTTTGTTTAAAACGTCTCTTCCAAAGAGAGATCCAAAAATGTCAAACTCTTTTACGAGCTTATCATCATAAAACGTAGTGTAAACCTTTTAAAACACTATAAACCATTTTAAAGCATTTTTCTTTATAAAAATACATCCTTATCTTTTATAAAACTATTCCGAGCACCATTAATTATACACATTCATACCTGAGTGATCTCAAAATGCAATTAATTTTGAAGACAATTAAACTTGCACCAATTAACCATCGGCATGATTTAATTCTTTGAAGCTTTGCCGCAACGTCTTCAATTTCTTCAATACGTCATAGACCGAGTGGGATCGTGACAAAATAAAAATCTCCCTATGACATATTACAAACACAGTTTTGTTCACGAAATTAAGTCAAAACAATACAGGGACTCAATTGGAAATTTATGTCCTTACAGAACGACATCAAAGATCGTTCAAATGAACATGCGATATTTTTAAAAAATATTTTAAAATTCAAACTATTACAAAGACCCCTGAATATAGTGATTTCACATAAACCACCTCATAAACTTTCTCCAATAAAGTAGCAACGCTCGATCTTCGATTCTTGCATATGGTCACTAGCTCTTCTTCACTTGAAGACTTGAGAATTCCATAATAACCTGCCCAATAAATTAATTAAATTGTATATGGAATTTTATATAAGGAGAAGCTAATTAAAATTAAAATAAATTATGGGCAATAAATTGAATTGAATGAGAGAGGTTAAAGTCTATGTCCACATTCTCTCAATTGAATTATTGCTTACGGTATTAACGAGAGGGGCATATATATATATATATATATATATATATATATATATATCGAAGGAATTGTGCGTACAACAAAAGAAACAGGATGGATGAAATAAGTAATGGGTAAATCCCCGTCATTTTAATGACGAAGGAGGTTGCTTGAACGGAAAGAAGATATCGCTTGAACGATGGTAGAGGTCGTTCAAGTGACGCGCCTGTCAGATCATGACTGGTGTTGTCTCCACCGTGACCTTTGGATAGATTGATATGATGTCGAGATAGGAGCAATTACATACATGATATAGAATTAATATGGTAAGGATCAGTTTTTCTTATTTTGCAAACTTCTTAGCCATTTGGATTATAAGAGAGAGAGAGATGGAAGTCATGTATTTGAGAGGGAGGACATTCCCATTCCCATTCCCATTTATCCTATTAAGGAGATTACAGTTGCCTCCTTGTCACTACCTATGGCCATTTAAAGGTATTAACCAACGCACTCACACCAGATGCATATTTTTCCCACACTGTTATGATATAACAACAACACGTGGATTTATTGGTTTGGAGTTTGAAGAGGGTAATGGAAGTATTTGTGGGATTTTAAAAGAGGAACTTGTTGAGGGCATTCTTAGTGCTTGCATGGTGGAGTCATGGAGTGATGATTGGTGGAGCTTTTGTGACTCCCTTTTGGGCCACCTTTGAAGGTGGGGGAGTCGCCCATCTTCACCACCACCACCATTTTGGAACTATTTAGGTGGGATAATCTACTCTTGTTATATTTGAGACTCTATTTGATAAATAGTGTAGTCTAGTTATTGTGTATGATTAAGAGTAGGATTATAATGTTGTAAAAATGAAGGTGTTTTCTTCATATAATCTGAAAATGGACATTTTTATGGGAATAAAAACGTAAGAAAATATTAATTGTTTATGTATAATTTCCAATAAATCTGAAAATGGAATTTTTATGGAAATAAAAATGTAGGAAAATATCGTTTATGTATACTTTCCAATAAATCTGAAAATGGAAATTTTTATAGAAATAAAAAAATGTAGAAAAATATTGTTTGTGTATATTTTCAAGTAAAACTGAAAAAGGAGATTTTATGGAATAAAATGTATAATAATGTGATTCTAGTGCATTTTCTAGTAAAGGAAAATAAGGGACATTTTTATGGAAATAAAAATGTAAGAAATGTCATTTTGGTGTATTTCAGGTGAAAAAGAAATAATAAACATTTATAAAATAAAATGTTGAATGATGTTCATGTTGTTAAAATATTTATGAAATAAATATTTTTAAGCTTCGTGCAAAATGGAGACTTTATGAATAGAAAGTAAATTTGAGAGCTTGAAGTGTAAAGGGTGTTGTTTTATGTGTTAAAGGTGTTAAAGTGACAAGTATGATATTAAGCAAGTGTTTAAATGATTGAAGTGTTTTAAGTGTTAAGTTGGAAACTTAACAACCATTTTTAGAAAGATACACTTGTTAAAGGACTAAATTGCAATTTTGGCAAATAAAGGGTAAATTGGTAATTTACTTAAAGTGGAACATTTTTATAGGATAAAAATGTTAAAGAATGCCTTTATACTAATGTGTGTGTGAAAATGAATTAAGTCCTAAAGCATGTATGAAATTAGTATAAATCATTTGTGCGTGGATAAGGGACTGGAAGAAGAAAAGAAATGATTTTCCAAGTGTTAATGAAAAAATGGACGATTAAGTTCGGGTTTTGGCTTCGGCCGGGTAAAAGTGAGGAAGTGTAATAATGTGGACATTCGTAAAATGTTAAAAATACATTAAAGGAACTCGGATGACACCAGGATAATGTAAGAAGGGCTCTAAGCCTTTGGGTGAAAATCCCTAAATCACTGGCCAGATCATATGGTGCGCATAACCGTTGATGTGGAGCCCATGTAAGTATGCGGTTGATTGGAAGATTATGAGAAAAAGATAAAAGAAATATGGAATGCATCAAGAAATGGGTTGTGTGGTAATGTGTTAGTACAAACTAACTTGAATGGATGAATAAATGTTTTGGTAAAAGGTAAATGGACAAGTAAATGCGTAAATCTATTAATGTCCATAAGATAAGGTAAAATGCGATAAAGTAAGTGAGTAAATGGGTGAATAAGCAATAGAGTTGTTAAACCCAAAAGGTTATAAATAAGTATTGAAAGGTTTTCGAATTATAAATAAGAATTTTCGAACACGGTGAATGCGTGTTGAAATGGCAATTTTTAATGAAGATACTAAAGTGTACGAATGAATTAAAATGAGTAATTCTGGTAAAGGAATGTATTTGGGTAAGTCAAGTACAATGGTTTCAAGTGTTGAACCGAGTGTGTCAAATAGCGTGAAAAATACTAAGTATGAACAAAGAAAGTATTTTACGAGATTAAGGTAAATTAATCTGGGCAAGTGTGGTTTTCGAAAGTAAAACGGACAATGCATTGAATATGTATTTTCAAAGGTATATATGTATATACATATATATTTTCATATACATGTGTTGTAGCATGTGAGTTTTTCATTCTGTCGTTCGTTTCTATACTACTTTGCATATTCCCACTAGGCATAGGCTCACACCCTCGCTTTTTTACGTAAGGTTGGGTGGAGTTTCATATTTTGAGGGTGTTGTACAGGTAAGGGTACTTTGTTTATTTTATGTTAGCAAGATCTGTTTACTTGGACTTCGGGGTGCTCCCTTGGGTCCCACACATAGCCTATCTTGCAATTGGAATCGCATGCTAACAAGTGTAATGTTAACTAAATTAAAACTGGACTAGCAACATTATTTAGGTTGTTTCATTGCACTTAACACATAATGACTCGATTCGGATCGGGTTGACTCATGGGTAACCCATAAATCCGGGTCGGGGTGTTACAAATGCTCATAATGGTCCAGTGAGGTGTAACATGATAAGCCAAACTAAAAATTAAATAACGAGCAATTATAAATTTTACTCTTACAAATCTCCCCCTTTGTCTATCCCGGTACTAAACAGAAACCAAAACCAGATTAAACCCTAAGAAAAATACAACTAATGCCCTCCCAAACTAGAAAGTGAAAAATCATAAGTGACTTTATCTTCAACTGAAAGTCTTCTCATGTAGTCCTTGAAGTAATCAAGGCAAAAAGACCTACCCATATGAAACAAAAGAAATATCGTGATGCATACGAGTTTAAGGAAAAATAAACTCCCCTCAATTTTTTCTCCCCCTTTTTGTCCATAACAAGCAAAGGAATAGAAACTAATACTGAAATGTTAGCATCACCCGAATCCAAATATGAAATATCATCACAAAGATAAACAATTAAGCACGTGTAATAAGATTCCAATTAAGCAACCAACTATTTTTGTAAATTTTTTAGCATATAAATATACAAAGCTATCAAAGTAAATGTATAAAAAATACATATAGGTACAAATATAAAAAAATACACCACATAATAACAAAAAATATCTAAATCATGAAAGCAGAATGAAATTGTGTGAAGTTAAACCATGGAAAAATCAACATAGGCATATGAAACAAAAGCGCACGAAGTCAATGAGGTACATCTATATAAAGAACTCAATTTCAACCTTAGGTGTAATAATGTTCAACAAAGAGCAATTGACTCGACTTATGCAAAATTCCATGAATTTTAATGCTTCTCAAATCAATAACGCCAAACTATTTAATGTTTTTGAAGAAAGACCATTTTGCAAACCTATTGATCTTCTACTTATAACACCCTCAAAATCTCACATTTTTAAGAACACACTCACAAATTTTTGAAGTAATCATAATTATCATGATAGTGAAGAATCAATGAAAAAAAATTCCTTGCTCTAAATAAAATCAAATTTTCATACACTCTCTTTCATATCCCCTTCCCATTGCTCTAAATAAAATTAAATTTTCCAGGAAAAGAAATTCGGGCAATGGTTCTTGCAGGTACAATTTATTTTTAGTACATATTTTGTTATTAAACACTATTGAGATGAGAACATCGTATTCGACATATGACAAGTACAATGTTCAAAAAATTTGTGCATGTGTGTAATAAAGGTGATAAAAAGTCTAGCATTTTGAAAGTGATCATCAATGAATAATGAAATGATAGCGATGCATTATTAAGAACACTAAATAAATGAATCCATATATCAAGACACCATGAAAAAGTCCCATGATTGGATGGAGTGTAGTTTTGATTCGAATATCTTAAATGGACATCCATATATCATGAAAAATAAAATACAAAAATATTTTTAAATTTTTCAAAATTTTTATCAATAATAAAATATTTTTGAACTTTTTTAAACTTTTTCTTAAAAAAGGAAAATCTTTTTGAATTTTTCAATAAATATAAACATATAAATACAATCTAGCAATGGGGACAAAAGATAGCAACATGAACAAGTCTTGACCTTAATAAATAGTCCGGGAGATGTTCACACAAGGAGTAGATATCCTTTGAAATTCGTCCATCAAACATTGAGAAGTCTTGACTAAAAACTCCACCTCCTCTCTAAGACTAGAGAAATCTCTATGGTGGTGTGTGGGAGAATGTGTAGGAACATGTTTGGTAGTATGTGTGGGAATACGGATGTGAGAAACTCTCCCTAGCTTAAAAAAAACTCCCTAAGGTGCCTATTTGTTTGCAATGGGAACAAACATAGATAGGTTTGGGTCTACCTTGGTTAAAATGCCTAGGACGATCTCTTCTTGGTGGTTTAGGTGAGGCTCATAAGGATCCATCACAAACTCAGGAATCGATTTAGGTGTGATTTTATAAGTTGATGCACCATCGTAACCTATTCCTTTCCTCTCATTAAAACCTAACACGGGATCGAGGAACATCTTTCTAACCATCTTAGATGTGTCCTCTAAAGTGACCTTAACCTCTCAAGAACGTTTGATATCTTTCTCAAGTTGAAAACATGGATTTCAAGTTCTTTATTAGTCTCTAATGAAGCTTGAAGATCTATCATAAGAGTAGCCACTTTATTGGTCAAATAGGTATTTTCCCTACCAACTATAGTGAATTGCTCACACAAAGAAACTTTTAACTTCTCTACTTGACTCATCAATGCACCAGACTCTCTAGAAACTTTCAACTCCTTCTCCATTTTTCCTTTTGGTTTTTAAAGATTCCTTATAAAGCTCGGTATAGGCACGGTAAAGACCACTTTTTCCCTCACTCAAATTCTCATCATCACTCTCACTCTTTGCAGAATGGTTCGATAAATTATCAGGGTTATCGCATTTAAAAATGTCCTCAGTGGCGTGAGACGAATTAGAAGTACTAATTTGATTGTCCAGGAATGCACAACAAGGTTCATGTGTTAATTCATCCCTAGAATCCACCGACTCGACATCGCTATCTCTTAGAGTGGAATTATAAGCAGCTATACCATTGCCATGTCTCTTAAGTCTCGTAGCACACGTGAGGGATTTGTAACCCTTACTCTCACACTCATGGAATCTCTCTATTGTCATCTTTTTATAGTACTCACCTCTCACTTTCTCAAAAACATTCTTGCCCATCTTAAAAGTTGTCTTTCTCAAAACTTTTATTTTCTTTGGAAGTATTTTTATTTCTTAGTTTGAGAAATTTATTGAACTTTTTAGCAAATAGGGCAAGATCGTCGAGATCAAAATCAAATTTGGAGTAAAAAAACTCCTCTATTTTCTTAGACAAGGCTTTCAAAGTGATCTATTTTTCTTTTTTCTTTTGAACTTTGGGGAACATATCGATTTCGTAAGTTTTAAAGTCTCCTGCAAGTTCTTCTAACCTAAGTGTATTAAAATTTTCCAATGAGTTAAGGACCGTGACTTTTGCTTAAAAACGGGATGGAAAAGATATCAAAATCTTTTTAACTACCCTTGTCTCAGGAATTCTCTCACCCAAGTTAAAACTAGAGTTAAGAATATTAGATAATCGTGCTTAAAATTCATCAAATATTTTAGTCTGTAACATGCAAATAGTTTCAAACTGTGTGGTGAGATTTTGAAGCTTAAAAGCTTTCATAATGTTAGAACCCTCATGAGTGAGTTTGAGCATATCCCACGCTTCCTTAGATATGGTACACATCATAATACGACGAAACTAGTCGGGTGTGACATCACTAAAAATGGCACTTAAGCCCGGGGAGTTACAATTTCTCCATATAAAATCATCTTTTATCAAAGCAGTAACAAGTTTAAGACTTATTACATCACCATTAGTCACAGTGCGTGGGGTTTATCCTCTTTCACAAATAAGCCAGACTCACTCATTAATCAATTTCAGTACCGACCTCATTCGAGCTTTCCAATATGCATAATTAAACCCATGAAAACAGGTGCCCTATTGTACTTATTATCCACATAACTACCCGAATTCATCTACGCAACTTGTAAAAATAGGCACTGATACCAATTTGAAAACGCGGGTTATATGGATAGTCCGTATAGTAGGACGCATGCACCCAAAATTCCATTTAGACAAATTTTATCATGATTAAACCAATGATAACATACAAGATATTATGAAGCCAAAACACAAACCAAATATCCAAACCAAAATAGAATGGAAAGAAGATAGAGGAAAAATCCCTTTCGGACAAAATCTTTATTTTAGCATTGTTTTAGATACGAAAAACTAGTACATACTTACAGACAACTTAGAGCTCCACTAAGTTTAAAGCGTCTTCGAGTCTTCCACGGCAAACTGAACAGTCCAGCATCATCCCACAACAGGTATCTCTTGCCTCGATATCCACCAATCACCCTCGGGAATCGTTATTCCTTTCTTCTTCAGCCATAGGGCCTCAACTCCACAAATCAGAAGTTGAGAAATAATCTCCACAAGGTTTAGAACTCATAATATGTTCGTATTGGTTTGGTAAAGTAATCTCAAATGATCCAAGGGGTTTGGATGATAATTTTGGAGAGTTTGGTCACAAAAAGAACTTTTAAAAGCCTTGAAAAACAAATGCATCCCTGCATCTCTATTTATAGGGAAAACTATCTCCAAAGGATAGATGTAAAATATTGCATTTGAAATCTGCTAAAAAATAAAATATTGTGTACTCGTTTGAATGAAGTCATATCTTGTTCGAACGAAGTACCCAATCTCCTTCGAACGCATTTCTAACGAATGATCGAACGACATTCCAGATCTGTCAAAAGTTGGGGTAGCAGAATTCGTTCGAACGAACCTGTGAAGTTTTCTAACAAGAAGAGGAAAGTCATTCAAATTGACATCTAAGGTCGTTCAAACGAATATAAAAAAAATTCAAAAAACTTTTTAAAAAATATTTTAAACATTTTTTAAAAATATTTATAAATTCAAACTCTTAAAAAGACCCCTGAATAAAGTGATTTCATATAAACCACCTCATATACTTTCTCCGGTAAAATAGCGATGCACGATCTTCGATTCTTGCATATGGTCACTAGATCTTCTTCACTTGAAGACTTGAGAACGCTCATGATGGTGCAGTGGGGTGTAACGAGATAAGCCAAACAAAAAATTAAATAACAAGCAATTATCATCTTTTCTCTTACAATATGTTTGTGTACCGCATGTTCTTGAGATAGTCGGGGATAAGGGGCGCATGTTGGTTACACTTTAATTAATTAAAAGATTAATTAATTATTAAAACTAAAGAGTTAATTAAAATGAACTGTGAGGTTTCGTGACACATGGTGGGCTATCGTTATTGGCTAGATAAATTATGAAGTTATTATTTGTATAGATATGTTTGTGTGATTTTCATATGGCTTGGTTAATCAATTCAAATGTGAGCATGACATGCAAGGTTGTGGTCTTGACAACCAATATATCTTAGCCTTATGATAATATAAGAGTATTGTGTATATTCTGATGCTTCAATAAGGAAGACGTGTGCTTCTATTAGGGAGGACTTTGATGTGAGTATTAAATTGCTACAATCAACTAGAACCAAAAAAACTGTAAACTGCATAAATTAAAATTAAATTAAATCTTTGGAATTAAATAAAAGTAAATGCGGTAAAGTAAATGATTACATTACGAAATGCAGAGCAAGAAAGTAAAAGAAATCAAACATAAAGGCAATTTTTTTAATAAAGTTACATTCTACTTCAAATAAAAGAAAAGCAGTAAACATATCAAAAGAAACAAAATAAAGGATAAATTTAGTTTTTCATGAGAGAGTCCCATTTTCCTTTGTTTGCTCGTCACTTATTTATAGAGTTTCTTGTAATGTACCGTAATTGCCTTTATAACTGTTATGTGGTTACACATCCCAATTGTTTCATGCCAAGGTGCATTAGTTCTAATGTTGTTTAATGCTTAATCCCACGTCTGAAGTCTTAACATGTGTCAAGTATTTAGGCTTCCTCTAGCATTACACCCACATATTTTACTCGAATATAATTTTCATTTAGAAATAATACGTGGGAAGTCGTCATTAGACAGTAATTATATGGTGTAAATATACCCCCTCACTAATTAATTTTCGAAAAGAAGTTGAATAGTGGACTGTTGGTTTTCCCATTCCATTACCCAACGTTCATGCCATCATGGCTTTTTATTACAAAATTCCTATATAATCTTCCATTAGCAGTGAAATGATCTCCTGTTCAATCCATCAGTCTCTTCGATTGCATTCTTTGCATTTTTCCTCTTTCATCTCCTTTAAACTTCAATAATGGTGTTTATTCACGAATCGAAGTCGATTTACAATAATGAAACTCAAAGGAATTGACGGGGCCAACACAAGCCGGGAGCATGTGGTTTAATTCGATGCAAATAATCACGCCCATCTCAAAAAGTACATCGGTTACATATGTAACTTGTTTCGAGATTTTCTAAGAATCGATGGGACTATCCCTAAGAGTGTACTTGAGTTTGGCTCCATTTCAAACTCAACCCTCTCTAATAAAGATCCATGGGCCACTATTACTGCCATCACTTTCCCAACCAAGGATGGAAGTCAATATGATGTTAGAGATTCCGGTTCTTGGAATTTAACCATTCCTACTGAATGCCCTGACGTTCAGTCCATGTTACTCCTTTTTTATCTATCTTGACTGGATTCACTGTCATGGAATCACCCTCAAAGGCTCTGCCTGATCCCATTACTGTATATGGTAAACCATATTATTTTAGACTTTTCCAAGGGTAAGTAGATAGAAGCTTCAATTTCCCTACTTCTTATGAGACTATCGCGTCTAGGACTGTAGGAGTTGGTATTGACCATAAATAGCACATTGGCAAGACCCATCGTCCCTTTGTGTTCATTATAACTCTCTATTAACCCTTTCTCTTAATATGCTATGTGTAAATTTCATCACCATACGATCCTATTCTCCCCTTGAATACATTCCACATGTGGCATATCCTTCATTAATTCATGAAGTTATAGGAGATTAAGCTTGTTCACGGACAACCAATCCCCATTATCCCTTTCAAACCGCGGTTAATGAGTATGAATCTTCTAGTCACTTGACATTATGCTACTTATGATGTTCCTAGGTATAATATGGTCAACTCTCTTTCCCATACCTTTATCCAACCTTCATACCATTTCATTTTTAATGGTACGTATAATTCTTTTATTTTATCTGAAGATAACTTTGACTTAGATGCCTTCGAATCTTTGGTTGTTGAAACCATTTTGACTATTGATCCTCTCTATGATCTGGTAGCCTATACCCACAAATTGGTAGATGTTCCTTTATAAATTTTGTAGTGTTATGTCAAAGATGGTTTACCTGTTGGACATCCTCATTTAGAGTAACTATCCTCTTTCATTAATGTTGACAAGGACTTGAAAGTTCTTCACATATTTCCCCACATTCCTCTCAATGTATTGCTGAAAGGATAAGCCAATAATAATTTTCCAGGGCTTGTATGATCCTTGATCACCTTCTAAACTGCCCCAAAACACCCAGAGCGCATATGTTCAATTTCCTCAAGACTTACCCTTCTTTCATAAAAAGGGTTAGTCAATGCTCTGCTAACTTTGAAAGCGGCGAGGTTTGAGATAAAGATCATGATTATATCAACTCTCTTTCAAACAAAGTTATAGAGAAGTGGAATAGTTTTGGAAGGTCTAACGAAATGTCCAGAAGGATCCATCCATCTTAGGATTTGAAGCACTCTTATCAGAACCCATTCTCCTTAAGTCTAAGGCTCTGAAACGTAAAGCTCAAGAGGTTGTATAAAATTTCCAATCTTGGGAGATACTATTCTTGGAATTGGACCAAATTAAGCCTTATCTGGATTTAGAAGAAAATCATCTCGATTATTTGTGGAATACCTTCCACCATTTTTTGACTTATGCCATTCCTCACTATTACATTATTCCCGAAGTGTGATGTTGCATTTTTTTAATCTTATATAGCTTCAGACTTGAAATGTTAATGGAAAAAAATTCTTTTTATTTTTATTTTTTCTTGTTGGTCTGTAGTGAAACCAATATGCTAATGAATTATCTTTTTTTGTTTGGTAATTAAACCAATTTTGTCACCATGGTATAATATTTATTTAACCACCTGATGAATATCTTATGCCTTAACCAAATTTGGTGTGTTGCATGTACTTGTAACAGTTTTTTGTACTTTTAAAACCAAGTGAAGTGTTAATTATGGCCTATTCGACATTCATTTTTAGTTATTGGTAGTGGTCCCAGAAAATAAACGTGCGAAAGTGTCCAAATGATAACTTTCGCTACCAATTGGAACAATTAATTCTTAGGAAATAAATTTTTTTTTTAATTCTTTTCAACCAAGATATTTGGATGTTTTGGGACTACCAATATTCAATTTTAGTTTATTTGGAGATTAAAGGCCCAGAAGTACAATCATGAAAGATTTTTGATTGATGGGGTCGTTAAAGGCGCATTTTTGTCTTGCCAGTACCTAATCATTCCACTTTTCGGAATAAATGTCCTTAATGACATGTGTAAATATATGCTTGGTCCTTTTTTTACATTTCAAAAGGTAACACTAATCTATTTAAGCTTACTTCTCTTCTTTTTCTCTTTTTTACCGTTCACTATCCCTCTGTCTAAGAAAACTTTTATCTCTCACGATTTTTTTCTCTCTCTATAACCATTCACCATTAATGGCATCCAATTCTTCAGACATCAATGATTATCTTCTATTCAATGAAACTGTCAATAGGCTAAACACTTCCATTATTATTGGGAGAACTATGTATCATATAAAATTTTCATATGGGGAATCTTTCTCGATTGTCGGTCCCTATTTCAAGGAAGAACTCCTGGTGCCCATTTATATTTTACACCCTATATTTAGGGGCCAAAATCCCCTAATACAAAACTCCGTTACCCTCCAAACACTACCCTCATTCAAGTTCGTGGTTTGGTACAAAAAGTTGGATAATGACAAATGGTCTAAATAAGTTCATTGGATGATTGCAAATAAAGCAATAGAGATGGAAAAATTTGGCATTTTTAATGCCATTAAACTTAGTCTAAGGGATATTGAAGTTGACCCATTCGTTATCCCTAATGCCATTTGCTTTTGGAATCCAGTATTTAATTTTTTCGAATTCAATTTATGGATGGAAGATCCCACTGTATTATACATTTGTCAACTAACTAGGCTCAAATATCTAGGAGAGGAAGTTCACCCACATATGCCATCAGTAGATATTCCATGGACGCTAAAAGCAAAAACACCCACCCGGCATACTCCGCATTTACGCATGCACATATGAAAAGCACCCAGGATGTGAATGATAAGGAGAATTTTTTCTTTCTTCTACTTTGAATGTCAAGACATGTCATTTGTGATAAGTCTCGAAGGGTAATATTAGAAAACTCCATTTTAGCTGTCAATCTTTTGAAGGGTAAGGAACTTTCCCTTGCTCCCTATCTTTTGGGCTCTCTCTACAAGAGTTATTCTGAGCTTATTGAGTATCCATTTAATGCCAAACAAGGTGGCCCACAGTGGGTCCTTTAAATGTGGTTGTATGCATATTTTCCAGAGATTTTCCATAAAAAAAATAATTACGAATTTAGCCATTATTATACTTATTATCGTTCTAACACTGGGAATGTTATTGTCTAAAACTGGAATTTGGGTGTTTTTAGGTCTTAGCTAGTAATTTCCAATAATAAACTATAAAAATTATAGAAGAAAACAGTTTTAACTTGAGACAAATGAGATATAGGGAATTAGATTAAGGATTTAACATGGTTCAGCCCAATGAGGTGCCTGCATCCACAAGTGTCTAATGAGGTTGCTACATCCACAAGTGCAATGTTATTTTGTATTATTAAAGGGTACAATCTCTCAAGGATATCTCTAGGTTTTGGTGTATGTTGTTTTATTCATGTCCCAGCTATATGATATGGTGTGCCATTTATAGCGGGGTGAGAAGAAGAAGAAGAAGAAGAAGAGGTGTAATTCCTTTATAAGTCAGGCAGTTACACCTTTTTCCATTCTATATGAAAACCAATAATGAGATAACTATAGGTAGTTGAGAGGATTAACCCACATCCATATATATAAAGAGATATTACATATTCACACGTGTATCTCACACATATGACTTGATAGTCTTAATCGGTAAAGGTTGACCACCCATCCAACTAAGAGAGAATATCGAGCCGACCAAGGTAATGATGTGCTGACAATTCCCATATAAGTAATTCATGAAGATATGTGTCATAATTTTTTTACTCCGTATCATACTTCAGTTTTATGGTACAATAAAAATTGATAATACTTCATTCAAGACTGGAGCGAGAAATGTCTTATGGAGTGAAAGGGTGGAGTATTAGTCAGTAGGTGTTGGTCGGTTCCATAAAAACTTGGTTGCTATCCTTCGCTTGTGGCAATGGCCTGTTGGAGCACTTGATCGACAATCGATCTCTGAAAGTTTGAATTTAAGGGAGATGATTTTGCTTTATGAGGTTGTGGAAATTTTATAAATAAGAGAAAAATTATTAAGCATTCGAGGGTACATCGGTAATAAAATACGTTGGGTAATGAATTGTCGTCAAAATGAAATGACAGATACTTTTAATCATAGTAACTCTTGGTAACTGGAGAGACGTAACCAAGCTTATAAAGTGTCATTTCCATCATTTATTCACTTCACCCTTAATTCAAAAACTCTTTATTCTTCTCCAAGTTATTTTGTTATTCGTGAGAGTTGTGTTCTTCCCTTTTAGCTATAAGAACTACTTCTCTATTGTACTTCTTTGCTTAAAATATGGTTTACACTACGGATGAGAGTTTATTATATATTTTTAGGTTTACCCATAGAATCCCTTCGCGGGAAAAAATTAAGTTATTGACTAGGCCTTTTACCTTTGTGCCTTAGCAGAGGGCCATTGGTTACCCATTATTTTTATTGCTGAATATAATGTCACTCCCCCCCCCCCTTTCATTTGTTTCTGGAATTTTATCAATACCTTGATGTAGTTCCTGCCCAAGTTGACCCAAACACTTGGAGGATCATTATAGAGTTTCACCACATTAATGAGAAATATGGGACAAACATCATAATAAAGGAGTTGATGTACTGCTACCACTAAGGTACCACTAATGAGAACATTTATTACTTAAAACACGAGACAGTCCAACAGGTCTCTAGTCGTGAATCTACTTGGTTCGAATAAGTATTATTGGGATCACGATCTGATTATAAAGGACTGGCAATTTGCCCCTTTTCCTGAGGGTGATGTGTACATTGGCCTGAGGTGCCCTCGGGAAGGCCAAGGAATAGATCGGCACATTCACACATAATTTGAATATTTTTCCTTTTGTCTTCGGCCTTTTATTTCTATATATAACTATATATCCATATTTCTATCTTGTAGAGAAGAGTAAGAATAAGATCCCCCGTATTTCTGAAGTTAATTTTGCCGATTTGGAAGTTGTTTGGTCAATTCAGCAGAGAATTGGTGGTGAAGATCATCCCAGGTCGGCTTCATTCTTGATCGGTTGCCGAAGCTCTACTACTTCCTTTGTGGCCAGAACAACTAAGGATATATCCTCAACCCATATTTGTTCGGACGACCCTGATATTTGCTATTCTGATACCTCAGGACCCAATTCGAAGTTGTCTCATAGAATAAAGGGTAATATCTCGACAGAGGGAGAATCTTAATCCTTTGAGCCTCTGGACATCACTCTTGCGTGGAGCAACATTCCTTCTATAGACATGGTGAAGTGAAAATTTCCAAACCTCCTTGTCGGCACCAGGTCACGTCCCTCTACGAGCAAAAATTATAAGTTGTTTGGGGTTCTAGTCATCCTGTTCTCTTGGACAAATCCCCAACCAGGGATCACGAGCCTATGTTTAAGAGGTTAAGGAAGGGTTAAACTCCTTCCATGGAGGTGGTTAGAAAGGAGCTCATTGATAAGGGAAGTGGGACTTCTTAGTCTATCACAATCAACCCTGAGCTGATAAGTGTTGGAGTTTTCTCGACTGATGAAGCAGTTTCCTCCTCTCTCCCTTACCCCAGACTGGTTAATTGATCAAATCATACATTGGCACTTGTGAGTGGATTGTCCATTATATCCCCATTACTGTACTTCTTCCATTATTTTTTATAACTTCCTTTTCTGAATATTTGTATTGCATCTCTTGATTGACTACGACCAGCTTCTAAGGAGGAATGATAAACTAAACGAGTCTTCTTCTAATGTGGAAGTGGCCTTCAAAAGGATGTGTAAGTATTTGGAAGTTGTTGGTCACACTCAAGAGGATGATAAGAAGAAATTAGAAGAGAAGGTTAAGTTACTGTATCATGAGAAGATCTCATTAGATAAAGACGTGACCCATGCTAAAAAAAGGCTAAGGATGCTAAGAGAGTTATCGACCAGGGAAAAATTTAGGTGGTAGAGGCAAAGGCCAAGGTTACTAAGTATAGGGAGGAAGCCTTTACCAGGGGTTAGGATAAGCCATTCTCTAATGCTGCCATGCAGATTAAGTATCTGAAGAAGTCATCCTTGAAGGATAGTTGGGACACTGTCCTCACCATGGTTGGCACTGCAGAGGGATCAGATCTCTTTCTCTTGCACAATCTTAGAACTCTTCCCTAGATCAAAGAGGAGGTTAATGATGAGGAGGTTAATGAGTTTTTGGCCAACGAGCAGCTGTGGTCGCCGAGTGAGTAGAGGATAAGATTGCGGATGATAAGAAGAATGTGGGAGATGGATCCCAGTAGTGGGAATTATTTCCTTTAACTTTTTTTATTCTCTTCTTGAATATAGCATTTTGATGTAACTCTGATTTTTATTTCAATAAAATGAGGTTCTATTCCCCATATCGTTGTTTTGAACAAATTATTGCAAATCTTTTTTCTCTATAAACACTTATATTAAGCCACCTATTTTTTAGTTTAACATCAGGATGGAATATCTCGTTGTCATCCAAAATGACCTTCAAAATAGGCGTAATTAGTTATTTGACGATAGTTTGAAGAGATAGATAAAGAAAGGCATGAGGAGTTGCTTATCCAGAATATGTTTGATCAAGCCAAAGAGGCATATCCAAGTCTGCATCGCCTTTTAAATCAAATAGTGTCAATCTCCAATGAAGTCATAAAGATATAGTAGCAAGTCTTTTTATCGATGATGAGAAGAAATTAGTCGACTTATATAAGAGCGTTGAATTTAATCAGAAGCTATTTTCTTTGTCTTCATCTTATTCTAAGGAAGAGTCTGTCATCCACCCAAAGATGAAGAATACTAGAGAGGTCATTAAGTTGCTTAAGTAAGAGAATAATCCTTTACGTATTGATCTTAAAGGCCTTAAGAATCTAATATTTGTCGACCAGAATGAAGGTGCTTCTATCCTGGAATAAGAGAGAACTGGTTTGATGGAAGAAGTAGAGAAAATGAAGAAGTCTAAGGGCAAGGGTCAATCCTCTCAACAACTATGTAGGATTCCTCAATTAATAGATGAAGAGCAGACCTAGAAGACTCTGTTCGACTAGGCCACCATTATGAAGAATCAGTTGGCGACCATCAAAATATTAAATGAGATGGTGGACTGCCTCACTTATTAGTTTTAAAAATAACCTCGGAGAGTCTGGATGGATGGTTATGACAAACACCTTACTCACATAAGCGCATAACTGGATGATACCCGCAAGGTCAGATATAAACATAGTTGGATCAATGCTCTAACAGTAATAAAGTTACCACAAAATAGCGAATTATGGTATTGGCATGACCCTGGGTGCTTGGAACTTTCAGACCCTCCTTTCAAACTGGATGTGCCATTTATTAGTTTGGATGTTATCCCTGTGAGTTTGATTAGAAAATATATGGAAGATTATGGCATTCAAGGAGATGATTTACTTAGCCTAACTCTTCATTTGATGGACAGTGCAAGTTCTAGTAATCAGGCAAGACTTAGAGATCTGAGGACTACTATTACTCCCCATGTGTCTGATGTTCCTTCTACTAGGTTTGAGAAGGAATCAAGCAAGCAACCCCATTCCATCTGAGAGTCATTATAATTTTGAGTTATTGTATTTTTGTTTTCGTTGGCTTTGTAATACTTTTCCATGATTTAGAATTAGAATTTATATATTTATTTTTCCTGCATCAACTTTATTGATTGTTAGTTGTTTAGAAATAATCTATTATTAGTTTAGCCTTATGATTATATGGTCAGTTGTTGTCGAACTAATATTCCTTACTATTTACCAATGCCGAACAAACTTAAGTTGTCCAGCCTTAGGTTCTAATAACGAGTAATCTATCTTATTGGTCATACAAATAGATCTCGTCATTATGATCAAGTGCTAATGTTAGTTACCGATTGCGAACAATGTAATAGGATTAGTCTTGGCTTTTATCTAGTTATGGTTGGTCTTTTTTGTCCATATTAGGGGTGTTCACGGTCCGGTCCGATCCAGTTTTTAGTAATTTTAAGGACCGGGCCGATTAAACCGGTCCTAAAAAGAAGGACTAAGACCAGACCAATTAAACTAGTTTTTCGAGATTAGTCGGTCCGATTTTTTCTATGATCGGTCCGATATAATTTTTTGGTCCTAATTATACCATAAAACTGTCCAAATTTTATCAGATAAGTGTAAAGTAAGTACTGGTATTTGTTATTCTTAATTAGACATCTCCATGCTAGTATATGTTCTTCTGGTAACTATATTACATTTTGTAATTCTTATATAACAACAATCATATCTTCTGGTGATTGTTATTCTTACTTTACATCTCCAAATTTAATAAACTAATTATCATAATTAATTGAAGCTAGAACAACTAAATTAAGTTAACCATATCTTTTAAAATTTAGCTAGAGAGTAACCCCAATGATGTTTGAAAGAAAATGTTGTACATCACATATAACTGATTAAAAAATTAACTACGCCCAAAGTCTCTCTATTTTGTAACAAAAAATAACTTGAGAAGAGAAGCGGCTCAATTGAGATGAGATGAATAGAAACGACACAACAAAAACTAACAAAATATAACTTGATTTTGCTGCAAAAACAGATTTGTGTGCGTGTTGTGTTACCTGAGAATGAGAGCACCGGCTCAACTATGACTTTGTGAGGGATCTTGAGAGGTGTGAGAGAGAACTTGAGAGAACAGATTAAATGGCTTTGTGAAAGAGAGAACAGGTGTGTGTGTTGTCGTGTTGTGTTGTTATGTTATCATCTAGGGTTCGGTTCCTTTCTTTTTTTAAAGACGAGCATACCCCTAACCCCAAGTTGTGTGTGCGTGTGTTATTAATATATATGTAAAAATATAATTGAATACATATATATTAATAGTAATCGGTTTGGGTCAGTCCAGATCGGGTATTTAATAAGAGAGACCGAGGACCGGATTGATTAGACCAGTTTGGAAAAAAATGGACCGGACCGATTATAAAAAACCTTGTAAAATTAGGACAGTCCGGTTCGGTCCGCTGGTCCATTCAAATTTTTGAACACCCCTAGTCCATATGAATGACTATACTGGATTTCCTTAATTTGGTTTGGTACACTTCTCGTTCTTGACCTTATGGGGTCATATATGAAGTTTTTTATTAGGAACTTCTTGTTCTTGACCTTTATGAGGTCATACATGAAGTTTTTATCTAGGACTTATTGTTCTTGACCTTGTGAGGTTATACACAATTTTTTTATTTGGTTTACACTGAGAAGTCTTCATCTTTGAATTTTTAGCACATCTCTTATATCGAAAAAAAACATAAAAAAGAAAGGAGTCATAATATTCACTAGGAACTAACAATCTTAATTTATCATTCAAAATGGGTTACAAGGAGTTGAAAAGACTTTTGATTGACTTAACCTTTCTTTTGACTATTGATAATACTTCCTCAAGTATTCTGCGTTCCAAGCATTCTTGAAATGTTCCCCTTATAGTGTTTCAATTATGTAGGTCCCTGATTGGACGGCAGTAGAAATTCGATATGGACCATACCAGTTTGGATCTAATTCGTTTCCTTTTTGGAGCACTTTCTTCAGCACATAGTCTTATTCCTTTAAAGTTCTCGGCTTCACTATTTTGTTTTAAAATCAAGAAGTTCTCTATTAGTAGACTACCAACCAAAGTGTTGAATATTCTCTGACCTCTTCCACTAGGTCTAAATCTAACCTCCCATGTGGTCACTCTTCGGCGAGTCAAAATTAAGGATTCGGTGACTTGGCAGATCAATTTTCGTTAGGATCACTGCCTCTATTTCAAAAGCTAGCATGTAAGGAGTCTCGTGAGTTGATTTTCTTGGTGTTATCATGTATGCCCAGAGTACGCTTTGGAGCTCATTGGTCTAATTTCCTTTAGAATCATCCGATATCTTCTTTATTCCGTTGAGTGAAGTTTTATTTATTACTTATGTTTGTTCGTTGCACTATGGATGTCCTAGTGCAACTGTAGTTTCCAAATCTTGGAGCGAATACAATAGTTTTCAAGTTCTTGATTATCAAATTGTGTGTTGCGGTCAGTGATTAATTCGTATGTCATTCCATAACGAAAAATAATATTTTTCCAAATGAAGTGGAAAACCTTTTCATATGGTATTTCCACTAGAGGTTCAGCCTCCACTCATTTCGTGAAATAGTCAACTACAACGACTAGTTATTTGAACCTTCCTCTTGTTTTTGGTAGGGGGGCGACCAAGTCAATACCCAACATGGAAAAGGGCCAAGGGGATGTGATTAGTGTGAGTGAATCCCCCGGTGTTTTATGGAATACGGCATATTTTTTGCACTTATCACATCGCCTTGCATAGTCCGCGCAATCTACTTTTATGGTGGGCTAATAGTATCCTCGCGTGACTACTCGCTTGACCAATGATATTCCTGATGAGTGTGTTCCACAGGAACCTTCATATATCTCCTTTATCAAGTTTTCAACCTAAGTCATATGGATATATCGAAGTGAAGAAATGATTAACCCTCTTTCTATATAAGAGCCCAATTTTAGGACATAGCTTGTTGCTTTGTATCGGAGTCTCCTGGCTTCCTTAGGATTTGTCGGCACAATCCCTTTTTCTAGGTAATCTCGTATTTGATCCATCTATGATGGGCCCAAGTCCAATTCAATTGTGTTGGCACTATCTTCATTTGTGCTTTGGTGCAAGAGGATTTCAATTGGAATTGCTCTTCTTAGCTTCATTCTAGTAGAAGAAGCAAGTCGAGCAAGTGCATCTTCTCAGGCATTATTAGCCCTAGGGATCCCGATCACCTTGACTGCTGGGAATATTGTCATCATCCTTTATGTTTTTTCAATCTATTTATCCATGGACTCCTCTCGAACTCCATAAACTCCTAGTACCTGATTCACTATCGGTTGAGAATCACTATGGGCCTATCTTTGCTCAACACTGAGAGAGTAAGTTATGTCAAATCCCGTTATAAGTGCATCATACTCCACCTCATTATTGGAAGCCTCAAATTGGAACATGAGGGCATATTTGATACGACGCAAATATTGTGTATTTCACCCGTTATCCTACGTGTTATTAGGCCCCTCGGGTATCTTAATCCCTATATTTATGCTCGTTAACCATAAAACCTCGAATTTGTATAGATATATGTTTTACAGGGGTTAATTGAGCTTTTATAGGTATTTGGATTCTTAGTATGAAGTTCGGATGCACTCCGGTTAAGTTTCGTATAATTCCGCATGCGCAAGGGAAAAATAGTCATTTCACAGTTTGATCATCTGGCCCAACATCTTCATGAAAGTTGTAGTCCTCTGACCTATCTTCGGGTGGCCGCAAACGGTGCACGAATCCGATTCCTAACGAAGAAGTTACGAGGCTTTTCGCAGAAGAGAATTATAAAAAAAATCAAAATAGGGGAGTTGGCATACCTGATGGATCGAATGATCGACAAAGGGGGTTGATTGATCGACTCCTAAAATTTTTCCTTGTCTCGAAGACAGTGTGCATTTATCTAAACCATCGATCGATCGACCCTTGGGTTCGATCGATCAATTCCTTATTTTTGCCAGCACTTTGTTCCTTTTCATTTCTTTCTTCTTTTATTTTCCCCCAACTTACTTTGTAAGAGATATTTGTTGTCATAAATGATATACTTAGTTTTAAGAGATATTTTAGGTTAGGGTTTTGTAACACCCCGCCTAATTAAATACCGGGTGGCCAGTCCCATACCAAATTAAAACAGAATATATAGTTGGCTCATTCTTAGCATCACTGTCGAAAACATTTACAACTCACCCAATACCCAATTAAGCTGGTGTTAAAAACTTTCCAAATTTGAATTTTAACAAAACCATTTTTAGTTTAAGAATAACACTACACATTTTATACTACAACACTGATAACACAATAAATAACTCAAAAGAATTTAAATGCAATTGGAATAAACATTCCCAAATAATATAAATCCTTTACAGTAATCCCAACAATGTCAAATGTATTAAAAAGACAAGAATACAATAGTATTTGACCTCGATAGAAAATGATAATTGAAAATCCTTTGGGCGACATGCCCTAAATAAGAATACTATGAATCAAAAGATGATAAGCGTCTAAGCAAAACTTCCATAACTCCATAGCTCGTCACAATCAACTATGGTTGGCGTCCCTGTTGCTGGACACCTGATATAGAGATACAATAGAAGAGAAAATATGCAAGGAAACGGGTCAGAGCCCGAATGTGTAGATTATTTTTAAAACAGCAAGTATTTAACAAGTGCAATAAAGCATTTATTATGTACATGTTAGATCCAACTCTCACTTGCAATTCTCACCTCTCAACTAGAGTGCACACTTAACGTTTCCTATTAACCTCCTAGTTAATGGTTCCTCTTTTCTAGTCTCCATATTATAATTCCATTCCCATATCATAATCCCCGTATGTCCCATACCATACGTCACATTATTATTCATTTACATTTCTCCTTTATATGATTAGTTTCTCATTAACATGAATCATTACTCATTAATATGAATTGTTTCTCATTAACATGAGTTATTACTCATCAATATGAATCTTTTCTCATTAACATGAGTCAAGCTTTTCAATTCTAAAAGCATAAACATTCATTAACTTAATTCCATTAACTTTCTCTATTCACCGTTATCTACAATTATCACCGTAGATAGATTTAACCACAATATATTCATTTAATCATTTAATCCATTATATATATATTCATATATAATACGGCACCCCGAGTCACAGCTGCGGTGCAATGCATTACTCTGCTATCATGCCCCATCATCGCAGGTCGCCGAATAGGGGACTAAAGGTTCGGTGAGATTCCACGAACCACAAACAACAACAAACAAATTGGAGGCGAACATAGTTCTCGTATCCATGGGTCACGCACATACCTACGTAACCACAGTCAGCGGACTTATCAACTCCCCGATAAGTCTTTCACAGACCTATGTTCTCGAGCGACAAATCAAAGATCCCATGGATTCATCAGGATATGACTTCCCTCACGCGCAAACCTCCCACCGATAGCAAGTAAGCTAGGTATGTCATACACATAAATCATCAATCAATCAAATAGGTATTATCATACCTATAATATAATATCAATAAGGTAATTATTACTACCCTAAGATATTTCCCATACGTAGCATTATATCCCTTTTAAATCCCACGTATTAACATATCATATCTTTACTTCATAATTTAATTATCCTCGCATCCTATAACATCTCTCCACTCCCGACGTCATTAAGGTTCATGCGCGGAGCGTATCGCAAAGCGAAATCCAAACAAGGAACCCCTCCAATACACTACTACTTAACTTTGTCGATCGAGGAGGTCCGACAACTTCAACTATGCGATCGGGATAACCTCATACCCTCTTTCAACCAAATGTTTTCTAAACTACCATCTCACAAGGTTCAAATAGGATTTCCCTCATCTTATATTCAGTAAGAAGTCACTAATATCCTACTGGTCCATAACATTATTTCTCCCGAACTACTACGAATTTAGTTCTCCTTTTAATTAAGGTTAAAACCGATAGTTTCAAATCTCTTATAAACACATCTTCTTTCACTTTGGATTAAACCCTCTTGTAAACTTAAGGATACCCAGGTGTTATATTCAATCACCCCTACTGGTCCTATCTTAAATCCTCATACATTCCCATTTGGAATTTAACAAATGGATCTAGCAACCGAAATTCCATTCAATATAACTTTCATCATTTAAATCATTTGAATCCAAATCAAATTAACTCAAATCTTAACAAGGGTTTACTGATATTTTCTAAGTCCCATAATATCCAAATAATAATCACCAAAGATCCACAAAAGTTTTGGGATAAGAATCAACATTTAAAAAGAAACAACTTTACTTATTCTGGGGAGGTCGATCGATCGAAGGTAGGGGTCGATCGATCGATCCCTCAGGTCACAACCTGGTTTTTCTGCATTTCAGCAACTACGGGTTTCACCATATTTACTCATTCAAACGTTCATATTAACCTCCAAAATGAGTTATAATTATTACTACATGATATGTCAACATATATGAACGATTTCCAGTACTCTAAACATCTTAGGATCATCAAGGGGTTGGATTAAAAAGCATGTTTATCTCCTTATTTCCAGAAAATTTACAACATATCATCTTCAAGAATACATCAATGGTTTTCATAATTTCTTCAACAGATTCATGACTATTTCGTGGATTAATGTCATCCTAAAACATGAGTTTAATTCCTACATCATTTCAGTTTCCAGAAATCCATTTAATACTCCATTATTTCTTCCAAACACAATTAATCTTCTCTTTTCATACTATTCTAACATGGACAATATACAAACTTAAATTGCCATTATCAAACACTTGCCTTTACTGTAGGTCTGATCCTTTGGTGTAGTGTATCTCAGTTGGTTGTCCCTTCTCCGGTCAAAACTCCGGTGGTGGTTGGTGGTGGTGAACCTTGGTTCTTGTTCTTCTCCTTCCCAAGAGGGCTTTTCCCTTCCCAAGCACTCTTACACTCTCTCTAGGAAGATGGCTTTCTCTAATTTGTGAAGAGGAGATGAATAAATCCCATACACTTAATCTACCAATACTTATAATAGTACCAAATCCGAAATTACTATTCATCCCCCCTAGAAAATTGACCAAAATGCCCTTTCGGGTTGTCTATTCATTTCCAAATGACCCGAGACTCAAATTTAACATCCAAATAGACTTTTATGACTATTTCGAACCTTCCTAACGCAACTACGCAGTCGAAATGACTATAAGGTCGATAGAAAATAAATTTTCTTTTTAATTTAATAAACTAGTCCCGACACGTCCCATACCGCGTCTGATTAAAAATATAAATTACCGCATTTATATCATACAGTCATATCAATGACATCACATTCATATATTACCTAAATATCTTTAAGTAATATTCAGAATCATCCATTTTAATATCCACCGTCTGGATAAAACCCGAATGAATTAATTAATAATAAAATCCAATTAATCCATTAATTTAAAATATAACCCATTTTAAAAGTCATTTAAAATTACGGGGTATTACATACTTCCCCCCTTATAACAGAGTTTCGTCCCGAAATTCAGGAATATAAGTCATACCGGTAAGGTCAACTCCGAGTATAAATCTCACATCGCAAGAAATCCAAGATGTACCGCCCATACAGTACATTAACAAAATCCCTATCGATGTTATACGCCAAGCCTCACCATATAGTTACAACTGAATCAAATTTAGACTTCACCTAATCTTCCCTATACCGTCCTCGTGACAAACTTTAGGAAAAATGATCCTCTCGTAGTGAACAAAGAAATCCTGAAGTCTCAATTTACTTACCTTTTTCACAAGTATGAAAAATACTACAATCCAATCATCCAGGGCACCCATACACCCTCTCGTACCGCTTTCAATATTAAAAGTTTTCGCAAAGGTTATAAGCTCGTTTCCCAAAGACCTAACTTATTTTGACTCCCAACGGTTATTAGTTTCATGCGTGGGGTGTCTCGCAAGCGAAATCCAAACAAGGAACCACCCCGATACACTACTTCCTAAAGTAGTCGGTCATCGAAACTCCTAAGGTCCTTAGTCAATAATATAAAAAATTTGTTGATAAAAAAAATATTAGGTTTATTGATTTAAACAAAAATTTGGTTTTTCGATTTCAAATAGAGCCTACGCATCTACTCTCTTATAGAAGACAAGATGCAGACATATGCTCTCATATACCACAAGTCAATGCACGCCGATAGTCAAATCACACTCGAACATTCCCAAGGTAAGTAATCCCATGATAAAAATCAAACCCACGTGATAACATGTAATATAAAGGTGTCCCACACCCCTCAGTGAGTCTACGTAAATAACGATGCTATAGGCTAAGTTTAGCAACCCTTTTGCCCACACAACATTAATCGTAACAAAATCAATATACGCTTCATAATCCTTAGATAGAAAACATACCCTCATTCGCGGGTGGTGGTTGTTGATTCACTGCCTGATGGACGTTATATACAGGCCCGTACTGACCCTGTTGCGTGGGTGCTGCTGGAATGGGAGGTAGTGCTAGCACCGGAGCTAGAGTTGAAAGAGCAGCTGGTGGAAACACTGGTACCTGTGGCTCCTGTCGAGCATGTTGTTGCTGAGGGAATTTGTCTTTCTCAGGACAATCTTGACGTTTATGGCCATACTTGCCACACACGAAACATTTTCTCGCAAACTTTCCACCACCTTGCCCCTGTTGACCCCGAACCTGCTGGCCATTACCTCCCTTCCCTTGGCTCTGATGAGCCTGTCTCTGGACCTGATGGCCCTGTTGTCCTTGCCCAACACCTCTATCCTCAAATCGAGAATCTCCAGATCGCAAACGCTTAGCATAGTCCCCTGTCTGGGAACCCTGCTCACTCTGACGCTGATGACTCAGCCCTGGCTGAGTCCCACTAGAACTGCCCCCCGTAGTCTTGCCTTGCAGGCCCGACCCAAACCCCCGTTTGACACCCTGATTATGAAAACGGTTATCCTGGCAGTGAAGCATTGCAGCGTTAAGAACATCTGCATACGTACGTAGTGAAAGATTTCCCAATAAATGTTGGCGAATTTTATAGTTCAACCCATCACTGAACATTAGGACTCTCCTCTCCTCAGTAGGTACTTCAGCTGGTACTAAATTAGTTAATCTCGTAAACTCTTCCTCATATTCCGCCACATTTTTCTCTCCCTGTTTCAAATCAAGTAGCTTCCGCCTCATCTCTGTCTGGATGGCGGAAGGAAAATACTTCCCATCAAACCGTATCCAAAAGTCTTGGATAGTCATTGTGTCCCTCTCCTCCATAGTGGTCGTAGCTTCCCGCCATTGCAAAGCTGCCCCTACTAGCTTGAATGTGGCTAGTATTTGACGTTGAACCTCAGTGCATTCGATCATTCTTAAGTGCCATTGGATATCTTTCTTCCATTGGCTAGCAGTCACAACATCTGATCCTCCCTGAAACTCAGGTGGGTGCGCTTTTTGAAAGGCATCCCTCGCTCGTTCCCATGCAGTAGGAAACACTTGCCCTTGCGCGGGTGGCACAACCGGTGCCGGTGCGGGAGCCTGCTGAACAGCAGCTACAGCAGCATTGACTGCCTGAGCGACAATTGCAGCAACTTCGACTGCAGTCATTGTACCCTGAGTTGGGGCGGGCTGGGGTGCACGTCGAGGAGGCATCTGAAACGAGAGAACACTATCAGTATTTCATATTTCAAAATATCTGAAGATCGTAAGCGTAAATAGAAAAGCAATAATCCTACTCATAGGGCTCTACATCAAAGAACGCTAAGCTGAAGACACAATAAGCCGTACAGATCCTAAAGGACACTAGAACCTGATGCCCTGATACCACCTGTAACACCCCGCCTAATTAAATACCGGGTGGCCAGTCCCATACCAAATTAAAACAGAATATACAGTTGGCTCATTCTTAGCATCACTGTCGAAAACATTTACAACTCACCCAATACCCAATTAAGCTGGTGTTAAAAACTTTCCAAATTTCAATTTTAACAAAACCATTTTTAGTTTAAGAATAACACTACACATTTTATACTACAACACTGATAACACAATAAATAACTCAAAATAATTTAAATACAATTGGAATAAACATTCCCAAATAATATAAATACTTTACAGTAATCTCAACAATGTCAAATGTATTAAAAAGACAAGAATACAATAGTATTTGACCTCGATAGAAAATGATAACTGAAAATCCTTTGGGCGACATGCCCTAAATAAGAATACTGTGAATCAAAAGATGATAAGCGTCTAAGCAAAACTTCCATAACTCCATAGCTCGTCACAATCAACTATGGTTGGCGTCCCTGTTGCTGGACACCTGATATAGAGATACAATAGAAGAGAAAATATGCAAGGAAACGGGTCAGAGCCCGAATGTGTAGATTATTTTTAAAACAACAAGTATTTAACAAGTGCAATAAAGCATTTATTATGTACATGTTAGATCCAACTCTCACTTGCAATTCTCACCTCTCAACTAGAGTGCACACTTAACGTTTCCTATTAACCTCCTAGTTAATGTTCCTCTTTTCTAGTCTCCATATTATAATTCCATTCCCATATCATAATCCCCGTATGTCCCATACCATACGTCACATTATTATTCATTTACATTTCCCCTTTATATGATTAGTTTCTCATTAACATGAATCATTACTCATTAATATGAATTGTTTCTCATTAACATGAGTTATTACTCATCAATATGAATCTTTTCTCATTAACATGAGTCAATCTTTTCAATTCTAAAAGCATAAACATTCATTAACTTAATTCCATTAACTTTCTCTATTCACCGTTATCTACAATTATCACCGTAGATAGATTTAACCACAATATATTCATTTAATCATTTAATCCATTATATATATATATTCATATATAATACGGCACCCCGAGTCACAGCTGCGGTGCAATACATTACTCTGCTATCATGTCCCATCATCGCAGGTCGCCGAATGGGGGACTAAAGGTTCGGTGATATTCCACGAACCACAAACAACAACAAACAAATTGGAGGCGAACATAGTTCTCGTATCCATGGGTCACGCACATACCTACGTACCCACAGTCAGCGGACTTATCAACTCCCCGATAAGTCTTTCATAGACCTATGTTCTCGAGCGACAAATCAAAGATCCCATGCATTCATCAGGATATGACTTCCCTCACGCGCAAACCTCCCACCGATAGCAAGTAAGCTAGGTATGTCATACACATAAATCATCAATCAATCAAATAAGTATTATCATACCTATAATATAATATCAATAAGGTAATTATTACTACCCTAAGATATTTCCCATACGTAGCATTATATCCCTTTTAAATCCCACGTATTAACATATCATATATTTACTTCATAATTTAATTATCCTCGCATCCTATAACATCTCTCCACTCCCGACGTCGTTAAGGTTCATGCGCGGAGCGTCTCGCAAAGCGAAATCCAAACAAGGAACCCCTCCAATACACTACTACTTAACTTTGTCGATCAATGAGGTCCGACAACTTCAACTATGCGATCGGGATAACCTCATACCCTCTTTCAACCAAATGTTTTCTAAACAACCATCTCACAAGGTTCAAATAGGATTTCCCACATCTTATATTCAGTAAGAAGTCACTAATATCCTACTGGTCCATAACATTATTTCTCCCGAACTACTACGAATTTAGTTCTCCTTTTAATTAAGGTTAAAACCGATAGTTTCAAATCTCTTATAAACACATCTTCTTTCACTTTGGATTAAACCCTCTTGTAAACTTAAGGATACCCAGGTGTTATATTCAATCACCCCTATTGGTCCTATCTTAAATCCTCATACATTCCCATTTGGAATTTAACAAATGAATCTAGCAACCGAAATTCCATTCAATATAACTTTCATCATTTAAATCACTTGAATCCAAATCAAATTAACTCAAATCTTAACAAGGGTTTACTGATATTTTCTAAGTCCCATAATATCCAAATAATAATCACCAAAGATCCACAAAAGTTTTGGGATAAGAATCAACATTTAAAAAGAAACAACTTTACTTATTCTGGGGAGGTCGATCGATCGAAGGTAGGAGTCGATCGATCGATCCCTCAGGTCACAGCCTGGTTTTTCTGCATTTCAGCAACTACGGGTTTCACTAATTTTACTCATTCAAACGTTCATATTAACCTCCAAAATGAGTTATAATTATTACTACATGATATGTCAACATATATGAACGATTTCCAGTACTCTAAACATCTTAGGATCATCAAGGGGTTGGATTAAAAAGCATGTTTATCTCCTTATTTCCAGAAAATTTACAACATATCATCTTCAAGAATACATCAATGGTTTTCATAATTTCTTCAACAGATTCATGACTATTTCGTGGATTAATGTCATCCTAAAACATGAGTTTAATTCCTACATCATTTCAGTTTCCAGAAATCAATTTAATACTCCATTATTTCTTCCAAACACAATTAATCTTCTCTTTTCATATTATTCTAACATGGACAATATACAAACTTAAATTGCCATTATCAAACACTTGCCTTTACTGTAGGTCTGATCCTTTGGTGTAGTGTATCTCAGTTGGTTGTCCCTTCTCCGGTCAAAACTCCGGTGGTGGTTGGTGGTGGTGAACCTTGGTTCTTGTTCTTCTCCTTCCCAAGAGGGCTTTTCCCTTCCCAAGCACTCTTACACTCTCTCTAGGAAGATGGCTTTCTCTAATTTGTGAAGAGGAGATGAATAACTCCCATACAATTAATCTACCAATACTTATAATAGTACCAAATCCTAAATTACTATTCATCCCCCCTAGAAAATTGACCAAAATGCCCTTTCGGGTTGTCTATTCATTTCCAAATGACCCGAGACTCAAATTTAACATCCAAATAGACTTTTCTGACTATTTCAAACCTTCCTGACGCAACTACGCAGTCGAAATGACTATAAGGTCGATATAAAATAAATTTTCTTTTTAATTTAATAAACTAGTCCCGACACGTCCCATACCGCGTCTGATTAAAAATATAAATTACCGCATTTATATCATACAGTCATATCAATGACATCACATTCATATATTACCTAAATATCTTTAAGTAATATTCAGAATCATCCATTTTAATATCCAGCGTCTGGATAAAACCCGAATGAATTAATTAATAATAAAATCCAATTAATCCATTAATTTAAAATATAACCCATTTTAAAAGTCATTTAAAATTACGGGGTATTACATACTTCCCCCCTTATAACAGAGTTTCGTCCCGAAATTCAGGAATATAAGTCATACCGGTAAGGTCAACTCCGAGTATAAATCTCACATCGCAAGAAATCCAAGATGTACCGCCCATACAGTACATTAACAAAATCCCTATTGATGTTATACGCCAAGACTCACCATATAGTTACAACTGAATCAAATTTAGACTTCACCTAATCTTCCCTATACCGTCCTCGTGACAAACTTTAGGAAAAATGATCCTCTCGTAGTGAACAAAGAAATCCTGAAGTCTCAATTTACTGACCTTTTTCACAAGTATGAAAACTACTACAATCCAATCATCCAGGGAACCCATACACCCTCTCGTACCGCTTTCAATATTAAAAGTTTTCGCAAAGGTTATAAGCTCGTTTCCCAAAGACCTAACTTATTTCGACTCCCAACGGTTATTAGTTTCAGGCGTGGGGTGTCTCGCAAGCGAAATCCAAACAAGGAACCACCCCGATACACTACTTCCTAAAGTAGTCGGTCATCGAAACTCCTAAGGTCCTTAGTCAATAATATAAAAATTTTGTTGATAAAAAAAATATCAGGTTTATTGATTTAAACAAAAATTTGATTTTTCGATTTCAAATAGAGCCTACGCATCTACTCTCTTATAGAAGACAAGATGCAGACATATGCTCTCATATACCACAAGTCAATGCACGCCGATAGTCAAATCACACTCGAACATTCCCAAGGTAAGTAATCCCATGATAAAAATCAAACCCACGTGATAACATGTAATATAAAGGTGTCCCACACCCCTCAGTGAGTCTACGTAAATAACGATGCTATAGGCTAAGTTTAGCAACCCTTTTGCCCACACAACATTAATCGTAACAAAATCAATATACGCTTCATAATCCTTAGATAGAAAACATACCCTCATTCGCGGGTGGTGGTTGTTGATTCACTGCCTGATGGACGTTATATACACGCCCGTACTGACCCTGTTGCGCGGGTGCTGCTGGAATGGGAGGTAGTGCTAGCACCGGAGCTAGAGTTGAAAGAGCAGCTGGTGGAAACACTGGTACCTGTGGCTCCTGTCGAGCATGTTGTTGCTGAGGGAATTTGTCTTTCTCAGGACAATCTTGACGTTTATGGCCATACTAGCCACACACGAAACATTTTCCCGCAAACTTTCCACCACCTTGCCCCTGTTGACCCCGAACCTGCTGGCCATTACCTCCCTTCCCTTGGCTCTGATGAGCCTGTCTCTGGACCTGATGGCCCTGTTGTCCTTGCCCAACACCTCTATCCTCAAATCGAGAATCTCCAGATCGCAAACGCTTAGCATAGTCCCCTGTCTGGGAACCCTGCTCACTCTGACGCTGATGACTCAGCCCTGGCTGAGTCCCACTAGAACTGCCCCCGTAGTCTTGCCTTGCAGGCCAGACCCAAACCCCCGTTTGACACCCTGATTATGAAAACGGTTATCCTGGCAGTGAAGCATTGCAGCATTAAGAACATCTGCATACGTACGTAGTGAAAGATTTCCCAATAAATGTTGGCGAATTTTATAGTTCAACCCATCACTGAACATTAGGACTCTCCTCTCCTCAGTAGGTACTTCAGCTGGTACTAAATTAGTTAATCTCGTAAACTCTTCCTCATATTCCGCCACAGTTTTCTCTCCCTGTTTCAAATCAAGTAGCTTCCGCCTCATCTCTGTCTGGATGGCGGAAGGAAAATACTTCCCATCAAACCGTATCCAAAAGTCTTGGATAGTCATTGTGTCCCTCTCCTCCATAGTGGTCGTAGCTTCCCGCCATTGCAAAGCTGCCCCTACTAGCTTGAATGTGGCTAGTATTTGACGTTGAACCTCAGTGCATTCGATCATTCTCAAGTGCCATTGGATATCTTTCTTCCATTGGCTAGCAGTCACAACATCTGATCCTCCCTGAAACTCAGGTGGGTGCGCTTTTTGAAAGGCATCCCTCGCTCGTTCCCATGCAGTAGGAAACACTTGCCCTTGCGTGGGTGGCACAACCGGTGCCGGTGCGGGAGCCTGCTGAACAGCAGCTACAGCAGCATTGACTGCCTGAGCGACAATTGCAGCAACTTCGGCTGCAGTCATTGTACCCTGAGCTGGGGCGGGCTGAGGTGCACGTCGAGGAGGCATCTGAAACGAGAGAACACTATCAGTATTTGATATTTCAAAATAGTTGAAGATCGTAAGCGTAAATAGAAAAGCAATAATCCTACTCTTAGGGCTCTACATCAAAGAACGCTAAGCTGAAGACACAATAAGCCGTACAGATCCTAAAGGACACTAGAACCTGATGCTCTGATACCACCTGTAACACCCCGCCAAATTAAATACCGGGTGGCTAGTCCCATACCAAATTAAAACAGAATATACAGTTGGCTCATTCTTAGCATCACTGTCGAAAACATTTACAACTCACCCAATACCCAATTAAGCTGGTGTTAAAAACTTTCCAAATTTCAATTTTAACAAAACCATTTTTAGTTTAAGAATAACACTTCACATTTTATACTACAACACTGATAACACAATAAATAACTCAAAATAATTTAAATACAATTGGAATAAACATTCCCAAATAATATAAATCCTTTACAGTAATCCCAACAATGTCAAATGTATTAAAAAGACAAGAATACAATAGTATTTGACCTCGATAGAAAATGATAACTGAAAATCCTTTGGGCGACATGCCCTAAATAAGAATACTGTGAATCAAAAGATGATAACCGTCTAAGCAAAACTTCCATAACTCCATAGCTCGTCACAATCAATTATGGATGGCGTCCCAGTTGCTGGACACCTGATATAGAGATACAATAGAAGAGAAAATATGCAAGGAAACGGGTCAGAGCCCGAATGTGTAGATTATTTTTAAAACAGCAAGTATTTAACAAGTGCAATAAAGCATTTATTATATACATGTTAGATCCAACTCTCACTTGCAATTCTCACCTCTCAACTAGAGTGCACACTTAGCGTTTCCTATTAACCTCCTAGTTAATGGTTCCTCTTTTCTAGTCTCCATATTATAATTCCATTCCCATATCATAATCCCCGTATGTCCCATACACTACGTCACATTATTATTCATTTACATTTCTCCTTTATATGATTAGTTTCTCATTAACATGAATCATTACTCATTAATATGAATTGTTTCTCATTAACATGAGTTATTACTCATCAATATGAATCTTTTCTCATTAACATGAGTCAATCTTTTCAATTCTAAAAGCATAAACATTCATTAACTTAATTCCATTAACTTTCTCTATTCACCGTTATCTACAATTATCACCGTAGATAGATTTAACCACAATATATTCATTTAATCATTTAATCCATTATATATATATTCATATATAATACGGCACCCCGAGTCACAGCTGCGGTGCAATGCATTACTCTGCTATCATGTCCCATCATCGCAGGTCACCGAATAGGGGACTAAAGGTTCGGTGAGATTCCACGAACCACAAACAACAACAAACAAATTGGAGGCGAACATAGTTCTCGTATCCATGGGTCACGCGCATACCTACGTACCCACAGTCAACGGACTTATCAACTCCCCGATAAGTCTTTCATAGACCTATGTTCTCGAGCGACAAATCAAAGATCCCATGGATTCATCAGGATATGACTTCCCTCACGCGCAAACCTCCCACCGATAGCAAGTAAGCTAGGTATGTCATACACATAAATCATCAATCAATCAAATAGGTATTATCATACCTATAATATAATATCAATAAGGTAATTATTACTACCCTAAGATATTTCCCATACGTAGCATTATATCCCTTTTAAATCCCACGTATTAACATATCATATCTTTACTTTATAATTTAATTATCCTCGCATCCTATAACATCTCTCCACTCCCGACGTCGTTAAGGTTCATGCGCGGAGCGTCTCGCAAAGCGAAATCCAAATAAGGAACCCCTCCAATACACTACTACTTAACTTTGTCGATCGAGGAGGTCCGACAACTTCAACTATGCGATCGGGATAACCTCATACCCTCTTTCAACCAAATGTTTTCTAAACTACCATCTCACAAGGTTCAAATAGGATTTCCCTCATCTTATATTCAGTAAGAAGTCACTAATATCCTACTGGTCCATAACATTATTTCTCCCGAACTACTACGAATTTAGTTCTCCTTTTAATTAAGGTTAAAACCGATAGTTTCAAATCTCTTATAAACACATCTTCTTTCACTTTGGATTAAACCCTCTTGTAAACTTAAGGATACCCAGGTGTTATATTCAATCACCCCTACTGGTCCTATCTTAAATCCTCATACATTCCCATTTGGAATTTAACAAATGAATCTAGCAATCGAAATTCCATTCAATATAACTTTCATCATTTAAATCACTTGAATCCAAATCAAATTAACTCAAATCTTAACAAGGGTTTACTGATATTTTCTAATTCCCATAATATCCAAATAATAATCACCAAAGATCCACAAAAGTTTTGGGATAAGAATCAACATTTAAAAAGAAACAACTTTACTTATTCTGGGGAGGTCGATCGATCGAAGGTAGGGGTCGATCGATCGATCCCTCAGGTCACAGCCTGGTTTTTCTGCATTTCAGCAACTACGGGTTTCACCATTTTTACTCATTCAAACCTTCAGATTAACCTCCAAAATGAGTTATAATTATTACTACATGATATGTCAACATATATGAACGATTTCCAGTACTCTAAACATCTTAGGATCATCAAGGGGTTGGATTAAAAAGCATGTTTATCTCCTTATTTCCAGAAAATTTACAACATATCATCTTCAAGAATAAATCAATGGTTTTCATAATTTCTTCAACAGATTCATGACTATTTCGTGGATTAATGTCATCCTAAAACATGAGTTTAATTCCTACATCATTTCAGTTTCCAGAAATCCATTTAATACTCCATTATTTCTTCCGAACACAATTAATCTTCTCTTTTCATACTATTCTAACATGGACAATATACAAACTTAAATTGCCATTATCAAACACTTGCCTTTACTGTAGGTCTGATCCTTTGGTGTAGTGTATCTCAGTTGGTTGTCCCTTCTCCGGTCAAAACTCCGGTGGTGGTGAACCTTGGTTCTTGTTCTTCTCCTTCCCAAGAGGGCTTTCCCTTCCC
Organism: Sambucus nigra; assembly: GCA_949130495.1. NCBI lineage: Eukaryota > Viridiplantae > Streptophyta > Magnoliopsida > Dipsacales > Adoxaceae > Sambucus > Sambucus nigra. The sequence goes on along the minus strand of OX422217.1, from coordinate 54,021,656 downwards.
AAGCACTCTTACACTCTCTCTAGGAAGATGGCTTTCTCTAATTTGTGAAGAGGAGATGAATAACTACCATACACTTAATCTACCAATACTTATAATAGTACCAAATCCGAAATTACTATTCATCCCCCCTAGAAAATTGACCAAAATGCCCTTTCGGGTTGTCTATTCATTTCCAAATGACCCGATACTCAAATTTAACATCCAAATAGACTTTTCTGACTATTTCGAACCTTCCTGACGTAACTACACAGTCGAAATGACTATAAGGTCGATAGAAAATAAATTTTCTTTTTAATTTAATAAACTAGTCCCGACACGTCCCATACCGCGTCTGATTAAAAATATACATTACCGCATTTATATCATACAGTCATATCAATGACATCACATTCATATATTTCCTAAATATCTTTAAGTAATATTCAAAATCATCCATTTTAATATCCAGCGTCTGGATAAAACCCGAATGAATTAATTAATAATAAAATCCAATTAATCCATTAATTTAAAATATAACCCATTTTAAAAGTCATTTAAAATTACGGGGTATTACATACTTCCCCCCTTATAACAGAGTTTCGTCCCGAAATTCAGGAATATAAGTCATACCGGTAAGGTCAACTCCGAGTATAAATCTCACATCGCAAGAAATCCAAGATGTACCGCCCATACAGTACATTAACAAAATCCCTATCGATGTTATACGCCAAGCCTCACCATATAGTTACAACTGAATCAAATTTAGACTTCACCTAATATTCCCTATACCGTCCTCGTGACAAACTTTAGGAAAAATGATCCTCTCGTAGTGAACAAAGAAATCCTGAAGTCTCAATTTACTTACCTTTTTCTCAAGTATGAAAAATACTACAATCCAATCATCCAGGGCGCCCATACACCCTCTCGTACCGCTTTCAATATTAAAAGTTTTCGCAAAGGTTATAAGCTCGTTTCCCAAAGACCTAACTTATTTCGACTCCCAACGGTTATTAGTTTCATGCGTGGGGTGTCTCGCAAGCGAAATCCAAACAAGGAACCACCCCGATACACTACTTCCTAAAGTAGTCGGTCATCGAAACTCCTAAGGTCCTTAGTCAATAATATAAAAAATTTGTTAATAAAAAAAATATCAGGTTTATTGATTTAAACAAAAATTTGGTTTTTTGATTTCAAATAGAGTCTACGCATCTACTCTCTTATAGAAGACAAGATGCAGACATATGCTCTCATATACCACAAGTCAATGCACGCCGATAGTCAAATCACACTCGGACATGCCCAAGGTAAGTAATCCCATGATAAAAATCAAACCCACGTGATAACATGTAATATAAAGGTGTCCCACACCCCTCAGTGAGTCTACGTAAATAACGATGCTATAGGCTAACTTTAGCAACCCTTTTGCCCACACGACATTAATCGTAACAAAATCAATATACGCTTCATAATCCTTAGATAGAAAACATACCCTCATTCGCGGGTGGTGGTTGTTGATTCACTGCCTGATGGACGTTATATACACGCCCGTACTGACCCTGTTACGCGGGTGCTGCTGGAATGGGAGGTAGTGCTAGCACCGGAGCTGGAGTTGAAAGAGCAGCTGGTGGAAACACTGGTACCTGTGGCTCCTGTCGAGCATGTTGTTGCTGAGGGAATTTGTCTTTCTCAGGACAATCTTGACGTTTATGGCCATACTTGCCACACACGAAACATTTTCCCGCAAACTTTCCACCACCTTGCCCCTGTTGACCCCGAACCTGCTGGCCATTACCTCCCTTCCCTTGGCCTTGATGAGCCTGTCTCTGGACCTGATGGCCCTGTTGTCCTTGCCCAACACCTCTATCCTCAAATCGAGAATCTCCAGATCGCAAACGTTTAGCATAGTCCCCTATCTGGGAACCCTGCTCACTCTGACGCTGATGACTCAGCCCTGGCTGAGTCCCACTAGAACTGCCCCCAGTAGTCTTGCCTTGCAGGCCAGACCCAAACCCCCATTTGACACCCTGATTATGAAAACGGTTATCCTGGCAGTGAAGCATTGCAGCATTAAGAACATCTGCATACGTACGTAGTGAAAGATTTCCCAATAAATGTTGGCGAATTTTATAGTTCAACCCATCAGTGAACATTAGGACTCTCCTCAGTAGGTACTTCAGCTGGTACTAAATTAGTTAATCTCGTAAACTCTTCCTCATATTCCGCCACAGTTTTCTCTCCCTGTTTCAAATCAAGTAGCTTCCGCCTCATCTCTGTCTGGATGGCGGAAGGAAAATACTTCCCATCAAACCGTATCCAAAAGTCTTGGATATTCATTGTGTCCCTCTCCTCCATAGTGGTCGTAGCTTCCCGCCATTGCAAAGCTGCCCCTACTAGCTTGAATGTGGCTAGTATTTGACGTTCAACCTCAGTGCATTCGATCATTCTCAAGTGCCATTGGATATCTTTCTTCCATTGGCTAGCAGTCACAACATCTGATCATCCCTGAAACTCAGGTGGGTGCGCTTTCTGAAAGGCATCCCTCGCTCGTTCCCATGCAGTAGGAAACACTTGCCCTTGCGCGGGTGGCACAACCGGTGCCGGTGCGGGAGCCTGCTGAACAGCAGCTACAGCAGCATTGACTGCCTGAGCGACAATTGCAGCAACTTCGGCTGCAGTCATTGTACCCTGAGCTGGGGCGGGCTGAGGTGCACGTCGAGGAGGCATCTGAAACGGGAGAACACTATCAGTATTTGATATTTTAAAATAGCTGAAGATCGTAAGCGTAAATAGAAAAAGCAATAATCCTACTCATAGGGCTCTACATCAAAGAACGCTAAGCTGAAGACACAATCAGCCGTACAGATCCTAAAGGACACTAGAACATGATGCTCTGATACCACCTGTAACACCCCGCCTAATTAAATACCGGGTGGCCAGTCCCATACCAAATTAAAATAGAATATACAGTTGGCTCATTCTTAGCATCACTGTCGAAAACATTTACAACTCACCCAATACCCAATTAAGCTGGTGTTAAAAACTTTCCAAATTTCAATTTTAACAAAATCATTTTTAGTTTAAGAATAACACTTCACATTTTATACTACAACACTGATAACACAATAAATAACTCAAAAGAATTTAAATTCAATTGGAATAAACATTCCCAAATAATATAAATCCTTTACAGTAATCCCAACAATGTCAAATGTATTAAAAAGACAAGAATACAATAGTATTTGACCTCGATAGAAAATGATAACTGAAAATCCTTTGAGCGACATGCCCTAAATAAGAATACTGTGAATCAAAAGATGATAAGCGTCTAAGAAAAACTTCCATAACTCCATAGCTCGTCACAATCAACTATGGTTGGCATCCCTGTTGCTGGACACCTGATATAGAGATACAATAGAAGATAAAATATGCAAGGAAACGGGTCAGAGCCCGAATGTGTAGATTAATTTTAAAACAGCAAGTATTTAACAAGTGCAATAAAGCATTTATTATGTACATGTTAGATCCAACTCTCACTTGCAATTCTCACCTCTCAACTAGAGTGCACACTTAACGTTTCCTATTAACCTCCTAGTTAATGGTTCCTCTTTTCTAGTCTCCATATTATAATTCCATTCCCATATCATAATCCCCGTATGTCCCATACCATACGTCACATTATTATTCATTTACATTTCTCCTTTATATGATTAGTTTCTCATTAACATGAATCATTACTCATTAATATGAATTGTTTCTCCTAAACATGAGTTATTACTCATCAATATGAATCTTTTCTCATTAACATGAGTCAAGCTTTTCAATTCTAAAAGCATAAACATTCATTAACTTAATTCCATTAACTTTCTCTATTCACCGTTATCTACAATTATCACCGTAGATAGATTTAACCACAATATATTCATTTAATCATTTAATCCATTATATATATATTCATATATAATACGGCACCCCGAGTCACAGCTGCGGTGCAATGCATTACTCTGCTATCATGCCCCATCATCGCAGGTCGCCGAATAGGGGACTAAAGGTTCGGTGAGATTCCACGAACCACAAACAACAACAAACAAATTGGAGGCGAACATAGTTCTCGTATCCATGGGTCACGCACATACCTACGTACCCACAGTCAGCGGACTTATCAACTCCCCGATAAGTCTTTCATAGACCTATGTTCTCGAGCGACAAATCAAAGATCCCATGGATTCATCAGGATATGACTTCCCTCACGCGCAAACCTCCCACCGATAGAAAGTAAGCTAGGTATGTCATACACATAAATCATCAATCAATCAAATAAGTATTATCATACCTATAATATAATATCAATAAGGTAATTATTACTACCCTAAGATATTTCCCATACGTAGCATTATATCCCTTTTAAATCCCACGTATTAACATATCATATCTTTACTTCATAATTTAATTATCCTCGCATCCTATAACATCTCTCCACTCCCGACGTCGTTAAGGTTCATGCGCGGAGCGTCTCGCAAAGCGAAATCCAAACAAGGAACCCCTCCAATACACTACTACTTAACTTTGTCGATCGAGGAGGTCCGGTAACTTCAACTATGCGATCGGGATAACCTCATACCCTCTTTCAACCAAATATTTTCTAAACTACCATCTCACAAGGTTCAAATAGGATTTCCCTCATCTTATATTCAGTAAGAAGTCACTAATATCCTACTGGTCCATAACATTATTTCTCCCGAACTACTACGAATTTAGTTCTCCTTTTAATTAAGGTTAAAACCGATAGTTTCAAATCTCTTATAAACACATCTTCTTTCACTTTGGATTAAACCCTCTTGTAAACTTAAGGATACCCAGGTGTTATATTCAATCACCCCTATTGGTCCTATCTTAAATCCTCATACATTCCCATTTGGAATTTAACAAATGAATCTAGCAACCGAAATTCCATTCAATATAACTTTCATCATTTAAATCACTTGAATCCAAATCAAATTAACTCAAATCTTAACAAGGGTTTACTGATATTTTCTAATTCCCATAATATCCAAATAATAATCACCAAAGATCCACAAAAGTTTTGGGATAAGAATCAACATTTAAAAAGAAACAACTTTACTTATTCTGGGGAGGTCGATCGATCGAAGGTAGGGGTCGATCGATCGATCCCTCAGGTCACAGCCTGGTTTTTCTGCATTTCAGCAACTACGGGTTTCACCATTTTTACTCATTCAAACCTTCATATTAACCTCCAAAATGAGTTATAATTATTACTACATGATATGTCAACATATATGAACGATTTCCAGTACTCTAAACATCTTAGGATCATCAAGGGGTTGGATTAAAAAGCATGTTTATCTCCTTATTTCCAGAAAATTTACAACATATCATCTTCAAGAATACATCAATGGTTTTCATAATTTCTTCAACAGATTCATGACTATTTCGTGGATTAATGTCATCCTAAAACATGAGTTTAATTCCTACATCATTTCAGTTTCCAGAAATCCATTTAATACTCCATTATTTCTTCCAAACACAATTAATCTTCTCTTTTCATACTATTCTAACATGGACAATATACAAACTTAAATTGCCATTATCAAACACTTGCCTTTACTGTAGGTCTGATCCTTTGGTGTAGTGTATCTCAGTTGGTTTTCCCTTCTCCGGTCAAAACTCCGGTGGTGGTTGGTGGTGGTGAACCTTGGTTCTTGTTCTTCTCCTTCCCAAGAGGGCTTTTCCCTTCCCAAGCACTCTTACACTCTCTCTAAGAAGATGGCTTTCTCTAATTTGTGAAGAGGAGATGAATAACTCCCATACACTTAATCTACCAATACTTATAATAGTACCAAATCCGAAATTACTATTCATCCCCCATAGAAAAATGACCAAAATGCCCTTTCGGGTTGTCTATTCATTTCCAAATGACCCGAGACTCAAATTTAACATCCAAATAGACTTTTCTGACTATTTCGAACCTTCCTGATGCCACTACGCAGTCGAAATGACTATAAGGTCGATATAAAATAAATTTCCTTTTTTAATAAACTAGTCCCGACACGTCTCATACCGCGTCTGATTAAAAATATAAATTACCGCATTTATATCATACAGTCATCTCAATGACATCACATTCATATATTACCTAAATATCTTTAAGTAATATTCAGAATCATCCATTTTAATATCCATCGTCTGGATAAAACCCGAATTAATTAATTAATAATAAAATCCAATTAATCCATTAATTTAAAATATAACCCATTTTAAAAGTCATTTAAAATTACGGGGTATTACAGGTTTGGGTTTTGAGAGCTCATCTTCATTTATCTTTAGGGTGACATCCATTTGGGTTTGTAAGTTGTACTATTCATCATCCTCTCTCCATTAATATAGTTATTTTTCCATCATTTCTTACTTTGTAGTTTAATTTCATGCTTTGTTAATTAGTTGTAGTTATTTATTTGTTGCTTTAATTAGTTTAATTAGTGTAATTTAGTTTAATTCATGCTTAACCCTTAAATAAATAGGGTCGGGATTTCGTTCCGCCATTCGTGTTCGGACCTCAAAAGTTAGGATTTCGTGCAAAATCGCATTTAATTGAAACCTCGCGTATTAAAAGTGAATTATTGTGTATTTATCTTCCTTTGTCACGCAATGTTAGAGTTTATAGCGATAATTCAAATTTAATCCGTGTGTAACCATGTTCGATTAAGTGTTTTATTAAGTATATTTGGGTTAGAATCCCTTCATGCGTGATGTTTAAGCTTAATTGAAAATGCTCGATTAAATTGCTTTCGAGATGAAATTATGATGATTAGTTGTTTAGACCGTGTGGTAGGATGCGATCCCCATCCTCGCTTTACTTTTGTTTAGCGTAACTCATTCTTTTTCCTTTTTCACCATAACACCCTATCACCTTTTACACTTTTATTCCTGAAGTACTAAAACAATTACCGACCTAAAATTCAATCACCCCCTGTGGATTTCTTACAATACCCAACTTACTGCTATGCTTGCCTCACAAGTGTAGTAGTAGCTTAGGTTTTTGCATGTAGAACGGGAGCCGAAATCAACGATAGTGTCCCTACACAAACACTCGGTTTCCCTCGCATAAAAAATGGTGCCGTTGTCGGTGGGTGTGTTTTAGATAGTGATTGTTTTATTATTTCGTAGTATTTTTTCTTTCTTATTTGTATTATTTGTTTTAACCTTTTTTGTAGGATATCATACTTGAGCGCTAAGAAACTTTGATTCGCGGTTGCTCACTTTCTTGCTCGGGTTCTCCATCTACGAACAATTTGGTAATCATGTCTTTCTTTTATAGTTATTACGGTCATTCTAATGATTCCTACTTTGGGGATAGTTTTCAAGTTTTCCATTTTGAAGATTTTCTTGAGATTGAAAAACTTACAAACAATTATCGGAATGAAAATTGTTATTGGGAGCTTGAGTTTGATTCACTATTCGAATCCAATGATGACTTTTATTCCGATGATTTTGAAGACGAGTTTCAACCAAATGAGGAGTCCGAGGCTCTTAAGCCAAGGAAGCCTACTTTGGAAGAAGCCCTCCTTCTTTTCCTTCAAAGCACGATTGACGATAGCGATGATGAATTGAGAGTTGAAGCATTTTGCAATGAACTTGATTCTTATTTTCATATCAACGAGGAGGTGGAAACTGGTGTTTCACCTTATCTTTTTGAAGAATCTGTCATTGCAAATGAGTCGCTTTCCCCCGAAATTCAATATCCTTCCGACGATGAGTTGATTGAGATTGGATTTATTTCATCACCATATTCGTTTACCATGATCGAACCATTAGAATTTCCGGTTGATTCCTATGAGTCGATAGAAATTGTTGAAACTTGTAAACCTTTTACCGATGAGGACGCTTTACCGGACTTATTTTTTATGGACTTTTCCCCCTTGTGTGCACCATATTCCATTCCAATTGAAAATTCATGGGGAGATGAATTCATTTTTCTTGGATCCCAAGTGTACCTTTCCCCCTTGTTATCCAAATCCCCCATCGTCCTTACTAAATTCTAAATTGGCGATGGTTCAATTTTTACGCCTTGCACATGCCTTCCGTTGTTCAAACGGAATTCTCATTTTCCAGGAGGCATGCATGTTCGGGAGGGTCCATTGTTGACCCTTCAAATTCAAATTGTGTTTTGGATGGACCCTCAAATATTTAGACTTGTAGTATATAGTTGATTAGAATTCCAAAGGGTAGGTTGTACATAATTAGTTTTTTCCTTTCTTTGGTTTTTATTTCTTTTTAATTCAGTTTAGTTTAATTAGTTAATCTCTTTTTATTGATTTTTGTATGCTTGGTCCTAACACTTTTTGTAGGTTCGACGAACTTGAATTTGCGGAGATTGTGCGTGCCAGCATATGTTTGTTAAAAGAATAACTGAAAAATGAGTTTATTCACAAAAATATTTTCTTCATTTTGCACACACTCATACTCACTTAGTTGCATTTGTTTGTTTTTGTTATTTTATTTTATTTTATTTTTATTTGTGTGTGTGCCGCTCATTGTAAATATTGCACATATATTTTTATTGTAGTGTAAATATTGTTTATTTTTGTTTTGTATGCACATATATGTATAATTATTTTTTTATATATTATTTTTATTATGTGTGTGTGTGTATATATATATATATATATACCCCTCTCCTTAATCCTTAATCCCATTTTTTCCCTCTTTACGTGAACAGTAATGCAGAGAATTCTTTTTTAGGGGGATCGATCGAGCAGTTATATCCGGCACTGCCTTCTTTTCTTATTTCTCTTCTCTTTTCTCTCCTTTCTCCCTACACTCTTTTAACCCCAAAATCGTGCCCTTGTTTGTCCCATAACCCCTCTTCAACTGAAATCAACCTCTATTCTACTCAAATCAGGTATAAATTCTTCCTTATTAACTTATATTTTTGTTGATTTGTTGATTATATGTCATGTTCCTAAAATTAATCCATTTTTTGACATATTTAGAGTTTTCTCCAATTGTCTTGTTCCAACAATTGTTTGAGTTTGAATGTCAAATTTTATCCATTCATGAACACTTATGCTGATTGCTTAATGTGTTTGTTTATGAATGGGGCTTGTTTAATGGTTCAATGGTCCTCACGAACCCTTATTCCACACTGTGCAGGCCAAGTGTTCGCCAAAATGCCTAACCATTTTTAACAGACATTTGGGTGGTTTTCACTCGTTGTCGTACCTCGACACTTTTTGTCACAATGTGGAATATTTTCACTCGGATTCACGCACTTGCACACACCACTTCAACTAGTTGACTAAATAACTTTTAATTGCTCTTTACAATTTCTTTTGTCTTGCCTAATTATTGTTTTGTAGGTTGAAATGGTCGAGGTAAGGAAATATTATTCTACCAGGTGTGCGCCCACCCTGGGCTTTGATGGTTTCCGTTGCGAACAGGAACGTGACTGGTTCCAAGCCTACTTTCAGACGCCACGTAGGCCATTGGCCCACCACTGTGCTTGGAAGCTTGAGGATTTGCCTGAGGTTGCACGTGTTATCCTGTGCCGGCACAATTGGGAGCCCTTTCTTGCTACAAATGGGTGCATTAATGAGGAGTTAGTTAGTATATTTTATGCAAAATTTGTAGTTCTGAAAGGTAAGTCGTCTACTTATGAGGCCATGGTTTGGGGGGGGGTTCGGATTCATATCATCCGCTCAGATTTAGCGAGACATATGGGTGTTCTAGACCCGAGCAATCAATTAGTTTTTTGGATGGGGAGATGTTCAGGCTCGCCACATTAATCCAGGCACTTGCACCTGGGGAGGTATGGAATAATAAAAAATCTTTTCGTTTAGCCGCAATGGATGATTTACCGAGATTACTTCATTACCTCAATGTGCACTCTATTATGGTTACAAGCAACAGGTCAGAGGTGCGCCATAAGCACGCTACATTTGTCTACACGCTCATCAATAACTTGGGCGATATTAGTTTGCCCAGCATATTTTTAGACATGATGTATGCTTCTGCAAAGAAGAGTGCCTGCACTTTTTCCCTCCCATTTCCTTCCCTCATCACACGGATTTATTTATCGCATGGCTTCCTTAAATTTGATTCTGACTGTAAGCATGTCCCACTAAATCTTCTAAATAAGGATAACATCTCAAAGATGTTAGGCCACCCTTTGGGGCAGCCGGGTGTTAAGAGACAGAGGACAAAGGCGACTGACGAGGATGAGGATGAGGCTGAGATCCGAGGGATGGAGTAGGGGCTGAGTTCTGAGGTACCACCCACATATTCTGACGCCCGCTTTGAGGCATATGCGGCACTACAGGACCAGAGGTGTGAGGAAACCTAGGTTAGGTGGCCTACTTTTGAGTCACACCTAGAGCAACAGAGGGCCGAGTAGAGACAGGATAGAGCAGAGCGACGGAAGGAGCTCCGCATGCTTCAAGATATGATGAGAGACTTATATGTGTAGCAGCATGGTCCGGATGCGTCGTTACCGCCACATTTTCAGAGTCCCTATGATCTTTGTGGTTCTGTCCACTAGGCTGATTTTGTGGGGTCATTTTTTGTTTTTTTGGGACGGATATTATTTTGTATTTTCCTTTTTATTTGTATTTCTTTCTTTTTATTAGTTGTAATGTATTAAGTTATATTGTATTGAACTTATGAAATGAGAAATGGTGATGTAGTTTGTGGTTGATTATTGTATTTTGATTTGTGTGACCTTCCATTTTTATAAAATCAAATGTTCGCCATCAATTTATATAGTATTTGCACTTCAGCCCCTCTATATTGGTGTGGCTTACATTATAATTTTTTTAACTTAATATTTGGGTAAATATTTTTGCTTTGCTTAGTACTAACTTGTTTTGTAGATTCGTTTGGACTTGTGCTTATGGAGATCGCTCCAAGTTTGGGTAATATCATTCTTTTCCTATCTTTATGTTGTGTTCTTAATGGACGTATTGGGGACAATGCAACATTTAAGTTAGGGGGTGTGGGATATTTTATCCATTTCATGTTTAGTCCTTGGATTTGATCACATTTTAGTTACTAAACATGTTTTTTGTTAAAAACTGATAATTTTCAAAAATATTTTCTTTTTTCTCCTTTATTGGGCATTTTGCCTTTGTTTTCGATGATAAATTTCAATAATTTCCCGATCCAATTAATAACTCAACGATGCATGTTCTCGATTTTAGAAGTTATTAGGCTTTAGTCCTCAAATCATTGATATTATGAATAACTTCATGAATTAAACTTTAACCCATGAGCACATGCACTTTCCTTGTTATATGGATTTGGTTTAAGATTTTTATAACTCGGTAATCTTTTGTTGCATTGTATATACTTACACCGAGTGAGATTAGAGACTTACCTTCATTTGTGAGTGTATACACTATTCTTTCCTTTTTGAAAATGTTGAATTCATTGGTAATTTCTCTATTCTTTCATTAATAATTCATTATTTGAGTTTATATCTTGAAATATGTTACTTGACCATGATTTTCATATATTTTTTTGACTTGAGAATTGCGTAAATTTTAGGAAATGATCATAGGCCATCTTTGTTATATCACCCATATTAGCCTAGACCTCATCTTGTATGTTTTCCCTAGTCAACCCCTTGATGCTAAATATTTATCCTTTCACCTCATAACCCCAAATTCCCATAACCAACTCCACATTGGAGTTATAGACCATACATATTACCTTACATGCCTTTATTTGGAATGTTGCTTGGGATTGAATGATGTTTCTGTAGTGTGGTTGCAATTTGAGCATATGAAAAGAGTGAGAAACGTAAAAAAAAAGGTGAAAGTGAAAAAGAAAAAAGCAAAAGAAAAGAAAAGAAAAACATGAGAAAAGAAGAAAATGAAAAGAAAAGAGAAAGTTGTATATGTTATATATTGTGTTAAATAATCCTTGTTGCTCTCCAATTTCTATATCTAATGCTTGATTATGGAACTTGTTTTCCATTTTCGTTATTGCTCGCATTCTTCCCATTATTCCAAGTTTTCATCCCCGGACACTTTGAATTCGTACATACATATCCTTCGTTTCGTATCCGAGCCTAACCTACATTATAACCCTATTTAAGTCCTATGTGATCTTAGGGTGAATTTAATTTAAAAGTTAAAAAAGTTTTGATAATCTGTGAAAATACATTTTGCCTCGTTTAATGAGAGGTATCTTTCATTGAGATTACAGTTTTTAATTTCCTATATAGCGTTCTTCATTTGTGACATATGCGTGGCCTAGTTTCCATTTATATTTACTCTTTATGCCCACATGTCCCGTGTACTACCACCTGTTTCGAGTTATTTCATTTAATGAGTGTAATGCCCGTGAGGATTGAATATATGCTTGCTTTTATGTTTATCTGATTTATTTAAGTTTTTTTTTCAAATCATACTATACATGTGCTCTCCCCCCTCCCACTTCTAAAAGTTTCAACTCTATGAGGCGCATTCTATAATGTTTAATGAAATGGACTTTCATTTGAATTCGTTCATTGTGCTAATAATGCGTATGAAATCCTTTTCGATGTTGTTGAGTTTGTCGCATGCTTGATTGGGCATACTTTGAGAAAACTAAATGATGTTTGTGTCTTTCATCCCTGAAAACCCTCATGAGACGACACTCGTCCACTAGGATAACCTAGGGGTTTAACGGCTTATTGCATATGCTAAATGCAGTCGCTAGCCCACGAAAGTGGCCTTATCCTTTTCTATACCATTTTTGTTCTTGTATCCTACTTTTGGTTTACTTGAAGTTCTTGTTGTTTCCTATTTCATTTCTAGGGACTAGCAATGTGTAAGTTAGGGGGTCTGATGCGACTCAAATATTACGTATTTCACCCGTTAACCTACGCGTTATTATCCCCCTCCTGTATTTTAATCTCTATATTTATACTCGTTAACCATAAAACCTTAGATTTGTATAGATATATGTTTTTCATGGGTTAATTGAGTTTTGATATGTATTTGGATGCTTAGTATGAAGTTCGAACGCATTCCGGTGAAGTTTCGTAAAATTCCGCATGCGTAAGGGAAAAATAGTCATTTCACAGTTTGGGCATCTGGCCCAACATCTTCAGGGAAGTTGTAACCCTCTGAGAGAGCTTTGCGTGGCCACAGACGATGCACGAATCCGGTTCCTAACGAAGAAGTTACGAGGATTTTTGCGGAAGAGAATTTTAAATAAATCAAAACAGGGGAGTTGGCATACCTGATGGATCGATCGATCGACAAAAGGGGTCGATCGATCGACTCATCAACTTTTCCTTGGCTCAAAGACAGTGTGCATCTTTTTGAACCATCGATCGATCGACCCTTGGGTTTGATCTATCGACCCTTGGGTTCGATCGATCGACCCTTGGGTTCGATCGATCGATTCCTTATTTTTGCCAGCACTTTCTTCCTTTTCATTTCTTTATTCTTTTCTTTTCCTCCAACTTACTATATAAGAGATATTTGTTGTAATAAATGATATACTTAGTTTTAAGAGATATTTTAGGTTAGGGTTTGGGTTTTGAGAACTCATCTTCATTTCTCTTTGGGGTGACATCCATTTGGGTTTGTATGTTGTACTATTCATTATCCTCTCCATTAATATAGTTATTTTTACATCATTTCTTGCTTTGTAGTTTAATTTCATGATTTGTTAATTAGTTGTAGTTATTTATTTATTTTTTTAATTAGTTTAATTAGTGTAATTTAGTTTAATTCATGCTTAGCCCTTAGATAAATAGGGTCGGGATTTTGTTCTGCCATTTACGGGTTCGAACCTCAAAAGTTAGGGTTTCGTGCAAAATTGTGTTTAATTGAAGCCTCACGTATTAAAAGCGGATTATTATGCGTTTATATTCCTTTTCCATGCAACATTAGATTTTATAGTGATAATCCAAATTTAATCCGCGTGTGACCATTTTCGATTAAATGTTTTATCAAGTATATTTGGGTTAGAATCCCTTCATGCGTGATGTTTAAGCTTAATTGAAAATGCTCGATTAAATTGCTTTCGAGATGGAATTCTGATGATTAGTTATTTAGCCCATGTGGTAGGATGCGATCCCGATCCTCGCTTTATTTTTGTGTAGCGTAACTCATTCTTTTTCCTTTTTCACCATAACACCCTATCACCTTTTACACTTTTGTTCCTGAAGTACTAAAACAATTACTGACCTAAAATTCAATCACTCCCTGTGGATTTCTTACAATACCCGACATACTGTTGTGCTTGCCTCACATGTGTAGTAGTAGCTTAGGTTTTTGCATGTAGAGCGGGAGCCAAAATCAACGATAGTGTCCCTACACGAACACTCAGTTTCCCTCACATCAATATTTTACGTGGTAATTATCAAGCCTGCTCCACTGCCAGAAACACATGATAAACTGTCTATGAACATTTTATAGACATGGAGTCTTCTTTGAAATCTCCTTCAACCAAGGTCCCATAATTTAATACATTTTTTTCTGCTCCAAGTTGCGTGCAGTTTCTTTTGGTTTTACCGATGATTCTGGAACATCAGTGATCTGGTCGATCGGATGGATGCTCGTTCGATTGAATAGGAGTATGCGCATTTGATTGAATCGATGATCTCTCTTCTGAAGAAGTCTGATCGATAGGTGGAGATGAGCTCTATTTCATAGAAGTATGCGTTGTCTTTTTCATTATGGAGGTCTCTTTTCAAAAAGTCTGCTCGGTGAGTTTTTCTTCGTATATGAACTCAATAATGAAATATGCTATCGCTAGTACTTTTATTGTCGTTCTTAGTTCATATTATATGTCATACTCTCCTAATTATACAGCCCAATCCATTAGTTTTCCTGATTTCTATAGTTTATAAACAACTTATCCTAGTGGCAAGTTTGTATAGATTATAATGGTGTGACCTTGGAAGTAGGTCTTCATTCTCTAAGAAGCTTCAATTACGGCTCAAGTTAGTTTCTCCAGCCTTGGATATCAGATCTCCACTCCTAAGTATGCTTTCCTTATATAATAAATAAGTTTTTGCACCCCATTCTCTAGTCTGACTAGTGTTAAGCTAACTATTGATTCAGATACGACCAAGTACAAGTAAAGTTTTTCTCCCGTGACGGGCCTTGAGAGAAAGGGTGGAGATTCCAAATATTTCTTCATTTCCAAGAAGGAATATTCACATTCATCATTCAATTCAAATGATTTTCGCAGCACCTTACAAAAGGGAAGGAATTTTTTATAGATCGTGAAATGAATTGATTTATCGCTATTACTGTGATTGTTAGCTTTCGCACTTCTTTTTTATTTATTGGAGACTGCATATTGAACGGCGCTTGGATCTCGTTTGGATTTGCTTTAATGCCTCTTTGGTTTACTATGAAGACAAAGAACATTCCTTCACGTACTCTAAATACGCATTTCGTTAGATTAAGCTTCATTATATGTTTTTCTAGCTGGTAGAATGTCTGACCCAAGTCTCTAATATGGTGAGCGACTATATTTCTCTTAGTGAGCATGTCGTCAATGTACACCTTCATGTTCAAATGGATATGTTCTTTAAACACTTTGTTTACAACCCTTTAGTATGTTGCCCCAGCGTTCTTGAGCCCAAAAGGCATGACGTTGTAATAGTACGTACCTTGGTTGGTTATAAATTAAGTCTTTTCCTTATCCTTCGATTTCACTTTGATTTGATTATATCCTAAATACGCATCTATGAAACCGAGTAGCTCATATCATATTAGTATCGACCAATTGATCAATCCATGGTAAAGGATAATGGTCCTTCGGGCAAGCTTTGTTCAGATCCGTAAAGTTAACACACAAACGCCATCTGTTGTTATTCTTTCTGACCATCACCACATTAGAAAGCCAATTTGGGTACTTGATGTCCTCAATAAATAATGCTTTTTGTGGCTTCTCTACTTCTTCTTATATTTCCATGTTCTTTTCCTGGTTGAAGACACATCGCTTTTGTTTGATTGTCTAGACATCCTTAACAATGTTAAGTTCATGACACAGGAACTCTGGATCAATCCTTGGCATATTTTCATGACTCCAAGCAAAAACATTCTTTCGTTGCTTGAGAAAATCAACCAGCTCCTTTCTAATGATAAGTTATGTTGATTAACCGATATGAGCTATTTTTTTCGGGTGTTCATCATATAAAATAATTGATTCTACTTCTTCCACAACTTTCCCTTTGAGTAGTTCTACCTCCTCATGCAGATCTAATGTCTCGATCTGGTAGGTTGTGGTCAGTTTTTTTAGTTCCTCCTGGTCGGCTAAAGTATAGTAGCATTCTCTATCTATAAGTTGGTTCCCTTTAACCATGACAACCCTATAATAAGTGGGGAACTTAAAACATTGATGCATAATATAAGTCACCACTTCGAATTTCTTCAACCCTACTCTGCCGAAGATTATATTATACGATGAGTTGACATTCTTGTCTAGGACGAAGAAATGAATCTTCTCAGTTCAATAAGTCGTCCATGTACCAATCATAACTTCCAAACTAATTGTTACCAAAGGATACACCTTTTATCTTGAGAAACTAACGAGGGGCTTATGGTAGGCCTCACAGTCCCAAACCTTTAAAGCAATTATAGAATAGGACGTCGGTTGAGCCGTTGTTGTCGACCAAAACTCTATCCGCCTATCCTTTATATATCATCATTGTGACAACCAAGGGGTCATTATGAGGGTAAATCACTCCTGAAAGATCATTTTTGGGGAACCCAACCACCAAACGATTTTTTTTTACTTTCCTCGGAGGAGTTTCTACATCACTGGTTAAATTGATATGCTTAATGTGAGCGCAAGCCTTTGCTTTATTGAAGTAGTCTTTCATATCGTTTATTTCATCTCCTCCGCAAATGTCACCTCCTTCAATAGATTTACATCCAAAAGAGATCATGCTTACCTCACGCACAGGCTCCTTAGGCCTTCTCGGCATGTTCGGGTCAACTTTGGAGTCATTGTCTCCGCCTCTTTTCATACCATCCCCTCTTCTATAAAGGGATTCTGACTGTTTCCTAAGCTCTTGTTCGTCCCTATGATCTGTTCGACTCCTTTTTCGATGAAATTTAATAGTTTTCCTCTTTGTATTAGGTTATATATTTCATTATGTTGGGCTATATAATTGTCAGTGTTGTGACTGTGATCTTTATGGAACTCGCGGTACTTGCTTTTATCTTTTCGATTTGGAGAAGATTTTAGCTTTCCAGGCCCTTTTAGGTCTCTACTTCCACATATCTCTTCCAAAATATGGTGGAAGCCAACAATTAGAGGGGTATGTTTATCATATCTCTTTGGTTTCTCCACATTTCTATCCTTTTGCTCATTATTTGCTAAGATCTCATTGGCATCAGTCTTAGGGTTGTTGGTCTCTTTAGCAACCATAGCCTCCTCGACATTCATAATTTTACTTGCTTTGGGCAATAATTTGATCATAATCTTCAGTGTCTCCTTAACTAGCGCATAATATAACTTCTCGAGTAGTAGGTCATTAATTAATGCAGTGATCGCATTCTTCTCCTTACAGTTAATGACCTCTAGTTTCTCACTATTATATCGAGTGATGTATTCACGAGTAATCTCCTCGACTTTCTGGAAAGTATTAAGCATGGAAGGGCATAAATAGTTTTGGCTTGGCATACCTTAGTCGAGATAGTTTTGGCTTTTCAATCACTATTTTGTGTCAAGATATCTTCCTGTGAAGTCTACTCGATGTGTATCGACCCTCATACGCTAGTCCTTGACCTGAATTGACCTTTTCGATGATATATGAACCTTTTAGGTCTCTGTGATACCACCCTCTCACTGCTCTAGAACATATTCGATCAAATGCAGATCCCTTGCTTAGCCTCTCCAACATGCTTGGTCTTTCCTCGGAGAATGATTGCTCGTTATAGTGATCAGTGGTCCTGAGGGATGAGGTGGCTCCTAGGAAATATGATTTGTCATCTTGTGATCTAAAGTATCTATATTTGTTTCTTTTGTTTTGTGATCCATTATTTATTCTAGTAGGGTCTTGTAGCGCTAATTCGTGATGGGATGGCTGCCTATCTCTGTAGGGATAGGAGGTAACATTTCACCTCTCTTGTTAGAGAGTTCTCGTCTATATGGCGTGATATGGTCCAATACATGACTTCTTTGACTAGCCTAGGGCATCTGAGTTAGTTGTTTCACTGTTTCCTACATTGCCTCTTGGCCTTTGGCTATGCTTATAAAATGCCTTATAGATCCCACACCTCATAAGGTTAGAAGGAAGAACAATTACATTCTCCCGACTACTTTCTTGATTGTCCCCCATTTCTTATAAATGAGCTGACATGCGTATTGAACAAAATTGAATAGGAAATAACAGATGGCGTATCTAGTTGTTCCCACAGACGACGCCAATATGTTATTATCTAAAACTAGAATTAGGGTGTTTTTAGGTCTTAGCTAGTAAATTCCAATAAAAAAACTATAATAAATATAGGAGAAAATAGTTTGAATTTGAGAGAGATGAGAGATAGGAAATGAGACAAAGGATTTAACGTGGTTCAGCCCAACGAGGTGCCTACTTCCACAAGTGCAATGCTATTTTGTATTAGTGATTAGGCATAAATTCTTCCTAATTTATCCCTTACTTTAGTTACTTTTAGCACCTCGAACAACGTAA
Source organism: Sambucus nigra (assembly GCA_949130495.1). Lineage (NCBI taxonomy): Eukaryota > Viridiplantae > Streptophyta > Magnoliopsida > Dipsacales > Adoxaceae > Sambucus > Sambucus nigra. Next base: position 54,003,013 of record OX422217.1, on the reverse strand, counting down.
TCGATTTGACTTTATCTCATAATCTTGCTACTGACTTATCCTAATGAGTACACTGAGTTTGTGGTATTTCGTAGTGATTTTACAGGTATTTGATGTCAAGAAACAAAAGAAGGAAACCGGAAGAATCAAGAAAGACAAGAAGGAAAGTCTAAAGGGCAAAAGTGTAATTTTTACTCGGAATTCGGACGAGATACCTAAAGAGAAGTTGAAGATATCACACTCATGAGTACATAGAAAGAAACGACACCTCAATAGGAGTCCCAGAATAAAAGATATGAGCAGTCAAAGTTGAGAAGAAAAGTCAAACAGGCAGATCGGTTCGCCCTCACCCCGGACCGGTCCGCTATGCAAACTCCAGTAGACCTATGATCGAAAGCAAACCGAAGAAGGATGAAAATAAAAAGAACCGGTCCACCCCGGACCGGTCCGCCAGAAAAATAAAAGAATCGATCCGCATGGGAGGCAGACCGGTCCGCCAAAGGCCCGGACCGGTCCGACTATCGAGATCTTGAAATCTTATCTCCTTTTAAGAAGAGTCCTAGTGTAGCTAAAATTCCTGAATTCTTGTAATATATAAAAACCCGTTTCATTATCATTATTTGCAAGGAGAATTTTAGTTAATTTTCCATTCTTTTTCAGAAACCCTAGTTTTGATACAGTTATTCTTTTAATTCCAAGATTGAAGCTTTATTCAAATTTCAGTGATTACCAGTAATTCTAGCTAATACTTTGAGTGCTTTGGTAATATTAGTAAGTAATTTCATCTGTTCAATTCCTTTTTACATCAATTCACAAGTTTTTCATAGATCAATCATGGTTTTTTGCACATCAAACACTGTTTTCATTACTTTCAGCATGCTAGGCTAGATTTTCTAAGGCCGGGATACAAGAACTCAACCTGATGTGTTAGTTGCATGTGTATAAAATTAGTCCTCTGAATTTAGTAATTGATTACGATCGTATTGCGTAGGAACACAATAATTGTAGATCTTTATATCTCGTTTGCCTGGGTAACTGGGATGATTTAGAATGCAATTCGAGTGTAACTATCGCGATACCGATTTACTCGTCCTCAGATTAAGTATGATGCGGGCTTGAACCTCATATACGTGATGCTTAGGAGTACTAAATTTCGGGTCTAATTAATCAATTAAATTTACGATTAATATTATAACTGCAATACACTAGGGTTGGGGGATTGTATTCCCATCCTGTTTTTCTCATCACTTAGTTCAAAAGTTTCAAATCATCTATCAATCATATTTTAGGTAGTTTAGTGTAATTGCATCTCTTCATAATTTCATAATTGCATTTTGTGTAATCAATTTTCAAAACCAAATCATTTTTCCTTTCTTTTTAGAGTCAGATTTAGGATTCACTCATCTTTCCCGTCGTTACAACTTCGTTGTCCTTTTTTCCTGAGGATCGATACCCGACTTATCGAATTATTACTTGAGCAACAGGCTTGCACTTGAGCCTAGAGAGTACACACTTCTGAGACACATTCTGAGTCGTGTCAAATTTTTGGCGCCGTTGCCGGGGAATTAGGTAGACTTAGGATTCGATTGAGTTAATCTAAAACTTTGACCAAAATTTCTAAAAATCAAAAAACATAAAAAAATTCAAAAAGATTCACCATCATCTCTCATAAGCTATTAATGCAAAATTCTGAACTCACTCCCACACCTCATAATACTCCAACCATCATTCACGAAAATCCAATAGTTGAGTACAACCTCGATAGCCCCCACACTCCTAACGCCCCATAGTTTTGGATTCCACCTCCCACACCGTCACACTCAATCTCCAATAACACTCCGTTTTACTTCTTAGGACACACCTCCAAGCACACTTCGAGCACATCAAGTGAGAGAACCGAGTCGTTAAGTGAGAGAGAGATGTCGCAACACGGTAGTGCAACCGCCGGTGAGGAAGAGCCCCCATACCGCCCGCTGAGAAAATTCTTATATCCTGAGCGCACTGTCACTCTAGGGTGCATTATACTCCCGTATAATGCCGGGCAATTTTGTTTTAAAAATGGGATGATCCAGATGTTACCCCATTATCATGGTATGAATTCTGAAAAGCCATATCTTCGCATTAGGGAATTTGAGGATGTGTGCGATACTCTCAATGATCAAACTTTCACATAAGAGGTGATCCGCCTCAAACTCTTCCCCTTCTCACTCAAAGATAAAGCTAAGACTTGGATATGGTCTTTGCCTCCCATCTCGATTCCATCTTGGAACGAGTTGCAATCGATATTTCTCAAGAAATTCTTCCCACCACATCGAACAATCTCTATAAAGGCTCAAATTCAAGCGTTTAGACAATCTGAAATGAGCCATTTCATCGATGTTACTAGCGTTTCAATGAGTTAGTTACTTCATGCCCCCATCATGGATTTTATGCATCGCAAATCATTTTTTTTCTCTATAATGGGTTGAATCTGAATTCCAAGCAACTCGTTGAAACCATGGGTAGTGGTCCTTTTGTCGACTTAGACACCCACGATGCTGAGCTTCACCTGAGGTATGTCGCCGAGAGTACCCAATCCTGGGATACATCTGACCCCAATGCTCATAATCAAAATCGTTAAGTGACCACCACTCCAGCGGTGTCCGAGCTATTTCACGTAGATAAGAGTTCTATGACGGACAGTTGATTAGATACACTAGAGAAAGGATTTCGAGATCTATGTGAGGTATATGGAAGAGGACCGACTGGATCCATACCAACCCCCGTCGAGAAGGTGTGTGCAATTTGTGAGGCGAGTCATTCAACTGAGGAATGCCCGACTATACCAGCCTACAAAGTGATGCTTCAAGGGCAAGTTAGTGGGATAGGAGGCTTTAATGGTAATTTCGGTGCACCGCACGGGAATTCTTATAACCCTTCATGGAAAAACCATCCTAGTTTTAGCTATGGGCAACAACATGCTGCGATGAACCCTACTTCCCATGTTGCCCCTCCTCCACCACAACACTTTCAACAAGACCCACACATGCAAGTACACGTGCAAGCACCACCACCTCAAGGAGCTTATATCCCGCCACCGCGGAGAACTCTCGAGGATACCATGAATCAATTTATCACAAGCCAGATTGCAACCAATGCTAAATATGATCATCTAATTAGCGACATAAATACAAGTCTGCCAAAGATACAATCCTCGTTGAGTGTTCAAGAGAAGGGAAAGTTTCCTCCCCAAGGTCAAACTAGTGTTAGCTCCACCTCTACTGAACATCAGGAGCAATTTCAAGCTGTGACCACTCTTCGTAGTGGGAGAGTCGTTGATTTATCACCTCCTCCACACGACACAACGAAAGACAAGGAGATTTTGCCCGACATGAAAGAGGCCAAAGATGTTCCCTTGAATGAGAGTAACAAAGAAGACACTAGTGAGCTAGAGGTAGTAGTGAAACCACCCTCCGCGACACCGTTTCCTCAAAGGTTGATTCCCTCCCATAAAGGAAACCCACGTGAAGACGTGCTAGAAGTACTAAAGCAAGTAAAGCTGAACTTGCCTTTCCTTGATGCCATTAAGCAAATTCCATCTCATGAAAAAGTCATCAAAGACTTGTTGACGGTAAAGAGAAAGATGAAGGTAAAAAAGAATGTCTTTCTAGCACAAAACGTGAGCTCCATTAGACAAAATGATCTCCCGCCTAAATATAAAGATCCAGGAGAAAACAAAATCGAAAAAGCCTTGATTTGGGAGCAAGTGTCAATATACTCCCTTACTCCATTTATAGGCAACTTGATTTGGGAGACCTCAAGCCCACAAAGGTCACTCTCTAATTAGCTAATCGAACAGTGAAGATACCAAGAGGCATAGTCGAGGACGTGATCGTCCAAGTTGACACTTTCTACTTCCCGATAAACTTTGTCATTTGGGACACGGAGCCCTCCTTCAACTCGAGCAACCATGTTTCCATCATCCTTGGGCGCCCATTCTTAGCTACGGCTAACGTAATAATCAATACTCGGAATGGGCGAATGCAACTCACCTTTGGGAACATGACCTTAGAGACCAACATCTTCCACATAGCCCAACATACGGGGGAAGAAGATGATCTTCACGCGGTGAGCTTCATAGATGAGATAGTAGAGGAGTACTTTGAGGAGAATTATTGTGGCGACGCCTTAGGGTCCTATTTAGTGGCAAAACACGAGAGTGAGGGAACGTACACAGACTTCGAGAGGGAGGATAGGGAGTTGAAAGAGTTACTCGATGAGAGTGCGTCGAACGAGGATGCGAGAAATGTTAATTGGGTTTCTAAATTCGAGGAGTTACCTCCGAGGGATACACGCATGGTTCCCTCCAGCGACAAATTTCCAACCCTTGAATTAAAGAAACTCCCCTCCCATATTAAATATGCATACCTAGGAGAGGATGAGACATTTCCTGTTGTTGTCTCCTCTAGCCTAGACGAAGAGCAGGAGGGTAAATTATTGAAAATTCTGAGGAAGCACCAAAGTGTTTTTGGTTGGTGCATTGCTGATTTGAAGGGGATAAGTCCTTTGATTTGCACTCACAAGATCCATCTCGAAGAGGATGTTAAGCCCTCAAAAGAAATGCAAAGAAGGCTAAATCCCAATATGAAAGAAGTTGTGAGAACCGAGATTATCAAGTTATTGGATGCTGGGATTATTTAACCAATCTTAGATAGCAAGTGGGTGAGCCCCATTCAAGTCGTCCTGAAGAAGTCGGGCATGACAGTGATTGAGAATGCTAAGGGAGAGCTAGTTCCCCAACGTACCACCACCAGGTGGCGCATTTGCATTGATTATCGAAAACTCAATGCGGGAACTAGGAAAGACCATTTCCCCTTACCATTTATTGATCAAATGCTTGAGAGAGTAGCGGGCCACCCTTACTATTGCTTCCTTGATGGTTATTCCGGATATAACCAGATTGAGGTAGATGTACTTGACCAGGAGAAAACGACCTTCACTTGCCATTTTGGTACGTTTGCCTACAAACGTATGCCATTCGACTTGTGTAATGCACCTGCGACCTTTCAAAGGTGTATGTTGAGCTTATTTAGCGACATGGTCGAGAGAGGACTCGAAGTGTTCATGGACGATTTCAACATTTTTGGCACCTCTTTCGATCATTGCCTAGAGAAACTGGAAAAAGTACTTACCCGGTGTGTGGAAAAGAACTTAGTGCTAAATTGGGAGAAATGTCATTTCATGGTCACAGAGGGAATAGTTCTTGGCCACATAGTATCATCCAAGGGAATAGAAGTTGATAGGGAAAAAATGGATGTCATAGATGATCTCCCCCCACCAAAATTGCTTAAGGATGTGCGCTCTTTCTTGGGCCACGTGGGGTTTTATCGAAGGTTCATTAAGGACTTTAGCGCCATTGTTAGACCCTTAAGTAACCTAATCATGAAGGAAACCCCATTTGAGTGGATGGAATCATGCCAAATCTCTTTTGAAAAACTAAAAACCATGCTTGTGTCCGCTCCCATCATGCAAGTTTCGAATTGGTCCTTACCATTCGAACTTATATGTGATGCTAGCGATTATGCGATAGGGGCTGTTTTGGGCCAAAGAAAATATTAGCAAGATCATGTCATCTACTACACTAGTTGGACCCTTACCGGACCACAACTCTACTACTCTACCACGGAGAAAGAGTTGCTAGCGATAGTCTTTGCCCTTGATAAATTACGATCATACCTCATCGGTTCTCCCATTACTTGCTTCACCGACCACGCGGCTTTGAAATACCTACTTGCAAAGAAAGATGAAAAGTCGCGCCTCATAAGGTGGATCCTACTCCTACAAGAGTTCAATCTCTCCATTAAACATAAGAAATGAGTAGAAAATGTCGTTACCGACCACTTATAACGGCTTTCGTCCGACGTACCTAGTGATCCCATACCCATAGACGAATACTTTCCAGATGAGAAACTTTTTGCTACCTCTTCTTTTACCTGGTTTGCGGATATAGTGAATTACCTTGTCACGGGAGCCGTCCCTCCCGATTGGACACCGCAAGATAATAAGAGGTTTATTACTTGGTCGAGCATGTTCTTTTACGATGATCCGTTCCTTTTTAAATATTGCGCCGACCAAATCATCTGATGATGTGTATTGAATGATGAGATCCCGAAAGTCATCCAGTTTTGTCATTCGAAAGCTTGTGGAGGCCACTTTTCAACGAAAAAGACGGCCGCTAAAATTTTGCAATGCGGCCTTTATTGGCCCACGATATTCCGGGATGTGAACGCTGCTTGAAAATCTTGCAATAGGTTCCAACGAATGGACGCCATTACCCGACGAGACATGATGCCTCTTACCCCTATACTCATTATTGAGATCTTCGACTGTTGGGATATTGACTTCATGGGCCCTTTCCCCCCGTCCTTTGGTTTCCTATACATCCTTGTCTCGGTAGACTACATTTCTAAATGGGTGGAATCTATAGCTACCAAGACAAATGACAACAAAGTGGTGATAAAATTCCTGCAGGAACACATACTTTCCCGTTTCGATGCACCGAAAGCAATAATCAGCGACAATGGCACGCACTTTTGTAATAGGCCATTCGAGAAGCTAATGAGAAAGTATGGTGTCGTTCACAAGGTTGAAACGACTTATCACCTGCAAACGAATGGGCAGGCCGAACTAGCAAATCGGGAAATCAAGAACATTCTTGAAAAGACCGTCAATCCTACCCGGAAAGATTGGTCACTTAGATTAAACGATTCGCTATGGGCCTATCGTACCGCATATAAAAATCAACTCGGCATGTCCCCTTTCCGCTTTATGTATGGAAAACCTTGCCATCTTCCCGTTGAATTAGAGCACAAGGCATATTGGGCAATTAAGCAATTGAATTATGCCATGGATAAGGCCGGTGAAGCCCGCAAGCTTCAATTGAATGAGTTAGAAGAACTACGCAATGATGCGTATGAGAATGCAAAAATTTCCAAAGAAAGAATGAAACTCGCTCATGATAACATCATTCTACGCAAAGAGTTTCTTCCCGAGCAAAAAGTTCTTCTTTATAACTCTCGGCTTCATCTCTTTCCGGGAAAATTGCGGTTACGATGGTCTGGCCCGTTCGTTGTAAAGAATGTTTTCCCTCATGGAGATGTTGAATTAGATGACTTAAAAGGGGGAAATACATTCAAAGTGAATGGACAACGCCTAAAGCCATATCTAGAGGCGTGTATGGAAGAAGTCGACACCATCTGGTTGTCAGACCTCATTTACGAGGTAGAGTGAGCTGTTACAACAAGGTCGTCCCACCCCCGACGTGTATGGGGTAAGAGTCATGTGTGTAGTGAGAGTCGTGTGTGTAGTGAGAGTCGTGTGTGTAGTGAGAGTCGATAGGACTAGGGTACATTAGGGAAAAAGCATTCGCGTGTTTCGGGAATATTCCATCCAGTTGTGTTGGTCATTGGTTTTGAGAGGTTTTGATCCAAATTGATAGGGAGCATGTTACGAAAGTGAAACATTTCGGAGAAGAGAGATCGAAATTCAGTTCGGAAAAAAATCCATCTCAAATTCAGAGGTTGGACCGGTTCCTTTAAATTTAAGGCGGATCGGTCCGCTAGTCGGATTTGCCTGAATAATATAGGATCGGACCGGTCCGGTCCCCAGGCGGATCGGTCCGCCTTCTGCAGGTCTATTTTTTTCCCTTCCCTAGATTCACCCCGTTCTCCCCAATCCCATTCATTCCCTCCAATTCATTTCCCCAACTCCCAACCCTAACCTCTCCCTCCCAAATTCACCCCCTTTTCCCTCCAACCCTTTTCCCTCCAAATACAACCCCTACCCCCACCCTTTCACCTATAAATTCAAACCCAAACCCTCCATTCCCTCCACACCTTTAACCAAACTCCTCTCTTCTCCCTCCCTAATTTTCCAAGAAAAAATATCTCTTGTTATCATGGCTCAACGCGCTGCCCCCACTCAGTATGACTCCACCGACATCCACCCCTCCGGTCATGGCGAGTTCCGCTCCCGCCAAGAGGAGCGATGGTGCCATCGGTTCGTCGAGCTGGATTGCAAACTGCATATGATGGGGATTATGCATTTCGGGAAGAAGGGGAAGTTGGCACCGAGGTATGTGGGGCCGTTTCCTATTATTGAGCGGCTCGGACCGGTTGCGTATAGACTTGGGTTACCGGAGCATTTACATCGAATTCACGATGTGTTTCATATTTCCTCGCTGAGGAAATACCTTAGAGATAATTTGTCTCATTCTCACATTGCTGTGGAGGACATCGATCTCCAGCCGAATAGCTCCGACGAGGAGGGGCCGATTGCTATTTTGGACCGAAGCGAGAGGAAACTGCGGTCAAAGATAGTCCCATTAGTGCGTGTCCAGTGGCGACATCACAATGTCGAGGAGTCCACATGGGAGCGCGAACGTTATCCAGAGTTATTTTTAGCAGGTACTTTCTAGTTTCGAATTTCGGGACGAAATTCAGTTATTAGGGGGGAAGTATGTAATACCCCGTACTTTTAGCTATATTTATTTTTGGGATTAATTAATTAAATGCGTATTAATTGGAAATTAATCCGGGTTATAAATACTAATGAGATGCGAGTTGGTATTTGATTATGTGCATATATGATTATATATGTATTTGGTATTATGAAATTTGTCGTGAGATTTATATACGGCATTTTAGAAATTTTGTTGAGACGCGTGGGACCGCCGCGTCACGGTGTAATATTTTGATAATAAAAGTGAATTTAAAATCTATAATCCGTATGGTCGTTTTGAGTGCGCCAACGCGTCCGGAAGGGTCGAGATAGTCAGAAAACACTAGCCGGGGGTATAGTTTGGGTCCCGGGGTATTTTTAGGCCATACCGGCAACTTAAAGGGTATTTTGGTAATTTTACATTTTTAGGAATTAAAAGTGACGAAAATTAGAGATGTAAATCTGAGGTGGATTAAACCCATTAAGCCCATTAACCAACCCATATTAACCTAGAAGGCTACGTAGGTTATCATTTAGGTTTTCTAAGTTTCCCAAATCAAAACCCTAGCCACCTTAAGCCACCATTGGAGAAGGAGCTTGGAGAGAGGAAATTCTGCAGAAAAACATCATCAAACCTACACCAAAGTCAGAAATCGAATCAAGGCAAGTGACTTTATTCCATTTAATTTCAGAGAATGTCTTTTCCATGTTAGAAATTGGAGAATATCAATTGTTCTTGAAAGATAATGAAAACCCATGTAGTTTAGATCATAGAACTTGAGAAATTTGAGAAGGATTGCATGTAGAATGATAGGTAGATGTTCTTACTGATGATATACATGATTGGAAAGAAATTAAAACGGATTTTGTTGGGTTAATTCATGATTCAAAATGTTAGGGTTCATGTTCTTGAGATAATTGGGGAAAAGTGTAGAAATTCATATGTTGATTGATGTTGAAGAGATTTAATCCTTGAAAACATGTTAGGAGTTGACTTGAATATGTTAGGATCACTTAGAGACCATAAAACGTTGTTTGGATGAACTTTGGATGAGATTAGAGGTGTTAAAATGGTGAAAAACGAATTGGGGAAAAATCTGGGCCGAATCTGGTAGCTCGTTAGAAGCCCCTACCCAGGTCGTTCGAACGAACTCGTTCGAACGAGCTTCTAACGAGTTGACCAGTCGCTGCTAACGAGAAGGGGTTTCATTCGATATCTCGTTCGAACGAGATATCGTTAGAAGGTACAGTTCGTTCGAACGAACTGGAATCTCGTTCGAACAGTCTCGTTCGAACGAGACTTCTAACGAGTTGGTAGAGGAATCTCGTTCGAACAGTCTCGTTCGAACGAGACTTCTAACGAGTTGACAGTTTGGTCCTTTTTGGACTGTTTTGATTTTTGGAGTCCCGTAAACTTGTTCGAGGATATAGATAACCTTCCTTTGATGATGTAAGGATATATTTGGGACTTTTGGGTTATTACGAAGAGTAAATTTATATACGAGAGATTTAATTCAATGAACCATTTGGGTTGATACGTGAGTGTCTACTACGACGTGAGAATAGATTATGGCGCGTATGATTATAAACCGGAATAATATAAGTGTAGATATTATAAGTTAGTACGAGAATGAGAATAGTACTACGATTAAACTACGGTATTACTAAGATGTGTGTTAACTTAGTATTGGTATATGAATTGTGTGTATGACATACCTACCATACTTGCTATCATGGGAGGTTTGCGTTCGCTTAGGGCCCTCTAATCCTTGTGTTGCCCGGATTTAGACTGGTTACCTTGATGAACATAGGTCATAGAAAGACTTATTAGGATATTAATAAGTCCGCTGATCGTAGGAGCGTAGGTATGTGCGTGACCTATGTGATGTGACTGTGTTCGCCTCCATTGTTTGTGATGTTGTTATCTGTGAACTATTCCTGAGAGATTCAGAATATGTAATCCTTATGTACGTGATGTACTGGGATGGATAGCAGAGTATGTGTGCACCGCAGCTTAGTTCTCGGGGTGCTTATACTGTTTATTTATGATGTGAATAATATACACTTAATTAATGGGAATCTTCACGTTAGTGTTGTGAATATAATTACGGTATTGTTTCGAGAAACATAATGAGTTAGCTGATAGAGAAATATATTGCATATTGAGCATCTAAGTTTACATTAAATCCCTATCTTATTACGAGCGTTATGATGATAATTAGAATCGAGTAATATGGGTAGGAACTATTACAGTCTAGCTAGTTATGATGTCACTTAGCTAGTGGTTTATATCGTTGTAGATGGGTACGTACGTTAGGAGTGCACAGTTAGTCGAGAGGTGAGAATATCATGTGAGTGCACGTCCTAACATGTACTTTGCATTTAATGTTTTAAATGTTTTTAAATCACTTGCAGGTTTTTAAAATATAACTCCACATTCGGGCTCTGACCCGTTTGCTTTTCAAATCTTTTTCTTGTAAAACCTTTTTAGGTGCCCAGCCACAGGGACACCAAGCATAGGATACTCATTCAGGTGACGAGCTGTAGCTATTTGTGGAAGCTACAAGGATTTGCATGTAGACGCTTCTATCTTTTGGATTCCAGAGTCACTTTCTATCAGTTGTAGGGCTTGTTGCCCATTTCTATTTAGAGACATCTTTTACTTTTCAATTTTCGGACTTTAGCATGTATTGTTTCAGTTTTCAGTTTACATTTCAGTTGTGGGATTTGTAGTGAGGAGTTTTCCTCCAGACTTTATTTACTCTATTGTGATGGTTATTCGTTTTACTTCAGTATGGTGTATGGTGTTAGTTATTTCTTCATTACACTTGTTGCATGTTAATCAGACTTAAATTAAAATTTGGCACTTACTTTTTAAATACTAGGTGGTTAGTGATCATTAAAATGTTTCGACAGTGATGCTATTAACTGAGCCAACTTGGCATTTTGAATTAATTTAATAAAGGAGTAGCTACCCGATATTTAATTAGTCGGGGTGTCACAGGTGGTATCAGAGCATCAAGTTCTCGTGTCCTTTAGGATCTGTACGGCTATTATGTTTCCGCTACATTTCTTTGATATAGAGCCCTATATTTTAGGACTGTTGTACTCTTTTGTGTATGCTACGTTCTTCAGCTATTTTAAGTTTATAACTGCGAACTTATAAACTTCATTCTTATTTCAGATGCCTCCACGACGTGCACGACGAGTTCCCAGGGATGCAACGCCCGAACCCCAGCCCGCTCCAGTTCAGGGCATGATGAAAGCCGCTGAGGTTGCAGCTATAGTAGCTCAAGCGATAAATGCCGCCATTGCCGTTGTTCAGCAGGCACCACTACAGGCGCCGGTTGCCGCGCCAGTACAGGTTAATGCATTCCCGTCTGCTTGGGAGCTTGTACGTGACGCTTTTCAGAAAGCGCATCCGCCAGAGTTTGCTGAAAGCTCAGATGTGGTAGTCTCGAGCCAATGGAGGAAGGATATACAGAGGCATTTGAGGATGCATGAGTGCACTGATGTTCAGAAACAGGTGCTAGCTACTTTCAAGTTAGTGGGATCTGCACTACAGTGGTGGGAGTCTATTACCACCGCAGAGGAGAGGGATACTCTCACGATTCAGGAGTTCTGGGTGCGGTTTGACCGCAAGTACTTTCCGTCAGCTGTTCATACGGAAATAAGGAGGAGATTGATGAGTTTAAAGCAGGAGGGCAAGACTGTGGCCGAGTTCACTAATCTGTTGAACATCGTTCCAGACGAGATACCAACAGAGAAGAAGAAGATTGAGAAGTTCACCGACGAGTTGAATTGGAGGATCCGTCAGCATCTGCTAGGGTACCTATCGTTGGCCACTTATTCTGATATGGTTAACGCGGCATTGTTACACTGCCAGGACCACCGTTTTCATATGGCCGAGGGCAAAAGGTCGGGAGAGTCTAGCCATCAGGGCAGGACTGGAGGACATGGTGCCAGCGGGGCACAATCTGGTCATGGGCAGAGGCAGAATGAGCAGGGCTCCCAGCAGGGGGATAATAAGAGGTTCCGGTCAGGGAACTACAGGCAGGGACAGGGAGGTTTTCGTCAGGGCCATCAGGGTCCAAACGGCCATCAGGGCCAACAGGGGCAGAATGGGCAGCAGTTTCACCAGGGCTAGCAGGGCCAAGGGAGGAACGGTAACGGCTACCAGGGCCGGGGACAGCAGGGGCAAAGAGGGGGAAACTTCCCAGGGAAGTGCTTTGTTTGTGGCAAGACTTGCCACAAGCGACAGGATTGTCCTGATAGGGGCAGGGCCCCACAGCAGCAGCAACAGGGTGCTCGCCAGGAGCCACAGAGGCCTATGTTTCCCGCTGCTCTTCCCGCACCGCCACAGATGGCAGCATTGCCACCCATTCCAGCAGTCCCAGCTCAGCAGGGGCAGCTACAGTATGGACGTGTCTACAACGTCCACCAGGCTGCAGTTCCACAGGCACCGCCCGCGATTGAGGGTACGTTTCCTATCCATGGCACTATGGGTCGGGTATTATTTGATACGAGTGCTACACACTGTTTTATAGCTACACACTTCGCGAAAGCTTTAGGATTGTTAGCTACGGCAGAGAGCACAGTGACGTGTGTCGACTCACCATTAGGGAGTGGGTCACTTATTTTCTTTATATGCCGGGGAGTGGGGGTAGAGATTGGTGGTTTGGTATTACCTGCAGACATGTTAGTGTTAGACATGCATGTTCACGATGTGATCATCGGTATGGATTGGCTCGTAGCATATAGGGCCATGATTGATTGCTTCAGCGGGAGCATTGTTTTTGCCATTCCGGGGCAAGAGATGTTTGTAGTGGCGATGCCTCGCCCAGAGGGAGGATCGACCGCTCATCTGTATTACATTGAGGAGGATACCTCTAAGGAGGTAGTGATTCCTTTAGATTCTATCCCAGTAGTCAGGGAGTATTCGGATGTGTTTCAGGAGATACCAGGCTTACCACCCAGTAGAGAGATAGACTTTGTTATAGATTTGCTACCGGGTACAAGACCTATAGCACGCGCACCGTACCGTATGGATCCAGCTGAGATGAGGGAGTTACGGGATCAGATAGAGCAGCTGTTAGGTCAGGGCTTTATTCGCAGGAGTACCTCACCTTGGGGCGCTCTAGTTTTGTTTGTGAAGAAGAGGGACGGTTCACTGAGATTGTGTGTGGACTACCGAGAGTTGAATAAGGTCACGATACGGAACAAGTATCCGTTGCCTCGAATCGATGACTTATTCGACCAGTTGAGAGGAGCTTCTTTCTTCTCGAAGATTGACTTGAGATCGGGATACCATCAGTTGCGTATCAGGGAGGAGGATGTCTCGAAGACTGCGTTCTTGTCGAGATATGGTTCTTACGAGTTTCGGGTTATGCCTTTCGGCTTGACCAACGCTCCAGCAGTATTTATGGACTTGATGAACAGAGTGTTCAGGGATTTCTTAGATCAGTTTGTCATTGTCTTCATTGATGATATTCTGGTTTACTCCCAGACAGAGGAGGAGCACGCAGAGCATTTGAGGCAGGTTTTGCAGACACTTCGTCAGAACGAGTTGTATGCAAAATATGAGAAGTGCGGGTTTTGGCTGAAGGAAGTCCAGTTTTTGGGACACATTATTTCCGACCAGGGAATATCTGTTGATCCGGGGAAAGTATCAGCGATGAGGGAGTGGGGACAGCCCACGACACCAACGGAGATTCGTAGTTTCTTGGGTCTAGCAGGATACAACAGGAGGTTTATTCGGGGTTTCTCAGAGATAGCAGGTCCTTTGACACATCTTACTTGTAAGGGTGTGCCATACATCTGGAGTGATGCCTGTCAGTTGGCATTCGATGAATTGAAGGACAAATTGACCTCAGCACCTGTGTTAGCATTGCCGAGACCGGGAGTAGAGTATTTGGTTTACACCGATGCGTCTTTGCAAGGACTGGGAGGTGTATTGCAGCAGGAGAGACAGGCCATAGCTTATGCTTCCCGTAAGCTTAAGACTCATGAGAAGAATTACCCCACGCACGATTTGGAGTTGGCAGCAGTAGTATTTGCCCTACGGATTTGGAGGCACTATCTTTTGGGGGAGAAGTTCCAACTATTCACGGACCACAAGTCCCTACAGTACCTGTTCACGCAGAAAGAGTTGAATATGCGGCAACGTAGGTGGCTTGAGTTTGTGAAAGACTACCAGTTCGACATCCAGTACCAACCAGGTAAGGCTAACGTGGTAGCAGACGTGTTGAGCCGCAGGCCAGCAGATGAGGTGGCAGAGGTGTGGAAAGCTAAGTGGAAGGAATTGGGACACCAGGATGTAGTGGCCCGATCTTTCATGTCTGTGATGACCGTTACACCGCAGATTGTCACGAAGGTAGTACGGGCACAGGTCGATGACTCGTTCTGTCAGGAGCAGATAGTTCGATTACTAGTAGAGGGAGCCGAATCCTATACCATTAGCTCAGACGGGGGATTGCGCTTCAATGGGAGATTGGTAGTTCCGGAAGGGGAAGAATTGCGGCACGATGTGATGGCAGAGTCGCACGGCTCACGGTTCGCGGTACATCCCGGAGGGGACAAAATGTACCAAGACATGAGACGGCAGTATTGGTGGAGCGGTATGAAGAGAGATATCGCTGAGTTTGTCTCGAAATGCGCCACTTGTCAGCTCGTAAAAGTGGATCACCAGAGACCGTCAGGATTGCTACAGCCATTGGAGGTCCCGGTGTGGATGTGGGAGAGCATATCCATGGACTTTATCACGGGGTTGCCTACGTCGCAGAGGGGTCACGACTCCGTTTGGGTAATTGTTGACAGATTGTCCAAGGTCGCTCACTTCATACCCGTTAGGACTGATTACACTACGGGACAGTATGCCCAGCTCTTTATTTCAGAGATTGTGAGACTTCACGGTGTACCCTTAAATATCGTGTCTGACAGAGACAAGATATTTGTTTCGTAATTTTGGGAAAGTTTCCAGGAGGCCATGGGCACGGAATTGCGGTTGAGTATGGCTTATCATCCGCAAACCGATGGGCAGACAGAGCGCACCAATCAAATGTTGGAGGACATGCTACGCATGTGCATTATTGACTTCGGGGGAGGATGGGAGCAGTACCTTCCACTAGTGGAGTTTGCTTACAACAACTCCTATTAGTTCACTATTGGCATGGCTCCGTTTGAGGCATTGTACGGTAGGCCTTGTCGTTCCCCAGCATGTTGGTTAGAGGTGGGGGACAACAAACTGCTTGGACCGGAAGTTATTCAGGATACATCGGCAAGGATTGAGTTGATTCGGAGTCGCATTCGGGTAGCTCTAGACAGGCAGAAGAGTTATGCTGATGCGAAGAGATATTTCAGGGAGTTCCAAGTGGGGGACCAGGTTTTGCTCAGAGTGTCTTCTATGAAGGGGATTATGCATTTCGGGAAGAAGGGGAAGTTGGCACCGAGGTATGTGGGGTCGTTTCCTATTATTGAGCGGATCGGACCGGTTGCGTATAGACTTGGGTTACCGGAGCATTTACATCGAATTCACGATGTGTTCCATATTTCCTCGCTGAGGAAATACCTTAGAGATAATTTGGCTCATTCTCACATTGCTGTGGAGGACATCGATCTCCAGCCGAATAGCTCCTACGAGGAGGGGCCGATTGCTATTTTGGACCGAAGCGAGAGGAAACTGCGGTCAAAGATAGTCCCATTAGTGCGTGTCCAGTGGCGACATCACAATGTCGAGGAGTCCACATGGGAGCGCGAAGATGAGATGCGCGAACGTTATCCAGAGTTATTTTTAGCAGGTACTTTCTAGTTTCGAATTTCGGGACGAAATTCAGTTATTAGGGGGGAAGTATGTAATACCCCGTACTTTTAGCTATATTTATTTTTGGGATTAATTAATTAAATGCGTATTAATTGGAAATTAATCCGGGTTATAAATACTAATGAGATGCGAGTTGGTATTTGATTATGTGCATATATGATTATATATGTATTTGGTATTATGAAATTTGTCGTGAGATTTATATACGGCATTTTAGAAATTTTGTTGAGACGCGTGGGACCGCCGCGTCACGGTGTAATATTTTGATAATAAAAGTGAATTTAAAATCTATAATCTGTATGGTCGTTTTGAGTGCGCCAACGCGTCCGGAAGGGTCGAGATAGTCAGAAAACACTAGCCGGGGGTATAGTTTGGGTCCCGGGGTATTTTTAGGCCATACCGGCAACTTAAAGGGTATTTTGGTAATTTTACATTTTTAGGAATTAAAACTGACGAAAATTAGAGATGTAAATCTGAGGTGGATTAAACCCATTAAGCCCATTAACCAACCCATATTAACCTAGAAGGCTACGTAGGTTATCATTTAGGTTTTCTAAGTTTCCCAAATCAAAACCCTAGCCACCTTAAGCCACCATTGGAGAAGGAGCTTGGAGAGAGGAAATTCTGCAGAAAAACATCATCAAACCTACACCAAAGTCAGAAATCGAATCAAGGCAAGTGACTTTATTCCATTTAATTTCAGAGAATGTCTTTTCCATGTTAGAAATTGGAGAATATCAATTGTTCTTGAAAGATAATGAAAACCCATGTAGTTTAGATCATAGAACTTGAGAAATTTGAGAAGGATTGCATGTAGAATGATAGGTAGATGTTCTTACTGATGATATACATGATTGGAAAGAAATTAAAACGGATTTTGTTGGGTTAATTCATGATTCAAAATGTTAGGGTTCATGTTCTTGAGATAATTGAGGAAAAGTGTAGAAATTCATATGTTGATTGATATTGAAGAGATTTAATCCTTGAAAACATGTTAGGAGTTGACTTGAATATGTTAGGATCACTTAGAGACCATAAAACGTTGTTGGGATGAACTTTGGATGAGATTAGAGGTGTTAAAATGGTGAAAAACGAATTGGGGAAAAATCTGGGCCGAATCTGGTAGCTCGTTAGAAGCCCCTAACCAGGTCGTTCGAACGAACTCGTTCGAACGAGCTTCTAACGAGTTGACCAGTCGCTGCTAACGAGAAGGGGTTTCGTTCGATATATCATTCGAACGAGATATCGTTAGAAGGTACAGTTCGTTCGAACGAACTGGAATCTCGTTCGAACAGTCTCGTTCGAACGAGACTTCTAACGAGTTGGCAGAGGAATCTCGTTCGAACAGTCTCGTTCGAACGAGACTTCTAACGAGTTGACAGTTTGGTCCTTTTTGGACTGTTTTGATTTTTGGAGTCCCGTAAACTTGTTCGAGGATATAGATAACCTTCCTTTGATGATGTAAGGATAGATTTGGGACTTTTGGGTTATTACGAAGAGTAAATTTATATACGAGAGATTTAATTCAATGAACCATTTGGGTTGAGACGTGAGTGTCTACTACGACGTGAGAATAGATTATGGCGCGTATGATTATAAACCGGAATAATATAAGTGTAGATATTATAAGTTAGTACGAGAATGAGAATAGTACTACGATTAAACTACGGTATTACTAAGACGTGTGTTAACTTAGTATTGGTATATGAATTGTGTGTATGACATACCTACCATACTTGCTATCACGGGAGGTTTGCGTTCGCTTAGGGCCCTCTAATCCTTGTGTTGCCCGGATTTAGACTGGTTACCTTGATGAACATAGGTCATAGAAAGACTTATTGGGATATTAATAAGTCCGCTGATCGTAGGAGCGTAGGTATGTGCGTGACCTATGTGATGTGACTGTGTTCGCCTCCATTGTTTGTGATGTTGTTATCTGTGAACTATTCCTGAGAGATTCGGAATATGTAATCCTTATGTACGTGATGTAACGGGATGGATAGCAGAGTATGTGTGCACCGCAGCTTAGTTCTCGGGGTGCTTATACTGTATATTTATGATGTGAATAATATACACTTAATTAATGGGAATCTTCACGTTAGTGTTGTGAATATAATTACGATATTGTTTCGAGAAACATAATGAGTTAGCTGATAGAGAAATATATTGCATATTGAGCATCTGAGTTTACATTAAATCCCTATCTTATTACGAGCGTTATGATGATAATTAGAACCGAGTAATATGGGTAGGAACTATTACAGTCTAGCTAGTTATGATGTCACTTAGCTAGTGGTTTATATCGTTGTAGATGGGTACGTACGTTAGGAGTGCACAGTTAGTCGAGAGGTGAGAATATCATGTGAGTGCACGTCCTAACATGTACTTTGCATTTAATGTTTTAAATGTTTTTAAAGCACTTGCAGGTTTTTAAAATATAACTCCACATTCGGGCTCTGACCCGTTTGCTTTTCAAATTTTTTTCTTGTAAAACCTTTTTAGGTGCCCAGCCACAGGGACACCAAGCATAGGATACTCATTCAGGTGACGAGCTGTAGCTGTTTGTGGAAGCTACAGGGATTTGCATGTAGACGCTTCTATCTTTTGGATTCCAGAGTCACTTTCTATCAGTTGTAGGGCTTGTTGCCCATTTCTATTTAGAGACATCTTTTACTTTTCAGTTTTCGGACTTTAGCATGTATTGTTTCAGTTTTCAGTTTACATTTCAGTTGTGGGATTTGTAGTGAGGAGTTTTCCTCCAGACTTTATTTACTCTATTGTGATGGTTATTCGTTTTACTTCAGTATGGTGTATGGTGTTAGTTATTTCTTCATTACACTTGTTGCATGTTAATCAGACTTAAATTAAAATTTGGCACTTACTTTTTAAATACTAGATGGTTAGTGATCATTAAAATGTTTTCGACAGTGATGCTATTAACTGAGCCAACTTGGCATTTTGAATTAATTTAATAAAGGAGTAGCTACCCGGTATTTAATTAGTCGGGGTGTCACAGGGAGGTGATAGTGAAGAAGAGGCTGCTTCGAGCGAGAGCAAAGAAGAGGAAGAAGAGCCAGTCAGGGCGGATGTTGAAATGGGGGATGTCAGTCCGAATGAAGAGTCAGCGGACGAAGAGGACGATACTGATTTTGAGTGGGCGGGAAGTGACCTCACAAACCAAATGGCGGCACTTGAGACGAACTTCGGTAACTTTTTGACCGATTACCATCGTGATACGAGCTTAATACTCCGCTTCCAAGCGGACATATATCGACGCCAAAGGGATCCTAATGATCCACTGCCATCCTATTACTATGATCCCTATGGACCAGACGTGTCCGGTTCGTCCCAACCCCCACCCCAGTGAAGCTTGAAGTGGTTATGGAAATTTTTTCCTTGTTTTTCCTGTTCACATGTTTGAATGTTTTTCCTTGTAATTGTACCACAGTCTTGTTTGCTATAAAATCTGCATTTTTCTTCATTTGTTAGTTTTATTTATCGCACTTATTATTTTGCCTTATTTAGATTTTAGTCCTTTTTGCTTGAGGACAATGCAAAAGTCTAAGTTAGGGGGGTCACAAGTGCGTATTTCTAAAACTTCAAAAAATTTCAAAAATGCCCAGAAATTTCCAAAAAAATCATAAAAATTTTAAAAATCCAAAAATAATTTTATTCAAAATAAATAAAAATTGGAATTCAAATTTTTCAAAAATATCATTAAAAGTCGAATTGAAGTCTCAAGTTGTAAAAATTCAACATACACAAAGCCGAAATTGATCAAATATGGAAATTGAACGAAAATTGACGACTTAACGAATAAGTGTGGAGATTAACAAACCCGGTGAGATTCAAGCCTATCACTTTTTGCGATTTTTTAAATCAATCCGAGTTAACTGTTAACTCAAAGTTCTTTTCAGTGCCTAAAAAGTCGTCGAGGATCTCAACCCTTTCATTTTGATCGGTTATGAAAAACATGTATGATATTGCTTTAAAAAACGTGTCAAAATTGATCTCTAAACTAAAATTCATCTCGAAACGCATATGGTAACGCCATTGGTATTTTGGACAATGAAGTGGGCCCTCGTTTGTCACCCAAAAATATTGGCCAGAAAAAGTAGCGAAAAATTACCCCTTTTGTAACCCAATTTGAGCCAAACAAATTGTTTATTTCGTTTGATAACCCGAAAAACCCAAGTTTTTAGCCCGGAATTGCGAAAAATGGAAAAATTCAGAATTTAAGTCCTAAAAGTGCATAAAAAGGGGCAAGAAAAAAAATTAGATATGCTCAACAAAAATAGCAAGAAAATAAGTTAAAAATAAAAAAAAAATAGAGAAAAAGAAGAAAAAAATGAGCGATAGCCCGAAAAAAGCACAAATGGACATCATAAATGACTTTTCCAATTCCAATCATTCCTACCATTTTCATTTTACCCAATATATCTTAAAACTCAAAAAAGTCCTAACCGAGTCCAAATTGCGAAATTGGTCACCGCGTGGAGAGCTAATACACCAAAAGATAATAAAGGAGATTAAGTGCACGAATAAGAGGCAATGTTCCAATTTTTAAAACCGTTATCCGTTGATGAGATCCTTTCATCATGAAATTTCCGTCTTTCTAATTGTATGCGTGACTTTGCGCCCATTACATTTACTCTTTATATCACGCATACCAAAAGAATAGCCACAATCCGAGTGATTCGTTTGAGAGAGCATTTCGTGAGAATTTGAAATCAAAACGAATTTTCGGATAAGTAACGTAATAATCAATCGGTGGAAATTGGTGGTTATATTTCCGACTTCGCACACACACACTACAGTTTGATACTTGTTAACATGACTTGATGATGACTATTTTCTGGAAAAGTTTGAATTGTACAATTTTTGCATATTTTGAATCTTCTTTGAGTCGAATTTCGTGGGTATATTCTCTGCAAACCCTCACGAGACACAACTCGTCCCACTAGGGTGACCTAGGGGTTTAAAGGCTTGTTGCATACGCTCAATGCAATTGCTTGCCCGCAAAAAAGGTATTCCATCCCAATAAAACGTTTTTCAAGAATTGAGCCTTGCTAGGATTCTTTTTCATTGTTCGGGACGCGCAAAGTTCTAAGTTAGGGGGGTTTGATTAGGCATAAATTCTTCCTAATTTATCCCTTAATTTAGTTACTTTTAGCACCTAGAACAACGTAATCAATTTGACTTTATCTCATAATCTTGCTACTGACTTATCCTAATGAGTACATCGAGTTTCTAGTATTTCGTAGTGATTTTACAGGTATTTGATGTCAAGAAACGAAAGAAGGAAACCGAAAGAATCAAGAAAGACAAGAAGGAAAGTCTAAACGGAAAAGTGTAATTTTTACTCGAAATTCTGATGAGATACCTAAAGAGAAGTTGAAGATATCACACTCTTGAGCACATAAGAAGAAACGACACCTCAATCGGAGTCCTAGAACAAAAGATATGAGCAGTCAAATTTGAGAAGAAAAGTCAAACAGGCAGATCGGTTCGCCCTCACCCTGGACCGGTCCATTATGCAAACTCCAGTAGACCTCTGATCGAAAGCAAACCAAAGAAGGATGAAAATAAAAAGAACCGATCCTCCCCAGACCAGTTCACCAGAAAAATAAAAGAACCGATCCGCATGGGAGGCAGACCGGTCCGCCTAAGGCCCGGACCGGTCCGGCTATCGAGATCTTGAAATCTTATCTCCTTTTAAGAAGAGTCCTAGTGTAGCTAAAATTCCTGAATTCTTGTAGGGTATAAAAACCCGTTTTATTATCATTATTTGCAAGGAGAATTTTAGTTCATTTTCCATTCTTTTTCAGAAACCCTAGTTTTGATACAGTTATTCTTTTAATTCTAAGATTGAAGCTTTGTTCAGATTTTAGTGATTACCAGTAATTCTAGCTAATACTTTAAGTGCTTTGGTAAGATTAGTAAGTAATTTCATCTGTTCAATTCCTTTTTACATCAATTCACAAGTTTTTCATAGATTAATCATGGTTTTCTGCACATCAAACACTGTTTTCATTACTTTCAGCATGCTAGGCTAGATTTTCTAAGGTTGGGATACAAGAATCCAGCCTTATGTGTTAGTTGCATGTGTATAAAATTAGTCCTCTGAATTTAGTGATGGATTACGACTGTATTGCGTAGGAACACAACAATTGTAGATCTTTATATCTCGTTTGCCTCTGGGTAACCGGGATGACTTAGAATGCAATTCGAGTGTAACTATTGCGATACCGATTTACTCGTCCTCAGATTAAGTATAATGCGGGCTTGAACCTCATATACGTAATGCTTGGGAGTACTAAATTTTGGGTCTAATTAATCAATTAAATCTACGATTAATATTATAACTGCAATACACTAGGGTTGGGGGATTGTATTCCCGTCCTGTTTTTCTCATCACTTAGTTCAAAAGTTTCAAATCATCTTTCAATCATATTTTAGGTAGTTTAGTGTAATTGCATCTCTTCATAATTTCATAATTGCATTTAGTGTAATCAATTTACAAAACCAAATCATTTTTCCTTTCTTTTTAGAGTCAGAGTTAGGATTCACTCATCTTTCCCGTCGTTACAACTTCGTTGTCCTTTTTCCCTGAGGATCGATACGCGACTTATCGGATTATTACTTGAGCAACAGGCCTGCTCTTGAGCCTAGAGAGTACGCACTTCTGAGACACATTCTGAGTCGCGTCAATTAGGAAAAGGTACAACCTCTCAAGAATCTCTCTAGAGTTTGGTGTATGTCGGTTTTTCATATCCCAACTATGTGATATAGTGTGCTATTTATAGTGGGAGTGAGAAGAAGAAGAAGAGGTGGAATGCCTTTATAAGTCAAGCTTACACCTTTTTACATTATTGATGACAACCATTGATGAGTTAACCATAGGTTGTTGAGAGAATTAACCCGTGTGCTTATATATAAAGAGATTGTACATATTCCCACATGTATCTTACACGTATGACTTGATAGTCGTAATCACTGATGGTCGGCCACCCAGACGACCAAGAGAGAATATTGAGCCGACCAAAGTAATGACTTGATGACAATGTCATGAGGATAGGTGTCATAATTTCATCGGTTCAAGTCATACTTTAGATTTATGGTACAGCAGGGAATAAGAGCTTTAAAGCTCTCATCACTATATATAGTCCGAAAATTTATAGGCTAAGAATCCATTTGCAGACCCTGTTGGCACCCACTGAGGCACCACTTTGGTTAATACTAATTTTAAGGAAATCTCCATTTACAAAATAGATTGATCCCTTTGGGGGATATTTTTATTGCTAGGGATTTCTACTGTGGGACATCTTCTCCCTCTGCTCCCAATTCTAAGTCATTTGGAGAAGTTTACATGCCTATCCAATTTTCTAGGCATGTTCGCTTCTATTGGTCCATTAGATTTCCTATGAATAATCATGTCAATCCTCATGTGTTTATTAGGTCATGTTAAATTAAAAAAGCAGTTATTGTAAAGGGCATAACTTATTATTATAAGGTTCAAGATACCTTTAGCATAGTTGGGGTTGGGTTTAATGCAGGAGTGACCAAGGTTTTTACTGATCGGTGGTCCAACTATGTCATCATTTTCTTGAAGCCATTATATGCAGTCCCACGGATTTCGAATCCATCTTCTTCTGGTAAAGCTTTAATTACTTATTGTAATCTTATATTTATATATATTGGCCTTAGATCAGCCATTTCGTATTCATGTAAAAGCTCCACATTCTAAAGGTTATGATTCTTTTCATAAGAGGAAATTAACTTCTGAGGAAATGGATGATTTAGAAGAGAAAACTTTGAGGGGTCAGAGATGAAGAGGAATAATCTCCTCTTGTTCGACCAGCTAAGTCAAGATCTTCTTCTAATAATCCAACCATCATTTAATCGGGTACTACTGAGCCTGCTGAACCTCCCATATCTACTATGTCCATTATTCCCCAAAGGAAACACATGAAAATAATAACAAGAAAACATGTACACAAAGTCCAGTTGGCAGGTATGCCAATGCCTTCTCTTTTGAAATAGTTCTTAATACTTTGGCATCATTACACCAATAAATTTAATTTGAACTATTTTTCTGTTACAATAGGTTTAGCTGAAGTCTCAAGCAATATGAAATACTTCATCCTAATTGGATATCCTAGGTCACCTCCTCAAGTATTCCCAATAATTGATCAAGTTATCGAGGTAGTTGATGAGCTAGTCAATGCTCCTGGTCCACCATATATCATCACTTAGAACTTAGTTCATAAGAAATATTTAGTTCCAAAGACTGTTGATTCTTTTATCCCCATTCTATCTCTAAAGATGTGATAATAACTAGGACCTTATTTCTCATAGGAAAATAGCCATGGAGGATTCCAATCCTGCTGGAAATATCCCAAAGTCACATGTTATTACACCAGTTCTTGAAGATGTTCCAGGTCCAAGTGTTTCACCATTTAGAGAGCATATCTTGATGCGGATATCACTCCCCTAGTTAAGGATCTTCCTATCTTGATATCATCAATATAAATAACTGCCTTCCATTAATAACTTCAAGAGATCATGTCCAAGGCTCTAGTTCAAACTTTGGAGATTACTACTAATAGTGTAAAACAACAAGTTGTAACATCTCATCCACGTTCAACATATCCTCTATATTAGCAATTTGAGGCTCCACATGCCCTGGAGATACTTCAAAGCTTTAATATGGTTCCCTTTAAGAACTTAATTGACGTCGCCTTTCTCGATAGGCTTAGGGAAACATGCTCCTGTATTTCTAAACTCGAAGGCCTGGAGGAAAGTGTTGTGAGGGAATTTAATACTGGGGTCTTTGCATTCCTATAGCACATCATAATCTTGACTTAAGTATAGGTTTAGGATAATGCATTCTTTACAGATAAAACCCATTTTTCTAGTCGAAGAGTTGAGGCAACCAACGGTCTACATGACTTAGAAGTTGTTTGAAGAAAGAATATTTCCCTCTTATAGAAGAGGAGTTAGATAAGCAGCCATCTAAAGTCAATGCAAGGTTGGAGTTAGCTATTATGGAGGAGGTTGATTGTTAACAAAGAATGAGCCAATCGGTTTTTGAAATGCAGGTATCAAATAATGATGCAACTCAGTTTGATGAAAGGGAGGTTCAAATTAGAACCAAAAGACTTATATAAGAAAACTTTTGGACTAGTTTTAGGTCTTGTAATCAAACATTTTTATTAGCATGTAATTTCCAATGTTTACTGGAAATATGCATTTTTCTCTTGTTAACTTGCCTCCCAAATAGTTGGGTATTATCTCTTTAGAAATTTTGATTTTTTTTTTCTCACGTGAATGTAACCTTGGATGTCTCTTAGATGGTATGATCCACCTTTGAATGCCCTATATATTTGGAATGTCCCTTCCCATTTTGGAGACCACTTTCTATAAGTTAGATCTTTTGATACTAAAGGCAAAATGTTTTTTCAAACCAAATCCTCTTTATTTAAGGTCCTTTTCTTTACTTTCTTATTATATCTATTAACTATTTTATTGGTTTTTTACCAAGATCTTATTTAAAGCTCTTATCATATCCTCATCTATGTTTTCAACTTCATGTGTATATCCTGGTCATAGCCTTCTACTGTCAATTCATTTTTTGTCACCACTCTCAATGAATTTATAGTGATTTCAATTAGAAAAATAACACCATGCGCATAAGTCAAGGAATATGAAGTAACCTTAGTACTTCATCGATTAGAAGTTCTATATGCCAATAAAATTTAGCAATAAATTATGCCAATCCATTGGATTTTTCTCAACCACTTTATGTAAGGACATAATTTTATAAATGTCCGGGGTAGATTCTAGGAATTTTCTATTTTCTCCTAGATCACAGTTCATATGTCTGATACCGCTACATTTGGGACGTCAACACGATCATCCTCGACGGCCTTTATCCGAATTCAATGCATCCATTATCTTCACGTGCATCATGCTACATGCGACGTGTTGCTCAGCTCATTCCCACTACTCCACTGCACTCTATCAGTAAAATGTTTTATTGGAGCTTAAAATATTTGCATAAATATTTGGGAAATATTTTTGAAAATTATTTTTGAAGTCTGGATTAATTTTTTATCAAAAGCAGAATTTTTCTAAGTGTAGAAGAGAATGGCCTCGATCGACGAGCTCGCTCAAACGACTTTGAAAGTCGTTCGCCCGAGATTGGCATGTCGCGCGATCTCGTTGGAACGACTTATGTCCTTCATTCGAGCGACATGACTATCTCGTTCGAACGAGCCGTCGCCTCGATTTTTGTATAAATGCCTGATCTCCTTCTACACGTTTTTTAAGTCTTTCTGTAATCTCAAAATTCTGCGAAAACAGCCCAGATTTAGACTTCACTTTTTTAAGGTTTTCCGAACCTTTTTTATTCACAAAACCATTCCCATATATGTGTGTGAATCTTTAAACCTTCAAGAGGATCATTTACTCATCTGGAGTAATTTGTGAGGAAGTCGATCTCTTCTTCACTACTGCCCTACTGGAAAGGGATAGTTCTAGCCGCTGACAACAGAACTGACACCCGAGGGTATTTCTGTGTCATATATTTTCATTGTAATCCGTGTAAGCCGTACTCTTATAAAATTATTGTGAAAATAAAAGGTTTTGCCCCTTTGGGGGATTTTTCCTCATATATGTGTTCTTGCATGTTTCATCATCGTATTTAATCACATATAGATGCATATTCAGGACTTAAGTGGTAAAAACTGTGTTTAATTAAATAACTTCCTTATTTGAACGCAAGCGCACTCTTCTCAAATTGGTATCAAAGCTAGTTACACAAATTTTCCGTGTAATTTTTTGCAAAATTTTTCTAAGATATCAATTTTCTAAAAAATTGACTTTTGAAAATAACTGTGTTCATAATGGAGAAGTTATATAATAAAATGCCAGTTTTTGGCGAGACAAACTATGCATATTGGAAAGCCCGCATGAGATCTGCATTAAAATCCATTGATGAACGTGTCTGGATTTTGGTTGAAAGAGGGTGGAAACCTCCCTCCGTCACTGTTGATAATGTGATCAATTTAAAACATGTCACTTCTTGGAC
Organism: Sambucus nigra; assembly: GCA_949130495.1. Classification (NCBI taxonomy): domain Eukaryota; kingdom Viridiplantae; phylum Streptophyta; class Magnoliopsida; order Dipsacales; family Adoxaceae; genus Sambucus; species Sambucus nigra. The sequence continues at coordinate 53,975,645 of OX422217.1, read as the reverse complement.
TGAAGAAGAATTTAAATGGTCATCATTCAATTCTAAGGGTCTAAGTGCTATTTCTGGGTTTGTCACACCTGATGACTTCAAACGCATAATGACGTGCACCACGTCAAAAGAGGCATGGGATGTTTTACAACTCACCCATGAAGGAACTAATGCTGTGAAAGAGTCTAAATTGCAAAATTTGACAACTCAATTTGAAACCATCACCATGCATGAGACTGAATGTTTTGATGATTTTTATGCTAGGCTATCTGACATTGTTAATACTAGCTTTAATCTTGGTGAACATATTCCTAATGCTAGAGTTGTTAAAAAGATTCTTCGTTCTCTGCCTAAGCGTTTTATTCCTAAAGTCACTGTGCTAAATTCTATGGGTAATTTAAATACGCTAAAATTGGAAGAACTTGTAGGATACTTGCAAACATATGAAATTGATATGTTCCCTAAAACTGTTCGGTTTAAAGATAAGGGAATTTCACTTAATGCCCAAGAGAAAAAGAGTGAGGGGTCGGCTAGAAAGAGGGGAGAGTCAACTAGAAAAAGAGAGACAGATTCGTCTGATTCTGAGTGTGATTTTGACTTAGATGATTTGGCTCTTTTTGCTAAAAATTTCAAGAGAATTCTCAAATTCAAGAAAAATGGTAATTTTAAAGATAAAAAGAAGTTTGAGAAAAATAATGTTGAAAAGAAAAATGAAAAAGGTTTTAAAGATCCTCCTAAGAAAGAAAGTGAGAGATGCTTTGAGTGCGACGGTAGGGGTCATCGAGCTTTTGAGTGTGCTACTAGGCTGAACAGAGAAAAGGGCAAAGCTGTCCAGTGAGGTCGAGTCGGTGGATTCTGGAGTCGAGTCACCGCATGGGTGTAACTTCACCGCATTTATGGCTAGTCATGTGAGCCCTTCTATTTATCCTCACGCCGATGAGGATGATGATTCACACGGACACCTCGACAGTGAGAGCGATGTGAGTGAGGGGGAGGATGACACAAGTGAGAGCGAGGGTGATCTTCAACGCGCCTACGCCGAGCTATATACTGAGTCTTTTAAAACTAAAAAGCGTAACAAAGCGTTAGTTCTTGGGATCACCGCTTTAGAGGAAGATTTAAGAAAATAAAGAGAGAGAGAGTCCTCCACCTACACTACCTTGAGAGAGAAAGAGTCTGCCTGTGTTGAGAAAGAGAGTTTGTTTAGAGAGAGAGAGAGTTATTTTGAGAAAGAGAGAGGGGACTTGACCAAACAAGTGGCTAGTCTTACGAGTGAGCTTCATACCTCCATGGAGACTCGAAAGAAATTTGAAGCCCTTGTTGCCCAGCTTACTCATGACCTGGAGAGAGCACGGGAAGTCAAGGTACAAATCGAGGATAGATCTGGGAAAATGGGAAAGATGCTCCTCGGCCCCGCTTTAGGTTTTGGTGATAGGCAGGGAATAGGTTATGATGGTGCCTCCACGTCCCAAATTGCACCTGGATCTGTTCATGAGTTTACTACGACTCCCTATGGCCATCGTCAAAAACCTCGAAGGAGAATTCGACCAAGAAAAGCAAACCAAGGTACGCCTTTGACTGTGTTCTTTTGTACTTATTGCAAAAGAAAAGGCCACCTCAGGGAGTTTTGCTATAGCATGGGTCGGACACGACGTACTACTGCTCCACGTCAGCATACTGATGATTTTACCAGTCTGAGAGAGCAAGTTGAGTTTTTAGCTGCCACGTCTCAGAGTTTGATGGAGGAATTCCGACGGATGTCTTTGTCGTCAATGAATGCTTCTCGCATTCCAACTAAAACCAACAACAACAAAGGCAAACAAAAGGTCACCACTTCTTGGGTACCTAAGAAAGATAAAAAGGCCTTTGTTGTTCATGTCTCTCTCAAAGCACATAATACCTCACAGTGGTATTTTGATAGTGGGTGCTCCAGACATATGACAAGTGATGCCTCATTTTTTACATCTCTTGAGGATTATCAGGATGGCAGAGTCACCTTTGGACATGGGAGCAAGTCTAGCATTATAGGACGTGGTACTGTCGAGTTACCTGGATTTCCTAAGCTAGAAAATGTTTTGTACGTCAAATGTTTGGAAGCAAAACTTCTCAGCATTAGCCAGCTGTGCGACGCTGACTTTGCCATAAAGTTTGACCGGGACGCTTGTAAGGTCTATAATCAAGCTGGTAAACTTTTAGTGCAAGGTGTAAGGATAAACGATAATTGCTATAGGACTGAACCCACATCCTCACTTGTCTGCAACAGCGCCACGATCACTCCTATGGATCTGTGGCACCAACGTCTAGGTCACGTAAATATTAGAGATCTAACTCGCTTAGCTAAAAAGGACCTAGTACGTGGCTTACCATCTCTTGGAAGGCCAACTTCGACGGTTTGTGGACCCTGTCGGTTGGGAAAATAATTCATAGTCCCCATAGAAAGTTGCATTCCATTACCACCTCTCGTGTTCTTGAGCTTATACACATGGATCTTATGGGTCCCACTCGTACAGAGAGTCTGGGTGGTAAGAGGTATATCCTCGTGATGGTGGATGATTTCTCCAGATACTCCATTGTAGGTTTTCTGAGAGAGAAATCCGATGTTGTAGAGTTTTTAACGACCAAGTGTCGTGTCCTGCAAAATCAACACGGAGTCACTATTAACAGTATACGTAGTGACAACGGCACTGAATTTAAGGAAGCAAAGGTAGATTTTTATTGTGATAGCCTTGGGATTAAACATGAGTTTTCTGCTTTGAAGACTCCTCAGCAAAATGGGATTGTTGATAGAAATAATAGAACGATCCAGGAGATGGCTAGATCTATGCTTCTAGGTCGTAAAGCTTCTAGGAGATTTTGGGCAGAGGCTGTGTCTACTGCATGCCATACGGTGAATAGGGTTTATCTGCGTCCACACACACTTCAGACACCTTATGAGTTGTGGACTGGCAAGAAGCCCAACCTTGCATATTTTCGTGTTTTTGGGAGTAAATGCTACATCCTACGGGATAGAGAGCAATTAGGAAAGTTTGACTCCCGAAGCAACGAGGGAATACTGTTGGGATATTCATCGAATAGTAGAGCATACCGAGTTTTTAACCTGAAGAGCTCTAAGGTTTTAGAATCAATAAACATCACCGTGCAAGATGACGAACCTTCGGCGTTTATTAATTCTAAACTTCAATGTGAGGTTGAGGATATTTCTAGCAGTTATTTACTTGTACCTCACCCACACTCCGTGGAACCTACTCCTGTGTTAGGGGACACACCCGCTTGTGTTCACAAGAGTTATGACCCTTTCGCCATTTTAGGTGATCCCACTCTAGGGGTCAAGACTCGTGCTCAGCTAGAGAACATCATCAGCCATTTTTGCTACACGTCCAAAGTCGAGTCCAAGAATCATAAAGAAGCACTCAAGGATGAACAGTGGATATCTGCTATACAGGATGAGTTGCTTCAGTTTATCAAGAATAATGTCTGGGAACTTGTCCCCCGACCTAGTGAGACAAATGTGATAGGTACCAGATGGATTTTCAAGAATAAAATGGATGAAAATGTTACCATAATCAGAAACAAGGCTAGGTTGGTTGCTCAAGGCTACACATAGATAGAAGGTGTAGACTTTGGGGAGACATTTGCTCATGTTGCGAGGCTTGAGTCTGTCTGTCTACTACTCGCCATCGCATGTCATCTGCGCTTCAAGTTATATCAGATGGATGTTAAGAGTGCCTTTCTGAATGGCATTCTATAGGAGGAGGTTTACGTGGAACAACCAAAAGGGTTTGAAGACCCTCAGCACCCGGAGCACGTCTACTATATGAGGAAAGCCTTGTATGGTTTGAAGCAAGCACCCCGTGCTTGGTACGAGAGGCTTACTTCCTATCTCTTAGCCCGTGGCTTCAAGAGAGGGGGAGTTGATATGACGTTGTTCATCAGGAGAGATGACGGTGCTATTTTTGTTGCCCAGGTCTATGTGGACGATATAGTCTTTGGATCCACGTGATCTCAACATGCTCATCACTTTGAAGAGGAGATGAAATGTGAGTTTGAAATGAGCATGGTTGGTGAGCTTACTTTCTTCCTTGGTCTCCAGGTTCGTCAGCTAGAGGATGGGATGTTCATTTCCCAATCCAAGTATGCTAGAGACCTAGTGAAGAAATTTGGCTTAGACTTCGCTAAGCATCCACGTACACCTATGAGTACCACTACTAAGCTTAGTAAGGACACTTCAGGTTAGGACGTAGAGCAAACCTTATATCGGAGTATGATAGGTAGTCTTCTCTACTTGACCGCCAGTCGTCTCGACATAGCCTTTAGTGTTGGAGTATGTGCGCGATATAAGGCATCCCCGAAAGAGTCACATTTACTTGCTCTAAAACGTATTATTAAATACGTGAGTGGGACTCTCTCATACGGTATTTGGTATTCCTTTGATACTGATGACCGTTTGTCCACCTATTCAGATGCCGATTGGTCCGGGGATGTAGATGGTTGTAGGAGCACTTCTGGTGGGTGCTTCTATTTTGGTTCTGCTCTTGTCTCCTAGCTGAGCAAGAAACAAAATTCCATCTCTTTGTCCACTGCGGAGGCTGAGTACATAGCCGCCGGAAGTTGTTGCACGCAACTCTTATGGATGAAGCAGATGCTGGAGGATTATGAGATTTCACAGGACACCATGACCATTTCCTGTGATAATACGAGTGCGATACACATATCCCGCAATCCCGTCCAGCATTCGCGCACAAAGCACATCAGGATACTTGAGCACTTTATATGACAGTTAGTTGAGGAGAAAGTCGTATCCCTGAGTTTTGTTCCCACCGACCGTCAGTTAGTCGATATTTTCACGAAACCTTTAGATGCCCTTAGATTTGAGAGTCTCAGGAAGTCTTTGGGGATTTGCACAGTTGACTGAGGGGTTGGTCTATGTCTAGGATAGGATGCTTTTTCATGTTCATATCATATGCTTCCTATTGCTAGTTTGTTTTATATGTATTATTGCTTTGTTATACAGCTATTTATTTATTCTTTTAAAAAATCCAAAAAGATTTTTCTTATAAATATTTTTAAAAAGCCCTAAAAGATTTTCTTTTATAAATTTTTTTGAAAAATCCAAAAATATTTTTGTATTTTATTTGCACCTTTTATGGATGAACATTTAAGATAGCCAAGTCACAATTTCATTCCATTTATTCATGTGACTGTTTGGTAGAGATTTGAGACACTACATCATTTTATCCATGTGCTTTACACTGCTTGGAGTCTTTGAGATGTGATTCGAGATATCTTTTCTACATGTTTGACTCCTATCTCCTTTATTGCACACATGCACGGCTTTATTTGATTATTGTACTTGTCTATCACATGTTGGCTTGAGTGTTTCCATCTCAATTCTGTCTATACAACTACCAATATGCGATAAAACTTGATAAGATTGGAATGCATGTAAAAACCATTTTTGTGAGACTGGGTGTTTGTTTAAGAATGGGGAGGGGCTGCGAAAGGTAATTATCTATTCTTTGCGCAAAAGCCACCGTTCAAAAGGACCTGAAAAATGGAGGAATTTTATTATCCGAGGTCCAAAGAGGTTAAAAGAGCCCCGAAAAAATGTAAAGGCAATAAAAAGCAATTCATGCCAAATATGGGCCATTAGGTTTCACCCTTAATTCTCCAAAGTTTGAGAATTTAGAAAGCCTCTATTCAAAATAAAAATTTGAGGGAGTTTGGTTGAAGAATATAAACGGGTTTGCACTTCCTTGAAAGTTCTGAAAAAGCATGAAACAGTTTTGGACGTTATTGGTGTGGAAATCACTTTGAACTTTGATTTGTTGATTTGATTGAGTCAATGTCTCATATTACCATCTTTTTACACCAAAGGAAGACTTTGAGTTCATTCGCTAGGAGTGTCCGATATTCATCGTATGTCATGTTTGTATGCATTGATTTTCCTATCGAATTTTATCACACCCCTTCATTTTCCCTATCATTGACTTGGTTGTTTTTGTGTACTTTCATGGTGTGATTCTTTGTTGTATACTATGTGTGAAAAAATTTGAAAAATACAAAAATAGCAGTTTATTCCCGTGTGTCATTCTCAATGTGCATTCATTTTTGCTTCTTATATCTGTCTATTTGGGGGACATCATAAAAAGGGGGAGAAGAATTATGGGGGAGAATTATTTTGGTGTTTGGTTGCTGCATGAATGATTTGCTTAAGCTTAATTGATCAGCAATTTTTGCATATCATTATATTTCAATATGTTTCTTATCACGGGTATTTGCTTTATCTCATGTGTATAGGTTCAACATTGCTCATTATTTGATTACACCCCCTGATGAGAAAAGCTTTGGAAGGTACAGGAGAGCTGAAGATTTGGAAGACATGTCATTTAGTATTCTTAGTTTGAGGGTTTAATGGGGATATTATCCTGTATGTCATTTGATTGCATAATTTGGATTTTTTTTGTATGTAACGGCATAGACATAGGGGGAGATTTGTAAGGATATAATTTTATAAAAGTCCGGGATAGATTCAAGGAATTTTTTGTTTTCTCCTAGATCACAGTTCATATGTCTGATACCGCTACATTCGGCACGTCAACACGATCATCCTCAACGGCCATTATTCGAATTCAATGCATCCATTATCTTCATGTGCATCATGCTACATGCGACGTGTTGCTCAGCTCATTCCCACTACTCCAATACGCTCTATCAGTAAAAATATTTTATTGGAGCTTTAAATATTTGCATAAATATTTGGGAAATGTTTTTTAAAATTATTTTCGAAGTCTGGATTAATTTTTTATCAAAAGCAGAATTTTTCTAAGTGTAGAAGCGAATGGTCTCGATCGACGAGCTTTCTCAAACGACTTTGAAAGTCTTTCGCGCGAGATAGGCATGTCGTGCGATCTCATTGGAACAACTTCTGTCCTTCGTTCGAGCGACATGGCTATCTCGTTCGAATGAGCCGTCGCCTCGATTTTTGTATAAATATCTGATCTCCTTCTACACGTTTTTTAAGTCTTTCTGCAATCTCAAAATTCTGCCAAAACAGCCCAAAATAAGACTTCACTTTTTTAAGGTTTGCCAAACCTTTTTGATTCACAAAACCATTCCCATATATGTGTGTGAATCTTTAAACCTTCAAGAGGATCATTTACTCATCTGGAGTAATTTGTGAGGAAGTCGATCTCTTCTTCACTGCTGCCCTACTCGAAAGGGATAGTTCCAGCCGTCGACAACAGAACCGACACCCGAGGGTATTTTTGTGTCATATATTTTCATTGTAATCCATGTAAGCCCTACTCTTACAAAATTATTGTAAAAATAAAAGTTTTTTCCCCTTTGGGGGATTTTTCCTCATATATGTGTTCTTGCATGTTTCATAATCGTATTTAATCACATATAGATGCATGTTCAGGACTTAAGTGGTAAAAATTGTGTTTAATTAAATAACTTCCTTATTTAAATGCAAGCACACTCTTCTCACTTTACTCACGTTGTTCTCAATTACCTTATTTATAGCCTTTGCCTGGCCATTTGAGTGAGAATAGTAAGATGTTGCTTTTGTCGAAGTAATTCCTAACCTCGAAATAAATTCCCATACCATTTCTGATTCAAAGATGCTTATATTGTGCGAGGTTATGATTTTTGGGATCCCAAATATATATACAGTGTCTTACAAGAAATCTACCAATTCATTTTGAGTAACCGACTTCAAAGCTTTTGCTTCTACCCATTTATTGAAGTAGTTTGTTGCTACTATTATAAAATTGTATAATTTGGAGGATGAAGGACAAATTTTCCCAATAATATCTATATCCCTGAAAAATACTTAAGCAAAAAAAATAAATAACAAGGTTAATCAAATGTGTTTTTATAAATCACATGTTATTTGAAGAATCCTTTAATCACAAAATGGAGTTGAATATGTGACACAAGATGTGTAACCTAAAATTCTGACTGATTTTATTTATGAAACTCCTTCATTTAGTTTTCAAGAAATACTACAAACTAACCAGCAAGAGATTACTACCATCCAAATAAGTAAAGCATCAGTCAACCATAACACGTGAATTTAACGTTGTAAAACCTCACCAGAAGAAACATCCACGAGGGTCTTTACGCTCCATAATAAAAACAAATCACTAATAATCAAGAAATAGGTATAAATACAAAAAATATCAGAATAAAGGCAAAAAAGAAAATACGTAACTGAGATACCCTCTCAAACGCAGGTAGAAATGCCTCTGAATGTTGATGCAATAATTCCCAGTTGAATGGATCAGCCAACACCTCCAAATATCAACGGATTAGGGTGAATGTGGTTTTATGTGTAGTGAAGTGAAGTGAACACTTACAATACACGCATACACACAAAAAGTTTTTTATGAAGTTCCTTTATGAATAAGTAACAGATCTTAACATCCAAGTACTTGGTTTTAAAGATCTTAGGGTTAAATTTTGGATTTTCATGAACAAACTTCATATCTTTGTTTTAATAGACTAGATTTACAAATATTATCCTTAGTCTTTTAAAACTTTTATGAAAACAAAATGTTTTCCTCTTAAACAGTTATTCACAAGATATATAAAAATATAGAACCTAGATGTTTAAGAAAATCTCAGATCTGATCTAAAGTTATGAAATAGAAATAAAACGTTTCAAGAGATGTTAAAACCTATGTTTTCTAACGTGTGATTTTATAAAATGAAGCTTAGAAACAGAAAACCCTATAAAAGATTTATTTGTGATTATATGTTCTGGGCTCAAATCTTAATCTCACTTGTTTGAAACAAGACTTTAAACTAGAACTGAAAACCAGAAAGAATAGAAATGAAAATCTGAAAACACTTTATTTTCTTCTCTCTAACTCAATGATTTTTTTCTGGAGATTTATTTCTCTCTTTATCTCTCTATTTTTTCTTCTGTTTCCTCTCTCTCTCTCTCTAACCTACCCATCTGACCGAAAAAACTAAGATTCAAACGAGTCAATGATTTATATAGTAGTCATTGGTTTCATGTTACAACCAGATGAATTGGATGGTCATGATGAGTTTAGTTTCGGCAGTTTAAATATAACAACTAATATAAAAGCATTTCGTATAAACCAAATCGTCAACCAAGTTAACAAGTTTAAACCCTAGCCTTCGATCCAAGTTTAAAATCCTAACCAATTCTAGCCTTTGATAAAAATGATCCAACGGTTGAGATAAGATCGTTGAGTTAAGGCACACAATAAACACAAATTAGGGCACGTTGATTTTCCAAACACTGTCTTAACTAAATTATGTTTAAAAACGTAATTTTAAATGAATTATAAATATATAAAAATTCAATTAAAAGTACTATAAAATCATTTTAAATTATGGAAAAAAAATTAAATTATTTTCACATACTTGTATACCATAAATCATTTTTCTCACAATTTCATCATTAAAAAACAAGGATTTAAAAATTGATTAATTCCTAAATTAATTTCAATTAAATCCAATTAAATCAATTTTAATTTCAAAATTTTGGTTTAATGATTTTGAATTATTTAATGCATGTAAGTCTGTATAGTGCAGTGTCTTTTCCACTATACTCTATTGACTTCATTACATACAAGAGTCTTTTTGGAGATAGTAGTCCCTTGAAGTTCTTTAATCTTGAAATTGAAATGAGAGGGGTTCTCTTCTTAAAATTTATTTTGGCACAATATCCAAACTAGTTGAACACTAGATAGTCTAGACTCAACAAATCCTAACGAGTCTTCTATTTATAGTGTTTCAGTCTCCCGCTTTGGATATTTGTGGCAAAACTTTATCGCATGCATACATATTCCAAGGAATACTTTGGAACTCTTTGGAGAAAAATTAAACCTAGTCCTATCAAAAAATAATCTACCTCACCTAGAACCGAAAATAAGAAAAAAGGTGAAAAATACAACTGAACTAACAGCATTTGATCCTAGACTCAAAGAAAAAATAGAACCTGATCAAAGAAAGAACAAGATATTCAAGTATACGGATGTACTCTACTCCCAATTTTGGCTCAAATAGATAAGGGTGTAAAGTAACGAACATACAAAACATGTTTAAATAGGTGCTTATCCTATTTAATAAGTTATGAGACGTGCCTTTTATTATTCACAAACAACCATACCCCATAACCTCAGATAGCAATATATTAACATAAGAAAGACAAGTATGTAGGTTCACGCATAAAAGTTAATCAATTAAGCATAACCATCCCAATTGCTCTTCTTATACTTTCAAAATGAATATTAGCTAGAAGCTTAATTCAAAAGTCAACAAGTTGCTTTTCAGTGTTAACAAGCTCAGTTAAAAAGTTCTTTGGATTCTACTAAGTTTCTAATAAAATGATGGCGGATTTTTATGTGTTTAGTTCAAGACTGCTAAATAGGATTCTTAGTGATGTTTATAGCGCTCTTGTTATCACATAATAAAGTCGTTTGAGTTTCTATAATATTATAATCACTTAACATCCATTTGATCCATGTTAATTGGGTACAACAGCTTCTAGCTGCAAAATATTCTGCTTCAGAAGTAGACAAGGAAATATAATTTTATTTTTTACATAGCCAACCAACCATGTTGTTTCTAACGTAAGAACAAGAACTAAAGGAACTTTTACTATCATCATAACAACATGCCCAGTCGGCATCGCTATATCCTAAAATGCTACTTGTTATGTCTTGTGTGTACCATAACCCTAACTCAAAAAACCCTTTGACATATTTTAAAATTCTCTTAATGCTTTTAAGGTGACTTTCTTTAGGAACGGATTGATAGCGGGCACACACACATACGAAGAATGTGATATTAGGTCGAGAAATAGTTAAATATAATAAACTACCAATCATGATTCTATATAATGTAAGATCTATGCTTTTACCACCTCCATCTATAGTTAATTCTGTGGTTCTGCTCATAGGTGTACGTGTTATTTTGGCATCATTTAAATCAAACTTCTTTATTAAGTCTTTAGCATATTTTTTTTACATATAAATAAGCCATTATCAAACTATATCCATTGAAGTCCGAGGAAATATTGTAACTCCCCCATAAGTGACATATGTAACTCCCCACTCATAAATTTTGAAAACTCTTTAACTTCTTAAGGGGAAGTTGAACAAAAAAATGATATCATCTATGTATACTTATGCTATTAACACGTCATTTTTATTTTACGATCAAACAATGTCTGGTCACTGCCACCACGATCGTACCCTTTTATTGATTAAAAAGGTCGAAAGACGATCATACCAGACCATGGGGGTTTTCTTTAAACCATATAACGCCTTATTAAGTTTAAAGACATGTCCAGGGTATTTTGGATCAACTAATCCTTTTGGTTGTTCAAAATAAATTTCTCAGATAAAATACCATTCAAAAATGCGGACTTAACATCCATTTGAGAAATTTAAATTTTAAATGACAAGAAACATCCAAGAGAAGACGGACAAACTCCATCCGTGTAATCTAGACGAATGTCTCATCAACATTTATTTCTTCTATCTGGTTGTATCTGTGACAACCCGAATATAATTATGATAAATTATGTTTAAATCATGATTAGATTATGTAATATGGATAATATGTTATTATTATGTATAATTTTAAGTCAATATATTTAGTCTAATCCTACCGTCATAAAGCATGAAATATCGAATTAGTTACAAATGTGAGATTTTGAAGTTTTTGGTAGGAATGTTCATGTTTAAGGCTAGTTTTGACCATTATAATATAATAATTGACTTGAGGTATAATCTAGATAGGTGTATATATATGAGTTAGGTTTGTACACAATAAACGATGCATCAAACGGACATTCGAGTGAGAAGACATCATCTTTTTACGAACAGGGGGTAAAGTAGTCATTTAGCCTTAAATGATATGTTGTCTTATATGGCACCACATGTTATATTTTGATTGGACCAAGAGGGGGTGCCCTTATGCCGACTTAAAACCCTTGAATTAAGCTCTCCCTTCAGCATATTTCATCCATGGAAGAGTTTTAATCTAAGGAAAGAAAATTTTGAAGTTTAGGAAGAAAGTGTGAGGAGAAATTGAAGAAACATTCATAAAAAATTACGTAAAAGCCCCTAAGGTATTTCCATCCATAAATCTTGTTTATTTTTTGTATTACTTATTTAAATGATTGAAATAATCATTTGTTTACTGAAATTCCATGTCTTGATGTGAACTTATGGATAGATGCAAGTTTAAGCAAACCTGAATGTGTAAACCCTTAAAATTGTTTTGTTTGGAAACCTTGTTTATACAAACTTCCATATCTTTTTGTATACTTATTGGAATTGATTGATTCCAATTGGATATTAAAATAGACTCATATATGTATATCATAACCGAAAATCAAGTAAAAATACCAAGAAATGGACCTTGGGTGATGATTTGAAGCTCGAGTATGAAATCTGCCCCAAAAGAGTGAATATACATACCATATGTTTGATGTTTTGCTTGACATAGCAAATGAACTCTAAAAATTATGAAATTTTGATATTGTATTATTCAATATGTTTTCTGAAATTGGGTGAAATATCATATAAATTTATGATGTATAAAAATTATGAAAATTCTTGGAAGATGACTGAACCATAGATGAGCCTATAGGGCGAATTTGCTATGTGGTTAAGAAATGGACATATCTTTCTTTAGGAAACTCAGAATGATGTGTCGTCTTTTGTGTTAGAAACATAATATGATAAGGATTGGATTACCAAGAAGAATTAAAGTAGTTTTAGGCTGTAATTTGAATATATTAGATGTCATTACCTGAATCTAGATGGGAGTCCATTTATGATGAATGATTTGAATTGAATCATATGATGCTTATGAATTGAGTTATGTTGAAGTTGTTCTTTGAATTGTTAATATTCTTATGATGATACTAATATTATAAGAATGATAGGAAGAGAATAAGAACCAACTGAACACGAGCCAAATAAAGGAAAAGGGAAAGCTTGTTAAATTTCCAAGGTGAGTGTACTTATGATTGTTTCATATATACAAAGATATGAATATAACTCTAAGAGCAAGATTTGTTTGAATACATCGGTATTCAGGATTTTTTTGGATATTCAAATATCCAGGATTGTTTGGGTCTTATGATCCAAGATTTTTTATTGCCAATGGGCAGGATTGTTTGGGTCTTATGATCCCAGATTTGTTATTGCCAATGGGCAGAATTATTTGGATCTTATGATCCCGGATTTGTTATTGCCAATGGGCAGGATTGTTCGGATTTTATATCCACATATTCGATATAGAATTGTCATTCCTTTGCAGGGAAGGAGTACCTCACTAAGCTTAATGCTTACGATTTAAATTTTAACAATTTCAGGTTGTATGCTGCCAGCTAGGATACCATATGACCGGTAACTTTGAGAGTTGCACTGTTGGAAAGAGCTGAGGTTTAAATATGTGTATTTTATCATTATGACACAGAAGATTTTAATATACTCACGCATTTTATATATTGTGGTAGTATGGATTGAGTTGATGATTGTTAAACTTTATCATAGTTAATCATAGTATTGTATGTCCGCTTAATTATGACTCTGGTATTGATTTCATTATGGTATAAGAATAATAGTATGTTCATTATGCACATTATGCAGAAAAATATTGATAAATGAATTATATTTTCAATGGGATCAAGATCATGATCCAATTATTCTAATAACAAATGATTATTATGGATATTGGGTTTGGGGTGTGACAGTATCCCTGAGCAACCAACCCAACTTTATTTCTAATTATCACCCCGGTTTTAACGGTTTATTTTTAAAAATCCATTTTGTATCGATTACTTTAGTATCAGATGGCCTAGGAACGATATACCAAACATCGTGCGTTTTAAATTGTGCTTACTTTTCTTGCATGGCATCTTTCCAAAAGGATTCTTGCAAAGATTTATTTACACTCTTAAGTTCCACAAGGAAAACAAAACTGACAAAGTTTGCAAGATTATGAAGTTGTGATCTCGTTCTAACCATCTCTAATATTTCAAACGCGACCAGAAATGTGTCTAGTATGCGTGCTATTTAGGCTCAAGTGCAAGCCTTTCACTTAAGTAATAATCCGATAAGTCGAGTATCAACCCTCAGGGAAATAGGACGAACGAAGTCATAACAACGTTAGAAAGACGAAGGTAACCTAACTTTGACTCTAAAAAGAATGAAAAGGTGATTTGGATTGTGAAATGACTGCGACTAGATGCGATATGAAAATTAGTAACTAATGAAATTATGAATAAATGAAATGCAATTACTCTAATTAACTAAAGGACTAATGATGATTTGACTAAAACTTTAACTATAAAATGGGAACGATAGGTCGGGTTACAATCCCCCATACACTAGTAATTCACTTCATAGGATATTAGATTCAGAATTAAAGCTTTAAATGAACTCGGTTTTTAATGCTCCTAAGCATTACATATATGAGGGATCGTAGCCCGCACAGTATGTAAGCAAAGGATGAATTAAAACTCGGTCTTTAACACTACTAAGTATTACATATATGAGGGATCGTAGCTCGCACAGTATGTAAGCAAAGGATGAATTAAAGCAGTATCGTATTAACCAATACTCGCGTCGCTTTCTTAAGTATCCCGGTTACCTAGGGCAAACGAGATCAAAAGTCCACAACGGTCGTACCAGTTATATGACACAATTCACCTAAGATTTTAATTCCAACTTCTATTTCCACTATCATGAATTACATTGGGTGGAGTTCATGCACCCCGGCCCTTGAAAACGTAGCCGAACATATTAAAACTAGAAGAAAATATGTTTTGAATGAAAGAAAAAAAAATTACTAACAAGTGAAGGTGAAGAAGAATGAAATTACTAATTAAAGAAGTAACCACTACAATAATGAAAACAAGAATTGGAATAAAATTACTTGAATTGCAGAACTTGAATAAGGAATTGGAAGCCTCCTTAATGTCGAGGAGGTGCTTTTAATTTATACTCTATGAATTTCTAAGAGTTTTAACCATATAAGACTCTTATTTTACAAGTGGATAAATTCAAATTTTCGATACCCGAACCGATCCTGTTAAGGTGATTCGGTTCGGTTTGCCTTTGATCGAGATTTTCGTCCTCTGCAGTTCGGTTTGTTTATTTACTCTTCGGTTCGGTTCTATCATTCTGTGCTTCACAGGAAGTTTTCCCAGGATAGGATCGGTTCATTTTTCCATCCCTACGGTTCGGTTCTATCTCATCAGAAAACTTTTCTTCCTTGAAATTTTGAAGACTTGTAACTTTTGATTTGGAACTCGAATTAGGATGTCAATTCTTCCTAAACACTTGTAGGCGCGAGGTCTTCGACTTTTATTTCGATTTTTGGTTTGGATTCCTGATTCGAAATATTCTTTTGCCCTTTTACTTTCCTGCATTTATCTTCGTTCTTCCTTCCGATTTTCTCCTTCCTTGTGTGCATTGAATACCTGCAAAATAGATAGGAGATACACGAAACTCTACGTACAAATTAGAAAATGTCAATAGCAATGATATGAGATCAATCCACTTGAATTAAACTTTGCAGAGCGATAAAAGCCTCTAAATTAAGGGTATAAATGGGAAGAATTTATGCCTAATCAAACCCCCTGACTTAGAACTTTGCTCGGTCCGAGCAATGTAAAAGAATAAAAACATGGTCCAACTCTAAAATGGGAAAGAATACCTCTTTCGCGGGCGAGCGATTGCATTTAGCATATGCAACAAGCTTTAAACCCCTAGGTTACCCTAATAGGACGAGTTGTGTCTCGTAAGGGTTTGCAGTGAATATTCCCACAAAATTCATTTTCTAGACTCAAAGAAACATCAAAATATTTTAAAAAATTGTATAGTTCAAACTTTTCCTGAAAATAGTCATCATCAATTCATATTCAAGAGTCTCAAATCATAGTGAGTGTCTGCGGAGCCAGAAATTTAACCACGAATTTCCATCGATTGACCATTACGTTACTTATCCGAAAATTTATTTTGATTTCAAAATCTCACGGGATGCTCTCACAAACGAATCCCTCGGAATGTGGCCATTTCTCTCGGTATGCATGATTTATAAGAGTAAATGCATTGGAACCAAGTTCATGCACACAAATAGAAAGACGAAATTATATGGTAAATGGATCTGATCATCGGATTACAGTCATATAGAAACGGGAACATCGCCTCTAATTCACATTTCTAATCTCTTTTATTATCTTTTTGTGTTTTAGCTCTCCAAGCGGTAACCAATTTCGCAATTTGGACATGGTTAGGTCTTTTTCGGGTTAAAGGTCTATTGGGTGAATGGTAGGGAAATGTGGAATTGGAAAATTTTCTTATGAGACATTTGTGCTTTTTCGGGCTTTTGCTCATTTTTTTTCTTCTTTTTCTATTTTTTTCTATTTTTCACGCTTTTCTTTTCTTGCTATTTTTGTTGAGCATATCTATTCTTTTCTTACCCCTTTTTATGCACTTTTCGGACTTAATTTCTAGGATTATTAACTTTCACAATTTCGGGCCAATTGGGGCTTTTCGGGTTGTCAAACGAAAGGGAAAAATTTCTTTGGCTCGATTTTGGTGTACAAAAGGGATAATTTTTTTATACTTTTTATGGCCAATATTTTTGGGTGACAAACGAGGGTGTACTTCATTCTCCGAAATACTAATTGCGTTACCATATGCATTTCGAGGTTAATTTAATATAGAGATCTACTTAGCATGTTTTTCAAGGCAACCTCACACACATTTCCCATAACCGGTCAAAGTGAAAGGATTGAGATCCTTGACGACATATTAAACGCTGAAATGAACTTTGAGTTAACAATTTAACTCGGATTGATTTATAAACTCACAATAAGGAAAGGTTCGAATATCATCAGGTTTGTTAATCTCCACATTTATTCGTTAAGTCGCCTACGTTCGCTTAATTTCCATCTTTGGTCAATTTCGTCTTTGTGTACTATGTTTTTACAATTTGAGACTTTAAACCAAATTTTAATGATATTTTTGAAAAATTTGACATCCAATTTTTATAAAGAGATAAAAAAAATACTTTTGGATTTTTCAAAATTTTATGATTTTTTTTAAATTTCTGGGCTTTTTGAAAATTTGTGAATTTTTAGAAAGACTCACTTGTGACCCCCCCTAACTTAGACTTTTGCATTGTCGTCAAGCAAAAAGGACTAAAATCTTACTCAAAGCGAATTAAAAGGGCGAATAAATAAAACGAACAAACAAAACAGAAACACATATTTTTATAGATAAGGAGAACATGTGTTACAAGGGAAAGGGGAGAAACACACAACCAAAATTTTTAAACAACCACCAAGGACACAACCAACAAAACACAAACAGCAAACAACAAAAATGGGCTTCAATGGGGCGGCGAATTGGAGCTTTCGAGTGCGCAGGGGTCATACGGGTCATAGAAGAATGTTGGAGGGGGTCCACCGAAGTTGAGTTCGTACAAGTGAGTTTGGAGACGATGCATCATGCTCGTATCCCTTCGGTAGGCCTCTTGATCCCGTCGATATTGTGTGAGGAATCCGTCAAATTGGGTTTCCACCACTGAAAGGCACCTATTAAATTATGTACATGGTGGCTCAAAATCTGAGTCGTCGTCTTCGTCATACTCGTCGTCTTCTTCCCCACCCATCACAACATCCTCAGCCTCGTGCTCGTCAACATCGATATCCTCATCTTCGTCTTCATGAACATCAACCACTTCATGTGCTGCTCGAAAGGTTTTCCTTTGCTGGGTGCTCCTATTGCGTGATGCTTGCCTAATGGGCTTTGGGAGGCGTGAAGAGGCTCGAGGCGGCTGGATACCGGCATCGGCAAGAATGGAGGTGATGAGACGTGCATATGGTAAGGGCACCGCACCTTTTTGCTCCATGACCGCATAAAAAATATTTATGTATAGAACGCGGGCAAGATTGATAGTGAAGTTGGGATCATAAAGGTGGTAGACGAGGGTGGCTTGGCGAGGGCACATCGTCGAGTCGTTTGTGGTTTGAAGCAGGTTGGCGCAAACGATATGAAATGTAATGCATGCCTTATCATTGAGGCATCCCACGGGGAAGGTTCCCCTTTCCCAAATTTTGTTGGGTGCGAGACGGTTGATGCATGTCGGCTTCAGGATGGTGGGGGCATTGACGGGGTAGTCATAGTCGTCTGGATTTGGGACTCCCTTGGAAGAAAGTTTTCGGGACATAATAGCTAAGGAGAAAGGGATGGGGCGATCGTCTAGAAAAGATTGGGCCTCAAACTCGCCCGTGCGGACGAGAGAGCCATAAAAAGATCGGACCTCATCGACCCACACTACATTGTGGGGTTCTGCGAGATATTGCGTCCACCATCGCCGACTGAAAAGAGTGGTGACCGAGCGGGGCAGCTCATTCGATTTAACGATGCGCTCGATGTGAAGTTGTCGGGATATGATAAAAATTTCTCACACCAAAGGCGCTCCATGTGAGAGCGGTATTCCTCGTTACCATTAGGAAGAACCTCGGTAGACGTGTATTTTGGGGGCAGAACTGGATTTGCCATGGAAAATTAAGGTTGAATGGGAGAGACACGTTAAGAGAGTGAGTATGGGGTGGAGGTGTGAATGAATGGTAGGGTAGAGGTAGAATTTATAGGTGGGGTGGGTTTGGGGTGAATAATTTAGAGGGAAAGAAGGGGGGAGATTGGAGGGAAATGAAGGGATTGGGGAAGGGGGAGGTATCTCTGGAAGAGGAAAAATCTGCAGAAACCAAACCAATTCGGTGCAGGGGGAACCAATCGGGGTCTGGGATTTTTTTATTCAATTTATCTCAACCGAACCTATTCGGTACAGAGGATTCGGTTCGGTTCGCCTCAGAGAAGAAATCTCTCCACTTAGAATGCTGGAATTATAGCACCCTCGAATTTTCGACCACTCTTATACTTATTCTCACACTTGAACTTCCTCGACTCCCTTATAATGTGCGTGTTGGTGTGCCTAATCCTAACCCTATCCTCTCGTAACCTACCTACGGACTCTAACTATTCTACCTAGGCACAACTACAATACACAAGAATTCACCCCATATGCGTCGGGGGTGCGACGACCTCTCAGTTCAAGATCAGTCTACCCCGTAAACGGGGTCCGATAACCAAATGGTGTCGATCTCTTCTACGCACGCCTCAACATATAGCTTTAGGCACTGTCGATTGACTTTTAACGCATTCCCCCCTTTTGGATCTTCCAATTCTACTACTGCGTGGGGGAATACACTTTTCATAATGAATGGACCAGTCCATTGGGACCACAATTTACCAGGAAATAGATGAAGCCGGGAGTTATAGAGGAGTACCTTTTATCACGATTGAAACTCTTTCGGTCGAATAATCTTATCATGTTCTAGTTTCATCCAGGCCTTTGAAATCTTGGCATTCTCATACACATCATTGCGTATCTCCTCTAACTCATTTAGTTGAAGCTTGCAAGCTTCACCGGCTTTGTCCATATCGTAATTTAACCTCTTAATTTCCCAATACGCTTTGTGCTCCAACTCAACGGGAAGATGGCAAGGTTTTCCATACACAAAGCGGCATTGGGACATTCCGAGTGGGTTCTTGTATGCGGTACGGTAGGCCCATAGAGAATCGTTCAATCTAAGGGACCAGTCTTTTAGATCGGGATTGACGGTCTACTCTAGTATGTGCTTGATTTCACGATTTGCCAATTCGTCATGTCCATTCATTTGTGGGATATATGTCATTCCCACCTTGTTACTGACACCATTTTTTTTCATAAGTTTTTCAAACGAATTGTTGCAAAAGTGTGTGTCGTTATTACTGATTACCGCTTTAGGTGCACCAAAGCGAGAAAGTATGTGTTCGTGCAAGAACTTCATCACCACTTTATTGTCATTGGTCTTGGTAGCTATGGCTTCCACCCATTTAGAAACATAGTCTACCGCGACTAGGGGGTATAGGTACGTAAAGAATGGGGGAAAATGTCCCATCAAGTCAATACCCCAACAATCAAAAATCTCAATGATGAGAATCGGGGTTAATAGCATCATGTCTCATCGGGTAATCACCCCCATCCGTTGACACTTGTCGCAAGATTCGCAATAATTGTTAACATCCCAGAACATTGTGGGCCAGTACAAACCGCATTGGAGAATTTTTGCGACTATCCTTTTCACAGAAAAGTGGCCTCCACATGTTTTCGAATTACAGAATTGGATGACTTTTGGAATTTCATCATCCGGTACGCATCGTCGGATAATTTGATCGGCGCAATATTGAAAAAGGAATGGGTCATCGTAGAAAAATATGTGCGACCAAGTGATGAACCTCTTCTTATCTTGCGATGTCCAATCAGGAGCGACGGCTCCCATGACAAGATAGTTTACTATATCCGCAAACCAGGGCAAAGAAGAGGTGGAAATGAGTTGCTCATCCGAAAAATACTCATTTATGGGTGTAGGATCACTAGTTATGTCGAACGAAAGCTATGATAAGTGATCGGCAACGACATTTTCTACTCCTCTTTTGTCTTTAATGGAGAGATTAAAGTCTTGTAGGAGTAGGATCCACCTTATGAGACGCGACTCTGCGTCTTTCTTCACAAGTAGACATTTTAAACTCGCGTGGTTGGTGAAACAAGTGATGGGAGAACCTATAAGATAGGAACGAAACTTGTCAAGAGTAAATACTACTGCTATCAATTCCTTCTCCGTGGTGGATTAATTTAGTTGTGGTCCGATAAGGGTTTCGCTAGCGTAGTAGATGACATGAGACTTATTGTCTTTTGTTTGGCCTAAAACAACCCCTATCGCATAATCGCTAGCATCACACATAAGCTCGAATGGTAAGGACCAATACGGAGCTTGCATAATCGGAGAGGACCCAAGCATGTTTTTCAGTTTTTCAAAAGTGCTTTGGAATGCTTCCATCCACTCAAATGGGGTGTCCTTCATAAGAAGATTGCTTAAGGGTCTAGCGATGGCGCTAAAGTCCGTAATGAACCTTCGATAAAGCCCCGGGTGGCCTAAGAAGGAGCGCACGTCTTTCACCAATTTAGGTGGGTGTAGGTCATCTATGGCATCTATCTTTGCTCTATCAACCTCGATCCCTTTGGATGACACGATGTGACCAAGAACTATACCCTCAGTTACCATGAAGTGGCATTTTTCCCAATTCATCACTAAGTTTTTTTCCACACATCGGGTTAGTACTTTATCAAGATTGGCTAAACATAGATCGAAGGAGGTTCCAAAAACACTAAAGTTGTCCATAAACACCTCTAGCCCTATCTCAAACATGTCATTGAATAAGCTCAACATGCACCTTTGAAAGGTCATCGGTGCATTGCAAATGGCATACGTTTGTAGGCAAACGTCCCAAAGGGGAAAGTGAAGGTTGTTTTCTCTTGATTAAGTACGTCTACCTCAATTTGGTTTTATCCAGAATAACCATCTAGGAAGCAATAATAAGGGTGTCATGCTACTCTTTCAAGCATTTGATCAATAAATGGTAAGGGGAAATGGTCTTTCCTAGTTCCCGCATTGAGTTTTCGGTAATCAATACAAATGCGCCATCCAGTGGTGGTACATTGGGGAACTAGTTCTCCCTTGCCATTTTCAATCACAGTCATGCCCGACTTCTTCGGGACAACTTGAATGGGGCTCACCCACTTGATATCTGAGATTGGGTAGATAATCCTGGCATCCAATAATTTTATGATTTATGTCCTCACTACATCTTTCATTGTGGGGTTTAGCCGTCTTTGCATTTCTCTAGAAGTCTTAACATCCTCCTCGAGGTGAATCTTATGGGTGAAAATTAGAGGGATTATCCCCTTTAAATCATCTATACACCAACAAAAAGCACTTTGGTTCTTCCTCAAAATCTTCAATAGCTTACCCTCCTACACTTCATCTAAGCTAGAGGAAACAATAACAGGAAATGTCTCACTTTCACCTAGGAAAGCATAACATTAGAGGGTAGTTTCTTCAACTCGAGAGTCGGGAATGTGTCGCTAGAGGGCACCATGCATGCCTCCCTTGGCGGTAACTCTTCGAATCGAAAAACCCAATTAACATCTCTTGCATCCTCGTTCGATGCTCTCTCATCGAGTAAACCTCTCAACTCCTCTATCGCCCTCTCAAACTCGGTGTACGCTCCCTCACTCTCATGACTAGAAGCTAGGTAATCTTCTAAGGCGTCTCCACAGTAACTTTCCTCAAAGTGTTCTTCTACGATCTCCTCAATTAAGCTCACCGCATGAAGATCGTCTTCTTCCCCTGCCTGTTGGGCGATGTTGAAGATGTTTGTTTTTAAAGTCATATTCCCAAAAGTGAGTTGCATCTTCCCATTTCTAGTATTGATTAATGCGTTAGCCGTAGCTAAGAATGGGCGTCAAAGGATGATGGGAACATGATTTTCGAGGCGAATGAGGGATCCGTGTCCCAAATGACAAAATCTACTGGGAAGTAGAAAGTGTCCACTTGGACAATCACGTCCTCAACTATACCCCTTGGTATCTTCACGATTCGATTCGCTAACTGGAGAGTGATCCTTGTGGGCTTAAGATCACCCAGATCAAGTTTCCTATAAATCGAATAAGGCAGGATATTGACACTCACCCCCAAATCGAGTGAGGCCTTTTCAAATTTGTTCTCTCCAATGGTGCAAGAAATGATGGGTGCACCGGGATATTTATATTTAGGTGGGAGATCATTAAGAAGGATTGAGCTCATATTTTGTGCTAAAAAAACGTTCTTCTTTACCTTCATCCTCATCTTGATTGTCAATAAATCTTTTATGACTTTTGCATAGGATGGGATTTGCCTTATTGCATCGAGGAAAGGTAAGTTTAATTTCACGTTCTTAAGCACTTCTAGCACTTCTTCAGTTATGGTCCTTTTATGGGAAGGAACCAATCTTTGAGGAAATGGTGCAGCGGAGGGTGGTTTTACAACTACCTCAGGCTAACTAGTGTTTTCCTTTTCACTCTCATTCAAGGAGATATCTTCGGCCTCTTTCGTGCCGGGAAAATTCTCCTTGTCTTTTGAAATGTCGTGTAGGGGAGGTGATAAATCAATAATTCTCCCACTACGAAGAGTGGTTACATATTGGCAGTGCTCCTGCTGTTCTGTAAAGGTGGAACTAACACTAGGTTGACCTTGGGGAGGTCTTTGGCCTTGGGCAGGAAACTTTCCCTTCTCTTGGATGCTCAATGCGGATTGCATCTTAGAGATGTTTGCCTTTATTTCGGCAAACATGCGTTCATATCTAGCATTGTTTGCACCTTGAGAATTTATGAATTGGTTCATTGTATCCTCGACGCTCCTCCGCGGTGGAGCTACATATGGAGCTGGAGGTGGTGGTGCTTGTTGGTATTGAGGAGGTGGTGGAGGTGGGACAACCTGTGAATGTGGGTTCATCGCAGCTTGTGGTTGTCCATGGTTGAAACTAGGATGGTTTCTCCACGAAGGGTTGTAAGAGTTCCCATGCGGGGCTTTAAAATTTCCCTTGAATCCTCCTATAGCATTCACCTTCTCAGTGTGCATGGCCTTGTAGGAGGAAATCTTCGGGCATGCCTCTGTGGAGTGGCCCGCTTCACAGATAACACACACTTTTTCTTTCGAACCATGGCTGGATCCGACGATATTTCTCAATCAACCATCAAACCACTCTTTCATATCTCTCTGAAACTGATCGAATCGACGGTCTATTAAGGTATTGCTATCCAACTGGTATAGACCGGATATATTCTGATTGATATATGGTTGTCTAGACCGGGCTTGGTTAGGATCAGATGTGTCCCATGCTTGAGTAGTCTCTGCAATATAATTAAGATGGTCCTCGACATCGCATGAGTATAAATCCCAAAAGGGTCTTTCACACATTATTTGCACAAGTTATTTGGAAGCTACTGTCAACCCATTATGGAAGAAAGATATCACTAAGTGTTTGCCAAAACCATGATGGGGGCATGCGCTGACTAACTCTTGGAAACGTTCCCAACACCTATCAAAAGACTCGTTATTGTGTTGTCGGAAAGCTTGGATTTGAGTCTTGGCAGAGTTGGTCTTGTGCTGTGAATAGAATTTTAAGACAAACTTAGACTGCATATCTATCCAGGAAGTGACGGAGTTCGGGGGTAGAGACCATAGACAGGTCTTGGCTTTATCCTTTAAGGAAAAAGGGAAAATCTTTAGGCGAATGACATCTTGCGTGCAAGCTTGATCACTAAATGTGTCACACGCCTCTTCGAACTCACGAATATGCAGGTATGGTTTCTCCGAATCCATGCCATGAAATGTAGGTAGAATCTGTATCATCCCATTGCGAAAGTGGAACTGACCGGCATTATACGGAAGTAAAATGCAACCAGGGGTGAGAGTCCATTCAGGAAAGAGTAAGTCTTTCATGAGACGATAGGGGATATCTCCCTCTCCAGTATCGAAACTCGCTGCTTCAGACATCGCACTCGCGCTCTCTTCAAATGACTCTGTGTACTCACTCGGTGTCCTAGATGTGTGACTCGACGTTTGACTCAGGGTGTAGCTACTGATAGAGTGCTCAGGAGTAGCTATTGGAAACCAAAATAATGGAATGCGAGGTGTGTGGGGGCTTTCAGAGTTATACTCAACTATCGGGTTTTCGTGGATTCTGGTTGGAGTATTGTGAGGAGTCTGATTATGTTCAGGATTTTGCATTAAAGGCTTTTGAGAGATGATAAAAAAAATTATATTTTTTTATAAATTTTTTTATGTTTTTTTATTTTCTTGGTCAAAGTTTCAGATTGACTTGATCTAACCTAAGTCTATCTAAATCCCCGACAATGGCGCCAAAAACTTAACGCAACCACAAATGTGTCTAGTATGCGTGCTATTTAGGCTCAAGTGTAACCTTGTCGCTCAAGTAATAATCCGATAAGTCGGGTATCGATCCTCAGGGAAACAGGATGAACGAAGTCGTAACGACGTTGGAAAGATGAAGGTAACCTAACTTTGACTCTAAAAAGAAGGAAAAGGTGATTTGGATTGTGAAATGACTACGGCTAGATGAAAATATGAAAATGAGTAACTAATGAAATTATGAATAAATGAAATTCAATTACTCTAATTAACTAAAGGACTAATGACGATTTGACTAAAACTTTAACTATGAAATGAGAACGATAGGTCGGGTTACAACCCCCCATACCCTAGTAATTCACTTCGTAGGATACTAGATTCAGAATTAAAGCCTTAAATGAACCCGATTTTTAATGCTCCTAAGTATTACATATATGAGGGATCGTAGCCCGCACAGTATGTAAGCAAAGGACGAATTAAAAACCGATCTTTAACACTCCTAAGTATTACATATATGAGGGATCGTAGCCCGCACAGTATGTAACCAAAGTATGAATTAAAGCAGTATCGTATTAACCAATACTCACGTCGCTTTCTTAAGTGTCCCGGTTACCTATGGCAAACGAGATCAAAATTCCACAACGGTCGTACCAGTTATATGACACAATTCACCTAAGATTTTAATTCCAACTTCTATTTCCACTATCATGAATTACATCGGGTGGGGTCATGCACCCCGACCCTTGAAAACTTAGCCGGACATATTAAAACTAGAAGAAAACATGTTTTGAATGAAAGAAAACATTTTTATTAACAACTGAAGGTGAAGAAGAATTAAATTACTAATTAAAGAAGTAACTACTGTAATAATGAAAACAATAATTGGAATGAAATTACTTGAATTGTAGAACTGGAATAATAACTAGAGTTTCTTGTTGTTCTCTTCTCTAATCTAATTACAATGCTTCTCTAACGAATTGGAAGCCTCCTCAATGTCTGGGAGGTGATTTTAATTTATACTCTACGAATTTCTAAGAGTTTTAACCATACAAGACTCTTATTTTACAAGTGGATAAATCCAAATTATTGATACCCGAACTGATCCTGTTAAGGTGATTCGGTTCGATTTGCCTTTGACAGATATTTTTGTCTGGTGCGATTCGGTTCGTTTATTTCCTCTTCGGTTCGGTTCTATCATTCTGTGCTTCACAGGAAGTTTTTCAAGGATAGGATCGGTTCGTTTTTCCAGCCCTGCGGTTCTGTTCTATCTCATCAGAAAACTTTTCTTCCTTGAAATTTTGAAGGCTTGTAAATTTTGATTCGGAACTTGGATTAGGATGTCTATTCTTCCTAAGCACTTGTAGGCGCGAGGTCTTCGACTTTCATTTTGATTTTTGGTTCAGATTCTTGATTCGGATTACTCTTTTGCCCTTTTACTTTCCTGCGTTTATCTTCGTTCTTCCTTCTGGTTTTCTCCTTCCTTGTGTGCACTGAATACCTTCAAAATAGATAGGAGATACACGAAACTCGGCGTACTAATTAGAAAATATAAATAGCAATGATATGAGATAAATCCACTCGAATTACACTTTTCGGAACGATAAAGGCCTCTAAATTAAGGGGATAAATGGGAAAAATTTATGCCTTATCAATTTCACTAACAATATTAGTGGTAGGATGATATTTAGAAACCTAGTTAGGCACAACAGGGTCTTCAACTAGTAAAGTATAAATTTCAATTGGTGAGTCTATATTTACAAAAAAAAATTGACTCATCATTAGACATTGGTATTTTACTAATTGAAGTGTCATCTGCAATTACATTAATTGACCATAATAGGCTTTGTCCTTAAATTATAAACCCTATAGGCACAACTATTTTGAGAATAGCCTAGGAAAAAGCCTTTATCACCTCGGGATTCAAATTTCGAAAGATTTTCTCTACCATGAAAAATATAACAAAAAGTATTTAATGATAGGCTTTTTATCATACCAAAGTTCATATAGACTCTTTTTGGTATTTTTACGGAGGTATATTCTATTTATAGTATGGAAAGCCATCCGTATTGCTTCAACCGAGAAATATTTTAGAAGATTTTTTGCATGAAGTAATATCCTGGCCATTTCTTGAGGCATTATATTTTTACGTTCAGCTATTCCATTATGTTGGGGGGTCTTAGGAGCACTAAACTCGTGTAAATATCCATTTACATAGCATTAATCAACAATGCCAATGTCTTTAAATTCTCTTCCCCTATCACTTCTTATACACAATACTTGGGTATCCTTTACATTTTAAAATTTAAAAGGACTTTCGTAAACACTTTAAAAGTATCTGATTTTGGTTTCATGAAAGCAACCCATTTAAAGCATGAGAGCTCATCCACAGTGACTAGTATGTAACTATTACTATAAAGGCTGATAGTATGGGAAGGACCCATTAAGTCCATGTGGATGAGGTCGAGGGTCTTTTAAGTTAAAACATTATGTACTTTCTTATGAGGCACTTTAGTTATTTTTCTCACTTGACAAGGCCCATAAACAACATTAGGACTCTTTTTAATTATAGGTAAACCCTTGACAATCTCTTTGGTGCTTAATATGCTCAAGTTTTCAAGATTAATATGACCTAGCCTATTATTCCAAAGTCCAGTATCATCAAGTCTAGTCAAAAGACAAGTATCAGGAACAGGGGGACCAATATAACAATTCTCCTTAATTTTGTTTCCTATTATAATGCAATTACCAAAAATTAATAGAGTAATTTGCATCACAAAATTGACTTATACTCAACAGATTAGCTTTCAAACCTTTAATAAGAGAACATCATTAAGCAGAGATAACCTTCCTTGGAGAGTGTTCCTTTACTTATGATTTCAGATGAAACTCTATTTCCATATATGAATTTCCCTCCAAGGTAGTTAATCACGTTTTTCAACTTAGTTTTACCACATGTCATATGCCTAGAATACCATGAATCTAAGTACCATCCATTTGAGTTAGTTACAGCTTTGAGTGCAAAAACCACAATATTTCATCTCAACTATGGTAATAGATCATCTTTATTAACCTAAATAGGCCTAGTTTTAAAATTCTTTTGGCCTTTTGAGCGATTGGAAGATTGAGGGGTTATGTGTGGTTCTTTTTTCTTAGTTCGAGATTTATTCTTGTTTTTGCCTCCAAAATGATTATAATTTTATCTATGGAGAACATAACTATTGCGCATCATGCAAAAGTATTAAAATTTTGATAAACAGACATATTGGTCCTTTTCAGGAAATAGTTATTTAAGTAGTGTCCATAGATATCACAGTAGGAATAATATTTATCTGACACTGGTCTAACCTTAGTCTCTAATCTTTGAAAATAAGGTTTAGACTGAGTCTGGTGTCTAGATTTTACAGGAATCCCATCATTTTCTTTGCACCTGACAGGCAGAAAAATATACTTAGGTTTAGGTTCAGCTTTTTACTGAGGAATACACAAGTTTTTGTAACTTGAGAGACTGAAACTTTTACTAGTAGAATTTTCTTTGACAAAATTAGAACTTTCTTCGACAAAAGTAGTCTCTTTATTTTCGAATAATTTTTGTGTTCAGTAAAGCCAAGTCCACTTTTGTCATTCTCTTGTCTTATCTCACTCAACATAATTATGTTACTATTTTTTTTAGTTTTCAAAATCTTGCGACCTTCTAAAAACTTTTGAACATTTAAACTTGGACTCCTCCAATTCTACCATAGTAACCTTGTATTTTTGTTTTAAGACAAAAAAAATTTCAGAAAGTTCTATTATTTTTTTTTTAAATCTTTAATTTCAGTCTCATAAGATAATTATTGACTTGTGTATTCTTCGGCATTTAGCTTAACAGTCTTAGTAAGAGACACAACTTGATCAGAAAATTTTTCACCAATTTTTCAGACTTAGCAAATTTATTCAACATTATAGCATTTAGGTCTTGAAATCTTAGTAAAATCGTATCATCATCGCTATCACTAAGTGGCGTGTGCATCGTGACCCCTAACGATTCAGTTTGATTAATGAACTCATACATACACTCAATTCGTTAGCATTAGCATTATCATCACTTTCACTCACAAACGCACGAATATCTATCTTAGCAACATCATTATCATGAGAAATACAGACAATAATTTTCCAGTATAAGAGTTACTAGCAGAAGTACAATAACAACATTATAAATAATAGTATTAGTAGCAGTAAACAGTTCACCACAGACAGTTATATATTCATCACCAGTAAGGAAAATATCACTATCATATTCAATAACTTTATCATAAAAGGCCATATAAGATTCACCTATAGTCGATGGTCCTAACTCATCATCATCAGAATCACTTGAGTCATCCCAAGTTTTGGTAATATGAACCTTAGGTGTGACTGAATTTTTACTGCAAGACCAATTTGCATAATGTCTAATTTCTTCACATTTATGACATTGTATATGGGACTTGTCCTATTGAGGTCTGTTAGTTGAGTCTGTGGGCCTATTATTATTTTGCTCTATAGATCTATGGAACTTTCTATCATGTGGTCTAAACATTTGAAGTCACTGATGCCCAGGTTGTCCTTTTTTAGCAACAATTGTTTATATTTAGAAAGTTTCTTAAATTGTTTGCTCATTAGGGCAATTTGAGTATCAAGGGTTTCAAGATCTGTGTCTTGGTCGGAGTCACAGTCCAGGACAGGCATAAATGATTTAGGACTGCACATCTTAGAGGTGAAGCCTATTATTGGTTAACTATTCCTTCTAGTAGTGGAGGACAGTTGTTTTTTGTAATCAATTCCCATTTCCATTGTCCTTATTTTACTACTAAGAAGTTGAGGAGTTAAGAATGGGTCATCAATATCTTCAATGGCATACCTTTTATAGTCAAACTTGGCATGGAAAGATGTTAAGATTTTTATAACTATATCTCTATTTGGGTAATCAATACCATTAGCATGCAGTTTGGTAATAATATCATTCAGTCTTATATAAAAATCATCAAAAGTTTTTGATTCAGACATCACAATAGTGTTATATTGTTGGACTAACATTTGAGTATTGGCAACTTTAACACGATTATCACCTTCATGAGCAGTGATCATTTTGTTCCAAGCCTCATTGGCATTGGTATAATGTGATATACATTTTAGTTCATGTTCACTAACAGTCATAAAGATACAGTCACGTCCTTTGTTATTATAGTGAGGCATGAGTTTTTCATCTGTTGTTTATTCACTAAGTGATTTATGTAACACCTCGTATTTTCAAATAATTAATTTTACTATTTTAAATTACATGTGTGCTCATAATTTAATCAAAATAAAAAGTATTGTGTATTCATTAAATATTAATTGATGAAAATGGAATTAATATTTATGTGCAAATACATTTACTAAGTGTGATAAAGTAAATAAAAAAAATTCGATCAATTGCTAGTATATCGTAGTGGGTAGAAAAAATGGGGATTGATGGTATCTCAATCGGGACATACAGGAAGACTATTTTTGGGTTGAAATAGGATATTGATGTTTGGTGACTCGAATAATGATTTAGAGTGCACAATTGATCCGCAATAGATTGAAATAGAAAAAATCAAGTACCAGGGGGCAAAATTGAATGCCAGAGGCTTTTGAGACTAGTCGGGACCCACTTTGGGGCATACAGGTCATTTTACACTATGGGGTTAACCTAATTTCGGGATTAGAGCTTTAAATAAGAGTTTAAAGGTTAGGAAGTAGCCACTTTACATATTATAACATTTGAGAGCTAAGTTGGTGAGAAAAAGGGGAAGAAAAAATACAAAGGATTCAAGGGGAGGCTTAATTGGAGGAAAATCATTAGGAGTTCTTAACTAGATTCAACCCTACAAGAAGAAAATCATAATTCCTTTTACATCTAAGGAAAGTGACTAAACTTGCTTAATATTTTTGTTTAGTTTTATGTTCATAACATAATTCGATAGACTTCTAACAAATTTTGGGGTAGCAATTAATATATAGATTGAGTTTTGAGAAAAGTGAAATTGATGATGATTCCTTATGATCTTATTAGAATAAATCACACGTGAAAAGTATGTTCTTGATAGAAAAACACAAGAATGGAAAATATATATATTGTTCCTGAATGAAAAAAAAATCTAAAATTTAATCAAAAAGATGTGATCTTGAATTATGGATTTAGGAATTATATTAAAATTAAGGTGTAGACTAATTTTAGGAAAAAGTGATGATTAAATTAGATGATTATGAAAAAACTTGATGAATGTCGACAATTAAACATGTATCCTAATGTTAATAGTTGATAGGGTAATTGACAACAGGCGGGGATCCGCTACGCAAGTGTATAAAGATTTACGTCGGTCGTTATGCTCGGCTCTCACCGATATGCAAAAACCTAAACCATGATTACACTCTTTTAAAGGAGTACAACGGCCAATCCGAGTATCAAAAATCCACAGAGACTAGTTGCTAGAATTATATTGGTTTAATAATTCTCAATAAAAGTGTAAAAGATAATTGTTAACAAAAGAAAAAGATAACTAGGCATGTGTATTTAAACTAAGATTAATAAAAGGGAATACAAACTCTAGGTTGCGACCAATATCTTCACCTTGGTTTAATACGTATAAATGGTTACATGGGACTACGAATTTAGTAATATTGAATCTCATTTTAACAGTTAATTAAATCTAGAGTTGTCACCCCCTAAATTCGCATAAAAGCCTAATATGATTTTGGCGTCAACAAATACCCCAAAAATTACACACGTAGGGTCGTAAATACGGACTATACATGATATACCTTGTTAAATCTCCTAGGCGTAAAGTCAAGGACAACCCAATCGAATTAAATGCATAAACTCCATCACCAAAGAAAAGCAACCCATCGAAACCAAGGTGAGTTACATCAATCACAACCAAGATTAACTTAGCTAGAAAGCATCATAAATGACATGTATTTAAATGCAAAAAAGTAAACCTAATTAACAAAGCACATAAATAAAGCAAGTAAATAAAGCAATAAAAGAAAGCAAGTAAAGAAATACAAACAATGGAAGCTTGGATTGATGAAGAATATGATGAATATTGTTTTACACAGCCACAATGGGTAAACCTAGGAGGGAGAAAATGGCACACTCAAAATCCCCTCCAAACCCTAATCTCCCTAACCTAAACTAAGAGAAAAATGAAAGATATAAAGATGCCTTGCAAAATAGAAAGAATGGGATTTTTATATTAAGTTACAAATAAAAAATAAAATAAAAAGGGAAAAGAAATGAAAAGGGAAGAAGCATGCAGAATATGGCACCCCCGGTCGACCGCGGGTGGGGACTTGATCGACCGGTCCAAGTGAAAAAGGCTACTGCGTTGTTACGAAGGCAAAATCTCATTCACCGGTCGATCGATGGATAGGATCCGATCGACCGGTCCTCTGTTTTATGGTTTCTTTGGTCCAACATAAGGGGAAAAGGTGTGCATACGGAATCGGCCATAACTCCATTGTCCGGGCTCCGAATGACGTACCGTTCACGGCCACGAGAAGCTAACTTGACGAACTACACTTTCGTGGTATCCCGCTGAGCTAAAGATGAACTGTGAAATGTAAAAAATTCCCTTGAAGTTGAGTTCGATGACGAAAATTCTTCGATTCGCAACCAATCCTCAATTTAAGCGTTCCAATACCTACAAAAACTCAATTAACCCCTGTAAATCATATAAACATACATAATAGAGGTTTTCTAGTTAACAAGCATAAAGAACACAAAAAGTTCTAGAATTCATAAAGATAATGGTCGCGAGTATGCAATATTCGTGACGTATCACACCCCCCTAACTTAGACATTGTCAGACCCTAGTGATGAAACAAACAAAACCAGTCTATAGAAGGCGGTACAAAAAGTATATATGCATCGAAACTATAAATGCCACTTTTGTAGGGAACACGATTGCATTTAGCATATTCAATAAGTCGTTAATCCCGTAGGTTATCCTAGTGGACGAGTGTCGTCTCGTGAGGGTTTTCAGGGAAGAAACCCACAAACATCATATGGTTTCCTCAAAATGTATAACCGATCACATGCGACAAGCCCAACAATAACGTAAAAGATTTCAAACAAGTTATTAGCAAATTGAATGAATTCACACAAAAAGTTCTTAGGTATTACCATTATAGAACGAACTTCATAGAATTGAAACCTTAAAATGTGGGAGGGGAGCGAGCACATGCAAAGTATGATTTGGCAAAAAATTATATAAATTGGATAATAAACATTAAAGCGTGCATATAAGTCAATCCTCACCGGATATTACACTCAAAAAATGAATTCGCTATCAATGGGAAGTAATACACGGGACAAGAGGGCATAAAGGGTAAATGGAAATAAGGTCGTGCACGTGTCACTAATGAAGAACGCTATATATAAAATGAAAAAATGTGATCTAAATGAAAGATGGCATCATTAAAGGAGGCGAAATATATTTTCACATATTATCGAAACTGTTTAAACTTTTGAATTGAATTCACCCTAGGATCACATAGAACTCTATAGGGTCGTAATGTAGGTTTGGGGTTAAGGTTATGAAATGAAAGGACTATGTACGGATTAAAAGTGTTTGGAGATGAAAACTCGGGAGAATGGAAAATGTGGGAAAATTCAAAATTTGGAAAATGATTCCATAACAAGCATTAAATATAACAATAGAGAGAGTAGACAAAGCTTATTGAACAGTATACACAATATATACAACTTTCTCTTTCTTTCCTTTTCTTTTCTTTTCTTTTTTTTCTCTCTTTTTCTTTTCTTTTCTTTTGTTTTCTACTTTCTCCTTTTCTTATCTTTTTTGCTTCTTTCTTTTATTAACTTTTCTCAATCTCACCTGCTTAATTGCAACCACATAACGCGAACATCATTGAATCCCAAGTATTATTCCAAAAAAAGGTACGGAAGGTGATATATATGGTTTATAACTCCAATATGGATTTGGTTATGGGATTTGGGGTTATGAAACGAAAGTCTATATTAAGGCTCAAAGGGGTTAACGAGGGAAAACATTTAAGGTGAGGTCAAGGTCAATATGGGTGATATAACAAAGATGGTCTATGATCATATCCTAAATTTTACGCAATTCTTGAGTCAAAACAAACTTTGAAAATCATGCTCAAGTAACACATTTAAAAAAAAAAGAACTCAATTAATGAACGATCAAATGAAAGAATAGTGAGATTACCAATGACTGTAACCTTTTTAAAGATGAAAGTGAAGTGTATAACACTCACAAACGAAGAAAATCCCAAATCTCACTAGGTGTAAGTATATAAAATGCAAAAAAATATTATCGAGTTATAAAAATCTGAAACCAAATCAATAAAGCAAGAAAAGTGCATGTGCTCATGAAATTAAATTTTAATTCATGAAGTTATTCATAATATCAATAATTGAGAACAAAAGTCTAATAACTTCTAAAATCAAGAACATGCATCAATGAGTTGTCCATTGGATCGGGCATTTATTAAAATTTATCATCGGAAACAAAAGCAAAATGCCTAACAAAGGAGAAAAAGAAAGAAAATCTTTTTGAAATTTTTAATTTTTTATAAGAAAATCATGCTTGGAAAGAACATATAATCAAATCAAAGAAACTACCAATGAATGGATAGAATATCCCACACCCCTTAACTTAAAACTTGACATTGTCCTCGATGTGAATTAAGAACCAAGTTAAATAGAGAAAAATAGTGATATTATCCAAAATAGAGCGATCTCGTGAAAGTACAAGTCCAATGATTCTACAAATCATGTGAGTACGAAGCATAGCAAAAAAAAATAACAAAAACGTAACTATTTACACTAGATAATAAGTAAGAATAAAGAAAAATAAGGAAAATAAAATAAAAATAACTATTTACAACCTACAATATTAACTTTTAACTAACTATACACTAGAAGTTGAAATTTTTTAGGGTCCACCCAGAATACAATTTGACTTTCGAGGATCAACGGGGGACCCTCCCTTTCATGCATACCTTCCGAAAAATAGTAATTTCGTTCAAACAACGGAAGGCATGTGTAAGGCGGAAGAAATGAATGATAACCAATTAAAAATTTTGGAGGGATGATGGGGAATTTGGATCAAATGGGTGATAAATACTCAAGAGGCCAAAAAAAAGAACTTTCTCCTAAATATTTTGCAATTGGAATGGGAGGTGGAGCACATGGAGGAAAATATGCCTTCATGGATTGCAACTCGAACAGGTTCTCCTCATCGATGAAAGGGTTAAATGTTTTAAAGTTAGGCACCGATTCATCGGGTACTTGCATCGGTTCGGTAACATAGAATAAATATGGGGATGAAAGAAATTCAAACTCAAGAGATGAGTCATCATCGCTTGAAGATTGAGTTTCGAAGGAAATAAGACCATTTTCAATGAAATATTCTTTTGGGGGGGCCAAAGAAGTAATAATTTCATTGCAAATAGATACTACATCCATTTTTTCCTCATTTTAATTCTCCATTATACCATGGGTCAAGTGAAGAATGGTTTGTTCCAAAGCAGGCACAAAATCCTCATTTGGTTCAAAACATTCCTCGATTTCGAAAGTATCGAAAGAAAAATCATCATCGGATTCAAATAGTAAATCTAACTCATGCTCCTAACAACGATTTTCTTCCCGATAATGATTTTCAAAATTTTCATTTTCAAGAAGGCGCAAGTCCTCATCGAAAGTCATAGGCCAAGGCGTGGATTCTAGCAAATGAGAACTTTGAAAATCATCATCGGAACTACTATCAAAATCATTATTATGAGAATTTTGAAAGCTATTGAAAATCATTTCAACATTCTTATCATGAGGATCCTGTGGCCCAAAATCGGAATAATCATTCTCAAAATTGTCGTAATCCATAATTTGACTCTGGTAATACTCATCCAAAGACATTTTCGATGTATCAATTTTTTGGGCTTGTAAGTATTGACCAAAAGTCATAGGCGTAGGGGGATTTTGAGAATTATCAAAGAATTAGAATAAGACAAGTGTTAATGCAAAAAACTAGACTAAGCCTAATTAATTGATCATAGATAAAGTAAGTAAAATAAACAAGACACAAGAAATTTTTAAAGTGGTTCGGCTCAATGGAATAGCCTACGTCCACTGTTATGTATTGACTGCCTTGAGTTGTTTTTCGGTCCCTTGCAATGAGGGTGATATAATGTATTTATAGCCTAAGGGGGGTCTTGCTCATTGTCATGTGAAATGATGGAATTCCTTTATTTGTTAGGCATTTACATCAATACATAATGAGAATTAATTATATGAACATTGTCGCTTCATAGGCAATACAGGTTGTAAGACTGTTGGCACTTAGTTGGCTGTACATAATGGATTTTTGGTTGTTGGTTGGGCTTCCCAATTGGTCAGACAACCACGTTGGTCGGGCTTCCCAGTTGGTCGGATAACCATGTTAGTTGGGCTTTTCTATCATGCTGACTTGGACTTGTGCCACATAGGATGACACGTGCTGGCTTGTAATTGGTCCATCTAGGATGGTAAATTTTGGTATCAACAGAATCCCCCAATGTTTCATACTTGGAGTTGATGCAAAAGTGTGGAATATTATGCTTTGGCAGTAGCTCGGGCTGTTCGGTTGGTTGCAGAGCTTACAGACTTGTGAAATTTACTCACTTAATTTATAGTTTTTTAGCGCGAATGGCAATTTTGTAAATATTTCAAATTTTAGAGAATATTTTTGGGGTATCTTTGTCTTTTCATCTGCTACTCGTCGTAAATCCAACCGTCATTCTCTTTAATCATTACTTTACCCAGTTTTCGATGCGTCTTATGAAAAGGGCGGTAAAAACTTCGATCATTTTTTACCTCTTACTTCTGATTATGTTGTTATGTTCTTTGCTTTCGTGCGATCGTTTTCTTTACTGTCTTCAGTTCTTGCTGAATCCTTAAATCTTTGTAAGAATCTGTCTTCTCTTCTTCTTTATTTTATTCATCATGGTTTACTCAATCGAGTCACTTGATAAGTTCAGAACTGATTTTAATATTCCATCTCGGGTTGTATTAGAACATCAAACTTTTCTTTCTGATTTTTTCTCTTGCTGAGGGTCATTGGTTCACCCTCCATCTTTATTGTTGAATGTGGCTTTACGTTTCCTCCCAATCCCTTGTGTTTGGAGTTTTGTCAATATTTTGACATTGTACCTACAAGAATGGCTCCTAACTCATGGAGAGTTGTTAATGGAGTTTATATGTTAAATCACATTTATGGAACCCATCTAGGGATTTCAGAAATTATATTTTGTTATAAATGGGTAACTAGTGATACCACCTTTTATTTAAAAACTAGGGTTGTTAGTAAAGCTTTGGTAGTAAATCTCCCTGATTATAATAGGGATTATTTTGATCATGGGGTCGTTGTAAAAAATTGGCAACATGCCCATTTAGTTGGAGGTGCTAAATACCAAGGACCTAGATGTCCGCTCTTTGGCAATGGAATAGGTTGTTTTATGTTTTAGTAAATTTGCCTTGTTCATATTTGATAAAATGTCATACCGACTGTTGTTTTATAAATTGATTTGCAGTTGAGCAAAAAAAAGTGCTCCAAAGAGAGTGAAGTAAATTGAAAAGAGTTAAATTTTATCTGGGGTTTTCATAAGGTAGTTGTTGAAGAGCACGTTAGGTTTGCCTCCTATCTTCTCCAATACAAAAATAATGTTTCTTCTTTTATTGCCAGACCTGCTGCCTCTCCTTCTCTGGTACTTGATCTTGACCAAGAGGTTGTTGTTTATTCTGATACTCCTCTGTCTGAAATCATGAAGAAAAGGAAGTTTCCTGACCTTTTCAGCGATAGTGCTTTTGGATCCCAATCATCTGTTGAGGGACTTAAGAATAAAATAGGGGATGTTATGAAGTCCCCATCCCCTAAAGGTCCAGTCCCTAAAGATCCAATCCCCAAAGACTTGGCTCCTAAGGATGTAGCTCCCAATGAGGTTAAAGTTCCTCTGAAGAGACTTAGGAGAGGGTTTGTAGAGAAGCAGGTCGACTAAGTGATCGATCAACTGTCATTGGTTAATTAACCCTCCTCTGATGTTGTTTCTCCAACATTTAATTCTCCTGGTTTAGCTAGGAGGTTGATCAAGTCCGGTACTCTTCCAGACCATAGGGGGTGGATGCCAAGCTCCCCAAAATGAGGGTCTCTGAATTGGTTTCTCAGAACCTTGCATCAGTAAGTAATTTCCATTATCTTGGTTTTGTTGTCATTTACATTCTTCATATTCTTACTTTTATCTTCATATTTTGTAGTTCTTGATACACTTCAATAATATGTTGGAGAATGATGATGCAATTAAGGCTTCTTCTTCTTCAAATGAGGTGAAGGAATCCTTGTTTGGTCTGAATAAGTCTTTGTTTGAGTCTCAACAGGCATTGGAGACTGAGAGGAGCACTTAGGCAGATAAACTGAAGACAGTTAAAATAGTTCATCGAACGTCTGATACATATGCCCTTGAAGCTGAGCACAGGGCTAAGGAAGTTGGGCTCCAGAAAGAGGAAGTTGTACCCAAGAAAAAGGAAGCTGAGCACCAGAAAGAGGAAGCTGAGCGTAGGGCAGAAGAAGCTGAGTGCAGGGTAAAGGCTGCTGAAGAGCTTGTATCCTCAGCTAGAGCTAAGATAAAGTCTATTTTGAAGGCTTCCTTCAGTGCTGGTTGGGACAAGGGCTGGAATAAAGCCATTTCTATTGCTTCTGCTCAAATTGAGTATGTGAAGTAAAAATGTTTCAGAGATGGTTGGGTTACTGCCCTTAAAGAGTTGAACACAAATAGAGACTCTGAACTTTTTCAAAGGTATATTCATGGTCCTCCTCCAGTCATAGAGGATGAGGTTAAAGATGAAGCTTCTTCTAAAGAGTCTTTATTTATGTTTGAGTCTGCTACCAAACAATCTGAAGTTCATGAGTCTTCTATTCCTCCATCCGAGCAAACCAAGTAACTTCAGCCTATAGCCCCTTCTTTTGAGAAGAGCAAGAAGGTTGAAAATGATAGGGAGAAGGTGAAAAGTTGTTCGACATTTTTCCTTTTTTCTTTTGTTGTTTCTTTTTCCTTTGTTTTGATTATACTTGAACTCTTTATTATTAATAAAAGAACATTTTGTTGTTCCTTCTTATCTCCTATTGATTATACCTATTCTCTATTCTTGTTGTTGATTGGTGATTATTTCTTCTTGCTAGTTTATTACGAAGATGGAATAACTATCTTCTCATGATACCGAGCTACTGAGGAAATGCAATGATTTTTTCAAAGCTAACCATATGGACTTGTTCAAAGAAGAAATCACTCAATTGCTCGGTGATGATGCCCCGGAGCAGGTTAAAGAATTCTATAAGTATTTGAAGTACTTACTTGATCGGGCGGTATTAAATAATGTTGTCTATTATGAAATGATAGAAGAACTTTAAGAACAGTATTAGGAATCCACCGCGCTGCTGTATCAGCAGAAGTATCAAAGTTTGAGTGTAGATAGAGGCTTTGATAAATTTGTGTCTATTTATAATAAAAAGGAAGCTTTACTTAAGCTTGAAATTGAAGAAATTAGGATTATTGCCAAACTCCTGGAAGAGGGGAAAAATAATTTAAGGGATGAAGTGAATTTTCTGAAGTCTTCCTCTGGAGCTTTTGTTACTACTACAGATGAAGGTTACTCCTTTTTAGAATCTAAAAATGCCACATTGAGAGATGAATTCGAGGCCTTAAAAAACATTAAGTACGCTTCTTCTTCCCGAGCTATAAATAAGCCTGGACGATGAACTACAGAGGAAGTTAGGACCCAACGAGCCCTTACCAATCAAGCTGCACAACTAAAAGAAAAAGACCGAGCTATCGCTGAGATGTCCCAAAAGCTGCAGACCTTATCTGAACAACTGTCCACTCAACCTTACCAATTGGAGGTTAAGGATGGGGTACTGAAGAAGCTGCAATCATAAGTTGATAAAATAACATTTCAATTCCATAAACAACCCAGAAAATTTTGGATGGGTGGGTATAATGAAGCTTTGGGACATTATGATGATAGACTTCAACATGCCCAGAATGAATCCTACAAATGGGATTGTATAAATGCTTTAACTGTGTTAGAGGTGGATGAAAACGACTCTTTATGGGATTGGTATGATACGGGATTGCTGCAGCTTGACAATCCTCCATTTAAGTTGGAATATTAATTGGGTACCTGTTCACCGTATTCCCCAATGCTTGATTTCCATGTACTTGGGGGATTAAGAACTGCATGACTAGATATCATCCGTCCTCCTTATTTGCTTGACTTTCTTAATAGGAGCAATACCAGGATGCTTCATAACCTTAACTTTATCAACGCTCCTTTTACTTTGGATAATCCTCCATCTAGCATGGATCCTGTCTCTAAAGATGAAGGAAATAGTCATGCAGAATAAACTTTTGTATTTTATTTTTTCATGTTTGAGCAATAATATGTAATCATTTAATTTTAATGAAAAGCTTGTTTTATGAATGGATCAACTTTTAGTTAATCTTTGGATGTCTGTGAATGTTTTCTTAGTCTTTGACTATGAATGGATCAACTTTTAGTTAATCTTTAGTTTTTCATCGGTTCCATTGATATCCTTAGGATTATCCTAAGTTTTGTACCAATTACCAATGTTTCACCATGGTTCTACTAATGTACCTAAATTTTATGGTAATTGTATTAGTTACCTTGGTTCCCAGGCGTGAGTGGAACATTTGTCCATCTTTTAGCCCAGTTTAGATGAAAATTATTCATCTGGGTCTTTGTTAACCAAGCATTTGGGACTTACGATTTTACCTTGCATGGTTTTATATGTTTGACAACCAACTTTGTTGGTGCCTTAATTAATGCCAACCAACTTTATCGGTGGCCTTCATTGATGTCGACCGACTTTGTTGGTGGCCTTAGTTATTACTAACCAACTTTGTTGGTGGTCTTCATCGATGCTGTCCGACTTTATTATTAGCCTTAGTTATTACTAACCAACTTTGTTGGTGTCCTTCATTGATGCCGACTGACTTTATTGGTGGCCTTAGTTGTTATCGACCAACTTTTTTGGTGGTCTTCATCGATGCCGACCAACTTTGTTTGTGGCCTTAGTTGTTACCAACCAACTTTGTTAGTGGCCTTCATTCATGCCGACCAACTTTGTTAGTGGCCTTAGTTATTACCGACCAACTTTGTTGGTGGCCTTCATTGATGCTGACCAACTTTGTTGGTGTTCTTCACTGTGTTTGTAAGTGCATAGCACTATTACTTTTCTTTCAGCTGTATGATCTCCTCCTCCATCATATCCACCTGTAATCATGTGAAAATCAAAATATCCAAAACTGAGTGTGAATGCCTCACGTTTTGGTTGTCTATGCTTCTTGGGAAGATCAGGATCATCTTCTGGATCATCGTTATGGTTCCTCTTCTTCTCTTCCCTGGGCTTAGCTGGCGATTTAGATCTCTATCAACCTCTCCCTCCATTTCTTCCACCATTCTGTCGATCAACAATTCTATCCAACTTTCCTCTTCGGATGAGTGCTTCTATCTCATTCTGGAGGGCAATACAACAGTTGGTAGTATGACCATGATCTTTGTGAAACTCATAATACTTGGACTTATCCCTCTTATCAGCAGGTGACCTTAACTTTTCAAGCCAACTCAACTCATTGTTGTGCCTGATTTCCTCCAACACATGATGTACATCCACTGTTAAGGGAGTGTAATTAGTAAATTTTTTGATATCCTTAGGATTATTGATATCCTTAGGATTATCCTAAGTTTTATACCAATTACCAATGTTTCACAATGGTTCTACTAATGTACCTAAATTTTATGGTAATTGCATTAGTTACCTTGGTTCCCAGGCGTGAGTGGAATATTTGTCCATCATTTAGCCCAGTTTAGATGAAAATTATTCATCCGGGTCTTCGTTAACCAAGCATTTGGGACTTACGATTTTGCCTTGCATGGTTTTATATGTTTGACAACCAACTTTGTTGGTGCCTTAATTGATGTCGACCAACTTTGTTAGTGGTTTTATTTATGCCGACCAACTTTGTTGGTGGCCTTCATTGATGCCGACCAACTTTGTTGGTGGCCTTAGATGTTACCGACCAACTTTGTTGGTGGCCTTCATTGATGCTGACCAACTTTGTTGGTGGTCTTCACTGTGTTTGTAAGTGCATAGCACTATTACTCTGAAAAATAAAACAAAAATAATAATTTTGGGAAAGTCATGTTCTCATTAAATTTGAAGTGAACTGAGTACAACATAACTACATTTAATGATAATACTTCTTCAGGTGCTCTGCATTCCATGGGTTCTTGAATTCTTCCCCTTTCAAAGTCTCAATCTGATATGTGCCTTGTGGGATAACTGCAGTAATACGATATGGCCCATGACAATTGGCTTCCACCTTATTGTTCTTCTGAATCACTTTCTTCAAAATATAATCGCCCTCTTTTAAGTTGCTCGGCATGACCCTCTTATTGTAGAAACGTGCAGTCCTTTGTTGATAGGTTGCATTCCTTAAAGCTGCATC
Organism: Sambucus nigra; assembly: GCA_949130495.1. Classification (NCBI taxonomy): domain Eukaryota; kingdom Viridiplantae; phylum Streptophyta; class Magnoliopsida; order Dipsacales; family Adoxaceae; genus Sambucus; species Sambucus nigra. The sequence continues at coordinate 53,933,218 of OX422217.1, read as the reverse complement.
TTCACGGACTTCTTCCAGTATATTTAAATCCAACCTTCTCATCAAATCGCTGACTGGGGTATTGAAGTTAAGAACTCTATGGGTAGGTAAACCTAGATCAACAAGGATTACGGCTTCAGTACCAAACTCCAATATGAAGGGAGTTTCTCCAGTAGCTATTCTGGAAGTTATTCGGTAAGCCCATAGGACCGAGTGCAGCTTATTGATCCAATTTCCTTTTGCATTTTCCAACCTTTTCTTCAGCCCGTTCAATAAAGTTCTATTAGTTACCTCTGTTTGGCCATTTCTTTGAGGATGGCTAGGAGCAGAGTGGATTTTTTGGACATTGGACTGGGAGTAATAAGCAGCGAATTCGTTATTGTCAAAATGTGTTCCATGATCAGTTATAAAGGCAAAAGTTAAGCCATACATGCATATAATACTTTTTCGGATGAACTGATATACCTTTTTATAGGACATATCGATCAATGGTTCAGCTTCCACCCACTTTATAAAATAATCAACAGCTACAACCAGGTACTTGAACCTTCCTCGGGTGGTTGGTAGGGTCCCGACCAAGTCAATTCCCCACATAGCAAAAGGCCAGGGTGAAGTGATTGGTGTTAATAGATCTTGTGGAGCCTTGCGTATACTGGAAAACCTCTGGCACTTATCACATTTCTTGTCAAAATCTTCACAATCTGCTCGCATGGTTGTCCAGTAGTACCCTTACGTATGTATTCTTCGTAACAACGTTCCTCCTGCTACATGGGCTCCACAGGACCCTTTATGGACTTATTCAATTAAATCCTTTACCTCAGCTAGATGCACACACCTTTGTAGACCAATAGCTAATCCTCTTCTGTATAACACACCGCCATCTAGCACATATCTTGCAGCTTTGTATTTCAGCCTCTTAGCTTAAAGTAGATCGACTGGAAGAACCCTATCTTCAATGTATGCTCTTCTGGGGTCCATCCAAGATGGCCCCCTATCAACTGCAATAAATTTAACCTTCAGATCTTCATCAATGCTCCTATTAGCAAGTAGCTTAATAATAATAGTTCTTCATATCTCCGTTCTGGTTGCTGAAGACAACCGGGCAAGTGCATCTGCTCTGGCATTTTCCAATCTTAGAATCCTGACAATTTAGACAGCTAACAAAGTGGCAATCATTGAAAAACGTCGCTAATGCCGTTTAATACAAGATTAAACTGTATAAGCAACTCCGAGATGTTTGTTGAAGAAACCCTTTTCTTTTGAAAATAAAAATTATAAACAACAAGTTGTGTTTACAAAAACTTATGTACGAGAGTAATCAAGACTCAGTAATCAGTTTTAAAACAAGATAGTTTCAAAAAAATTCAGCACACTATAGAATGAGATGAGTAGATGAAGATAATCAGAACACACAGTTTTTAACGTGGTAAAACCTCTCCCAATAGAGGAAACATCCACGGTGACTTCTAAGTCACGAAAGTAAAAATCCACTAACAACAAATAACAGTTACAAACAATACAACATACATGCACACAAATCAACCTATTCTAAGTTTAGGAATATACCCCACTTGGTGTCCTTCTAACTTCTCATAGATCTGATTGTTGATGATGTTCTTTCAGTTTGATAACTTCCTTTGCTTTAGCTTCCTTACGTCGAATCAATAATCTTTGATCTTATTCACAACACTTCCAGTGTAGTAGTGTGTTAAGTGTTTGTGATGTGATTCCTATCAACATGCATGAACTCACACATACTTAGTTTTACAGACAGTCCTAGAAAATTACATATAAAGACTATATGCTGTGATTTTCTTTTCTTTCTTTCTCACAGAACTTGAAACCTTTTTGACCTTTAATATATCCCAGATTCCACGGATATCTTGCTTCTAAATCGGTCAAGATCTTAATCAATCTCTGTTTTTAAAATTATTTTTGAGATTGAAAATCTCCAAGTGTGAATCCAACTAGGTCAAGGTTAAGTTTCGTAAGAATATAAACCATAAAATATTTACAGATCTAAATCAGTAAAGATTTTCTTAAAACGAAAAATAAACATGCTGATCTAGTGAAATATAACATGCAAAGTGTAGATCTACAATTTCTATAAAGAAGAAATACAGATCTTCACACGAATGTTTAAGTTGGTAATAAGATCACAGACTAAGAGGTTACAGCTTCAATATGAACAAACCACTCTCTCTCTCAAACTCTCTCAAACACTCAAGATTGTGTTTGGGTTATGAATATACGAAGGTTTGAATCAGAAATGAAGTGTTTAGGGTTAGGGTTTGGCTAACACTGTTTCTTTTCTTTTCTCTCTTCTCTCTCACTTCTCTCTTCTCTCTATTTTATTCACTCAGAAATGACGACTGCCAAAAGTCTTGAAATGTTGAGAAATAGAGGGCTTTTATAGGAGTTAAGGAAGGTTCTGGATATTCAAAAGCAATCAAGGGCTGAGATCAGGTCTTCCTAATATTGACTTGATCTAAGGGTTATAAAATAGCGGTGGTTAAGTTGAATGTGATTGGCTCACAGAGATAGCACCAGGATTGACTAAAAACACATGCAGGCCATCGATAAGAAATGATCTAACGATCAGAAAACAACCAGGCAATCCTCTCACACAACAAACACAAATTGATGCATCAGGCAAGTGACAAGTGTTGGCATATAAGAGGCTTACAAACGCGCGTTAAAATTAATTACAGGCAGCACCCTGAAGTCTCTAGCGCATTTACATTCTACCCAATCAAACATTCGAATGAAAAATGAATTTTTCAAAATAGCAAATTAACCCCACAAATTTTATAATCACATTTTTATTAATAAAAACATTATTTAAAAAAATGTCTAAAAATTCCCAAAAAAATAATTAAAGCCACATTTTAAGGGGAATTAATCACACAATCAATTTTAAGCAATATATACACATGTATGCACTTCTAATGTGTGTAGTGTGATTCAATTTATACCTTCTTGGATTATTGAAGAGGATTAGAGAGATAAATTCTGAGGCTCTTTGGATTCTAGGTTAGAAAACCAATTTTGTCACTATTTCCAAATTAGTTGAGCACTTATACAATATAGACTTAAGTAAGTCAAGGGTATAAGGTGCTTCAATATCCCCCTTTGGAAATATGAGACAAAATCTCCTTTGAGTTAGCTTAAACTCTTAGGGAACCAAAATAAAACAAAACCTAGTCCTATACAAAAGAAACTATCTACCCATTTCCTAAAAAGTCAAAAATTACATAACTCAACTATTTACAAATTTGTACACTAAAAATGGTAGACAATCAGTAGAAGAGATTCCTGCAAATATGCACACTAAGATCAAGCAGTTTAGATGAAATGTGAACAAAACATTGAACCCATAAGACTCAAATTTCTCCCCCATTTTGTCTCAAATGGACAAAGGGTAAAACTTAAGGTCTTAAGAGTTTATTCAGCACATACCATACTTATAGAATTTCGCAAATACAGAAATCTGTTATAGTCTAGAGGTTTAGTGAACATGTCTGCAAGTTGCAGATCAGTAGGCAGGTAATGGATTTCTAACTCCTTAGTTTCAACAAGTTCGCGTATAAAATGATGTCTTATTTTAATATGCTTAGTCACAATATTCAACTATTCCTGTGTCTATGAACTCTCCCCCTCTATCGCTACGAATGCGATTGACTTGTGTGTCCTTCTCATTTTCAATTCTTAATAGAATTTTCAAAAAATTCTGAAACGTGTCAGATTTATGTTTCAAGAAGGCAACCCAAGTGAATCGTGTGAAATCATCAACCATAACAAGGATATAACTGTGTCCACAAAGACTAACAGTTCTAGAGGGACCAATAAGGTCCATATGGATGAGATCTAAAGGTCTAGAGGTGAGAATGTCTTTAACTTTTTTATGCGAAGTCTTAACTATTTTTCCTTCCTGGCAATGACCACAGACAACACTGGAAATAGGTTTAATTTTAGGAATACCTCTAACAATCTCTTGACTAGACAATCTACCAAGGATATCATAACTTAGGTGACCCATACGATTATGCCAGATTTCATTATCATCCATTCTGACAATGTTACAGGTTTCAGAACCAGTCTTGACAGTATAACAATTGTCAGTTGTTCTAAATCCAGTAATAATGCATTTACCTTTATCATTTAGAATTTTACAATTGTTCTTTGAAAAGGTAACTGTATGGTCAGAGTCACAAAATTGTGATATACTTAGGAGGTTGGTTTTAAGGCCTTTGACTAATAGTACATTTTCGAGAGTAGTCATTCCCTCTTCTTTTAGGGTTCCTTTACCTATGATCTGGGATGAAACTCCGTCACCAAAGACTACTTTGCCTCCAGCAAATCTGGTTTTGTTTAAGAGTTTGGTTTCATCTCCTGTCATATGTTTGGATCATCCTGAATCTAAGTACCAACCAGATGAAGTGTGTTCAGCTTTTAAAGCAGTGATAATAATGTTACACTTCATTTGGGGTAAAAGATCATCTTTTCTAACCCAAATAGCTCTAGTTTTAATTTTGCGCAAGTTTGCCCTCATTTGATAAAATTTTCGAGAAACAGGTTTTTGTCGAAAAACATTTGGAGCAACAAACTGATTATTGTGGAAAATTTGAGCTTTTGGTTTAGGAAAGTTTCTGGGAGCCTTTCTCTTAAATGAACTCTTAGTTTTGGTCTTTCTATTCCTGTAGTTAGAGTTCTTGTCAGGTTATCTTGGAAGGACATAATGGTTACGATTTTGCCGAGAGTAGTTAAAGTTCTTGTAGACAGAAGTGTTGTACACAGGGGTGTTTAGACGTCTAGCATAACAACCTTCAAAATAATGACCATAAATGTCACAGTAGGAGCAATATTGATTGCTTGAGGGATGAACTTCCTTAGGAAAACTTCTAAAGATGGGTTTAACAGCATTCTGTTCAGAATTCTTATTCCTAGGAGGTATGGTCTTAAAGGTATAATCAGCCTTTCTAATCAAAGGACAGACGTATTTAGTCTCAAGTGTAGTGTTAACCTTAGAGTTACTAGACTCTCCAATGTCTTTATGTTGTTCCTTTTGATCAAATTCCTTTTTAATAAAATGAAAGTCTGGACATGTTTCGATTGGTCTTTTGCCCCCAGACACAAACTTAATAGGTTCAATATTTTTAGTTTGTGGTTTATTCTTAGGGCAAAATCCAATACCGGTTCTATCATCAGAATTGGTCTTGGAGTCAACAACAAAGTCAGTAAAACAATTTGAATTGTTTTCAAACTTAGAAATTTTTTTGAAAACAGTAGCTGTCTTTGTTTTTGCTTCCTCCAGTTCTAATAATGTTCCCTTGTATTTCATTTCCAGGGTTTCATTAGATTTAGTCAACTCTTTTAATTTTTGATCAAAAGTTTCAATTTCAGATTGATGAGACAGACACTGGTTAGTGTACTCTTCGGCATTCAGCTTCATAATAAGACTTAGATCATCTAATTTCTTAGTCAGGTCTCTAACAGTCTTCTCCAGTCTAGTGCCTTTTTTGAGAGTTTTAGCATACAAAGTATGAATATCTGGGAGGTCATCTGTGTCTGAGTCGCTAAGTGAAGTGTGTGTAGTGACCCCTAATGATTCAGTTTTAGTACTCACGCACCCATTTACATCGTCGTTATCGAGATCACTTTGACTCACACACACGGAACTAGAACTAGCAACATTTTCAGATAACAAGGCATCTAGGCCAGTCAAAGCAGTATTCACACAAGCAGGAGTAGGAGCATCATTATCACACACAGGCATATCATCATTGTAAATGATCTTAGCATAAAAGGACATGCAAGGGTCAAGTACATTTGATGACTCAAGTTCCTCTTCATCAGAGTCACTTGAATCATCCCAAGTTTTACAGACATTGGCTCTATTGTGTGTGTTGGCTTTATTCAGATTAACTCTGCAATCGTGAGCAATGTGACCTAGTTTCCCACATCTAAAACATTCAATCTTTTTAAGGTCTCTGCTGGGTCTGGAATTGTTGTCCTTAGTATGTTTATCAAGACCTCTATCATGAGGTTTGGGATTAGACTGAGTAGAATAATTAGGCTTGCCTTATTTAGATGCCTGTTTGTTTCTAAATTTAACAATTTTCTTAAATTGTTTAGACATTAAGGCAATCTGATTATCTAGTTTGTCTATATCACACTCCTCATCAGAGTCAGAGTTGATCAAATTTGTCTCAAGTTTAGATATCTTAGAGGCAAAACTCAAGTTAGAGTTGGGCTGTTTTCTTTGTGAATGATTTAATTTTTTCTTAAAGTCTAATTCCATTTCCACAGTTCTAAGTTTGCTACTGAGTAACTCAGGGGTAAGGTTTTGATCACTCATTTCCTCAATAGCATATTTGATCACTCATTTCCTCAATAGCATACCTCTTACTGTCAAACTTTTGTGGTAATGATCTTAGGATTTTAGAAACAATCTCATTCCTATCATATGTTATACCATTAGCATGCAACTTAGTAACTATATCAGTTAAGTTCATGTAAAAGTCATCAAAAGACTCAGAGTCAGACATAATCAAAGAGTTGTACTGCTGGGTAAGCATTTGAGTTTTAGCAGCTTTAACTCTTGAGTCTCCTTCATGGGCAGTGATTAATGTGTCCCAAGCTTCCTTAGAAGTGGCACAGGATGAGATTCTCTTGAACTCATACTCATTAATAGACATAAAAATGGCATTCTTGCCTTTATTGTTATTACGAGAAACAATTTTTTCTTCTCGGGTAAACTCACTTAAGATTTTCTTTACCCTCTCATCACTTCCTTCAGTGGCTGGTTTAGTAGGATAAGTGTATCCATTTTCAATAATGTCCCAGACATCATCTCCTAAAGTCCCTTGGATGAAGGCAACCATTCTTACTTTCAAGTAAGCAAAGTTGTTTCCATCAAAGAGTGGAGGTCTGGACAGATTACCAAACCTTTCATTCTTCTCGTCCATAGTTAGGTTTTTCAGAAAACGATTTCAGAAACACAAGATCTTTTTGAAATAAAATTTTACAGGGCTCTGATACCAATTGAAAAACGTCGCTAATGCCGTTTAATACAAGATTAAACTGTATAAGCAACTCCGAGATGTTTGTTGAAGAAACCCTTTTCTTTTGAAAATAAAAATTATAAACAACAAGATGTGTTTACAAAAACTTATGTACGAGAGTAATCAAGACTTAGTAATCAGTTTTAAAACAAGATAGTTTCAAAAAAATTCAGCACATTATAGAATGAGATGAGTAGATGAAGATAATCAGAACACACAGTTTTTAACGTGGTAAAACCTCTCCCAATAGAGGAAACATCCACGGTGACTTCTAAGTCACGAAAGTAAAAATCCACTAACAACAAATAACAGTTACAAACAATACAACATACATGCACACAAATCAACCTATTCTAAGTTTAGGAATATACCCCACTTGGTGTCCTTCTAACTTCTCATAGATCTGATTGTTGATGATGTTCTTTCAGTTTGATAACTTCCTTTGCTTTAGCTTCCTTACGTCGACTCAATAATCTTTGATCTTATTCACAACACTTCCAGTGTAGTAGTGTGTTAAGTGTTTGTGATGTGATTCCTATCAACATGCATGAACTCACACACACTTAGTTTTACAGATAGTCCTAGAAAATTACATATAAAGACTATATGCTGTGATTTTCTTTTCTTTCTTTCTCACAGAACTTGAAACCTTTTTGACCTTTAATATATCCCAGATTCCACGAATATCTTGCTTCTAAATCGGTCAAGATCTTAATCAATCTCTGTTTTTAAAATTATTTTTGAGATTGAAAATCTCCAAGTGTGAATCCAACTAGGTCAAGGTTAAGTTTCGTAAGAATATAAACCATAAAATATTTACAGATCTAAATCAGTAAAGATTTTCTTAAAACGAAAAATAAACATGCAGATCTAGTGAAATATAACATGCAAAGTGTAGATCTATAATTTCTATAAAGAAGAAATACAGATCTTCACACGAATGTTTAAGTTGGTAATAAGATCACAGACTAAGAGGTTACAGCTTCAATATGAACAAACCACTCTCTCTCTCTCAAACTCTCTCAAACACTCAAGATTGTGTTTGGGGTTATGAATATACGAAGGTTTGAATCAGAAATGAAGTGTTTAGGGTTAGGGTTTGGCTAACACTGTTTCTTTTCTTTTCTCTCTTCTCTCTCACTTCTCTCTTCTCTCTATTTTTTTCTCTCAGAAATGACGACTGCCAAAAGTCTTGAAATGTTGAGAAATAGAGGGCTTTTATAGGAGTGGAGGAAGGTTCTGGATATTCGAAAGCAATCAAGGGCTGAGATCAGGTCTTCCTAATATTGACTTGATCTAAGGGTTATAAAATAGTGGTGGTTAAGTTGAATGTGATTGGCTCACAGAGATAGCACCAGGATTGACTAAAAACACATGCAGGCCATCGATAAGGAATGATCTAACGATCAGCAAACCACCAGGCAATCCTCTCACACAACAAACACAAATTGATGCATCAGGCAAGTGACAAGTGTTGGCATATAAGAGGCTTACAAACGCGCGTCAAAATTAATTACAGGCAGCACCCTGAAGTCTCTAGCGCATTTACATTCTACCCAATCAAACATTCGAATGAAAAATGAATTTTTCAAAATAGCAAATTAACCCCACAAATTTTATAATCACATTTTTATTAATAAAAACATTATTTAAAAAAATGTTTAAAAATTCCCAAAAAAATAATTAAAGCCACATTTTAAGGGGAATTAATCACACAATCAATTTTAAGCAATATATACACATGTATGCACTTCTAATGTGTGTAGTGTGATTCAATTTATACCTTCTTGGATTATTGAAGAGGATTAGAGAGATAAATTCTGAGGCTCTTTGGATTCTAGGTTAGACAACCAATTTTGTCACTATTTCCAAATTAGTTGAGCACTTATACAATATAGACTTAAGTAAGTCAAGGGTATATGGTGCTTCAATCATTTCCAAAGTTTTGGCCAAATATATAGTCATTAACTCTTATTTTACTACATATAAGCTCGACACCTGATTTACCACCAACTGTGAGTCACTATACACCACAACTTGCTTGGCGTTAAGTGATTTAGCTACATTTAAACCAACAATCACAGCTTCAGACTCTGCCTTATTATTGGAGGCTTGAAATTGGAAACGTAGAGTGTACTCTATGTCTAGCTCATCTTGAGTATTGAGAATGATTTCAGCTCCACATCCGGTTGCACAAGATGACTCGTCAACATACAGACTCCATATGGGGATATTGTTGTCAAACGCTTGGTTTGCCAGAATCCCTTGATGGAAGATTTTATCCTTCGCCTCCTCATATTTCCTCATCATCTCTTGTACTCCATTGGACAACTCCAGTTGGTCTTTTTCTATAGTTTCCTCTATTTAGAGTTGGTCAGGTGTATCTCCAGTTCGTCTGCTGACTCCTGCATGTTTCTCGGCTAATGTCCCTTGTTTCTCGGGGATTTCTGGGTAAGTGAATTATGTAATAAATCCAGCCATAGCTTGACCTTTTAAATCAGTCCTTGGTTTGTATACAAGGTCATATTTCCCCAACTCCACAGCCCAATACATCAATCTTCCTGATTTCTTTGGCTTATGCAAAGCCTGTCTTAGTGGCATGTCAGTGTATACCACTATGGTGGGGGCTTGAAAATATGGCTTCATGCGACTGCTAGCCTCAATTAAAGCCAATGCTAATTTTTCTAGTCTGAGATATCTTACTTCTACTCCTCGAAAAGCTTTGCTGGTGTAATAAACTGGCTTTTGAACTCTATTTTCCTCCCTCATCAAGGCAGAGCTAACTGCTGACTTAGATACAGCCAAATATAAATACAACTTTTCTCCTAACACTGGTCGGGAGAGCAGTGGTGGTACTCCTAAGTACCTCCTTCAACTTCAGGAAGGCTTTTTCATATTCATCATTCCATTTAAAGGTTTTTTTTAGTACCATGACGAATGGCAAACACTTATTCATTACTCGTGACAATAACCTGTTGAATACTGCTACGAGGCCAGTTAGCCTTTGAACATCTTTTTTACAGGTCGGGGACTTCATTTCGATTAAAGCTTTAATCTTATCTAGATTATCTTCAATTCCCCTTTTGATTCACTATATACTCGAGGAACATTCCCTCCTGCACTTCGAAGACGCATTTGGTGGGCTTTAACTTCATTTGGTGTTTTTCCAATTGATCAAACGTCTAGTTGAGGTCGATAATATGATCAGCATATTTTTTCCTTTTAGTGAGCTTATCATCAACATACACCTCAATATTCTTGCCTATCTTCTCCTCAAATACTTTATTCACTAGTCTTTGATAAGTAGCACCTGCACTTTTCAGACCAAATGGCATAACATTAAAGCAATAAGTTCCTCAGGGAGTGATAAAGGAAGTACTTTCTTTGCCTTCTGGCTTCATTTTGATCTGGTTATAACCATAATATGCATCCATGAAACTCAACAGCTCATGCCCTGAAGTAGCATATACCAATTGATCAATTTGTGGCAAAGGAAAGTGATCCTTTAGGCACGCTTTATTTAAGTCAGTAAAATCCACACACATCCTCCACTTTTTGTTCTTCTTCTTGACCATAACTACATTGGCCAACCAATCTGGGTACTTCACATCTTTAATAAAGGAAGCTTTTTGAAGTTTCTCCATCTCTTCCCTATAGCCTGGTTTTTCTCCGGGCTAAAAACTCTTATTCGCTGCTTCACAGGTTTAACCTCCTTATTCATATTAAGCTCGAGGCATAGGAAATTTGGGTTTATGCCTAGTATATTGACGCGACTAAGAATGTGTCTCAGAAGTGCATACTCTCTAGGCACAAGTGCAAGCATGTCGTTCAAGTAATAATCCGATAAGTCGGGTATCGATCCTCAGGGAAATAGGACAATGGAATTGTAATGATGTTGGATAGACGAAGAAATCCTAACTCTGACTCTAAAAAGAAAGGAAAAGATGATTTGATTGGTGAGGTACCTAATACTAGATGCAAGTTTGAAAATGATTAACTAATGAACTAAAGAATTAATGGAATGCAATTATTCTAAATTACCTAAAATACTGATGCTGAATGATTTAAAACTCGAACTATATGATGAAGAAACGAGGACGGGAATACAATCCCTCAACCCTAGTGTATTGATGGTATAAAACTAATCGTAAATATAAGTGATTAATTAGACCCAGACTTTAGTACTCCTAAACATTACCTATATGAGGTTCAAGCCCGCACCACACGAAATCAGAGGACGATTAAAGCGGTAATGCGCGATAACAACACTCAAATTGCATTCTGAAGCATCCCGGTTACCCGGAAGCAAACGAGATCCAAATATCTACAATAGTTGTGTTGTTACGCAATACGGTCATACTTAATCATTAAATTCAGAGGATCAATTTTATACACATGCAACTACCACATCAGGTTGGGTTCATGCATCCCGACCCTTAAAAATTTAGCCAACCATGATGAAATAAATGAAAACGATGGTTGAATTGCAGGAAATTATGATTAAACTAAGGGAGAATTGAATAATAATGTAGAAGGAAGATTAGGAAGAAGAAAGTAATCAACTAACTTACCAAAACACTGAAAGCATCAACTAAAATTACTTGTAATCACAGAAATCTGAACAAACTTCAATCTTGGAATTAAAATTGCAATAAATCTTCAATATAGGGTTTTGTAGCAACTTTCTCTCTCTAAATACCTCTAAAATTTTAACTAAAAGGTAAAAAAAATGATTATATGATTTTTTCGCCCTTTAGAATGATAATAAATCGGGTTTAAATACCCTACAAGGCTCCAAGAGTTTTAGCTTAACCAGGACTCTCCTTTGGAGGAAGAGTAAAAAAATAAAATTGTGACAGTCGGACCGGTCCGGTCCTCCTTCGGTCCGGTTCGGTTCGGCTTGGATCCGGATCGGTTCTTTTCTTTTTTGGCCAGATTGGTCCGATACGGATCGGTTCTTTTCTTTTTCATCAACTTCTATCCGTCTTCGGTCTGGGGTTCACTGGAACTAGGTATTTCGGATCGGTTCGATTTTACTTTGACTTTTTCTTCTATCTTTGACTGCTCATAACTTTCACACCGAGACTCCGATTGAGGTACCATTTCTTCCTAAGCACTTATAAACTTGATATCTTCAACTTTTCTTTAGATGCCTCATCCGAATTTTGGGTAAAAATTATAACTTTGCCCTTTTGACTTTCCTGATTTTCTTTCTCTATTCTTTCAGTTTCTTTCTTTGTTTATTGACATCAATACCTGTAAAATTAGTACTAAATACCAAAAACTCGGGGTACTCTTTAGAATAAGTCATTAGAAAGATTATGAGATAAAATCAAATCGATTACGTTGTTCGAGGTGCTAAAAATAACTAAATTAAAGGGATAAATTTAGAAGAATTTATGCCTAATCAAATCCTCCTAACTTAGAACTTTGCACGTCCCGAGCAATGTAAAAGAATCCTAGCAAGGCTTGACTCTTAAAAATCATTTTATTGGGATATAATACCTTTTTCGCGGGCAAGCGATTGCATTTAGCGTATGCAACAAGCCTTTAAACCCCTAGGTTACCCTAGTAGGACGAGTTGTGTCTCGTGAGGATTTGCTGAGAATATACCCACAAAATTCGACTCCAAGAAACTTCAAAATACGCAAAAATTATATAATTCAAACTTCCCCAGAAAATAATCATCATCAAGTCATGTTCAAGAGTCTCAAATCGTAGTGCATGTGTGCGAAGCCGAAAAATTTAACCGCGAATTTCCACCGATTGACCATTACGTTACTTATTCAAAAATTCGCTTTGATTTCAAAATCTCACATGATGCTCTCACAAAAGAATTACTCGGAATGTGGCTATTCTCTAGGTGTGCATGATACAAAGAGTAAATATATTGGAACCAAGTTCACGCACACAAGAAGAAAGACGAAAATTTTGGGTGAAAAGATCTCATCAATGGAATATGGTTTGAAAAACGGGAACATTGCCTCTTACACATATGTTTAATCTCTTTTTTTATCTTTTTGTGTTTTAGCTCTCCACGCGTTAGCCAATTTAGCAATTCTAACTCGGTTAGGACTTTTTTGGCTTAAAGGTATATTGGGTAAAATGAAAATGGTAGGGAAGGTTGGAATTGGAAAATTCATTTATGATGTCCATTTGTATTTTTTTCCGGGATATTGCTCATTTTCTCTTCTTTTTCTCTATTTTTGTTTCTATTTTTCACTTCTTTTCTTTTCTTGCTATTTTTTGTTGAGCATGTCTATTTTTTTCTTGCCCTTTTTTATGCACTTTCCGTACTTAAATTCTGACTTTATCCATTTTTCACAATTCCGAGCTATTTGGTCAAACGAAAGAAAAAATTTATTCGGCTCAATTTGGGTTACAAAAGGGATAATTTTTAACTACTTTTTTTGCCCAAATTTTTGGGTGACAAACGAGGTCCTACTTCATTGTCCAAAATACTAATTGCGTTACCATATGCGTTTCGAGATGAATTTAATTTAGAGATTTCTTTGGCACATTTTTCAAGGCAATATCACACACATTTTCTATAACCGATCAAAATGAAAGGATTGATATCTTCGACGACTTTTTAGACACTGAAAAGAACTTTGAGTTAACAATTAACTCGGATTGATTTATAATTTTCACAAAGATGAAAGGCTCGAATCTCACCGGGTTTGTTAATCTCCACATTTATTCGTTAAGTCGCCTACGTTCGCTCAATTTTCATCTTTGGTCAATTTCGGCTTTGTGTGTTTAGAATTTTACAAGTTGAGACTTTAAACCGACTTTTAATGATATTTTTGAAAATTTTGAATTCCAATTTTTATTTATTTTGAACAAAAAATATTTTTGGGTTTTTCAAAATTTTATGATTTTTTTGAAATTTCTGGGCATTTTTGAAAATTTGTGAAGTTTTAGAAATACGCACTTATCACCCCCCCTATCTTAGACTTTTGCATTGTCCTCAATCAAAAGGACGAAAAGCTAAACAAGGCAAAATAAGAAGTGCGAGAAATAAAACAAACAAATGGAGAAAATGCGGACTCTAATATAACGGGACTGTGGTACAATAAAAGGAAAGAGAATACAACCATGTGACCAAGTCAAACAACTAAAAACTGACACATAAACCAACAAAGCTTCACTCGGACGGTGGGTGGGAACAACTGGGCGCGTCGGGGCCATAAGGGTCATAAAAATAAGATGGCAATGGCTCGTTTGGATCCCCCTGGCATCTGTACAAGTCCGCTTGGAAACGAAACAGCATACTTTTATCGCGTCGGTAGTCAGTCATAAAGTCGTTGAATTTCGTCTTGAGGGCCGAGATTCTATTAGTGATCTCGCCACCCGCCCATTCGAAATCTAGGTCGTCTTCTTCTTCGGCCGACTTTTCATCAACACCCACTTCTCCCATATCCACATCGGCACCTGCCTCTTCCTCTTGCTCACTCGAGGCATCATCGTCCTCGTCATCACTTCCACGCCTCGCACGAAGGATGGCCAGTTGTTTGGTGCTCCGAGTGAGAGTTCCTTGTCCAAAGGGACCGAGGAGGCGAGTACGGTCTAGCAAAGCAATAATGGCAGCGTCTTTAAGAATGGAGGAAATTACGTGTGCATATGGAAGTGGTGTTGTACCTTTCTCATCCATGGCTGCAATGATAATTTCAGTGTATAGGGTGCGAGCCAGGTGAATTGAAGTGTTGGTATCAAAGAGGTGGTATGTCAACGTGGCTTGACGGGGACGCATTGCTGAATCGTTGGAAGTTTGCAAAATGTTAGCACACACAATTTGGAATGTGAGGCTTGATGTCTCGTTAAGTCGGCCAACAGGGACAGTCTCCCCCCTCCAAGCATTGCCGGGGAAAATTCGCTCCATAATCAGGTCCTTGGATACTAGGGGGACATTATTTGGGTATGTGTAGTCTTAAAGATCTGGAACGTCATATTGGCCCAACTTGTCAGTGAGAATGGCCAAAGAGAAGGGAATGACGGTACCATCGACATAGGCTTGAGACTCGAATTGGCCCGTTCGAGCAAGGGCTCCATAGAAAGAGCATACCTCGAAAGCCCAAACCTCTTCGTATGGTTCATTAAAGAAATAGCACCAATCCCTAGGCATGAAGAGGGCGGTAACAAAATTGGGCAGCGTTGTCCATTGGACTGCTCGCTCCATGTGAAGTTTACGATCCGAACCAAAGAAACGGTTTCACCAACGCTCCTCTTGGCAGGAACGAATTGCCATGGCCGAAAGGTAAAATTTCAGTTGAGTCATATTTGACAGGAGCAGCTCTTTGGGCCATTATGACAAAGAGAGGATGCTGGAAAATAGGTAGAAAGAAGAGAGAAGTGATGTAGTTGAAGGTGTGGAGAAAAATGGAGGATTTGGGTGTGTATTTGTAGGTGAGGAGTGTGGCAAGGGTTTGGAAATGGAGGGAAAGAGTTTGGAGGGAAAAGAGAATGTATTTGGGAGGGAAAGTTAAGGGGAGGAAGTGGTTGGACGAATTTGGAGGGAAGGAACTGGATTGGGGGGAAGGGGGTGTACCTAGGGAAGGAGGATAGACTGCAAAAAATCGGATGGATCTGGCTATTCCAGGACCGGATCGATCCGGTTCTTTTAATTTTTGAGTTCTTTACGTACCAGACCGATTCGCTGTAAAAGAAACGAACTGATCCTGGACTGATCGGTCCGACTCAAAAATAAAAGAACCGATCCGGTTCTTGCACTAAGCAGGATTTCTCCCCCTAACTTAAATGCGATCGCTCTCTCCGAAATTTTTCGACACTCAACAATACTTCCTATCAATTTGGACTCAACACCCTCTCGATACCTATGGTCAAAGCAACTTGACTCATTTTCTCAAAACATGTGAACGCTCCAACCTTATTGTATCCTAATCCTAGGGACTCTCACTACTCATGCAACTCTCATCTACTATACACAAGAATTCACCCCATTCGGGGGTGCGACGACCTCTCTTTTTTAGCTCATTCGACCCCGTAAACGGGGTCCGACCACCAAACGGTGTCGACTTCTTCCACACACACCTATATATATGGCTTTAGGCGTTGTCCATTTACTTTGAATATATTTCCCCCTTTCAAATCGTCTAACTCAACAGCCCCATGCAGGAATACATTCTTTACAACGAACGGGCCAGACCATCGTGACCGCAACTTACTCGGAAAGAGATGAAGTCGAGAGTTATAGAGAATCACTTTTTGTTCGGGAAGAAACTCTTTGCGTCGAATGATATTATCATGATCGAGTTTCATCATTTCTTTGGAAATTTTTGCGTTCTCGTACACATCATTATGTATCTCTTCTAACTCATTTAATTGAAGCTTGCGAGCTTCACCGTCTTTATCCATGTCATAATTCAACTTCTTAATCGCCCAATATGCCTTGTGCTCTAATTCAAGGGGAAGATGGCAAGGTTTACCATACACAAAGTGAAAAGGGGACATCTCCAGCATATTTTTGTATGCTGTACGATAGGCCCATAGTGAATCATTCAATCGAAGGGACCAATCTTTTCGATTAGGATCGACTATTTTCTCTAGGATATGCTTGATTTATCAATTCGCTATCTCGGCCTGCCTTTAATTTGTGGGTGATAAGTCATTTCAACCTTGTGAATGACGCCATACTTTCTCATGAGCTTCTCGAATGGCCTATTGCAAAAGTGCGTGCCATTATCACTAATTATCACTTTCGGAGCACCGAAGCGGGAAAGTATGTGTTCCTGTAGGAACTTAATCACCACTTTGTTATCATTTGTCTTGGTAGCTATAGCTTTCACCCATTTGGAAACGTAGTTCACCGCAACAAGGGTGTATATGAAACCAAAGGACGTGGGGAAAAGGCCCATGAAGTTAATACACCAGCAATCGAAAATCTCTATAATGAGTATGGGGGTAAGAGGCATCATGTCTCTTTGGGTAATCGCTCCCATCCTTTGACACCTATCGCAAGATTTGCAATAATTTTTCATATCTAGAAATATTGTGGGCCAATAGAGGCCACATTGAAGGATCTTAGCGGCCGTCTTTTTCGTCGAAAAGTGACCTCCACAAGCTTCTGAATGATATAATTGGATGACTTTTGGGATTTTGTCATCCAGTACACATCGTCGGATGATTTGGTCGACGTAATATTTAAACAGGAAAGGATCGTCATAGAAAAACATGCGCGGCCAAGTAATAAACCTCTTCTTATCTTGCGGTGTCCAATCGAGAGGGACGGGTGTTGTGACAAGGTAGTTCACTATATCCACAAACCAGGGCAAAGAAGAGGTAGTAAAGAGTTACTCATCCGGAAAGTATTCCTCTATGGGTATTGGATCACTAGATACGTTGGACGAAAGCCATGATAAGTGGTCAGCAACGACGTTTTCTACTCCTTTCTTATCTTTAATGGAGAGATTAAAATCTTGTAGGAGTAAGATCCACCTTATGAGGTGCGTCTTGGCTTCTTTCTTTGCAAGTAGGTATTTCAATGCCGCGTGGTCGGTGAAGCAAGTGATGGGAGAACCAATAAGGTAGGACCGAAATTTATCAAGGGCAAAGACTACCGCTAGCAACTCTTTCTCTGTGGTGGAGTAATTGAGTTGTGATTCGGTAAGAGTTCGGCTAGCGTAGTAGATGACATGAGCTTGTTTATATTTTCTTTGGCCCAAAATAGACCCTATCGCATAGTCTCTAGCATCACACATAAGTTCGAATGGTAAGGACCAATCCGGAACTTGCATGATGGGAGAGGACACAAGCATGGTTTTTAATTTTTTAAAATCGCTATGGCATGCTTCCATCCACTCAAATGGGAGGTCCTTCATGAGTAGGTTGCTTAAGGGCCTAGCGATGGCGCTAAAGTCCTTAATGAACCTTCGATAAAATCCCGCGTGTCCTAAGAAGGAGCACACGTCATTGAGCGATTTTGGTGGGGGTAGATCGGCTATGACATCTATCTTAGCTCTATCAACTTCTATCCCCTTGGATAAAACTATGTGGCCAAGAACTATTCCCTAAGTGACCATAAAATGGCATTTCTCCCAATTTAGCATTAAGTTCTTTTCCACACACCGGGCAAGTACTTTTTCCATCTTTGCTAGACAAAGATCGAAAGAGGTGCCAAAAACGCTAAAATCGTCCATGAACACTTCGAGTCCTCTCTCAACCATGTCGCTAAATAAACTCAACATGCACCTTTGGAAGGTCACGGGTGCATTACACAAGCCGAATGGCATACGTTTGTAGGCAAACGTACCAAAGGGGCAAGTGAAAGTCATTTTCTCCTGGTCAAGTACATCTACCTCAATTTGGTTATATCCGAAATAACCATAAAGGAAGTAATAGTAAGGGTGGACTGCTAATATTTCAAGCATCTGATCAATAAATGGTAAGGGGAAATGGTATTTCCTAGTTCCCGCATTGAGTTTCCGGTAATCAATGCAAATGCGCCACCCGATGGTGGTACGTTGGGGAACTAGCTCTCCCTTAGCATTCTCAATCACTGTCATGCCCGACTTTTTGGGGATAGCTTAAATAGGTCTCACCCACTTGCTATCCGAGATTGGGTAGATAATCCCGGCATCCAATAGCTTAATGATTTCGATCCTCACCACTTCTTTCATACTAGGGTTTAGCCTTCTTTGCATTTATCTCGAGGGCTTGACATCCTCTTCGAGATGGATCTTGTGGGTGCAAATCAAAGTACTTATCCCTTTCAAATCATCAATGCACCAACCAAAAGCACTTTGGTGCTTCCTCAGAATCTTTAATAGTTTACCCTCCTTCTCTTCGTCTAGGCTAGAGGAGATAACAACAGGAAATGTCTCGTCCTCTCCTAGGTATGCATATTTAATATGGGAGGGTAGTTTCTTCAAGTTGAGGGTCGAAAATTTATCGCTGGAGGGAACCATGCATGCCTCCCTCGGCGGTAACTCCTCGAATCGAGAAACCCAACTTACATCTCTCACGTCCTCGTCCGACGCTCTCTTATCAAGTAACTCTCTTAACTCCTCAACCCCCCTCTCAAATTCGATGTACGTCTCTTCACTCTCGTGGCTCGACACTAAACAGGTCCCTAGGGCGTCTTCATAATAATTTTCCTCAAAGTACTCCTCTACGATCTCGTCTATAAAGCTCATCGCGTGAAGATCATCTTGTTCCCCCATATGTTTGGCGATATGGAAGATGTTAGTCTCTAAGGTCATGTTCCCAAAAGTGAGTTACATTTGCCCATTTCGAGTATTGATGATTGCATTAGCCGTAGCTAAGAATGGGTGCCCAAGAATTATGGGAACATGATTGCTCAAGGCGAAGGAGGGCTCCGTGTCCTAAATGACAAAGTCTATCAGGAAGTAGAAAGTGTCAACTTGGACGATCACGTCCTCAATTATACCTCTTGGGATCTTCACGATTCGATTCACTAATTGGGGAGTGATCTTTGTGGGCTTTACGTTGCCAGGATCAAGTTGCCTATAGATGGCATAAGGGAGGATAATGACACTTTCTCCCAAGTCAAGAAAGGCTTTTTCGATTTTATTTTCTCCAATGATGCAGGAAATGGTGGGTGCACCGGGATCTTTGAATTTTGGCGGGAGATCATTAAGTAGGATGGAGCTCATGTTTTGTGCTAGAAAGACGTTTTTCTTAACCTTCATCTTCCTCTTCACTGTTAACAAGTCTTTGATGACTTTTGCATAAGCTAGAATTTGCTTAATGGCATCGAGGAAAGGTAAATTTAGCTTTACTTGCTTTAGCACGTCTAGCACTTCATCACGGGAGTTTCCTTTGTGGGAAGGAATTAACCTTTGAGGAAACGGTGCCACGGTAGGTGGTTTCACTACTACCTCAGGCTCACTAGTGTCTTCTTTATCACTCTCATTTAAGGGGACATCTTCGGCCTCTTTCATGCCAGGAGAAATCTCCTTGTCTTTGGTTGCAGCGTGTGAGGGAGGTGATAAATCAACGACTCTCCCACTATGAAGAGTGGTCACAGCTTGACATTTCTCCTGATGTTCTGTAGAGGTGGAGCTAACACTAGTTTGACCTTGGGGAGGTCTTTATCCCTGGGCAGAAAACTTGCCCTTCTCTTGGATACTAAAGGATGATTGCATTTTTAAAATATTCGCATTTATGTCGTTGATCAGGCGATCATATCTAGCATTGGTTGCGTTCTGATTATTGATAAATTGGTTTATCGTATCCTCGAGATTTCTCTGCGGTGGAGTGATATATGCTCCTTGAGGTGGTGGTGCTTGCACATGTCCTTGCATGTGTGGAGCTTGTTGAATGTGTGGTGGCGGAGGAGGAGCAGCATGTGAATTAGGATTCATCGCAGCATGTTGTTGCCCATAGCTAAAACCAAGATGGTTTTTCCATAAAGGATTATAAGAATTCCCGTGCGGTGTACCGAAATTACCCTTGAATCCTCCTATACCACTGACTTGCTCTTGAAGCATCACTTTGTAGGCGGGTATAGTTGGGCATTCCTCAGTTGAATGACCCTCCTCACAAATCGCACACACCTTCTCGACGGGGTTTGGGATGGATCTAGTTGGTCCTCTTCCATATACCTCACGTAGGTCTCGCAGTCCTTTCTCAAGTACATTTAGTCTACTGTCCGTCATAGAACTATTTTCTACGTGAAATAGGTCGGACGCTAATAGAGTGGTGGTCACTTGACGATTTTGATTTTGAGCATTAGGGTCAGATGTATCCCAGGATTTGGTAGTCTCGGTGACATACCTCAGGTGAAGCTCAGCATCGTTGGCGTCTAGTTCGACAAATGGACCACTGCCCATGCTTTCAACGAGTTGCTTGGAATTAATGTTCAGCCCATTATGGATGAAGGAAATGATTTGCAGTTTATCAAATCCATGGTGGGGGCACGAAGTAACTAACACATTGAAACGCTCAAAGCATCGATCGAATGACTCATTTTCTAATTGTCAGAAAGTTTGAATTTGAGCCTTGATGGAGTTCGTTCGATGTGGAGGAAAGAATTTCTTGAGAAATTTAGATTGCAACTCATTCCAGGATGCAATCGAGCTTGGAGGTAAAGACCATAGCCAGGTCTTAGCCTTATCTTTTAGTGAGAATGGGAAGAGTTTGAGGCGGATTACCTCTTGTTTGCAAGTTTGATCATTGAGGGTTTCACACACATCCCCAAATTCCCTGATGTGGAGATATGGCTTTTTAGAATCCATCCCATGGTAGTGGGGGAGCATCTGGATCATCCCATTTTTAAAAAAAAAATTGCCCTGCATTATACGGGAGTATAATGCATCCCGGAGTGACAGTGCCCTCGGGATATAAGATTTCTCTCAAAGGGCGGTACGGGGCTTCTTCCTCACCAGCGGCTACACTACCGTATTGCGACATGTCTCTCTCTCTTAATGACTCGGTACCCTCACTTGGTATGCTCGGGGCGTGTTCTAAAGTGTGTCCTAAGAGGGAAAATGGAGTGTTATTTGAGATTGAGTGTGACGGTGTGGGAGGTGGAACCCAGAATTGTGGAGCGTTAGGAGTGTGAGGACTATCAGGGTTGTACTCACCTATCGGGTTTTCGTGAATTCGGATTGGAGTATTATGGGGAGTTTGAGTGAGTTCAGAATTTTGCATTAACGGGCTTATGAGAGATGATGATGAATATTTTTGTGCTTTTTTTCAAATTTTTATATGTTTTTAGATTTTTGGAAATTTTTGGTCAAAGTTTTAAATTGACTCGATCTAATCCTAAGTTTACCTAAGTCCCCGGCAACGGCGCCAAAAACTTGACGCGACTAAGAATGTGTCTCAGAAGTGCGCACTCTCTAGGCTCAAGTGCAAGCCTGTCGCTCAAGTAATAATCTGACAAGTCGGGTATCAATCCTCATGGAAATAAGACAATGGAATTGTAACGACGTTGGATAGACGAAGAAATCCTAACTCTAACTCTAAAAAGAAAGCAAAATATGATTTGATTGGTGAGGTAACTACAACTAGATGCAATTTTGAAAATGATTAACTAATGAACTGAAGAACTGAAGAATGAATGGAATGAAATTATTCTAAATTACCTAAAATACTGATGTTGAATGATTTAAAACTCGAACTATATAATGAAGAAAACAAAACGAGAATACAATCCCTCAACCCTATTGTATTGATGGTATAAAACTAATCGTAAATTTATGTGATTAATTAGACCCATAATTTAGTACTCTCAAGCATTAGGTATATGAGGTTCAATCCCGCACCATACGAAATCAGAGGACGAGTAAAGCGGTAACGCGCGATAACAACAAATTGCATTCTAAAGCATCTCGGTTACTCGAAAGAAAACGAGATCCAAAGATCTACAATAGTTGTGTTGTTACGCAATACGATCATACTAAATCATTAAATTTAAAGGATCAATTTTATACACATGCAACTACCACATCGGGTTGGGTTCATGCACCCCGACCCTTAAAAATTTAGCCTACCATGATGAAATAAATGAAAATGATTGTTAAATTGCAGGAAATCATGATTAAACTAAGGGAGAATTGAAGAATAATGTAGAAGGAAGATTAGGAAGAAGAAAGTAATCAACTAACTTACCAAAACACTGAAAGCATCAACTAAAATTACTTGTAATCACAGAAATATGAACAAACTTCAATCTTGGAATTAAAATTGCAATAAATCTTCAATATAGGGTTTTGTAGCAACTTTCTCTCTCTAACCACCTCTAAAATTTTAACTAAAACGGAAAAAAAATGATTATATGATTTTTTGCCCTTTAGAATGACAATAAATCGGGTTTAAATACCCTACAAGACTCCGAGAGTTTTAGCTTAACCAGGACTCACCATTGGAGGAAGAGTAAAAAAACAAAACTACGACAGTCGGATCGATCCGGCCCTCCTTCAGTTCGATTCGGCTTGGATCCGGATCGGTTCTTTTCTTTTTTGGCCAGATTGGTCCGATACGGATCGGTTCTTTTCTTTTTCATCAACTTCAATCCATCTTTGGTTTGGGGTTCACTGAACCTTGCTATTTCGGATCGGTTCGATTTTACTTTGACTTTTTCTTCTATCTTTGACTGCTCATAACTTTCACACCGGGACTCCGATTGAGGTACCATTTCTTCCTAAGCACTTGTAAACTTGATATCTTCAACTTTTCTTTAGATGCCTCATCCGAATTCTGGGTAAAAATTACAACTTTGACCTTTTGACTTTCCTTATTTTCTTTCTCTATTCTTTCAGTTTCTTTCTTTCTTTATTGACATCAAATACCTGTAAAATTAGTACAAAATACTAGAAACTCGAGGTACTCGTTAAAATTAGTCAGTAGCAAGATTATGAGATAAAATCAAATCGATTATGTTGTTCGAGGTTCTAAAAGTAACCAAATTAAAGGGATAAATTTGGAAGAATTTATGCCTAATCACATATCTTCATGACTCCACGTGAATACTTGTTTCCTTTGTCTCAGGAAATCCACTAACTCCTATTTAAGAACTGGTTCCAATGGCGCTCCTATTTGAGTAATTCGTTCTGGTTTATCATCATCCAAAACAATGCTCTCCATTGCCTTCATCACTTGGCCTTTTACAAGCTCAGATTCTTCTCGTTGATCTAAGGTTTCTACCTCAAACTCGTTGCTCGTCTCAAATATTTCCACTTGATAAGTGGTTATTTTCCTCTTTGTCTCCAATATATCTTCTTCCTCGATAAAGGAATAGTAGCACTCTAGAGCTACTTTTTGATCTCCTTTCACTACTCTAACTCCAAAGTTGGTCGGGAATTTCAAGTATTGATGAACAGTTAAGGGTACAACTTCAAATTTTTTCAAACTAACTCTTCCCATAATTATATTATAAGCAGAATGAACATTTATATCCGTTACGAAGAATCTCACCTTCTCTGTCATGCTCGTCGGCCATGTCCCAATCGTCGTCCATATCCCGATCAACACATATAGATTGATAGTTACCAAAGGAAACACTTTTTCGCCCAAGAATCCAATGAGTGGCCTGTGATAAGGTTCCAGTTGACTGAGTTTTAAATCTAAACTATCAAAATAGGGATAGAATATGATGTCTATCAAACTGATGTTGTCCACTAATGTTCTTGCTACCAATACTTCTTTCATCCTGACTCTGATCACTAAAGGATCATCATGAGGATAAAAAACTCCTGATAAATCATTTTTGGAAAAGCCAATTATGAGCTTATCCTTGTTAACTTTTCTTGGTCGGTCTTCATCGACGAGGTTGATCCGTTGGATATAGGAACAAGCTTGAGCCTCATTGAGGTATGCTTTCCTTTCAGCTGTATGATCTCCTCCTCTGGCATATCCACCTGTAATCATATGGCAATCAAAAGATACAAAACTGAGTTTGAATACCTCATGTTCCGATTATTTAGGCTTCTTGGGAAGATCGGGATCATTTTCTGGATCATCGTCGTGGATCCTCTCTTATCTTCCCTGGGCTGGAGATTTAGATCTTCGTCGACCTCTTCCTCCATGTCTTCCACCATTCTGACGATCAACAAATCTGTCCAACTTTCCTCTTCGGATGAGTGCTTATATCTCATTCTAGAGGGCAATACAACGGTTGGTAGTATGACCATGATCTTTGTGAAACTCACAATACTTAGACTTATCCCTCTTATCAGCATGTAACCTTAACTTTTCAGGCCAACTCAACTTATTGTTGTGCTTGATTTCCTCCAACACATGATGTATATCCACCGTTAAAGGAGTGTAATTAGTGAATATCCTTACCCGATCTAAGCCTTCCTTTACCTTCGAACTCCTACGCTCATTATGATTCTTGTGCTCCTTCTTATCTGACTTCCCTTCTGTTTTTTCTTTCGCCTTTGCGTCTGAAATCTTTTTAGCAGTCATAGCTTCCTTGACGTTCATAATCTTCGCTGCTTTGGCCATCAATTTTGTCATTGTATTTGGTGGATCTTTTGCCAGAGTATAATATGATTTATCAGGGAGCAAACCACTCTGATTACGGTCTTCTCTTCGTAATAAATAACTTCCAGTTTCTCGTTATTAAAATGAGTTTTGTAATCCCTGGTACTTTTTCCCTCCTTCTGTCTTACACTGAGCAAATGAACTACTCCTTTCATTGGTTTTGCTCCAAAGTAAAAATTACCAATGAATAGCTCGACGAGTTATTAAAAGAAAGAAATATGCCCCAGAGGAAGGCTATTATACCAAATTTGAGAAAATTCAGTGATTGTTCCCGAGAACGCCTTACATCTCATCTCATCTCATCTCATCAAGAACAGCATATATATTAACAGTACTGTTCAATATGGAGAACTGGATTAGTCTTCCCATCATATTTGGAAGTGGCTACTGGAGCTTAAACTTGGTCAACGTAGGGAAATCTACGATGGTTAGCACAAAAGGGTACCCCTTAATAAAACTTCTTTAGAGGGGATTCTTGGATTTGGCCATTTCACCTAATCTGTCTTTTAAACGTTGAATGGAACCTTTCCATGCATCACTGTTAGAGCCATAGATGGAAACTCTTTTATGCCTACCAGCAGGTCGTGCTGAACTTTCTTCCTGCAAACCTTCTCTCTTACTGGACCTATCAGTTCATCGGGTATTTAATCTGGATTGGGCTAAACCTTCCCTTAAATCGCTTGGTCGTCGAGTATTACTCGACTCAACCCGTAGGGCATTTCCCTGGGGTCCCAAACGATCGAAAGGAGAGGCCATACTCAGCCTTTCTAAGGCACTCAAAATTTATGGGATGAGGGATTGTCCATCAGTGGAATTAGTGACCCTAATAGAAGAAGTTGCTCCAAATAGGTATGAAAGATACCAAAAGTTCTGGAACGGCTATGCCTAATACTCCTTGTTGGCGGTGGTGGCATACTCATTTGATTAACTTGTGCCAGCACTCCAGCTTGCAGAGTTTGAGTCAACTGTCGTAAAGTATCTTGCATAGCTTCTTGACCCTTGGCCAAGCTATCTAAAATTCCTGTTAAATCATTGTTATTTTGAGGGACAGAGGGACTAGGCATATTCCCTCGTTTCTAGCACTTGATTCTAGAATTTCAGCCATGGATGATGAATGATGAATGAGTGAATTTTGGTATCAACAACATGCTTACCCCAAAGAAGGACCGAGATGGCAAATTCCACAAAGTAATGTGCGGACGAAAAATTCAAGTATTTCTTAGCACTCAAATGTAGAAGTCCTATAAAAATTGTTAACAAAAAAATACAAATAGAAAGAAAATACTACGAAATACTAAGTCAATTAAATTCTAAAATGAACTAGTCCCCGACAACGGCGCCATTTTGACAACAGTCGGGAACCTGCGGTGCAAGTGTATAAGGATATACACCGGTCATTATGCTCGGTTCCCACCGCTATCCAAAAACCTAAACTATGACTACACTCTTTTAAGGGAATACAACGGCCAGTCCGAGTATAGAAAATCCACAGAGACTAGTTGCTAAAATTATATTAGTTTAATGCTTCTCAATAAAAGTGTAAAAGATAACTGTTAACAAAAAGAAACTAGGCATGGGTATTTAAACTAAGATTAATAAAATGGAATAAAAACTATAGGTTGCGACCAATATCCCTCACCTTGGTTTAATACGTATAAATGGTTACATGGGACTACGAATTTAGTAATATTAAATCTCATTTCAACAGTTACTTAAATCTAGAGTTGTCACCCCCTAAATTCTAATAGATACCTAATATGATTTTGGCGTCAACAAATACTCAGAAAATTAAACACGCAAGGTCGTAAATACAGAGCATACATGATATACCCCGTTAAATCTCCTGGGAGAAAATTCAAGGACAACCCAATCGAATTAAATGCATAAACTCCATCACCAAAGCAAAGCAACCCATCAAAACCTAGGTGAGTTACATCAATCGCAACCAAGATTAACTTACCTAGAAAGCATCATAAATGACATGTATTTAAATGCAAGAAAGTAAACCTAATTAACAAAGCATATAAATAAAGCAAGTAAATAAAGCAATAAAAGAAATACAAACAATGGAAGCTTGGATTGATAAAGAATATGATGAATAGTGTTCTACACAACCATAATGGATAAACCCTCTATATGGGTAAACTTAGGAGGGAGAAAACGGCACACTCAAAATCACCTCCAAACCCTAACCTCCCTAACCTAAACTAAGAGAAAAATGAAAGATATAAAGATGTCTTGCAAAAAATAGAAAAGTTACAAATAAATAATAAAATTAATGGGAAAAGAAATGAAAAGGAAAGAAGCGTGCAAAATCTGTAACCCCCGGTTGACCTCGGGTGGGGACCCGGTCGACCGGTGATTAGGCATAAATTCTTTCGAATTTATCCCCTTAATTTAGGGATTTTATTACCTCGAGTAATGTAAAATGTGTTGATTTATCGTATTTCCTTGCTAATGACTCCTTCTAAAAAGTACATCTAGTTTCGTGTATTTCTCATGAATTTTGCAGGCATTTAAAGTATCGAGAAATAAAGAAATTGGAAAAGCATCGAGAGAAATCAAATAAGGAAAGTCAAAAGGGAATTTTCGTAATTTTGCAGCCTTAGTCTGGAGTTGGAGCCAACTGGAAAGTTGAAGAGTTTTCAATTACGAGAACAAAGGAACAAACGGCATCTCAATCCGAGCTACGGTGAAGAATTTATGATCGTCCGATGGTGAGAAAAATCAAGAAGAAAATCTTTACATAAATTTTAAGGGAGATCCAAACCTTTTATTTGAAAAGGATCCAGACCGGGGGTAGCAAACCATGTTCTGGAGGAAAAATAAGGGCGATCCAAACCTTTTTATTTTAAAAGGATCCGGACCGAGTTGGCAAAAAATTCTCTGAATGAAAAATGGGGGAGATTCGGACCTTTTATTTTAAAAGGATCCGGACCGCTCTTGTACAAGATCTCTGTTTGAAATAAGGGGGAGATCCGAACTGCCCAGCCAAACGATCCAGACTGCATTGCATTTTCCCAGATGTAAGGACATAATTTTATAAATGTCTGTGGTAGAATCTAGGAATTTTCTATTTGTCCTATATCACAGTACGTATGTTTGATACCGCTACATTTGACACGTCAACACGATCATCCACGACGGCCTTGATCTGAATCTATGCATCTACCATCTTCACACG
The DNA here is from genome assembly GCA_949130495.1 of Sambucus nigra. Classification (NCBI taxonomy): domain Eukaryota; kingdom Viridiplantae; phylum Streptophyta; class Magnoliopsida; order Dipsacales; family Adoxaceae; genus Sambucus; species Sambucus nigra. Next base: position 53,905,021 of record OX422217.1, on the reverse strand, counting down.
TGCATTATGCTTCATGTGACGTGCTTATCAATCATTCCCACTACTCCACTTCGCATTATTGGTAACATGGTTTATTGGAGTTTTTAATATTTGGGAATATTTTAGAAATTATTTTTCGAAGTCTGATTTGTTTTTTACACAAAAGCTAAAAAATTTCTCAGTGTAGAAGCGGACCTTTATTGGTTGTCGAGCTCGTTCAAACGACGTCGCTCTGTTGTTCAAACGACAAGAGCATGTCGCACGATCCCGTTCGAGCGACACGTGTGGCTCGTTCGAGCAACATGCCATGTCGTTCGAGCGACGGCGCCGCCTCGATTTTTTTATAAATACCTGTGTCCATTTTGCACATTTTTCTAAGTCTTTTTTGCACACGTTTCTGTGATTCACAGCCTAGAAAACAGACTTCAAGTTTTTAAGGTTTCATTCCTTCTTTATTCACAAAATCATTCCTATATATGTGTGTGAATCTTTAAACCTTCAAAGGATCGTTTTTGCTCATCTGGAGTAACTTGTGGAGAAGCCCACTCTTTTCCATTACTGCCCATCCGGAGTTCTTGCTGGAAATTCCAGCTGACGACATCGGAACCGACACCTGAGGGTATTTCGTATGTCACTCTTGTTTTCAGTATAATCCGTGTAAACCGTTCTTTACAAATTATCGTGAAAATAAAAGGTTTTGCCTCTTTGGGGGATTTTTTCTCATTTGTGTGTTTGTTTGTGATTGAATGTTCTTCCATGATTATATTGTCTTCAATCACACCTAGATGCATGTTTAGGATTTAATTGAAAAAACTGAGTTTAATAAAATAAATTCTTTGTTTGAACAAAAGCGCACTCTCAAATTGGTATCAGAGCATGATTACACAAATATCCCATGTAATTTTCTGCAAAATTTTTCTAAAGATATCAATTTTTCAAAAAATTGATTTTTGAAAAAGGTCGTGTTCAAAAATGGAGAAATTATATAATAAAATGCCAGTTTTTGATGGGACAAATTATGCTTACTAGAAAGCCCATATGAAATCTGATCTAAAAGACATAGATGAAGGAGTTTGGATTTTGGTTGAAAAAGGGTGGACACCTCCCTCCATCACTATTGACAACGTGACTAATTTAAAATTTATGACTGCATGGACTGAAGATGAATTTAAATGGTCATCCTTTAACTCTAAGGGTCTTAGTGCTATTTCTGGATCCGTCACACCAGACGAGTTCCGACGGATAATGACGTGTACCACGTCAAAAGAGGCATGGGATATTTTAAAACTTACCCATGGAGGAACTAATGCCGTGAAAGAATCAAAATTGCAAAACTTAACAACTCAATTTGAAACTATCACCATGCTTGATTCTGAATGTTTTGATGAATTTTATGTTAGATTATCTGATATTGTAAACACTAGCTTTAATTTTGGTGAACACATTCCTAATGCGAGAGTTGTTAAAAAGATCCTAAGATTATTACCTAATCGTTTTATCCCTAAAGTCACTGTGCTAAATTCTATGGGTAATTTAAACACGCTTAAATTATAGGAGTTGGTTGGAGACTTACAAACCTTTGCAATTGACATGTTTCCTAAGTCTCTTAAACCAAAAGATAAGGGAATTGCACTTAATGCCCAGGATAAAAAGAGTGAGGGGTCAGCAAGAAAGAGAGTAGAGTCATCTAGAAAAAGGAAGAAAGAAACATCTGATTCCAAGTGTGACCTTGATTTAGATGATTTGGCCTTGTTTGCAAAAAAAATTCAAGAAAATTCTCAATTTCAAGAAAAATTGAAATTTCAAAGATAAAAAGAATTTTGAGAAAAATAAGTTTGAAAAGAAAAATGAAAATTTTTTAAAGACCCTCCTAAGAAAGACGGTGAGAGATGTTATGAGTGTGATGGTAAATGTCATAGAGCTTTTGAATGTGCTACTAGGCTGAACAGACTTGCCAAAGAAAAGGGCAAAGCTGTCCTTAACGCTACCCTTAGTGACGACAGTGAGGTCGAGTCGGTGGACTCTAGAGATGAGTCATCACATGAGTGTAACTTCACTGCATTCATGGCTAGTCATGTGATTACCTCTAGTGCTCCTCACGAAGATAAGGATGATACTTCATTGTGACACCTCGACAGTGAGAACGAAGTGGGTGAGGGAGAGGATGCTGCAAGTGAGAACGAGAGTAATCTTCAACGCGCCTACGCTGAGTTATATACTGAGTTATTTAAAACCAAAAAGCGTAATAAAGCATTAGTTCTTAGGATCACCACTTTAGAGGAAGATTTAGGAGAAGCAAGAGAGAGAGAGAGAGAGGGAGAGAGTTTGCATGTGTTTAGAGAGAAAGTCAATTTAGAGAAAGAGAGAGATTGTTTGGAAAGAGAGAGAGAGATAGTTGTTTTGAGAAAGAGAAAGGGGACTTGACTAATCAAGTGGTTTGTCTTACGAGTGAGCTCCATTCCTCCCTGTAGACTCGTAAGAAACTTGAAGCCCTTGTAGCCCATTTTCTCATGATCTTGAGAGATCACGGGAAGTCAAGGTTCAAATCGAGGACAGATTTGGAAAGATGGGAAAAATGTTCCTCGGTCCCGCTCTAGGTTTTGGTAATAGGCAGGGAATAGGTTTTGATGGTGCCCCTACGTCCCAAATTGCACCTGGACCAGTTCCTAAGTTTACTACAACTCCATATGGCCATCGTCAAAAACCACAAAGGCGAGTTCGACCAAGAAAAGCAAACCAAGGTCTACCTAAGACTATGTTCTTTTGTACGTACTGCAAAAGAAAAGGGAGAGAGTTTTGTTATAGTTTGGGTCGAACTTCGCATACATATGCTCCACCACATCGTACTGATGATTTTAACAGTCTGAGAGCGCGTGTCGAGTTTTTAGCCGCCACATCACAGAGTTTGATGGAGGAATTTCGACCGATGTCTTTGTCGTTAGTGAATGCTTCCCGCATCCCAGCTAAAACTAACAACAACAAGGGTAAACAAAAGGTTACCACTTCTTAGGTACCTAAGAAAGACGAAAAGGCCCTTGTTGTTCATGTCTCTCTCCAAGCACATAATACCTCACAGTGGTATTTCGATAGTGGGTGCTCCAGACATATGACCGGTGATGTCTCATTTTTTACCTACCTAGAGGATCATAAGGAAGGTAAAATCACCTTTGGAGATGGGAGAAAGTCTAGCATCATAGGACGAGATACAGTAGAGTTACCAGGATTTCCTAAGCTAGAGAATGTTTTGTACGTCAAAGGTTTGAAAGCAAACCTTCTCAGCATTAGCCAGCTGTATGACACTGACTTTGCCATAAATTTTGACCGGGACGCGTGTAATGTCTATAATCAAGCCGTTAAACTTTTAGTGCAAGGAGTGAGGACAGAGGATAATTATTATGTTATTGTGCCCAAGTCCTCACTTGTCTGCAACAGCGCCATGATCACTCATATGAATTTGTGGTACCAATATCTAGGTCACGTGAACTTTAGAGATTTGACACGATTAGCTAAAAGCACCTAGTACGTGGCTTACCAACACTTGGAAAGCTAACTTCCACGATTTATGGACCCTCTCAGTTGGGAAAGAAAATCCGTAGTCCCCATAGGAAGTTGTATTCCATTACCACCTCCTGTGTGCTTGAGTTGATTCACATGGATCTTATGGGTCTTACTCGTACTGAGAGTCTGGGTAGTAAGAGGTATATCCTCGTGGTGGTGGATGATTTCACTAGATATTCGATTGTAGGTTTTCTGAGAAAGAAATCCGATGTTGTAGATTTTTAACGACCAAGTGTCGTGTCCTGCAAAACCAACACGGAGTCACTATTAAAAGGATACGTAGTGATAACGGCACGGAATTTAAGGAAGCAAAGGTAGATCTTTACTTTGATAGCCTTGGGATTAAACATGAGTTTTCGGCCGTAAGGACACCTCAGCAAAATGGGATTTTTGAGAGGAATAATAGGACGATTCACGAAATGGCTAGATCTATAATTTTGGGTCGTAAGGTTGCTAGGAGATTTTGGGCTGAGGCGGTGTCTACCGCTTGCCACACGGTGAATAGGGTTTACCTCCGTCCACACACACTTAAGACGCCTTATGCATTGTGGACCGGCAAGAAACCCAACCTTGCATATTTTCATGTCTTTGGGAGTAAATGCTACATCCTACAGGATAAAGAGTAATTAGGAAAGTTTGAATCCCGGAGCGACGAGGGAATTTTGCTTGGATATTCATCAAAAAGTATAGCATACAGAGTTTTCAACCTGATTAACACAAACGTTATAGAGTCAATAAATGTCACCATTAAAGATGACGAACCCCCGACATTTATTGATCCTATCCTTCAGTGTGAGGATGAGAACTTTTCTGGCAGTGATTTACTTGTCCCTCACACACACCCTATGGACCCTACTCCTGTGTTAGGGGATACAATTGCTTGGGTTCGCAAGAGTCATGACCCTGCCTCCATTGTAGGCGATCCCACCTTAGGGGTCAAGACTCGGGCTCAGCTAGAGAATGTTGTTAGTCATTTTTACTACACGTCCACGGTTGAGACCAAGAATCAAAAAGAAGCACTCAAGGATGAACACTGGATATATATTATGTAGGATGAGTTACTTTAGTTTAAAAAGAACAATGTCTGAGAACTTGTCCCCCGACCTAGTGAGACGAATGTTATAGGTACCAGGTGGATTTTCAAGAAATGGTACCATAATCAGAAACAAGGTTAGGTTGGCTGTTCAAGGCTACACACAGATAGAGGGTGTAGACTTTGGGGAGACATTCGCTCCTATTGAGAGGCTTGAGTCCGTCCACTTATTACTCACCATTGCATGTCATCTGCACTTTAAGTTATATCAGATGGATGTCAAGAGTGCCCTTATAAATTGCATTCTATATGAGCAAGTTTACGTGGAACAACCAAAAGGGTTTAAAGACCCTAAGCACTCGGAGCATGTCTATTATCTGAGGAAAGCCTTGTATGGTTTGAAGTAAGCACTATGTGCTTGGTACGAGAGGCTTACTTCCTATCTCTTAGCCCGTGGCTTCAAGAGAGGGGTAGTTGATATGACATTATTTATCAGGAGAGATGACGGTGCTATTTTGGTTGCCCAAGTCTATGTGGATGATATAGTCTTTGGATCCACGTGCTCCCAGAATGCTTGCCACTTTGAGGAGGAGATGAAAAGTGAGTTTGAGATGAGCATGGTAGGTGAGCTTACTTTCTTCCTTGATCTCCAGGTTCGTTAGAGGATGGTATGTTTCTCTACCAATCCAAGTATGCTAGAGACTTAGTGAAGAAATTTGGTTTAGACTCCGCTAAGCATGCACGTACACCTATGAGTAATTCTACCAAGCTTAGTAAGGACACTTCAGGCAAGGATGTAGAGCAAACCTTGTATCGGGGTATGATAGGTAATCTTCTCTACTTGACAGCCAGTCACCTCGATATATCCTTTAGTGTTAGAGTTTGTGCGCGATATCAGGCATCCCCGAAAGAGTCACACTTACTCGCTCTAAAAAGTATTATCAAATACGTGAGTGGGACTCTCTCCTATAGTATTTAGTATTCCTTTGATACCGATGACCGTCTGTCCGCCTCTTCGGATGCCGATTGGGACGGGGATGAAGATGGTTGTAGAAGCACTTCTGGTGGGTGTTTCTACTTTGGTTCTTCTCTTGTCTCCTAGCTGAGCAAGAAGCAAAACTCCATCTCTTTGTCCACTGCGAAGGCTGATTACATCGCCATCGGGAGTTGTTGCACATAACTCTTGTAGATGAAGCAAATATTGGAGGATTATGGGATTTCACAGGACATCATGACCATTTTCTGTGATAATACGAGCGCGATACACATATCTCATAATCCGATCTAACATTCGTACACAAAACATATCAGGATACACGAGCACTTTGTACGTTAGTTTGTTGAGGAGAAAGTCGTATCCCCGAGTTTCGTACCCACTGACCTTCAATTAGCCGATATTTTTACGAAACCTTTAGATGCCCTTAGATTAGAGAGTCTTAGTAAGTCTTTAGGGATTTGCACAGTTGACTGAGAGGATGGTCCTTGTCTATGATAGGATGATTTGTGATGTTCATATCATATGGTTCCTATAACTAGTTTGTATCATTTGTATTATTATTTTTTTTGCTTTGTATATTTTTTTCTTCAAAAAAAAATCCAAAAAGATTTTCCTTTTATAAAACTTTTAGAAAAGCACAAAAAGATTTTTGTATTTTGTTTACACATCTTATGGATGAGCATTTAAGATAGCCGAGTCACAACTTTCATTTTCATTTTTCACGTGACTATTTGATAGTGATTTGAGACACTACATCATTGCATCCATGTGCTTTACATTGTTTGGAGTCTTTGAGATGTGATTAGTGATATCTTTCTACATGTTTGGCTCCTTATCTCCTTTATTTCACACATGCACGGCTTTATTTGATTATTGTACTTGTCGATCACATATTGGCTTGAGTGTTTCCATCTCAATTTTTCTATACAACGAACTATATGCCATAAAACTTGATAAGATTGAAATGCATGTAAAAACCGTTTGGTGAGATTGTGTGGTATTTTAAAACGGGAAAGGGCTGCGAAAGGTTCTCATTTTGGCCTTTGCGAAATCTAATCCACCGTTAAATCGAACCTAAAAAATTGAGGTATTTTAATTATCCGGGGTCCAAAAAGGTTAAAAGAGCCCGAAAAAATTCAAAGGCAACAAAAAGAAATTCATGCCGAATATGGGCCATTAGTTTTCACCATCAATTCTCCAATGTTTGAGAATTTAGATCACCTCTAAACAAAATATAAATCTGAGGTAGTTTGGTTGGATAATTTAGACGGGTTTGCACTTCCTTGACAGTCCTGAAAAAGCATTAAATAGTTTTGGACGTTATTGGTGTGGAAATCACTTTAAGCTTTGATTTGCTTATTTGATTGAGTCAATTTATTATAATTCCACCTTTTTCACCTAAGGAAGATGTTGAGTTCATTCGTTAGGAGTATCCGATATTCATCATGCACATATGTTATGTTTGTATGCATTGAATTTCCTATCGAATTTGCTCACTCCCCTACATTTTTTCTATCATCGACTTGGTTATTTTTGTGTTCTTTCATGGTATGATTCTTTGTTGTATATTTTGTGTGAAAATTTTTGAAAAATTCAAAAATAGAAAGTTTTTTTTACCTCGTGATATTCTCCATTTTCATTTATTTGTGCTTCTCATCTCTGTCTATTTGGGGACATCATAAAAAATGGGGAGAATGAATTATGGGGGAGAATTATTTGGTTGATTTATCAAATGATTTGCTTAAGCTTAATTGATCTTTGATCTTTGCATGTCATTATATTTCAAATTGTTGCGTGTCACGGGTATCTACTTTATCTCATGTTTGCATGTACAAAATTGATGATTATTGGATTGCACACCCTGATGAGAAAAGCTTTGAGAGTTTCTGAAAAGATGAAGAATTGAAGATGTTGAAGTTTGATTGACGACATGTCAGTTAGTATTCTCAGTTTGAGGGTTAAATGGGGATATTATCTTGTATGTCATTTGCTTTATGGAGATAGAATAATTCGGATTTTTTTATGTATGTACCGGCATAGACATAGGGGGAGATTTGTAAGGACATAATTTATAAATGTTTGGGGTGGAATTTAGGAATTTTCTTTTTGTCCTAGATCCTAGTATGTATGTCTGATACCGCTACATTCGGCACGTCGACACAATCATCCACGACGGCCTTGATCCGAATCCATGCATCCACCATCTTCACGCGTGCATCATGCTTCATGCGACGTGCTGCTCAATAATTCCCACTACTCCACTTCGCGTTACTGGTAAAATGGTTTATTGGAGTTTTTAATATTTGCATAAATATTTTGGAATTTTTTATAAAATATTTTTTGAAGTCTGATTTGTTTGTAACACAAAAGCAAAAAAATTTCTAAGTGTAAAAGCGGACTTTTCTTGGTCGTTGAGCTCGTTCAAATGACATTGCTATGTCGTTCAAACGACATTGCTATGTCGTTCAAACGACATGAGCATGTCGCGCGATCTCGTTCGAGCGACATGCTTATGTCGTTCGAGCGACGGTGCCGCCTCGATTTTCGTATAAATATCTGTGTCCATTCTGCACATTTTTCTAAGTCTTTTTCGCACACGTTTCTGCGATTCACAACCCAAAAAACGGACGTCAAGTTTTTAAGGTTTCATGCCTTCTTTATTCACAAAACCTTATATATGTGTGTGAATCTTTAAACCTTCAAAGGATCATTTTTTCTCATCTGGAGTAACTTGTGGAGAAGATGACTCTTTTCCATTGCTGCCCATCTGGAGTTCTTGCGGGACATTCCAGCCGACGACATCAGAACCGACACCGGAGGGTATTTCGTATGTCACTCTTGTTTTCAGTATAATCCGTGTAAACCGTTCTTTACAAATTATAGTGAAAATAAAAGGTTTTGCCCCTTTGGGGGATTTTTCCTCATTTGTGTGTTTGTTTGTGATTGAATGTTCTTCCATGATTATATTGTCTTCAATCACACCCAAATGCATGTTTTATTATTTAATTGAAAAAACTGAGTTTAATTAAATAAATTCTCTGTTTGAACAAAAGCGAACGCTCACCAGATTTTCTTTTCTTTTCTTAGAGTTTTACGTGGCTAAATCTCTTGTAAAATTCGGAGCTATTTATTGAAGGTTGTTACAAAATATGAGGGGTTCATAAATTTAGGTTTCTAACTAGGTTTAGGAGGTTTTGTAGCAAAAAAAAACCTAGTTTGGAGAGAGTGAATTTGCAGTCAAGATTTAATTTTGTTTCTAGGATTTCTTCAATACAAGTAACATTTCTCCTTTTATTCTTCATTAGTTAATTACATTTGTTAGTTTTTTGATTCTGCACATTTCCCTTTCTCATTTTCTATATGTTACGATGTTTTATTTCTCATAAATTGTGTTTTGCTTTAATCTAATCATGTTCGGCTAAGTTTTTAAGGGTTGGGATGCATGAACCTAACCCGATGTCATTTACATATGTATAAAATTAAGTTTTGAATTAAATAATTGGTCAAATCGTGTTGTGTGGTGATCACAACCGTTGTAGGACTTTTGATCTCGTTTTCCCTAGGTAACTGGGATGCTTAAGAATGCAACGCGCATGTAGCTATCTCTACACTGCTTTATCCATGCTTTTCATTATATATGATGCGGGCTTGAACCTCATATATATCATGCTTGAGATATATAAAGACTAGATTTAATCGTTTATTTCAATTCAAAATTTGATTTTAACATCGGTAAATGCACTAGTGTTGGAGGATTGTATCCTAACCTGTTCTTCTCATTTATGATTACAGCTTTGTAGTTAGTTTAAGTACACTTCATTTGTTCTTAGTATAATTAGTAGTTAAATTTCACTTTACTTTTAGTTCTTATTTATTCTCCCTTTTCAAAGAACCTTTTTATTCCATTTTTAGAATCAAGTTAGGATTCCCTGTCTTTCCAATGTCGTCACGCCTTTACGTCCTAATTCCCTGAGGATCGATACCCCGTCTTACCGAGATTATTATATGAGCGACAGGCTTGCACTTGAGCCTAGATAGCACGCACACTGGAACACATTTGTGGTCACGTCAAGTTTTTGGCGTCGTTATCGGGGATTTAGGTAGACTATAGGTTAGATTGAATTAATCCATAATCTTGACCAAAAAATTTAGAAAAGAAAAAAAAATCATCTCTCAAAAGCCTGATAATGCAAAATCCACACCAAACTCCTCAAGCCACTCCTACGCGCATTCACGAAAAATTCGATAGTCGAGTACAACCCAGACAGCCCACATACCCCTCGTGTTCCTCAATTTTGTGTTCCACCGCCAAATTCACTGTCCAATTACACTTCGAGTGACCCATCTGGTTACATTTTAGGTTACACGCCTAGTGCACCGAGTGAGAATACCGAGTCATTGAGTGAGAGAGCTATGTCACAGCACGTAAGTGTAGGCGCGGGTGAGGGAGATGCACCTTATCGACCCTTGAGAGAATTCTTATATCCCGAGCGGTCAGTCACTTCGGGATGCATTCTGCTCCCATATAATGCAGGGCAATTTTGTTTTTGGAATGAAATGATTCAAATCCTTCCCACATATCATGAAATGGAATCGTAAAAGCCCTATCTCCACATTCGGGAGTCTAAAGAGACATGTGAGACATTCGGCGATCAAGTATGCACGAAAGATGTGATCCGTCTCAAGGTTTTCCCATTTTCTCTCAAGAATAAAGAAAAGACCTAGTTATGGTCTTTACCTCCTAATTCGATTACATCATGGAACGAGTTACAATTTAAATTTCTCAAGAATTTCTTACCTCCACATCGGACGAACTCCATTAAGGCTCAAATTCAAGCCTTCCGACAACTAGAAAATGAGCCGTTTGATCGATGTTTTGATCATTTCAACGAGATAGTTACTTCTTGCCCTCATCATGGACTTGATAAACAGCAAATCATTTCATTCCTCCATAATGTTTTGAACATCAACTCCAAACAACTTGTTAAAACAATGTGTGATGGCCCCTTCATCGAATTAGACGCTAATGATGTTAAGCTCCACTTGAGGTATGTCGTCGACACCACTCAAGCATGGGATACATCTGACCCTAGCTCTCAGAATCGAACTCGCCAAGCAGCCACCACTCCATCAGCGTCCGGTCTATTCAACGTCGAAAATGATACCATGACGAACCATCAACTCGATCAAATTGAGAAAGGTATGAGAGAGTTACTCGCTATGCCCGTAAGAGAACCAAAAGTCCCAATCCACAACCCCGTTGAGAAGGTCTGTGCTATTTGTGAAGCGGGACATTCAACAGAAGAATGTCCGACGATTCTCGCTTACAAAATTATGCTTAATGAGCACGTAAGTGGTGTAGGAGGATTCAAGGGTAATTTCGGTGCCCCGCAAGGAAATTCTTATAACCCTTCATGGAAAAACCACCCAGGTTTTAGCTATAGGCAACCGCAGGCTGCATTGAATCCTAATTGACATGTTTCCCCTCCTCCACCTCCACACTTTCAACAAGCACCACCCATGCAAGGACACGGTCTAGCACCACCTCCTCCGGCTCCATATATCACTCCGTCGCAGAGAACTCTTGAGGACACGATACAACAATTCATAAACTCGTAAAGTGCAACCAATGCTAGATATGAGCGCATGTTCACTGACATAAATGCAAACATTTAGAAGTTGCAATCATCGTTGAGTGTCCAAGATAAGGGAAAGTTTCCTGCTCAAGATCAAACTAGTGTTAGCTCTACTTCCACAGAACATCAAGAGCAATGTCAAGTTGTAACCATTGTACGTAATGGGGGGTTGTTGATTATCACCTCCCCCACACGATGCACCGAAAGACAAGGAGATTTCACTCGACACAAAAGAGGCCGAAGATGTCCCTTTGAAATAGAGTGAAAAGGATAACACTAGTGAACTTGATATAGTAGTGATACCACCCACCGTATTGCCATTTCCTCAACAGTTGGTGCCTTCCCAAAAAGGCAACCCCCATAAAGATGTGCTAGAAGTCCTTAAGCAAGTAAAGTTAAACTTACCTTTCCTCGATGCCATCAAGAAAATTCATGCTTATGCAAAAGTTATTAAAGACTTATTGACGGTAAAGAGGAGGCTTAAGGTAAAGAAGAACGTATTTCTAGCACAAAATGTGAGCTTCGTCTTACTAAATGATCTCCCACCAAAGTTCAAGGATCCGGGTGCACCCACCATTTCCTGCATCATAGGAGAGAATTGAATCGAAAAAGCCTTACTCGATTTAGGGGCGAGTGTCAATATCCTTCCTTAATCCATCTATAGGCAACTTGATTTGGGTGACCTCAAGCCCACAAAGATCACTGTCCAATTAGCGGATCAAACCGTGAAGATACCAAGAGGTATTGTAGAGGACGTGATAGTCCAAGTTGACACGTTCTACTTCCAGGTAGATTTTGTTATTTGGGACACGGAGCCCTCCTTCGCCTCGAGTAATCATGTTCCCATTATCCTTAGTTACCCATTCTTAGCCACGGCTAATGCATTGATTAACACTCGAAATGGGCAGATGCAACTCACTTTTGTGAATATGACTTTAGAGACCAACATCTTCAACATAGCCCAGTATGTGGGGAAAGAAGATGATCTTCACGCAGTAAGCCTTATTGCTGAGATCGTAGAGGAGCACATAGAGGAAAAATATAGTGGAGATGCACTAGAATTTTTCCTTGCATCGGGAAATGAGAGTGCGGGAGAATACACTTACATTGAGAAGGAAATAGAGGAATTAAGAGAGATACTTGATGAGAGAGCGTCGGACGAGGACGTGAGAGATGTAAGTTAGGTTTCTAGATTTGAGGAACTACCACCAAAGGAGGCACGCATGGTTCCATCCAGTGAAAAATTTCCTACCCTCTAATGTAAAATATGCTTATTTATGAGAGAATGAGACATTTTCAGTTGTTGTCTCATCTAGCCTAGATGAAGAGCAAGAGGGTAAATTGTTAAAAAATTTGAGGAAGTACCAAAGTTCTTTTGGTTGGTGCATCGCTGATTTGAAGGGGATAAGTCCTTTGATTTGTACCCACAAAATCCACCTCGAGGAGGATGTGAAGCCCTCGAGGGAAATGCAAAGAAGGTTGAACCCTACTATGAAGGAGGTGGTGAGGGAAAAAATTATTAAATTATTGAATTCCGGGAGTATCTACTCAATATCGAATAGCAAGTGGGTGAGTCCCATTCAGGTTGTCCCGAAGAAGTCGGGTATGACCGTGATTGAAAATTCTAAGGGTGAGCTAGTTCCCCAATGTACCACCACCGGGTGGCGCGTTTGTATTAATTACCGAAAACTCAATGTGGGAACTAGGAAAGACCATTTTCCCTTGCCATTTATTGATCAGATGCTAGAGAGAGTAGCGGTCCACCCTTATTATTGCTTCCTAGATGGTTATTCCGGATATAACCAAATTGAGGTAGATTTACTTGACCAGTAAAAGATGACTTTCACTTGTCCCTTTGGCACGTTTGCCCACAAATGTATGCCATTCGGCTTATATAATGCACCCACGAACTTTCAAAGGTGCATGCTAAGTCTCTTCAGTGACATGATTGAGAGAGGCCTTGAAGTGTTCATAGATGACTTTAGTGTTTTTGGCACCTCTTTCGATCTTTGTTTAGCGAATCTTCATAAAGTACTTTCCCGATGTGTGGAGAAGAACTTAGTGTTGTATTAGGAAAAATGACATTTTATGGTCACTAAGGGAATAGTTCTTGGCCACATTGTCTCATCCAAAGGGATTGAAGTTGATAGAGCTAGGATAGATGTCATAGCTGAACTACCCCCGCCAAAATTGCTAAAAGACGTGCGCTCTTTCTTGGGCCATGCGGGGCTTTATAAAATGTTCATTAAGGACTTTAGCGCCATCGCTAGACCCTTAAGCAACCTTCTTATGAAGGATACCGCATTTAAGTGAAATGAAGCATGCCAATGTGCTTTTGAAAAATTAAAAAGCATGCTTGTTTTCGCTTCCATCATGTAAGATCTGGATTGGTCCTTACCATTCGAGCTCATGTGTGATGCAAGTGAGTTTACGATAGGGGATGTTTTAGGCCAAAGGAAAGACAATAAGGCTCATGTCATCTACTACACTAGCTGAACTTTAACCAGACCACACCTCAATTACTCCACCACGGAGAAAGAATTGCTAGCAGTGGTATTTGCTCTAGACAAATTTTGTTCCTACCTCATTGGTTCACCCATTACTTGTTTCACCGACCACGCGGCTTTAAAATACCTCCTTGCAAAGAAAGATGTGAAGCTGCGCCTCATAAGGTGGATCCTACTCCTACAAGAGTTAATCTCTCTATTAGAGACAAGAAATGAGTAGAAAACATCGTCACGTATCACCTATCCCAACTTTCATCCGACATACCTACCAATCCCATACCCATAGATGAATATTTCTCGGATGAACAACTCTTTGCCACCTCGTCTCTCCCCTGGTTTGCGGATATAGTCAATTATCTTATCACTGGAGACGTCCCTCCCAGGTGGGCACCACAAGAGAAGAAGAGGTTCATTTCTTGTTCACGCATTTTTTTCTATGACGATCCATTTCTTTTTAAATATTACGCTAACTAAATCATCCGAAGGTGCATACTGGATGACGAAATACCCAAAGTCATCCAATTCTGTCATTTGGAGGCATGTGGATGCCATTTTCAATGAAAAATACAACCTCTAGAATTCTTCAAAGCAAATTCTACTGGCCCTCCATGTTTCGGGATGTGAGCAATTATTGCAAATCATGCGATAGGTGCCAACGGATGGGGGAGATTACCCGACGAGACATGATGCCATTAACCCCTATACTCATTATTGAGATCTTTAACTGCTGGGGCATTGACTTCATGGGACCTTTTCGCCAATCTTTTGGATACCTATACATCCTTGTAGCGGTAGACTACGTTTTTAAATGGGTGGAAGCCATTGCTACTAAAATAAATGACAACAAAGTGGTGATACGTTTCCTGCAGGAACACATACTTTCTCACTTTGGTGCTCGAAAACGATAATTAGTGATAATGGCATGGATTTTTGCAACGGGCCATTCGAGAAGATTATAAGGAAGTATGGCGTCATTAACAAGGTTGGAATAACCTATCACCCACAAATAAATGGGCAAGTCGAGTTGGAGAATCGAGAAATTAAGAACATCCTAGAGAAGACCGTCGATCCTAATCGGAAAGATTGGTCCCTTCTATTGAATGATTCGCTATGGGCCTATCGTACCGCATACAAGAATCTACTCAGAATTTCCCCGTTCCGCTTTGTGTATGGAAAACCTTTCCATCTTCACGTCGAGTTAGATCACAAAGTGTATTAGGACATTAAGAGGTTGAACTATGACATGGACAAAGTCGGTGAAGCTCGCAAGCTTCAGTTAAATGAGCTAGGGGAGATACGCAATGATGCGTATGAGAACGCTAAAATATCCAAAGAAAGGATGAAACTCGCACATGATAAGATTATCAGGCAGAAAGAGTTTTTTCCCGGGCAAAAAGTGCTTCTCTACAACTCTCGGCTTTATCTATTTTCGAGTAAGTTACGGTCTTGGTGGACTGGACCATTCGTTGTGAAGAATGTATTCCCCCACGGAGCAGTGGAATTGGAAGATAAACAGGGGGAAGTACGTTCAAAGTTAATGGACAACGCCTAAATCCATATTTGGAGGCGTGCATGGAAGACATCGACACCATTTGGTTATCGAACCTCGTTTACGGGGTAAAGTGAGCTGAAGTTATGAGGTCGTTGCACCCCCGATGAGAACGGGGTGACTCTTGTGTATAGTAGGAGTACGTCAAGTGGGATAGGTAGGATAGGATAAGTAAGTAGGTGTAGAGCACACTAAGTAGGTAGGAAACACACCTCATTGTGAGAATGCCTCGGGAGTCGAAACCAGGATTGAGTAAAAATCGGGTTCATGGTTGAGTTGTTATCAAAGTAGGAGAATCTTAAGAGCCTGGGAGAGGAGAAAAAAACAAAATAAGGAGTTCTGCTGCAATTTCAGCAGCGGTCCGGATCGCCCCCGGGCAACCGGTACATATCGCTTGCGAGGGAATAATAAAATAAAAAAATGCGACGGTCCGGATCCCCCTAGGGCCCCTGGTCCGGATCACCTTCTGGTTTTCTTTAACATTACCTAGGTTCAACCCTCTTTCACCCAACCCTCTCCCTTCCCTCCATTTCATCCTTCCACATTAATTAACTCCCAAAATTCATTCCCTTTTACTTCTATTATTTTTCCCTCCAATTCCAACCTTTCCCACACAATACCCACCTATAAATATCACTATCCCCCTCTCATCTCTTACCCACCATATCTTCAAAGTCCCCCTCCTCCTTATACTCTAAATTACTCCTGCCCACACACCATTTCCTCCCATGGCAAACCAAGACCGACACCAAAAGTATAACTCCATCGAGTTCATCAACAACAATCCCGAATACCGTTCCGACCAAGAGCAAGGTGGTGCGAGGCATTTTTCGGGACATCTCGCAAACTCCAAATTGAACGAGCGGTGCATTAGAAAGAGCTACCAAATTTCATCACCAACCTTTCTGACCCAAAGGGTTGGTGCCGCTATTTAATCGAGCCTCACAATGCCGTTTGGGCAGCCGAGATCCGTGAGTTTTATGGCTCCCTTATCTGCACTAGTGATTTTGTCGCAGAGCCACGTGTTCACGTCCAGAGCATTCCGTTTTTTGTTTCAACCCTCGCCAAAAAGCTGGCCGAAAAAGATGTCCTAAATCCCACCGACTACACCTACCCCAACGCTCTTCCACCCATCGACAAAGTTGTTTGCATCCAATGTCTAGCACCTAGTGAAGTTTGGGGTAAGGGAGTGTTAAGGTCAGTCGGATGTCCGAAAAGGCGCGTCTCATATTTCAAATTGTGTGCGCCAACATATTACAAAACTCCAATGATTCTGGCATGAGACCCCGACCATACACTCTTGTTTATCACCTCTTTAACCGCTCATCCTCCATAAATTTGGCACACACAATTTATCGACATGCTTTCTTTATTGCGCTGGATGAAAAGGGCAATACTCCTCCCCCGTATGCGAGGCTCATTACCTCTATTCTCGCCGACTACCTCATTGTTCCACCCGCCGGTTCCATTCGCCTCCCAGGCCCTTTTGGGCAGGCCACCCGCAATAAGAGAGAGAAGCAACTAGTTATTTTACGTGTCCGACAAGATGAGGAGTCTGATGATGAAGAAATCAATGACGAGGAGGAAGCTGATGTTAAGATGGAAGAGCAAGAGACGATTATGATTTTGAGCTTCCTGAGAATTATTTTGATGCGCGCCTCACGGCACTTGAAACCAAAGTTGACGGGTTCATTACTCAATACATAAGGGATCAAGAGGCCACCCAGCAAGCTTATCAACGTAATACGAGCATGATGCATCGCCTTCAAGCTCACATGTATCAATTGCCATTTGGTGCCCCCCTCGAGCTTTTTCTATGACCCGAGTGCGCCCGGTAGCTCCCACCCACCACCCCAGTGACGCGTTTGTATGGTGAATTTGTTGGTTATATTTGTCTTGGCTTGGTTGTTAGTAATGTTTGTGTTTCCTTGTTGTTTGTGTACCACGGTTTAGCATATATATAAAACAATTTTAGCATTTTCTCCACTTCTTTGTTTTATTTATCCCACCTCTTATTTTGCCTTATTTAGCTTTTAGTCCTTTCGATTGGGGACAATGCAAAAGTCTAAGTTGGGGGGTGACGAGTGTGTATTTCTAAAACTTCACAAATTTTCAAAATGCCAAAAAAAATAAAAAAATGGAAAAAGCCAAAAATATTTTTATTCAAAATAAATAAAAAATTGGAATTTAATTTTTTTCAAAAATATCACCAAAATTTTGTTTAAAGTCTCAAATTGTAAAAATTAAAACGCACAAAGCCAAAGTAGACCAAAGATGGAAATTGAAAGAAAATTGACGACTTAACAATTAAGTGTGGAGATTATTAACCCGGTGAGATTTCAAGCTTATCTCCCGTTGCGAGTTTCTAAAATCATTTCGAGTTAATAGTTAACTCAAACTTCATTTTAGCATTAAATAAGTCGTTGAAGATCTCAACTCCTTTATTTTGATCGGTTATGGGAAACGTGTGAGATGTTGTCTTGAAAAGCGCCAAAAACATCTCTAAACTAAATTCATCTCGAGACGCGTATGGTAAAGTTATTAGTAATTTGGACAATGAAGTAGGCCATCGTTTGTTATCCAAAAAGATTGTCCATAAAAAGTCGTGAAAAATTCATCCCTTTGCTACCCATTTTGAGCCAAATAAATTTTTCCAAGTTTGTTGATAACTCGTGTAGAGGGTGCTTGAAGGTAATCTTGAGATTAGGGATAATTCCCCTATTTGCAACAGTGTTTTAGGATTAAGGCACCGAGGCAGCTCGACGTGGCAGTTACTTAGTCATATTGTATCTTTGTTTATATTGACTATAAGCTAAAACGATTGTAATGATGTAACGAGAATAATAATGAGTTTTAGTGTGAGGTCAAACGGTACTCGTGAGAAACCAGGCTAGCAGGGCCTAGGAGAGCTTTCAAGGTCTATAGAATGACCTCGCCGTGGTAACTTTAGAGGGACGTGGTTTGGAGGATTGAGAAGTGAGGCACCGTTGGGGCTTGTCATAACCATCTTAGATACACCTGGTAAAACACCGAAGAACCCTGACCGTGGAACCTCGGGGGGAGCAGCCTTGAGTTCCATCGGGGGTTGAGTTGTGAACCAAACAACCCTCTACTTAACATCACATCTACTGTAGGTGATGTCACTAGCTAGCTAAATAATGTCAGACCTGCACTTGAGTAAACCACCATGGTATTTGGGGCAGTCAGACAGATGGTGAGCCACCTCTGTGATAATAGCCCTCTGACACACAGTGGTTAGGAAAAAGGCATGTCTTGTCTTTTAATGTTTATGACGTGGAGACAACTAGTGCATCGGGTATTTAATGTTGGTGACATAAAGTATGAGGGATGTCTTTCACAGGCATTGATGACTGAGTTGCCTCGGGAGTGGTGTGGGGGGCTATTTAAGGACCCCAACCACCTTTGAGGAGGGGATGATCTTTTGAGAATTCAGAAGTTATTACTAGAGATAATATACATCAGAGAGAGTTATTACAAACCAGGGGAATTCACTCACCTACCATTGTCATTTACTACGAAGCTTTTAATACTTTCCAGAGATTCTTGAGGGTGGTTGGTGTGTTTGGCTGCCTACCAAGGTGTATCTAGGGTGCTTACTTCTCTATCCCTCTAGCTAAGTTACTTCTAAGTTGATTACTACCTTCTGAGTTATACATGAGTGATTTATGAGTTTAAACTGAGTCTATCTTCATTAAGCTTTTATTTGCATGTCCTATCGTTAATCCAAGGTTTTGGATAATTAACTTATCATTACCGTACTCAAAAGGGGTTACGCTTCCATCTTATCTAAACTACCCTCTTACATTTGGCGACTCTGCTAAGGAGGCATTCTTCTAAGCAAGGAGTATGGCGCAAGATAAATTTAATAGAAGGCTCACCTTTGATGACATCCAACACAATGAAGAACATACGGTAAGAGAACTGGAGGCTCTAAGGGATGGGGCTCCTCGAATAGAGGTACCTCCAGTTCAGGTGACGATAGGCATTCCAGGGTTGACACAAGCTTCCACGAGTGCAGGGTTGGGACCCACTCAGGTGGCACTCCTCATGAGTAAGTTTTATGAGTTTTTACAGACTCCGGTAGCTTTAACAGTGTTGGGAGGATTTGAAGTCAATTCCTTCGTAACACCAGGGGCAGCCCCAACGGCCTATATTCCTCCAAAAATTGGATTTCCACCTTTCCCTGTGTATTTCTCAAAAATTGGAGGAATATAGTCCTTTTGAGAAATACACAGGGAAAGGTGGAAATTCGAAGGAACATATTAAGCGCTTCGTTGAACACTTAGGGGCACATTGCAATAATAAGAAGCTCAGGTTGAGGGAGTTTTCCAAATCCTTAACCGATAAGGCATACACATGGTACTCTCACTTGGCTCCCAAGAGTGTCTCCACGTGGGAGGAGATGCACGTTTTGTTCGTCCAGAAGTTCTTTCTGCAGAGGATGAGTTTACATTGACCCAACTAGGGAGGGAGAAGCAACGACACGGGGAAGAAGTGGTAACCTACGTTCGAAGGTTCAGGGAAAGATCCCTCGATGTGAGGGAGGAGGCCAAAGAGTCCAAGTTATTACAGATCTGTGCTGAGGGGTTGCTTCCTGAGTATATTTGCCATTTTATCAATGAGACACGCGAGGGGACTTTTTCGACGTTCTTGAAAGCGATAAGAAACATCTCATTAATTATGCGGCCAAATAATGTTTAGGCAACCGGTACATCCTGTGGGGGGGAGGTCTCAGCCCTCATAGGTAGGGTACACTAAAGGGCAGATGGGAGTAAGGCACCGAAGAAGGACAATAAGAGGAAGTTTGGAAGAGACAGGAAGGATTCATCACCATTACCTTATACAGTAGAGGAGGCTGTTAGTTGTTACAACGCAATGGTCCAAGGAGAAACGGTCTACGAACCAAAGGGCATTCCCGTTGGGGAACTCGATGCGGTAACAAGGGAAGATCCCAAGTATTACCAGGTCCATCGGAAGATCCAGCATCCAACAGAGAGTTATTTCACACTGAGAAGAATCATCGATAAATACGTGAAGGTAGGGACGTTGCAAATTCCTCTACAAAACGTCAACAACAACCCATTGCCAGCACATGGGGCCAATCTCATGGTGGCCTATGATAAAGAGGCAGAGAGAGGAGAAAAAGAGCCAATGACGAAGCAGGAGGAGTATGAAGAAGCTCTGAAAGATTGTACGAAGGGAATGGCCAATGTAGTACTAGCCTACGATGAGGCAAGTGCCAAAGATGTGGAGGATGTGTACAGCATTGAAGGCGAGGAAGCAGACCCAGTCCTAGAGTACTATGAAGTTTTAAAATCCCCAAAATTCACCTGGTTCTTCGACCAGGTGGGGATACCGAAAGAGAGTAGGCTGGAAATAACCCAGGCAATACTTGACATTATGAGGAAGAATGCAGTCCATTCACTGAGATGGAAGGGACCCATGGCCAGGTTGGTAAGGAGGTTTCTGTCAAAAGTAACCTTCAGTGATGCTAATAGGGCTGTAAGATTCCCTCATAACAGGCCATTGTATGTGACTGCCAGCGTCAATGGAATTAGTTTCGCAAGGACTCTTATAGATGGAGGAGCTTCCATCAATATTATGCCAATCAACTCCTTCCACGCAGCCAATATTCCAGAAGAAAGGTTGGTCCCCATGTCTTTGGTGATTTCGAGGTATGATAAACAATCTTCCAAGTCCATTGGGTACGTGAATGTTGGGATTGTAATGGGGAATCTGAGTTCCCATATCAAGTTCCACGTAATAGAGGGTGCAACTTCCTACCATTTGCTGATAGGAAGAGTATGGATGCACAACCAAGGGCTAGTTCCTTTTACGTACCATCAATGCGCTAAAGCGAACATCAAGGGAACAGAGGTGACCATTAGGGATACGAAGAGGCCCTTTGTTGTCGAGGAATCTCACTTGTTAGACACGGCATTTTACACAGAATTGGAAGAGGATGTTCGGGTCCTAACGAGAAGAATGGAGGGAGCATGGGTTCCCTCGATCAGAGAAATGATGGGGCCATTGAACGAGCAGAGTAAAGAGGTTGCAAGAAGTGCAAGAGTGATGACCGACGAAACTCACCAGGTGGTCCCTCGGCCCCAAAACATTTCGTAACAGCTTAAAGACAGGATGAGGCCCAGAGTAGATTCGATGGAACATGAGGTCCAACGACAAAGCGTGCTGATCCGGTTCTTAGGAAAAATAGTGGTCGAGGCTTCTAGAGAGAAGAAGAGGAATGCAATCACCGCTACCAACAGATAATGCAAGAAGGTCATTACTGAAGAAGGAAAAGTGGTATATCGATTATAACGGTGTGAGTGGGCGGTCGAGGAAACTGATGATGAGGTTGACCTGATATATGAATGCTTTCTGGTGGATCAATGGGGACAATGTATGGCGATAGACAACTCCAGCATACAGGAATTTATGGAAGAAGTCGTCGAGGAATCAGATTACATGGCGGATCGATCAAAACCGCAGGCACGAGAACTAGAGCAGTTAAACCTAGAAAAAGAAGAGGAGGACCCAAGGCTTATTTTTATCTCGAAAGACCTCAATGAGGAGAAAGGTAAGGCCTTGGTTGAGTTGATTCGGGAATTTATAGATATTTTTACATGGAAATACATAGAGATGGAAGGGCTAGATAAGGAAGTGAGAAGCCACAAGTTAAACGTAATGCCTTCAGCCATTCCAGTGAAACAAGCAACGAGAATATACAAGAATGAGCTAGACCTGAAGATTAAATAAGAGGTCTAACGTTTACTAATGGCAGGGTTCATCATACCGATATAGCACCCACTTTGGCTATCTAGCATTGTCCTAGTGGGAAAGAAAGATAAAAACCAAATAAGGATCTGTGTGGATTTCAGAGATTTGAATAGATCTTATCCCAAAGATGAGTTCCCTCTGCCCTCCATCAATATCCTGATAGACGCAACGGCTGGTCATGAGATGTATAGCTTCATGGATGGGTATGTAGGGTACAACCATATCAAGATGGACCCCTCGGATGCATAGAAAACGACGTTCAGGACACCGTTGGGCAATTTCATATACAGAGTAATGCCGTTTGGACTCAAGAATGATGGGGCTACTTACTAAAGAACGATGATGGCCATTTTTCATGACTTTTTTCACAAATTTGTAGAGTTTTATGTGGATGATTTGGTAATCAAATCAAGGAAGGAGGAGTCCCTTATGGGCGATTTGAGGAAGGTGTTTGCCCGATGCAGGAAGTATAAATTGAGGATGAACCCACTAAAGTGTGTCTTTGGAGTAATAAGTGGAAAATTCCTAGGCTTCGTGGTTGATCGTCAAGAGGTGCAGATGGACCAGGATAACCAACGAGCAATCTTGGAGATGCTAAGTCCTAGAACGACGAAGGAGATGAAGAGTTTCCTCGATAAAGTCTCCTACCTTAGGAGATTTTTGCCTGGATTAGCCGAGATAACACACCCGTTGATGCAGCTGTTACGAAGGAATATGTAGTTCAAGTGGGAGGAGATTCACCACGAGTCTCTCGACGGGCTGAAGAAACTGCTCGTTTCTCCACAAACAATGGTTTCCCCCAAAGCCAGTAATACTGTTGCAGTTGTACCTCACATCCACCACGAGGTCCGTGGGAGCTTTGCTGGCATAAGAGATCGACGGGTAAGAACGACCAGTTTACTACCTCAGCAAGATCATCCATGGGCCAGAAGTCAGATATAGTAGCTTGGAAAGGCATTGTTTAGCCTTAGTATTTGTAGCACAAAAACTTATACATTATATGATGTCTTTTACAATTCATACTGTAACTATATGTGACCCCATTAAGTATTTTCTAGCAAAACTATATTAATTGGCAGAGCAGTTAGGTGGTTCCTTATCCTCTCAGGATATGACTTAAAATTCGTGGTTCCTCGCTCTATCAAAAGTTAAGCGTACGCCGACCTGTTGGTAATATTCCCCTCGGGAACGTTTGATCCACCCAGAGAGAATATTTCGGGAGACGAATTGCAGGC
The DNA here is from genome assembly GCA_949130495.1 of Sambucus nigra. Lineage (NCBI taxonomy): Eukaryota > Viridiplantae > Streptophyta > Magnoliopsida > Dipsacales > Adoxaceae > Sambucus > Sambucus nigra. Next base: position 53,881,729 of record OX422217.1, on the reverse strand, counting down.
CAATCACCTAGATGCAACGGATTAGGAATGGACGATGCAGTTTGATGGATCTTCGACAGAAAGAAGGGGAGGAGCAGGGGTTATTCTTTCAAAAGGAATGGAGGAGATTTGCCTTTCCTACAAGTTAGATTTTCCTTGTTCCAACAACGAGGCAGAATATGAAGCATTAGTGTTGGGGTTGCTAGAGGCTCTTCGAAGGGGGATTCATTCACTTTACATTAAAGGGGATTCAAACTTGGTGGTTCAGCAAGTAAATGGAGAATATACGTTGAAACACATGAGCCTAGCACCATACAAAACAATCATCCAAAGACTTCTCTGCCAGTTCCATCGGACCAAGATCAAGAGACAACCCAGAACGATAAACCGCCACCTAGATGCCTATGCCACCATTGCCCAGAAAATGGTCATGAGGAACGATACAACTACCGTCGTGATCCAATGAAGAATAGCTCATTCGATAGTACAGTCAATCTTACTAATGGAAGAGGACACAGACTGGAAGGGAGAGATTAAAAGGCAATTGGAATCTGGGGAAGGGGCGATGGGGATGAGGGAATTAACCCAATACTTCACGAACCAGGGAAACCTTTACTTTAGAAATACAGGAGGATGGTTGTCGAGGTACATCGGTCCAGAAGAGGCAGAGCAAATATTGAATAAAACACATAAAGAGCACTGTGAAACAACTGAGATACCGCTCTATCGAAGGATTCAGAGAGAAGGGTATTTTTGGCCAAGAATGAAACAGGACGCCGAATAGCTTTAATAGAAGTGGGACATATGCCAGCTATTCTTTGAGGCAGTTGAATATCATTTCGTGGAGGCTCATGCTGACTGGAGACAGCCCTATATTGACTTCATTAAAGATGGAGTTATCCCGATAGAGAAAATTGATGCGATAGGACTCCGACGAAGGGCCCCGAGATTCTACGTTCAGGAGGGGCAGCTTTATCGAAGGGGATACTTTAACAGGCCATTTGTTTCATCATGAAGGAAAAAGCAGCCGAGGTCCTCAAACAGGTGCATGACCCATCTCACATAGGAGGGGCCAAGTTATATGACCAGTTGATGACTTTGGGATACTATTGGACAACTATGGAGAAAGATTCCACTGAGTTCATTCGAAGGTGCAAGGCTTGCCAACTTCATGGAAATATGATCCATGCCTCATAAGTAAACCTACACTCCCTGGCAACGCCCTATCCTTTTCACACTTGGGCGTTCGAACTGGTAGGGGTAATACATCTTTCTTCGAGGGGGAAGATATGGATACTAGTAGCAACGGAGTGCTTCACAAAGTGGGCTGAAGCGATACCACTGAGAAGGGCAATAACATGGGTGGTGAGCACTTCATCAGAGAATACATCATTTGTCGTTTTGGGATCCCAAAGGTTATCCTTTCAGACAATAGACACCCTTTCATCAATTCAGAAGTAACGATGCTCATAAACAAGTACTACATTATCCATCAAACTTTGACGGTGGCATATCCAAAAGGATACGGTCAGGCTGAAGCAACTAACAAAACTTTAGTTAATATCTTGGCTAAAACAATGGGGGATTTTTCAGGAGCGTGGGATGATAAAATACCAGTTGTATTATGGGCTTATCGAACAACAAAGAGAAAGCCCATAGGATATACTCCATTCTCCCTTGTCTATGGGGCCGAGGCGATTCTCCCAATGGAGTTAGAAGTTCCCTCTGCAAGATATGCTTTGCGAAGTAGCATGCTCCCTCAAAAGAGACATGTACGGTTAAAAGCGTTGGATGAACACAGAGATAATTCGATGCAACACTTTCAAATATATACGAAATAACACTCCATGGCATATGATAACTTAGTGAGACCAACAAAGTTCATGGAGGGAGACCTCGCATTGAAAGCAACAGTGAAACACATCAGGGGGCTTCCTCTACCCAAGTTTGCAGCAAATTGAGAGGGACCTTTCATTGTAAAATAAGTTCACGACTCAGGTTATTGATTAATTTCTAAGATGGAAGAAGATAAACCATTCCAAATTAATAATAAATGGTTGAAAGTCTATCATGTGTAGGCAATCATAATTGGACCACTGATGTAGCTGGATGTTGTTATAAATACACAAGTTCTTTTTATGATGAGTATGCAAGCTCTTTTTATTACAACTCAAGTAGAGATAAAAGAATTACAGAACTTCACACTTCACAATCTATGCAAACAGTTATAACACAAAGAAATGGCATGAGAAAATAAATATCTTTCTTCATTCATAAACTTTGGGGCATTACAAAATTGGGAGCTATTGCCCAAGAATTACATGAGAAAAAGAAAAAAATATATACAAAATCTCATTGGCCAAGCAGGAACCACAGATCTGGGGAGGAGAAAAAATCTCCAGGAAGGCCCGAAAAAGCTTCTAGGCAAGACTGTTGGGCATTAATAGAAACCTTCAACCTCGTTTGTGCTTGCGTGCGTTCGATAAGGACTTTCTCTCGTTTTAGCTTCGCCATACGCAGAGCTTCTTCGATGTCCTCCACCTCTTTGTCAATAACTCCAAGAAGAGGTGCTAGCTCGGCCAACTTAATGTGGCACCCCGTATAATTAAATACCGGGTAGCTACTCCTTTATTTAAATTAATACAAAGTGTCAAGTTGGTTCTGTTCATAGCATCACTGTCGAAAATATTTTTTTTAAATAATTACTAGCCACTTAATATTTAAAAAGTGAGTTGTCAATTTGAATTAAATTAGATTAACATGCAACAAATTAAATTATGAAATAATGATACCACGGTCACATCACGGTCACAATAGAATAGTAATTGAATAAAATGAATCTGGAGGAACACTCCTCTAAATAATCCGAATACAGAATAAAACAAATACCAAGTCTGAATCACTAATCAATTAAATCCAAAACTGAAATAGAACTGAGTAAATAAACTGTCTCTAAGAGAAAAGGGGCGACATGCCCTACAGATAAATAAGTCTGAAATGGAATCAAAGTAGAAAGTGGAGGCGTCTATAATCAAGGTCCTGTAACTTCCACAGCATCTACAGCACGTCATTGGAATGGAACTCCTAAGCTTGGTGACCCTGTGGTTGGACACCTAAAAGGTTTTTACAAGAAAATAGATTTGAAAGCAAACGGGTCAGAGCCCGATTGTGAAACCAGTGTTAAAATATAGCAAGTGTTTAATAACATTAAACAGTGAATATAAAATACATGATAGTGCGTGCACTCACTTGAGTTCCTCACCTCTCAACTAATTGTGCACTCCTAACGTACCCGTACTCGTTCTAGTTATACCACTATCTAACTAGTCCAATTCACAACCTGACCTTACTTTATAATATAAGGGTTAATACAGACATTCTCAACTAAAGTGTGAGTCTACCGTTTTATTTCTCAGATTTACTTGTAATAGTTATTATGCGATTTATCCATTTTTAACTCTACTAACAATGTTATAAGTATTCACATTCATACTTCAATAAGAGTCCATTTCAATTACCAGTACATTAATCTCATCATAAATATACAATAAGGGAACCCCTAGGCTATGCTGCGGTGCACACATACTCTGCTATCGGATCCCGGTACATCACGTACATAAGGACCACGTATTCCGAATCTCTCAGGAACCGTTTTAATAAACAACAATCACACATAATGGAGGCGAACATAGTTCACATACCCATGGGTCACGAACATACCTACGCTCCCATGGTCAGCTGACTTATTAATTCACCAATAAGTCATTCTCTGACCTACGTCCTTGAGGTACCAATCTAAATCCCCCCATAGGCACACAAAGATTAGATGGCCCTGATCGAAAGTCGACCTCCCGTGATAGCAAGTATGGTAGGTATGTTATACACAGATAAGTCCATATACTAAGCATTCACACATCTTAGATATATTATAATATTAATAGAGTTATATTCTACATTCCTATACCGTCATTAAATGTTGTACATTTACAAGTCCCCGGATAATATACAATATAGATCGCCAACACTTCTCACGTCGCAAATTCAAGTACTTACAACCTAACCCATAGAAGTCACCAGGTCTTTTATATAATTCCAAGCTTTAATCCTCAACGTACTCCAATCTCACAAATATAGCCACTAATCAACAAGGGAAAAACAACACTCAATTAAATAAGCCTACGAAAAGTTCGAAACTAAAATCGGGCCAAAAAGACCATTTTGTAATCTCGTTAGAAGTCTCTGAGATCTCGTTCAAACGAGTGTCGTTCGAACGAAAGTCTTCGAACGAACCATCAGCTCGTTAGAAAGGCTACTTGAATCTCGTTAGAAGCTCGTTCGAACGACCTGGGTTGGTCTTCTAACGAAATTCCGAGAATTCCTAGAATTTCTCCCAACTTCGTTTTTCCACATTTTCTCTTCTCTAAATCCATCCTAAGTCCGTACCAATTTAGTTTTAATGTTTTTAAACTACTCTAAGTCACCCTAGGTCACTTCTTAACATATTTTTGCGGTCGAATCTTACTAATCAACATGTAATAACCATAAATCCCCAAATCTTGCCCCAAACCCTATGAACATGAAACCAGAATTTAATTGTACCAAGACTCCTTATTAATCCGTTTTCAAATCATTAAAATTTATATTTTGGGTACTGAATTCGTCCATAACCATTCTACATGCAATCCTTATCCAAAATTATGAGTTCCACAACAATCCCATTGGGTTTTCATCAAAACTTGCCAGGCATATAAAGTTTCTACACTAAACATGGAGAAAATATTCATTGAAATAATGACATCAAATAACTTGCCTTAAGTTTGTTCTTATAATTTGTTTGTGGTGATTATAGGCTGATTCACTCCTCTTTCTTGTCACAAATCCTTTCAAAATGGTGGTGATGGGTGATAGTTTTGGTTTGAAACCTCTTGTAACTTCTCTCTAACTTCTCTCAAAACCCCCGTAGCCCACTCTCTTGCCTTTGGCTGATAATGGCCTTAGTGTCCTCTCTAATAATATATAATTAAACTCTAAAATTCGTGGGTTTTAATTCCTCAATTTTTAAAATCACCAAAATACCCTTCTGGGTTGTCGGTTTGGCCTAAAAATACCCCGGGACCCAAACTAAACCCCCGGCTAATGTTTTCAGACTATTTCGACCCTTCCGGACACATTGGCGCACTCAAAATGACCATTCGATTTATAAAAATATAATTTACTTTTTAATCTAATTAAATTCATTCCTGACGCGACTGACACGCGCGTCCCAGCTTAATTTCCCAAGTTGTCATATTTCTGACTCGCGACAATTTTAATATTTTCAATACTCATATATTACCATAGATACTCAGTAATATTTAATTTCATCATCATAATCAAATACCAACTCACGTCTCGCTAGTATTTACCTCCGGATTTGATTTCAATTAATTCTCATTTAATTTAATTAATCCCTTAAATAAAAATCAATAAAACTACGGGGTATTACATACTTCCCCCTAATAACAGAATTTCGTCCCGAAATTCAGAAAAGTAAGGCATACCTGGAAAAATTAGATACCTCCAATACACAAAACAAAGTATAAAGAAAGGCCCAAACACTAAAGCCCTCGCTTCATAATAAGCTTGTTTAACAGACTTGATACTTTATCAGAATACACTTCAATGAATGCATCTCACATTGTGCTCTTGTTAAACAACATTCAAATAAAAATAGCCTATACATCATTAGCCGCATTATTTTAATATTATTGTGAGTCCTCACCTCACTACGCATTAACTCCTGCGTTTAGCAACATACCAAACTTCCATCCTGGAAGAAATCAATAACACATTTGACTACTCTTGCCCATTCTTTGAATCTCTGTTCCCGGCGTTGTGACCTTTACACAAGGGAAAACTTCTTCAGCCGGGTGGTGTTACACAAAAAAATTGTAAGCACCTTGTCCACTAAAAATAGATACGGGTGCTTTCACCCAACTCTACCATTAGATAATATCTTCTCCCCATTACCACAATGTACCACACTTACTAGTTTTACCCGATTTGGAAATGAAAAGATCGCAATGAATCCAAAATTTCTTTTATACAATCCACCAGTCGTCAATCACCTTGCGCCTACACCTCGGGTTATAGGTGATACAACCATCTCCAAACGAAACATATTTCCACCACTTCTTGCTACCCCCCCCCCCCCCCCCCGTTGAAGGTGGATTTCGGGGATCTCCTCTTAGTTTTGAATAATACTGCGTCGAACCACGTACCGGCGTGTTCACTATGTAATAGTGTAAATCACCCAAGTATATAATAATTTCTCTCCTTTTGGACAACATGTCCCACATATTCGAATGAACTCGTTACTTATCAATAAGTTGGCTACCTCTCAAGGAAATTTACTAACTTGACTCTTCCATCCCTGGATTCGTCGGCTTAATACCAAATTATCTGGTTGATCATATTACCCCCAACCGATCTACTACTCACTATACCCCTTTCAATGCCGACTTTCACGTATACTTCTTCCCGTTAAGTGATACTTAATGATCTTCTTTTTCTCTCGGCGTACACCAAAAGTTTCGACACTTACAATTTTCACCACTTTGTGCACATCGGGACTCTTTATACCTTATTGACATCCTCATTCTATTTACTCTTGAGTCACCCTCAACATTCGATTGGTCGGAACTCTACTCCAAATTGTCCATAATAATTAAATAATTGCCTTCTCAAGATATACCCCCTTATCAAATGGTTTTCCCACTGCCTTTTCGCCAAATTCGGACGTGCTACAATGATTACACATGCTATGCATTAACACCTTCTCTTACCACGCTTAATCCCATAAGTAAAAATTTCACCCATCTATATCCCTTCTTCCGACGATTACTACATTAGATGTCTATCCCCGTATAACCCAATCATACGGTCTTAATCATTAAATACGCTTTATACGTATTCCCAACTCTTTATTGCCGTTGTATTTACAACGTGGATATACCACTTGGGCGTACTCAATCACCTCTGAATTTGAAATCCTAAATTCTCCTTAACCTCAATGCACCCTTCAACCCGCCGTAACAAAACCAACATTATCATTACTTACATCGTAATTCACTAACAACTGGCTCTACTGGCCTTACATCATAATCTACCTTATTAACTTCCCGTTATCACTACTTACTTCCATAACTATCGAGGTATCCAATTTATGGACGAATGGTCAAACATCTCCCTACTACCAACCCTATGCTAAGTTTCATGCGTGGGATGTCTCGCAACGTGAAATCCAAATAAGGAACCCTCCCGATACACTACTACCTAACATTGTCGATCATCGAAATCCGTTAAGCCCTCAGTCCATGACATGTACTCCTATATTCCCGTCTCTTAACAACAAAGTTACCTCTCCTTCCTCAATTAGACTTATACACGGAACTCTTTCCGAAATACACTTTCTCTTGACCTTGATGGTGATCACATTCCATATACACCATGAAAATAAAATCGGGGCTCTCAAAATCCCGTCCCCAGTCACACAACTATGAGCATAAACTCCCTAAATCTCTAACGGGTGATAAAAAATAATGCCCTCTCCTTAATACGACATCCTGAGCGTTAATTATAATAACCAGCTAAACCTTTTCGCTAACTAGTAACCCAATTACATACGAATCATATCAATTAATTCCCTATGCGTGCCGGGATTAAATATCCGAGACCATTATACCTTTTAAAAAAATCTCAAAAATACATATATATATATACACATATACAAAAGTACAATTGCGAGCCCGACCCTCTCACAGATGGGGCCTCGCTAGAACAAAACATTCTACCCCAAGGTAAATACCCCGATAAACTTGCAATACTAGCGCACTATCAGTATAATCATATTTAAAACCATAATTAGGATAATATCATACTCGTATAACACAACACTCAAACGAGTAATTTCAATGAAGTATATACTGCTATCAATATACCCATTCATCCTCCACGGATGACAATAAATGTAACCCCACACTATCAAGGAGAAATATTCACATAAATAATAAAATGGTCGATACACTCATTAAACTCGACTCTCAATCAAAAATAACAATAATAACAAATGTAGCAACTCGTTCATGCCACATGAAACATCATCTGAGGATATAACTCATAATTCTATCCTGACAATCGTCCTGCTGCTCAAATGGTTCCTGGACTTACCACCCCTGTCCGTACCAAACCGAATATTTCACTAACTGTTGTCCTTACTAGGCATAATACCCTTATCCCTGCACTTGCTTCGGGAAATATTTATAATGCACAGGTTTCACTCCCCACAAAATACCTCTACCCATTCCTCCACTTATCTTCGGTCACACTGACCATATTAAGGTGGTCCTTCTCTCGGACGTTGGTAGTCTCGACTCTGATGACTACCTCCATTGTTCCCTTAGCTTGATGGACCTAAGGGACACACTACTAATTTCCACATCTATTACTGAAATCACCATCGCTCGGTAATAATTCAGCTATTCGAATCATTTTAACGAGTTCTCCGTTGGGTCTCCCCCTTATGGTGCTTCTCGAACACCATTTTCCCCAGTCTTACTCTATATAAATTCCTCGCTTCCTTCATCTCCCTACCCAAGGAAATGTTTACCTCCAAATTATCACTATGCGACATTACCATCTGCATTGACCGTCCAAGCAGAATTCCTATAAGTGCTAACAACTCTATTTATGAGTAAATTTCTCCACTTTTAAAACCCTCTTCTCCATTCTAAAGAGGAAAACTCTATAAATGGTAAATTAACGTACCTCCAAACACAGACGTTAGGGGTGGTAGCAGTGGCATAACTGCATATTAGGCATTATATATGCGTCCATACTGTACTACTTGCTATTGTTGTTGTGCCTGCGATGTTGTGTTAACTATCCACGTTTCTTTATGTTGGGCATCCTGTCTTGGTGCTCTCTCAGGTTGTGGGCAGTCCCTCCATCTGTGACCCTGCTGTTTGCACTTATAATACTGACCCTGAAGCCCTTTTCTTCTTAGGCCTAATTGTCCTTATGGAGTGGGATGATGTTTCTCTCCATTCGAATGGGGGAAGACTCGACGGGTATGGCCAGTTCTCCCACATTTAAAACACCTCTCGGTTGTAGCCTTATTCTCTTGGCTTTGTTGGTTCTGGCGAGTTTGGCTCTTCCCGACATTTCTATTGCTCTTCTGTCTTTGACGATTCTGAGGGACTTGTCGCTGCTGTGGCGATGTTTTCCCTTTGTTACTAACTTTAGCAATGTCATATTAATTGACTTCTCTCGTCCTTTTTCCCCCAGCAAGCTGCATGATGTTATTTTGGTACTGCAGTATTGCGGTAGTCACTGCCTGTGCCACGATATTTGCTATTTCAGTGATTTTCGCTCTTTCTTGGTGTACCTGAGGTACATGTTGATCTTGTCCCGCACTTGTTCCCTCACTGGTTTTAGTTTGTACCTCCCTCAAGAGCGACATCTGAAAATTTAAAATAAAAATAAGCCCATCGACCATACATAACACTCTAGCAGAAGAACGTAGTCTACAAAACGTAATCAAGGAGTGCAATAGTCCTAAAAATAGGGCTCTATATCAACGGACGATACGTGAAAACATAACAAGCCGTACAGATCCAAAGGACACTAGAACCTGATGCTCTGATACCACCTGTGACACCCCATCTAATTAAATATCGGGTAGCTACTCCTTTATTCAAATTAATACAAAATGTCAAGTTGGTTCAGTTCATAGCATCACTGTCGAAAACATTTTTTTAAATAATTACTAGCCTCCTAATATTTAAAAAGTGAGTTGTCAATTTTAATTAAATTAGATTAGCATGCAACAAATTGAATTATGAAATAATGATACCACGGTCACATCACAATCACAATAGAATAGTAATGGGAAAAAATGAATCTGGAGGAACACTCCTCTAAATAATCCGAATACAGAATAAAATAAATACCAAGTCTGAATCACTAATTAATTAAATCTAAAACTGAAATGGAACTGAGTAAATAAACTGTCTCTAAGAGAAAAGAGGCGACATGCCCTACAGATAAATAAGTCTGAAATGGAATCAAAGTAGAAAATGGAGGCGTCTATAATCGAGGTCCTGTAACTTCCACAGCATCTACAGCACGTCACTAAAATGAAACTCCTAAGCTTGGTAACCCTGTGGCTGGGCACCTAAAAGGTTTTTACAAGAAAATAGATTTGAAAGCAAACGGGTCAGAGCCCGATTGTGAAACCAGTGTTAAAATATAGCAAGTATTTAATAACATTAAACAGTGAATATAAAATACATGATAGTGTGTGCACTCACTTGAGTTCCTCACCTCTCAACTAATTGTGCACTCCTAATGTACCCGTACTCGTTCTAGTTATACCACTATCTAACTAGTCCAATTCACAACCTGACCTTACTTTATAATATAAGGGTTAATACAGACATTCTCAACTAAACTGTGAGTCTACCGTTTTATTTCTCAGATTTACTTGTAATAGTTATTATGCGATTTATCCATTTTTAACTCTACTAACAATGTTACAAGTATTCACATTCATACTTCAATAAGAGTCCATTTCAATTACCAGTACATTAATCTCATCATAAATATACAATAAGGGCACCCCTAGGCTATGCTGCGGTGCACACATACTCTGCTATCGGATCTCGGTACATCACGTACATAAGGACCACGTATTCCGAATCTCTCAGGAACCGTTTTAATAAACAACAATCACACATAATGGAGGCGAACATAGTTCACATACCCATGGGTCACGAACATACCTACGCTCCCATGGTCAACTGACTTATTAATTCACCAATAAGTCATTCTCTGACCTATGTCCTTGAGGTACCAATCTAAATCCCCCCGTAGGCACACAAAGATTAGATGTCCCTGATCGAAAGTCGACCTCCCGTGATAGCAAGTATGGTAGGTATGTTATACACAGATAAGTCCATATACTAAGCATTCACACATCTTAGATATCTTTTAATATTAATATAGTTATATTCTACATTCCTATACCGTCATTAAATGTTGTACATTTACAAGTCCCCGGATAATATACAATATAGATCGCCAACACTTCTCACGTCGCAAATTCAAGTACTTACAACCTAACCCATAGAAGTCACCAGGTATTTAATATAATTCCAAGATTTAATCCTCAACGTACTCCAATCTCACAAATATAGCCACTAATCAACAAGGGAAGAATAACACTCAATTAAATAAGCCTACGAAAAGTTCGAAACTAAAATCGGGCCAAAAAGACCATTCTGTAATCTCGTGAGAAGTCTCTGAGATCTCGTTCGAACGAGGTCATTCGAATGAGTGTCGTTCGAACGAATGGCTTTGAACGAACCATCAACTCGTTAGAAGGGCTACTGGAATCTCATTAGAAGCTCGTTCGAATGAGGTCGTTCGAACGACCTGGGTTGGTCTTCTAATGAAAATTCCGAGAATGCCCAGAATTTCTCCCAACTTCATTTTTTCCTATTTTCTCTTCTCTAAATCCATCCTAAGTTCGTACTAATTTAGTTTTAATGTTTGTAAACTACTCTAAGTCACCCTAGGTCACTTCTTAATATATTTTTGGGGTCAAATCTTACTAATCAACATGTAATAACCATAAATCCCCAAATCTTGCCCCGAACCCTATGAACATGAACCCAGAATTTAATTGTACCAAGACTCCTTATTAATCCATTTTCAAATCATCAAAAGTTATATTTTGGGTATTGAATTCGTCCATAAGCATTCTACATGCAATCCCCATAAAAAATTATGAGTTCCACAACAATCCCATTGGGTTTTCATTAAAACTTTCAAGGCATATAAAGTTTCTACACTAAACATGGAGGAAATATTCATTAAAATTAATGACATCAAATCACTTGCCTTAAGTTTTTTCTTCTGATTTGTTTGTGGTGATTATAGGCTGATTCTCTCCTCTTTCTTGTCACAAATCCTTCCAAAATGGTGGTGATGGGTGATGGTTTTGGTTTGGAACCTCTTGTAACTTCTCTCAAAACTCCCGTAGCCCATTCTCTTGCCTTTGGATGATAATGGCCTTAGTGGCCTCTCTAATAGTATATAATTAAACTCTAAAATTCGTGGGTTTTAATTCCTCAATTTTTAAAACTACCAAAATACCCTTCTGGGTTGTCGGTTTGGCCTAAAAATGCCCCGGGACCCAAACTAAACCCCCGACTAATGTTTTCTGACTATTTCGACCCTTCCGGACACATTGGCTCACTCAAAATGACCATTCGGTTGATAAAAATATAATTTACTTTTTAATCTAATTAAATTCATTCCTGACGCGACTAACACGCGCGTCCCAGCTTAATTTCCCAAGTTATCGTATTTCTGACTCGCGACAATTTTAATATTTTCAATACTCATATATTACCATAGATACTTAGTATTATTTGATTTCATCATCATAATAAAATACCAACTCACGTCTCGCTAGTAGTTACCTCCGGATTTAATTCCAAATAATTCTCATTTAATTTAATTAATCCCTTAAATAAAAATCAATAAAATTACAGTGTATTACACTTAACTTCCTCCACCCGCTGATCCTCCTGATGTTTACGTAGTAGTTCCCTCTGGTTGTCCAGTTGTTGGCTCTTCAAGGTGTTCAAATGCATGATAAGCCAGTCAAAATGGAAGCCGTCGCGACCCAGCTCCCTCAGATAACCCAGAAATTGGTTAAGGAGGGGCCTAGTAATGTTTGAGGTCGGAGTGTTGGCAATTTCAGCAACGACGGTGTCCATGACCTGAAGCCTGTAACGCATAACGGATACGTTTGAACGCATGCAATCCACCGTGAATGTCTCAGGATGATGATTTACAAGTTGTTCAACTACCAGAAGATGGTTGGCAGGCATCTGAGCCAAACGTTGAAGCACCATCAAGAAGAAGGCGTGAGGAGCTAGGTCGGGCAGAGGAAGCTCACAGCCAGATTCTCTCTTAGCAGCAGCACCGATCGTGGAACCTTGATCATTGTGGCTAGAATCTTCTGAAACAATCGGTTCCCGGTGGGGCGAGGCAAGGGGCAAGGTAACTGGTGGAAAATCCTCTCGAGCAACCTGAGAACAGTTAGAGGAAATATGGAGTTTATGAAAGAAAATCTTAACAAGTGTTTTTGTTGTTAAGTCACCGATATAGGTGGAGTTTTTGGAAATCTTAACAAGTGTTTTCATTATTAAGTCACCGATATAGGTGGAGTTTTTGGAAATCTTAACAAGTGTTTTCATTATTAAGTCACCGATATAGGTGGAGTTTTTGGAAAATATTAACAAGTGTTTTCGTTGTTAAGTCACTGATATTGGAGGAGTTTATGAAAAAACCTTAACAAGTGTTTTCATTGTTAAGTCACCAACATAGGTGAAGTTTGAGAAACTGAGAAATGCAGAGAGATTAGTGAAGTACCTCAGCAGTAGTAGGAGCGAGAACGGGGGCTATAATGGTAGAAATCGTTGGGGGCGGGCTCATTGCCTCAGTAGCTTTAACGGGGCCCTTGGCTGAAGAAGCCTCAACGGTAGGCAAACTTCCCTCGCCAATAAAAGGTACTAAAGCCAACATAGGAGTATCATCAGAAGAAGACGTTGGACCTTCAAGAGATGCCCTAATGCCGATGGGTACAGAAGAACTAACACGAGGAGCAGCAGTAGTAACTATGGACTTGGAAAGAGAAAAGCCACTAATAGCAAAGGGTGGGGAAAGGCTTGGCGAAAGCTGCAAATGCAAAACCAAGTGTTAGACATAAGGAGTAAACACAAAAAAGAATAAGGGGCAGGAATACATCTAACTTACCCTCGTTATGGCATCAAAAAGAGGAACTGCAGTCAGGGGTCTCGTCAATGCAGTAGGAAGGAGAATGTTAGCTATCAGAGACGCCACTTCCACCTAAAACATCCCAGCATATTAGAAATGATAAACAAAGCAATGGGATAAATAAAAGACATGAGACTTGGCAAGAAATTTACCTGAGGGGCACTCTCATCGACCACAACGAGGGGCAGAGTGACCTCTTGCTCGGATGGTAATTCAGAGGAGGCTGGAGTAGTTATCTCTGGTTGGCCAAATATTTCAACAGATCCAACGGTAGCAGCCCCCGTAGAAGTTTCTTTAGCCCGTTGGGAGGGAAAATGACGAGAGTAGGTAAGGCATATCATGGGGGAATAGGGAGGAGTGGTATCGGCTTGAGAGATACCGTACCCCCCCCCCCAACGAAACGACTTATAGGGTGACTGGGGGGACTGGGCCTTTCCTTTTCAACTCCCTGCACCAAAAATTATTAAGAAATAAGCAGATGTGGCTTACCTTAAGAACAGGGGAATAAGAACAAAAATGAATGCACACATACCTCAGATCCAGAGGGAGAATGAGAAGATATAACCACTGGTGAAGGTGGCGAGGAGGCAGCAGCAGAAGAAGCTGGGGATGGAGGTATCTCGGTTGTCCGTTTCTTCTGGGACTTAGTGCCCATAGTTTTCTTCCTTACGCTCGTTGCATCAGCACCTTTAGGCACCCTCGACCTTTTTCTCCTCTTTGTCGTTGGCTAGGTTGGATCAGCCATGATTGTGGGAAGGCAGCCGAAGGGGGAACGATGACAGTGCGTCATTAAAACTCAGTGTTTATTCGTTCCACCTTTACCGAGGCTTGCCTTCTCAACTCCTCGATCTTTTCTACAGACATAGGAGGGGGAATGAAGGCAATAGGGAATGCCTCCAAAGGAGTTTATTCCTGATCTTGGGGCTTGGAATTTGAGGACTTGGATTTCTTGGCCTTCTTAGTAGGTGGCTAAAAAGGCCCTTCGCCTGTTGTAGCTTCGGCCGAGGGAACAGGTGGTTTGGGGGTTGCAGCGACCTTGGGTTTAGGCATGGCAATAGGGATCGTGGGCAGTGTGGAGAAAGTTCAGTGGGAGGTACTTTGGGGGTCTGGCTTAGAGGGAACTCAATCCCAAGAACGGAATTACCCTTCAACCCTAACTTCAAGGCAAAAAATGAAAGAACTGGAGGATACACGGGATCCCCTTCGATTGGCTTAGAAATTTGGGCCAATTGCCTCGGTCAGTACTTTGTTGCAAACAGATGGGTCACGTCCCCTTTCCTGGTGATACTGGGAATGGTGACTCGCCCAGCCATTGTAGAACTCACTCCCCATGCAGCAGTTTAGGAGAATAGAGAACATGCCTCGCTAAAGGAGACCTTGGGGTTAGATAATTGAAAAACTAGGCGAGGAGCCCCTTGATCAAAGCTAAACTGACGGTTGCATCGGTTGGGATTGTAGTGCTCGCTGGTGTATCCCCACTCGATGTAAGAGGGAAGGTATCCTGGCAAAAATAGAAGGACCACAGTTAGTGAGGGGTCTTCAGTAATAAGGTCTAGAGTAGTTGCCTGGACCACTCTTGCTTCATGTTTGAAAAAATCACAAGTGTAGAGAAAGATATCCTCTTCATAGGGCCTCATCACAAAATTTGAAAAATCATCGATAATGGAGGTCAACTCCTTTTGGCTTTGTCTCTTGTGATAAATAAAGGAACGTGGGAGCAAAATTGTTTCCCTCGAAGGAGGGCGATTGGTCTTAGCTGCTACAGCGGAGAAACGCACATAGAGGAAGCCTGTTAGGAGGATACAGTTGGAAAAGTTGGCCAGGTTATAACGATCGAGAGATTATTCCATGTCAAGGGATCCTAAGGCGATTACATCCAGAGGAAGCTTGATACCCCGGGCCAAACGGAGGGATATGTTAATGAGGTCCCTTCGAGGTTGGTCGTTGGGTTTCCCCGTTAAAAGGAAGCGAGAAAGAATGACAAGGATATAGGCAGGAAGTTCCAGCCATGTACCTTGTCCAAGGGCAACCTCAGAGGAACTACCTTCAGTAGGATCCTTGAAAAAATAGTTGATAAGAGGAGTGAAAGTAGCTTTATTTGAAGTACCGATGCACCTTCGGCATATACGATCTAACTCCAAATGGACAGCAGTCTCTTGGGCATCCAAGGCTTCATCAGAATAGGGCTTATGGCCTAAGAGCTCGCACATGTCCTCTAAAGTTATTATAAATTCGCCCCACGCAGCAATGAACGTGTGAGTGGTAACGTTCTAGTGAGATACCAAAACGGGAAGGGCAATATTATTCTTGGACAGGGTGAACTCACCAAACCACTTGGCCCGATGAAGCCCAATCTTGGTGAGGGTATCAACATGAGAACTCTGCATATGGGAGTTCCAAGCAGCAAAGTGAGCAGGATACCCCCCAGTCCCTTCGAAGTCGATGTGGGACCATGAAAAGTCCCCTCGCTCAAGATAAAATTGAAGAGTCCCCTCGGGAGGTAGAAAGCCCCAGTCATCAGCACTCTCATCTTCATCGCCAAGCGTTAGGGCATCATACTTGGCAATAAAAATGCAAGTCTTACAAGACCCAGCAAAGTCATCACCCTTTCCAAAATTAGGGGACCGACGGTAGAAGCGCAACTGGTCCTGGCGAGTAGTAGTCAATGAGGTGGCAGCGGAGGTGGTGATAACAGGGGTGGCAGGTGGAGCACTGGTCGCAGGTGTGGTAGGGTTACTAGAAAAGGCCATTACAAATAATAACGAAGTACGAAAAAAAGATTATTAAAAGAAAGGTTGGGAATGAAGATGGAGAAGCACAACCACAGGTGGTGGAGAGAAGGAAGAAGTTAGGTAAGAGCTTGGTAAATAATGGAGTTCGCACAGAGTTCTCTCTCTAAAGAAGTCGGGAGTTCGAAGAAGATGAAGGAAAGAGAAGGGTTTGAGAAACAGAAGGGGATTTCCTTCTTCGTCAAGTTTGAGTTTTAGCGCCATAATTTTTTGTCTGACATATCCAATAACTCCCAATGGAAAAGATATCCCAACGGTTCAAAAACGCTACGATGTCCCCTCGCCATAAGTCCAAACGTTGTTTAAATGGTGACTCGGCTACATCGGGGAGAATTTCTGCTTATTCGAACATAGCGAAGCAGTACAAGGGAGAATTTCACTTACCAAGAACCAAAATGAGTATTTGAGACGGTTAACAGGCCTTTCGGGAGAATTTCAAATAATAAAGCTCGAACGGTTAAAGGTCAGTATAAGGAAAAAGTCACGATGTCCCTTCGTTAAAACTCTAATAAGTCGTAGAGCTTCGACTCAGGTACACCGGGGAGAATTTTACTTTTTCCTAGAGATTATAACACTGCGGTTCTAATGAAGGAAAAGAGGCCAGAATTTTCACACACAAAGAAGGTTCATCGGATTAAGAAGTTTTCGTGCAGAAATTTCCTGTTCCCATAATAAATCTCTCCATGAAGGGGAAAATGTAGAGGGGTCTTAAAGGTAATCCTGAGATTAGGGATAATTCCCCTATTTGCAACAGTGTTTCGGGATTAAGGCACCGAGGCAGCTCAAGCGTGGCAGCTCGTCTTGGCAACTCAAGCATAGCAGCTCATGCTTTAGCTTGTTGTGTTACTTAGTCATATTGTATCTTTATTTATATTGACTATAATCTATAACGATTGTAATGATGCAACGAGAATAATAATTAATTTTAGTGTGAGGTCAAACGGTACTCACGAGAGACCAGGCTCGGCAGGGCCTAGGAGAGCTTTCATGCTCTATCGAATGACCTCGTCGTGGGAACTTTAGAGGGACGTGGTTTGGAGGATTGAGAAGTGAGGCACCGTTGGGGCTTGTCCTGATCATCTTAGATACACCTAGTAAAACACCGAAGAACCCTGACCATGGAACCTCGGGGGGAGCAGCCTTGAGTTCCATCGGGCATTGAGTTGTGAACTAAATACCCCTCTACTTAATGTCACATCTACTATAGGTGATGTCATTAGCCAGCTAAACAATATCAGACCTTCACTTGAGTAAACCACCGTGATATTTGGGGCTGTCAGACAGTTGGTGAGCCACCTCTGTGACAACAGCCCCCTGACATACAGTGATTAGGCAAAAGGCATGTCTTGGCATTTAATGTTTATGATGTGGAGACAACTAGTGCATCAGGTATTTAATGTTAGTGACATAAAGTATGAGGGATGTATTTCATAGGCATTGATGACTGAGTTGCCTCGGGAGTGGTGTGGGGGGATATTTAAGGACCCCAACCACCTTTGAGGAGGGGATGATCTTTTGAGAATTCAGAAGTTATTACTAGAGATAATATACATCAGAGAAAGTTATTACAAACCAGGGGAGTTCACTCACCTACCATTTTCATTTACTACGAAGATTTTAATACTTGCCAGAGATTCTTGAGGGTGGTTGGTGTGCTTGGTTGCCTACCAAGGTGTATCTAGGGTGCTTACTTCTCCCACCCTCTAGCTAAGTTACTTCTAAGTTCATTACTACCTTCTGAGTTATACACGAGGGATTTGTGAGTTTAAACTGAGTCTATCTTCATTAAGCTTGTGTTTGCACGTCCTATCGTTGATCTAAGGTTTTGGCTAATTAACTTATCATTACCGTACTCAAAATGGGTTACGCCTCCATCTTATCTAAACTACCCTCTTACAACCCGAAAAACCGAAATTGCCCGGAATTATGAAAAATGGAAAAAGTCAGAATTTAAGTCCAAAAAGTGAAAATAAAAAGGGGAAAAGGAAAAGAAAAATGCTCAAGAAAAATAGCAAGAAAAGAAAAGTGTGAAAAATTAAAAAAAAGAGAGAAAAAGAGGCGAAAAAGGAGCAAAAGCCCTGAAAAGCACTAACGGACATCTTAAGAATATTTTCTAGTTTTGAATTTCCTAACTATTCCCAATGTTACCTAATACACCTTAAAAACCCGAAAAAGTCCTAACCGAGTCCGTATTGCGAAATTGATTACCGCGTGGACAGTTAAGGAACAAAAGATAATAAAAGAGATTAAGTGTGTAAATTAGAGATAATTTTTTCGATTTCCCTATAATCGTATTTCGATGACGGGTTCTTTACACCATAAATAGTCTGTCTTTTCATAATGGTGTGCGTGAACTTGTGTTCCATTACAGTTACTCTTATAAATCACGCATATTGAGAGAATAAGCCACAATCCGAGTGATTCGTTTGTGAGGGCATCCCTGAGATTTTGAATCAAAACGAATTTTCAAAAAGTAACGTAATGATTAATCGGTGGAAATTAGCGATTCAATTTTTGGCTTCGCACACACACACACACACTATGATTTGAGACTCTTGAATATGTATTGGTGGTGACTATTTTATGGAAACTTTAAATTGTACAATTTGTAAATATTTTGACTTTACTTTGAGTCGAATTTTGTGGGTATATTCACTGCAAACCCTCACGAGACACAACTCGTCCTAATATGGCAACCTAGGGGTTTAAAGGCTTGTTGCATAGGCTAAATGCAATCACTTGCCCGCGAAAGTGGTACTCTATCCTAATAAAATGAATTTCAATAGTTGAGCCATAATTGAATTCTTTTACATTGCTCAGGACGCGCAAAGTTCTAAGTTAGGGGGGTTTGATTAGGCCTAAATTCTTCCGAATTTATCCCCTTAATTTAGGGATTTTATTACCTCGAGTAATGTAAAATGTATTGATTTATCGCATTTCCTTTCTAATGACTCCTTTTAACAAGTACATATAGTTTCGTGTATATCTCATGAATTTTGCAGGCATTTAAAGTATCGAGAAAGAAAGAAATTAGAAAAGCATCGAAAGAAATCAAAGAAGGAAAGTCAAAAGGCCATTTTCATAATTTTACAGCCTTAGTCTGGGGTTGGAGCCACCTGGAAAGTTGAAGAGTTTTCAATTATGAGAACACAGGAACAAACGGCATCTCAATTTGAGCTATGGTGAAGAATTTATGATCATCTGAAGATGAGAAAAATCAAGAAGAAAATCTCTGCATAAATTTTAAGGGAGATCCGTACCTTTTATTTTAAAAGGATCCAGACCGGGGGTAGCAAACCATATTCTGGAGGAAAAATAAGGGTAATCCGAACCTTTTACTGTAAAAGGATCCGGACCGTCTTGGCTAAAAATTCTCTGAATAAAAAATGGGTGTGATCCGAACCTTTTATTTTAAAAGGATCCGGACCGCTCTTGTATAAGATCTCTGTTTAAAATAAGGGGGAGATCCGAATCGCCCAGCCCGATGATTCGGACCGCATTGGTCCAAGTGAAAAAGGCTACTACATTGCTACAAAGGCAAAATCGCTTTCACCGATCGACCGGTGGCCAAGAGACGGTCGACCGGTCCTCTGTTTCATGGTTGCTTTGGTCCAACACGAGGGGAAAATGGGTGCATACGAAATCGATCATAACTCCATCGTTTGGGCTCCGAATGACGTGCCATTAACTATACTTTCGTGGAATCCCGTTGAGCTGGAGATAAAGTGTGAAATGTCTAAAATTCCCTTGAAGTTGAGTCCGACGTCGGAACTTTTCCGAATCGCAACCAATCCTCACTTTAAGCGCTCCAATATCTACAAAAACTCAATTAACCCCTGCAAAGAATATAAACATACATAATAGAGGTTTTATGGTTAATGAACATAAATATAGGTATAAAGAACATAAAAAGTGCTAGAATGCATAAAGTTAATAGGTGCGAGTATGCAATATTCGTGACGTATCGATAATGTTTATATGCATGGGGATGAAAATTTGAGTTATTTTGGGTTAAAGAAATATGAAGAAATTCATAAAATAGGAAATTGTATCGTTTTGGGTTCGATAGCATGGGTGAATCGGTCGCCCCCTGGCCGAACGGGTTCGGAACCCCTGTGTCACCAGTCTTGCTATTTTATATGGTTTTTATTATTGGAATGATTGCGGGTTGGTTTATGGTATTCGTAAGGATGTTGGGGCTACTGAAATATGACTTTGGCATAATAGTAATTACTGGGAAATGATTGGGAAAAATCCCGGGGAAAATTTGGGTGTTTGGAATTTTTAACACCCTAATAATAAAATAATAAAATAGGGATGAATAATTAGGTGAATTTAGATACGGGCTGGTTGGGAAGGTCCGGATGATCCAGAAATATAAAGTATCGTTATTAAATTAATTAGTGGTTAATTAAATGTGTGGGAGTCAGAAATAGACTCGGAACACTAAGGCTATTGCTTTTAGGCACGAATTAGCCAGATTATGTCATATGTATATATACGGGTTACGAGCAGTATATATATGAATAATAATATGTGTGAGTATGATATTTATATGAAATATGCCCATCGGTTGGGCACTGTGCAAGGTCACTCTGGCGAATCTCGGCAAAGGCAGTACCGTTCCCCTGGATCATAGGTCGGTGCACGACCAGCCTACGTTAGTTTTGGAGTCCCGTGAAATAATGTCATATGGTTACGACCCATGGACATAAGACCATGACCGCCTCCGGTTCCCATTTTTGTTTTTGGTTCGATGGGGAGATTCTGACCTAGTTGCCTAGGGTGAGCTAGATACTCCTACAACTTGAGAGCATGCTAGTGATTTTGCTTCCAGCGAGGAAATACTCGGAGGGATTGCGGTTAAATGTCTAGCGGCCGATATATATATGTATATATTTAATATGTTAATAACATACCTATATAAAGGTGGAGATAATTATATACGGGCATAAGTCCTTAAGTGTGAATGTTTATTAATAACATGAGTAAAGTTATTAGAACAAGATCGTGGTAATATAATTGAGAATTAATTAATCGGAGGGGTAAGCTAATTAAGAAATCACCGATAAACAATATTCTCAAGATAGGGTAGTGTGTTGTATTGAGATTAGTGATGAGGCTAGTTAGGCTGGGTAGCGTGACTAGGAGGGGTAAGAATCATAAGTTAGGTGCGCACATTAGATGAGGCGTGGTGGTCATTTCATTCGAGTGCGCTACCAGTTTAAATATGGAAAATTGCTTTACATTTTCATTATTGCGTTTTATTCACTTGCGAAATATTTTCAAAGGTTTTGGGATCTGACCCGGATCAAATATTTTTTCAAAAACTATTAGGTTTCCAACCATAGGGACGCCAAGGATTATTCTTTTCTCTAGGCTTACGTAGCTGCAGCATATGTGGAGGCTTGTAGATTTTGGAGTAGCCGATCCTATCATTGTTATTTTAGACTAGGTTCCATTTCAGACATTAGTTGGGCATATCGCCCCTTTTATCTGATTTATTTACTTTCAGTTTTATTTACTTCAGTTCGGGATATTTTATTGAATTCTTATTAATCGATGGGTTACTCGGTACTTGGTTTTATTTATTTTCGCATTTAGACTTCTTTATTGGTGTGGTTATTTGTATTATTTATTATGAATGGGATTGTGGTGAATGGTTTACTTTTGGTATTATAATTAAATATTAAATTTGGCACAACTTGCTAAACTAATATGTGGTTAGTAATTAATTGAATTTCGACAGTGATGCTAAGAATGAGTCATATGAGACTCTCGTTTTATTTTTGTAGAGGGCTGGTCACCAGTTATTTTAATAGGCGGGGTGTCATAGATGGTATCAGATCCAGGCTCTAGTATCCTTAGGATCTGTGTGACTTATTACAATTTCAGCGCAGCATCCTTTGATATAGAGACCTATTTTTGGGACTGTTGTATTCATTTACACATTTACGTTATATTACTATTATGAATCCTATTAATTGTGGACTTATATAATTCAGTCTGGTTTCAGTTTCCATCCAAGATAGGACGACCAAGTAAGGCCTCCAGGAGGGCCAATGAGGGATAGGATCGACAGGAGCTACATGTGCCACAGGGGACGGTAACGGCCACATAGGTGGCCACTATAGTTGCTCAGGTGGTTAATGACATCATGACCGCCATGGAACATCAATTTTCGCTGACCCAGCCACAGCATCTAGTGACACCTGTCGTCCGAGCCCATTCGGGGCCATCAACATGGGAGAGAGTGAGGGATGCCTTCCAAAAGGGGCATCCAACAGTGTTCTAGGGAAGTTCAGACGTGGTAGCTTCCAGCCAGTGGAAGAAAGATATCGCGCGCCATCTTCACCTAGTCGAGTGCAGCAATACACAAAGACAGATACAGGCTACTTTTAAGCTAGTAGGCTCGGCACTACAGTGGTGGGAGTAGATTATCATGGCAGAGGAGATCAATGATCGAGGTAAAAAAGTAGCGCGTGTCAAAATGCTAATCGTTGTTTTTTGTTCACCGCCTCAATATAAAAAAAAACTAAATTACGACTGCACTTGTGCTACAAGTGTAGCGGTAAGTCGGGTATCGAAAATCCACAGAGACGAGTTGCTAGAATTTATAGGATTTAATATTCCTAAATAAAAGTGTAAAAGATGATTATATGCAAAAAGGGAAAAGATGCATAAAAGCTAAATATTAATCTAGGCGTGGGAAAATAAAGCTAGATTAAGAAAGCGAGTAAAAACTATAGGTTGCGTCGAATATCCCTCACCCGAGTTAATTAGTATAAAATGGTTACATGGGTTGACGAGTTATTTAGAATGCATCTTATTTCGATAGTTAATTAAATCAAGGGTTGTCACGCCCCTAAATCCGCATAAAAGCCTAATATGATTTTAGCGTCAACAAATATCCCAGAAATTATGCACGCAAGGTCGTAAGCATGGAACATACATGATATGACCCGTCAAATACCCTAGGCATAATAACTAGGACAACGCACCCGAAATAGACCTGTAAACTCCATCACCAAAGCAAAGCAACATGTCAACCCGAAATGAGTTCAATTCGGCACAACCTAGACTAAATTAACTAGAAAGCATATTAAAAATGCAGTAAATAAATGCAATAAAACTACACTAGAAAGCACGGAAATAAAGCATGTGAATCTAATTAACAAAACATGTAAATTAACTACAAAGCAAGAATTAATGGAATACAAACTATATTAATGGAGATGGAAGATGAAAGTGCAAATTACAAACCCAATTGGGTGTCAATCCAAGAAGAAATGAAGAAATGAGCTCTCAAACCTCCAAAACTCTAACCTAAACTATCTAAAACGAATTATATATGATATTTACAACTGATATTTACAACAAAATTCCTTTATATAGTAAAAGGAATTAAATTAGAAAAAAAAAGGAAAAAAAAAAGAAAAGGCAAAATATCTGCAGAAAACAGGGGATCGATCGATCGATCCCTTTGATCGATCGATCGATGGTTAGAAAATGATCCCACTATCTCCCCACGATGTCCAAACATTGAAGGATCGATCGATCGATCCTTTTGATCGATCGATCGATCGATCGATCAAAGCAGGTCTGCAACTTTTCCTCCTGTTTTGGTGTGTCTGGTTTTCCCTTCCGCTAGAAACGCCGTAACTTCTTCATACGGCCTCGGAATCGTGCATTGTTCACGGCCACGCGAAGCTTGTGAGGAGAGATACAACTTCCGTGTAGATGTTGGGCTAGGTGCCTAAGCTGTGAATTGATCGAATTGCCCTTGAACGTGCGACTGTGTAAGAAAATTAAACGGAATGCGTCTGAACTTCACACTTAGCATCCAAATACCTATAAAATCTTAATTAGCCCCTGCAAAACATGTTAACATAGAAATTCGAGGTTGTCTGGTTAACGAGCATAAATATAGAGAATAAGATACTCGAGGGGGCTAAAATGCGTAGGTTCGAGGGATGAAATACGCGATATTTGCGTCGTATCAGTGGACGTTATGACCATAGAGGATTTTTTAGTGTGGTTTAACTAAAAGTATTTTTCGTCGGTGATCCAGACAGAGATACAGCAGATATTTATCAGTGTTACTCAGGAAGGTCGGACAGTGGCCGCATACGAGGAAAAGTTTACCCGTTTGTCAAAATTTATGCCCGACGAGGTGAACACTGAGGAGAAGAAGATGTTTAAGTTTATGGACGGACGGACTTAGAGGATCCGAGAGCATTTATTGGGTAGTTCGATGTGACCACCTTCACTGAGGTCATCAATGCTACACTACTTCACTCTCGGAACCATCGCTTCCATCTGAAGGGAAATAAAAAAGTGAGGGAGACTATCCAGGCATGCAAAATAGGTGGCAATGGTTATAATGGGGCACCGCAGTAGCATATAGACAGACATGAGTGGGATTCCCGACAGGGGGATCCGACTAAGAGGTTTTGGTCGGGAAGTTTTTAACCATACAGTAGTAGGTTCAGATAGGGCCAACAGGGCCCTCAGCATTAACATCAGTAGCAACATCATGTTCCCCAGGGTCGCCAGGTCCAAAGGAATAATAGGGGTGGCTAGTAGGGTCTGGGCTAACAGGACCAGTGATCGAGATAGCCTCGATAGGGCCACCAGGGCCAGAGTTAGGGAGACTTCACTATCCGTTATTTCACTTGTGAAGGGATGGGCCATCGAAAGAGAGATTTCTCGCAGCTAAGTAGAGGACACAATAGGGTGCATAGTAAGGGAAGCAGACGCAGTTACTACCTATAGCACTAGCTCCACTAGCCCCAGTGTAGCAGGGACAAGTATAGTACGAGCATGTCTACAACGTCGGGGATGTATTCATACCACAGGCACCACCAGCAGTTGATTGTACGTTTATCATTTATACGAATATGGATAAGGTGTTATTTGATATATGAGCCTCACACTCGTTCATAGCTACTAGATTTACACGCATAACTGGTCTACTAGAGACAGACGATAATACTATTATGTTTGTAGACTCACTATTGAGCAGCAGAGCCCTTAGACACTCGATTTGTGGGGGAGTAGATATAGACGTTGGATGATTATGTTTTGAGGCTGACTTTCTTATTTTGTAAATGGTTGGTATGATGTTATTTTGGTTATGGATTAGCTAATAAGGTATAGGGCAATGGTGGGTTGCTTTGGGAGGTCTCGGGACATGAAATGTTTCTTGTAGCGATGCCTCTTCTTAAAGGAGGTTCGAACACACACCTGCACTACATTAATAAGGAGACCTCACATGAGATGGTTATCTCCTTGGATTTGATTCTAGTTATGAGGGAGTTCGCAGATGTTTTCTAGGATATACTCGATTTGCCACCTAGTCGAGAGATTGAGTTCATAATCGATTTAGTATATGGGACGAGGCCGATTACATGAGCACCATATCACATGGCCCCATTAGAGATGTGGAAATTAATAGATCAGATTCAGAAATTCATGAAGTATGGTTTTATCCGGCGGAGCACATCACCGTGGGGTGTGCCTGTGTTGTTCGCAAAGAAGAATAATGAGTCGGTTAGATTATGCATTGACGACAGAGAGCTGAACAAGGTCACGATTATAAATAAGTATCCATTTTCTTGAATCGGTGACTTATTCGACCAATTGAGAGGAGCAACACACTTCTATAAGATAGACCTGAGATCGGGGTATCATCAGATGCACAGTAGGGAGGAGTACGTTCCTAAAATTGCATTTTTGATGTGGTATGGGTCGTATGAGCTCAGGATTATGCCATTTGGACTAACTAATGCTTCAGCCGTATTCATAGATCTCATGAACATGGTTTAAAGACCTTTTGAACCAGTTCGTGTTATTTCATAGATAATATTCTAGTATATTCTTGAACTGAGGACAAGCACGCAGAGCACCTGTATATGGTTTTGCAGACATTACGAGACCATTAGCTATACACCAAGTATGATAAGTGGGGATTTTGGTTGCGAGAGGTACAATTTTGGGGTCATAATATGTCTAATAGAGACATTTTTGTGGACCTGAGTAAGGAATCGATGGTGAGGGAATGGGGACAGCCCATGACACTGACAGAGATTCGTAGATTCTTGGGGGTGGCTGAGAATTACCGCCGATTTATAAAGTGCTTTTAAAAAATTAAAGGTTAGCTGATAAATCTGACTCGCAAAGGCGTGTTGTTTATTTGGGATGATTACCGTCAGTTAGCTTTTGACGAGCTAAAGGACAAATTGACTTCAACACCCATTTTTGCACTGCTAGGAAGAGTGGAGTACCTTGTATTTACGGATGTATCCTTACAAGGACTTGGGGGTGTGCTACAGTAGGAGGACCGACTATAACTTATGCTTCTCTAAAGCTTAAGCCCCGTGAGAGGAATTACTCCACACGTGACTTGGAGTTAGCAGAGGTCATGTTTGCCTTGAGGATTGGGAGGCACTACCTTTTAGGTGAGCGATTTAGTTTATTCACAGACTATAGGTCGCTTCAATGTATGTTCATGCAGAGGGATCTTAATATATGGCAGCGAAGATGGTTAGAGTTCATAAAGGACTATTAGTTTGATATTCAGTATCATCTTGGGAAGGCTAACGTGGATGACGCATTGAACCGACGGCCTACAGAAGAGATAACCGAGGTTTAAAAGGCAAAGTGGGGTGAGCTTCGACGGGATAAAGAGGTCGCCAGAGCATGTATGGCGGTATTGGGTATCACTCTTGAGATCATTATGCAGATGGTGAAAGCATAGGATGGAGATCAGTTCTGTCAAGATAGGGTGCATCAGTTGTTGATAGATAGGGAAGATTCCTACTTGATCAATTCTGAGGGAGTATTACGCTTCAATGGGAGACTCATTGTTCTGGAGGACGAGGACTTGAGACACACAGTGATGATCGAGGCTTATGGGTTGAGGTTTACGGTACATCCCAGTGGGGATAAGATGTATCAGGATATGCGTAGACAGTACTAATGGTCGGGGATGAAGCAAGACATAGTAGAGTTTGTCTCAAAGTGCACTACTTGCCAGTTAGTGAAGGTAGACCACCAAAGGACAACCAGAATGTTGCAACCATTAGAGCTTTCGGTTTGAAAGTGAGAGAGAATCTCGATGGATTTTATCACTGGATTACCAAAATCATAAAGAGGTCATGATTCCATCTGGGTTATCGTGGATCGTCTTACCAAGGTGGACCACTTTTTATCAGTTCGGACTAATTTTACAACTGAAAAATATGCCCAGCTATTTATTACTGAGATAGTGAGGATGCATGAGGGGCCAATCAATATCGTGTCCAACGGGGATGAGATTTTGTGTCCCACTTTTGGTAGATATTTTAGGAGGCGATGGGCATTGATTTATGATTATGTATAACTTACCATCCGTAGATTGATGGGAAGACTGTGAGGGTTAATTATATGTTGGAGGGCATGCTCAGGATGTGTATACTCAATTTTGGGGGAGGTTGGGAGAAGTATCTTCAATTGGTGGAGTTCCCTTATAATAACTCTTACCAGCTCACCCTCGTCATGGCACCATTTGAGGCACTTTATGAACGACCTTGTCGTTCGCCCACTTGTTGGTTAGAGTTAGGGGATAATAATTCATCGGGACTAGAGATGATTCAGGATATTATTGCCAAGATTGAGCTCATTTGGGGATGCATGCGGATAGATCAAGATAATCAGAAGAGTTACACTCGTGATGATAGGAGACACAAAGAGATGAATGTAGGGGACCAGGTATTGGTATGAGTGTTTCCCATGAAGGGAATCATAAGGTTCGAGAATAAAGAGAAGCTAGCACCGAGGAATGTAGTTCCTTTCTCAATCATTGAGAGGGTAGGGCCAGTTGCTTATAGGCTGAGGTTGTCGGGGCATCTACGAAAGATTCATGACGTATTCCATGTGTCATCGTTAAAGATATATCAGAGAAGTGAGAGGTATTTTTGGCACATTCCACTGGAGGAGATAGACTTGTATCCAGATATCTCATACGAGGAGAGATCGGTTGTTATTATTGATCGTAGTGAGCATAAGCTGCGGTCTAAGGTGGTGTCCCTGGTTCGAGTTCAGTGAGGACACCACAATGTAAATGAGCCGACGTTGGAGTGAGAGGATGATATGCGAGAGTAGTATGCAGAGCTTTTTACTGCAGGTACGTCCTAATTTCGGGGACAAAATTCCTTTGAATGGGAGAAGTATGTAACATCCCGTATTTTTAAATAATTAATTTTAGCATTTTAAATTACACATGTTCTCATAATTAAATTAAAATAAGAAATATTGCGTATTCATTAAATGATAATTAGTGAGAATGGAATTAATATTCATGTGGAAATAAAATTACTAAGTGTGATCAAGTAAATAAAAAATTCGATTAATTGTTAATACGACGTCGTAGGTAGAAACGACGGGAATTGAAGCTATCTCAATCGGGGCATTCATGCAGGCTACTTTTTATTTGAGATAGAATATTGATATTTGGTGACCCGAATGATGATTTCGAGTGCACGATTGATCCGGAACAGTCAAAATAGTCAAAATCAAGTACCCGGAGGTAGAGATTGAATATCGGGGGCTTTATAGACTAATCGGGACCCACTTGGGGCATACGGGTCATTTTACACTATGGGATTGACCTAATTTATGGATTATAGCCTTAAATAAGGGGTTAAGGGTTAGGAGGCAGCCACTTTACATATTAAAACATCTCATAGCTAAGTTGGTGAGAAAAGAGGAAGAAAAAACAAGGGATTCAAGGGGAGGCGTAATTGGAGGCAAATCATTGGAAGTTCTTGGCTAGATTCAACCCTACAAGAAGAAAATTATAATTCTTTCTACATATAAGGTAAGTGACTAAACTTGCTTAATATTTTTGTTTAGTTTTATGTTCATATCAAAATTCGTTAGATTTGTAACCAATTTTGGTGTGGGAACTAACATGTAAATTGGGTTTTGAGAAAAGAGAAATTGATGATGATTCCTTATGATCTTATTAGAATAAATCCCACATGAAAAGTAGGTTATTTCTAAAGAAACCCAAGAATGAAAAAATCTGAAATTTAATCAAAAAGATATGATCTTGAATTATGGATTTAAGAATTGTATTAGAATAAAGGTGTAGATTAATTTTAGGAAAAAGTGATGATTAAATTCCATGATTAGGAATGATTTTGATGAATTTGGACAATTAAACATGTATGTTAGTAATTGATAGGGTAATGTTTATATGCACGGGTATGAAGATTTGAGCTATTTTGGGTTAAAGAAATATGCATAAATTCGTAAAATGGGAAATTGGGTCGTTTTGGGTTCGATAGCAGGGTGAATCGGTTCTCCCCCCTAGTCAAATCGGTTCATAACCCTGTGTCATCCAGTTTTACTATTTTAAATGATTTTTATTATTGGAATGATTGCGGGTTGGTTTGTGGTATTCGTAAGGATGTTAGGGCTATTGAAATATGACTTTCGCAAATTAGTAATTATCAGGAAATGATTAGAGAAAATCCTGGGGTAAATTTGGGTATTTGGGATGTTTAACACCCTAATAATAAAAATAAAGAAATAGGGATGAATAATCGAGTGAATTTAGATACGAGTTGGTTGAGAAAGTCCGGGTGATCCAGAAATATAAGGTATCATTATTAAATTAATTAGTGGTTAATTAAATATGCGGGAATCGAAAATAGACTCAGAACACTAAGGCTATTACTTTTAGGCAAGGATTATTCAAATTATGTGATATGCATATATACAGGTTATGGGTAGTATATATATGAATAATAGTATATGTGTGGATGATATTTACATGAAATATGCCCATCCTAACAGATATGCTATCAGTGGAGGTTGGGCGCCATGCGAGGTCACTCTAGTGAATCTCAGTAGAGGCAGTACCATTCCCCTGGATTATAGGTTTGTGCACGACCAACCTACGTTAGTTTGGAGTCCCGTGAAATAATGTCGTATGGTTATGGCCCACGGACTTAAAACCATGATCGCCTCCGATTACCGTTTTCATTTTAGGTTCGCTGGTGAGATTCCGACCCGGTTGCCCAGGTTGAGGTAGATGCTCCTGCAGTTTGATAGCATGCTAGTGATTTTGCATCCAATGAGGAAATACTCAGAGCGATTTAGGTTACATGTATAGCAAGTGATATATGTGTATATATTTGATGTGTTACAAATATACATATATAAAGGTGGAGATAATTACATACCAGCATAAGTCCTTAAGTGTGAATGCTTATTAATAACTAGAGTAAAGTTATGAGAACAAGCTCATGATAATATAATTGAGAATTAATTAAGCATAAGGGTAAGCTATTTAAGAAATCACCGATAAATAATATACTTGAGACAGGGTAGTGTGTTATATGGAGACTAGTGATGAGGCTAGTTAGGTGGGTAGCGTAATTAGAAGGGGTAAGAAGCATACCTTAGGTGCGCGCATTAGATGAGGGGTAAGGGTCATCTCGTGCAAGTGCGATACCAATTTAAATATGGAAAATTGCTTTATATTTTCATTACTGCATTTTATTCACTTGCTAAATATTTTCAAAGTTTTTGGGCATTGACCCGTATCAAATATTTTTTTTAAAAATTTTAGGTGTCAATGATGATTCTTCTCTCCAGGGTTACGTAGCTACAGCAGATGTGGAGGCTTGCAGATTTTAGAGTAGTCGATCCTATCATTGTTATCTTAGATTAGGTTCCATTTCAGACATTGGTTGGGCATATCGCCCCTTTTATCATATTTATTTACTTTGATTTTTATTTATTTCAGATGATTGTATTGGATTCTTAGTAGTCGATGGTTTACTCGGTACTTGGTTTTATTTATTTTCACATTCAGACTTCTATCTTGGTGTGGTTATTTAGATTATTTATTGTGAATGAGATTGTTGCGAATGGTTTACTTTTGGTATTGTAATTAAAGATTAAATTTGGCACAACTTGTTATACTAATAAGTGGTTAGTAATTAATTGAATTTTGACAGTGATGCTAAGAATGAGACATATGATACTCTCATTTTATTTTGGTAGAGAGCTGGTCACCCGTTATTTTAATAGGCAGGGTGTCACAATTTGCTTATTCTCACAGTTTTTCCCTCAGCTGCTAGTTTAGTAGGAGTTGGATAACCAGTTTGAATGACATCCCAAACTTCATCACCCAACTGTCCTTGAATGAAAGCTATCATCCTAACTTTTTTTGTAAGGAAAATTTCCTCTATTAAAGACAGGGGGTCTAGAATGGGTTTCTAGTTTTTCCAAAATATTTTTGTCATCCATTTTTATGAAAGATTTTCAGTAACTTAAAGATCTTAAAAGATATTGAGTACTAAGCTCTGATACCAATTGAAAAAACACTTAAGCGAAAAAAATGATTAACAGGGTTAATCAAATCCGTTTTTGTAAATCGCAAGTTATTTAAAGAAACCTTTAATCACAAAAATAGAGTTGAATATGTGGCACAAGATGTGTAACCTAAAATTCTAACTGATTTTATTTATATAACTCCTTTATTTAGTTTTTAAGAAACACTAAAAACCAACTGCCAAGAGATTACTACCATGCAAATAAGTAAAGCATCAGTAAACCACAACACGTGAATTTAACGTGGTAAAACCTCCCTAGAGGAAACATCCACGAGGTCCTTTATGCCCCAAAATAAAAATAAATCACTAATAATAGAGAAACAGTTACAAATACAACATATATCATAATAAAGGCAAAACAGAAAATACCTAATTGAGATACCCTCTCAAATATAGGTAAAAAAGCCTCTGAATGTTGATGGAATAGTTCCTAGTTGAATGAATCAACCAACGCCTCCAAATATCAACCTATTACAGTGAATGTGGTGCTATGTGTAGTGAAGTAAAGTGAACACTTAAAATACACACATAAAAAAGGTTTTTTTACATAGTTCCTTTTTGAATCAGTAACAGATCTTAACATGCAAGTACTTAATTTCTAAGATCTTAGGATTAAATCTTGGAATTTCATAAACAAACTTATAATATATGTTTTAATAGACGAGATCTACAAAATATTACCTTAGTCTTTTAAAACTTTTATGAAAATAAATTGCTTTCCTCTTAAACATTTATTCACAAGATATATACAAATATAGAACCTAGATGTTTAAGAAAATCTCAAATTTGATTTGAAGTTATGAAACAAAAATAAAATGTTTCAAAAGATGTTAAAGCCTAAAATTTCAAACATATGATTTTCTAAAAATAACTTTAAAAACAAAAACAAAAAACCTAGAAAAGATATTGTAAGGATAAAATTTCCAATTGAGTCCATTTGTGTGTCCCGGAACAAAACTTATTTTAAATGATAGATAGATTATTATATGGTCACGATTCCCATAAAGTCTATGACGTGTTTGATTATAAAGACGTAGCGACCAAGCTTCAAATATTGTATCATGCCGAGTTTTATTGGTGCACGTTTCACGTCTTCATTCAATTGCATTCCGAGATACTCTTAGGTATGAACGCATTATGTTTATGGAGTTCAGAAAGAGTTTTAAAGGATGAAAATTTGTTTATAAATGATTTTAAATAGTTTTATCTTTGTCTATTCTGAGATAATTATAGTTTAGAGTCGTGCAAAACCACATTTTGAGTTTTAGTGGTTCAAACGGCATGTGATGTCATTCGAACGACATCTCACAGTTGTTAGAACGACTTGTGGATCTCGTTAGAACGACATGTCGACTTAATTTTTTTATTTAAAGAATTTTTCTCTCAAAATTCCGTCGTGTGTGCCGAACCAAAATACAGTTTCGAATAATTTCGTTTTTCTGTATAAGTTTCTAAGGTTTTCAAAGTTAAAAACCATCCTTAGAGTTTAAAAGATCCGAGCTTTCATATACTATTGTTATATAGATCTTGTTTGCACCATTTGGGTTTGTTCATCACTTTGAACATTGTTCGTTGGGTTTTGCGGTGAAGAAGCGAAGGAGTCCGTGTTCCTAATCGTAGACGGTTGCCAAAGCTACATCGGTGGACACCGAGACATTGTGGATGCGTGTGCTGCGGATGAGTATCATGAAAGGATTTCTACATGGGCACTGTGGAGGAGTGGTTAAAGTGAAGAAGAGCATCAAGGCTTGTGGGTATCGAGTCATTGTGTAAGTCTATTTGTCTTCCTTTTGTAAAATAGTATCATAGTGATTGTCTCACTTGGGTCGTCCGAGGTTTTTTCCCTTTGTGGTTTCTTCGTACATCCGGCGTTATGAACTTTTCTTTATTTTATTTGCTTTAATCATCTAGAAGCATGTTTAGGATTAAACAAGATAAAATTGGACTTAATTGAAATTGGTTCACAAACTTGGTGCGTGTTAAAATTGGAAAAAAGATTTTTGAAAGAAAAATTGTTTTAACATCCTTAAAGCACATTTGAAACAAAAAGGGGCCTAAAAATTTGTATCAGAGCTACAAATATTTTTTTTTTGTGTTGATCCCTTGTATTTTTAAGGATGAATTTAAGAGGTAATGATAGTTTTAGAACTCATGTTTTTATGGAACAAATTATGCTTATTGGAAAATACGAATGAGAAGCGCTTTAAATTCAATTGATGAGCGTGTTTGGTTAGCGATTGAAAAAGGTTGGATACCACCGGTCACACGAGAGGGAGAGGCCACTAATTTAAAACCCGTTGATTCATGGACCAAAACTAAACATAGACTTGAACTTTACAGTTCTAAAGGTCTTCACGTTATTTCCTCACATGTCACACCGAAAGAGCATAATCGAATCATGACGTGTGACACTTCAAAAGAGGCTTGGGATATTCTTGCACTTACTCACGAGGTCACTAGAACGATTAGGGTGTCTAAAATTCAAAACCTCACTACACAATTTGAGACGATTAAGATGTTGGAGAGTGAGTCATTTGATGAGTTTTATATTAGATTGTCCAATATTCTCAACTCGTTGTTTAATTTGGGAGAGAATACCCGACAATCAAGTCATAAAGAAAATATTAAGGTCGTTGCCTAGTAGATTTGATCCCAAAGTGATCGTTTTAAACTCCTTGGGTATGATTGAATTAACAAAACTAGAAGAGTTTGTAGGTGACTTATAAACTTATGAGCTTAACATGTTTACCTCCAAGCAAGTGCCAAAGAAAGTTTGGAGGTTAACATGTCAAGCTAATAAGTTTAGAGGTCCATATAAAGGTCACATTTCTCATCGTGTTTACACTTGTTCTCATTGCGATAGGAAGGGTCACCTTAGGCGTTTTTGTTATGAACTTAAAAATGCTCCTAGGAAGTTAAGGAATAAAGTTATTTCGGTTCCCAAAATCCCCATGCGTCGTTACGCACCTACTTGGGTTAGGAAATCGGACATAGTGGCTTTAGGAATTAAACTTTATGATTCTTGTTTGGTTGCACTTGATTCTTCCCATGCTAGATCTAAAGGATGATTGTGTTGTTATGTTTGTCATACGCTAGTCTTTTGACGCGACTCAGAAAGTGTCTCTAATGTGCGTTCTCTCTGGTTCAAGTGCAAGCCTGTCGCGTTAGTAATAAACTCGGTAAGTCAAGATCGTATCCTCAGGGAAATAGGACAATGAAATTGTAACGACGTTGGATAGATAAGGAAATCCTAACTCTGACTCTAAAGGAAAAGAAAAAATGATTTGAATTGTGGAATAACTACACTAGATGCAATTGGAAAATTATGAAAGAGTTCAACAATTCTAAATTACCTAATTTACTGATGAAGAATAATTTAAAACTTTAAACTATACGATGAAAAAAACAGGACAATAATACAATCCCCCAACCCTAGTGTATTGCAGGTATAATACTAATCGTAAATTTAAATGATTAATTAGACCGAGAATTTACTACTCCTAAGCATTACATATATGAGGTTCAATCCCGTACCATACTTAATCAGAGGACGAGTAAATCGGTATTATGATAGTTACACTCGAATTGCATTCTAAAGCATCCCGGTTACCCGAAAGCAAACGAGATCCAAAGATCTATAATTGTCATGTTCCTATGCAATACGGTCGTAATAAATCACTAAATTCAGAGGATTAATGATATACACACGTAACTATCACATCAGGCTGGGTTCATTTATCCTAGCCTTAGAAAATCTAGCCTAACATGCTGAAAGTAATAAAAACAATTTTTGAATTGCAAGAAACCATAATTAAACTAAGGAAAATTTGTAGAATGGTGTGGAAAGGAAAAAGGAATTAACTACTAATCTTACCAAAGCATTAAAAGCAACAATTAATAACACTTGTAATCACATAATCTGAATAATCTTCAATCTTGGAAATAAAATTGTAATCTACCTTCAAAACTAGGGTTTTCAGAAAAGAAAAGAAAATTAAATAAATTCTACGTACTAAAAACAATAATAACTCGGGTTTAAATACCCTACAAAACTCCAAGAGTTTTAGCTGCACTAGGACTCTCCATTAGAGAAAGATAAAAAAAATAAAAACTCGATAGTCGGACCGGTCCGGTCCTCCTACGGATCGGTCTGCCTGGAATCTGGATCGGTTCTTTTATTTCTTGGGCGGATCGGTCCGAGGCGGATCGATTCTTTTGTTTTCCTTCAGCTTTGATCCGTCTTCGTTCCGGGGTTCTCTGGAATGTGACACTGCGAATCGGTCCGGGCTTCCTTTTGACTTTTTCTCCAATCTTTGACTGCGCATAACTTTCACACCGGAATTCCGATTCAGGTGCCATTTCTTCCTATGTCCTCGTAATGGAAGGCTCGTCAACTTTTCTTTAGATGCCTCATCCAAATTCCGTGTAAAAATTACACTTTTACCCTTTTGACTTATCATTTTTTTCTTTATTGATTCTTCCGGTTTCTTTCTTTCGTTATTGACATTAAATACCTGCAGAATTAGTACGAAATACCAAAAACTCGGTGTACTCGTTAGAATAAGTCAGTAGCAAGATTATGAGATAAAATCAAATCGATTACGTTGTTCGAGGTGCTAAAAGTAACTAAATTAAAGGGATAAATTTGGAAGAATTTATGCCTAATCAAATCCTCCTAACTTAGAACTTTGCGCGTCCCGAGCAATGTAAAAGAATCCTAGCAAGGCTCAACTCTTGAAAATCATTTTATTGGGATAGAATACCTTTTTCGCAGGCAAGCGATTGCATTTAGCGTATGCAACAAGCCTTTAAACCCCCTAGGTCAGCCTAGTAGGACGAGTTGTGTCTCGTGAGAGTTTGCAGAGAATATACCCACAAAATTCGACTCAAAGAAAAATTCAAAATACGCAAAAATTGTCTAATTCAAACTTTCCCAGAAAATAGTCATCATCAAATCATATTTACAAGTCTCAAATCATAGTGCGTGTGTACGAAGCCAAAAATTTAACCGCGGATTTCCACCGATTGACCATTACGTTACGTATTCAAAAATTCGTTTTGATTTCAAATTCTCACGGAATGATCTCTCAAACGAATCACTCGGAATGTGGTTAATCTCTCGGTATGCGTGATATAAAAGTAAATGTAATGGACGCAAAGTCACGCATACAAGTAGAAAGACAGAAATTTTATAGTGATAGGATCTCATCAACGGATTACGGTTTTAAAAATGAGAACATTGCCTCTTATTCACGCATTCAATCTCTTTTATTATTTTTTGGTGTATTAGCTCTCCACGCGGTAACCAATTTCGCAATTTGGACTCGGTTAGGACTTTTTCGGGTTTTAAGGTATATTGGGTAAAATGAAAATGGTAAGGAAGGTTGAAATTGGAAAAGTCGTTTATGATGTCCATTTGTGCTTTTTTCGGGCTATTGCTCATTTTTTTTCTTCTTTTTCTCTATTTTTGTTTCTATTTTTCACTTCTTTTCTTTTCTTATTATTTTTGTTGAGCATAATTTTTTTTTTCTTACCCCTTTTTATGCACTTTCCGAACTTTATTGAATATTCCATTTTCGCAATTCCAGGCTACTTGGGTTTTCCGGGGTACCAAACGAAAAGAATAATTGTTATTCGGCTCAATTTGGGTTATCAAAGGGATAATTTTTCACATCTTTTTATGGCTAATATTTTTGGGTAACAAACGAGGGCCTACTTAATTGTCCAAAATACCAATTGCGTTACCATATGCGTTTCGAGATGAATTTTAAGTTTAGAGATCAATTTCGGCACGTTTTTCAAAGCAATATCACACACGTTTTTCATAACCTATCAAAATGAAAGGATTGAGATCCTCGACGACTTTTTAGGCGCTAAAAAGAACACTGAGTTAACAATTAACTCGGATTGATTTATAAATTTCACAAAGAAGAAAGGTTCGAATCTCACCGGGTTTGTTAATCTCCATACTTATTCGTTAAGTCGTCAATTTTCGCTCAGTTTCGGCTTTGTGTATGTTGAATTTTACAACT
The DNA here is from genome assembly GCA_949130495.1 of Sambucus nigra. Classification (NCBI taxonomy): domain Eukaryota; kingdom Viridiplantae; phylum Streptophyta; class Magnoliopsida; order Dipsacales; family Adoxaceae; genus Sambucus; species Sambucus nigra. The sequence goes on along the minus strand of OX422217.1, from coordinate 53,843,653 downwards.
TGAGACTTCAATCCGACTTTTAACGATATTTTTAAAAAATTTGAATTCCAATTTTTATTTATTTTGAACAAAAATATTTTTGGGTTTTTCAAAATTTTATGATTTTTTTGGAAATTTCTAGGCATTTTTAAAAATTTGTGAAGTTTTAGAAATACGCACTTGTCAGCCCCCCTAACTTAGACTTTTGCATTGTCCTCAAGCAAAAAGGACTAAAAGCTAAACAAGGAAAAATAAGAAGTGCGATAAATAAAACAAACAAATGGAGAAAATGCAGATTTTTATAAAAATAGGATTGTGGTACAAAACAAGGAAAAACCATACAACCATGTGAAAGGGGGAAAACAATTAAAAACTGCCACAACCAAATAACGCTTCACTGGGGCGGGGGATGGGAAGAACTGGGCGCATCGGGGCCATAGGGGTCATAGAAGTAGGATGGCAATGGCTCGTTGGGATCTCCTTGGCGTCGATACAAGTCCGCTTAGAACCGAAACATCATGCTTGTATCACGACGGTAGTCGATCAAAAAGTTGTCGAATCGCGTCTCAAGGGCCGACATACGGTTTGTGAGGTCTCTACCCGCCCATTCAAAATCAGGGTCGTCTTCTTCTTCCACCGACTCTTCATTCGCACCTACATCACCCATCTCCACATCATCATCCGGTGCTTCTTCTTCTTATTCCTCTTCCTCACTCGAGCCAGCCTCATCCTCGCTATCACTTCCCTGTCTCGCCTGAAGGATGGCTAGCTGTTTAGCGCTTCGCGTGCGGGTTCCCTGTCCAAAAGGACCGGGGAGGCGAGTACGATCAAGTGGCACCGCAATGCCATCATCCTTGAGGATGGAGGTAATCAAACGTGCATAAGGAAGTGGGGCTACACCTTTCTCATCCAAGGTTGCGACCATGATGTCAGCATATAGGGTGCGAGCCAGGTTAATGGAAGTGTGGGGATCGAAGAGGTGGTAGGTCAATGTGGCATGACGGGGACGCATCGCAGAATCGTTGGACGTTTGCAATATGTTGGCACACAAGATTTGGAAGATGAGGCGTGCTTTCTCGTTGAGACGGCCAATAGCAATAATTTTCCCCCTCCATGCAACATCGGGGGCAATGTGTTCCATGATCAGTTCTTTGGCGATCGGGGTGACATTCCTTGGGTATGTAAATTCTTGAATATCGGGAACGTCGTATTCAGCCAATTTGGCCATGAGAAGGGCCAATGAAAATGGGATGATGGTACCATCCACGTATGCTTGAGACTCAAATTGGCCCGTCCGAATAAGGGTGCCATAGAAGGAGCGAACCTCGGCTGCCCAAACTGCTTCGTACGGTTCATTAAGGAATCCGCACCAACCCCTAGCCATGAAGAGGGTGGTGATGGAGTTGGGAAGACCTGTCCATTGGATAGCGCGCTCCATGTGGAGTTTGTGATCCGGACCGAAGAATCGATTGCACCAACGCTCTTCTTGGCGGGAACAGAATTCCCCATGGCCGGAGGGTAGGATCTCCGTGGAGTCGTATTTGACGGGGGCGGGTCATTGGGCCATGATAACAGGGAGGGTTTTGCTGAAAAATTAGGGAAAGCGAAGAGAAGAGTGATTGTGGTTGAAGGTGTGGAGACAAAGGGAGGCTATGGGTGGTTATTTATAAGTGAAGGGTGTGGGTAGGGGGTTGGAATTGGAGGGAAAGGGTTTGGAGGGAAAAGGGGGTGTATTTGGGAGGGAAGGGAGGGGATTGGGGAGAAGGGGGTGCACCTAGGAAAGGGGGAATTTCTACAGAAAGCGGATCGATCCGGCTGGTGGGACCGGATCGGTCCGGTCTAGTCCTTTAATATGCGAGCCTTTTTTACTACCGAACCGATTCGGCCAAAAAATAAAGGAACCGGTCCGGGGCAGACCGGTCCGACCCAAAATTAAAGGAACTGATCCGGTTCTTGGTATTGAGTTGGATTTCCCCCTAACATAATTTCGATCGCTCTTCTCCGAAATTTTTTTACTTTCTCAGCATACTCCCTATCAATTTGGACTAAAATCCTCTCGATATCAATGGTCAATGTAACTTGACTCAATTTCCCAAAACATGCGAATGCTCTCACCTGATTGTACCCTAATCCTATGGACTCTCACTACTCACATGACTCTCGTCTACTATACACAAGAATTCACCCCATACGCGTCGGGGGTGCGACGACCTCACTGTAGTAGCTCACTTTACCCCGTAAATGGGGTCCGCCAACCAAACAGTGTCGACTTTTTCCACACACACCTTTAGATATGGCTTTAGGCGTTGTCCATTTACTTTGAATGTATTTCCCCCTTTCAAATCATCTAACTCAACAGCTCCGTGAGGGAAAACATTATTCACAACGAACGGGCCAGACCATCGTGACCGCAACTTGCCCGGAAAGAGATGAAGACGAGAGTTATAGAGAAGCACTTTTTGTTCATGAAGAAACTCTTTGCATCGAATGATGTTATCGTGAGCGAGTTTCATCCTTTCTTTGGAAATTTTAGCGTTTTCATACGCATCATTGCGTAGCTCTTCTAACTTATTTAATTGAAGCTTGCGAGCTTCACCGGCTTTATCCATGGCATAGTTCAACTTCTTAATTGCCCAATATGCCTTATGCTCTAATTCCACGGGAAGATGGTAAGGTTTTCCATACACAAAGCGAAAAGGGGACATGCCGAGTGGATTTTTGTATGCGGTACGATAGGCCTATAGCGAATCGTTCAATCTAAGTGACCAATCTTTTCGGGTAGGATTAACGGTCTTTTCAAGAATGTTCTTGATTTCCCAATTTACTAGTTCGGCCTGCCCATTCGTTTGTGGGTGATAAGTCGTTCTAACCTTGTGAACGACGCCATACTTTCTCATTAGTTTCTCGAATGGCCTATTATAAAAGTGCGTGCCATTATCGTTGATTATCGCTTTCGGTGCACCAAAGCGGGAAAGTATGTGTTCTTGCAGGAAATTTATCACCACTTTGTTATCATTTGTCTTGGTAGCTATAGCTTCCACCCATTTAGAAACGTAGTCTACCGCAACAAGGATGTATAGGAAACCAAAGGACGGGGGGGAAAGGACCCATGAAGTCAATACCCCAACAGTCGAAGATCTCAATAATGAGTATGGGGGTAAGAGGCATCATGTCTCATCGGGTAATAGCTCCCATCCGTTGGCACCTATTATAAGATTTACAAGCAGCGTTCATATCCCGGAATATTATGGGCCAATAGAGGCCGCATTGCAAAATTTTAGCGACCATCTTTTTTATCGAAAAGTGTCCTCCACAAGCTTCCGAATGACAAAACTGGATGACTTTGGGGATCTCGTCATCCGGTACACATCGTCGGATGATTTGGTCAGCGCAATATTTAAACAGGAAGGGATCGTCATAGAAAAATATACGCAACCAAGTAATGAACCTCTTCTTATCTTGCGGTGTCCAATCGGGAGGGACAGGTCCCGTGACAAGGTAGTTTACTATATCCGCAAACTAGGGCAAAGAAGAGGTAGTAAAGAGTTGCTCATACGGAAAGTATTCGTCTATGGGTATGGGATCACTAGGTACGTCGGACGAAAGCCATGATAAGTGGTCGGTAACGACGTTTTCTACCCCTTTCTTATCTTTAATGGAGATATTGAACTCTTGTAGGAGTAGGATCCACCTTATGAGGTACGGCTTTGCATATTTCTTTGTAAGTAGGTATTTTAATGTCGTGTGGTTGGTGAAATAAGTAATGGGAGAACCGATAAGGTATGACCGAAATTTATCAAGGGCAAAGACTCCCGCTAGTAACTCCTTCTCTGTGGTAGAGTAATTGAGTTGTGGTATGATAAGAGTCCGGCTAGTGTAGTAGATGATGTGAGCCTACTTATCTTTTCTTTGGCCCAAAATAGCCCCAATCGCATAATCGCTAGCATCACACATAAGTTCGAATGGTAAAAACCAATTCGGAACTTGCATGATGGGAGCGGACACAAGCATGGTTTTCGGTTTTTCAAAAGTGCTTTTGTGGTGACAATTATTGTGCAACACAAATAAATAAGAAGAAAGCATTCACCAAGTGAGAATAAGGAGTATAAAATGACAATCACACAACAAAGGATGTACGTGGTTCAGCAAATATGTGCCTACGTCCACGGTGGTGCAGTCGATATTATTTCTATATACTCTGGAGAGTAATTACAGAGAATACAACTTGTCCTTTTGCCCCGGACCTAGGGTTTAATATATACATGTACATGTAGGTAAGTGGAGGTGATGGGTTCCCCCACGTCTCCCATCTCCCCTATAACTTCCCTTAATGAGAACGTCAGGGGAGACCGAATCAAAATAAGAGATGACGGGCCTGGACTTTGGGCCGCCAGGACTGGGCTACTCGTCCAGGCCCATGGTTCTAATTTCGGGTACCCACAATTGCCCTTAAATTTGTTGGGCCATGTTTATGGGCTCAATAGATTTAAATGATTAGCCATAATGGCTGTTTTGCAATTCTTCAGAAATCGTGAAGCTGATTTTGGCGGCACCCGCTTCGTATCTTGTGCACTATGATTAGTAGAATTTGAAGGTTTCTTGGAATAGGTACTTCTCTATTGTCGTTCCAATTTTTCCAGTATTTTCTCATTCGTTGCGAGTTCTAGCACTGCGTACCTTCTTCTCTCAATCTCCAGTCTCATTGCTTCCTTGCCGTTTGGGCTCGTGCTTCTTCATCGTTCGAATTGGTCTTCTATCTTGTAAGTTTCCTGTATCTTTTCTCTGTGCTTTCCCTTGAGTTTATAGTTTTCTAGGGTTTTTCAATGGCGAAGATTGGGAATAGGTCGGTCTCTGAGTTTAGGAAGTTTTACAACATTCCCGAGTGGGTAGATATTGAATGTTGTTCCTCCCCTCCTAGAAACGTTAGAGAGATAGATGATGCTCACTGGATCCATGTTCTGTTGCTTTCCCAGGGGGGACTCACTTTTCCTCCCAATGATTTGTTCCTGCATTTCTTTGGCTATTTCAATATTGTTCCTGCACAATGCTCGCCCAATGTGTGGAAAATAATAAATGGCGTCCATAGGATAAATTAATTGTATGGAACTAGGTTAGGGTTCGCCGAGGTCTGTTTGTGTTACTCCTTTTCTCGAACTAGTTCTGGTGTCCTTTACCTCAAAGCTAGGAGCCCTGACAGGGTGTTGGTAGTAAATCTACCTGATTCCCATAAGGACTACTGGCAAGAAGGTTTCCTTGCTAGAAATTGGTATTTTTCTCCCCAATTTGAAGGGTCGAGGTCTGAGAGGTTCTCTGTCCCCTTCTATGGGGAGGAATACATAGGTAGACATTGTACTGTTATTTTGATTTTTATTGATTTGTGACCTTTCTAACTCCTCTTTTGCTTTTTCTTCCACAGCGAGGTCAAAGAATTTGGAGCCTGCTCTCAGCGAGGTTCGTATCTCGAAATTGGTTAAGGCTTGGAATATCAGGGAGCCTCTGGGTGACGGCGAGCATCCCAGGTCTGCTGCCTTTCTGCTCGAGTACAAGAACGTTGGCTCCAGCTTCATAGCAAGGCCTGTGGATAGTATACCAGAGTTTGACTCCTTCGAAGAGACTGTTGCAGAGCCTATCCAGTTGGACGAGGAGGAGAGCAGCTCTGAAAGTGACCTTGCAGGAGCCGTGAGTAATTTGGGTGGAGGGAGCTTTGATAGTAGCAGTTCCTCTGACCGTGAGGAGGTTTCTAAAGCTCGGAGATCATCGAGCACTTCTAGTAGTTCAAGTGAAGAGATGGTTCCTCCGAGGAAGAACTTGATTAGGGATGATGATGATAAGGACCACATGCTTCTTGCACAGAGGTCAAAAAAGCAAAAAGCTACTTCTGGGGTCGTGGCTACTGGTTCCCGGTCCTCCGCTCAGGAGCAGGAGAGGAGAAGGAAGAAAGAGGAGCAGGTGAGAGAGAGAGAGAGGAAAAAGGAAGAAGAGAGGAAGAAATTGGAGGAGAAAAGGAGGGTCGAATAGAGGAAAAAGAGAGAGAGCGAGAACGAGGAGGAGAAGAGGAGGGCTGAGGCGAGGACGAAGGCAGGCAGGCCTTAGTCCCAGTGTCCGCTCTGCCCGAGGGGGCCTCTGTGGCAATTTCTCCTCAGCTGGCCCCGACCCTGCTCGAGAGAGCTGTCCTCCCGGCTGATCGCCAAAGGGCAGTGGGGTCAGAGCATTTGGCCCTCCAGGCTAGTCAGAGGCTTGCTCTGGTAAGGTTTCTTTTTCTTTTTCTCTTATGTTTTTCTGACTTCCCTCATTTTCTTCTTCTAATGCCTTCTCTTTTTCGCAGTTCGTTACTGACTTCACCGTGCTGTATCATTCACGTGATGAGCTGGTGAAGAAGAACAGTGAGCTAGAGCAAGAGAATTCTGCACTGAAGGTGAAGGGTAAGGAGCTCGAGGCCAATTTTAAGGCTGTTGACGCTGCTCGGATTTCATCCGACTTGGCTCTTGCCACCGCGAGCAAGGAGAAGGATGCGGCAGTCAAGGATCTGGAGGAGCTGAGGCAGGCCTACGGCTTGGTTTGCTCGAGCAAACTTGCTATCGTGGAGGAGAAAATGGTGCTCTCCGAAGAGCTGAAGAAAAAGGAGTCTGAGGCTGTCACTGCCAAAGAAGACTCTTATAATTCCGGTTGGGCTGCATCATACGAAGATGCTGAAGTTCAGATAGGCTATATTAGCCGTCTGAACTTTAAGAAAGGATGGAACAAGGCTCTCATAGTCGCTGGGGTGGATGTTGCATCCCCTCTCTTTGACGAGCACGACCCAGGGCCGAGGCCAGCCGTGGATGAGGACCCTGCCCAAGCCGTTGAAGTCACTGATCCTGCTCCCCAGGTGACCTCTGCTGATGTTTCTCTTGTTGAGGTGACAGAGACCACCCCTGCCGAGGGCAGTGATCCTGTTGATGCTGAGAAAGGGCCATCCACCTCTGGCCCACCTGAGGTTGCTAATTGATAGCATTGCTTTGTATTTTTTGCTTTTTCCAGTCTGTAACTTTATTTCTTCAGTTCGATATAACCTCAATCTTTATTAATGAAAAAGGCTTTATTTCTGCTTGTACTGATTTGTCTCTTTCTCTCCTTTATCTTCCTTTTATTTATAGTTAGTTGATGTAGATGATTACAATCCTGCTACTTCCCAATTGGGTAAGACCCTTGGTCCCAACGCGAGTCCTAAAGTTCGCCAGGCCTTCGTTAAGCTTTCCAAGTCCCTTAGGTCCAGAAATCAGAAGTATAAGGAGAAATCCGAGATGGTGGCTAAGCTGAAGGACAGGCTCCAGGAGATGGAGGATATTGGTGCTTTAGTGCAAGAGGAGATCAATGTGCTGAGAACAAGACTACTAGAGGCCACCGAGATCAACCAAGTTGGGGAGGCTCTTCAGCAGGAGAATGAAGACCTGAGGAGAGAAGTTTTACGACTTAGGGAGGATGCGCCGAGCACTGTTCCAGCAGTTCTTCAAGGCTCCTCGTCATCGCGAGCTAAATCTGGTCATAATATTACTCCTCCTATGCCACGAGGTCCCACTCTCCCTCCCCTTCCGCGAGCTGGTAGGAGTACCAGGGGCAGAAACAGGGAAGCAAAAGAGCTTCGTGATAAGGAAATGGAGGAGCTCCGTGGTGATGTTCAGCGAGCATATGTAATTGCTGCTGGGCTTTAAAGGGACGTCACCCGGTTGCGGCACTTATTCAAGAAAGGTCCTCGGCAAGCGTGGGCTGACGGTTATGATCAAGGCTGGTCGGATGCTCCAACAAGGCTATCTGAGTTTGAGGAGCTTTCTTTCATCAGGGGATGGCTAAGTGCCTTGAGGGAGCTGCAAGTCCCGAGGAACTCGGTGCTATGGTATCGTCATGAAATGTCTTTCTCCACTCTGATTCCCAACCCATTCAGGAGGGACGATCGATGGATCCCCATCGATGCTATTCCTCGGCAATTATTGGAGTCGGATTCGAATGAGGTTGTGGAAGAGTTTGCTCCTGCTCCTGCTCCTGATGACGGACGAAGAGCTCGAGTGGCTGATTATCTTGCTCGGAGGCTTCCACCCCCTTGAGATTTTTCCAGTTGCTATTTTTTTTATTTTTGATAATGTAAATGTTGTGGGCGAGCTCGTCGACTAAACATATATTATCATCGTTGCAAGTATGATGGATTAATGAAAAGTTTGTGTTTGGGGTAATTTTGCCAACTAAACGTGTATATCCTACTTTTCATATCCTTGCTGCTTTATGATCTTTTCTGTTTTGTCGTGCAAGTGTCCCCCCAGTCCAGTATAATACCAAAGTACCATTGTGCCCCACTTTACCTTTTAGGTTGTGTCGTCACACTCCCTTAGGCCTAAGTGGGGCAATTGGCGAGGACACACCTGGTGTTGGATGTCTTCATCCAATTAGGATTTTGTTCAATCGAAGTAGGTTTGATGACCAGTATAAGATTTGGTCGTATTGCCTAAGAATCCTCTGTAGGGCTTTATATATTATCAGGGGCAATGCTAAGAGGTCTCTCGTGTTTTATGACGATGACCTGAGGAGGGGTATTCCCCTGCTATAGTGACCATCGTGCCTGTTATTTGGAAAAGATGTGCGATAAATGCAGTTGTTATTGATCAGAGTGTAATCAATTAAGTAACTTTCATTAGTAATAAGGAAAATGAACTTTTGTTTCAATAACAAAAGAATACAAGAAAAAGATCTAAAAATAGAATTTCTTGAGATTAGCTGCGTTCCATGCTCGTGGTATTTCTCTGCCCTCCATCGTTTCCAAGTGATAGGCACCTTGCAGATCGTCTTTAGTTACCTTAAAGGGTCCTTCCCAGTTTGGGCCTAGCTTGCCGTCTGACGACTTCACTGTGCTGCCCAGGACTTTCTTTAGAACATAGTCCCCAACTTGGAACGTCCTCGGGCTAACCCTTTTGTTGTAATTCTTCGCGAGTTGTTACTGATAGTTCGCTAGCTTCATCAGGGCTAGCTCTCTGCGCTCGTCGACTAGGTCGAGTTCGGTGAGCAATGCTTTATTATTCAGGCCTTGGTCGATAAGGTTGGATCTCATTATTGGCAAACTTGCTTCTAGTGGGATGACTGCTTCCATGCCATATGTCAGCGAAAATGGGGTTTCTCCTGTTTCTCACCGAGGAGTGGTTCGATACGCCCATAGAACATGGGGTAGCTCTGTTACCCATGCGCCTTTGGCTCGCTCTAATCGCTTCTTTAATCCATCGATCACAGTTTTGTTGGAAGCTTCAGCTTGGCCATTGCTCTGAGGGTAGGCCACCGAACTGAAGTGGTGTCTGATCTCGTGTTCATTATAGAAGTTCTGAAAGGGGACACTTTCGAACTGCGTTCTATTGTCGGCGATGATGGTTCTGGGGATTCCAAATCGAGTGATTATATTCCTCCATATGAACCTTATCATATCAGCATCTCGGATGTTCGCCAGGGATTCAGCCTCGATCCATTTGGTGAAGTAGTCAGTCGCAACCAACAGGTATTTGCGATTGTCGACGACGGTAGGCAACGGTCCCACGATGTCCATTCCCCATTGGGCGAAGGTCCATGGGCTGGACAGGGACTTCAGGTTGCTGGTGGGTTGGTGGGCCATAGGAGCATGAAATTGGCATTTCAGGTATTTGCGAATATATACTGCGGAGTCCTTTTGCATGTATGGCCACCAATAGCCTTCCTTCATTGCTCGAAAGGCTAGAGATCTTCCTCCGATATGACTTCCACAGATTCCTTCGTGAAGCTCTTGTAGCACTTGCTCGACATCACCTGGGTGGACGCATCTAAGGTAGGGACCGGAAAAGGATTTCTTATACAAGTCGCCTCATGTGGATAAGTGAAAGCGAGCAGCTTTGACTCTTATCTGGTGGGCAGTTTTCTTGTCATCTGGGAGCGTGCCATCCTGTAAATAATCCTTTAAAGGGTCTATCCAACTGGGGGCTGATCCCACCTGGAGTATTTGTCACACGTTTGGTAACTTGCTGTTGTGGTTAATGCTCGAACAAATAAGGAAATCGATGCGGATGACCCTCTTAAGGTCAGAGTCAACTGTCGAACTCAAGGTTGCTAAGGCATCAGCATGACTGTTTTGCCCCCTGGGAAACTGCTGGATGTTGATCTCTTCAAAGCTTGACATTAATTCTTTCACTAAGGCGAGGTAGGCTGCCATTCTTTCGTCCTTTGCATTGTAATCTCCACTTATCTGATTGGAGACTAGTTGAGAGTCGTCGAACACCTATAAATGTTTTTCTCCTAGATTTTGTGCCTTTTGGAGACCGGCTATTAGGGCTTCGTACTCTCCTTCATCGTTGGAGGCTGTAAATTCAAGCCTGATTCCTTATTCGAGGATTGTGTTTTCTGGAGTGATGAGGACAATGCCTACCCCTGCCCTCTTTGGGTTGGAGGCTCCATCAACGAAGAGTCTCTAGGTTCTCTCTGTTGCTTGGTTCTTTTCTTGCCTTGTTGGTTGAGGTTGGTCGGAGAGTTCTTCACCCGTGAATTCGGCTATGAAATCAGTAAGGATCTGACCCTTGATAGCTGTCCTTGGTTGAAATTGGATGTCAAACCGATCGAGCTCGACTGACCACTTAGACAGTCTACCCGATAAGTTCGCTTTCCTTAGGACCGCCTTAAGGGGATGCGATGTAAGGACGATGATAGTATGAGCTTCGAAATAATGCTGCAGCTTCCTCGAGGCTATTACAAGTGCAAAGGCGAGCTTCTCCAATGGCAGGTACCTTTGCTCGGCGTCTAATAAGGCCTTGCTCGCGTAGTAAACGGGGTATTGGATTCCTATAACCTCGCATATTAACGCAGAGCTGACAGTGTGATTGGATACGGAGAGGTACAGGTACAAAGAATCCATTTGCTGTGGTATGACAAGTAGCGGTGGGGAGCTTAAGTAGGACTTAAGCTCGTTCAAAGCTCGCGAGCAGCCTGGGCTCCACTCTATCGGTTTACTCCCCTTTAGAAGCTGGAAAAAAGGCTTGCACTTTTCAGAGGATTTCGAGATGAAGCGATTTAAGGCGGTGAGCATTCCAGTGAGATTCTGCACGTCCCGGATTGTTCGAGGGGGTTGCACCCTATTGATTGCATCGATCTGGTCTGGATTAGCTTCTATGCCTCTCTTACTGACCAAGCACCCAAGAAATTTTCCTGACTGGACACCGAAGGATCACTTGCTCGCATTAAGTTTCATCCGGTACTTCCTGAGGATTTCGAAGGTCTTTGACAAGTCCGAGAGGTGATTTTCCTTCTTCTTGCTCTTAACGAGCATGTCATCGATGTAGACCTCTATTGTGTCTCCCATTTGATCCTTGAACATTTTAGTGACGAGCCGTTGATAGGTTGCCCCTGCATTCTTGAGCCCAAAGGGCATGACCTTGTAGCAATATAACCCAACTGTCGTGATAAACGTCGTTTTGTCCTGGTCTGGGGCATACAAGGGGATCTGGTGATATCCTGAGTATGCGTCCAGGAAACTCATTCGCTCGTGAGCTGTAGTGGCGTCTACTAGTTGGTCTATCTTTGGGAGGGGGAAACTATCCTTAGGGCATGCTTTGTTGAGGTCAGTGAAGTCGATGCAAACTCTCCACTTCCCATTATTCTTCGGAACTACTACTGGGTTGGACAACCACTTGGGGAATTGCACTTCCCGTATGGATCCTGCATTCAGCAATTTTTCTACTTCTTTTTCGACCGCTTTAGCCTTCTCGAGTGCAGTTATCCGTGCCTTCTGCGTGATTGTCTTGAATGTTGGGTCGACGTGCAGCTGATGACAGACCATACTAGGATCGATTCTAGGCAGCTCGTATGGTTCCCATGCAAAAACATCTACGTCGTGTCTCAGCAAGGTCATCAACTCCTTCTGTTCTTGGTCAGTGAGAGATGCTCCAATCAAGAAGACTCTGCTACTGTCACCAACTTCAGCCATAACTTCTACCAGGTCCTCGACGACACGCTCGGAGGGGAGGAGCCTGGTCTCCTCTACTCCATGTCTTCTGTACTTTAATTACTACTTGGAAGGTATCACGCCTTCTTTGACCTTCTCGCTGGGTTGACCGGCCTTCTTCTCTGGCTTTGGTCGGATGGCTGCTATGAAGCACTTCCTCGCCATCGCTTGGTCACCGTGGATCTCCATTACTCCTCGCTCGGTTACATATTTGAGCTTCTGATGGTAGGTCGAGGAGACTGCCTTCATCGCATGAAGCCATCCCCTGCCGAGGATCGCCTGGTATGGTGAGTCGATGTCAACTACCAAAAACTCGATCATCTTGGAGACGTTTCCAGCACGCACTGGCAGTACTATCTTGCCCAGGGGCATGGTCATTTTTCCAGCGAAGCCGACCAAAGGAACAGTAGCTTCCTTTAGGTTGGTGGTCAACTTTAATTTCCTGAATAGGTCGAGGTACATTACTTCGGATGAGCTTCCTTGATCTACGAGCAGCTTGTCGATGTCAAAGTTGGCTATCCTGAGTGTAATGACCAGGGCATCATGATGTGGGGTCCTTACTCCCACCAAATCTTCATCCGTGAAAACAATATGCTTGTTATAGTTGATGTCCTCTGCTCGTCGATGCTTTCCTGACTGTGACTTTGCTGGATCGATTTGAAAAGCCTGCATTACCGCTGTAAGTTTTTTCATTTCCATTCGAGCTGAGTTCCCTTATATCCGCTTGATGTCATATACTCCGTGGATTACTGCGAACTCATGTCCAGCATCATCCTCCAGCACATTATCGGGTCTCGCCTCTTTGTCGGCAGCCACTTTCTCTTCCCTCTTTTCCACAAAGTCATTCAAATGCCCGGACTGGGCCAACTCCTCGAGGTGAGACTTAAGAGCTTTGCAGTGCTCGGTCTTATGTCCTCCCTCTTTATGAAAAGCGCATCTTAACTCATTGTTCCTCTTCGAGGGATCTCCTCCATTTTCCTGGGCCACTTGATGAATGGCTCATCTTTGATCTTTGCGAGAATTTTATAAATTGGTTCTTTAAAGACGGTGTTGATCGCCCGGAATGCTTTCGACGTGTCATGGTTTCCTCCGTTCTTGGAGCCATTTTTGCCTCCGTTCTTTCCTCCTTTCTTCTGGTTCTCAGTTTTCTCACTTCCCTTGGTAGCGAGCTTAGCTCGACCATTTTCTCCTGTATTAGGGCGGGTGACATCTTCCACCTTTGCGTATTTCTTGATTCGGGTCATTAGATCGTCAATAGTCATAGCTTCCTTCTTCGTCAGGGACTGGTATAGGAGGCAAGAACTAGGGAACCCAATTTTGAAGGAGTCCACTGCCACTTCCTCTGCGCAGTCCTCGATCTCATTGAATAACTCCCAGTACCTCTTCGCATAGTCTTTGAAGGTCTATTGAGGCGTTTTCTTCATTGTTAGTAAAGCATCCATCCTTTTAGGATGGGAGCTACTGGTAATGAATCGGGCCGTAAAAAGTTCGGATAGGTATTTGAAATTCTTGATCGACCAGTGGGGGAGCCTTTCGAACCACTTCTGCACTACATCATGCAGGCTCGAGGGAAAAATACGGCACATCAGGGCATCTCGGTGATTCCAGAGGGTCATGGCCTGTCGGTATTTCCTGACGTGATCGATGGGATCAGTCTTTCCGTCGTAAATCTTGAACCTTGGAAGGGTAAATTTCTCGGGGGCTTCTTCCTCTTCGATTTCCCTCGTGAAGGGTGACTTCATTTGGGTTTTGAGAGCTCGCCTTGCGAGTTCTCTGGTTGATCTTGTTCTGTGGTGAGCAGGGTGTTAGTCCATCTCTCTGCGGACTAGATTTCGTATGTTCTCGTCGCTGCGAGCAGGGCTCTGGTAGTGGCGAGCTCTTCGCAGCTGTTCGCGGAGGTCATCGTCTGACTCGCCTCCTTCGACCTTCTGAGATTCTCGCCTAGGGCTCCTTCCTTGGCTGCGAGACTTGCTCACCTGAGGGCTAGGAGTGCGGTATGGGCGTCTCCTGTTATCGGGACGAAGCTCCCTCTCCAGTCTTTCCAGCCTTCTTCTCAAGTGAGCATTCTCAGCCTCGTATCTGCGGGAAGACTCTCTCTGCTCGTGGAGCCTTGACTCGTACGCATCAATCAATTTGGATATCTGCGTGGACCTCGCTGGTCCCTGACTTTCTTCTGAGGCTGGCCTTTCCAGGCGAGCTCTCTGATCTGAACGTCGAACTTCAGACCTAATCCTGCGAGGAGCAAGTGGCTCTTGAATATCTCCTGCCTAAGGGGCATTGCTGTTGTGACCGGACATCTTAAACTCCTTTCTTGGTGTGGGCTCTTCTCAGGGAAAGATGAACGTTTCCCACAGACGACGCCAATTGTGGTGACAATTATTGTGCAACACAAATAAATAAGAAGAAAGCATTCACCAAGTGAGAACAAGGAGTATAAAATGACAATCACATAACAAAGGATGTACGTGCTTCAGCAAAGATGTGCCTACGTCCACGGTGGTGCAGTCGATATTATTTCTATATACTCCGGAGAGTAATTACAGAGAATACAACTTGTCATTTTGCTCCGGACCTAGGGTTTAATATATACATGTACATGTAGGTAAGTGGAGGTGATGGGTTCCCCCACGTCTCCCATATCCCCTATAACTTCCCTTAATGAGAACGTGGGGGGAGTCCGGATCAAAATAAGAGATGACGGGCCTGGACTTTGGGCCGCCAGGACTGGGCTACTCGTTCAGGCCCATGGTTCTAATTTCGGGTACCCACAGCTTTGGCATGCTTCCGTCCACTCAAATGGGGTGTCCTTCATGAGTAGGTTGCTTAAGGGTCTAGCGATAGCGCTAAAGTCCTTAATGAACCTTCGATAAAAACTCGCGTGGCCCAAGAAGGAACGCACGTCTTTGAGAGATTTTGGTGGGGGAAGATCAGCTATGGCATCTATTTTTTCCCTATCAACTTCTATCCCTTTGGATGATACAATGTGGCCAAGAACTATTCCCTTAGGGACCATGAAATGGCATTTCTCCCAATTCAGCACTAAGTTCTTTTCCACACACCGGGCAAGAACTTGTTCCAGTTTTTCTAGACAAAGATCGAAAGAGGTGCCAAAAATGCTGAAATCGTCCATGAATACTCCGATTCCTCTCTCGACCATGTCGCTAAATAGGCTTGTAACAACTCGCGTAATTTTGGGGTATTTTCAAAATTAAGAGGAAAAATAAATTTTGAGGTAAATTATTTTTATTGCTCAAATATGTTGGTTATTATTTTTAAAGGCGAGAATTTCAAACGATTTCGAAATCGGAATTAAAATGGAGTTTTAATTGCATTTTTATTATATAGGAGAGTCCTCAAAATATAAAACTCTTTTAGAGTCCTCAAAACATAAAACTCTCTAGTAAAAAAAATATTTAAAGATATTGAACGGTCCGATCGAGCTGAATTTTTTTTGTAGCTTCCTCTCGTCTTCAGCTAATTCTCTATAAAATTTCATCCAATTCCAACGGTCCGATCGTCCGGAATAAATTTTTTAGTGTTTGTATCTAATTAGAACTCTTTTCTTAATCAAACTCTTAATCCTTTATATATCAACAAATTCGTGGCTTGGCTTTTCAAATCACTTTTTCTCAAACTTTTCAACCAGAAGAGCTCTTTAAAATTACTCCCTTTCATATACAAACCATAACCCCAAACTTATTCAAGATTTCAACCTTAGATTAGAAGTCTTATTTGGTGTTTTCTCGAGTTTGAGCTAGAACAAGATTTGATTATTTTCGCGAGAAGAACGTGATGGTGTGATTAGATTTTGAGGCTGAATTATGTGATGATTTTGATGTATGGAGTTTTACACAATATGCTCCTTAATCTCGCGAGTATTATTCTCGTTGTTTTCTTGTGATTATTGACTCGTATTTGAATTGATAAAGTCATTTGGAAATCTGGAAATATTTGTTGGAATCAAATTTCGATTCATGTGATATTATATTTGGTGTTGAGCATGTTGTCATGAGATTTTAATATGGCACTGAAGTTGGGCACCCGCCAATAATCCTTTTTCCGGATATGCTAGAAAAATGCATAGGTGCGGTACGGTGGTGAGGCCTGGTGACCCGGTTAATGTGTTGTTGAGAAATTATATTGATATAATTGCTATTGAGATTCGCATTTGATTTGAATATTCGTATTCGTATTGTTACGTTTTATTCACCGCTAATATTTGTTGAGCATCTTTCCTGTCGTATTGTGTACTTCCCCATATTTTCTTTTAGTGGCAGGTTAGCGCGGATTTTGGGGCACTATGGAGATTGATTTTAGCGAGGATTATTTTGGAAAGATTTTTAATACAAGATGAGAAGATTGTATTATTCTGATGTATAGAGCATTGGAGATTTGTATTTTATTTTCGAGTTAGCTGTTATATGTAATTCGAGAGACTTGGTATTTATTTGAAGAATTTGAGATTAATGGATTATTTTATTGTATTGTGGGATTTTTAGATGCTCTATACCTTGTTATTTGTGAATTTGGTTAGTTTTATCGTAGTGGCGCCCCACTCGCTCTCCCCGGACGGGCGGGATGTTACAGAATGGTATCAGAGCTTAGGTATACGACAACCCTCGGGTCTTGGGTTTTGGGTCGGTTGCGTTTTTGTGGCGCGTATTTTTGGAGATAGAATCTTTAGATGATCGTTTCGTGTTAGACATCTAGATTAGATGTGAGGAATTTATTTTTGGTGACGAGTTTATTTTTGGGGATTGTTGGCCTGATTTTTTAGAGTTAGGCATTCGGCGAATTTCGAGGGCGAAATTCCATTGTTAGTGGGGAAGTGTAACAACCCGCGTAATTTTTGGGGTATTTTCAAAATTAAGAGGAAAAATAAATTTTGAGATAAAATTATTTTTATTGCTCAAATATGTTGGTTATTATTTTTAAAGGCGAGAATTTCAAACGGTTTCGAAATCGGAATTAAAATGGAGTTTTAATTGCATTTTTATTATATAGAAGAGTCCTCAAAATATAAAACTCTTTTAGAGTCCTCAAAACATAAAACTCTCTAGCAAAAAAAAATTAAAAATATTGAACGGTCCGATCGAGCTGAATTTTTTTTTGTAGCTTCCTCTCGTCTTCAGTTAATTCTTTATAAAATTTCATCCAATTCCAACGGTCCGATCGTCCGGAATAAAATTTTTAGTGTTTGTATCTGATTAGAACTCTTTTCTTAATCAAACTCTTAATCCTTTATATATCAACAAATTCGTGGCTTGGCTTTTCAAATCACTTTTTCTCAAACTTTTCAACCAGAAGAGCTCTTTAAAATTACTCCCTTTCATATACAAACCATAACCCCAAACTTATTCAAGATTTCAACCTTAGATTAGAAGGCGTATTTGGTGTTTTCTCGAGTTTGAGCTAGAACGAGATTTGATTATTTTCGCGAGAGGAACGTAATGGTGTGATTAGATTTTGAGGCTGAATTATGTGATGATTTTGAGGTATGGGGTTTTACACAATATTCTCCTTAATGTCGCGAGTATTATTCTAGTTGTTTTCTTGTGATTATTGACTCATATTTGAATTGATAAAGTCATTTGGAAATCTGGAAATATTTATTGGAATCAAATTTCGATTCATGTGATATTATATTTGGTGTTGAGCATGTTGTTATGAGATTTTAATATGTCACTGAAGTTGGGCACCCGCCAATATTCCTTTTTTCGGATATGCTAGAAAAATGCATAGGCGCGGTACGGTGGTAAGGCCTGGTGACCCGGTTAATGTGTTATTGAGAAATTATATTGATATAATTGCTATTGAGATTCGCATTTGATTTGAATATTCGTATTCGTATTGTTACGTTTTATTCACCGCTAATATTTGTTGAGCATCTTTCCTGTCGTATTGTGTATTTTCCCATATTTTCTTTTAGTGGCAGGTTAACGCGGATTTTGGGGCACTATGGAGATTGATTTTAGCGAGGATTATTTTGGAAAGATTTTTAATACAAGATGAGAAGATTGTATTATTTTGATGTATAGAGCATTGCAGATTTGTATTTTATTTTTGAGTTAGCTGTTATATGTAATTCGAGAGACTTGGTATTTATTTGAAGAATTTGAGATTAATGGATTATTTTATTGTATTGTGGGATTTTTAGATGCTCTATACCTTGTTATTTGTGGATTTGGCATACGTTTGTAGGCAAATGTACCAAAAGGGAAAGTGAAGGTCGTTTTCTCATGGTCAAGTACATCTACCTCAATTTAGTTATATCCGGAATAACCATCAAGGAAGCAATAGTAAGGGTGGCCCGCTACTCTCTCAAGCATTAAATCAATAAATGGCAAAGGGAAATGGTCTTTCCTAGTTCCCGCATTGAGTTTTCGATAATCAATACAAACACGCCACCCGGTGGTGGTATGTTGGGGAATTAGATCTCCCTTAGCATTCTCAATCACTGTCATGCCCGACTTCTTCGGGACAACTTGAATAGGGCTCACCCACTTGCTATCCGAGATTGGGTAGATAATCCCGGCATTCAATAACTTGATAATTTCGATTCTCACCACTTCTTTCATATTGGGATTTAGCCTTCTTTGCATTTCTCTTAAAGGGTTGACATCCTCTTCGAGATGGATCTTGTGAGTGCAAATCAAAGGACTTATCCCCTTCAAATCAGCAATGCACCAACAAAAAGCACTTTGGTGCTTTCTCAGAATTTTTAACAGTTTACCCTCCTGCTCTTCGTCTAGGCTAGAGAAGACAATAATAGGAAATATCTCATCCTCTCCTAGGTATGCATATTTAATATGGGAGGCGATTTTCTTCAATTCGAGGGTTGGAAATTTGTCGCTGGAGGGAACCATGCGTGTATCCCTCGATGGTAATTCCTCGAATCTAGAATCCCAACTTACATCTCTCGCGTCCTCGTCCGACGCTCTCTCAACTTCCCAACCTCCCTCTCGAATTCGTTATACGTCCCCTCATTCTCATGTCTCGACACTAAAAAGGATCCTAAGGCATCTCCATAATAGTTCTCCTCAAAGTACTCCTCTACTATCTCATCTATGAAGCTCACCGTGTGAAGATCATCTTCTTCCCCCGTATGTTGGGCGATATGGAAGATGCTAGTCTCTAAGGTCATGTTCCCAAAGGTGAGTTGCATCTGCCCATTCCTAGTGTTGATAATAGCGTTAGTCGTAGCTAAACATAGGCGCCCAAGAATGATGGGAGCATGATTGCTCGAGGCGAAGGAAAGCTCCGTGTCCCAAATGACAAAGTCTACCGGAAAGTAGAAAGTGTCAACTTGGACGATCACGTCCTCAACTACACCTCGTGGGATCTTCACAGTTCGATCCGCTAATTGGAGAGTGATTCTTGTGGGCTTGAGGTCGCCCAAATCAAGTTGCCTATAGATGGAGTAAGGGAGGATATTGACACTTGCTCCCAAGTCAAGTAAGGCTTTTTTAATTTTATTTTCTCCAATGATGCAGGAAATGTTGGGTGCACCAGGATCTTTGAATTTAGGCGGGAGATCGTTAAGTAGAATGGAGCTCACGTTCTGTGCTAGAAAGACATTTTTCTTTACCTTCATCTTTCTCTTTACCGTCAACAAGTCTTTGATGACTTTTGCATAAGCTGTAATTTGCTTAATAGCATCGAGGAAAGGTAAATTCAGCTTTACTTGCTTTAGCACGTCTAGCACTTCATCACGGGGTTTCCTTTATAGGAAGGAATCAACCTTGGAGGAAACAGTGCCGCGGTGGGTGGTTTCACTACTACCTCAGGCTCACTAGTGTCTTCTTTGTTACTCTCATTCAAGGGGACATCTTTGGCCTCTTTTGTGTCGGGCAAAATCTCCTTGTCTTTCGTTGTGTCGTGTGGGGGAGGTGATAAATCAACGACTCTCCCACTACGAAGAGTGGTCACAGCTTGACATTGCTCCCGATGTTCAGTAGAGGTGGAGCTAACACTAGTTTAACCTTGGGGAGGTCTTTGGCCCTGGGCAGAAAACTTGCCCTTCTCTTGGACACTCAACGAGGATTGTATCTTTGACATATTTGCATTTATGTCACTAATCAGGCGATCATATCTAGCATTGGTTGCAGTCTGGCTATTGATAAATTGATTCATAGTATCCTCGAGAGTTCTTCGCGGTGGAGGGATATATGCTCCTCGAGGTAGTGGTGCTTGCACATGTCCTTGTATGTGTGGAGCTTGTTGAAAGTGTTGTAGTGGAGGAGGGGCAACATGTGAAGTAGGATTCATCACCGCATGTTATTGCCCGTAGCTAAAATCAGGATGGTTTTTCCATGAAGGGTTATAAGAATTCCCGTTCTCTTGAAGCATCACTTTGTAGGCGGGTATAATCGGGAATTCCTCAGTTGAATGATCCGCCTCACAAATTGCACACACCTTCTCGACGGGATTTGGGATGGATCCAGCTGGTCCTCTTCTATATACCTCACATAAGTCTCGCAATCCTTTCTCAAGTATATCTAATCGATTATCCGTCATAGAATTCTTATCTACGTGAAATAAGTCGGACGCCGATGGAGTGGTGGTCACCTGACGATTTCGATTTTGAGCATTAGGATCAGATGTATCCCAGGATTGGGTAGTCTCGGCGACATACCTCAGGTGAAGCTCAGCATCGCGGGCGTCTAGTTCGACAAACGAACCACTACCCATGGTTTCAACGAGTTGCTTGGAATTAAGATTCAGCCCATTATAGAGAAAAGAAATGATTTGTGCTGTATCAAATCCATGATGGGGGCACGAAGTAATTAACTAATTAAAACGCTCGTAACATCGATGAAATGGCTCATTTTCCGATTGTCTGAAAGATTGAATTTGAGCCTTTATGGAGATTTTTGATGTGGTGGAAAGAATTTCTTGATAAATCTAGATTGCAACTCGTTCCGAGATGGGATCGAGCTTGGAGGTAAAGACCATAGCCAGGTCTTAGCTTTATCTTTTAGCGAGAAAGGGAAGAGTTTGAGGCGGATCACCTCTTGTGTGCAAGTTTGATCATTGAGAGTATTACACACATCCTCAAATTCCCTGATGTGGAGATATGGCTTTTCAGAATCCATACCATGGTAATGGGATAACATCTGGATCATCCCATTTTTAAAACGAAATTGCTCGGCATTATACGGGAGTATAATGCATCCCGGAGTGACAGTGCACTCGGGATATAAGATTTCTCTCAGCGGGCGGTATGGGGCCTCTTCCTCACCGGTGGCTGCACTACCGTGTTGCGACATCTCTTTCTCTCTTAACGACTCAGTATCCTCACTAGGTGTGCTCGAAGCGTGCTCGGAGGTGTGTCCTAAGAAATAAAATGGAGTGTTATTTGAGATTGAGTGTGACGGTGTGGGAGGTGGAATCCAGAACTGTGGAGCGTTAGGAGTGTGAGGGCTATCGGGGTCGTACTCAACAATTGGATTTCCGTGAATGCGAGTTGGAGTATTATGGGGTGTGGGAGTGAGTTCAGAATTTTGCATTAACAGCTTAGGAGAGATGATGATGGATCTTTTTGTGCTTTTTAAATTTTTTTATGTTTTTTTTGGATTTTTGGAAACTTTTAGTCAAAGTTTTAGATTGACTCGATCTAATCCTAAGTCTACCTAATTCCCCGGCAACGGCGCCAAAAAATTGATGCGACTCAGAAAGTCTCTTTAATGTGCGTTCTTTCTGGCTCAAGTGCAAGCCTATCGCATTAGTAATAAACCCGGTAAGTCGGGATCGTATCCTCAGGGAAATAGGACAATGAAATTGTAACGACGTTGGATAGATAAGGAAATCCTAACTCTGACTCTAAAGGAAAAGAAAAAATGATTTGAATTATGGAATAACTACACTAGATGCAATTGGAAAATTATGAAAGAGTGCAACTATTCTAAATTCCCTAATTTACTGATGAAGAATAATTTAAAACTTTAAACTATATGGTGAGAAAAATAGGACGAGAATACAATCCCCCAACCCTAGTGTATTGCAGGTATAATACTAATCATAAATTTAAATGATTAATTAGACCCATAATTTAGTACTCCAAGCATTACGTATATGAAGTTCAAGCCCGTACCATACTTAATCAGAGGACGAGTAAATCGGTATTATGATAGTTACACTCGAATTGCATTCTAAAGCATCCCGGTTACCCGGAAGCAAACGAGATCCAAAGATCTACAATTGTCTTATTCCTACGCAATACGATCGTAATAAACCACTAAATTCAGAGGATTAATGTTATACACACGCAACTATCACATAAGGCTGGGCTCATGTATCCCGGCGTTAGAAAATCTATCCTAACATGCTGAAACTAATAAAAATAATTTTTAAATTGCAGAAAAACCATAATTAAACTAAGGAAAATTTGTAGAATGATGTGGAAAGGAAAAAGGAATTAACTAATTATCTTACCAAAGCATTAAAAGCAGCAATTAAGAACACTTGTAATCACAGAATCTGAATAATCTTCAATCTTGGAATTAAAATTATAATCTACCTTCAAAACTAGGGTTTTCAGAAAAGAAAAGAAAATTAAATAAATTCTAGGTACCAAAAACAATAATAACTCGGGTTTAAATACCCTACAAAACTCCAAGAGTTTTAGCTGCACTAGGACTCTCCATTAAAGAATGATAAAAAAAATAAAAACTCGACAGTCGGACCGGTTTGGTCCTCCTGCAGATCGGTCTGCCTGGAATCCGGATCGGTTCTTTTATTTATTGGGTGGATCGGTCCGAGGCGGATCAGTTCTTTTATTTTCCTTTAGCTTCGATCCGTCTTCGGTCCGGGGTTCTCTGGAATGTGACACTGCGAATCGGTCCGGGGCGGATCGGTCCGGGCTTCCTTTTAACTTTTTCTCCAATCTTTGACTGCGCATAACTTTCACACCAAAATTCTGATTGAGGTGCCATTTCTTCCTATGTCCTCATAATTAAAGGCTCGTCAACTTTTCTTCAGATGCCTCATCCGAATTCTGGGTAAAAATTACACTTTTACCCTTTTGACTTATCCTTCTTTTCTTTCTTGATTCTTCCGGTTTCTTTCTTTTGTTTTTGACATTAAATACCTGTAAAATTAGTATGAAATACCAGAAACTCGGTGTACTCGTTAGAATCAGTCAGTAGCAAGATTATGAGATAAAATCAAATCGATTACGTTGTTCGAGGTGCTAAAAGTAACTAAATTAAAGGGATAAATTTGGAAGAATTTATGCCTAATCATCTTTGCTTTATGGTATATATCTTGCTAGTGTTATGACATGTGTATCTCTTTGTATTATATTTTCCATTTATTTGAGTCTTATTTTAAAAATACAAATAGATTTTGTTTTGATATTTTTTTTTTGAAAATACAAAAAGATTTTTGGTTTATATATTTTTGAGAAAATACAAAAAGAATTTATTTTTTGAAAAACACAAAAAAAATTTCGATTTATTCTTTTGTGTCATGAGTTTTCATGTTTGATGTGGCGTATTAGTGTGCTTGGACCCCCATCATTTCGTTTATCCATGTGGCTAGGACATTTGGTCATAATTATTGATGCGTTGAATGACTTAACCTTGATTAATAGGGTTGTTTTGAAGTTGATTTGCACTTGGATTCGACTTTGTATATATGCCATCATTACACACATGCACGAGTTTATATGAATGTTTGACTTCTCATGCGTATTTGAGTTTGGTGAGACGTTCTTATCTCAATTTTATCATCTATGTGTAATAAGACTTAGGAAGAGGTTTGCATGTAAGAACTGTTTACCGTGAGGATTTATATTGCTTAAACTGAAAATATGACGAGTGTTCTTGCGAGAGAATAATAATCTCGTCGTGAAAGCCACCGTTCAAAATAGCCCAACAAAAATTAAGGCAATAAAAAAAATCATATGCCAAAATAGGGCCAATAGGATTTTTCTAAGTTGAGAAAAATAGAAACCTCAAAAGATCTAGAAAAAGAAAATATTAATATTTGAGGGTGTTTGGATGAAAAAATAAATGGGTTTGAACCACGAATCCTAATGTTAAAAAATCGTGTCATGACGCTATTATTTGTAGAATAGTCAAAATTTCGGATTTGTGTGCATGTTATTCGTTTAGTTCATTACGCTCAACATATTAATTGTCACGTATGGCTAAAACTAAGTTTGATGACATTTAGCTATCAATTAGAGCTTCTTGATCGTTTCAATGTGTTCAAGTTGTCATAGTTCACACCCATTCATTCTATATCCATGTTTGAGCACATTGATACCATGTTAGCATGAAACTCATACTTGTTTTTACTTGTTTTATTATTCTATTTTGAGTCTGTTTTGCTACTGTTTCGTATCTCCAATACCTGTTTTCATGAAAATTTTTCACTGGGAAAAACTTTAACATTTTTAGAGCTGAAATACAAAGTTTGCTGAAGTCGTTAAAATGACTTCTGGACGTCGTTCGAAGTTTGGTTCTAATGATAAGTTTTTCGAGGCGATAATTTTATCAGATATGGCCGTTAGATATATGTATCGAATGACAACTTACTGTTTTGGATCGTTTTTTACCTCGTTCAAACGACCTGCCTCGATTTTTTTAGCCCTGTTCTGTTTTTGTACCTGCTTCCTATATATGCTTATATCTTACTATTTTGGTACTTCTGGTTTCATTTGGACAGTTTACATGCAGTCGATAGTGCTTATTCTTGCTTTGATACTTATACTGCATTGATTCGTTTAATCACATTTTTGCTTAAATTGATGTTTCATTCTTAGTGATTGTTTGCTAGGTACGATTTGGTACTTTATGATTATTATTAACTGGCATTTCATGTTTATTTAGGTATACTCTTCCTTGATTTACCTCATTCTAAATACTTGGTGATTTGTTTATCTTTTTCACTTATTGTCTATTCGAGACAAAAAGGTGGAGAGATGTATGTGATGTAAGGGGAGTAGTTTGAGCACATATTTATTTTGGCTTTACATATCAGTATCATGTTTTTATCATATATATGTTCATATTTTATTGGTATCATGGTGTATTGCACATATTGGTATTTCTCACATGTTTAACAAATGATTTGTTTTACATTCTGATATTTTTATATAATTTGTTCCTCCATACTTCACTAGATATTTGTCTGTTTCATGTGTGTAGGTATTCTTCAGCAATGCGAGATTTCAAGACTACATCACATTTAAATAGCTCATGCTTGTCGGACCTGCATATACTAATCCTTGTCCTGTATTTTTTAATTTTGGATTTTATGAGATGGGATTTAGATGTTATACGGCTTGATGACCTGGCTTAGGCAGTTAATTATTTAGGTTTTGTTTCGGAATAGTCAAAGGGTGAGATTTATAAGGACAACATTTTCAATTGAGTCCATTTGTATGCATTTGACTTATTCACAGAACAATTTTTTTTTGAGTCATAGATGGATTTTTATATTCTCACGATTCCCATAAAGTATATGACGTGTTTGATTAGAAGACGTAGCAGCCAAGCTTCAAAGATTATATCATGCCGAGTTTTACTGGTGCACGTTTCACGTTTTCATTCAATTGCATTCCGAGATACTCTCAGGTATGGACGCATTATGTTTATGGAGTGCGGAAAGAGTTTTAAAGGATGAAAATTTATTTATAAATGATTTAAATGTTTGAAATGATTTTAAATAGTTTTATCTTCGTTTATTCTAAAATAATTACAGTTTAGAGTCATATAAAACAACGTCTTGAGTTTTAGTGGTTCAAAAGACATGTGATGTCGTTCGAACGACATCTCACAGACGTTAGAAAGACTTGTGGATCTCATTATAACGACATGTCGACTTAAGTTTTTTATTTAAAGAATTTTTCTCTCAAAATTTCGAAGTGTGTGCAGAACTAAAGTCTAAAATACAGTTTAGAACAATTTCCTTTTTTTGCATAAGTTTTCTAAGGTTTTCAAAGTTACAAACCATCCTTAGAGTTTAAAATATCCGAACTTTCATATACTATTGCTATAGAGGCCTTGTTTGCACCACCTGGGTTTGTTCATCACTTTGAACATTGTTCGTTGGGTTTTGCAGTGAAGAAGCGGAAGAGTTCATGTTCCTAATCGTAGATGGTTGCCAAAGCTACATCGATGGACACCGAAGAATTCGTGGACGCGTGTGCTGTGGACGAGTATCGTAGAAGAATTTATGCGTGTAAACTGTGGAGTAGCGGTTAAAGTGAAGAAGTCTGTCTGTCTTCCTTTTGTAAAATCATATCATAGTGATTGTCTGGCTTGGGTCAAATTTTTCCCTTTGTGGCTTCCTCGTACATCTGGCGTTGTGAACTTTACTTTATTTTACTTACTTTAATCATCTGGATGCATGTTTAGGATTAAACAATACAAAATTGGACTTAATTGAAATTGGTTCACAAACTTGGTGCGTGTTAAATTGGAAAAAGATTTTTAAAAGAAAATTTGTTTTGACATCCTTAAAGCAAATTTGAAACATAAAGGGGCCTACATGTATATTTGTGGTCATATGTTCTAGCTTTAAATCTTGATCTCACTTGTTTGAAACAAGACTTTAAACCATAACTAAAAATAGAAAGAACGAAAACAAAAATCTGAAAATACTTTATTTTCTTATCTTTAACTCTTTGATTTTTTCTGGAGATTTATTTTTTTCTCTATCTCTCTGTTTTTCCCTTCTCTCTCTCTCTCTCTCTCTCTCTCTCTCTCTCTCTAACCTACCCAACTGACCAAATAAAAAAAGATTTAAACTAGGCAATAGTTTATATAGTAGTTATTGGTAGCAAGTTATAATCGGATGAATTGGACGATCAAGATGAGTTTAGCTTAGGCGGTTCAAATCTAAAGGCTGATATAAAAGCATTTTGTATAAGCCAAACCGGTCAACCGAGTTAACAAGTAAAAACCCTAGTCTTCGATCTAAGTTAAAAACCCTAACCAATTATAGCCTTTGATAAAAATGATCCAACGGTAGAGATAAGCTCGCTCAGTTAAGACATATAATAGACACAAATTAAGGGCGTGTTAATTCTCCAAACACTGCCTTAATTAAAATATGTTTAAAAATGTAATTTTAAATGAATTATAAATGTTTAAAAATTCAATTAAAAATACTACAAAATCATTTCAAATTCTGGAAAAGTTTCTAAAATTATTTTCACACACTTTTATACCATAAATTATTTTTCTCACATTTTTATCATTAAAATGCAAGGATTTAGAAATTGATTAATTCCTAAATTAATTTCAATTAAATCCAATTATATAAATTTCAATCAAAAAAATTATATAAATGATTCTGAATTATTTTAATGCATGCAAGTGTGTGTAGTGCAATGTCTTTTTCACTATACTCTATTGACTTCATTACATACAAGAGTCTTGTTGTAGATACTAGTCCCTTGAATTTATTCAATCTTGATATTGGAATAAGAGGGAACTCTTCCAAAAATTTATTTTGGCATAATATCCAAACTAGTTGAACACTAAATAGTCTAGACTCAGCAAATCCTAATGAGTCTTATATTTAAATTGGTCAAATCCCATCCTCTAAATGACCAATACTTTAGTATATATTGTAAATCTATACCAGACGTCTATTTCAGATGACCATGTTGTTGGCATTTTTTTTACATCCTTTTGCAAATTCAACATGGTCTGATAACTGTTCTAAAAAATGCGCCTAGGCATAGGAATTTTTAGACGTGCCAAATTTTGGCCCTAGGCGTGTATTAAGGTGTGGTTAACGTTGGCCAACATTTTTTGGGGATAAGGCATGGGAAAACGCATTTTTTTAGTTAAGGCGCGTTTTAAGACGCGTTTTTTTAACACAAAACTCCATCGTTTTGTTATACCCTTTTAAAAAAAATATGGAGCTAACATACCTGTTCAGAACACCAAACCCAAAAAACAAAAGCCTAAAGAAAATCCTAACATACTTGCTCTCTCTCTCAAGTCATAACATACTTGTTCTTTCTCTCGACCGAAATACAAAAAACAAAAGCATAAATAATACCCTTACATACCTATTCTCAAGTCGTAATATATATATTCTCCCCTCATCAGCTTAATAGCTCAAGCCCTAAACGTCCCTCATCAGCTCAATTAAGCCCTAACAGGTATATAAAGTATAAACCATACTTTTTTATCATACACCATACTTTTTTACGGGTATATTTTTTATTTCATTTTTCAAGTATATTGCTTTTGATAATTTTATCAGGTATATATTGTTGTTGATAATTTTAGGGCTAGTAAATTTTTTATGTCATTTTCAAGTATATTGTTGCTGATAATTTTAATAAGTATATATACTATATATTGTTATTGATAATTTTAGGGCTGGTATATTTTTTATTTCATTTTTCAAGTATATTGTTGTTGATAATTTTAACAGGTTTATATTGATGTTAATAATTTTAGGGCTGGTATATTTTTATTTCATTTTTCAACTTCATTGTTGTTGATAATTTTAATAGGTATATAAATTATTACTGTTAATAATTTTAGGGTTGTTTATTATTGTGTCAAACCTAAAATAGAGTATACTGTTGTATATTGTTGAATGTTATTGTGTAATAACAAGTATATTTTTTAAGTCCCGATAGACAATCAAATCATAGAGATAAAAGCAAAAGGGGACCCGATCAACGAATATCTCGGGCCTGGATATATTTGATCAAATCAAAACTGTATCCAAAAGTTCAAGAGTTCGACACGACTCATTCCCTTTTTGTTCCCTATAAATGTAACCCCATCCTTGGGAAAAAAAAGGCATGTAATTTCTGCTATTACGAATTAATTAGTACAAATAAAGAGAAGCACCACATGGATATAGGCACATTGTCAAACCATGTATACATCGTGTTGTGTTATTGTGTGATTTTCATTTACTGTTCAACTTTAATTGCTTTGAATCAATCTAAGTAAAATTTTACCACCTATATATGGCATTATATTAATAACTGCATTGTTATCAAACAATATTTTATTAATTAAAACTCAATTTATTTAATCTTTTATAAACAAAGGTTTGATATGATTAATCATATTCTTATTAGGATCTTCGAATCCATATATTAAATCTAAAATACAAATAAGTCAAAGTTGTCTACCTTTGACTTTTCATCTTCATCCACTTCCATTGCTGGGACCTCATGTCCATCTTAAACTTCGAACCTCTTGGGAGGATCATATCCATATTAATTGGCACTTTTTGAGGCAAAGACAAAAATTGGATGAACTGTTTTTACTCAACGTCTTAGCCAGGTACTATGGCATCTACTGCCATTATCTTTTACTTTTCTTCTTCACCAAAAGATTTATCCCTGAATGAACTATCCCCATCCATACTCATGATTTTTTTAGCTCTTTGAGCCTTTTAACCAATAAGTTTAAAAATCCCTGGCTTTTCTCTCGCTTTTTATGAAACCTTGGGTTAGGCTTTGATGATGAATAACAAAACCTATGTGATCCATTTGTATGCACAATCTTTTAGGATTCTTGCCAAGTTTTGTACTTCATTTGTATTCTTTTTTGTTGGGTGCGAGAAATCACCACCTATGGTTCCCTTCTCTTTAACTTTGGTGGATACACCAAATGCCATATAATAGGGGCCACTTGCTGAGGTTTTACTGCCTTTGGCTTCTTTGCCATTTCATCAAACTGTTGTGCCACCTTTGGGTCTTGAATGACAAACCAATAAAGTAACCCTTTCACCATTGGGATTGACTTTAGGATTTTATAGGCACGTGATTCCCCATATACTGATGTGATTTAGCCTCTTTGAAGCTAGGCCTGATGTACTGGTTATTTCGTGGCATCTCTTGGCATGCCCTTGAGGGTAGTAAGGACCAGAAATGGTCTCACTTTTTCAAAGACTTTGATATGAACTTCCTATTGGTCTTAGATCACTTGGGACTTGACGGTATAGCCATTATTCCTATTCTTGTTGTTGTTCAACTGTTTTTTCCTTTCGAAGCCATAACTTGGCACATATCTACATAATGTTCCCCCACACCCGATGCATAGGTGTTTCATGACCTTTTGGTCTAGGTCCTTATTCATTTCAGTCTTCGAAGCCTTTGATTCATCCTTACTCTTCATCTTAAATTTAACATGCCCTCTATTTTGAGGTTGTTGAATTGACTGCATATTTTTTCCATTTCTTTTAGGTCGGGAAACGAGTCTTCATCAACCCCCATGTTATTTTACTCTTTGCTAGGGAATTTGAGTTTTCTTCTCTTGGTCAATTCTTAAATCCTGTCACGAAACACATAACATCCCTTAGTTGAATGGGAAAACACATTGTGCCATTGCAATAGTTTTTCCCTTTAATTTCACGTGGCTTTTTAGCATCATCAGAAGGTTTTAACGTTTTAGCATTCAAGGGATAATCAAAGATCTCATTAGCATTAAAAATGTCAAAAGAATACTTTTTTATCATTCCTTTTGATTTAGGTAGGTATTAGATGGTTCTAAACTTTCCATTGTGTTGTTGATACCTAGACCAGTGGTATTAGGGTATCCTCCTATCCTCGGGTTATTTCCAAAGTTGGTTTCACCTGTGTTAGGCCTATAATATACATAACAAGTAGAATTTGGTTGACTTGTTGGGTTTATACAAAACTGTGGTACATATCTCTGACCATTAGACACTACACTAGTAAATGTGGATAACCTTCTAATCACTATGGTGATCATAGTGCTGATATTTTGCATTATGCTCTCACGATGATCAAGAACAGGATTTAGTTGATTGATCAATTCGTCTTGGGCATTTATAGGTACACCAAAAACTGATGCAGCGTGAATATTATCGGCTATTGGAGCCATTATCACATTTTAATGTTGCTGTGAACAATTGGTCCCAACTCGTGAGTTGTTTCAACCATTGTTGGCTCAACAGTGATTGTGGAAACAATTTCACTAACATTTTCTATAACAACATCGTTTTAATGTGCCCTAGCCATTTTGAACAACAATTCTTCACTTGTGTCCCAACGGGCATACCTAAAATATGTTTGTGTGGTTTTCACTTGGCTTGGTTAATCAATTCAATTGCGAGCGTGATAATATGTGTTATCCTTGTGATAATATCAATTCCAACCCGATAATGTTGTGGTCTTGGCTTTGTTTTCACTTGGCTTGGTTAATTAATTCAATTCCAACCAAACAATGTCGTGGTGTGGCCTTCTTGCCAACCAATATATGTTAGCCTTGTGATAATATCATACAATTATGTACCGTTCGATGCTTCAATTAAGAAGACTTATGCTTCCTTTGAGGAAGACTTTTATGTGAGTACTAAATTGCTATGATTAACTAGAACAAAAGAAATTGTAAATTTCATAAACTAAAATAAAAGTAAGGCTTTGGAAGTAAAGAAAAGTAAATGCGATTAAGTAAATGATTGTGCTATGAAATGTAAAGTAAGAAAGTAAAATAAATCAAATGTAAAAGCAAAAAACTTTTAATAAACTTGAAAGAAAGTTACAATTTACCTTATAATCCACTTCTAATGAAAGAAAAGTAGTAAATAAATGAAAAGAAAATAAAATAAAGGAAAATAAAGGATAAAACGAGTAAATATATTTTTTGGTGAGGGAGTCCTTTTTTTCTTTGTTTACTCGCTGCTTATTTATAGAGTTTCTTACTATGCAATGTAACCGCCATTGTAATTGCTGGGTG
The DNA here is from genome assembly GCA_949130495.1 of Sambucus nigra. NCBI lineage: Eukaryota > Viridiplantae > Streptophyta > Magnoliopsida > Dipsacales > Adoxaceae > Sambucus > Sambucus nigra. The sequence goes on along the minus strand of OX422217.1, from coordinate 53,812,000 downwards.
GTTACACATCCCAATTATTTCCCGCCTAGGTGCATTAGTGCTCCTATAAACGTTGTTTAGTGCTTAATCCCACGTCTAAAGTCCTGACACGTGTCAAGTATTTAAGCTTCCTTTAACATTACACCCACACATTTTACTCGGATATAATTTTGTTTAACATTACACCCACACATTTTACGTGGCAAGCCTTTATTGGACGGTAATTACATGGTGTAAACAATATCTGTTTTGAGCTGCGTAACTTTGGTGACTTACTAGGTTATGATCCGTGATAACGTTTCAGGTTCTAGAATTAGTCCGCACACATAGAATTTATCTTCAACCAACACATATCCTCCAATCTCTCCTATATAATATCATTATTATCAAAGATTGACGTTGGTTCATCTCCTTATTAGACTATCTTTTATATTTCAGTGATGTGCGTTGTGTATTCTAGGTTCAGTTGACATGTACTATTGTGATATGACTTTGGCAAGTATTATTGAGGCTTAGTATTGACATGTATTTTGGAGGTGGTGTTTTCACCCTATCATAATGGACGATACATATCATGAGTTTTAAATACATATCATGAGTTTTAAATCGAAGGTTTATCATATCGTATTCCTATATTGTCACATGTTTCATTTTTTTACTTTCATGTTGAGAATGATATTTAAATTATTTTTACAAGTTGTATACTTTAATGTTAGGAATTAATTAATCCTATGGCTAAAATATACGGATTGCTACATTTACATTGTGTATTTGTTTAATTTCGACGAATTCGTTGTCGTGGTTACTTAAATACACACACACACACACACATTGTGTGTGACTTGAGAGGGAGATAGAGAGTTGATCGATGGTGGTGGTGCCTTCTGGTCGAGAGAGCGAGAGAGAGAGAGAGAGAATGACTGTGTTGTAAATGAAAATAAAATCCGTAATGATTTTATTTATACCTAAAAACAGATGTCGGTTTTGAACCGTGATTCGACCCATGACCATTTTGAATTAATTTAATCGGTCACCGTCCATAAGCTTGGCCAAAGTCCAGATACACAACCCCTTTTCTATAATCATTTCGCATTCAAAACTTATCACCGTCAAGAGAGTTTGATACACGACACACATTACCTTTTATTTAAAAAAAAGTTAAAATTATAAGAAAATTAGATACGAGAGTATTAAATAGGAAAATGGCACTCCCATTAATTCTAGAACCATCCAAGCCCCTTTCCGTAAAACTCACTCCTAATCCTCTTTTCACAAGAAACGCACGTACTCTCCAATCTCAGCCGTCCAATACAATCCGAATAATCCCAGCCGTCCACCCCTCCCTTTTCCCCTATATATTACCCTAACTTGTCCTCTTTCGCCTCCACAATCGAAACTTGCGGAGAAAAAAGAGAATCCTAATTACATCAAATATCAATTCCTGATTTAATTTCAAGTACACGCTATCTTAACCTTTTCTAGGGTTTGATTTGAGAATGAACGATCCGTCTAAACTGATGAACCAATCTCAGATGATGAATCAGCCTCTTCCGATGATGATGAACCATCAACAACACGTAATGAATCAGAATCCTCAGATCCTGATCAATCGAGGCAATTACGGTATGTGGCCGCCTGTTGAACAATTGAACTTCCCAAACCCTAACTTTCCTGCTTACGTTTCATCCTCAAAACGAAACAATTGGAAGGGAAAAAACTCCAAAAAGGGAAACGATAAAAGAAGAATCGAAAATCCATCACTTGGTGGTGGTGGTAGTAGTAATACTGTTAGTTACAAGCCGCCAACTTTAAAGGAATTGCAGCAGCAGAATAGGTTGAAAGCTAGGAGATATTTTCCCAAGAAGAAGTTTAATAACAGATCTGCGCCTTTTGCACCTAGGAATACTACTTCGTTTATAATTCGGGCGAAGAAATCGGGTGGGATTGCGTCGTTGGTTTCGCCGTGTCCGGTTACGCCGGCGGTGTTGCCGACGCCGATATTTTCGCCGTCGCGCGAGGCTTTGGTGGATACGGCGAAGGAAGAGTGGGGGGTGGATGGGTACGGGTCGATGAAGGGTTTGATTAGGCTTAGGTCGCCTGGGAATGAGTTGGATGGGCACGAGGAGGATGAGGAGGAGGAGGGTGGGTCGAGCGAGAGCGATGTGGAGGAGCATTTGGAGGTGGAGAGACGGTTGGATCACGATTTGAGTCGGTTCGAGATGATCTATCCGAATTATGGGGTGGAGTATAATAATATATTGGAGAATCGGGTGGATGATCAGGATACGCATATTGCGCAAGTGGAGGAGGAGAATTTGATATTGAAGGAGAGACTTTTCTTGATGGAGAGGGAGTTGGGGGATTTGAGGAGGAGGTTGATTTGTCTTGAGAGGCAAAGTCAAGTGGGTGAGGAAGTTAATGAGGAGGTGGTGGAGAATGAGTCGGATAATGAGAGCGAGAGTCACTCTCGTGGGTATTCGAGATCGATGGAGGAGAATAATGAAGAGGTGTATTTGGAGGATAAAGAAGACGCGGATGTTGAAGTGAAAAATGCTAATAAAGTTGAGAGACCTAATAAAAATATGGAAGAGGATAACAAAGGCGATCGGGGTTTGGAGGCGAAGGAAGAGAATCATGATGGCGAAGTTGAACTTAAAATGGTGAATAAAGTTGAGGCACCCAATACTGTAGGTGCAGGAGATGTTTGTATGCAAGAAAACAATGAAGGAGAGGCAAAAGAAGAGGGTAATTGTGAAGAAGTTGAAGTGAAAAACGAAAACAAAGTTGAGACACCAAAAACAGAAGTTTGTATGGAAGAGAACAAGGAAGGAGATTGTTCATTGGAGGCAAAGGACGAGAATAATAATGAAGATATTGAATCGAAAAACGAAGATAAAGTTGAGAGCCCCAAAACTATTGTAGGAGATGTTTACAGAGAAGAGCTTGAGCATGCTCAAAATGAGGTGATTGCAGGGAACCAGTGCAAGGAGGATGGAACAAGTGAATGTTAAGAGAGCATTGGGGACGGTGACTTATCTAATAGTCCCGCGTTAGTTAAGTCTCGTTTTTGAACGGATCTTATCTCGTTATCCTCGAAAGTTGTTGATCTGTGCATTATCCTGAGCCTGTTTGGTCTTTCTTTACTGGTCTAATGGGGAAGAGAAGAAGAACTGGGTTCATTTTCTATGATATGCTCGTTATGTGTAAACAATTTCATTACCAATTAGGATGATAGAATCTCTCTTTCTTTTTTGGGTGGGGGTTGTTGGATGTTAAGGTTGGACAGTTGGAGGCTTCCTTTTGTTAGGAGACATAAATTTGTATCTTTTCTAGTTGTTGCTTTTAAGTTTGGAATGAACCTTTTAAATCAAAACCTATGCCTGCTGTTGTGTTTAATTTTTGTGGTGTTTCTAGGTTGTTCTTTTGTTATGATATGAAAGCTCCGTTTCTGTTAAAAGCTTTATATTGCCTCTATATTATGATTTATATTTTATGATTTATGATAAAGCAAGTAATCATTTGAAAATGATTATCATAAACCCCATTAAAGTCCTGCATATTATGCCCATCCTCCAGATTACTAGTATCATATATGTTTGTTCTCTCATATTTCACACTTGTCACTCTTCTAGTTCAGACTTCTCCCTTGGGCACACATCAATACTCATCTGCTATCTCACTACCCCTTGCACACTTTTCTCTTCCATTTCACGCGGGAGGCGACAGACAACCCAAACTACTTGGAATACGAGTGCAACTATCTCCCTCCCTTTCTACCTCTCTCTCTCTCTCGCGCGCACACACACACACACACACACACACATATGAACATACACACATTTCACCTCCCTCTGCCATTGATCATAATATTTTACCCGCTGCCACTGCAGCCAACCACCACAGTGACCGTCGGTAGCCACCCACACAATGCCACCATCATCGCCTGTAAAAGTCTCCACATTATGGGGATGCACCCTCCTATTTTGATATCACCTCTTGGCCTTCACAGTGACCTCACAAACACCACTTCTATACAGATTGCGTAGGCCCAAAAAGGCTGGAATGGCTACACATCTCTAGCCATGACCTATGTTGATCATGGTTTGTAACAACCTTCTTCCTCGCAGTCTCAGTCTTCACACACACACACACACACATACACACACATATATTTTATCTTCGTTCGATTTTGGTGAGCCCAATTAACCGAACTAATCAATATGCATGTGTACTATTTTTGATAATCTTACCTCACAAACGCTGCTTCTGTACTGATTGCGAAGGCTCAAAAGGCCGGTATGGCTACATCTCTAGCCATGATGGTTTGTAACAACCTTCTTCCTCTCAGTTTCGTTCGCAGTCTTCACATATATTGGATTTTTATTTTTGATAGTTTTACGTATATATGGTGCCAGACGACGTTGTATCTTGAATTTATGCTTAAAGTGAGTGTATTTTTAATTTAATTGTGGAAAGAAATGAATTATTTAATATGCATGTGTACTACTGGATTTATTTTGAAAATATCGTGTACATATGTTGTCAGCGGATGTGGTATCGTGTATTTCTTGGTTTAGTCGTGGAAGCAAATGCAAGACAATTTTTTTTTGTTTGCAGAGGAATGCAAAAAACCTGTAGGTCAGCAATACAATTTCTCTTAAATATTCATATGCTTTTGGTTTGCCTGTGAAACTGGGTGCATTATTGTCATTTTAATTTAATAGAAATGTATACACATATTTTCCTTTGTAACGTATATATCTACTCACTGTTTCTGTATTTTCAGCAGCCAATGTTTCCTAAATCTCTGGATGAGATCAATACTAGAGCAAATGGCTCCATTTGAGTTTCTTGCTTTTGGGGCCGTTGAGAATTCCGTCAAGATTCACTGCTTTTGTTTGTGGTTCTTTATTTAGGAGTTCTGATGTGTAGCTCCGGAAGCGATTAATTAAAAACTACACAATAAAACATTGATTTAGAGGCAAATTGCCCATTTTCTCGTTCTAATTCTCATTCATCTAAAAAACAGTAGTGATTACAACATGTGGCCAAGAGCCTTATTTATGGGCAAGTTATTTTGCTAGCCAAGATAACCCTAAAAGTTAAAATGATATAAGGGGGCACACCAGAATTTTCCAAGGGAGTATTTTACCCTCAACCTATTATACTCAGTAAAAGAGAGAATTTCTATAGTAGACATGAAAATAAAATAAGTAAAAATACAACTGAACGCCCAGCCTCGCGTACACATCATTTTCCACTCGCTTGAAAAACTCGTCTCGAGCGTAGCGGATCCGTGGTAAAGGAACAAAACAACTATTAGTGACTTCCCCACTTGAGAGGGTTGCAGGGAGTGGGCTTCATTGTTGTACACGAAATGATGTCGATCAGCGGGGTTATAAACTTTGCGGTCAAATAGTCAAAATATCTGGCTTATTGCCTTCCACCACCACCCTCCCCCCCTCCCCCCGTGCGCGCGTCTACCAATGAACTCCGTGCGGCATTGATTTAGGAGGTGGTGCCACTCCTTGTACTCCTAGATGGAGATGACACTATATTGGAAACATCGGAACTCTTTATATTAAGAGTCGCATGCACGGGGGCCTGTGTATTTCGGAACACAATAATGAAATCAACTAGTGTTCACTTTGTAGTCCTGCATGTGTGGTCTGTTTTGTTTCTTATTGGAAATCCTTTCCCGCTTCTGTTGGTGTATTTCATTTAGGTAGGTTCTTGGATTTTTATTAAATTAATTCTTCACATGCTTGTTGGAAAAGTATAATTGAATTGAGAATTACCCCCCTTTTAATATTTGACGATTGCATTAATGTTTTGCTTTGAATTTTTGAAGAGTTCTTGCTCAAGTCCTAGGAACTAAAAACTTGGGTTCCTAATTGGATTTTTCAAAATAGATGTGGTGATAGCAGACATGTTTTGTTGATCTTTTCAATTTGTGGTGATCAGGGCCGGCTCTAGGCATAGGCGGGTTAGGCCGCCGCCTAGGGCCCCTTCCGGGAAAAAAAAAATTTAGGTATAAAAAAAAAAAAATTAGGTAAAAAAAAAATAGGTTTAAAAAAAATTAGTTCTAAAAAATAAGGCCCCCCAAAAAAATTAGTTATGAAAAAAATTAGAGTTATTTCTTAAAAAAGGGCCCCCAAAAATAAATTTGTTTTATTTAAAATAAACTCATACACTAAACCCAACAACAACATAATAACTTATCCCCACACACTAAAAAATAAACCCACACACTAAACCCATCACCATAGCCCAACCCAACTCAAACTCAACCCAACTCATTACTTATTCTATTCTAACCCTAACTCTTCCATTTCTCTCACCCACTTTCTTCTCTCACTCTTCTTTTCTTCCTCTCTTCTTCTCTCTCTCACACTACTCTCTTTCTCTACTAACCAAAGCAAGAATAAACCCTCTTACCCACCCGTCCCCCCAAAACCCTTATCCACCCCGGCCCCACCCCACCACCACCTCCCACCCCCCCAAAAAAGCAATTTTCGCCCCCCCCCTCCCATTTTTAATTGAACTAACCCCATCAAAATAAGGGTTAAAAATCTAGGGTTTCAATTTCTTCAATTTCAGAAAGTTAGGGCTTGATTGGAGATTTTTTGAAGCTTGTTTGTGTAAGTATATATTATTCATTGCTTTGTTACATTCCTACTATATAAATTTGTTTGTTTTACTACTAATATTTGTGTTGTATTTTTTTTTTTTTGTAGATTCCAATTTGTTATTTGGGCATTTACAAATTAAAACTTGAGATTGCTCTCAAATTGGTTACAAATCAGGTTCTATTGTTCCTCTTTAGCATTTTTCTTTAATATTGTTTGTCAATATTGTTGAGAATCTTGTGATTTTGTGATTAATTTTTATTTTTACAAATTACACTTATTGTTGTGTGAATATGTCTACTAGAAAATATCCGTCCGGTCACGAAAAAAGAAAAAGACAAAAACAAATTGAAGAAGAAACATCAAAACTAACGGGTTCACTAAATAAATATTTTAATAAAAAAAAAAAAATAGATTTTGAACATCAAAATATAGAAGATTTAGATAATGAAATTGTTGTTGAACATCAAAATTTAGAAGAATTAGATAATGAACAATTAGAAAATGAACGTGTAGAAGCTTTACCACTAAATATTTATGATCCGGCTAATTGGAAAAATATTGATCAAAATTTGATAGACACAATGGAAAAAGGTCCAATAAGAGATAATGATATTACTAAAGAAATGGAAATTGAACCCGTATTTCGTGAAAAACGTAATATTTATAGAAAAAAACATTTTGATGAGAATTTTAGTGATGGGATTAGATAATCATTGGAGGAATCATTTAGAGTAAATTACTTCTTACATATAATCGATCAAGCGCTTATGTCAATTAGAACTAGATTTGAACAATTTAAAATATATGAGGAGACTTTTGGGTTTTTGTTTGATTTGAACAAGTTAGAAACTTTAGATGATGAGATTTTAAATAGTTATTGTATTAAACTTGAAAATTATTTAACACATGACAATAGTTGTGATATTGATGGAAATCAATTGTGAATTAAAATTTTTAATGAGGCTTTTACCTAAAGAAATTAAAAAATCAATTGAGGTGTTAGATTATATTAAAAGAATGGATTGTATTTTTCCAAACGCTTGGATTGCCTATAGAATAATTTTGACAATATCCGTTACGGTTGCCTCGGCCGAGAGAAGTTTTTCAAAATTAAAATTAATAAAATCTTACCTTCGTTCTACCATGTCACAAGAAAGATTAAATGGATTAGCCATGTTATCAATTGAAGAAGATTTGTTAACAACAATAAATTTTGATGATTTAATTGATAGTTTTGCATCGAAAAATGTGAGAAGAACACATTTTCTTTAAAAAAAAAATTAATATAAAGGGCCCCAAATTAATTGTTCGCCTAGGGCCCCTAAAATTTCAGAGACGGCCCTGGTGGTGATCCAGTACACGTTTATATGTATAGCATGTAATCATTTGAAGCACATTATTTGATGTAGGCAATTTTCTCTATTTCTTTTGCGTTTTTCTTTCTTATGTTGTTTTAGTGTGTTTGGTTATGTGAAATAGAGATGATCCCTGTGTTTCTTCCTCCATTTCCCCCTATATGAACTTCTATGTTTTCTTTACAGATCATATGTTTTGCTAGGCCTCTGTATTTATTCAGTCGTATAATTTTACTCAAGAGTAATGCTATACGTACCAAGTTTGTGTCCCAATTGCATTAAATGATTGTACCTACACTTGTGGTAGAACATTGTAATGCACTTCGGATACAAATTTGGTAAAAAACTTGGTACACAGACTTTTCCTTCACTCAATCTTCCTCTGTTTATTTGCTGAGAAAAAAAATGTGAAAAGCAATGGTACCGTACGATGTTATTCAGCATATCTTTGAGTAATCTATTGCACGGTGCCACAGGCATGGGTGACTGGGACAATTTATTTAATTATCATTTTTTGAATTCTTTATGCTGCTTAGTGGACCCTTAATAAGTTAGTGCAGAGCATCTTCGTTTAGATTCTTTGCTTATTTTTGTGCTTTGTAGGTTCGAAAATCTTATGTACATATGTGGTGCGAAAGATTTTGGGGCTTAATCTGTCGTATTACCTTTTCAAGGTATATCAACATTATTACATCAGCAGTTGGGAAGTCCTATTAAGTTGAATCTTCTTTATAGTTAAGAGCAAAAAGAACTGATGGAAAGGGATGACCATTTAGTTTTGATTCCTTTGCTACCAGATATAAGATGTAGAAAAAGAAATGGAGACCATCAAAAGAGTGAATCATGAAGTCAGGTATGTTTATAGAACTGGACATACAGTTTGTGCATAAGAGAGGACTGATTCAAAAGTTAACATAGTCATGGTCTTAGCAGTAGTATCTAATATTATAGTGATAATATGATTCTTTTCTGTTGTACAAGTTTGATTTTAGATCTTTAGAGAGTGAATGGACCAGTTTAATATGACGCACAAAAATGGTGAATGAACCGAGTTCTCTATTTTATTTCTCTTTTCCCAAAATTCAGTAAATGCAGTATTATGTATGAAGTACGTCAATTGTTCAACTGATTAGTTGTTGGTATCGACTCATTTGGTTGTAGTCATTAAATTGATATATTTGTCAAGTGTTCGCAAACTTATCCGCCAACTTTTTTTTCTTTCTTCAAATTGATTTGTCATTTTTTTCGGGTCATGCAACCTCAACCTGTTAGGATGAATTAATATCACTTATGTAAGTTATCTCTAGTAATGAAAACGAGGCATACGAACTATAACACTAGGAGATACGTGGTTTGGTCTAGTTTCGACATACGTCCACGGGGCAAAGGGGGAAGGAGAGTTTTATATTATTTGTGAGAATATTACATGGTTAACATGCTTAGTTTGCTGTATAATTTCACCCTACCCAATGGCTTTATATAGTAGCCGTACAACATAGAACCCTATAACCCTAATTATGAAGTCGTGGGTAGTGGCAGACGCGATCTTCCACGTGGCCTTCTCCGAGCAGGACAGTATTTCCCACGTTATTTTAATGCATGGAGGTGTGAGGTTGTAATTCCGGTACTCAACTAGCGGGGAATAGTGGGACCGATTATTGCGCTGGTATAATAGGCCACATGTATGACCCTTTGTCACCGAAGCCAAGGCTTACCTCGTCCGTCCATTTGGAGGAGGATGAGACCGAGCGGTTTCTTCATAGAAGATGAGAAACCCTTGTTGGTGAAAGGCTCGTTGGCTGGACGTTCGTTCGGTCTTGATGATATTGGCTGACTGGAATTCCCCTCATCACAACCTATATTGTATATTGGTGAGAGATGATTTACACATTTAAACAGAATTTATGCTAATGGACATGTGCTAATTAAATGCACATATATTATTTTTTGTTGATTAATTTGACTAACGTGAAAAGTGGCAGAAAGATTCGCCATGCTTTGGACCTGGCAACCATTGTTCTAGGTTTATTATTTAAAATCACTTACAGATCTCGATTTATGCTGAGACAATTTATGCTGAGACAAAACTACGACAGTCAATCGTACGATAATAACTCGTGTGCAAATATATCCGTGTATCAATTTTTGGTAAATTCAACTAAGTCTCAACTGAAAATGGGTTAAGACGTTTTTGAGATGGTTTGATACTCGTGAATTGTCTTAGCGAAGTTATAAAGACATTAGAACCAGCTAGTTATGAAACTGAAACGAAACTAAAACGAATTAAACTGTGTTATGGCCAAGGTTCATCTTCAACCATATGGGACTTCTAGAAGATCCTTCACACTTTTTCACCACTGTTGCCTACTCTGTCTTCATACTCAACCAAATGTGTTGGATATACTCTGTATCTTCCGATATTTAACCATATGGTGGGTGGCTCATGCTGATTGACAAACATTTGGATGCAACTTCACAGCCCTTAATTTTTTTTTTTTTTATAAAATCTAAATCATCTCGAGGTGAGGTATATTAAAGAAATAAATGATTATCTTTTGGGTGATTTGAATGTTCGTCTCATGTGTTCTTACCTAATTGATTTGGGTGCCAAAGTTTGCAAAATATACCTTTGACTATCAAAGTGACTTTTTATGGATGTTTTTGGGGATTTTTATGCAATGCTTTGTGAGACTTTTGATGGTGTGACTTTGGCAATGAGTGCCGAAGGCTATCACTTATATTTTTAGTATGCTCTTATATCTAATTTTGGGATTAACTGTGTTATGGAACCACATAAAGTGATTTAAATGTATTTACATACCTCCTTAAATTTCATTTAGGTTGACTTAGACCTCTGGGGGATCTGCATAGTTTATTTCACCGGCCTTTTTGTCTAGTTTATTTCTTTAAATTGTATGCTCGTGTGTGCTGATGAAGGTTTGCGCATTTATCTGACCCCTTCTTCCATTGATGTTATTGAGGGAGCCTGCTTGTTCTGATCCCGGGCAGATCACGATTTAGTAGTCTTAAGGTCCCGAATGATAAGAATTTATCCCATCATAAACGGGATAAAATAATCTCACCTTCCGGAAGTTAATATTTTTGGAAATTGGGGTTGGGGTGGGTGGGTGGGTGGGTAGGTATGGGGGGGAGAATGTGTGAACAGTAACCATTTTGTCTTCTTCTTAGTGTTTAAAATTTTCGGAATCTTTTTGGGGCGAAGTTCTATAATTTCAATAAAACCTCGAGAAAATATTGGTGTAATAAGGAATTTCTTAATTTTTATTGCCCCCCTCCCCTGATCCATCCCTGCTCCTAGTGAATTATTTTATCCGGTCCAACTTGAAATCCTAACCCATGCAACACTAAATTATGATTTTGTGAGCATGACCTATGGGTGGTTTAATGGGAATTGGGGGAAGGGGGTGTGTGTAGGGGGGAAGAATGTGTGAACAGTAACCCTTTTGTTTTCTTAGGCTGTATTTGATTGACATGAAAAAGTTTCCATGGAAAATAGTTGTTTGGGCTCATGTTTTGTCCTTGTAGTACCTTAATTGCAAACACTTTATATAAGAACAACACACATTCACGTAACAAGTGCTCCATCTCAAACCTCAATTTTATTGGAAAATATTTCTTATCCACCCACCAAAGAATTGATTTCCATGGAAAATAGAAAATTAAGACTAAAAACTCGTTTATTTTTCCGCTCATAATCTAACTTCTCATCCAAATGAATTATTTTTCACACATTTTCCCCCATGTTTGCAATCAAACACACCCTTTTCTGAATCTTTTTAGGGCGAAGTTCTATAATTTCAATAAAACCTTAAGAAAATATTGGTGTAATAAGGAATTTCTTAATTTTTATTGCGCCCCCTCCCTCGATCCATCCCTGCTCCTAATGAATTATTTTATCCCATTCAACTTGAAATCCTATCCCATGCAACACTAAATTATGATTTTGTGAGCATGACCTATGGGTGGTTTAATGGATTGGGCTTATTAAAACACGGGGATTCAACTTTGGATTTCATAGGGTTGGGAAATAATCGTTTTTTCTTAATTTTATTCATTCAAGGATTTAATTTTTGAACCCTGAAAATTTAAAGAAAATTATTTTTGGTTTCTATTGGAAGCCCAGATACTAGCATTATATGCATCTTTGGCACAAACACATCCAATTCACCCCTAAAGCTTGTGGCTGAACATTTTCCAACCCGTGAAGGAATTTGGCGTGTTGATAGGATACAAGCACAAGTTTTACTTTTAAATTTAATTTTTATTAGTTATTAGGACTGTTTTAGAGTAACTTTTAAAGGTAGTTTAAGATTCTATACTTGCGCGGCAAGTACTTTAGTTGTATATATGTCCCTTTTGCTCTTTCCTTTCTTTTCTTTTTTCAATAATCCTGTTATATTAATTGGGAATGAGGATGGGAGAAGAGACTATTATTCATATGCGCACTTCCATTGGTTAGAGTGGCTTTTAGTCTCTCGTTTACGAGGAAAAATTGAGTAGCAAAAACTAAACTGAGCTCATACTTCTTGTCAAAGGGAATGCTACACAAGCAACTTCATTCAAAAATAATTATGGGTGCCGACTTGCTGTTAAAGCACCCCTTAAAAAGCTTTCTAACACTATATAAAATTTTATGTCGTTTTTTACTAATACACCCTTTGCTCCTAGGAACACTACTTTGTTGATAATTAGGGCTAGAAATCTGGTGGGAAAGAGTTATTAGTTTCGCCGTGTCCTGTTACCCTGTCCTTTTTACACACGCCAATTTTTTTGGCATCTCAAGGCCTTGGTGAATACCGCCAAGGAAGAATGGGGGGTTGATGGATACGGGTCGATGAAGGGTTTAATTAGGCTCAAGTGTCCTGGGAATGAATTGGATGGGCACGAGGAGGATGAGGAGGAAGATGAGGGTGGGTCGAGTGGGAATGATATGGAAGAGCCTTTGGAGGTGGAGAGGAGATTGGATCATGATTTGAGTAGTTTTGAGATGATTTATCCGAATGACGGAGTTGAGTTTAATAATATATTGGAGAATCGGGGGGATTATTACAATATCCATATAGCTTAAGTGGAGGAAGAGAATTTGATATTGAAGGAGAGGCTTTCCTTGGATGGAAAGAGAATTGGGTGACTTGAGGATGAGATTGAATTGTCTTGAGAGGCAAAGTCAAGTGGGTGAGGAAGTTGATGAGGAGGTGATGGAAAATGAGTGGGATAAGGAGAGAGAGTTGCGGTTTTTTGAAATCGATGGGGGAGAATAACGAGGAGGTGTATTTGGAGGATAAAGAAGAGGCAGATTTTGAAGTGAAAAATGCAAATAAAGTTGAGAGACCTATCACCATATAAGGAAAGGTTGTTTGTATGGAAGAGGATAATGAATATGATCGAGACTTGGATGTTGAAGTAAAAATGCAAATAAAGTCGAGATACCAAATACCGTAGATACCATAGGTGCAGGAGATGTTTGTATGGAAGAAATGAATGAAGGAGGCTATTTGAAGGCAAATGAAGAGAATAATTGTGAAGTTGAAGTCAAAATTGCAAATAAAGCCGACACTAAAAACAGTAGTTATAGAAGCTTGTATGGAAGAGAATAAGAAAGGAAAATGTCATTTGGAAGTTAATGAAAAGAACAATGTTGGAGATTTTAAGGTGAAAAATGAAGGCTGAGACCCCAAACGAAGGTTCATTTTATGTGATTTGCTCGTTTTGTGTAAACAATTTCATTACCATGTAGGATAATAGATTTTCTCTTTCTTTTTTGAAGTGGGGGTGGCGTGTGAGTGAAGGTTGTTGGAAGTGACCTTTGGAGGCTTCTTTTTGTTAAGAGACATAAATGTTTATCTTTCTAGTTGTTGCTTTAAGTTTGAAATAAACCTTTTAAATCAAAATCTATGCCAAATATTTATGATAAACTACTGTTGCTATAATTTTTGTGGTGTTTTTAGTTTGTTCTTCTGTTATGATATGAAAGTTCACCTTTCTGTTAAAAGCTTTATACTGCCTCTTATATTATGATTTATATGATACTGTGGGTATCTCTTTTTGGTTTTTGCTCTATTAGTTCTGTGTAATTGCTTTATATGATCTTCTGTTGCCTGATTTGGCGCATGAAGGATATTGAATGCCTTTTTGGTAGCACGGGGAGCTGATTTCCTTAACATACTACCTGCTATGAGTATCTTAATCAAATTGAGTCATTTTTAATTTTGAATTACTACAATTGAAAAATTGTTTGAGTTTGTGTTCATTGTAGACTAGTTTTTGAAGAAGAATATATATTGCTGGATCTCACCTTAAATGCTTGAGCTGTTAGGTAGTATGTCAAACATTTTATATCAATCGTCCCTCACATGTGGCCCGATGCGAGGACGTGGAGAGCATACAGAAATCAGAACTCACAAATGGGTTTAAAGGTGGCAAGATTTTAACCCACGGCCATGCAAAACCACCATCTCCCCTAAAAGCTTAAGCTATTAGGTAGTTGTGGGTACCCTGAATTTAGCATTATAGGCCTGGACGAGTAGCCTCGCCTTAGGGGCCAAAGCCCAGGCCCATCACCTTTTGTATTGATCCGATTACTCCACGATCCCATGAAGAGAAGTTGTGGGGGTGCGCGATCCCATGTAGAGGGGAGATGGCTAATAAGGAGGAACCCATCACCCCCACTAACCAACATATACATGTATAAATCAAACCCTAAGTCCGGGGCAAAGGACAAGTTGTATTCTCTGTACTTATTCTTCAGAATATAGAGAAATAACACTGACTGCACCACCGTGGACGTAGGCACATCTTTGCTGAACCACGTATACCCGTTGTTGTGTGATTGGCATTTTATTTATCTCTTCTTGGTTGCTATCTCTTTCATATTTATTTGTGTTGCATAATAATTGTCACCACAATTGGCGCCGTCTGTGGGAAGCGTTCATCTTTCCCTGAGAAGAGCCCACGCCAAGAAAAAATCTAAGATGTCTGGTCACAGCAGCAACGCTCCTCAAGCAGGAGATATTCAGGAGCCACCTGCTCCTCGCAGGATTAGGTCTGAAGTCCGACGTTCAGATCAAGGGGCTCGCTTAGAAAGGCCAGCCTCAGAAGAGAGTCAAGGACCAGCAAGATCCACGCAGATATCCAGATTGATCGATGCATACGAGGCAAGGCTCCACGAGCAGACAATCTTTAAAAAGGCGAAAGGCGAGGCGAGGCGAGGCGAGGCGTTTTAGTCGCGGCGAGGTGAGGCGTAAGCCTCGAGGCGCTTGAGGCGTAAGCCTCACCGAAAAGAAAAAAAAAAAGAGCAAAATAATATTAAAAAAATACTAATAAAACCATAAAAATAAAATAACAAAGAAATATAAAATAAAACTACAAAAAAAACATCCTTGAGGGCTTTCTCACATAGTTTGACATTTTTTTGTTCCCCCCAATATAACTTTTTAGAAAAAGAAAATCAATTTGAACATATTGGTTATTTTAAATATGACAATAAATTAATCAATGCAAAATCGTATTGGCAAAATCATTTTTTTAGCTTCATTCACATATTGGTTCTTTTATAATATGACAATAAATTAATCAATGCAACTTAACAATCAAATTTATTAAAAAAAACATTGATTTTCAAGCTAAGATTAAAAAAATAGCAACTTTATTAAAAAAAATAATAAAACATATTAAACTAAGTTAAAACATATTAATATAAGTTGAAAACCAAAAAATAGAAACCTTATACACTTATTTCAAACAAATTAGTAAAGAAAAACAAAATTAAGTGCAACTTTAAAACTAAACTAAAATAAAAAAAGAATAAGAGTTGGTAGATTAAAACAACATTTTTTTAAGTTAGGTGCAATTTTAGAAAAATGAAGAATTTTAACCTATAAAAAAATAGACTTTGTGATGAAAGATATTTTTTTTTTTATTTTTTTTTCCCGCGCCTCAGGAAAAAGGCGTGAGGCGCATCGAGGCGTAAGCCTCGAGGCGTTTTTTCAGCGCCTCGCCTCGAGGCGCGCCTCGAGGCGTACGCCTCTTCCGCCTTTTTAAACATTGCGAGCAGAGGGAGTCTTCTTGCAGATATGAGGCTGAGAATGCTCGCTTGAAAAGAAGACTGGAAAAACTGGAGAAGGAACTACGTCCTGATACAGGAGACGCCCCTATCGCACTCCTAGCCCTCAAGCGAGCAAATCTAGCAGCCGAGGAAGGAGCCCTAGGCGGCAATATCAAGGGAACGAAGGTGACGACTCAGACGACGACCTCCGCGAACAACTAAGAAAAGCTCGCCGCTACCAGAGTCCTGCTCGCAGCGACGACAACATACGAAACCTGGTCCGCAGAGAAATGGACCAACGTCCAGCTCACCGCGGCACCAGGTCGACCAGAGAACTCGCCAGGAGAGCCCTCAAGACCCAGATGAAGATGAAGAAGAAGAGGCTCCCAAAAAGTTTGCCATTCCAAGGTTCAAGATTTACGACGGGAAGACTGATCCCATTGACCATGTCAGGCAGTACCGGCAGGCTATGACCCGCTGGAATCACCGAGATGCACTGATGTGCCGTATTTTCCCCTCGAGCCTTCATGACGTGGCCCAGAAATGGTTCGAGAAACTCCCTCACCGATCCATCAGAAATTTCAAATCCCTGGCCGAGCTCTTTACGGCCCGGTTCATCACCAGCAGCTCCCATCCCAAAAGGATGGATGCTCTATTAACAATGAAGAAAACACCTCAGGAGACATTCCGAGACTACGCGAAGAGGTACTGGGAGTTATTCAACGAGGTCGAGGACTGTGCGGAAGAAGTGGCAGTGGCTTCATTCAAAATTGGGCTACCTAGCTCTTCCCTCCTTTACCAGTCCTTGACAAAGAAGGAAGCCACAACCGTTGACGACCTGATGGCCCGGATCGAGAAATACGCAAAGGTGGAAGATGTCACCTGCCTTAATGTGGGAGAAAACGGTCGAGCCAAGCTCACTACCAAGGGAAGTGAGAAAGTTGAGAACCAGAAAAAAGGAGGAAAGGGTGGGGGCCAGAATGGCTCCAAAAACGAAGGGAACCCTGACGTTACAAAATCGTTCCAGGCGGTCAACACCGTCTTCAAAGAACCAATTTACAAAATTCTCGCAAAGATCAAGGATGAGCCGTTCGTCAAATGGCCCCGGAAAATGGGAGGAGACCCCTCGAAAAGAAACAATGCATTAAGATGCACTTTCCACAAAGAGGGAGGGCATAAGACCGAGCATTGCAAGGCTCTTAAGTCCCACCTCGAGGAGTTGGCCCAATCCGGACATTTGAATAACTTTGTGGAAAAGAAGGTAGAGAGAGCGACTGCCCACAAAGAGGCGAAACCTGACAACGTATTGGAAGATGACGCCGGGCACGAATTCGCAGTAATCCACGGAGTATCTGATGTCAAGCAAATCCAGGGGAACTCAGCTCGGATGGAGGTAAAGAAACTGACAGCGGTAATGCAAGCTTTTCAGATCGATCCAGCAAAATCACAGTCAGGAAAACGCCGGCGAGCAGAAGATATCAACTACAACAAGCATGTTGTCTTCACGGATGAAGATCTTGTAGGAGTAAGGACCCCTCATCATGATGCCTTAGTCATTACACTCAGGATAGCCAACTTTGACATCGACAGGCTGCTCGTCGATCAAGGGAGCTCATCCGAAGTAATGTACATCGACCTGTTCCGGAAATTAAAGTTAAACATCGCCGACCTAAAGGGAACCACTATCCCTCTGGTCGGCTTCGCTGGGAAGATGACCATGCCTCTGGGCAAAATAGTACTGCCAGTGCGCGCCGGAAATGTTTACAAAATGATCGAATTCTTGGTGGTCGACATCGATTCACCGTATCAAGCCATCCTCGGCAGGGGATTGCTTCATGCAATGAAGGCAGTCTCCTCGACCTACCATCAGAAACTCAAATATGTCACCGAGCGGGGAGTGATGGAGATACACGGCGACCAGGCGATGGCAAGAAAGTGCTTCATAGCGGCCATCTGACCAAAGCCAGAGAAAAGAGCCGTTCAAACCAGCGAGAAAGTGGAGGAAGGTGCAATTCCTTCCAAATAGCAATTAAGATATGGAAGGCTTGGAGTGGAAGAGACCAGGCTCCTCCCCTCCGAGCGCGTCGTCGAGGACCTGGTAGAAGTGTCGGCTAAAAGAAGGCGACAACAGCAGAGTCTTCCTGATCGGAACCTCACTCACTGACCAAGAGCAAAAGGATTTGTCAACCTTACTCAGAAGCAACATAGATGTTTTCGCTTGGTAACCCTATGAGCTGCCAGGAATCGATCCCAGTATGGTTTACCATCGGTTGCACGTCGATCCCACATTCAAGCCGATAGCGCAGAAGGCACGACGAACTGCTCCCGAGAAGGCCAAAGCAATAGAAAAAGAAGTCGAAAAACTGCTGGATGCAGGGTCCATACGGGAAGTGCAATTCCCCAAATGGTTATCCAACCCAGTGGTAGTTCCAAAAAGCAACGGGAAGTGGAGAGTTTGCATAGACTTCACTGACCTCAACAAAGCTTGCCCCAAGGATAGCTTCCCTCTTCCGAAAATAGACCAACTAGTAGACGCCACCGCAGCTCACGAACGAATGAGTTTCCTGGACGCATACCTCAGGATATCACCAGATTCCCCTGTATGCCCCAGATCAGGACAAAACGGCGTTTATCACGACGGTTGGTTTATACTGTTACAAGGTCATGCCTTTTGGGCTAAAAAATGCAGGGGCAACCTATCAGCGACTAGTTACTAAAATGTTCAAAAATCAAATGGGAAACACAATGGAGGTCTACATCGACGACATGCTCGTCAAGAGCAAGGAGAAAGAAAATCACCTCTCGGACCTATCAAGTACCTTCGAAATCCTCAGGAAGTACCGAATGAAACTCAACGCGAGCAAGTGTTCCTTCGGTGTCCAGTCAGGAAAGTTTCTTGGGTATTTGGTCAGCAAGCGAGGCATAGAGGCTAATCCGGACCAGATTGATGCAATCAAAAGAGTGCAACCTCCTCGCACAGTCCGAGATGTACAGAAGCTCACTGGAATGCTCGCTGCTCTAAATCGTTTCATTTCTAAATCCTCCGAGAGATGCAAGCCCTTCTTCCAACTCTTAAAAGGCAGCAAAACAATAGAATGGACCCCGGGTTGCACACGAGCGTTAGACGAGCTCAAGTCCTACCTAAGCTCCCCACCGCTACTAGTCATACCACAGCAAATGGACTCTTTGTACCTCTACCTCTCTGTATCCAGCCATACTGTCAGCTCAGCGCTAATGTGTGAAGTTACAGGGATCCAACATCCAGTCTATTACGCGAGCAAAACCTTACTAGATGCCGAGCAGCGCTACCTACCATTGGAAAAGCTCGCATTCGCCCTAGTAATGTCCTCGAGGAAACTGAAGCATTACTTCTAAGCTCATACGATCATCGTCCTTGCATCACACCCCCTCAAGGCTGTCCTAAGGAAGGCGGATTTGTCGGGCAGACTGTCTAAATGGTCAGTCGAGCTCGGCCGATTTGACATCCAATTTCAACCAAGGACAGCTATCAAGGGTCAAATCCTTGCTGATTTCATAGCTGAATTCACAGGCGAGGAACCCTTCGACCAACCTAAACCAACAGAACAAAGCAACCAGGCTACAAGGAAAGGCTGGAAACTATTCGTTGATGGAGCCTCCAACTCAAAGGGGGCAGGAGTAGGAATTGTTTTCATCACTCCAGAAAATACAGTCCTCGAGCAAGGAATAAGGCTGGGATTTGCAGCCTCCAACAACGAAGCAGAATACGAAGCCTTGATAGCATATGGTATGGAGGCGGTCATCCCACTAGAAGCAGGATTGCCTACAATGAAATCCGACCTTGTCGAGCAGGGCCAGAACGATCAGGCTTTGTTCGCCGAACTCGACCTGGCCGACGAGCGCAGGGAACTTACCCTAGTAAAACTAGCAAGCTATCAGCAACAACTCGCGAAGCACTACAGCAAAAGGGTCAATCCGAGGAAATTCAAAGTTGGGGACTATGTTCTAAGAAAGGTCATGGGCAACACAGCGAAGCCATCAGACGGTAAACTGGGCTCGAACTGGGAAGGACCTTATAAGATAATCAGAGACGACCTGCGAGGTGCCAATCATTTGAAAACGATGGAGGGCAGAGAGATACCACGAGCATGGAACGCAACTAATCTCAAGAAATTCTATTTTTAGGAGTTCTATTGTTAGATCTTTTATTGTACTCATTATGTTAAAGGGCAGCTCATTTCTCAATTCACCAATAAAAATCTTTCAGTTGATCACTCTCTAAAAAGTAACAATTACATCTTATTGCACATCCTTTTCAAATCACAGGCATAATGGATGACATAGCAAGGGAACACCCCTCCTCAGGTCATCGTCGTGAAGCACGACAGACCTCTTAGCATTGCCCATGGCAAAATATGAAGCCCTACAGAGTATTCTTAGGCATCGAACCTACTTTGGTTGAACAAAATCCTGACCGGATGAAGACATCCAATACCAGGTGTGTCCTCTCCAATTGCCCTACTTAGGCCTAAGGGAGTGTGACGACACGACCTAAAAGGTAAAGGGAGGGCACAATGGTATTCTTAATACTGGACTGGGCGGACACTCACATGACAAAATAAAAAGGATTGTGAAGCTGCAAAAATATAAAAGGATTGGATGAACACGTTTAGTCGGCAAAAACGCCCAAAACTCGAACTTTCCATTAATCTTTTATATTTACAAACAATAATGGTACATGTTTTTGCAGCGAAGCTCGCCCAAAGCATTTACAATTATTAAAAAACAAAATCTTAAGGAGGTGGAAGCCTCCGAGCAAGATAATCAGCAACTTTAGCTCTCCTTCCATCACCAGGAGCAGGAGCGAGCTCCTCCACGACCTCATTTGCGTCCAACTCCAATAGTCGCCGGGGAATAGCATCGATGGGGATCCATCGATCATCCCGCCTGAATGGATTGGGCATCAGAGTAGAGGAGGACATCTCGTGTCGATACCACAACGTCGAGTTCCTCGGGACCTGCAGCTCTTTGAGAGCACTCAACCACCCCCTGATGAAGGAGAGCCCCTCGAACTCGGATAATCTTGTGGGAGCATCCAGCCAGCCCTGATCATATCCATCAGACCACGCTTGGCGAGGGCCCTTCTTGAATAGATGCCGCAGACGGGTAACGTCCCTCTGGAGCCCAGCAGCAGTCACATAAGCTCGCCGAACATCGCCGCGCAGCTCCTCCATTTCCCTCTCACGCTGTTCCTCGGCTTCCCTATTCCTACCCCTGGCACTCCTACCAGCACGCGGGAGGGGAGGCCGAGCAGCTCGCGAAGAAGAAGAGCCTCGTAGGACTGCCGAAACGGTGCTCGGCGAATGCTCCTTAAGCTTCGAGACCTCCCGCCTCAGGTCTTCATTCTCCTGCTGCAGAAACTCCCCAACTTGGTTGATATCGGTGGCCTCCAGTAACTTCGCTCTCAGCTCGCTAACTTCTTGCACTGAAGCACCGATCTCTTCCATTTCCTTGAGCCTGTCCTTCAACTTGGCCACTAGCTCGGACTGATCCTTATATTTCTGGTTCCTTGACTTAGCAAACCTGCAAAGCCTAGCAAAGGCCTGGCGAACTGCAGGGCTTGCATTAGGACCAAGAGTCCTACCTAGTTGGGAGGTAACAGGAATATAGTCATCCACATCAACCAACAACAAGTAAAAGAAAGAGAAAAGAAAGAGATCAGCATAAACAAAAATGAAGTCTTTTCATTGAGAACGAACGAGGTTACATCAGATCAAAAAAGAAAAAATTACAAAGAAGCGCTATCAATTAGCAACCTCGGGTGGCCTAGAGGTGGATGGACCCTTGTTCTTATCAGCATCAGCAGGGGCATTACCCTCTGCAGGGATGTCCACTGCCCTCTCGACCAAAGGAGCATCAGTAGAAGTCGCCTGAGAGACGGGATTGGTGCCTTCAGCAGTTGGAGCTGGGTCCTCATCTACGACTGGCTTTGGCCCTGGATCGTGCTCGTCAAAGAGGGGGGATGCAACGTCCACCCCAGCAGCCACGAGAGCCTTATTCCACCCTTTCTTGAAGTTCAGACGGCTGATATAGCCTATCTGAACCTCAGCGTCCTCATACGCAGCAGCCCAGCCAGAGTTGTACGAATCTTCCTTCAGAGTGGCTGCCTGGGCTTTCTCCGCC
The DNA here is from genome assembly GCA_949130495.1 of Sambucus nigra. NCBI lineage: Eukaryota > Viridiplantae > Streptophyta > Magnoliopsida > Dipsacales > Adoxaceae > Sambucus > Sambucus nigra. The sequence continues at coordinate 53,789,807 of OX422217.1, read as the reverse complement.
TCCAGTTGCTCGGCCAGAGCCCTGTTCTCTGCAATGTCTAGCTTGCTCGAGCACACCAAGTCATACGCCTTCCTCAGCTCGCCAAGCTCCCTGACCGCATCATCTCTCTCGCGAGCAGAATTAACAAGAGCCAAGGCAGATGAAGCTCGAGCTTCATCAGCAGCCTTCAGATCGGCCTCCAGCTGAGAACCCCTGGCTACCAGAGCAGATTTTTGCTGCTCCAGCTCACCATTCCTTCTCACCAGCTCGTCGCGAGAGCGATAGAGCACAGCGAAGTCGGTCACAAACTGCAAAGAACAAGGAAAGGATCAGGAAGAAGAAACCATCAAAACTGGTTAAAAGAAATTAAGAATAAAGAGAAACTTTACCAAGGCGAGCTGCTGGCTAGCCTGCAGAGCCAGTTGATCGGACCCCAACGCCCTCTCACGATCTGCAGGGAGGACTGCTCTCTCGAGCAACGCAGGGGCAAGCTGAGGAGAGGTGGCCACTGAAGCCCCCTCAGGCAAGGCAGACACTGGGACCAGGGCTTGACCAGTTTTGGTCCTCAATTCCATCTTCCTCCTCTCCTCCTCTTTTTCTCTCTCCCTTCTCTTTCTCTCCTCCACCTTCTTCTTCTCTTCCACCTTCTTCCTCTCCTCCTCCTTTTTCTTCTCTCTCTCTCTCTCGCCCGCTCCTCCTCTCTCTTCTTCTTCTCTTGCTCCTGAGAAGAAGGCCGAGAACCAGTAGCTATGGCCCCGGAGGCAGTCTTCGATTTCTTGGACCTCTGTGCAAGAAGCACGTCATCATCATCATCGTCATCTCTGATCAAATTCTTCCTAGGAGGCATCTCTTCACCAGAACTGCTGGTAGTGCTCGACGAGTCTCGAGCCTCGGAATCCTCTTCAGAAGAACTGCTACTGTCAGCACTGCCTGCACCCAAATTACTCACAACGCCTGCAGGCTCACTCTCCGAGCTGCTCTCTTCCTCGCCCAAATGGATGGGCTCAGCCGAAATCTCTTCGGAAGAGTCAAAGTCTGGAACACTATCCACAGGTCGGGCTATGAAGCTAGAGCCTGTGTTCTTGTATTCAAGCAGAAAAGCAACAGACCTAGGATGCTCGCCGTCACCCAAAGGTTCCCTGATGTTCCAAGCTTTCACCAGTTCCGAGATACGAACCTCGCTGAGAGTAGGCTCCAAGTTCTTTGTCCTCGCTGCGAAAGAAAAAGCAAGGAGAGGTTAGAAAAATCACAAGTCAGCAAAGGTTGAAACAATAATATAACATCTACCTATATATTCTTCCCCATAAAAGGGAACAGTGAACCTCTCAGACCTCGACCCTTCAAATTGGGGGGAGAGTTGCCAATTCCTAACAAGAAAACCTTCTTGCCAGTAGTCCTTATGGGAATCAGGTAAATTTACTACCAATACCCTATCAGGGCTCCTAGCCTTAAGGTACAGGACACCTGAACTCGTTCGAGAAAAGGAGTAACAAAAGCAGACCTCGGCAAGCCCTAACCTTGTGCCGTACAACTGATTTATCCTATGCACGCCGTTCACTATTTTCCATACGTTGGGCGAACATTGTGCAGGCACAATACTAAAGTAGCTAAAAAAATGCAGGAACAGATCATTAGGGGGAAAGGTAAGTCCCCCCTGGGAGAGCAACAAAACGTGAATCCAATGCGCATCCTCTATATCCCTAACGTTCCTAGGAGGCGAGGTGCGACACTCAATCTCTACCCACTCAGGAATGTTGTAGAATTTTCTAAACTCAGTGACTGACCTATTTCCAATCTTCGCCATTGGAAAAATACAAGAAAAACTATAAACCAAAGAGAAAATGAAAAAAAAGCACGAGAGATTTACAAGACAGAAGATCAGGTCAAATGGCAAAGAAGCAACGAAAGTAGAGATCGAAAACAGAAGGTACAAAGCGTAAGAGTTCTCAGAAGATAGAAGATTGTTGGAAAAGCTGAAGCGACGAAGAGAAATGTGCCTTATTCCAACAAGCCTTAAACTCTAATCATAGCGCACGGATAGCGAAGCGGGTGCCGCCAAAGCAACGTCACAGTTTTCAAAGAAATCAACCATAATAGCTGATCATTTAAATTCATTGGACCCATAGAAATGGCCCAACAAATTTAGGGGCAATTGTGGGTACCCTGAATTTAACATTATAGGCCTGGACGAGTAGCCTCGCCTTAGGGGCCCAAAGCCCAGGCCCATCACCTTTTGTATTGATCCGATTACTCCACGATCCCATGAAGAGAAGTTGTGGGGGAGCGCGATCCCATGTAGAGGGGAGATGGCTAATAAGGAGGAACCCATCACCCCAACTAACCAACATATACATGTATAAATCAAACCCTAAGTCCGGGGCAAAGGACAAGTTGTATTCTCTGTACTTATTCTTCAGAATATAGAGAAATAACACTGACTGCACCACCGTGGACGTAGGCACATCTTTGCTGAACCACGTATACCCGTTGTGTGATTGACATTTTATTTATCTCTTCTTGGTTGCTATCTCTTTCATATTTATTTGTGTTGCATAATAATTGTCACCACAGTAGTGAGCCAAATAATGCATATATATTAAATGGAGCAATTGTGGTAAATGACTTGGTTAAGACGGTTTGTATACCTTATTTCTAATAATTTTTATGAGTTTGTAGATGGAGGTTGAATCAATGAGGTGGAGGAGAAACATACTAGTTTATCTTTTCACTCGTATTGCTGGATGAGTACATGGAGATACTCCTCCCTCTCTTCTGAATTAAGGATGGGTGGTCTTAAATTAAGAATGCACTTTTTTCCTTTTTTGGACGTAATCAATGCACCAAATATTATGATAGTGAACCTGATGGAAATGGGCCCTATTCTAGGGTTATTTTTGTCATTTCTATTTTCTTTTTTCTTTTTTCTTTTTCTTTTTGTTATTTGTATTTTCCTTACTTGCTTTGTTATTTAAGGGAAGGAGGAGTAATGACATTTTTGTAATTAGTGCCTTAGCTTGGAGCTTAAGTTACTCCTCCTATTAAATACCCATGTAGTCTTTATTTGAAGACATTCCTCCATTTTGAAATATAAGAAATCTCTTGATTCTCTCTCTAAAGTTAGGGTTTGTTTATTTTCTTGGTCATTGACGTGTAGCTTACGTTAAATTGGTATCAGAGCGAGGTGTCGCTTCCGATTGGTTTATTGGTGTGTAGTCATCAAAATCATACTCTACATTAATGGCTTCCACGAAATCGAAACAACCATTGGAAGAGATTCAAGAGTTGAAGCAACAAATGGGTGAAATGGCACAAGATCTCAATCAAAAATTTGAGACCCTTATTCATCTCTTCTCTACAAGACAACCCCCCGTCACTCCCCAACTACTCTACCCCAGCCCCCCTACTGCCAATCCCTTGCACAACCCCTGCCCAAACCACCCTGCTGTCCAAAACCCCTTCTGCCCCAGTCGCCCTGCCTCTAGCAACTAGCCCCACCCCTCCGAACCCCAAAACCCAACTCCTGCCCCTGCTGGGATAACCTCTGACTCCAAAAAAACTCCCCCCACCTCGCTTCTGACCCGTGGCAGACCCCGCAGCCCGCCCAGCCCATTGCCGACCCTACCTTAAACCCTTCCTTGGTCCCCCGCCTCGCCTCGCCTCTGATGGCAATCCGTGGCCACTGGACAACCCTCCCAGTCACTTGCCGACCCTACAAAACCCCCCTGACCTGACTTAAACCCTAACCCCTATCAAACCAACCCCAAATACCCACCCCCCCGGCCCAAATCCATACCCGGAACAGCCCCTGCTCTGCCCTTGCCCCAATTCACCCCACTTACTTTGGGCCATCCACCTCATTTCGGCCCCCGACCCTATTTAACCCACTCATCGGGCAGCCCGAATCATTTCCACACCCCACTGTTACGTATCCCCACCTCCTCGGATTTTTCGACTACCCCAAGAGCTTGGGCCACTATTTTGGGCCTCCCAACCACCCTCCCGACCAATGTTTTAAATCGCGGTCGCTCAGGGTGTCGCGTTCTGGCTCCGAAGTAGCGTCGCGCTAATCGCGTCGCGCATCGTGCAAACAATTCATGCATTCCCACTTTTTAATTAAAAAACTTAGAAATAAAATATAAATAAAAAAAATAACATTTTAAAATGAAATTTGTAAGAAAGTAACATTTTAAACTGAAATTGGTAAAAAAAAGTGACAATTGAAATTGATTGTTTTTATTTTTTTCTAAAGTTACAAGTAGTATTTTAAATTGACAAATATAAAAAAAATAATAATAAGAATAATAATAATATTTTAAACAGAAATCTGAAAAATAAGTAACATTTAAAGCTGAAAATTATATAATAAATAACAATTTAAACAAATATTTATGACACATTTAGCATTTTAAACTGACAATTATTAAAAAAAAAACATTTTGAACTGAGATTTGAAAAATTAGTAACATTTAAAACTGGAAATTATAAAATAAAAAACATTATTTACTAAAAAATGTAAAATAAGTAAAGGTTTAAGTAAAACGAGAGTTTAGAATAGAAAATATTAAATAAAAGTAACCTTTTAAGCTAAACTTTTTAAAATAAGCAAATAACATCATTGAGACCTTCGTAAATAAGTAAATTGAGGGTTGTGAACAAAGAATACCTCACCCAAACAAAGTCCGTACGTGAAATAAGTTAACACTTTTTGCCCCTCCTTAACTAAACTGAGATTTCTTAAAAAATATGAATAGCGTTCCTGTTGCGCTAAATAGCGCAAAATAGCGCCAAATAGCGCACGCTTTTTGAGCATCCCGCAATACATTGATCGCAATGTTGCGTTTTTGGCCCGCAAAACGCAAGCTTTTTAAAACATTGCTCCCGACCCTCGGCAGGATACACACCCACCTCCTGCACCATCACATCACACCTCTTCACACCATGCTCTCTCTCAGCTTTACACCGACTCCTCTTCCTCCTCCGACGCTAGGGAGACCCACCACAGCGTCTTAGAGTGGATTCCCTCTCCCTCGCATGGTCCTCCTCGCTTCGTACCTCTACGAGACCGCCAGTGTTTTTATTGTGGAGAGCATAGCCACCTGATTGGTACATGTCCCCGTCGCGGTCCCCCAGCACCTCTCACGGCTCCACATTTTCATCCTCCTCATCCACCACCTGTCCAGATGCCACCGTTTCCTGTTGCTTATGTTGTGCCTGTGCCGGGTGATGTGATGGGTCTTGAGGCTCGTCAGGATGGAGACCACATATTTACGGCACTTCAGCTGCTTTTCGGGAGTCTTCAGGGAGATATACGCATTGACGTTCTCATGTTTGATGAACGATTCTCCACGGATGCTATGATAGATTAGTTGGCATCGATGGAGACAATTTTCGATTACAAGCGGGTTTAGGGCCGCTCCTGTGTTCTCCTAGTGGCCACCAAATTTCAGGGATTCACCCGGGTTTGGTGGAACTATCTTTGCTATCGCCGGACAGCGGCGGGACTGCCTCCTATCCAGACATGGCCAGAGCTGAAGGCGGCGCTACAAGCTTCATTCATACTGCCGACCTATGAGCGTGACCTCTTTGCCCGCGTCCAGTCCCTTCGTCAGGGTTCGTCTACGGTGGTGGAGTATACGGGGCAGTTCCAGCTCCTTTGCACACGACTCGCCTCCCTGAGACCGAGGACCAACAGATCAGCCGTTGTATTCTAGGGCTTCAGCCATACATTTAGTACGACCTCGGCTTGAGGGAGATACCGATATTTTTGAAGGCGGTCGAGTACGTGACTAAGGTTGAGGTCTACCACACGCCTTTAGCAACTCCTCAGGCCTCTCGAGCCCCACTCACTCCGGTCTCCGCCCCTGCTCCTCCAGTATCGGCTTCAATCCCCACTACCACCACTGCGGTACCACCTCCATCGGGTCCTCCTACGTTCAAGTGCTACAATTATGGCATTATTGGTCACCGAGCTTTTGACTGCTCCCTTCCAAGACGTCGTGCCCTATTGACAATTGGTGATCCACCCGACTATTTGGACACATCCGAGGAGCTTCCTCAGTATGCCTTGATTACTGTTTTGGAGGGCGACTCCGTGGGTCTCCCACCGTGAGCTCGCCTAGACACCTATTTTTGAAATTTCCTCATGATTCCTGAATTTTTTAGCACTCGTGGATGAGCTTGTTCTTAAGAGGGGGGAGAGATGGAAATGGGCCCTATTCTATGATTAATTTTGTCATTTATATTTTCTTTATTTTTGTTATTTGTATTTTCCTTTACTTGCTTTGTTATTTAAGGGACGAAGTAGTAATTGCATTTTTGTAATTACTGCCTTAGCTTGGAGCCTAAGCTACTCCTCCCTTTATATACCCATGTAGTCTTCATTTGAAGACATTCCTCCATTTTGAAATATAAGAAATCTCTTGATTCTATCTCTAAAGTTGGGGTTTGTTTATTTTCTTAGTCATTGACGTGAGAACCACTCTTGGTTTTGGCCATGGCCATTGATTGAGTGTTTGATATAAAATGCATAGCCAAATATTATGATAGTTTATCTTTTGTCAAGTACGACAAGCGGCGTATCAGTAAAGAGCCGCTCGGTACTATAACAAAAAAGTAAAGAGCCGATCATTATAAGTGGGGGACTATGTTCTCAAGGAAGTGATTCAGAATAAGAACAAGCTTCATACCAACTGGCATGACCCTTACAAAAAAATTAGTTCTAAAGGACTTGCAAACTTGAAAATATTGAAGGATAACCCTTCACCGACCCATGGAATACAAGAGCATTTGAAAAATATTACTACTAGAGATAGGAAGGGGGGTTATGTAAATAAAATTTGTTAAATGATGTATATGTTCCTTATATGAATGAAAAGAAGTAAAAGTTTCCCTCTTACCCTACTTATTAATTTATTGAATAGTTCTTCTTATGATTAAGCCTCATCTATAACATAAAAAGGGAAATGCTTATACATCTGAACTCGTAGGCATTTCTCAGAATGTGACATAAATGAGGGATCGACTCCTGTAATAGGATGAGCCAAATGAAAAATTGGCTACTCCTTTGGACAAAGGTACAAATCATTAAAGTCAAAATGGGGATAAACAAGCCTCTTCTGGATAGATTAAGGCCTAGGCCCAATTGAAGACAAAAGATAAACTATCGTAATATGTGGCTATGATAGTGAGCCACTCCTTAGGAATAGGGACTATTAAATTGGGATGAAGGGAGTATGATATAAAAATGCTGTTATATCAATTTGGCTATGCTAGTATAGACTCAAGGCACCATAAACTGGGCTTATGCAACTTAGCAATTTTTTTCCTGATTATATTGAATTGATCTTATGATGACTTCAAGTCACAGATATTCCTGTGTTGAAATATTTCCAGTCTTGTATTTATAACAAAAATATGTGTAGGAGGGCAGTGAATCAAGGGTAGGGATTAGAGAGTGAACTTTGAGATCTGAGATGTTACCTCTTCTGGAGTGCATATAACGTAGATTGATAAGAGAGCTCTGAAGAATGATGGAACAGAGGGTGAGGGCATAATTAGAGAGCAAGTCGGAGAAGGAAATTTTGGCATAAAAGGTATGGGGTTGTAGGTGAGATGGTGTATTGAAATTGTGGCTATGGGAGTGAGTCATGATTAATTATGAATGTCAGTTGGGGAGTAAATAATCTGGGAATGAAGGATCTCAAGGGATGTTCATCAATACTAGGTTGGTTGGTATTATTTTTTGTAACCCTTATCAATAAAGTGAGGGGAATATTTATAGTGGTTATGCAGTCATCTGAACTGTTGAAGTCATATACATTATTTGGAAGGGCCTCGAGGGTGGGCTTTACGGGTTGAGGTGACACGAGGTGGGTATTTTTATAGAGGGGTCAGTTCTCATTTAAATTTAGCAAAGATGTCTGCGGGGTTGTGCATGGGATGGGGTAGGTGTCAAAGGTTCTCCATAGGGGGCATGAGGGTGTGAAGCTGGTTTCAAGGGTGAATGTTGAAGGGTGCCATTTCTCTCGTGGGTTTGGGGGGTGGGGTGAACATGGGATGGGGTGTGTCAGAAGTTCTCGAGGGTTGTGATGTTGATTTTTGAGGGTGAACATCGAAGGTGGTGCCAATTCTCTAATTTTGAGGTGGTTTACCATGTTAGCCGAACTGACCACTGGACCCTTACATTTCTGTAGGGAGGGATTTCAATTGGGCACCACATATCCTTGAGTACCCCCCCGACTTGAGCTAAACACAAATTTAGAATTGATGAATCCCCTAAGAATGAGTATAGAAAATATACCTGACCTTGCTTCTTGCTACTGTTAGGCTCGGCAATATGGTTTAAGGAGACCGAAACCAACAATTATCCTCCCATAAATTGATTATCGGTTCAATATGAAAGTCGGCGTGTCAAAAATAGGTTTTAGTGAGCTCACTTTGGTGGGTCAGTTCAGTTGCATATCAAAAGGGATCAATCATGGGTCAAAGGATAAGGTTTCAATCAATACCTATTTTTTACTTCGCAGCTGCTGAGCACAAACTCGCCTCCTCTCTCTCTCTCTCTGAACTTGGATATACAGAAACCGCCATCAAGCATATACATGAACTTGGATTATAAAGTCTCGCGGTCTCTTAAAGGAACGATTCAGTCCTGGACTTCAAACTATCTTGATCTCTTACAAAGGGAAGAATAAGATCTAAAGTTTCATTCACTTGTATTTGACAATTTGTATTTGTTTATTAGTGTGTGTATGTATATATATATATATACCTAGATCTGTCCTTGTGTGAATATATATTATTGTAGATCTCCTTGTTTTTGTTTACTTGTGTTTTTTATTGTTAACATGAGGTACTGGAAAACAGCAAAAAATTACTGGCGGACAACAGGTTGACTCTATCCGATTGGGGACGGATGTAACCCGCACTCTTGACCCGTTTCTGACCTGCCCATGTTACATCAAATCTGTTTGAGTCCCGCGCATATCTGCTCATATCAACCCATTTGTCGGGTCAAGCTACTGTTGATTTTGATTGGCGAAGCCCTCACTCTTGAGTGACGGCCCTACTCTCTAGACCTTTTTGGACCTTTAAAGTGAGGCCTTGCATGCCGGGGTACTTTTTGGGGTGGGTTTTGTCTTGGGTGAGGGTATGCTTCAATGAGGTGGGTGGGAACCAACTTCCCTTCGAGTTTATATATTGCTACAGTACGAAAGCGAGGTGACACTGTCACTGTCACAAAATCACTCCAGCAGGCACTTGTGTTGTTGCTTTTTTATGATCGAGATGGTCAAATCGGGTCATTTCGTGAAAGGGAGTCAGCTGTGACTTCTGGGAGGACTTGTACTCTGATTTTGAGAAGAGTAACAATCTGTGAGGACAAGTCTGAGAGTCTAGACACTCGGAGAGTGTGGCGGCCAATGTTACTACCTTGAAGTTTCACACTCGGTGTGGCAAGGAAGCTTGACCTTGAGTTTTTATTGTCAGTATCAGCCACTGGTTTTTATCTTTGAGAAAATTGCTACGTTTGTATCTCTGATAGCGTTTGAGTTTGTTTTTATGGGTTGAACTTTCTTTAGTTTCACATGTCAACACAACTTCACAGTCCAGCTATAAAGATTTTTAATATATATTTTTTGCAACTACTCAATGGTATCTGAAACTAGCTGCAAATGAACTGAGCCGAGCTTGAGCTTGATCGAGCTCGATCCTTAAATGAGCTTGAGATCATGTTCAAGCTCGGTTTGTGTAATTAACGAACGAGTTGAGCCCGAGTAGCTCGGTTCCGAGGGTTCCAATAATATTGAGCTTGTTGATGCGCGAGCTGAGCTTACCAGCACAAGATCGTGTTCAAACTTGGTTAGTGAACAACTCCGTTCAAGCTCAGTCCATTTCCTTAACAAGTGAGCTGCGGTTGAGCAGCTCAGTTCTGAGGGCTCAAGATCGAGTTCGAGCTCGGTTAGTTTGCTTTCAAACGAATCGAGCTCGAGCTGTGTTTGTTTGCATCTCTACTGATTTCTCGTCTTTCTTATTGTCTTGTAATAAGCTTTGAATCATCCAATATTCCCTGGTATGAAAGTTGGCAACTGTATACTTGATTGTTATACAGAGGAAATTGTATTATCTATATGATAGAGGAACTTATCATTTGTAAATGATTATTTATAAACCACAATTAGTCCTGGTCTACACTAATATTGATCCCACCCTCCAGATTACTGCTAACATTTGTGTTTCTCTCTCATATTTCACTCACTCGTGCTTCTGTTCGAACTTTTCTCCAAGGCACATATCAATACGCATCATCTGCTATCATGCTCTCCCTTGCACACTTCTCTCATTTCACGTGGGAGGATCCACTGGCAACCCAAATTAAACGAACTATTTAATATGACTGTAGGACTGGATTTTTTAGAATATTGCGTATATATGGTGCCAGCAGACGTTGTATCTAGAAATCATGTTCAAAGGGAGTATATTATTGGTTTAGTTGTGGAAGCAAACGTGCAAGACTAGTTTTTTTGTTTGCGAAGGAATGCAGAAGACCTCTAGTCATGAATAAACGTTTTCTTAATTATTATATCCTTCTGGTTTGCCTGTGAAACATGGTGCATTATTGTCATTTTTACTTGATGGAAGTGTATACACACAGTTCTCCTTTTATATAATCTTTATAACGTATATTTCTACACTCTTGTTTCTGTATTTTCAGTAGCCAATGCAGCTATGTCCATGAAGGTAGAAGAATAGGTCGATATCAGAGCAAATGATTCTATTCGAGTCTTATTCTTTTTTTGAGGCCACTAAGATTCTTTGCTTTCTTTTGTGCTTCTTTATTTAATTGGTTTATTTTTGGGTATTTCAGGTTATTTATGTGTAGTGACGGATCCAGGATTTTTGGTCGGGGTGGCCAAAGTTTCGAGTGGTGCAGGGGTTCGGGGGCAGGAGTGGCGATTATTTTTGAGTAATTCGACTTTTATGCATATTTTAACTTTAATTTGATTTTTATACAAACTTATTACGTTTTTACCTTAAAATTTGCAAAAATCTCATTATTGATGCCTCTAACCTTCTATCTTTACATATAGTACCCTAATTTTTTTGGAAACTCAGGAGGGGCTTGGTTCCTCCTCGCCCTAATGTAAATCCGTCCCTGTTTATGTGTACATTTGTAATTATTTTATATTTAGTAGGCCATTTACTGAATACACACTTGTCACGTAATCCCAGGTGTATACATGTTTTGGTTTGCATATCAGGGCACACTGTCACATCTAATAGTGGCAAAGTGTGACCCAAATAATAAAACAACCCATATTCGCCCAGTCATCTAAATATGGGGTTCATATTTAAAAGTTATGAGTTAAATATGGGGCTCATATTTAAAAGTTATGAGTCAAATATGGACCCATATTTGAAAGATAGGAATAAAATATGGAGTCCATCTAACTTATATTTGCCCGCCCAAATTAGGTCAAACGCATAATTTCACATCCCATGTCTATTTTGGTGGTGGTTACATTGTACTCTTCCTTGTATATGTCGAATGCATTGGCTTTGGCTTTGGCTTCGGCTTCGGCTTCAGCTTCATTAATTCAATTGTTATTAACAATACCCGATTAATAGTAAACACCGCTGGCTCATTTGTAGAGCAAGATAAAACCGAATGATATTATATAAATAAAACCGAAGGATATATAAAGTAAAATAAAATCATTAAATAACATGACAGCCTACGGAGGGAATAATATCAAGTAGTAAAAACTTTATACATGAAGTCGTAGGCAATAATATGTAGTCGTAAAAGCTTTATACCTGAAGTAACTTCAAGCGAGTTACTTTATAGAAACCAAAGTATAATTCTATAAATCGGTCTTATGATAAATAACTAGTTCAAGAGTTCTAATCACTGTAAATGCAATGCAAAATAAAAATGTAAATAATATCTCAATGGTACTTATGCTTTGGAGAAAACTTAAGAGCCTCACATTTCGACTTGTTGCTATGTACTTTAAGGTCTCATTTGATACGTCGTATAAGAGGGTCGTATTGACTAAAATGATTTTATTCAATGTTTGGTGTAATTTAGGATGAGATATGAGATTAAATAAGTTATTCCAATTAAGTTCTTTATCCCACAAGGAGTGGGATAAAATAATCCCATCTTCAAGGTCGTATAAAATTATATGGTGTCAAGATTTGATTGAAAATTATCACTCTATCCTTATCCTTATTAAGTTAGAAGAAATTCACTCAACTTCACTCTCCTAAGTATTAGATAGCAGTCGTCGGTGTTTTTCATTCACATAACTCTCCATTCACATTTTTTTATCATAGGTAACCTCCTTTTTTTTTTCCCTTTCTATTTTCTTAATTTTGTTGCTTTATCATGAACTATTATTTTGATTTAAATCGATGCAAATATTATGTTAACTCACTTGCTAGACAAGTTGAAAATTGTGTATTGCTAATCCACCGCTACTATTTTGTTACGCATATTTTTTTTATGTGTTATTAATCCACCTACTAGACAAGTTGAAAGCTATGTACAATTCAGTTTTTTTGTTTTCGTATATTTCCGGTGGCTAATTGGGGTAAACTCGATGTTATCCAGTTGTGGGTTTAATCAATTTTTTGCGACTGGTTTGTTATGAATTGAAAGAGAAGATAATAAGCAATCAGTTTTACTGTCTCATTATTTCTGGCGGCTGGTTTGTGTGCACACGGTGTTTGTATGTGTGTGTGTGATAACTAGTGGTTGTCTCTGTACAAATTATAAATACAAATAGAAATAGAAATATAAATACAAACACATATGTTCATCTCATTATTATCAATTTATAATATTATTTTTTTAACATCCTACGTAATATTAAATACCATGTTATTAAGTTAGAATATGTGATCACAATATATTTTTATATTTTTTGATTATTAAATACAAAATAAGGGTATTTTTGGAAAATTGGAGACAAATTAATCCTATCTAGAGCATTTCAAACTCAGAATTGTATTATTATATTCCATCCCGTCTTCTTATCCGAAATTGTTTCGAACGCAGTATTGGAATAAGTCTTATCTGACCCATCCTTATTCTATCAAATTCGACTCTTATCCTATCTTATCTGGTCCCTTTATACGGCGCATCAAACGATGCCTAACTGTACTGATTTTTTTATTTTTGTGTTGTTTTTGCATTGTAACTATGGTCTTTTGTACAACAACACTATTTCAAATTCTAACTTTACTGTTTTGTTTAATTGTAATGCAAAATTATGTATTTATTTGCATTTTAACGGTGTTTTGTGAAGCTATATTTGTTTGTATAAATTTTTTACTTTGTTTTCTATTTGTGCAGTTTTGTGTAATTATATTGAAAAATACTGTACCTTGTTTGTGTTATTTTCTATCCATGAAACTTTGTATAATTGTAAAGAAAATACTCTACTAGCATTGTATAAATGTTATGAAAATACTTTTTTGATTTGCTTTCTAACTAGGATGTTTTGTATAACTGTATCGGTTTGCATTCTCACACATTTGCTTTCTTATTGTTATGTGGGGATAAGTAATATCTAAATGCGAAAACAAGATATAATATTGCATTCTAATTGGTTATATTATATAACCGTTATTGTCGCCTAAAATTGGTATAATGCTAGTCTTAGTTAAATTACACTAATCATAAACAAATAACAGATAAAGAGATACTAATTGGTGAGATGCTATTCTAGAGAAAAAGTAAAAAATGGAGAGAAAAGAACAACACAAGGATGTAAGTGGTTTGGCCCAGAACTGTGCAGTGTAGTTGGAATTAGATTATTGGACAATTGTCATTGATGAATAAAAATAAGCTCTCAAAGTCTCTCTAAAGTTTAACATAATAATAGGAAAAGATATCTCTGATCCTCACCCATGTGGTTGTGACGTGCTATTTATAGACGGCTTGAAGATAGAAAATAGAGAGGGACACATGTCATACCTTTATAAGTCAGATAATTACATGCTTTACATAAATGTGAGGAGATAATCATGGCGTTTGTTATGTGCACATGGGGAGGATATTTGCATATCTCCCATATGTGCACGTGTTGTAACTGTTGCTGACGTCATCCAATCGCACAATACATGCTTGCTTTAACGACATTAAGTAACACCATCAGTTAACAATGAGATAAGTGAGTTAATTGTGCTGTCAAAGATAGTTAGGCCAACCTCATTGTTGAGGTCGATCATAACGGATTTGAGGCAGACCTTTTTTTGGTATAAAATAAGTCCACGTGTTCTCTTCCAATTGGTTCAGGAGCTATTCCATATTTATGGAATTACAAAAGCCCCCAAGACGTTTCTCACACGATTATAGCTTGTAGTGGATTCTCTGGAGTGTTGTGCCTTCTGAGTAGACGCTAGGTGAATTGAGTGAGTGAATTGCTAACTTTGGAGTGTCATCGACTCTTGATATTCTAGTCGGCTTTGAATGTGCTCGGTCTGCACCGAGCAAATTGACTTGTGAAAATTTTCAGCAAAAAATTCTTGGCGGGTTTGAACTAACACGTGTTAAATGCTGGTGGCCATGTTAGAATTATAATAATGTGCATGCTTGGGGCAGTGTGGTGTTAGTTTATAAGTCTCCAGTTGCCTTTCCCAGGCATGAAGTCTTGCCTTGCTTTAATAGGGGTAATAATTACAACTTGAAGTGTATAAAAGCCTATTTCTTCATCGTTTCAACTTTTCATAAATATTACCTTCGCATGAGAGTTTTCTAGAGAGAGAGAAGACTTTTTCAACCTAAACTCATATTCTCTGACTAACTCGCTCCATTTCTACCATTTTTGGTTTCCTCCACCTGATAAAACTTCTTTACGATGAGATTTCTTCCTTTCTGGCATTAGTGGCTTTAGAGTTTCGATCGTTTTTCAGAGTTTGGGGTTCCAGGTATGCATTCTTCATTTCTGTAGCTCTTTTACGGTTTTTTCTGAAATTTCTTCGATTTCTCTATGATTTCTTCTTATTGTTGCTAGAATTGAATGCTGATTTATATTTAACTGGATATTTAACACGCCTAGGTGTCCATTGAGCTGATTGGCCTAGGGTTTTAAAGTTGGGACTTTTCTTTGTGATTTCTCACTTTTTCACCCAAATTACACTTGTCAAAGTTGGAATTATTTTTCCAACCTTGAAATTTCTCCTTTATGAGTGACGAACCTTGGATCAATAGGTGGTTAAAGCACCTTACGGAGTTAGATCAACAATTTTCTGGTGTTTACGCTAGAAGATTTCCAACCGCCTTTCAAACTGTTCGACCCTAGTTCCGTCCCATAACCCCCAAACCAAGAGTACGACTCAATAGAGTTTGTAGGTCTTTTAAGAAGTGAGGAGGGCGACCACCATTCTAGTGGTGTTAGGTTAGAAAATACGATTTCAGTCATTTCCGTCATTGATTTAGAGTCCTCAGCCGAAGAGGAGATGGCTGAGAGACCTGACCCATCTACCTCCCTAGTAGTTGTGACTCCTATGATGCTAGAAATACTGAGGCCCAATACCATGGGTGTGATATTTCAGAGGAAGAGCTTGACGGCCTAAGAGATCACTATTCGATTCCCATTAGTATTACTATTAGACTGTCGAACTGTGATGAGGGGGTCTATTATCATCCCAATGCCGATGAGATCTATGTCCTCGTCTGGGCGTTGCAGGTGTGAGTTTGTCCTCCCCTTCACTCCATTATCCTAAGTATTCTTAGGGGATATAGAGTTTCTCTGACCCAACTTTCTCCCAACGCGTACCGAATAATTCTGGGGGACAATAGTATATTAGAAAGATCATTCTGGCTATGATATCACTGGGGATATCTTTAGGTCGATCTATGGGGTTAAAGATAATACCAAGGCTCTAGGCTATTATTATTTTCACTAAGAACATCCCATTTAAAATCGGTGAATGTAAAACAAACGAGCAACCACGCCTGGAACACATAATTTATATATTTGTCTAGTGAGTGGGAGTTTGGTCCAAATGATGGGAACTAAGTTGGTGCAGTGCCCCGTGATTAGGTTAGGCCCAACAAGATTGGTATACATTTTGACCTCTACCTTGCATTCTTGTTGTTCTCCTGTATGTTCTTGATGAATCGTGCTAACACTTTATACAATCTTATGCACTTAAGAAAGCTCCTTAGTTAGCCAGACCTCATAGACCTCTTTGATCAGATTATGCACCTCATCTGGAAGAACGCACCTAAAGAGTGACACCACAAAGCCTTTTCTAAACAGAATTCCCAGCTCTATCACGTACCTTGCATCCTTATAACGAAGTTGTCGAGCTTCTTTGGGATCCTCCGGGACTGCGTCGGTTTCCAAATATGCTCTGATGGGGTCCATCCGTGATGGGCCCAAGCCTAACTCCAGTACCTGAATAGTACCCACGTTTATACAAAATCTCGACATGAGGGTGGCCGACGCTAGAAGAGCTAAGGTATAATATGATCATCTGTACAACATTAAACTTTGGGAGCATCAACTTTACTTTGGCTAAGTACTTCTTCATTGCTTCTTTTCGAGCCTCGTACACCCCCAATACTTGATTGACTCTCGGCTGATAATCACTGTGGGCTGATAACTGCTTACCTCCCAGTGATAATGCTAGACCTGGTCCAGCGATAAGTTCTTCGTACTTTGGCTCATTGTTATATGCTTCAAAGCTAAATTTTGGGGAATATTCCACATCGATGCCTTCTGATGCAGTAATAATTAAGACTATCCCATTATCGTTGGCTCATGAAGATCCATCCACTAACATTTTTCATACGGGCGACTCTTTCTCAAAGCTTCCTTCAACCAAATCACCCTTCTCGAAAAACTTTCTCATCTGCTTGAGGTCGCGAGACCTTTCTTCTCATCATGCCGATGATTCGGGTCTGTTGCTATTTTTCTTTGCAACAACTTCAGCCTCGTCCGATTTATCGTCTTCATACGTGAACTCAATAATGAAATTGACAGCAACTTATACCTTGATGTCAATCCTCATCTCATAAATGACATCGTATTCTCCCAGCTCCACAACCCAAGCCATCAGCCGACTAGACTTCTCAGGTTTGTGAATGGCTTATCAAAGGGGGAGGTGTATGTAAACCAATATTGTGTGAGCCTGAAAATGCGACTTTATCCTCCTTGAGGACTTCATCAATGCCAACGATAATTTCTCTAACCTAGGGTACTGGATTTCAGCTCCTCAGTATGTCTTGTTAGGATAGTAAACTGGTTTCTACACATCGTCTTTGATTTTGACCAGTGACTTATTGTTGATTCTGATACTGTTAAATACAAATATAACTTTTTACCTAGGATTGGTTTGGACAATAAAGGCATGGACCCCAGGTATTGTTTCAACTCTATAAAAGAATTTTCACACTCCTCATTCTATTCGAACATCTTTTTGAGCATCTTGAAAAACAAAAAACATTTGTTAAACGCTCTTGAAACGAACCTGTTAAGAGTAGCTACTTGTCCTGTCAAGCTTTGTATCTCCTTTTTGCTCTTGGGAGTTCGCATATTAATCAATGCCCAAATCTTATCGATGTTGTTCTCTATGACCCTCTTATTAACAATAAACTCCAGAAATTTTCCTGCTTTCACATCAAATATGTACTTTGTTGGGTTCAGTTTCATCTTGTATTTTTCTAGCTGATCAAAAGTATGGACGAGATCACGAATGTGATCAAGCACATATTTTATTTTTGTCAGCATATCATTAATATAAACCTCCATATTATTCTTGATATGGTCTTTGAACACTTTGTTTACCAGCCTTTGATACATTGTCCCCGCATTCTTAAGCCTAAAAGGCATCATATTTTAACAGAATGTGCCTTGGCTGATAATAAAAGAAGTTTTATCGTGGTCTTCCGACTTCATGCTGATTTGATTATACCTTAAATAGGCATCCATAAAATTGAGCAGCTCGTGCCCAGTAGTGGCATCGATCGGCTAATCTATTCGGGGTAAGGGATAGTGGTCCTTTGAATAAGCCTTGTTCAGATCGGTGCCGATTGATTCGGGGTAAGGGATAGTGGTCCTTTGAACAAGCCTTGTTCAGATCGGTAAGATAACACACATTCGCCACTTATTCTGCTTCTTAATAACTATTACCATGTTGGAAATCCATTATGGATATTTGACATCTTCGATAAAATTGAACTTTTTCAGCTTCTCAATGTCCTCCTGAATAGCGACATTCTTCTCCTTAAAGAACACACATCGTTTCTACTTGATCAGCTTGACATCTTTAATAATACTGAGCTCGTATCATAGGATAACTGGGTCAATCCCAGGCATGTTCTCATGGATCCAGGCAAAAGCATTCTTCCTGTTCCATATGAAATCTGCCAGTTCCTTCTTGAGATATGAATCCAGCAATGAGCCGACCTGGGCTATCTTTTTTGGATTCTCGTCATCAAGATTAACCAGATCCACATGCTCAACTATTTCACCAGTGATTAACTTATCTTTATCCTGAGGATTTAATGTCTCTATCTGATAAGTTATGTTCAATTTCTTCATTTTCTCTTTTGCTCAATTGACGTCTAATAACACTTTTGGGCTTCGACTTGGTTTTCTTTCACAACTCCCACACCAGAGTTTGTGGTAAATTTTAGACATTGTTGAACAGTGGAGGAAATTTCTTCAAACTTCTTTAAACCAACCATGCCAAAGATAATGATGTAGACCGAGATCACGTTTTTGTCCAAGATGAAGAAATGCATTTTCTCAGTTCGACAGGTCGACGAGGTGTCGATGATGACCTATAGCTTGATTGTGCCCAGGAGTTACACCTTCTCCCTAAAAAAACTAATTAGCGGTCAATGGCATGCCTGCAACTTCTAATATGCTAATTTTAACTTCTTGAAATAATCACATAACAAAACATCTACCGAGCTACCATTGTTGACTAAATTCTTGGCAATCGACCTCTCGTGGACCATCATGGTGACGACTAGAGGGTCGTTGTGTGGGTACAACAGTCCAAACATATAGTCTCTAGAAAAATAAACAACTATACGGTCTTTGTTCACCTTATAAGGACGCATTTCTAAAGACTCTAACATATTCACATTCTTAATATGAGCACATGCCTTAGCCTCGTTAAAGTATATTATTCACTCTGTCGATTCATCTCCTCAATCGGCGTCACCTCCAGTGATAAAGTAGCACGCTAAAGAGATCGTCCTAACACTATCTAATGGATTTGGTGGCTTCTTGGGATATCGGTATCATCTTTATCATCAGATTCTTAGCCACGCTTCTTGTCATATTTACCCTTACAAGGAGACTTAGATCATCTCCTAGGCCTCCGATCATCTATAGACTTTATCTTCTCGGTCGAATTTGTTAACACTTTGACAACTTACCTTTTAGAATCAAATTCTTAATCTCATTTTTTAGCGCCAAGCAATTACTGGTGTCGTGGTCATGATTTTTATGGAACTCATAATATTTGCTCTTGTCTCTTCTGCCTGATGGTGATTTTAATTTTTTTAGCCATTTGAGATCATTTCTTCCACGGATCTCGCTGATGATGTTGTGGATGTCCACAGTGAGCGGGGTATATTCGTTAAATCTCTTCGTCTTGTCAAATTTCGTGGCCTCATCCTTCTTCTCTAAGCTCTTCCCAGTGTCGAATTTTGCATGGATAGACTCTTTTGCTGCCATAGCCTCTTATGGATTCATTATCTTTCTCGCTTTAGCCAAGAGACAAACCATTATTCTCGATGGTTCCTTTTCAAGAACCCAAGAAATTTTTCATAGAAGTAAACTACTCATTATTGCTGTAATAGAAATCTTCTCATGATAGACAATAACCCTCAATTTTTTCGTATTAAATCGGGTTATGCACCCTCTTATCATTTTATTCGTCTTTTGGAGGATGCTTAACAAGTGAGCCATAAGTTTTCCTGGTTTAGTAACTAAAATAAGTTACTGACAAACATATCTTCCAGCTACTTGAAGTTTGTAATCTTCCCCCTTGGAAGCCCGTGTACCAAATTTGAGTTGATCTAGTGAGTGTATTGGAAAAAACTTTGCAGCGTATTTCATCAGGAATTAAATAGATATCAAAAGAAGCTTGGTATTGCTCAACATGCAGGAGTGGATTTGATTTCCCATCATATTTTGGAGTGATGTTTGGCGGCTTGAACAAAGAGGGTGTGGGGTAGATGACCACAGACGCTGCAAATGGTGACACCTGCACACACCCCCTCTACAAAGGATTTTTTGTTTTGATGAAGTCACCCAAGCAATCTTCTAGACATTGAATGGACCCTTTCCAAGACTGGTCCTCCTTCTCAACTTTGGTTTTGTCGGCTCGGCCATGACTTTCGATCGAGCTTTCTGATCTCTTTACCGTGTGTTCAGATATGGCTAACCCCTTTACACTGTGTCTAGAATGGGCTGAGTAGTGTATGTCTTTGGTTCCAGTCCTCCTTGATTCCTCTCTATGCTCTATTTTCCTTGCACGAATGTTCCTGTGCACGCCTAGGATCCAAGTGATCAAAGTCTTAACCTATGTTAAGTCTCTCAAAAACACCAGTATGTTCTGTTGTGAAACACTGATCATCGTTATATACAATTAATCTGACGGTGGACGTAGCTCAATGCGTGTAAATTATATTCACCCATCCGAATTTTATAAACCTAAACCTACTCCTTTCATCACTGAACTTGGATCTGGACCACTCATCAACAAATTTGGATCTGCTCCTTTCACCTTGAGAACCCAAATAAAACCTCCTGTTATATTTCATTGCCTTATAATGGTGTCTCTGTATGGAGATAAGAGAGGCATCTCATACCTCCTATCAGTATTTCCACCCACAACAGGGGTGATTTTTGACCTTTGCTAGGCAACCAAAATACTTTGCATAAACTGCCTCATGTTCTCTAACATTGCCTCTTGGCTTTTAGCTAGTCTTTGCAAGATCCCTTTTAGATCTACCATTTCGACTGCAGTTTGTGGAGGAATCCCCTATTTTATTTTATTTCTTTATGGGTTTTTCACTATATATGATGAAAATTACACAAAAATAGAGTATCGTAACAACAAAACAAAGTAGGACATCAACAGTAATGGAATACCACGAAAAATGCAGGAATGGGCGAAAGCACAAACAGAAAACAAAATTTAAGGAATTGCAACGAGTCGAATGAAAACTACTAGTAAGAAACTCTAACCTTATGAGACCTATTCGGATTGGATCGCAATTTGTGGGTTCACAAAAACTGGGTATCCTGGAGTTTTAACAAACAACAATAGTGGAAAGTGACAAATGGACAATTGTTCCCACAGACAACACCAATCTGTTATCGTCTAAAATTGATATAATGTTGGTCTTATCTAAATTACACCAATCAGAGACAAACAAATAAATAGATACTAATTGTTGATATGATAATCTAGAGAAAATAGTAAAAAGAAGAGAAAGAGAGAACGACACGAGGATGTAAGCGATTCAACCAAAAATAGTCTACGTCCACTGTGCATTGTAGTTGGAATTAGATTATTGGTCAATCGCAATTGATGAATACAAGTAAGCTCTTAAAGTCTCTCTAAAGTTTAACAATATAACAGTAGGAAAAAATATCTCTATTCCTCACCCATGTGGGTGTGATGTGCTACTTATAGATTGTTAGAAGAGAGAGAATATAGAAGGACATGTGTCATGCCTTTATAAGCGGACAGTTACACGCTTTACTTAAAGGTGATGGAATAAACATGGAGTTTGTTATGCGCACATGGGGAGTATATTTGCATATCTCCTGCATGTGCGTGTGTTGTAACTACTGTTGAAGTCATCCAACCACACAATATATGCTTTCTTTAATGGTGTCAAGTAACACCGTAAGTTATCAATGAGCTAACGGGGTTAACTGTGATGTCAAAGATAATCAGGACGACCTCATTGCTGAGGCCGATTAGAATGGATTTGGGGCCGACCGCTTTTTGGTATCAAATAAGTCCACGCGTTCTCTTTCAATTGGTCCACGAGCTATTCCATGAATGCGCAGGTTGTTTCTATAAAATACCTTACTAAAATGGGACAACCCCCATTCTCCACATCAAGGTTGGCTAGACCAGTATGCCAAAGATAGGTCTTATCTAACAAACTATATCATTCTTAGTATTAAAACATAAGATAAAATGCTAACTACTGCTCCCAACTACCCTTAAAGTCCAAGATGCATATCCATAACAGGTTCTCCAACATCTGATTCACCATCTCCATCTAACCATCCATATTTGGGTGATATGAAGTATTGAACCTCAACTCTGCCCGTAATGCATGCTAAAAAATCTTATAAAAGTGGGAAGCAAACATCTTGTCCCTATCTGACATGATATTAAGTGGTGCACCCGCAACATCATAATCTCTGCAAGGAAGAGCTTGGCGTACTGCTCTGAAGTATAATATGTCTGGACTGGCAAAAAGAGGTCCACCTTATCAAATGGTCTACGATAACCCATATGGCAACGTGTTCCCCCTGTGATGTAGGTAACCCAATGATAAAGTCTATGGAAATTCTCTCTTATTTACACATTAGAATCTAGAGAGGCTGTAGAACACCTGTTAGTTGCTGATGGACTACCTTCACCATTTGGCATGTGGCACAGTTGGGCACAAAAATGGCGATGTCCTTTTTCATGTCTACCCACCAATGTTGGAGCCTCATATCGTGGTACATCCCATCCCCACCGGGATGTATCGAAAAACATGACCCATGCGCCTCAGTCATAACTGCTCGTCGTAATTCCTCACCCTCGAGAACTTCTTACCTGGCTCTGATACTAATTGTGCCAACCCCCATTTTCCACATAATGGTTGGCCAAATCAATACCCCGAAAATGGGGCTTATCTAACGATCTATATCATTCTTTGCAACAAGCCATAAGATACAAACTGTAATTTAAAACATCCACGCATATAATATAGAACTAAAATGACAAGAGTATATAAATGATTAAGTCTCCAATCCCACTGTCATAGGAATATCTGCATAATACAACTCTAAATAAGACCGTTTCAATAAATAAATCCCGGTCTTATGCCCATAGAATATCTGAAATAAAAAATGACTATAAATAAAATAAATAGAGACCTATGCTAGAATCAAAAGATTAAATCCACTATGCAAGTGGAGCTGCAAGTCTGATCTTTCCTCAACCCTGGTTATCCTATCTAGTTAAACTTGGAAAATATTTGGGTCAAAGCCCAAAAGTTGCAAGAATTAACTTCAATACCAACAAATAATGATGCAATTAATTCTAAATACATGCCAACCTACGGCTCTCACTTGAAACAAGTATCCCGCTCTTTATCTAAGTGAAATACTACCCGCATTCCCAACCCAAGCTATAATGATAACTGGTCTTCACACTATCATAAAAAATCAATATCCACTAGCTATTGAATAACAAGGAAGTAATAACTACACGTATATGGTCAAAGTCAAAATACTAACTCCCACAGTATTAACTTCACTAGATACACACAAATCACATGACATATTTTACGTAGTATTGTGTCTATTAATAGTTGCTTACTTTATTAGACTGAATTAGTTCTTACACATACATATATATATATATTATCACACGAGGGAAACTATCCCTGGTGTCCATCTCGTGCTTCTATCGATAAGTCCGTAGGAATCCATCACCTAACGCGATTAAGCAAAACACACATAAGCGTGGGAAGATCAATACGTAGTAGCACCACTAACGGTTCCATACCTGACCCAACTAATAGCTCAAGTCCAAATAACCTTCTCTCGTTACGAAGGGGACATCTCTGAATGACCGATATAAAATAATGGCCTCTACTACGCCTAACACATCTCATCCAGCATATGGTATGCGATCTTGATGTCGAACGCAACCCTAACCGATAAGGCCACCATGATAATAGGTATGTCCACAAAATTATAGAAAACACACACACACACACACACACACACACACACACACACACACACACACACACACACACATATATATATATATATATATATATATATATATATATATATATAACCCAATACATATGTAACTAATCAATTGGCTATCACCTTTTCATGCATTGATTTAATGTAACTCAATTCCCGATACCTTGGGTTTTATTGCAACTCCCTATTTAATTATAATAATTATTGCTTGTAGGATCACATGATAAATCCTAAATTTTATTTTATATCAATTACCCCTCAATTGGATAACCTCCCGTATACTCGAATAGACTTATGAAAATCCCACGACCATTTCCCCCATCTGACTCGACCCAACTTTAGGGGCCGAATCGATTCTCCTTTGAAGTCGAATCGATTCAGTTCAGGAAGTGAGCCCAAATTCGCCTATAATAAGATGTGGTCATCTTCCTTGACCTTCATTGGCGACTTATAAGCTTTGGAAACCTCAATTCAACCAACTAAGAGTTCATACTAACCATTGGAATGAGAGTACATCGGTTCATAATCATCCTAAACATAATCATTCCTACAATCTAAGGATTTATTAATAAAAATCTCATCTTTGTCTAAAACATGAATGGGTTACAATTTCCACCAAATTCTTAGAGAAAACTTCTAATTATTAAATGAGTTTGATTCAGGAACGTAAATGGATCCTAGTACATGGATTTTAACATAATTTCCATTAGTTATTCAATGTCGATTTCAAGTTTTATCACCAAAGTATTAAAATTTCAATATCAGATTATTGACTATTAATCCCAATGAATCCCAATCATTAATCATCATATGAATTAGTCTCCAACATAATTAAAAACCTAAAATCGCATGAGAAAGCATGATTCTAAATCAAGAAACACATTATTTAAGATATTGCAAGAAAATTCTTACCTTATAGTGGAAGATTGAATAACTCCTATAGAATTTTCCTTGATTTCTCCTTTCCAAGCTTGCTAACCTCTCATAGGTGATTAAGGATGCTAGTATTAAGTTTTATGGATGGAAATACCTAATTAATGTAACATGGGTATTGTAACCTAAAACAACATGACCAATTGGACCAATAAAATGGTGACACTTGTCATCATATGCAGTGGGTCCAATAATAGCATGAAAACATTGTCGGTGCTATTATCTCACATGTCGACACGCTAGCCGACCTGCCCCAAGAATATGAATAGTCAGTAATGTGAATAGACATGAGTGAGACTCTCAACAATCACCATGCACATGCACGTGGATAATGTCCAACTGCAAATTATAATGTAAAGACATACATACCTAATGTATAAAGGTATGGGGACTAATTTATTCATTAGTCCCACTTGTGTAGCTGACCAACCCAACACGGAGCGAGGACTATTCGACCCAACCCAATTAACAGATTTCTAGACTGTATTTAACACATGCTTAAATCGGTTACCAATAATCTCAGAGAGATATTCAGGGACACCTTAATAGCTATCTACAAGATGGATGAATTACTTGCACAATTCAATCACTTATATGTGATTACTATAAATGTAAACCCCCACCCCGGAGCAAAGGGGATGTAGCTTTGATTTCTTGAGAGAAACTAATAAAGAACAATAACCTTTCTGTGGGCGTAGGCATGTTGTCGAACCACGTACAACTTGTGTTGTGTATGATCATCTTTACTTTGTACAGTCATATACTTTCTGTGATTTTTTATTGTGATAATTATATACACACAAAAGGTATTCCATCTCTTCATTTTCTCACTACTATATATAGCACACTACCTCTCTCAGCTAAGGATAACTGAGAATAGTTATCTAAAACCCTAGAGAGTTCCTGAGAGGCATGTGCTAAACCCTAATACATTATGATATTGTACCCATGGATGTAAGCACCTTATTGGAATGAACCACGTAAATTCTTATGTCCCTTTCTTTGGCTCTCATCGTTCTCTGTAGTTTACTTCTTTCCTACTTTATCGCTGGATTATAATTATTTGTTTAACTATGCTAAGACTCATCCAAATCAGCAAACCAATTTTAGACACCAAAAGATTAGCGCCATCTATGGGAACGACAAACCATTGTTCATTTCCTACCCATTTACCATAAAGAAGATATTCCTTCAGTCACTTGCTATCAAGCACTGAAAAATGGTAGACAACTCAGAAGCTAGCCATGCCATTGGTGATGCCTTCGGTCCCTCTGCCCCCTTGGTATAGAGGATTTACAAGGAATTATGCTGAACATAGCCAAAGGTCAAGAGGCTATGCAAGAGACAGTGATACAGATAACTCAGATGCTCCAAACAAGATCCATAATTGGTCCAACCACCAGAGGAGAAATGTTGCCTCCAGCACCCTATGGGGATAGGCAACCTAGATAGGAAAATAGCAGATCTAGGTACTCTATATTAAACAACGATCGATCTTACCTCCCTAGTAGGACCTCATCAATCAGATCCACTGATTACTACGATGGGCATTCACTCTCTCAAGAGAGGTAGAGCACCCTGAATAGGCTCAATAGGGGCACAACCTTTGATCGTTTAGGTTCTCGAGCTGCTAGGGACCATAATAAAAAAGAACCCTCTAGGTCATAAGATCACCGAGAAGGATACGTCAGGTCAAGAACCAGTGTGAGGATTTGTGTATGCCGAGCAGACTTCTTAGGAAGAGAGCTCAGTACAAACTCACGATCGAGTGGATAAGACCGTTTTAATCAAAATTGATCCAGATGAGCATCCCTAGAAAGGTTTTGTTCAGTGAATGGAAGATCATTTTGGAGAAATAGCCAAATCCAAAAACCCCTTACATAAGAGTTTTGTGAAGGGATCACCTTTCATCCCAGCAATTGTGGACTTCCCTACACTTGCCAAATTTAAAAAACATGTGGTAACTCCCAAGTATGATGACAAAAATGATCCTGTACTTCATGTGGAATAATACCAAGATGCTACCTACATTTAGTCAGTCCCATACGAGATATGTTGTCGGGCATTTTCTAGCACTATTACTAGGTCAGTACAAATTTGGTATAACAACTTGCCTCATGGATAGATCTCCAGCTTTCAACAGCTCGTGGAGCTATTCATCAGTAACTTCTACTTTGGATCGAAACCAATAAAGAGAGTAGCTCATTTATTGAGTGTTCTCCAGCAACTAGGAGAAACTACGCACAACTATATTACTCGCTTTAATAAAAAAAAATTAGAATTTGTGGATTACAAGGAAAAAATGGTGATCACTACACTTATGAGAGCTTTACTCCCCGAGAAGCTATATGATGCCCTAGATAAATATCCCCCCAAGACCATGACTAAATTGATGTCTAAAGAAGGAAAAATTATGAATGTCAAGGAGGCCATGGCTGCAAAACAATATCATGAATCCAAAGCTGATAGCAACAAGTGCCCCGAGAAGAAAGAGAATAAGGATAAGAAGGTTGAAAAACCCAAGATGTATGATGAATATACTCATATCACTGTTGGTATGCACCACATCCTGGAGGAAATCTGAGAAAGTAGGGATTTAAAATGGCTCGGGAAGATGAAATCTCCCCCAAAGCGGAGAGAAAAACCCAAGTATTGTGAGTTCCACAAAGACCGCAGGCATAACATATACAATTGTATAGCCATGAATAACTATATAGAAAGTCTGATCCAAAGGGGAAAACTCTCTAAATTCGTTGATAGAAAAGGCAGGTTAGAAGACCGAGAAGTCCGGGGATGATTGGAATTTCCTTGTAAAGGAGGAGACGATAAGAAAAAAGAAAGAGATGATAATGTCGAGGATGATCAAAATATGCCAAAAAACCTATAGAGCCTGGGCATGAGGTGAAAATGATTTCTTTTGGTTTCCATTTCATTGTAGGTGGTGATGCTGGTGGAGGTAACGAAATAGCCAAAAGAAAAAAGTACTTGAATGAAGCCAAAGCATGCTCCTACATTCGATAAATCAATTTGTCTGAAGACGTTGATAGTCACCTAAGGAAAGTGAACAAAGATAGGTTGGTGATAGGATTATACAAAGATGACCTCTATGAGGTACTATATCCTCATGATCATCCTCTGGTCATCATGGCGATTGTTCATGATGGAAGAGTTGCTAGAATATTGACGGACAATGGTAGCTCAACTGATGTCTTATTTTATGACTGCTTTAAAGGACTGAGACTACGTGAGAGTAAACTAGAACCATATCACAGGCCCTTTAGAGAAAAAGTGTATCCTTTTAGAAGTGTCAAATTAGAAGTCATAATTGGCACTTGGCCAATCTAACGAACTGAGCAGATTCATTTCTTCATCTTAGATAAGAACGTCCAATCAACTCATAACATCACCTTCTGCAAGGTCAACTCGAAAAAGTTTGAAGCTATACTATCCACAATACACCAGTGCCTAAAATTCCTCACACATTATGGGGCCAGTGTTGTTACTGGAAACCATATTGAAGCCAGGGAGTGCTATACACTTCATCTAGCTAGGAAAAAGTAAAGAAACTAACCGCCACTTACTAGATATAGACCATAGATCCTCGTAAGGAGGCTAACTTGGTCAAAGGATAAGTTATAGAGGTAGTGGAGACTATAGTCCTTGATGATGAGCGCCTAAATAGGAAAACACATATCAACTCATCCATGGATCCGTCCCTTAAGTAGGAGTCAGTAAACTTCCTCAAATAGCGAAATAATGTGAGAAAGAAGAGCAATAAATGGCGCATGTGTGTTGACTTCACGAATCTCAATAAGTCTTGTCCAAATGACCATTTCCCTTGCTAAGGATTGATCAGCTGGTCGATGCTACTATTGGACATGAAATGCTCAGTTTTATGGATGCTTACTCGGGGTACATCCAAATCAAATTGAAATAAAAGGACAAGGAGAAAACCTTATTCATTAGTAGCCAAGGTACCTACTACTCCAATGTTATGCCTTTTAGGCTCAGAAACACTGGATCAACATACCAAATGATAGTGAATATGGTTTTCGAAGTGCAGATCAACAAAAATATGGATGTATACATGGATGACATTCTCACCACAAGAAAGAAAGTAGCCGACCACATCAAAGACCTGAGTTAGACATTTGACTAGTTATAGAAGCACCAAATGAAACTCAACCCAACCAAGCGTGTGTTCGACGTGCAAGAGGGAATGCTCCTTGGATTTATAGTAAATAAGAGAGGCATTGAGGCTAATACAAAAAAAATTCAAGCGCTGATAAATATGCAATATCCTATAAGTAAAAAGATTGTGGAAAAGCTGACTAGAAGAGTAGCAGCCCTAAACAGGTTTATCTCTCGAGCTACTGATAGGTGCTTCCCTTCTTCAAGGTGCTAAAGAAGACTTTCGAGTGGAATGAGGAATGTGAGAATTCATTCTTAGAGTTAAATAAATACTTAGGGTCTCCACTATTACTCTCAAGGCCACTCATGGGAGAGAAACTCTACTTATATCTAGCAGTGTCTGAGTCCTCAGTTAGCTCGTCCCTCATTCGATTAGAGAATGGTGTACAAAAAATGGTCTATTACACAAGAAAGACCTTCCGAGGAGAAAAAATTCAATACCCACGTTTGGAAAAGCTAGCCTTAAGCCTCATTCAAGCCTCACGAATAATGAAGCCATACTTCTAAGCTAATACTATTATAGTCTACACGGACTTGCCCTTGTGCCAAGCCATTCATAAATAGGAGAAGTAAGGAAGATTGGTGTCTTTGGCTTTGGAACTTGGGGAGTATGATATACATTATGAGCCTAGAATATTAGTGAAAGGCCAAGAAGTAGTAGATTTCATAGCTAAGTTTACCTAGGAAGAAAAACTTATTGAGCATACTTTTACGGAAGAGAGCGTAGTAGTAAATCCAGCTAAGCATACTTCTCAAGAAGAGAGCTAAAAAATTCAAACATTCGATCGGACTTCTATGAAATATAGCTGCATAACTGATATAACTAACTAAGAGGAAGACATATTGGAAACATCCACTAAGCGAGAATTTGCTGCATGCTACCTAGAGCAAAGTCAAAAGATATTTAATTACGAAACCCTAGTTGAAGGGGATTTTAAAGAAGAGCCAACCATTTGGAATTATATGTGGATGGATTGTTGTGCGCCAATGGCAGTGATGTCAGGTTAATAATCAACACCCAGATGACATAGATGTAGAATATTCACTTAGGTTATAGTTCAAAGCTTCCAACGATGAAGTAGAGTATGAAGTATTTATCACGGGGTTTAAATCAACACTCTTTCTAGGTGCCAAGCAAGTACTGGTTCACAAAGACTCCCAATTGATTGTCAATCAAGTGTTGGGAGTGTACAAGGTCAAAGGAGAGTTTATGATGAGGTACTTGGACAAATCACAAGATTGAATATCTAAATATCAGGGAGTCAAAATGATCAAGATTCCAGGATTGATAATGCCTGAGCAGACGCGCTCGCTCGGCTTGCTTCGACGACTGAAACTGAATTAAGGAGGACCATTTCGATAGAAATCCTCATGCACAGAAGCATTGATGGAGAAATCATCAACTTGATAACACTAGATTTTGGTCCCTTATGGATGGATCCAATTAAGGAATATATTGAGAGAGGTATTCTGTCGGCCGATCCAAAAGAAGCAAGGAAACTAAGGTACAAAGCAACCATCTATGTTATGGAAGGATGAATTCTACACAAAAGAGGATTCATTATCTCACAGCTCAGATGTGTCCATCCCATCGAGCTACAAAATCTAATAATAGAAATACATGAAGGATCTTGTGGGGCCTATTCGACAGGAAGATCATTGGTCAAGCGAGTAGACACACAAGGGTATTACTAGATAACCATAAAAGAAGATTGTGATTCTTATACAAGATGATGTGATAAATGCCAAATGTTTTCTACCACCCACAGGACACTTGGAGCTATGCTCATGAAGATCACATCTCCATGGTCTTTTTTCATGTGAGGAATTGACTTGGTCTGCCCACTGCCGAAGACAAAAGGAAGGTTCAAATACTTTTTTGTTACATAGACTATTTCACCAAATGGGTGGAAGCTGAGCCTCTGGTATACATGACCAATGAAAAAGTCTTCCAGTTTATATGGAAGAACATCATATGCTAGTATTGTATGCTATATGCCTTTCTCACTGACCATGGCACACAATTTGATAATGAGGCAGTGGTCCCAACTGAGATTGTTCTACCCAGTCATAGAGTAATGAACTTAGTTCCCCCAAGAGCGACCTCATGCAAAGGTTGGACTTAGATTTAATTGAGGAAGTCAGAGAAAATGAAGCATTGCACGTGGCAGTATACCAGCAACGAATTGCTTGGTTCTACAGTAGGAGGGCCAAGAAACCTTAAAGAGGGAGAATATGTGTTAAAGAAAGTGCTCCAGAAAGAAAATAAATTGGAGGCAAATTAGGATGGTCCACACCACATTTCTGCAGTTGTTTAACCGGTACTTATCGTTTGGAAACCCTAGAAGGAGAACAATTCAAGAACACATGGAATGCCGAGAACTTAAGGAAATACTATCATTAATTATTTGAAATGTAATCTTTTATCTTTCAGTAACTCATTTTTCTTCTTTCAATAAAGAACACCCAGTTCATCAAAAGTTAGTTTCCTTTTCATATTTTATTTTTTTCGAGAGTGGGATATGTACAATCTCAAACAATAAAGAAAAAAACTAGTCACTAACCACTTACTAATAGTCCTTCTTATAAATAAATTCATGTATGACTTCGTCTTTGACAAGTTACGAATGAAAAGTTATAAACATAAAACTTCATGTATAACCCCTCTGTGTCGAGAAAAAGAAGTTTTACCAGATCGAATTAAGGAAAATTCCTAAAATGTTTGGTCACTAATGGTAACTAATGTGAGCACTTGGTCAAAAGATAAGATCCATTTGAGCGACCACAAATGAAATCACGTTAGTAAAGCCTAAGGCAGGACAATATGTGTTTGTTCGAATGGGTAACTAATAAGACAAATTAGTTATTTTAATGACGACCACATAATCATAACTAGTGGTAGGCCACAATCACACAATAAAGTAATTCAAGTTTTATTTAGGGAAAAGTTTTTTTAATTCGTTATCTTTGAATCCTTACAAGAAAATGTCCACCATACAATATTATAAGAAAGGAAAGAGAAAGAAAAGGGAATTCTTACAAGGAAACAGAACACAATAACATCTTTTTCACAAATAACAGAGTGAAAGCTTGAGAATGAGAAGAAGAGTTTAAAATTCAAGGTAAGAGAAATAGGGAGGGGATTGACATTTTATAGGACCCTACTATGACGTTCCATGAGCTACACAAATTAAAATGATAAAGTGTACCACCACTTCGCATTTTGACTGCATCTCAGTTCCCTAGAAATCAAAATGACCAGCGTACCCGTGCATGGTTCCCTATTTTTGCTACTATTGACAAAATTTCCACTAGCCATAAGGTGATAGTCTAAAATTTATAAAGTCCCAGAGATGGACAATCGACCAAATGTCTCCAGATAGTCGAGTAACTCCTGAGAGATAATACTCCATCCTTTCTGTCAATAAATCACTCCAATCAAGAATAAAGTATTGGGGGATTTTGTCGTAATATAAAATAATATGGCCAAGTGTACCAATAAAAATGTGGCACTTGTTATCATACTCAGTGAGTCCAGAAACAACATGCCAATATGGTCTGCGCTATTATCTCAATGGCCGTCATGCTAGACGACCACCCCTTAGAATACAAACAATAAGTAATGTGAACAGATATGAGTGAGACTCTCAATAGTCACCTTGAATATGCACGTGGATAATGCCTAGTTGCTAATTATAATGTAAATATGTAAATACTTAATGTATAAAGGTATTCTATCTCTTCATCTTCTCACTATTGTAAATAGCTCACAACCTTTCTCAGCTAGCAACTAAAAATAGTTATGCAAAGCCTAAGAGAGTTCCCGAGAGGCATGCACGAAACCCAAATACATAGTGACAATATACCCATGGATGTACACACCTCATTGGGATGAACCACGTAAATCCTTGTGTCCCTTTTTTTAGCTCTCATCTCTCTCTAGTTTACTTCTTTCTTATTTTATTCATGTAAGAGCATATTTTCTCTTATTGCTCAAATAGCTTAGCTTACATTAGCTTTACATGTCATGTTACCGTGTGATTCAAGCCGAGACGAAGTTTAAAGATCCAACATCTCCAATGTTTACGCATATCCATATCATGAAGGTATAATACTATTAAGTTTAAATTTGTTCCTTGAGTTTCTTTTGGGATGTTTGTTTTTATTAAATCTGGAAACATTATTTTTTCTTTAAAAATTGATGTGATTTTTCTTTATTTTGAAATCTTTTTAGTACGTGCATCTCCTTCAAATGATATAAAGATCTTGTTCAAATAAGATTGGCTTCTCGTTAGAAGTGGTCGAGGGCGTACTGTGTTATGCTATTCAAAGCTCGTTTGCAGCTCGTTCAAATAAGATTTGGATGTCATTCAAACGACCTTGCTATCGTTCAATTGAGGTTTACTTCTTGTTTAAACGAGACTACTTTTTCATTCGAACAAGGGTCTCCCCCTCGGAATTTGTGTTTGTATTATAAATACTTATTTGTTCTTGATTTCGATAGAACTTTTGCCAAAATTACATCTGCTTATCTTTAGCAAAAGTTTTCAACCTTTTGAGTTTAAAAACCCTTTTTGATTCACAAATCATTGCCAGAATATATTTGAGTAAATCAAGTTTAAACCCTATAGTGTGTATCTTGCATACAACCTTTGTGGAGAAGGTATCTCCATGACTGACTTGTTAAACCTGAGGGTATTCACTGCTAAAGAAGGACAGTGGTTCTTGTGAGGATCATTGCTGAAGGAAGGCCGCATCTGTGTGGTTCTTGAGAGAATCATTGTAGATTATTTTATAGAATTTTTAAGTTGTGATTTGTAAATTTTATAAAGTGAATAAAAGGTTTTGCCCTGGGGGGATTTTTCATGAAGCTCTGTTTTGATGGCATGCTTGGCTTGTTTTATGTTTTAAATCACATAGTTTCATGTTCTATGGTTAAAGGATTAAAATTTGGTGTGGATTGCCATATGGATTTGATAAGTTAATGCCATTATATAATTTTGCACTCTCAAATTGGTATCATAGCAGGTTTCACCAAATTATCGCGAGATCTTGCTTTTTTGCAAAATTTTTCTGTGCTATCAATTATTTTGAAAAATTGATTTTGAAAACATCGCAAATTTTTCAATGGTAAACTTATATAATAGGATGCCAATTTTTGATGGATCTAATTATGACTATTGGAAAGACCGTATGAGATCCACTTTAAAAGCCATAGATGAAAGAGTTCAGTTAGTATGTGAAAGGTGGTGGACTCCTCCCACGATCACGATTGATAATGTCACAAATCCTAAGCATGTCTCTTCCTGGACTGATGATGAGTTTAAATGGAGCACTTAAAACTCCCACTACCTTAGTGCTATTTCTAGAGCCGTCACCCCTAATGAGTTCTGACACAGCATGATGTGAAATATGCCTAAGGAAGCATGGGATTTCCTTCAGTTGACATATGAGGGTACCAACGCTGTCAAGGCATCTAAGCTTCAGAATTTTACCACCTAATTTGAGACCATCACCATGTTAGAGTCAGAGAGTTTTAATGAATTTAATGCTAGGTTGTAGGACATTGTAATAACTAGTTTTAATTTGGGTGAGAAAATTCCTGAGATGAGGGTCATTAAAATATTTTGAGGTCATTCTCTGTCCGATTTATTCCTAAGGTCATTGTTCTTAACTCTTTAGGGATTTTAAACACTCTTAGGGTCCGTTTGGTTCGTGGAGAAATATTTTTTACCGCGTTAAAATAAAATTCACCTAGGTAAAATATGTGTTTGGTTGGGCATTTAACACGGTGAAATAAAATCAATATGGTGAAAAGTGAGGTGAAACTTTAACCATTTTAAACCATGGGTAAAGTGAATAATTCAACAGGTGAAAACAATAAAATTTATCTTATTACCAAAGTAACCTTTCTTATTTCCACTTACAATTATCACACATTCATTTCTCCCTCTCAATTAATACGATCATCAAATATTCATTTTAAAAAAATATATTTTTTCTAAATTTCATTTTTTATTTTAAAAAATTAAAAAAAATAAAAAAAATTAAAAAAAATAAAAAAAATTAAATAATTTAAATAATTAAAAATTAAAATAAAAAATAAAAAATAGAATAGCTATTCCTACACCCTCTATGTCTTTCCCCACACCCTTTTTAATATTTAAATACTAAAAGATCAAAAGACCCTCTATGCAAATATGATTTGAGCAAATATAATCTTTTACCCAAAAATCTATTATTTAAAAAAAAATGTAATATTAAGAAAAAAATAAAACATAATATTTTGAAAATAAAAATCCTAATATTCTAGAAAATTAAAATTTTAATATTCTGAAAATATAAAAATTATAAAAGTTATTTTTTCATTTAAAAAATATTATGCTATTTATAAAAAAACATATTACTTTTTATTTAAATGGGCGTTGATAAAAAAACTATTTCGTTATTTATTTTAAAAAATGGACATTCTTTTTATCATTTCTAGTTAAAAAACTGTTTCTTTTATTTATTTAAAAAAATTGTTTCGTTATTTATTTTTTCAGTTAAAAACTATTTTTTTTTCTATTTTAAAAATAATCTTTTTACTATACAAAAAAATGGTCCATGTCAGCGATATGTATAGGCAGTTCGACCACTTATACATACCGTTGGCGCGGACCAACATATTAGACAAAAATGCTCCTCGCCAGCGGTATGTATAGGTGGTCAGACCGCCTATACATACCGCTGCCGCAGATAATATTTTTTAAAAATAGTAAAAATATTATTTTTAATATAGTAAAAAAAAACAGTTTTAACCAAAAATAAAATTTGTAAATAAAAAATAAAACACTTTTTAAGAAAAGAGTTTCTTAAGAAAAATAAATTTTACGTTTTATATACAGTTTTTTAATAAAACAAATAGATAAGATTTTACGTTTTATAAACAGTTTTTTTTATTATTACTTATAAAAAATAATTTTTTTTATTGAAAATATATATTTTTTCTTTTTATCAAATGTAATTATTTTAGTTGGAGGTGAAAAAATTGGACATTTTGCTTTTATAAATTTAAGGGCGCAATTGTTATTTATTATTCAAAGGGTGTGGGGGAACATATAGAGGGTGTGAGAATATCTATTCCCATAAAAAAATAAAAAAAATGAATATTTGTTTGGTGCATGTTAATGTGTTGGGAATGTAATTACTAATTGGGACGGTTTCATAGTTGGGAACTATTTATTTTTTTAATTCTTTTAATTGGAACACTTTTTTTTATAGTTGGGACTTTTTTTTTAATTGGGATTGCTTTTTTTTCAATGTTGAAAACTTTTCTTTTATTTGGGACTGTTTTTTCATTGTTGAGAACTTTTTTTTTATTATGAACTACTGTTTTTATAGTTGACTTTTTTTTTTAACTGTGATTTTTTTTTTTACAAATGACAGTTTTTTTCATTGTTGGATTTTTTTTTTTAAATTGGGACTGTTTTCTTTTTTAATAAGGACTTTATTTTTAATTGGTATTATTTTTTTACTTATTTGTCTTGCGTAGCGAAATATGACTAGTTGTGTGTGGGGGTGATTATGTCAAATTTTAGTGTGGGGTAAATGCATATTTTTTAATGGCCATTGACACTTGTGTGATGAAAATCAAAATAGTTATATGCATTTGAAGTATGTGGGTAATATGGTCATTTTATTTTTTCACCATATTAATCTTGACCATCCAAACAATAAATGGTGAAAAAGTTAAAATTTTCACCTAGTGAAAACTCGACCATCCAAACGGAGATGGTGAAAACAAAATCACCGCACTAATAATTCACCTTTTACTTTTAACACGGTGAAAAGTATTTCACCACGAACCAAACGCACCCTTAGGTTAGAAGAACTCATAGGAGACCTTCAGACTTATGAGATAGATATGTTCCATAAAACCATTGAACCTAAAATGTATGGATAGATTTAAAGATTTAATCTAAGAAGAAGAAAGAAGAGAGAGTTTGTGAGTCTGAATCTGTAGGAGATTTTGATGTTGATGACTTGGCCTTATTTGTGAAATTTTTTAAAACGTTTCTCAAATTTTATAAAAAAAATTCTTCCAATAAAAAGATTTTGAAAAATAAAAATAAAGATGAGGTCAAGAATAGCGGTAAGAAAGAGGAAGTGATAAGGTGTTTTGAGTGCGAAGGTAAAGGACACAAGTTATTTGAGTATCCCACTATGCAAAAGAGAAAGGACAAAAAGATTGAAAATAAAGCCACTCTTAGCGATAGTGACATTGAGTCAGTTGATTCTGGAGGAGAGTCACCACATGAACCATGCGTTGCGTTCATGATAGTCACGCGAGTACTTCTAATTTGTCCCATGACGATGAGGACACATATAAACATGAGAGAATTGATGAAGTTTCGAGTCATTCGGGAGATAGTGAGTGTGAGGATGGTATTTTTGGTGGGGAGAAGGGGATCTCCAAAAAGTCTTTAGTGATTTGTACACCGAGAGTTTGAAAACCAAAAAGTTAAACAAATATTTTTCTCTTAGGGTTTAGATTTGGAGTGAGAGGTGAAAGTGTTGAGGGTGTGTGAGGTGTCGACGAGTTAACTCGAGAAGGTGAAAGTTTCTTTGTGTGAACAGTTGATCATTTTAGGATGAGAAAATAGTTAATTGACCAACACCATGGCTAGTCTTACGGTAGATCTTCAATATTCATTGGAGACTCCTGAGAAACTTGAAGTATGTGTATCCCAACTCGAGAGAGATCTCGAACGTGCTCGGGAGGTCAAGGTTACTTTAGAGGACACATCTAAGAAGGTTGGAAAGATGCTCCTCGATCCATATTTGGGTAATGTTGAGAGGCTAGGAATAGGTTATGATGGTATGTCCACTTCCCATATTGCACCCGAGTTGATTATCGAGTTTGTTTTAGAGCCATATGGGGCTTGACCTAACCCACCCAGGCGTCCGATTCCACATAGGAGAGCACATCCTAGACACTTTGTTTCCATTACAAGAAAAGATGACACCTTAGGGAATTTTGCTTTAAGTTGGGTAGTGTGTCTCATAAGTATCTTCCAAGATATGCTACTACACGTGTTCTCGCACGCATTCCCACACATATTACCCCACATATCCCACACATCACATGAGAGATTTTGAGAGTTTTCGAGAGCAAGTAAAGTATTTAGTCAAGAATTCACAAGATTTGATGGATGCTTTCATAGGATGTCATCTCCTTTAGAGAATTCCTCTAGTCTAATGATTGGTTGAGATTTGTTTGCTAGCATAGGGTACGTTTCATGTTCATATTTTTCGTGCCTATCGCTAGAGTGTATTACTATTGTATTTAACTTTTTCCATTTTATTATATTTTTCAAAAAATCCAA
This sequence comes from Sambucus nigra, assembly GCA_949130495.1. Classification (NCBI taxonomy): domain Eukaryota; kingdom Viridiplantae; phylum Streptophyta; class Magnoliopsida; order Dipsacales; family Adoxaceae; genus Sambucus; species Sambucus nigra. The sequence continues at coordinate 53,751,343 of OX422217.1, read as the reverse complement.
AAAGATTTTTATTTTCTTGAATTATTTTGGAAAAATACAAAAAGATTTGTGGTTTCTTTTTAAGGAAAAGTGAAAAAACCAAAACGGTTTTATTTTTGATAATTTTTTGGAAAAAATCCAAAATGAGTTTTGTATTTTTTTACACCATATGTGGATGAACATTAAATATATTCGAGTCACTATTAATTCCATATCCACCTGGATGTTTTGTAGTGTTTTGAGACGTGACATCATTTCATTTTGTGCTTTATAACGTGTGGAGTCATTAAGATATGGTATGATGCCTACTTAATACATGCTTAACTCCTTCTCACCTTTAGTGCACATGAGCCCAAACTTATTTGAGTATTTCACTTACCTTTCACGTGTCGATTGTAGTGTTTTCATCTCAATCCTTCTTTTAAAACGAACCAAATATGAAAAATGAGATAATGAAAGTAGTGCTTGTAAGAACCATTGCCCGAATTGAAAAAATTAAAAATCATATCTTCGATAAATGTGGCTTATATTTAAATCAATGGAATTGGGCTGCAAAATATAGGTTGACTTTATGTGAATAGTCACCATTTGCAAAAAAGAAAAGAGCCTAAAAGATTAAAGGCAGATAAAAAGAAAAAAAATATAAAGTGCCAGGACAATTTCAAAGAACACTGATGCTTCGGTACATATAAGCATTGGTTTCTTCAAAATATATGAGAGAAAAAAATTCAATATGTGAGTTTTGAGGGAGCTAAGTCGAAGATCAATGGGTTTGCACGTCCTAAAAACTTCTCGTAAAAGCATTACATAATTTTAAGTGTTATAGTTATGAAAATCACTCACAATCTTGATTAGTTGAATAGATTAAGTCAATTTCACTTGAGTTCACAATTTTTAAACCTAAGGTAGACTTTGAGCTCTTGCATTAGTGGTGTCTCATTCCTTTTGTGCACTTATGTCATGTTTGTCTACGTTGATTAACTTATAGAATGTGTTCACACCCCTACATTCCGTTTCTATGATTCGTTTATTTTTGTGTTTCTCCATGGTGTGTTGTTTTTATAAAAAATATTTACACTTGAAAATATTTGAAAAATAAAAAATAATTTATGATGCCTTTTGAGATTATCATTGTTTGATTATTCATTAATATCTTATTGTGATGATATATTTTTTTTGCTTAGTGATGTTCCCTATCTATTTCATGAATTTTTTTACTCCTTGTCTATTTTGGACAAAATAAAAGGGGGAGAACAAATTACGAAAGAGTTTGATTTATGGGAAATAATTTTCATATCTTTCTGCATTTTATTTAATATATTTCAAACTCGATGCATCACGGGGTATTTACTTTGTTTCATGTGTGTAGGTATTTTGGAATATCATATTTGGATTTGACGGCATGAAGACAAAGAGCACAAGAGAAGTCAAAGAAGAAGTGGAAATTTGAAGACTTTATTTTGACGACCTAAGATAAGTCAAACAAGAAGTGGAGATTTGAAGATTTTGTTTGGAAGACAACTTTATCTTTGTACCTACCCATTTTAGGGTTTGGGATGCCGTTAGGATATTGTATTTGTCTTAGGGGATTTATTTGTAATTTGGATTTTGATTTGATGTTTGTACCGGAATAGCCAAAAAGGGGGAGATTTGTAAGACCATATTTTCTCTCATTGCTCAAATAACTTAGGATTACATTAGTTTTTATCATGTACCGTTACTGTGTGATTCAAGCAGAGATGAAGTCCGAAAATCCAAAATCTCCAATGTTCAAGCATCTCCATATCATGAAGTTATAATGCTATTAAGTTAAAATTTGTTCCTTGAATTTATTTTGGGATGCTTGTTTTTATTAAATCTCGAAACAATATTTTTTCTTTAAAAATCGAGGAAGTTTTTCTTTATTTTAAAACATTTTTAGTATGTGTATCTCGTCAAACGAGATGAAGATCTCGTTCAAGTGAGATTATCTTCTCGTTAGAAGTGGTTATTAGAAGCTTCTTCGATTGAACATCTCACGAGGACGTACTGTTTTATGTTGTTCGAAGCTCATTTGTAGTTCGTTCAAATGAGATTTGGATGTCATTTAAATGAACCCGCAGTCATTAAAACGAGGTTCATTTCTCATTTAAACAAGACTGCTTTTTTGTTGGAACGAGTGTCACCACCTCAAAATTTGTGTTCGTCTTATAGATACTTGTTTTATGTTTGATTTTTCTGAGACTTTTGCCGGAATTGATTCTTCATATCTTTAGAATTTTTTTTCAACCTTTTGAGTTTAAAAAGCCTTTTTGATTCACAAATCATTCCCAAAATATTATGAGTGAATCAAGTTTAAACCCTAAATTGTGTATCTTGCATACAACCTTTGTGGAGAAGTTATCTCCATGGCTGACTTGTGAAGCCCGAGGGTATTCACTACTGAAGAAGGAGGGCTGTGGTTCTTGCAATGATCATTACTAAAGGAAGGTTGCGAATGTGTGATTCTTGAGAGAATCATAGTAGATTCCTTTATAGAATTTGTAAGTTAAGATTTTTAAATTTTATAAAGTGAATAAAAGGTTTTGCCTTGAGGTGATTTTTCCTATAACTCGTTTTAATTGCATGCTTAGTTTAATTTATGTTTTGAATCACATTGTTGCATGTTCTAAGGTTAAAGGATTAAAATTTGGTGTGGATTTTCATTTGAATTTAATAAGTTAACGCCATTAGATAATTGCGCACTCTCAATCTATGGGTTATAATTATTGGTTTAAGTAAGCTAAGACTCATTTAAATCAGCAAACTAATTTAGTCCCCAACAATGGGTTATTAATAAGCTTTTAATTCCCGTATCTCCTAATAAGGCCTAATTTGAGGCCCTCAAAAGATCCCAAAATGCTTCTCGGAATAGCCGCAAATCTCTCCTAAGGGTATACCTAACCCGAGCCCAACTTAGGATGTTTAAAACACATAAACGGGCTTTTGAATCATTCCAAAATCCACTCTAACTAGGCATACTTCAAATCACATGGTAAAACCTCTCAGCGTAGAATAAAATGACACACTTAATTATTTTACACATTAACTGCTTATAGTCTATTTGTTAACTACACATATTAACTGTACTAACATGCAAGATAAACAATTCATAAACCATGTACAGTTAATTATTTTTAATAATGCAACACATGAGGGATATTTGAATCACATAATCATGCACAATGTAAATTTCCCAATATTTCAAGTAGTTATTTATTTTTAAATAATTTATTCATGTTTAATAAATTCTACCCAATTATGCTTACCAATTAAATGATGAATAATGACATAAAAGTATGGGGTATTATATTCGCCCCAATAATGGAATTCTCTCATCGAAATTCAATGTGTACCTGACTAAAAGAGTTCTGGATACTTTTCTCGCATGCTATCCTCCCTCTCCCAGATCGACTCATCCTCGTTGTGGTGTCTCTTATGCACGCACACTAAAGGAACTACCATGGAGCGAAGTCTATGCTCCCTACGATCCAAAATTGCAACAGGTTATTCCTCGTAAAATGACATTAGGTTAGATCTCAATCTCATTAATAAATTTATGCTAATAAACTACCTCATCTATAAGGAACCTACGTAATGTCAAAACATGGAAAACACCATGGATCCTCTGGGAATAATCCGAAAAGGCTAACCGATAAGCTATATGTCTAATCCTCTCAATAATAGGGAAAGGTCCCATATACCAGGGAGCCAACTTCCCTTTCTTAAAAAATTTCATCACTCCCTCCTTTGTGTATTAGCATTAATATTTTATCGATCCTGGACAATCTAAATCCCGCCCATGATCATATCCACCTTCTTTGAGGCTTCTTGAATGAACTTCAATCTAAGAAGATTGTTATCCTCCACTTTTAACCAATAAGAGGGCAGAAGATAAGGCCTGCCATACAATGCCTCAAATAACACCATGCCAATAGTGAATTAGTAACTGTTATTGTAAGCAAACTCCACCAATGGTAAGACTACTCCCAACTACCCTTGTAGTCTAAGATGCACATCTATAATATGTCCTCCAACATCTGATTCACCTTATCCGTCTGACCATCGCTCTTTGGGTGATACGATGTACTCAACCTCAACTCTTCCCCTAATGTTTGATAAAATCTTCTCTAAAAATGACAAAAAAACATCTTGTTCCTATCCTACACGATATTAAGCGATACACCCATGACTTCACAATCTCCGTAAGGAAGAGCTTGGCATACTGCTTCGATGTATAATCTGTCTGAACTGGCAAAAAGTGGGCAACTTTTGTCAAACGGTCTACGATTACCTAGATGGAAATGTGTCCTTGTAGTGACGTAGGTAACACCATAATAAAGTCCAAGGTAATGATTTCCATTTCCACATCGGAATCTCGAGAGGCTGTATAATACCTGTTGGTCGCTGATGGCATGCCTTCACTATTTGTCACGTGGCACACTTGATCATAAAATATCAATGTCCTTCTTCATGCTTGCCTACTAATACTGGCGCCTCATATCTCGGTACATATTATCCCTACCTGAATGTAGCAAAAAATGTGACGCATGTGCCTCAGTCATAACTGCCCGTCATAATTCCTCACCCTCGAAAACTACTAACGTGGCTCTGATACTAACTGTGACAACCCCCATTTTCCACATAAAGGTTGTCCAGACTAATATGCCTAAGATGACGATTATCTAACTATATATACCATTCTTTGCATCAGACCATAAGATATAAAATCTAATTTAAAACATTCATGCATATAATATAAAACTAAAATGACAAGCCTAAATAAATGATTAAGTCTCCAATCCCACTGTCATAGGAATATTTGCGTAATATGGCTCTAAATAAAACTGACAGAATAGATAAATCCTAGGATTATGCCCATACAATATCTAAAATGAAAAATTACTGGAAATGAAATAAGTATCAAGCTATGCTGAAATCAAAAGACTGAATCCACTATGCAAGTGGAGCTGCAAGTCTGATCTTTCCTGATTCTGTATAGGTTAACCTAGAAAATATTTTAGATAATTTGGATTAGATCCCTAAAGTTGAAAGAATTAACTTCAATACAAATAAATAATGATTCAGTTAATTTGAAATACATTCCACCCATCAGCTCTCACATGCATCAAGTATCTTACCCCTCATCTAAGTGCAGTATTACACGCATTCCCAACCCAAGCCATATAATTGCAACTGATCTCTACACTATCATAAAGAATCAATATCCACTAGATATTTTATAATAGGGAAGTAACTACTACACGTATATGGTCACAATCACAATACTAACCCTACAAGATATATATATATATATATATATATATATATCACACGAGGGAAAGGTAAGTCCGTAGAAATCCATCACCTAACGGGCTTAATCTAAACACATATAAGGGCGGGGTGATCAATACACAATAACACCACTAAGGGGTACACACCTAACCCGACTAATGAATCCAGTCCAAATAACCTTCTCTCGTCACGAACGGGATACTCTTGAATGCATGATCTAAAATAATGATCTCCACTATGTCTAGTACATCTCAACCGACGTATGGTACGGTTACCGATGTCGAACACAACCCCTATTTGCTAGATCCACCACGAGTACTTGTATGTCCAAACAATTATAGAATACATAACATATATATATATATAAAATACATATGTAACTACCCCATAGGCTAATCACCTTTTCATACATCGATCCAATCCAACTCAATTCTCGAAACCTCGGGTTTTATTACAACTCCCTTGTTAATTATAATAATTATATCTTTTAGGTTTACAGTACAAACCCTAAATTTTATTTTATATCAGTTACCCATTACTTGGATAAGCTCCCATATACTTGAATAGACTCATCAAAATCTCAATACCATTTCCCCCGGTCTGACCTGACCCAACTTCAGGGTCTGAATCGATTCTCCCTTAAGCCAAATCGATTATCTAAGCATCAAATCGATTCTCTCTTCAAGACAAATCAATTTGCGTCGGGCAGTGAGTCCATATTCACCTTTAATAAGATGTGGTCATCTTTCGCAACCTTCATTAATAACTTCCAAGCTTTGAAAACGTCAATTAAAATAACTAAGAGTTCATAGTAACCATGGGAATATAGCTACATCGGTTCATAATCATCCTAAATAGAATCCTTCCTACAATCCAAGGATTTATTAATAAAAATAATATATTTGTACAATTTGCGTCAAATTCTTATAGAAAACTTCTAATTATTGCATGGGTTTGATTCAGTAACGTAAATGGATCCTAGCACATGGATTCTAACATAATTTCCATTAGTTATTCAATGTTGATTTCGGGTTTTATTACCAAAATATTAAGTTTGAATATAATATTAATTAACTATTAATCCTAATCGATCCCAATCATTAATCATCATATGAATTAGTCTGCAGCATAATTAAAAACCCAAAATCTTATGAGAAAGCATGATTCTAAATTAAGAAACACATTATGTAAGATATTACAAGAAAATTATTTCCTTATATTGGAAGATTGAGGAACTCCTCTTGAATTTTCCTTACTTTCTCCTCTCTAAACTTGCTAACCTCTCCTAGGTGATTGAGAGTGACAGGGTTAAGCTTTGTGGATGGAAATACCTAATTAATGTAACATGGGTTATTCATTAGCTATTAATTCCCGTATCTCCTAATAAGACCTAATTTCAGGACCTCAATACCTACCCCCAGACTTAACTTGGATGCTTAAACACATAAACGGGATTCTGAATCACTCTAGAATCCATGCAAAACCAGGCATACTTCAAATCACACTGTAAAACCTCTCGACATAAAATAAAATGACATACATAATTATTTTACGCGTTAACCTCTTGTAGTTCATTTTTTAATTACACATATTAACTATACTAACATGGGGTACAAACAATTCGTAAACCATGCACATTTAATTATTTCTAACAATGCAACACATGTGGTATAATTGAATCACATAATTTTGCACAATGTATATACCCCAATATTATAAGTAGTTATTTAATTTTAAATAATTAATTCAAATTTAGTAAATTTTACCTAAATACGTCTCCCAATTAAAAGACAAATAATGACATAAAATTATGGGACATTACATCCTGTATGACGCGCTTGGGTCTCTTTCTGGGTCGTTCTCTTCAAGTTTTTGCCCCACAATTAGATGTTTCCCAAGCTAAACGCTTTGATTTTTTAAATTTAGATCATTTTCTCAACTTGTGAGTCATATGACTGAACAAGTTGGTTTTATAAGTGTAACACCCCACGCAATCGGACAAGCGAGGTGGCCAGCCGCTGTCGCCAAACTACGACGGGCGCTACTGAATAAAATACCATTCTTAGCATGTGACATATATGAGACATATTAAAATTTATTCCACAAGATAATAATCAAATTGATCCCATAATAATAACCATTCATGCAATAATAAAATCCATCACAATGCTAAGCTCCAAAATATCAAATTCTCAAACTAAATATAAACTCCAATAAACTAAATCCCAATGAGATATCTGAATAAAAACCGTAACAACCGTGGAACCGAATAGACCACCAAATCCATCAACTGAGTCTCAATATGAATGTGAAGAAATGGAAACTAGAATAAACTACTAAGAATAAAAATAAATAACTCCAGTTGCACCTCCAAGATTTATCTCAAAACGCTCCTATGCAGCTACTCCAGCACTAATACCTGAAAATTATTAGTTAATGCATAGGGTCAGAACCCCGAGCATGAATACACACTACTCCCCTAAATTAGGGTCCATGAACCCAAACAGTAGCATTATACATGATAAATATCACAGTAGAGTATTTTAAATTAAAGTAGGTAATTAAACGATGCAAGTAAATAAACGACATATGCTAAAATATGCAACTATGCTACCCCAAAGTCTAAGTCCAATTATTCACGCATCAAACTTAATTTCAATTAATTAAGCTATTAATTTCCATCATCTGTAACATCACTTGTGGGACTCTCACTTAAATCTTTATCTCATATTATTAGTTTGGTTGTGGGACTCCCACTGTTCTACACCATACCCATTCCTGTCACTGTGGCCAGTCAACCCGTTACACTGTTAGCTTTGCACACACTCGTGAGGTTCTACGCATGACACATCACTATAAATCGTCAGCCCGTTTAACTGTTAGCCCGCACATACTCATGATGTCAACACACACCCACGATGATATAGCCAGTTGACCCGTTTAATTGTTAGCCCTGCATATACTCTCATCGCAAATATATTTTAATACCCAATTTAATGTCTTATTTATTAATTCTCAATTTCTCAATTTCTCATCATCATATTTTTATTTATCCCACCCTTATTATTGACGTGAGATCCTCAAAACACTCTTAGTCCCATACCTAAAGGTCTCCAAAACACAAATACGCCCTACCCTATAATATGGGATGATTTTTTTTCAATAATCTCTTCCTAGTCTTAAGCCTAGACTAGCGAATCAACGGAACGACGTACAATCAGCCCCCCACCCCGAGTATCCCATCCGTAAAAATCTACACTAACTAGTACATACCTATAAAGTGATAACCGCGGCTAGGGCCTACCCATTTGTCCCATACCTAGCGAGTATCCTAAAATATATGTGCAAGCATACTACCCAATAACCCCGTCGCCCCCGTGATGGCAAAAATGGATAACAATCAATCACACAATCCAAGTATAACAATATGACAATTTCCTCATAAGATCACAATTTAATTTTTAATTTCATTAATAACTCCCTCGTCGTTCTTAGTTGATTAACCAACATGCGAGTTTATGAAACACACAATAATAATGCACTTTTATTATAACTACTTAATTTTAAATATAATTCCCACAATTTCTACATGCAACCTATACCGAATTAACCCCAAGACCAATCTCTATCCCATGCACTCAAGGGTTTCCAATCTTAATTCATATTAAAATTTTTCATAAAATAGTACCAAATTAGTTTTCACTTTTCCTAATTATGGCTGCTAATTTATTTTAAGAAAAACATGTAATTGTTCAGGTGACATTTAAAACGCATAATACTAAAGGAAGAGAATAAAGTATCCATGCTTGAGTAAATGTTGAATGAGAAATCTGATTAGACGAGTGCAGTCCTATCAAAAAATTAACAAAGTATTGTTCTTGCACAAACTAGAGAAAACACCAATTGAGCCTTCAAAAATTGAGTTGAACTTTGAAGAAAATTGAGGCTAGGGTTTGTAGGTGAAAGTAAATAATTTTGTATAAGTATTCTGGTATAGAAGTTGGGATAAAAGTGATTAGAAAAGTCTAGCCCCAAATTAGTTTTAATATAAAATCATTAAGAGTTTGATTCCAATTAGAATTCTGATTAAACTACAAATCCGTAAACACTGCCGTCGCCGAATCGATTCGCCGCCTGGACGAATTGATTCGGTCGACCTGATCGCCCAAGTTCACCCCAAAATTTTTATGAATCCCAAATTAAATCCAATTTTAATTCAAATTTTGATTTCAATTTCGATTTAAATCTTTCTTTTCAATAATAAAACTCAAAATTTTAAATTATTAAAAAGAATTAAACCCAAAATTTTATTTTTTTTGAATTTTTGAATTAATTTAAATTACAGGGTTTATAACAAGTTACATTAGATCCGTATGAGGTGCTTGGGCCTCTTTTCGGGTGATCATCTGGTTAATTTAATTTTTCACCCCATTGACCAATTTCCAAGCTAAAAGCGTAAAATTTTCAAATTTAGAACAATTTCTCAACCCGTGAGCCCCATGACCACACGTGTTATTTTTGCAAGTTACATTAGTCCCATGTGAGGTGTTTGCGCCTCTTTCCGAGCAATTTTTAAGTTAATTTAGATTTTCATCGTTCAATGCCTAGTTTTCAAACTAAAATCTTAAAATTATAAAATTTATATCAATTTAACAACACGAGTGTCCCATGACTGCGGGGGTTGTTTATACAAGCTACATTACACTCACATGAGGTGTTCGCTCTTCTTTTTGAGAGATTCTCTAGTTAAATTACATGTTCACTTTTAATCGCCCAACTTTCATGCTAGAAACTTATAATTTTCAAATTTAGATCATTTTCTCAACATGAGAGTCACATGACCACATGGGTTATTTTCACAAGTTACTTAAGTACCGTATGAGGTGCCCGAGCCTCTTTCGATCCTTTTTATTATTAATTTAGGTTTTCCCCTAATGTCAAGTTTTCAAGCTAAAAGATTAGAATTTTCAAATTTAGATCATTTTCTCAACCTGTGAGTCACATGACTGCGCAACTTATTTCAACAAGTTATATTAGTCATGTATAAGATGCTTGGGCCTCTTTCTAAACTTTTCTTTAGTTAATTTAAGTTTTCACCCCCAAAGTTAAATTTCCAAGATAAAAGCTTAGAATTTTCAAATTTAGATAATTTTCTTAACCCGTGAGTCCCATGACTGCACAAGTTGTTTTTACAAGTTACATTAGACCCGCATGAGGTGCTCGAGCCTCTTTCTGGATGCTTTTCGGGTTAATTTAGGTTTTCACCCTCAATGCCCAATTCCCAAACTAAAATATTAGAATTTTCAAATTTAGATAAATTTTTCAACCCATGAGATCGATGATTGGAAGAGTTGTTTCTACAAGATACATTAATCTCATGTGAGGTACTTGGGCTTCTCCCCGGGCCGTTTTCATATCATTTTATGTTTTCACCCCCAACACCCTGTTTTTACGCTAAAAGCTTAGAATTTTCAAATTTAGATCAAAGTCTCAACCCGCGAGTCCCATGACTAAACGTGTTATTTCTAGAAGTTACAGTAGTCCCATGTGAGGTTTTTGCTCCTCTTTCTAGATAGTTTTATGGTTAATTTAGGTTCTTACCACAATACTCAATTTTCAAGCTAAAATCTTAGAATTTTCAAATTTATATCAATTTCTTAACCCGTGTGTCACGTGATTGAACAAGTAGTTTTTACAAGTTACATTAGTCCCATATGAGGTGCTCAGGCTTCTTTTCTGGATATTCTCTTGTAAATTTATGTTTTCACCCCATTGCCTAATTTCCAAGCTCAAAGATTAGAGTATTCAAATTTAGATCAAATTTTCAACCCGCGAGTTGCATGCCTACACAACTTGTTTCTATAAGTTAGATTAGTCCCGTATAAGGTGCTTGGGACTCTTTTCGAGCTTTTCTCTTGTTAATTTATGTTTTCACCCCCAATAATTAATTTCCATGCCGAAAGCTTAGAATTTTTCAATTTAGATTGATTTCTTAACCCCGTGAGTAGGGGTGTGCAAAAGAACCGACTGGCCCAAAAACCGAACCAAACCGGCCCGAACCGAACCAAACTGAAACCGATGATTTTTTTATCCCGATTCGGTCTACGATTTACGGGTTTAAAAAACCAACCATGTCGGTTCGATTGACGGTTTAGACATGGGAAAAACCGATTCAAACTGAACCGACCCAAAACCAATATTTATATTAAAAAAACCCTAGATAACTTATATTTTTATATCCAAAAACCATTAATCACCCTAAAAAACTGACCAAAATTGAAAACCAACCTTAAAAAACCAGATCAAAATCAAAAATCGCTGAAAACCGACCCGACCCGAAACTAATGTGAACTGAAACCGACGATTTTTTTCATCGTCGGTTGGGTTTTGATGTGACTTTTTCCAAAACCGAACCGATCGATTTGGTTTGAATTACAGTCCAAAACCGACCGACCCGACCCGTGAACACCCTTACCCGTGAGTCACATGATTGCGCGGGTTGTTTCTACAAGTTACATTAGTAACCTGTGAGATGCTTAGTCTTTTTTTAGGACTGAGCTCTTTTTATTTTATGTTTTTACCCCACACCCAATTTTCAATCTAAAAGTTTAGAATTTACAAATTTTGATCATTTTTTCTACCTGCATGTTCCATGACTGCGCGAGCTATTTTTATAAGTTACACTAGTCTCATATGAGGTGCTCTTGCCTGTTTCTGAGAATCATATAGTTAAATTTCATTTTCACCCCCAACGCCTAGTTTTAAAGCTAAATGGTTAAAGTTTTCAAATTTGGATCCTTTTCTCTACCTAAAAGTCACATGACTGCACGAGTTTTTTCTACAAGTTACCTTAGTTTCGTATGAGGTGCTTAGGTAACTTTTCAGGTTATTCTCTTATTAATTTAAGTTTTCACCCCACAAAGCCTAGTTTTCCAAGTTAAAAGCTTAGAATTTTAAAATCCAGATCCTTTTCTCAACCTATGGGTCACATGACTGCATGGGTTGTTTTTACAAGTTACAGACCCGTATGAGGTGCTTGGGATTATTTCGGGATATTATTTTATTAATTTAAGTTTTCACCCCTAATGCCCTATTTCCAAATTCGAAGCTTAGAATTTTCAAAGTTATATCATTATCTCTACTCGTGAGCCACATGACTGCACGAGTTGTTTGTAGAAGTTATATTAGTCCCTTTTGAGATGCTCGTGCCTTTTTCGGGATGTTGTGTTTTTATTTTATGTTTTCAACCTTCAATGCCCAGTTTTAAAACTACAATTTAGAATTTTCAAATTTAAATCAATTTCACAACTCAGGTGTCTCATGACTGCATGAGTTATTTCTATAAGTGACATTAGTCTCGTATGAGGTTCTCGTGCCTCTTTCGAGCGGTTCTTTACTTAAATTATGTTTTCACCCCACAACACCCAGTTTTCAAGCTAAAAGATTAGAATTTACAAATTTTGATCATTTTCAAAACTCGAGAGTCACATGACTACACGAATTGTATCTATAAGTTAGTCAAGTGTGGCTTTCTCAGGTCTCTTTTTGGGTCGTACTCTTGTTAATTTACATTCTCACCCCACAATGCACACTTTTCCAAGATAAAAGCTTAGAATTTTCAAATTTATTTCCTTTTATCAACCCGTGAGTCAAATGACTCCAGTGGTTATTTTTACAAGTTACATTAGACCCATATGAGGTGCTTGGGCATTTTTTCTAGTATTTTTTTAATTATTTAGGTTTTCACCCCCAATGACCAATTTCCAAGCTAAAATTTTAGAAATATTCGAATTTAGATCAATTTCTCAACCTATGAGTCCTATGATTGCACGAGTTATTTATACAAGTTACATTAATTCCATGAGAGGTTCTCATGCTTCTTTCCGAGAGGCTTTCAAGTCAATTTAGGTTTTCACTCTTCAATGCCTAGTTTTTAAAGGAAAAGCTTAAAGTTTTCAATTTTATATCAATTTCACAACCCGGGTGTTTAATGACTACGGGAGTTGTTTCTATAAGATACATTAGGCTCGTATGAGATGTTGGATCCTTTTTTTGGGTGGTTTTCTAGTTAAATTATTTCACCCTTCAATGCCCAATTTTCAAGCTAAAAGCTTAGAATTTTTGAATTTAGATAATTTTCTCAATCTAGGAGTCACATGATCGCATAAGTTGTTTTTATGAGTTCCCTTAGTCCCTTATGAGATTCTCGTGTCTATTTTTGGGCCGTTCTCTTATTAATCCAGGTTTTCATCCCAATGTCTAATTTTAAAACTAAAATCTTATAATTTTTAAATTTAGATTATTTTCTTAATCCGTGAGTCATATGACGGCACGAATTATTCCTACAAGTCATATTAGTCCCGTATGAGGTGCCCGATCCTCTTTACGAGTTATTCTCATTTTAATTTTATTTTCACCCCCAATGCCCAATTTCTAAATTCAACCTTAAATTTTTTAAATTTAGATCAATTTCTTAGCCCATGAGTCACATGATTGCACAAGTTGTTTTTACAAGTTACATTAGTCCGGTATAAGGTGCTCGAGTCTCTTTTCGGGCGCTTCTCTAATTTATTTAGCTTTTCACCCTCTAATGCCCGATTCTTAAGCTGAATGCTTAATTTTTTTCAAATTTAGATCCCTTTCTCAACTTGGGAGTCACATGACTGCATGGGTTGTTTCTACAAGTTAACTTAGTCTCGTATGAGGTGCTCATATCTATTTTCGAATTGTTCTTCTGTAAATTTAAGCTTTCACCACACAACTCCTAGTTTTCTAACTTATAACCTTGGAATTTTAAAATCTAGATCATTTTCTCAACCCGTGAGTTACATGATTGCATGAGTTGTTTTTATACGTTACATTAGACCCATATGGGCTATTTTCTGATTAATTTTGTTTTTTGCATCCCAATGCCAAAATTTTAAGCTAAAAGCTTAGAATTTTCAAATTTAGATCAATTTCTCAACTCATGAATCGTATGACTTCATAATTTGTTTCTACAAAATAACTTTTTCATGTATTGTGTGCTCAAGTCTCTTTTCGGGTCGTTCCCTTATCAATTTAAGTTTTTACCCCACATGGAATAGTTTTCCAATTTAAAAGCTTACAATTTCCACATTTAGATCAATTTCTCAACTCGTGTGTCACAAAACTGAACGGGTTATTTTTACAAGTCACATTAGACACGTATGAGGTGCTCAGGCCTCTTTTAGGTAGATTTTCTGGTTAATTTAGGTTTTCACCCGTAATGCCCAATTCCCAAGATAAAAGCGCGGAATTTTCAAATTTAGATCAATTTCTCAACTCGTGTGCCCCATAACTTCACGGGTTATTTTTACAAGTTACACTAGTCCCGTGTGAGGTGCTCGTGCTAACTTCCGGGTAATTTTCAAGTTGATTTAGGTTTTCATCGTTCAACGCCCAGTTTTCAAACTAAAAGTTTAAAATTTTCAAATTTAGATCATTTTTCACACTAAAGTGTCCCATGACTGCGGGGGTTATTTCCACAAGCTACACTAGACTCAGATGAGGTGCTGGCTCCTCTTTCTGGTTGGTTCTTTAGTTAAATTCCATTTTCACCCTTAAATTCCCAGCTTTCAAGCTAAAAGTTTAGAATTTTCAAATTTAGATCATTTTCTCAATCTTGGAGTAAAATGACCGAACGAGTTAATTCTATGAGTAACCTTAGTCCCTTATGAGGTGCTCGGGCCTCTTTTCAGGACGTTCTCTTGTTAATTCAGGTTTCCACCCCAATGTCTAATTTTCAAATTGAAAGCTTAGAATTTTCAAATTTAGATCACTTTATCAACCCGTGAGTCACATGTTTGCAGGACTTGTTTCTACAAGTTACATTAGTCCCATATAAGGTGCTTAGGTCTCTTTTCATTTCTCTTGTTAATTTGAGTTTTCTCCCCAACTCTTAATTTCCAAGTTGAAAGCTTAGAATTTTCATATTTAGATCAATTTCTTAACCCATAAGTCTCATGACTGCACGAGTTATTTTTACAAGTTACAATAGACCCGTATGGGGGTGCTCGAGCCTCTTTCCGGACGATTTTTTGTTTAATTTAGGTTTTCACCCCCAATTTCCAATTCCTAAACTAAAATTTTAAAATTTCAACTTTAGGTCAGTTTCTCAACCCGTGAGATGACTGCACAGGTTGTTTCTACAAGTTATAATAGTCCCATGTGAGGTACTTGAGCTTCTTTTTGGTCTATTTTTTTATCACTTTATGTTTTCACCCCCCAATGCCGAGTTTTTATGCTAAACGTTTAGAATTTTCAAATTTGAATCAAAGTCTCAACTCATGAGTCCCATGACTGAACGTATTATTTCTATATGTTACAATAGTCCCGTGTAAGATTCTCGCGCATCTTTATGGATGTTTTTTGGGTTAATTTAGTTTTTCACCTCCAAATGCCCAATTTCCAAGGTAAAAGCTTAGAATTTTTGAAATTTAGATAATTTTCTCAACTCGTGTGTCACATGACTACACAATTTGTTTATACAAGTTACATTAATCCTGTATGAAGTGCTCGAGCCTCTTTCTAGGATATTCTCTTGTTAATTTAAGTCCCCTCCCAATGCCTAATTTTCAATCTCAAAGCTTAGAATTTTAAAATTTGGATCAATTTCTCAACCCCTGATTCACATGACCGCACAACCTGTTTCTACAAGTTACATTCGTCTCGCATAAGGTTCTTGGGCCTCTTTTCGGGATCTTCTTTTGTTAATTTAAGTTTTCACCCCAATAATTAATTTCCAAGTTAAAAGCTTCGAATTTTCAAATTTAGATAAATTTCTTAACCTGTGAGTGACGTGACTACATGGGTTATTTCTACAAGTTACATTAGTTTCCTATGAGGTGCTCAGACTTTTTTCTGAATCGTTCTTTGATTATTTTATGTTTACACCTCCAACGCCCAATTTCAATCTAAAAGTTTAAAATCTTTAAATTTAGATTATTTTCTCTACCCGCATGTCCCATGACTACACGGGTTATCTCTAATTGTTACATTAGTATCGTATGAAGTGCTCGTGCCTCTTTCCAGTGGTTCTCTAGTTAAATTACATTTTCACCCACAACACCATTTTCATGATAAATGCTTTAAAATTTCAAAGTTGGATCCTTTTCTCTACCCGGGAGTCACATGACAGCACGCGTTGTTTCTATAAGTTACCTTAGTTTCATATGAGGTGCTCGGGTCTCTTTTCATGTTGTTCTCTAGTTAATTTAAGTTTTCACCTCAAAATGCCTAGTTTTCCAAGTTAAAAGCTTAGAATTTTCAAATACAAATCTTTTTCTCAACCTGTGAGTCACATGACTACGTGGGATGATTTTACAAGTTACATTAGACCCATATGAGGTGCTCGAGACTCGATCCCAAAGTTTTTTTAGCTAATTTGGATTTTCACACCTGAATGCCGAATTCCTAAGCTAAAAGCTTACAATTTTCAAATTTAGATAATTTTCTCAACCCTTGAGTTGAATGACTATGCGGCTTGTCTACAAGTTACATTAGTCCTAAATTAGGTGGTCGCGGCTCGTTACAGATAGTTCTCAGCTCAATTTACCTTTTCACCCCTCAAAAACTAGTGTTTTAGCTAAAATCTTAAAATTTTTCAAATTAAAATCAATATAACAACCTTTGAATCACATGATTTCATAGGTTATTGTAGAAGTTACATTAGTCCCATGTGAGGTGCTCGAGAATCTCTCCTATCCAGTTTGTGGTCATTTTATGTTTTCACCCCCAAATCCCAATTTCTACGCAAAAAGATTAGAATTTTCAAATTTGGATCAAAGTCTCAACTCGTGAGTTCCATGACTGTACGAGTTTTTTCTACAAGTTACATTAGTCCCATGTATGGTGCACGGGAATTTTTTTGGGCTATTATCTTATTAATTTAAGTCTTCATCCCTAACACCAAATTTCCAAATTGAAAGATTAGAATGATCAAATTCATATCAATTTCTTAACCCGTGATTCCATGACTGTATGAGTTATTTTTACAGGTTGCATTAGTCCTATGTGAGGTACGCACATCTCTTTTGGGTCCTTTCTTTTGTTATTTTACGTTTTCTTCCACCAACGACTAATTTTCAAGCTAAAAGCTTAGGATTTTAAATTCAAATCAATTTCTCCATCCTAAGTCCCAAGAATGCACGGGTTGTTTCTATAAGTAACACTGGTCCCGTGTTAGGTACTCGGGAATCTTTCTAAGCTATTATGTTGTTATTTTACATTTTCACTCCGCAATGTCCACTTTTTAAGCTAAAAATTTAGAATTTTCAAATTTAGGACAAATTTTCAAACCGTGAGTGCCATGACTCCACGTGTTATTTCAATGAGATACATTAGTTTCATATGAGGTGCTCGCACCTCTTTTCGAGCGCTTCTCTCGTTAATATGCATTTTCACCCCTAACGCTGAGATTTTAAGTTAAAAGCTTAGAATTTTCAAATTTAGATCAATTTTACAATCCAAAAGTCACATGACTACACAAATTATTTCTACAAGTTACAATAGTCCCGTATGAGGTGTTCACACCTTTGTTTGGGCGTTTCTCAGGTTAATTTACGTTTTCACCGCCCAATGTCGAGTTTTCATGTTAAAATCTAAGAAATTTTCAAATTTAGATCAATTTAACAACTTGAGATTCACATGAATGCACGAGTTATTTGACAAGTTACATTAGTTCTATGTGAGATGCTGGGGCCTCTCCCTGGGCCATTTTCTATTCATTTTACATTTTTAACCCCCAATGCCTAGTTTTTACGCTAAAAGTTTAGAATTTTCAAATTTGGATCGAAGTCTCAACCCATGATTCCCATGACTGAACAAGTTGTTTTTATAAGCTACATTAGTTATGTGTGAGGTTCTCAGGCTTATTTTTGGGCTATTCAATTGTTATTTTATGTTTTCACTACTCAACGCCCAGTTTTCAAACTAAAAGTTTAGAATTTTCATATTTAGATCATTTTCTCAACCCGTGAATCACATGTCTTCACGAGTTGTTTTTACGAGTTAAATTAGTCAGGTGTGAGGTTCTCTCACCTCTTTCTGGGATGTTATCTTATTATTTTATGTTTTCACCCCCAAATACCCAATTTATGATCTAAAAGCTTAGAATTTTCAAATTTAAATCATTATCTCTACTCGTGAGTCACATGATTGTACGAGTTGTTTGTACAAGTTACATCAGTACTCTTTGAGATGCTTAGGCCTTTTTTCAGGATGTTGTCTTGTTATTTTATGTTCAACCTTTAAAGCCCAATTTTCAAACTAAAAGCTATTTTCAAATTTAGATCAAATTTCACAACCCGGGTGTCCCATGACTGCAAGCCTTGTTTCTACAAGTTACATTAGTCTCATATGAGGTTCTGGTGCCTCTTTTTGATTAATCTTTAGTTTAATTACATTTTCACCCCGCAACACCCAATTTTTAGGCTAAAAGATTAAAATTTTCAAATGTAGATCAATTTCACAACTCGAGAATCACATGACTGCACGAGTTATATCTACAAGTTACCTTAGTCACGTATGATGTGCTTTGGTATCTTTTCGGGTCATACTCTTGTCAATTTAACTTTCACCCCACAACACAGTTTTCCAAGATAAAATTTTTGAATTTTTAAATTTGGATCAAAGTCTAAGCCCATAATTTCCATAACTACATGGATTATTTCTACAAGTTATATTAGTCACGTGCGAGGTGCTCGCTCCCTTTTTCGGGCGGTTCTCAGGTTAATTTAGTTTTTCACCCCAATGCACAATTTCCAAGCTACAAGCTTAGATTTTTAAAATTTAGATCAATTTCTCAACCCATTCGTCCCATTACTTCACGGGTTGTTTCTGGATGCTATATTAATCTCGTGTGAGGTGCTCGAGCATTTTTTTGATTAATCCTCTTATTATTTTACGTTTTCACCCTTCAACGCCTAGTCTCCAAACTAAAAGCGTAGAATTTTCATATTTAGATCAATTTCTTGTCAGTCCCATGACTACACAATTTGTTTTTACAAGTTACATTTAACTGTGTGAGTTACTCGCACCTATTGCTGGGCTGTTATGTTGTTATTACGTTTTCTCCCCCAACGCCCAATTTTTAAGCCAAAGTTTTTTAATTTTCAAATTTATATTATTTTCTCTACGTGAGTCACATGATTACACTGTTTGTTTCTATAAGTTACATCAGCCACCCTGTGAGGTGATCGGTCTTTTTTCTGGATGTTCTCTTGTTATTTTACATTTTCTCCCCCAATGCCCAATTTTCAAGCTAAAAGTTTAGAATTTTCAAATTTCTGATAATTAATTATTCCCGTGAGTTAAATGAGTGCACGGGTTATTTGTACAAGTTACATTAGTTCCCTTTGAGATGCTCAGTCGGGTGTTTCTCTTGTTATCTTACGTTTTCAACCTTTAATGCCTAATTTTGCAAACTAAAAACTTAGAATTTTCAACTTTACATCAATTTCACAACCCGAATGTTCCATGATTGCACGAGTTATTTCTACAAGTTACATTGGTCTCGAAAGAGGTGCCTGTGCCTCTTTCTGGTAGTTCTCTAGTTAAATTACATTTTTACATCAAAACGCCCAGTTTTTAAGTTAAAGGCTTAGAATTTTCAAATTTGGATCAATTTCACAAAACGAGAGTCACATGACTGCACAAGTTGTTTTGTAAATACCATATTCACATATGACATGCTCGGGTCTCTTTTCGTGCCGTTCTCTTGTTAATTTAAGTTTTTATCCCACAATGCATAGTTTTCCAAGGTAATGGCTTAGAATTTTCAAATTTAGATAGTTTTCTCAACTCGCGAGTCACATAACTGCATGGGTTGTTTTTACATGTTACATTAGACCCGTATGAGGTGATAGGGCCTATTTTCGAGTGATTTTGTTATTAATTTATGTTTTCACCATCTAATGCCTAATTTATAAGCTTGAATCGTATAATTTTCAAATTCAGATCAAAATGTCAAACCACGAGTTCCGTGACTGCACGAATTATTTCTACAAGTTACATTAGTCCCTTGTGAGGTGCTCGGGCCTCTCTCCAGGTGATTTTTAAGTTAATTTAGGTTTTCACTAGTCGACGCCTAGTTTTCAAACTAAAAGCTTAAAATTCTTAAATTTAGATCAATTTCACAACCCGTGTGTCCCATGAATGCGAGGATTGTTTCTACAAGCTATATTAATCTCTATGAGGTGTTCCCTCCCTTTATCGAGTGATTCTCTAGTTAAATTACATTTTCACCATTCAACGCCCAACTTTCATGATTAAAACATAGAATTTTCAAATTTAGATAATTTTTTCAACCTCGGAGTCACATGACGCACGATTTGTTTCTTCAAGTTACTTTAGTCCTATATGAAGTGTCTGGGTCTCTTTCTAGGCAGTTCTCTTGTTAATTTATATTTTCACCCCGAATGTCAAGTTTCCAAGCTAAAAACTTTGAATTTTCCCAACTTAGATAATTTTTCAACCCTTGGGGTCTCATAAATGCACAAATTATTTTAACAAGTTATATTAGTCCCATATGAGGTGCTCGCGCCTCTTTGTAGGTTGTTCTCTTATTAAGATGGGTGTTTTACCTAGTGAATCTAAAATGGTTATTCTTAACGCCTTAATTATGCCTTGCTCTCTATCCTCCAAACTAATTCCCTCATAGGTTCCTAAGCGAGTTTCCTCGATAGAGCATGGAAGTTCTCCCAGATCCTGCTGAACCTGGTCCATCACTGGTACCAAATAACCTCACAAATATTATAATACAAAGCATAATTATAACAAATAGACAAGATACATGGTGGATCAACTAGCTTATCCTAGAAGGCTTCATCACTCTTCAATTCAGCTCCACTTTATCTTGATCTGTCACTAGTCACTTAGTGGCGAGGTTTAAGTGAAAGTGATTATATTTAGGCCCCTCTTACAAAGATTATATAAAGAAAGGAACTAACTTACAAAATTTGTAATTTGATATTTTTGGATATTTATTTGGAAGCCAATTTAATTATTTATTTTGGGTCTCTAGTATTGTCCAGATACGTAAGTTGTTCTACTTAAATTCTTAAGAGACCTAGTTTGAAAGAAGCCCAACTATTAAGATAGTATATATATTGGTTTATGTTGGGGTTATAAACTTCATAATTCATTATTAGGGTTTGAGAGTGGTGATAAAAATTACTATTCACATTTTTGTGAAGAGGTCTATATAGAGAGGACCATATCTCACTCAAAAGTAAGAGTTTTCATATCAGAAGGTGCTCACACACCTACCTAATTTTAGGAAGATCACATACTAAAAGATCCAAGTGTTTTAGAGAGTTTAATCAAGATTTTGGAGATCCAAAAGAAGGAAGTTCTTCATCATCAACAAATACTTTACTTACCATCGGATTGCAACAAGATCCACAAAGGTATTGTGTTCCAAAACCCTCGATTTGTTCTTAAAACATAGTTTTGAATTTTCTTCTTTCTATTATTTGATTAATCAAAGATTAAAGGATTAGCATTTAATTGTTAACACATGTCAAATACTCCCTATAACGAAATCCATATTTAAACCATCAGTATAAATTATATATTTTATTGTTTGATCAAAATCAAGACTTGGTCAGTGGAGACGTTTTGGATTACATTCTCGTTGAAAGATAATTGGAAATATATCCTATAATAAAAAATATAAACATTTTATAGTTATCCTCACTTAGCCACATATGAAAACCACTCCTAATTAGCATAATTCCATCAAAGAAGTTATATTCATGGTTTGTATTACAAAAATCAAATTAATTTAAATTTGGTCGGAGTTGTTTAATCTAAAAGGAGTGCTTATAGTTGTACTAAAATTTGAAACCAACTTTCAACTTCATGGAAAAGTGTCACAATGCAAACAGGAATGAGTAATTATGCCATCTCTCATCTTTACTTTCACAACTTATTAACACTTTTTGGCTCTTTTAGTCTGGAGTAACCATCAGTACTTTTGTTTTTAACTAAACAAGCTCATTTGCCCCCCTCACAAACCCCCCACATAAGTAAACTAATAAATAATTCATCCATATAAAATGGACTTTTTTTGAAAACTAACGATAAAAATGTCACACCCCATAAAATTCATAAATAGATTGACCAAGTCTAAGAATAAATAATTCGATAGTCAAAACATTATGTGTCATTTTAAGCATTACTGAAATAATAAAAATGATAATATGTTGAAACTAATACAAGAACGAGTACAAAATAAATCTCTAATACCAATCCCTAAACCGCAATAAATAAAATCCATACTGCGATAAAAGTGTCTCAACAAAAGAATATGAAAGTCTAAATAAATAAATAAACTCCAACATAAATACTCCCAGATACTATAATCTAACTCGACAGATAAAGGAATAAAAATCAAAATACCAAAAGGAATGTGATAAATAAAGGTGAGCACGCTGGCTCGACACCTACATCCTAGAATAGAGAGCTTGGAAGGATGTAACGATAAGGACTGAGGCAACTACAACTGTTTATGACCTAAAAAATATTTTCACAAACATGATTAAAACTAGAAAGTCTGCAGTGAGTAAGAATGAAAACAAAATTTGGGGGGCATAATAATAATAATAATAACGACAACAACAACAACAACAACAACAACAATAACAACAACAACAACAACAACAATAATAATAATAATAATAATAATAATAATAATAATAATAATAATAATAATAATAATAATAATAATAATAATAATAATAATAATACATATTCCTCCCATATATTAGTCATTTTTAATTCACCCCACCTAAAAACCTAAATATAGCATGTTGGTCTAAACCCAAACCCCAGTGAACATGTGTTACATAATTATAACACTTTTTAAGCACTCATTATTTAAGTGGTTCCCAAAAGTTAGTATCTCATATCTACATATCTTGTATAATCTTAGTGTAATGGAATAGAATCACATAAATCCAGTATCTAAGTGAGTATTCGCCACTCACATTCAAAATAGGTGGGCTATTCTCAAGCCCTAAGATAACAACATGAAGGAATATCCCTACTAACCTCAAGGATCACTCATGATTACTAAGTATAGTTATTGGCCGTCCAAACACTATAACCTCAAAGTATCAACCAAGAGAATTCACTAAGACTTCCCACCAATCGGGGCTATACAAAAGGACTCCTTCGTCTATCCTACTTGGGATAAGGGTACGCCATCAGCAGTATTAGGGTAAAGTGGACCAAGGTAAAGCCCACCTCGATGACCAAGGTACCTACACAATTAATATCATACGTTCCCTCATCAAATCCCTTCTAGTATGTCCCCCACGAGAAGACACACATCCTTCCTATGTTTGCACATAAAATAAGTAAACAACGATAAATCATACTCTAAAGATACCAAACCATAACTTAATTATCAGTTTAATTATCTCTAATTGTTTAGAAGTTAAGTGCTAAACTAGCCAAAAGTCATTCGAACAAAATCCCCAACTCATTATAAGGAAACCCCCAAAGTCATTCGAACCAAAATCCTAAATAGTTCAAACTAGATATCCTAATAGTTTGAATGGTATGTCCTTTTTGATGTGAACAAAAACCTAATAATATTCGAATGAGGTTGATGCAGTGTTTATCTTCTCCCTTGTCCATAAACACCCATAACCAAATTCAAACCTACGTTTAAATCCTCCAAGCATTATAATACCTAATATCCTTTAATATAACACATATAACATCCGTATAAGCTATATTAATAAGTTTTATATGATTAAATTCAGGATTAATGATTTGATCCCATTTTGTACAAATTTAACCCTAAGTTCATGTTTTAAATAATTTATATCAAATTCGTTCACATATACGGCTCACTAATTAATGAAAAGTGAGGGGTTTTATAGTTTTATACTATTATGATTCATATCTAACAATTTCATATTGAGATTACAAGATTTCGATGTTGAACTAAAGGTTTCCACATCAAACCTACCCTAGTTCATCAATATCTGATTAAGGCTTAAACTTACATTTAATATAATTACAAAAATCAAGTTATAATATGATTAAAATCATATTTCATGAATTGAGTTTAGATTCCAATGAACTACTATTATTTTAACACAAACTTTCTTAATCAAAGTAAGCTTGCCTTTGAACGTACTAATTGGGTACCGAATCCTCAATCTCCTTAAGTTCTTGGGTTATGTAATGTGTGATGACTGTTTTAGGTTTATTATTTACATTATTAAAGGATCTAATTCAAAAATTAATCTCAGGCCCAAGCATAACCTTAACCCAATGAGTTCAACACATGCTCAAAATGGCCCGAAACTTAGCCCAAACCATATACTAACCCAACAAACTTAAATCCCTCTATTTTAAACCAAAAAGGACTTTCTAAACATACCCAAAGTCAATCCTAATAGATAGATACTTTAATAAATTAATTATTTTTCTAACTTAATTATAATCCGGTACGAGTAGATTGAGTTAAAATTTAATTATTCATTAGTTAAGTTTGGCTTGGAATGATAGGAAACTACTTCACGATCAATGGGATACAATATCGAGAGAATATTACGAACAGAGAAACACTTTACATCTAGTCTCTGGCCATTCCTATCCTCCTATAATATTAAGTCACTTAAAATATTTACTAAATGGATTATCACGTGTTTTATCAATGTTTAAAAGATGTGAATTCATGACGACATTTAGAAATCACATAAAAATACATAAAAATTTACTAAGTGACATATCACATGTGACGATAGGAAATTAAACATTTAACTACAAAATTAATTTTAAATACGAGGAAAATGCAGGGTATTACATTCATACTCCCTTAAATAAGAAATTTTGTCCTTAGAATTCAACTTAATATACCCAACTCGAAGATCTCGGGATATCTCACCTGCATGTCGTTCTCTCTCTCCCCATGTAGACTTGATCTCATTGTGGTGTTCCCACTAGACTCTAGCTAAATAAATAACCTTCGATTGTAGAGTTTTCTCCCTCCGATCAAGAATGCATTAAAGTTGCTCCATGTAACTTGTATTTGGCTACAACACAATTCCGTCTTAAGTCGATGTGATGATAGTCTAACTTGTCCCACATGAACTTCCTTATCATAGACACTTGGAAGACAGTGTACCCATCGAAGATGGATGGGTAAGGCCAAATAATAATCCACCAGCCCCACCCTATCATAGATCGGGAAGGGACATACATATTGGGTACCCAACTTCCCCTTAAACCCAGATCTCATAACTCCTAGGGAGACCTTTAGAAGCACCTGATCTCTAACCTGAAACTCTAGCTTATGCTTTCTCCTATCAGTGTAACTCTTGGACTAACTCTGGGCAGTCTTCATACGCTCAGTGATGAGTGCCACCTTCTCTAAGGTGTCTTGAATATAATCTTGCTCGAATAATATACTATCCCCTATCTTTATCCAATAATTCGAAGAATGACATATTCATCCATAAAAAGCCTCATAGGGCGCCGTACCAATAGTCTACTGGTGACTATTATTATAAGATAACTCCATGTACAATAAATGCTAATAATATTTCCTTTTGAAGTCGAAAACACAAGCCCGTGCGTGTCATCCAAAATCCAATTCTCCCGCTCAGTCTAACCATCCTTATGAGGGTGAAACATGGTGCTCATATTTATTTGTACCCCAATAGCCTCTTAAAAACTTCCTCATATCGAGAAACAAAATTTCTATCACAACTGAACACAATATCGAGCAGTACCCGGTGAATACACACAATATCTTAAATAAAGAGTCGGGCTTACTACTCAGCTTTGTAGTTTTCTCGTAGTGGAAGAAAAATGAGCCACCTTAGTCAATCTGTCGATAATGACCCAAATAGAATCAAATCACTTTTGGACTCGACAACCTAATAATGAAATCTATGGAGATACTCTACCACTTCTATAATAGGATCTCCAATTTTTGTAACTCCCCAGCTGGTCTTTAGTGATATACCTTCACTAACTAGAAAATGGCACACTTAGACATGAACTCTGCTATGTTCCTCTTCATCCAGGACCATTAGTACATCCTCCTCATATCATAGTACATCTTATCATAACTGTTCAGGAACCTCCGACATAACTAATATCCCATGAAAACTTAATCTTCTATCTGAACTAATTGAATGGAAAAGAACTCCTCCAGATAATAATTCTCACACCTTCTTTTGACAAAAGGAGTCTAAATCCTAGGTCTGGAACATGCAACAAAAAATATGATGTGATGACCACAACTTCCAAGTGTGACTCTGTCACATCTATGGTACTCAAGATACTCCACTTCCCTTTCACTACACCAAAAATAGGAATCTGGCATGGTTTAAAACTGTGCCAGATCAAATCTGGCACGATTTTGAACTGTGCCAGAATCAGGTATTCCAAAATGACAATTTTTTTCTGGCACGGCTCAAAAGTGTGCCAGATTTGGCCAAACAGGAACACTTCTGGCACACTTTTAAACCGTGCCAGAATTTGAAATTTCTGGCACACTTTTAGCACAGTTTTTAACTATGCCAGATTCAGCCAAACATGAACACTTTTGGCACACTTTTAAACCGAGTCAGAATTTGATATTTCTGGCACACTTTTGGCACGATTTTGAACTGTGCCAAATTTTTTATAAAAAAAATTAATTATTTAAATCACAAAATTCACTAATTAATAATATTGCATGTTGTTAATAAACTAATGTACATACAAACTTCAAAATATTACAAGTCTTTAACAGTTCACAGGCCCAAAAAAAATTGGGGAGCGTTTCCTCTATTTTCTAGACATTTCAAAACCTGTTAATACAAAACCTGCCTAACATAAAGCCCGCACGACCACAAAATAAAAAATTAACTTACAAAAACTCGCACGGCCATAAAAGTCAACAATAAAACAACAAAAGACCGCACAACCATGACACAAAAAATGGAATCATGAATAAACCCCTTGTTGTAAACCATTGAGTTCTCTGTGTGTTCCACGTGAATAAATGCCAACGATAAACTGTTATCCTGCAAAAAAAAATAGGATACAAAAAAGATACGATATTAGTAACCCAACGATTTACAAAAAAATTTTTTTACTCAAAAATTACATATATGAGTGGAAATTATCATCATATTCTCAAATCGAGAGACCCAGAACAACGCGGTCAGTTCCTACAAGTTACATTAGTCCCATTCGAGGTGTTCGCGGCTGTTTTACGTTTTCACCCTTTTAACGGCTTGTTTTTAAGTCTAAGTATGATTTTTTGCAAATTATCGTCATACTCTCAAACTAGGAGACCCGCGACTACGCGATCAGTTCCTACAAGTTATATTGGTCCCGTGCGAGGTGTTCGTGATTCCTACGGGGTCATTTGGGGGCTGGTTTGGGTTTTCACCCTTTAACGACTTGTTTTTAAGTCTAACTGTTATTTTTGCAAATTATCATCATACTCTCAAACCGGGAGACTCGGGACTATGCGGTCAGTTCCTACAAGTTACATTGGTCCCGTCCGAGGTGTTCGTGCCCCCTACGGGGTCGTTTGGGGGCTGGTTTGGGTTTTCACCCTTTAAGGGCTTATTTTTAAGTCTAAGTGTGATTTTTGTAAATTATCATCACACTCTCAAACCGGGAGACCTGGGACTACGTGATCAGTTCCTATAAGTTACATTGGTCCCGTGCGAGGTGTACGTGACCCCTACGGGGTCGTTTGGGGGCTGGTTTGGATTTTCACCCTTTAACGGCTTATTTTTAAGTCTAAGTGTGATTTTCACAAATTATCGTCGTACTCTCAAATTGGGAGACTCGGGACTACGCGGTCAGTTCCTACAAGTTACATTGGTCCCGTACGAGGTGTTCGTGTCCCCTACGGGGTCATTTGGGGGCTGGTTTGGGTTTTCACTCTTTAACGGCTTATTTTTAAGTCTAAGTGTGATTTTTGGAAATTATCATCGTACTCTCAAACCAGGAGACCCAGGACTATGCGGTCAGTTCCTACAAGTTACATTGGTCCCGTGCGAGGTGTCCGTGCCCCCTACGGGGTCGTTTGGGGGCTGGTTTGGGTTTTCACCCTTTAACGACTTGTTTTTAAGTCTTAAGTGTGATTTTTATAAATTATCATCGTACTCTCAAACCGGGAGACCCGGGACTATGCGGTCAGTTCCTACAAGTTACATTGGTCCCGTGCGAGGTGTCCGTGCCCCGTACAGGGTCGTTTAGGGACTGGTTTGGGTTTTCACCCTTTAACGGCTTATTTTTAAGTCTAAGTGTGATTTTTTCAAATTATCATCGTACTCTCAAACCGGGAGACCCGGGACTACGCGGTCAGTTCCTACAAGTTACAATGGTACCGTGCGAGGTGTCCGTGCCCCCTACGGGGTCGTTTGGGGGCTAGTTTGGGTTTTCACCCTTTAACAACTTGTTTTTAAGTCTAAGTATGATTTTTGCAAATTATCATCGTACTCTCAAACCGGGAGACCCGGGACTATGCGATCAGTTCCTACAAGTTACATTGGTCCCGTGGGAGGTGTTCATACCCCCTACGGGGTCGTTTGGGGCCTGGTTTGGTTTTTCACCCTTTAACGGTTTGTTTTGAAGTCTAAGTGTGATTTTTGCAAATTATTGTCGTACTCTCAAACTGGGAGACCCGGGACTACGCGATCAGTTCCTACAAGTTACATTGGTCCCGTCCGAGGTGTTCGTGCCCCCTATGGGGTCATTTGGGGGCTGGTTTGGGTTTTCATGCTTTAACGACTTATTTTTAAGTCTAAGTGTGATTTTTGCAAATTCTCGTCGTACTCTCAAACTAAGAGGTTCGGGACTATGCGATCAGTTTCTACAAGTTACATTGGTCCCGTGCGAGGTGTTCGTGCCCCCTACGGGGTCATTTGGGGGCTGGTTTGGGTTTTCACCCTTTAATGGCTTGTTTTTAAGTCTAAGTGTGATTTTTGCAAATTATCGTCGTTCTCTCAAACCGGGAGACCCGGGACTACACGATCAGTTCCTATAAGTTACATTGGTCCCGTACGAGGTGTTCGTGCCCCCTATGGGGTCGTTTGGGGGCTAGTTTGGGTTTTCACCCTTTAACGGCTTGTGTTTTAAGTCTATGTGTGATTTTTGCAAATTATCGTCGTACTCTCAAATCGGGAGACCCGAGACTACGCGGTTAGTTCCTACAAGTTATATTGGTTCCGTGATCAATTCACTCATTCGAAATCTACTAAGTTAGCATTGAAATTACAAGTCAACTCTCGTTACAAGTGAAATTTTAACACTAACCTTTTAGAAAATTAAATTTAAACCCCACAACTCTTAGAAAGTAGACTTAAACTCCTTTTAATGAATCACCCGCTAGGATTGATTCACCAAAATTCATTTAAGCCATAGAAAATACTATTTACTGTTGAAATTTAAGGAATAATACCACACTTGAGAAACCCTATCTCTAATTCGATTCTAAAAAGGGATATTATATATTGAATTTCAATTTTCTCTCAAAAATCATCTACCCTCTCTCCAGGCGTAAATAGGAAAGTGAAAGTTCAAAATTAATATTCAAAGGGATCTCTCAAACAATTAAATTAATTAGCCATAACAACATTAGACATGGGTTCATCCCATCCCTTGAAAGGGTTTTTTAGCCTAACATGATATGAAACATGATAATCAATAAAAAATGCATAAAAATATTAAGAGTAGAGAAGAGAATAATCAAACCAAATCTTTTAAGTGTGATTGAACGCCATTCCTTGCAATGAAGATTACAACCCTCAATTTGAATAATCAAACAAAAGTTAAATGAAGTTCTAACACTCAAATTGATTCTCACTAGTATTTATTTTTCCTCAAACTAAATCAAAAAGAAGAAAAATATTTCTACTACTAATATAAAATTTATTTTTAACTCTACAATTTCTCTCTACTTTGTTCTCTAGCCTCGCTAAGTTTTGGTCTTCAAATGAGCCTCCTGCTTTTTATAATATGACACAATGGGGATAAAGGGGAAAAATTAGGAAGTTTTAGTGTGCATGGTATAAAGGATAATTTGGAAATGACATACAAGTGCATGAGTGTTGTGAGGTGTATTTTGGGTAATGGGAAGAAGTGATATTTTGGACATGTGAGTTTTAATTTTTTATTTGGTTTGGAATTTCATTTCTTTTGGCAGAATCGGGTATAATTAGGCCGGAGCTTCTGATTATCTTTAGAGTTGGGCCTTCTCGGAGTTGGATATTTTGGTGGGTTGAGTTTGGAGGTATAATGGTTTGAGTATTAGGAGATGGGAGATCGGAGCAGGTCAGTGGGTTAAATCGTGTTATTACAATTGGGTTTAGTTGGTTTTAAGATGGAGCTCGGGGGGGGGGGGGGGGGGGCAGGGGGATAATGGACTATTGGGTTCACATCGGTTATGGTAGGTGTAGGGTCTCAATTTGAGATGTAAGGAGAAACATGTGAATATGTGTGTGGTGTTTAGAGGTAAGAGAGAGAGTGAAGTGAGAGATTGAATTAGGCGTGCATGTGTGTATGATAGGACGTGTGTGTTTGTTTTATTTGTCCTAAAAACTAAAAGAAAGTAAAAACTAATGAAATATTTACAATACTCAAACTAAAAAAGAAGAATAAAAAATAAAAATAAACTAAAACACAAACACAGATCTAAAAATATAAATAGACTCAATATAAAATAAGTGAGACTAAGAAAATATAAAATATTAATGGCACATCCTGATGAGTATTTACAGACACAAACTTAGTACTATATATAAAATGACACACACGCACTATATTATATTTAAATAAAATAAAATGAAATAAAATAAAATAATAAAAATGACTCAAAAAATATATGAATATAGAAAATAAAAATAACACAATACACACACACACACACACACACACACACTAAAGGCTTGGGAAGGTTTGGACTTAGGTTCGGGTTTGGGAAATTGGTATGGGAATTGGGATGTGACACCCCGCCTAATAAATACCGGGTGATCAGTCCTATACCAAATTAAAATTGAAATCCCAGTTGGATCATCCTTAGCATCACTGTCGAAAACTTTTTAAAACTTACTAACCACCTAGTATTCCAAAAACTGGTGTCAAATTTTAACTTGTTAATTAAACAAAACAGTACATGCGGAATTAAATATAAACCATTCACATAACTGAATTAAACTCAAGTGAATAATTAATTACAAAACTTTTCGAATAAACCACCGGCCACCAAAGCGAAATAATCCAATACAAATATCCAATACCAGAATAAAACAAATCTGAAAAGTGAACTGAAAGTCTGGGCGACATGCCCTAAATAAAACTGAATCTGATAAATGATTCCTACTCTAGGAATGAATGAATGATGCATCTAATCCAAACTCCTGCTAGCATCCACATATGTTGCAGCTCCGTGTCCCTGAAATAGAATATTAATCCTGGCATCCCTGTGACTTGACACCTAAAAGGTTTTGAAAATAGTTTTATAGCAAGGGTTAGAACCCAAAATATTTTGAAAATATTTATCAAGTGAATTAACTGAAGTAATTTAAAATGCATGAATGCGCTTCATATTTAAGTTAGTGTCGCACTCCCTTGTGGACATTCTCACCCCTCCACTATTGTGCACACCTACTGATTATCTTAACCCCACCTAGTTGTACTACCCCGTCCAACTAGTCCTGGTATAACCTTCCCTTTCCATACTACTCTAACCCGAGTATAATGATTCTTGAATTATAAGTTATTTCACAATTAACTTAATTAATTCCTCTTAAATAGTAGCATATAACCGTGTCACAAGTTATATAAAGTAAATACATCACACACTGTATTGTTACCCATATATAATATTTATTACCATTATATACGTGCCTTTACCACAATATCCACACATATAACATACGTATATCCATCCCTTCAAGTATACCCTCGCCGGATGATTCCCTTTAAAATGCTATCTCACTAGGTGTGCTCACAAAACCTAGTTCCCCAAGTTGGAATCGCTAACCAACTTGGCCCAAAATATAAATGTAGTGGAGGCGGTTATATTCCTTCCCTGAAAGTGAGATAAATACCTCACCCATATATACCGGACGCTATGACCTGGGGATATACTCGCCCTACTATTCAAGCTAGGGGATTCACCCACATCGCGCAACCTCCCTTGATAGCACTAGAGTATATAAATTAAATAAATATCAAATCACTGATATTTAATATCACACACAATGAATATACACGTATATATATATATATTATAAACCCCGACTTTATCGTGTATCCAAAATCCCGTACACTGCCTGTAATTTAATATCACACGCAATATATACACGAATATATATACTATCACTACACCGTATATATAATATTAATCCCAGCTTTACCGTATACTCAAAATCCCATACACTGCCTGTAATTTCCTGAGTCTGTGGCCCGACTCAACGTAATTAATTTTTTCCCTCAATAATTTATCATCTTCCCGAGTCTATGGTCCGACTCTAATATAATTAATTTACACCTCAATTAATATAATACTTTTCCCGAGTCTATGGTCCGACTCTAATTAAATTAATTAACACACCCATTAATTTAATAGCTTCCCGAGTCTATCGTCTGACTCTAATTAAATTAATTAACACACTTATTAAATTAATACCTCCCCAAGTCTATCGTCCGACTCTAATTAAATTAATTAACAAACTAATTAATTAACAAAAATTCGAGTCTGTGGTCCGACTCTAATATAATTAATTAACACATTAATTAATAAACACCCTTCACGAGTCTGCAATTCGACTCTGATTAAATTAATTGTCACACCCATTAATTTAATACCTACCCGAGTCTACCATCCGACTCTAATTAAATTAATTAACGCATTCGTTAATTTAATAACTTGGTGTCACCCAAGCATTATCCCCGGACTCACTAACTTACCCCGTAACTTAATATTTCCCGAGTCTATGTTCCGACTCCAAATAAATTACTCTCTCTCAATAATTAATTTAATACTTTGGTGTCACATAACCAACATACCCGGACTCACTCACTCGGTCCATTTTTACATCTCAAAATTTCATTCCCACATTTTCACCCACAATGTCTCATGCATTCATCTCCATAAATTTCTCAATTATATTTACCTATAATTATCAACATACCCGGACTCGCCCACTTGGTCCATAATTAAATATTTTACCTCAATTCCTTTAATAATGTAGCGTCACCCAACTACAATACCCGAATATTAGTTCTCAGCTCAATATCAATACTTATGAATTATTTCCCCAAATTCGTTCATCTCATGACATACAATTTCCACCCTCCTACACCCAATTATATCACCTCACATGAATTTATCACTAAATAAAGTAAGGAATTAAATCTTAAATAAATTTCTCTTTATAATCAAAATTGGCCGAACTTCCAAGATTCCTGAACCATCGATCGATCGAACCCCCTGGGTCGATCGATCGATCGATCCAGACTTCGTCTTCTCTAGGCCACTTTTTCCACCATTGACGAAAATCCAAGGTTTTTATCCTTAAATTCAACCTTTAATCAAAACACCTCACCAACTAAATATGTTTAATCTACATCCTACACATCATATGACTTTTAAAATACACAATTTCTCCACTTACTTTCATAATTTCCCCAAATGGGTTTTCTATTAAAATTCATCAACTTATTCTACAAACCAAATTCCAAATCCAAATTCCACCAGTTTATATTCCCGATTTTCATGCAAATCAGATATCTATATTCAGAGATATACATCATAACAATTTTTACTTTGAATCTCATTCAATAGTTCCATGAACAAACCCCATTTTATACCCATTTATCCCCAAAACGAATTTTGGTTACACATCATTATGATATGAATTGATTATCATCAATTTAGAAATCATAACAGTTAACCACTTGCCTGGAATTGTTCGTAGTGTCTGATCCATTGGTGTAGTCCCTTAATTTGGCTCCAACATCCCCAAATTGGCTCTTGAATTGCTTTCCCCCAATTTCCCTCTCAAGCCCTAGGCTTAGAGTTGAGTTGGCTGCCATTCCCTAATCTCTCAATTAGGTTAAAAACAT
This sequence comes from Sambucus nigra, assembly GCA_949130495.1. Taxonomy (NCBI): domain Eukaryota; kingdom Viridiplantae; phylum Streptophyta; class Magnoliopsida; order Dipsacales; family Adoxaceae; genus Sambucus; species Sambucus nigra. The sequence continues at coordinate 53,716,930 of OX422217.1, read as the reverse complement.
CAAATCCCGTTTTTGGCCATGTGGGCCTAATTAAAAAGGCCCAACTCACCCCGTGTGGGCTCGGCTATGCCCAAAAATACCCCGAGACCCAATTACTACCCCGGGTAATGTTTTCTGACTATTTTGACCCATCCAGACGCAACCGCGCACTCGGAATTGCCATCTGAAATACTTTTTGACATTTCCAAATTTCGTCATGCGACACACGAGATTTCGAACCATTAAACTTAAAAGTCGGCAATTATAAATAATTCGGTTCACTTAAATAAATTCTCCAAGTCATGAATTTAAGTTTCTCCAATTTAAATATTTTTATAACTCTCAAAATAATTAAATATTAAGTCCTCAAAATTACGGGGTGTTACATCTGATTAGGCTATTTTAACGCGCATTTGCCTTGAATTAAAGCGTTTAAAATCGCAAATGGCATTTCACCTACAAGATAAACATATACGCACATAAGATCACTTTTATTGACAATTAGCAATTAAAAACCATCTATTTGGGTTTTATTTTAACATTTTTGGATGCTTATCAGCTTTCGTGAAGCATAAGCTATCGGCCTTTCCTCCTGCATTAATACCCCTCTAAGTCCTCGTAAGGATGCATATATGAAGACCATATAGTCTATCCTACTCGAGGCAACGCAAGTACTGAAGCCATAGTCAATCGAGCCTTCAGCTCATCAAAGGCCTCTTGACACGCATCATCCCATATAAAGGGCATATCCTTCCTTGTCAAATTCGTTAGGGGCCTAGCTATCTTCAAGAATCCCTGAATGAATCGACATTAATACTTGACCAATCCCAAAAAACTATGCACCTCCGTGGGTGTAGTGGGATCTACCACTGCAAAAACCTTTCCTAGATCCACTAATATCCCCCTCTCAGATTCGATGTGGCCTAAGAACTGAACCTCCTGCAACCAAATAGGATATTTCTCCAACTTAGCATAAAGTTGATGGTCCCGTAACGTCTGCAAGACTACTGGCAAATGCGGTGCGTCCTTTTACGTAGTCCGAGAATAAATCAGTATGTTATCTATGAAATCGATGATGAATAGATCTCTGAATACCTGATTCATTAGGTCCATAAACACAACCGGTGCGTTAGTTAGCCCAAAAAGCATTATCAAAAACTCAAACGACCCATATCTCATCAGAAATGCTATTTTCGAAACATCCTGCTCCTGAACCCTCAGCTGATGATAACCCAATCTTAAATCAATCTTAGAAAAGTACACAACACCCCTCAGCTGGTCAAACAAGTCATCAATACGGGGAAATAGATTCTTGTTCCATATGGTGACCTTCTTTAACTCCCGATAATCGATACAAAGTCGCAAAGGTCCATCTTTTTTCTTGATGAATAGAACTAGAGTACCCCATTGTGAAGTACTTCTCTGAATAAATCCCTGACCTAGTAACAGTTGAATCTAATCCCTAAGGTCCCTCATCTACAGATGATCCATTCAATATGGTGAATGTGAAATAGGCCTCGTACTCGAAATCAAATCAATCACAAAGACTGTCTCCCTGTTAGGCGATAACCCCGGAATCTCCCCAAATACATAAGTAAACTCACTAACTATCGGGATGGAATCTAAAGAAACAAAGACTTTCGAGGAGGTTTCCTCCTTAATATAATACAAATGTGTGCTTGACCCACCCCCGGGGTGCGGCATCTCAACCAGGTACATTTCTTGCCACTACACCAAATTGTAAAAAATGTCACTCTTCATCCATCCAAGGTTGTCACGGTAAAAAACCATGACAAAAAAACATGCATTTTTTTGTCATGGTCATTGATTTTGATAAGTAATGTTGTCATGAACTTGTCACGATCTTTGATTGTGACACATCCGTGACAACATACTTAAAATATAACCCTATCCATTTCAACCTTTCTTTTTTCCCTCATTTATTTACCTAACAATTCTCTCTCTCCTCCCTATGCACGAACATTCCATCTCTCTCTCTCTCTCCCTCTCTCTCTCCTCCCTCTCCTCCGGCCATCTCTCTCCCTCGTGTTCTTCATTTTGGTACGTCTCTCTCTCTCTCCCCTTCACACAAACATGCACCCCCCCACACACATATAAAAACACACACCATACACACACCCTTAAAATGAAAATCTTAAATTGATTTCAAATTAAAACCATAATGAATTTAAAATTAATTTGAAAAACCTAAAAAAAACCACAACCCACACACACCACACACACATACACCCTAAAACAAAAATCCTAAAATGATTTCAAATGAAAACCCTAATGAATTTGAATTTAATTTGAAAACCCTAAAAAAAACCACAACCCACACACCACACACACATACACCCTTGAATGAAAACCCTAATTAATTTGAAACCTTAAAAATAATTTCAAACATACACATAAACACATGAACTTATTTAAGTTTTATAATTTATTATGATAATTTGTTATTCATTTATTGTGTTAGTGTATTATTTATTGTGCTGATTTAAAAATTATGCCACCTTATTATTTATTGTGCTAATTTAAAAATGATGTCACTATATTATTTCTTGGAATTCTTGAATTGTTGTTGATTGGTGGATTTGAATATTTAGATGGCCATTGAGTTGGTTGGCCCTAGGCATTTCTAATATTTCGCATTAATTTATAACTACTTTGAATTATATATAGTTCACATAGATACTATCCTTATAGTTCTTATGCGTACACATTCAATAGCCCTTAGGCCCCTTCGAGACTCATTTCCCCCTGTAATGGGATCTCTCGAATTGTCCTGTTTGGACAGTTTGGGATGGCATAGTTTGTGTATAATAATAATCTTAGTGGCTTAAACCTTTTACTTTTAGGGGAAGTTCTGCTGCCGCATCTTAATGTTCTTTGGGTACATATAAGATGATGCGGTGTTAAGTGTTATATCAATTGATAAATTGAAATAACGCTTACACTTGCGAATCTATGTTGTGTACTTGGAGAACTATGGGCATATGCTATCGAATTTTCCTCAAAATGAAATAATGTGCATGAGTTACTAAGTATATTACAGAAATGTGCGGTCTTGAATGGGATATGACCACTCACCCTTTAGAGGAGATGGAGGAAATATGTGGTCTTCAGTGTTTGTATTCTGAAATTAATATTTGTATATTGAAATTGGTATTCTAAAATTAAAATTTGTATATTGAAATTGGTAATTGGTATAAATTGATATATTGTGGTAATTGGTATAAATCTATTTATAATGTGTTTTTCCTTACAACTCTCTCTCTAATTGCAGTAGCGGCGACCCCCTTTCCTCTTCTTCACATATTCCGATGACCATCTCTTTCTCTCTCTCTACACACATTCTAGTACATCTCTCTCTCTCTCTCTCTCTCTCTCTCTCTATATATATATATATATATATATATATATATATATATATATATATATATATATATATATATATATATATTTGTGATCATAAATTGTTATAGAATACATGCATGCATGCACCCCCAAATCAAGTGTTGTATAACAAGTAACGAGGGTGAAAAGGTAATTAGTAATCGTATAGAAGTTGATTTAGTGTAAATTTACACCTACCTAGATTATAGTAACGAGAACCGCAATAAATAGCCATTGGATCCTATTTCACACACCTATTTGCCATCATAAACAAGATGTTGGAAAATAGGTGAGTGAAATAGGAGCCAATGGCTATCTATTGCAGTTCTGATTACTATAATCTAGGCACGTTTAAATTTACACTTAATCAACTTATATACGATTACTTATTACCTTTTTACCCTCGTTACTTATTATATAACACTTGCTTTGGGAGGTGCATGCATGCATGCATGTATTCTCATATGAATGCATGACATAATGGTACTGTAACATGATATACTATTATATTCTCATGTTCACTTCATAAGTTGTTGAGTAGTGGATTTGAACATTTAGATGGACATTAAGTTAGTTGGCCCTAGGCATATCTAATATTTCGCATTATTATTTGAATTATTGTTTGGGATTCTTTCATTGTTGTGGACTGGTGAATTTGAACATTTAGATGGACATTGAGTTGGTTGGCCCTAGGCATTTATAATATTTTGCATTATTATTTGAATTGTTGTTTGGGATTCTTACATTATTGTTGATTGATGGATTTGAACATTTAGATGACCATTGAGTTGGTGGGCCTTAGGCATTCATAACATTTAGGGTTGTGATTCTAATGAATATAAATAAGACAACAATGAAACATACTACAAATTTTAGAAGCTTGCTGTTAAACAATTAATAATGAAAAATGAAACATAACTATGTATAAATCATCAGTATAAACATTGCTATTGAATAAATGAATATATACTTTTGTTTATACTCATCCATGAATATACGTTTTTATTTATACTCATCCATGAATATACGCTTCTTACCCATAATAGGTGATTATTTGTTGTAGCTGTGATGGAATATCTTAAATATAAAGAGTAGATTGGTGACACAAATAGACTAGGGGATGTGTTTCATTGAGGTGCTAATGAATTTTTGAAATATGCATAGAGATGTCATAACGATGAAGAGTTCCCGTGTCTATGTGCTAAGTGTAGGAATAATAAGGTGTTTGAGTGGAAAATAGTTGAACTATATTTGTTAAGATGGGGTATGCAAGATAGTTATCAATTTTGGATATTTCATGGGAATCAAATTTTCTTTTTATCCCAGAGCAACCTTCACAATGACCTTCAATAAGTAGGATAGATGTAATGGGGAAGGAGGACAATGTAGATCATAATATGCTTAAGGATTTAGTTGATGAGGCGTATGGAGTTCATAAAGTGGAAGAAAATGAGGTCACTCATGATGTACAAGGTTCAGGTGCTCATGAAGATATCGGGATAAACCTTGGCGATGACTAACAAAGCTTAAAATTTAAGATGCCCCAGCCGCTATACTATGGTTGTAACAAAGATCAAATACCTTTACATGCTATTGTTGGTTTGCATAGTTTGAAGACCCAATATTATTTTTCTGGCAATAGCATGACAAAATTTTTAAATTGGGTGAAGGGCTTGTTACCCAAGAAGAATACGCTTCCAAATAGCTATCCTACTATGAAGAACAGTTTAATAGGTTTGGGAATGAAGTATAAATCAATTCATGCTTATGTGTATGACTGCATACTATACCGAAAGGAGTATGAAAATCTTGATCGGTGTCCAGTATGCGATGAAACTAGATTTGTGCAATCTACTGGCAAGGAATGCACAAGCTCAAAAGTGCCTAAAAAATGTTGAAATATTTTCCCGTTGGGCTTAGATTGAAGTAATTTTTTACAGTTCCATGGATCACCGAGTCAATTACTTGGCATGCTAGGTAAGAAGTAAAGTATAATCTCATTGCAAGGGTATACGAGGAAAATACAAATGTATGAACTCGGGCATTTCGTACAAGGATCTTACTTATTTTTGAGCTAGTGCGAAAGATAAAAACCTCGTTGAAGCTGGAATGACTTACTACGGTGTCATTCAAAATATATTTGAATTGGACTATAAAAGCTTCAAAGAGGTTGTGTTTTATTGTGATTGGGTAAGAATTGAGGATAAAAATGCTTGTAAAGTTGATCTTGACACCAATTTGATCATGGCTGACTTGTCCAAGTTGAAGAGCAACGAGCACGTGAGCAATGGACCGTTTGTTTGTGCTTTTCAAAAGGTCAAGCAGGTGTTTTACTCAGAGTACATCAACAATGAGCCGAGGTCAATCGTCCTAGATGGGCCAAAGCATCTGACCAGTAGTGTGGATGACTTTGCTTCTCCTACCGAATATCAATCCATTTTAGATGATAACCCGAATTTGAAACATTTTTTAGATTTGTAATAAGTATTCCATTTATTTGTAATAACCAGTAGTCTGTATTTTTCTAGTTCTTTATTATTATCAAACGAAATTAAAACAATATTTAGATTTATAATGTCGTTAACTTGTATTCTTCTAGTGCTTTGTTAACTTGTATTCTTCTAGTGTGCTGTTATTATTAAATTTGAACCATTTTTTTGTTAGTGAGTATGTTAATTTGGATTTTAATCAATTTAAGAATTAATTCAAAGTCCCTGACATGACCCAAAATTGAAACAATATTTCGATTTATAATTTCGTTAACTTTGATAATATTTTTATTCATTTGGATTTGATCATTTTCTCATATACATGTTTGTACTAATAACAATAATTTTTGCAAGAAATGTCTTCATCAGAACGACACAGTAGCGGAGGCGAGGAAGGTTCATTTGTCACTAGGCCCCCCAAATGGGGCAAATTAGGGTCCCTCGTCGAGGCCATACGACCTTACAGGCTAGGTCCCTTGAGTTGTTCAAGACGATCATCGGTCCTAAGTACACGGATTAGAGGAAGGTGCTCATCGATCTCAAGATGGCCATTTGGGGGGCACTATAGGTAGTTACTCACTTTATTTTTATTTTGTATTTATATTTTATAATTTAAATACAACTAACGCTTACTTTCTTTTCGGTTTGTACATATTTGACAGGAACAATTCGGCCTGCCCCCACATGTTCGCCACTCCATGTTCGAACGATTGAGGGAGCAATACAAAACGTGGAAAAAAACATGCGTGCTTGGTACTTTGGGCAGGACCGAAAGTCCATATTGAGGGTTCGTGACATAGTACCGTCGAAAAAGCCGATCTCATTGGCAAGCTGGCAATATTTTATTGACAATGAGATCCAGGATCGGTAGTTGACATCTATTCAATCAAGGAGGGAAAATCGCTACTCCGGGCGTACGTCTTATGCCAAGGTGGAGCACAACATGGTATATTTTTAATTTTCTTTAATTTTAGTTTTATGTTATTCTAATTTTGCGTTGCTTTGCATTACTTACTAATTTTGCATTATTTTATTTCAAGAGATAGGGAGTGGCCTTGGGGGTAGGCTACATAGGCTTGATGCCTATGTGGGAATTCAGACGAAGAAGGGAAAGGATAGGGAGGTGCCCGCAATCGTGGAAGAAATAATTGTACGTTATAAAAATATCTTCTAATTGTTTAATTATTAATTACGTTATAATTTTTTTTATTCACTTAACTAATTATATACTTTTTATCGTTTCACGAAAAGATTAAGAAAGTTCGCAACTCCCAGTCAAATGTCGACAAGCATCTTTGGCTACAAATGAAATAAGCCAAGTACTCGGGGCAGATCACAATGGGATGAGGTCTCGGGTGGGCAAGTCGAGGCTCACCGGGATTGAGACGGGCAACACCGGGTTGGCTCATAAGGTGGACACCCATGGTGATAAGTTAGAAAGGTTGGAGGCGACGGTACTTAATATGTTAAAGTACATGAAGTGTCAACTAGGGTACACCTAATGTAAGGGCAAAGGTAAGGTGATTGAGGAGGACGCCGCTACTTTATATCTCTCACCCTCATCGCTGATATGTACCCACTCGCCGCCTGTATATGATCCATTTTCCACCTTGACCCCCATTAAACGACCTATGTCAATAATGGGTTGGCTGAGTGTGTATTTAATAGACCTACGGGGAATAATTCCATAGCTAGGAGGTTGAGGGACCCGGACACAGTGGTTCATGGACATGTGTTGCAAGATATTGAGGCAAAGGATATCATCACACATGTTCTGTCCGAAAATAAGAATGAACCTTTATGGTTAGAAGATCAATGCGGCCTTCGATGAATTGATGGATGTATCAATTCATATGTTGTGTTGCCTACCTTACTCTTCAGACGTGTTCAAAAATCAAGCCATTGACATTATTTGTATTATTTTCATTCTTATGAATATTTTTTGTTGGATATTATTTGTATTTATTTCATTTGAATATTGAATGTTGGTTGGTTATGAATATTTGGTGGTTAATTCATATGTACTTTTTATGAAGTGTTGAATGTGGCTTGATATATATACTGTTTGAAAAGGTTTAAATATGTTATAACAGGTTAAAATATACTGATGGGCAGTGGCAGTGGCCATACTGCCCAATAATTTATTTAAAATTCTGCCTAGATTTGGCATGAACTTTGACCCTGATAAGTCTTGTGACAAAGGATAATTGTCACGGACTTGTCATGGTCAAAGTTCGTGATAATTTTTACTTTTTCAAGAATTTCTCACGGCCAAATTTCATGACAATTTTCTTTTATCACGGACTTATGACGCTCAAAGTCCGTGACAAGTTAAATTCTTGTGATGGACTTTGACCATGACAAGTCTATGACAAAGGAATTATCAGCCCAATGAACGTGATAAGTTTTCCTTGTCACGATTTTTGACTGTGATAACTAGGAAACTTTGGTGTAATGTGCCCCAGAATGGTGAAGACGATGGATCTATTGTAACAATCAACAAAGGCTTTGTAGGTAGCTAGCCAATCCATCCCTAAGATAACATCATACTTAGACATATCTAATACCATCAAGTCTTCCACAAACATGAGTTATCCAATGTCAATCCCTATACCTCTACCCATGGGTGAATAATTATGAAGTACTATATCAGATGTAAAATCTACTATACCTGACTCATATGCAAAGCTAGTACTAACGAATGAATGCGATGCACCAGTGTAAAATAAAATATGACCCACATGCCCAAAAATAGGGAACATAACATCGACTTCCAGAACTGGCACTGGTCCCTCACCCGACTCTATATGCTACACCTGCCCATACTACAGGTGTGGATGTTTCCCTTGAGGTGGGGAGGCTGGAGCTAGTAGAGCTGGAGCTGCAATCCCTAGGGTTGGAAACTACTAACGTTGCCCCATTGGCACCGGATACCCTCGCTGTCCGCCTTGCTTCTATGGTCCTTGATTACCCCGAGTACACCTCTTCAATGTATGACCCCTTTCACTACAACTATAGCAATTCTTGTGAAATAGGTGTCTCTCTTGCTGTCAGCCTTGTTGGCCTCTACCCTGATACCCTTGGCCCTAGTTTCCCCTCTTTTGCTAGCCCTGCTGGTCCTATTTGTTTCAATCATCAGAGCCTCTAAATCTCTTATGATGATCACTAGACTGTGGCCCCCTAAGCTTCTAGGCCCCCTGACTGCTACTTTCATTCATCTTACCCTATTAGTTCGACGTCTCTGAGCTAGGTCTCTTCCCTCCCTTTTTTTTATAATGCCTTGTGATCCTGGAAATGTAGTAAAGTGTCATTCACTATTTGAGTATAAGTGGTGAAAGCCGGATTCCCCAGTAAAGACTTCTTAATATGCCAGACTGTCCCCGACACAAACTTCTCCATCATTTTCTCTTCCCTGTTTACCTCATCTATAATAAAATAGGACAGTGAGATAAAATCCTCTTCGTACTTGGTTACTGTACGACCTTCTTGCTTAAGATTCATAAACTTTTTTCTCATCTCAGGCGTCATTGATGGTGGGAAATACCTTGCCTCGAACTTTATCCATAAATTATCAATCGTCAAACTGTCTCTCTCCTCCTATGAGGTAATAGACTCCCATCACTGTAAAGCTTCCCCAACAAATTAAAATGAGGCTAACATCTGCTTCTGTATTGGTGTTCACTTTGCCATCCTCAAGTGCCATTTATATCCTTTTTCCACTGATTGACCACCAAAATCTCGGGACTCCTAACAAATCCCAGTGGGTGGCCCTTAATGAAGGCCTCCCCAGCTCAGTCCCATACTGAATCAGGTGTCTACACTAGTATTATCAACTGCTGTTGAGGTGGTGTGGTAGATGTTGCTTCTGCGATGGTTGGAAATACTGTAGCATGGCTGCCATCATTGTGGAAATTTCCTGAATCACAATAGTGGCAATCTCCATTGGACCAACTACAGGTGAGGATAGTGGTGTCAGTGGGTGAGATTGCAGCTACTGTCGAGCCTCCTAATTTGTAGTCGGTGCGAAAACACGTCATTGTCAACCTCTCCTACCGTTTACCATCTGAATGCAAGCTAGGTTCATATTAGTAATCGATCGCAAGAGTGCAATGATTCCTAGTCATAGGCTTTACATATCAAAGAATGCAACACAGAACATAATGAATGCAACAAAAATCCTAAGGATGCTAGAACTTCGATACTCTGATACCAACTGTAACAACCCCCATTCTTCACATAAAGGTTGGCTAGACACAAAACTCTGAAGATAGGGCTTGCCTATTATTTCATATCATTCCACAATAAAACATTTTATAATTTTAAAACCACGTTCATAATAAAACTGATTTAATCCATTATTGAAATAATAATACCAAATCCATCATCGATATCCAAATAAAATAAGTCCAACATAAGTACTATTATCTCACATGGCTGAAGTAAAAACAAACTCCAGGCTTATGCCCATACAATATCTAAAATGAACAACTGAAAGGAAATAACAACCTAGACTAGAATTAAGAATCTGATTTTCGATAAGCAAGGTGTGATTGTAAGCCTGATATCACATCAGTCCTGCTATCCCTGTCTAGGAAAACCTGGGGGTAGAAAACATTTATAATATGGGCCAGTTCCCTAGAGTTGAAAGAATTAACTAATGAAAATTAAGATGCAATAATACAGTTAATTCAAAGTACTTACCCCCCATTGGCACTAACAAGCATTATGTACTTCACTCCTCATCTAAGTGCAACACTACAAGCATCTCAACACCAGTCCCCAGCCATGAAAGACTCGCAACCGTAACAATAATTATTATATGATGCATCTAGCATATTTCACGTATCTAAGTTGATTGTCTACAAGTGTATTCCTATTTCCCCGAATACCCCAATGATACTAACCACAAGATGAACATAAATATCGATTATGCATTCATGTAGTATTGGGTTCATAAGTGAGTGTCTACATTATTAGACTAATTAATTAATCTCAATTAATATATATATATATATATATATATACGACATCTAAGGGAATTTACCCTTAGTGTCCAGTTCGTGCTCTATCAGTAAGTCTAGGAGGAGTCCCTCATCCAAACGGACAACAAAAAACACATACAAGTGGGGTAGTCACTACACAGTACACCATTATACGACCCATACCCTACGGTGACAATAGATCCCAGAATCTACTCCTATCTCTCGTAAGTGATACTGTTACGTAGTACTAAAGTAATTACCTACACAACACCTAGCCCACCTGTGCCAATGTGTGCTACGATTCCCCCGAACGCACGTAACCCCAACTGATAGGACGGTTCATAAACATAGGTATATCCACACAAACATATAATTACATATCTTTATCACATAATATGTATAGGTAATTCCTCTATAATAACCCCGAAGAAATACCATAGAATCACCCATCAATAAATTTCAATTTAATAATTAACCATTTAGTTAGTCATGAATTTCTCCATTTAAATAATAATCCATCCTTTACCAAAAATTGATTTACAATTAGTTAAGGTATTATCCACCCTTATGATTTTAATCCTAGAAGTCCCATCCTAACTCTCGAATTATATCCATCATATCATACCCAGAATGACCCTCGAAAATATCATATAACCTAAGGGGGACCAGCCAGCTAAACTGAATCAGTTAACATGCTAGCCAAACTGATTCGATCAGCGAACCGATTCGGTTTTACTGGCTACCTTGACAAACCAAAATCGTGATTTGATCTTCTCCTTTGACCTGAACCACCTCTAACCTTCTTCTAAACATCGTATATCATCCCTGAACGACTTCCCATCACGAAAACACAATTTTCTACATGAAATATGTTCCTAAACATACCCAATCATCCCGGTAACAATTATTTCAAGAATTACCCAATTTATGAACCCTAGTTTTCAAAATTTACTATTTTCTCATGAAATATATTCAAGAACCCTTCGTTATCATTGATTTACATAAGATTTGCATTCCTATAACATAATCATCAAATTTACATTCTCCAAATAAATATAATTATCAATTTTCTTCAGATTTATTCCTCTACATGCATGAGATTTAACTCATCCTATTGTTATCAATTCATATATACTTTAATCAAAAAATTATGTGAGAGATACATCAATGAATTAGGAAATATATTGAAAGTTAATTTTAACAATATAATTCTTACCTTATGATGAAGATTGAAAGCTTTTCTTCTTGAATCCTTAATCTCCTTCCTTCTCTTAATCTTTATCTCTTTTCTAACCTTGGTAACCTCTCTATTTGAGTGTGCGGATGCTTGGGTTAAGTTGTGGTAGATGAGAAGTGTTCCCTTAATGTTTAATTAACATAATATAATTGCAAATCCTAAGTTACCCCATGAACCCCACAATTGGACCCCCATAATGAGCCCGAAACCATTACTGGACTGGCTCAATAACTCCCGAAATGGTATACCTATACCTTGAGCCTAATTTTAGATGTCTAAAACACGAAAACGGGTATCCAAATCATCCCAACACATGCCTACATTTATTTTACCCAACATATACATTTTTCCAATTGATTTAACATCACATATCAATTATTTAATGCACATGCAATTATTTTCTACGAAAATTTTTAAGATGCATAAATAAATTCACATAACATGTAATTATAACTAATCAGTTTATTAATGAATTATTTAATTAAATTCTAACGATTTAATTTAATTTCTATTGATTTTATTTTATTTTATTAAAAAAATATGGGGTATTACAGATAACCTGAGCGCAAGTGAATATTTGAAAAGAATGCTGTACTATTCAACTGATCAAACATGTCCTTAATATATGGCAATCGATACTTGTTCAGTATTGTGAATTTTTAAGCTCCCGATAGTCCACAGAAAGCCTCAATGAACCATCCATCTTCTTCGCAAATAAAACTGTAGATCCCCACTACGACGTACTCCTATGTATGAACCCTTGACTTAAGAGTTTCTAAATCTTCTCTCTCATATCTCTCATCTGACACTAATCCCTCCAGTACGATGCCCTCACTACGGGCCTGGCTCTCAGCTCTAAATCTATAACAAAATCTATCTCCGGTGCAGGTGGCAACTTTAGAACCTTATCGAACACCTTCGTAAACTCCTCGAGTACTGGTATCGAATCCAACAATATAGTGACATCTTCTTACGTACTCGCAACCTTATAATATAAGTGAGTTGTAAACCCTCCCCCGAGCTTAGACATAGCTATAAAGACCATATCCTTCTCAGGAATGGAAAATGTGATCGCCTTCCTACTATAGTTAATATGCACGTGATACTATGATAACCATTCCATACCCAAAATGACATCATAAGTCTCCATATCTAATATCAATAAGTTGGCTGAAAACCACAGTTCGCCAATCTTAACGGCGAAGACTCTACCAACCTAAGGTAAAGATACACCCCTACCCAATTTGGTATCTACTTGCATACAAATCTCAGTAGAAATATATAACAACCCTAAAGTCGTGGAAAAAGTACTAATGAAAGAGTGCGATGCTCCCATGCCAAACAAAACTCGTGCATAATTATCATAAATATAAAATATACCCTCAATGGCCTATGATGGGGCTTACTAGTCCTACTGATAGACGTTAAAGACATGTCCATAATGAAACTATGGGGGATTCTGTGCTGGGTCTCTAGGCGGTGGTGGCAATGTCGTGTACTACAGTGCTGGTGGCAATGCTTGATATTGAGGTGGGGATAGTGAAGCCTAATATTGCCCCTACTGGAAATGGCCCTAACCAACCTAGTTTTCTTTAGAGCACCTCCTAAATGAGTGGCCCTGCATTCCACAAATAAAATATGCACCTTTGAAAGGGAGGCCCTACTGGAAGCCCTATTGTCCTTGGCCCTAGGGTCAGTCCTACTTGCCCTGACCCATCTTTCTATGGCCCTGCTATCCGTAATGATGGTGGTCTTCTGGCCATAATGTCCTTGGCCCTGATAGCCCTACGAACTCTAACACTAACTTCCCTTATGGCGATGATTATCTGAACATCGAAATATCTTAGGGGTTTCTCCCCTATGGTGGTTCACTCTGCTACTATGAACCTACCTAAGACTTCTCCTTCTTAGCAAACCTATATATTTGCAAATTGTGGTTGTCCTAGCAATGAAATAAAGTAGAGTCCACTATATGAGTGTAAGTAGTGAATCTCGAGTTGCCAAGAAGCACCACTCTAATCCTTAAGATGATACCCTTGATAAAACAATCCATCTTCTTTGTCTCCATGTTAACCTCCTCTAGTAAAAATAATGAAAATCACGTGAACTCCTGCTCATACTCAACTTCATTATGATGACCCTAAAGTAATCACATAAATTCATCCTCATATTCTCTTGAAGAGTTAGTGGTAAATACTTTCCCTCAAGATTATCCTAGAATTTCTCGATGGCCATCCTCGACCTCTATGCATTTGTGGTGAAGACTCCCACCATTGAAATGCATATCTTATCGGCTTTAAACTAGATATCATATGTGTATGTACCTATGATCACCCTACTAGACCAATGCTACCCATCGACTAATGAGAAACGATGGGGTCCATTGAATCGGTAAACTCTAAATGGTTCCATATGCTAAAGAAACTCCTCAATATCTCCCATATAAAGGTGGTATATGGGGAAGGTACTGGGGTCAGTTGTAGATTATCTTACGACATAATGGCCATAGTAGCTGCAGTGGTCTAGGCTATAATGGTAACCAAATAAATTAGCGCAAGAGCTGATGCCTACCCTTGCAACTGTGATGCCTTTGACTCAGCAGTGACAGTCCGTTAGTGATGTACGGATCCCTTCCTCGTGTTCACCATCTAAAAAACGATAAACAAAAGTATATCAGTAATGTTCAAGATAAGAATAAAAAATCCTAAACAATTTAGATCTAAATTATCAATGAACACAACACATAAAAGTGATAGATGTATTAAAGTCCCTAGGACACTAGAACCTAAAATTCTCTAATACCAAGTGTGACGGCCTGTAAAAGTCATAAATAAATTGGTTAGTTCCAAGAATTAATAATACGAGAGTTAAAATAATTTGTATCTTTCCAAGCATGACCGAAATAATTTAAATGATAACATGCTGACAGTAATAAAAGAAATAGCACACAATAAATCTCTGATAAAAATCCCTAAACAATAATAAATAAAACTCCACACTGGAATAATGTTGCCTCAAGAAACGACTATATGAGTCTGAATAAATAAATAAACTCCAACATAAATACTCATAGATACAATAATCCGACTCGACGGATAAAGAAATGGAAATCAAAATGTTAAGAGGGATGGGATAAATAAAGGTGAGCATTAGACCTACATCCATGAATAGAAAGATGGAACTAGAAACTAGAAGGATGGAAATCTTAAAGATGATGCAATTGGTGCTATCTAGGACCTAACAAACATTTCCATAAATATGATTAAACTTAAAAAGTCTATAATGAGTAAGAATGCAGCTACATTTGAGCCACAATAACAATAATGCATTTATGTACCATATTTTAGTTGTTTTTAAGTTAACCCAACCCAAACAACCTAAATATAACATGCATGTCTAATCGCAAACCCCACTAAACCCATGCTATATAATTATAACTATTTTTAAGTATTCATTATTTACGCCATTCCCAAAAGCTAGTTTCTCATTTATACATATCCAGTATAATACCAGTGTAATGGAATATAATCATATAAATCCAATAACCAGGTCAGTATGCCCCACTCACATGAAAAATATGTGTGTGTTATGATCAAACTCGTAAATAACAACATGATGGCCTATCCCTAATGTTTTTAGGCATCACTCATGCATACTAGGTATAGTTATAGGTCATCCCGACTCTTTATCCTTAAAGTATCAACTAAGGGAAATCACCATGCCTTCCCTCCAGTCGTACGATGACCATTACCAAGGTTATACAAAAAGGCCCCCCCCCATTTTGTCCCCCTTCTAATACGAGTATGTCAGCACTAGGATCGGGGTATATATGACCAAGGTAAATCCCATCCCAATCACTGAGGTACTTGCGGGGTCAACATCATATGTCCCCCATCAAATCTCTCCTAGTATGTCCCTCATGAGCGCGCGCGCGCGCACACACACACACATCCTTGATATGTTTGGACATAAAACAAGTAAACAACAATCAATCCTACTCTAAGGATTACAAAAACATTACCTCAATTCTTGGTTTAATTATCTCTAATTATATATAAGTTAAGTGCCAAACTGACCAAAATTCAATTCCTTAAGTCTTTCTAACAAAACCCAAAGTCGTTTGAACTAGATATCCTTGTCGTTTGAACAAGATGTCCTTTGTCGTTCGAACGAAACGTAATGCCATTTGAATGAGGTTGATGTAGAGTTCACTTTCTTCCTTGTGCAAAATCAACCGTAACTAAATCCAAACTTAAGTTAAAAGCCTCTAAACATTATAATACCAATTTTCATTCAATATAACATATATAACATCATTACTAACCTATATCAGTAAGTTTTAGTTCAATCATTTCTAGCTTATATCTATTTCCATATTATACAAACAGAACCCGAAGTCCATGGTTTAAACAAGATTTATCAAATTTGTTCACATATACGATTCACTAATTAATGAAAGATCGAGGAGTTTACAGATTTATACTACATTATATCATAGCTAATGATTTCATATCTAGATTATAATATTTCGTTGTGCAATTTAGGGGTTCAACATCAAAACTAACCTAGTTCATCAATATGTGATTAAGGCTTCAATATACAATTAATCTAATTAAATTAATTAGGTTATAATATGATTAAAATCATATTTCATGAGCTATATTCATATTCTAATGAATTATTATTATTCTAACACAAAATTAATTAAATTTTTAATCAAAGTAAACTTTTCTTAGACCAAATGTATTAATCACGTCCCAAATCTTCAATCTCTATAATATCTAGTTGCTCCCCAAAATCCTTAGATGTTAGGGTTATTTTATGAAGTGTTATGAGTGTTGTATATTTCTTAATTGAGTTATTAAAGACTCAAATCTCGAATTTAATCCTAGGCCCAAAAATGCTCTAAATGACTTGAAACTTGACTCAAACCATACACCAACCTGATGGACTTAAACTTCACCATTTTAAGACAAAAATGGGCTTTCTAAATGTTCCGAAAGTCAATTATAAAAGAAAACAAATTTTAATAAATTAATTATCTCATTAGCTTAATTATAAGCCGATATGATTATATTAACTTAAAACTTAATTATTAATGAGTTAAGTATGGCTTGTCATTATAAGAAACAACTTCAGGATAGGTGGGATCCGATACCAAGGGAATAATCCAAACATGGAAACTCATGACACCTAGTCCCTAACCATTCCCTTGTTTTCCATAATTACAAGTCACTTAAAATATTTACTTAATGGTACCGTGTGCTTTAACGACTTCTAAAAGATTTGAATTCATGAAGCACATATAACACACATAAAAATACATATAAATATATTAAGTGACATATTGTATGGCAAAAGATGCAACTAAATAATTAAGAGTAAATTACCTATGAGACCCCTAAAGTATATGTAAGGACATATTTTATAAGTCTTGTTTACATTAGTGTATGTCATATACCGCTAAAAACTGTCAAAAAAAAAGTTCAAGTTTGAAGTTACATGAAGATGGACCCGAATATCAAAGGTTCTTCAACATTCAAGCCTCCACGAGATGAATTTTTGTGAGATTGTGTTTTGGTTACTTTACGATTCATTTAAAAGTGTTGGGATATTTTTCTAAAATATTTTCTAAGTGTTAAGGCGTTAGTTTCGTCAAATGGAATTTTTTGTAAGTGTTGGGGCGGAGCTTTTGATGAAATAAATTTTTTAATTTTTTATTGTCGTTTGAGCGACAGACAAAGGTCGTTTAGGCGACAAGGGCTTGTCTCAAGAAGCTCGTTCGAGCGACACATGACCTTGTTCGAGCAAAACTGACTTTTCATTCGAACGAGCTGTCAACTTAAGTTTTCTTATGTAAAGTGTATTAAATAAATCCGTTTTTATTAAGAAGACCTGAAGAAATTCTTTCTGCATAAACTGCTAACAACAGATACTTTAGTCTTCTTCATTTAGGGTTCAAATCCTTTTGTTTTCAATTCACAAATCCCAATTGCTTTTAGTGAATTATTTTGGAACCCAAGATACATATGTGCTGGAGTTTCTCTTATAGGGAGGATGATCTACTACTAATCCAGGTGCCACTTGAGAGAGGTGCTGGGCTGACGTTGACTGCATGTCAAAAGGGAGTACTCGTGGGTGTTCCTGAGCTGACTGGACTGCGTCTCTTTGTGGATCTTCAGAGGTTGATTCATTGCTGATTTAGGTTGTAACCTATGAGAGTTTTCTAGGATAAATTCTTTGCAGATTTTTCTTGTAATCATTGTGAGTATTATTAGTGAAATAAAAGGTTTTTCCCTTCGGGTTTTTTTCCTGAAATCTGTGAATCAACAATTCATTTTTATTTGTGTTGACATGATCCATTCCACCTAGATGTTTGGTTAAGGTTATTTTAAATTGGGTTTAATTAGTTTGGTTTAAAATTGACAATTGATTAATTAAGGGTTTGATTGGAATTTGCGAATTTATTTAAATCAGTATCACACCGCACTTTCACAAATTGGTGTCAGAGCATTTTTAAAGCGATCACTGTGCATTTACAAATTGGTATCAGAGTAGGTTTCTGTAAGTTATTGAGTGATTCTTGTTTTTCGCAAAAAAATGTGATATTGATTTTTTTTTGAAAAATCTATTTTTGAAAAATTATCGCAATGTTTCCAAATGAAAACTTATATAATCGATTGCCAATTTTTAACGGGTCTAATTATGCTAACTGGAAAGCTCGCATGGAATCACATTTGAATGCAATCGATGGGAGAGTTTGGGTTGTTTGTGAAAGAGACTGGATTCCTCCTCCCGTCACTGTAGAATATGTCACTAATCTTAAAGCTGTGACTGAGTGGACTGCGGATGAGTTTAGGCGGAGCACTTTTAATTCACGTGGGCTGAGTGCAATTTCTGGTGCCATCACTCTTGAGGATTTTTGACGTATTATGACGTGCACCACATATAAAGAAGCGTGGGATGTTTTGCAACTTACCCATGAAGGCACGAACGCGGTCAAAGAGTCTACACTACAAAATTTAACTACTCAATTTGAAATACTTACCATGCTTGAGTTTGAGTGTTTTGATGAGTTTTATGCACGTTTGTCTGATATTGACAACACTAGTTTCAATCTTAGTGAGCACATTCCTGATGAACAAGTGGTTAAAAATATTTTAAGATTTTTGCCTAAACGTTTTATCTCGAAAGTAACTGTTCTGAATTCCTTAGGAAAATCGACTCGTCTAAAATTAGAAGAGCTAGTACGAGACCTCCAGACATATGAGATTGACAAGTTTCCCAACACTGTCAAACCTAAGGATAGAGGGATAGCACTTAAAGCCCAGTCTAGGAACGAAAAGGACGTGTCCAAGAGTGAGAAGAAGAACAAAGTGAGAGTTTATGAGTCCGAGTCTGAGGACGAGCCTAATTTTGATATGGCCATGATTATAAATAATTTTAAAAAATTTCTCAAGTTTTTAAAAAAATATTCTTCCAATAAAAATTTTCTTGAGAAAAACAAAAAGAAAGATGAGGCCAAAGAGAGCAGTGAGAATGAGAAAGAGGAAGAAGAGAAGTGTTTTGAGTGTTTCTAGCGAGTGTGAGAGTGAGTGCACTAGTGAGGGTGATAGTAATCTCCCGATTGCATTTAGAGATTTGTATGACGAGACCTTAAAGACGAAGATGTTGAATAAAGAATTAGGTCTTAGGGTAATTGATTTGGAGAGAGAGATTGAGAGTTTGAGAAGATTTGAGGCATCGACAAGTCAACTAAAGAAGGTGAAGATTAATTTGACTGAGCAGTTTATCGTCGGGAATCGGGAGAAGAGTGAACTTAGAGACCGTGTGCCACAATTAGAGAGAGATCTTGAACGTGATCGCGAGGTAAAGGTCACTTTAGAGGATACATCTAGGAAGGTAGGAAAGATGCTCTTCGATCCCGCTTTGGGTAATGTTGAGAGACTAGGAATGGTCATGGAAGTGCATCCACTTCACATGTTGCACCCAATCTGGTTCCCAAGTTTGTGATTGATCCATATGGATATCAACCCAACCCATCTAGGCGTCCCTTAGCTGATAGGAGAGTATGTAGGGGACATTTTGATAGAGGTGTACCTAGGTCTGTTTACATTTGCACACATTGTAAGAAGAGAGGACACCTTAGGGAGTTTTGTTATAAGTTGTGTAATGTGTCACGTTTTTCTACTACACGTATTCACACACACGCACCCACACATGATGCTCCGGATGACTACGTGAGAGAGTTTGAAGTTTTTAGTCAAGACTTCATATGATTTGATGGGGGTTTTTCATAGGATGACACCACCTTTGGAAAACTCTACCGCACCTACTGGTTGAGGTTTAGACTTGTTTTCTAGCATAGGAGGATTTTCATGATGATATTATTTGTCTATTTCTAGTGTGTACCTTTTTTGTATTTATGTTTTTTTTGATATATTTTTAGAAAAAAAAATTATTTTTGAAATTTTTTAGAAAAATACAAAAAGATTTTCATTTTTTTAAGTAAAAATTGTAAAAGCCAAAAAGATTTTATTTTGAGAAATTTTTGGAAAAAGACAAAAAGATTTTTGTATTTTGTTTACACCATATATGAATGGACATTTAGGATGATAGACTCACAACATCATTCCATATCTATATGACAATTTGATAGTGTTTTGATATGTATCATCATTTCATTTTTGTGCTTTACAATGTATGGAGTCATTGGGATATTTTTAGTTGATTACTACCTACATGTTTGACTCATCATTGCCTTTAATGAATACTTGCATGAATTTGTTTGATTAATGTACTTATCTATCACATATTGGTCGAAATGTTGTGATCTCAATTCTGTCTTTAAAACAAACCATATGCGATACAACTTGACAATGAAAGTAGTGCATGTAAGAACTGTTTCCCGTGAAGAATTTGTTTAATAAGAAAAAATGATGAGTACACAGGAATGGGCCGCTAGAGTATAAAGTTAACTCATCGTGAAAGCCTCCATTTGAAAAGATCCCGAACAAATGAAAGGCAATAAAAAGTTAAATATGCCAAAAAGGGGCCATTTAGTCTTAGATTACCTTAAGAAAAAATAAAGATCTATTATTTATAAGGGAGTTTAGATGGAAATAAGTCAACGGGATTGCACAATCTGACAGTGTCATGAAAAAGCATTACATAGTTTTTGACGTTATTGGTGTGATTATCATTATTGACTTTGATGTGTTGATGGATTGAGTCGATGTCATTTAAATTCAACAGTTTTGACACCTGAGGACAATTTTGAGTTCATTCGTTAGGAGTATCCGTATATATCGTGCACATATGTTATGTTTGATTGCATTGATTTTCCTATCGAATTTGTTCACACCCATTCATTTCGTTTCCATAATTTGGTTATCTTAGTGTAAGTTCATGGTGAGTGATTTATGTAAACTTATTTTATGCATTTTAGTTTGAAAAAATTGAAAAATCATAAATAGTTTGTGAATGCTTTTGAGTATCTCTTGATGATAGTAGTTGTTTGATTTGCTTATCGTGACATCTCCATGTTTGTTTTGGTTATTCGTTTCCATGTCTATTTCAGACAAATAAAAAGGGGGAGAAAGAATTATGGGGGAGATTTGAGATTTTATATATGTTTTTTATTTTATGTTTATCTTACTTCAACTCGATACATCACAAAGGTATTTACTTTTTCTCATATGTGCAGGTACAAAGATTAAAGATCATATGTTGCACACCCTGATGGGAAAATCTTCAAGATTTGATGTTGAAGATTTTTGAAGAAAAGTTTTAGACTTACATGCTTAGTACCTTTTTACTTTTGGGATTATGGGAGGGTATTAGATTGTACAAGTATTTTGATTTGATAATTCCGTTGTTTTTTATTTTGTACTGACATAGACATAGGGGGAGATTTGTAAGGACATATTTTATAAGTCCTGTTTATATTAGTGTATATCACATACCGCTAGAAACCTTCGAAGAAAATGTTCAAGTTTGAAGATAGATGAATACAAACCTGAATATCAAAGGTTCTTCAACATTCAAGCCTCCACGAGATGAATTTGGGTGAGATTGTGTTTTGGTTACTTTACGATTCATTTAAAAGTGTTGGGATATTTTTCTAAAATATTTTCTAAGTGATGAGGCGTTACTTTTTGCCAAATAATTTTTTTTTCTAAGTGTTGAGGCGGAGCTTTTGACGAAGTAAATTTTTTATTCGTTTTACTATAATTCGAGCGACAGACAAAGGTCATTCAAACCACAACGGCTTGTCACGTGAAGCTCATTCGAGCGACAGATGGACTCGTTCGAGTGACACTGAATTTTCGTTAGAGAGATCTGACGACTTAAGTTTTTTATATAAAGTGTGTTAAATGACTTCATTTTTGTCAAGAAGACCTGGCGAAATTCTTTCTGCATAAACTGCTAACAGCAAATTACTTTAGTCTTCTTCATTTAGGGTTTAAATCCTTTTATTTTCAATTCACAAATCCCAATTTCTTTTAGTGAATTATTTTGGAACACAAGATACATATGTGGTGGAGTTTCTTTTATAAGGAGGATAACCTACTGTTGTTCTAGGTGCCACTTGAGGGAGGTGCTGGGATGACGTTGACTGCATGTCAAAAGGGAGTACTTGTGGGTGTTTGTGGGATGATAGGACTGTGTGTCTTTATGGATCTTCTGAGGTTGATTCCTTATTGATTTAGGTTGTGGCTTATGAGAGTTTGCTACCATAAATGCTTTGCAGATTTCGCTTGTAATCATTGTGAGTATTATTAGTGAAATAAAAACTTTTGCCCTTCAGGGATTTTTCCTGAAATCTGTGAGTCAACAATTCATATTTATTTGTGTTGGCATGATCCATTACACCTAGATGTTTGGTTAGGGTTAATTAAAATTGGGTTTAACTAATTTGGTTTAAAATTGATAATTGATTAAATAAGGGATTGATTGGAATTTACGCATTTATTCAAGTCAGTATTAAATTGCGCTTTCACAAATTGGTGTCAAAGCTTTTTTAAAGCGATCACCCAGCATTTACAGTATACAAATTATTTATATTGATCCCTCAAAGTATTTTTTTGTTCCTATTAAACCTTTTCACTCAATTTATTCTCCAAATTGAAAATCTTATCCCTTAACCCCTCCCCTTTCTCCTCTGATTTTGTCAAAGCTACTTCATTACATTTGTACAAAGATTCAATCTTAACTTCCAATTCAGTTTTCAATCCATGAAATTGTTTATTGGATAATCTAATATCAATCTTTAAACAATTTATCAAGCTCTGTGTCTCAATGTCAGGTTACTTAAATATCTTTCATCTCATCCTTTGTTTTCATTTGAATGCATTCATCAATTTTTGATTCTATTTTAGCAACAAGTCTCTTCCTTTATTTCCCAATGTCATCAAATTTATTCATTGCATAATCTCTCTCATACTCGATAGATTTAATCAGTCTCACCAACTTATTTGCCTAAAAAACTACAATAGCCCTTTCTGATAAAGCTTATTTAACCCTTTCGATTAATGAGCTGTTCAAATAAAATTGTATCTGTTTTCACTATTATAGCTCTATCTAAATTAATAGGTGTAATTTTATTTGTTTTCACTACAGATTAATATACAAATTAATAAGTGTAAATTTACATGTTTTCGTCATTGTAACTATATATAACATAAGTATAAATGTATCTCTTTTCATCATTCCATCTGTATTTAATTAAACAAATGTAACTGTATACGTTTTCAACATCGTAACTGCATTTAACATAATATGTGTAACTGTATCTGTATTAACTAATTTGTATATGTTTTCAAAATTGTATCTCTATCTAAATTAATAGGTGTAATTTTATATGTTTTCACTATGGAAACAGTATACAAATTAATAAGTGCAAATGTACATGTTTTCGTCATTGTAACTGTATTTAACTTAAAAAATGCAATTGTACCCGTCTTAATAAATGTAGTTGTATATAGTTTTGTCGTTGTAAAGGTTATATTAAATCTATCAAAATAAATGAATATGTATCTTTTTTTAATCATTGTAATAGTTATCATCGTATAAAGTGTATATAAATAAATCCATATGTAATTATATCTGTTTTCACTAATGCAACATTATATAAATTAAGTATTGTAACTATATTTCATCATTGCAATTGTATATAACTTAATAACTATAAATGTATCTCTTTTCATCATGCCTAATTTATTTAATTAAATAAATATAATTGTATTTGTATTCAACATTGTAACTGTATTTAACTTAATATATGTAACTTTATCCGTATTCACTAATCTAATTATATTTTTTCACTATTGTAGCTCTATCTAAATCAATAGGTGTAACTGTCTATGTTTTCACTATAGAAGTAATATACAAATTAATGTAAGTGTACCTATTTTCATCATCGTAACTGTAAATAACTTAATTAACACATCTGTATCCGTTTTAATAAATGTAGATGTATATAGTTTCATCGTCGTAAAAGTTATCATCATATTAAATCTATCTAAATAAATGAACATGTAACTCTATTGGTTTTAATCATTGTAACAATTATCATTGTATTAAACATATCCAAATAATTGCATATGTAACCGTATATGTTTTCACTAAAACAACAGTATATAAGTGAACTATTATACTTGTATTTATTTTCATTGTCGCAACTGTATTTAACTTCATAAGTATAAATGTATCTTTTTTCATCATTCTACTTGTATCTGTTTTTGATATTGCAACTGTATTTAACTTATTATATGTAAATGTATCTGTATTAACTAATATAATTATAGATGTTTTCATTATTGTAGCTCTATCTAAGTTAATAGAAGCAATTGTATCTATTTTCACTATATAAACAATATACAAAATAATATGTATAGGTGTACATGTTTCCATCATTATATACAAATTAATAAGTGTAACATATTTTTGTTCATTGTTGTAATTGGGTGTAACTTAATAACTATATTGTTTTAATCATTGTAACTACTTTCCTCACTGGAACTATATTTTATTTGATAAGTATCTATATATAATGGAATTTGCATACAAATTAATATTATTGCACACATATATAAAACATCTAACTAAACTATGATACTTATTAGCAAAAGTGAAACACATCCTTCCACATTCAACAAATTATCTTTATTCTTTATGATTGAATCAATCAACCAACAATTAATAAACCCAAACCAATTATAAATATTCAACTCCTCTAGACTTTTCACAGCTAAGCCTGCTAACACTTACTATATGTATCACTCATCGTGAAAAATAAACGAATTACACATATATAGTATCATAAGCCGTGCAACATAAGAAAATATCATATTTTGTTTCACCGTTTACTGTGTCAATTATCTTATCTTTTAATAGAGTCCATTTCACCATCTCAATACCAACAAATCTTCTCTTCATAAATCCATTTGTCGATCTTAAAGATACAACAACATTTATTTCTTTCGAACCATAATCTATGCCAAAAATGGCCCCAACATCCTCATTCGTTACAGTTATATCCTCATTCCTAATTATGAAATGCTTCTTGAAATCAAAGAATGTTAAAATCATCATATTGTCATCAATATTTGTTCTTATATATTATTTTTCCATAATCCCCTCAATAATTGGCATCAACATCCTACTGAAGGGATTCATCCTAATTTATTTCTTACGGTTCTTGGTAAACTTAATCTTGCTAACACTTGCAATTAAATCGTTCAAACAATACCTATACCAAGGCCTAGTTCCTCCTTTTGTCTTTGGTTCCTCATTAGTAAAATCATCATCCACTAGAATTTCCATCGACTTCTTTGGGACACGTTCAGAAATGATATTTTTCATGTCAGTCTTACGTTTCTTTTTATTGAAATCACTTAATTACATAGAAACTTCTGTAGATTGAGACTTAAACCCATAATTTTTCATTCTTGGAGAACTTTACATTATTTCTGATGCATAGAAAATAATTCTAAAGATGAAACTTTAATAAAAACAGTGAAAAGAAACAGTTACAATTATTAGCAAAACATATGAGTTACAACTGCAAATAAAGTTATTATAATTTAACAACTACAAACTATTAAAAATATAAACAAAAACAATTATAACAATAATAGCGCGAATTTGTACATTATAATTATGCAAATCAAATAATCATAGTTGCACACAAATTTACATGAACATGTATATTGCCCCATACTTACAATTACAAAAATTTACACAAGTAATATTTATGTTTGTTACATGATGACAATAAACATTTACGACATAGTAACACACATTTACAAAAACACTTACAATTATATTTATAAAAAATTTGCATAGATAATACATAGATTTTCTATATTGCAATTATAAATAGTTACACAAATGAAACAATTATAATTATAAATAGTTATACAAATGAAACAATTAGAATTAGTTTTACTTACACAAATATTCGATCTTCCCACTCAAGGGGAAGTGGAAGCATGAAGGGACCAAGCTCCCTTGGAGTTTCGGGAACATGAGCAACTTGGAGATGCTGCATATCTCTTTCTTTTGGAGAAACATATATGACATAACCGGTACGATGTCATCTACGTTGAATTCTTCCAAGGGCAAAACCAATTCCTCATGTTCTCGGGCACACATCCTAACTTTCATAAACAAATCACTAAACTTCTCATAGTCAATATTCATTTATCGGCGCAATTTAAACCTAACTTTCGAAGATGGTCTAGAAATCTAGGTAATTCTATACCCCCCTCTCTGAACAATCTTGATTGACAGAGCATATAGGATGCATGAGAAAGAAAGAGCAGTTTTTGAGGGTGTTTAGTGAGAAAGTAGGTAGGTTTAGTGTCTTAATGTGCTTGATTCTGGTTAATGGGTCGAATTCTGGATCTCCTTATGAAAGGATGGCATTCACCCCAGCTTTATGTGCTGGGAGAGGATTATTGGTGGTATTGGGTTTAGGATTGGCTGGTGGGGTGATGATTCCCCTATTTATCAGTCTATAGATAACATTCTTAAGGTGGAAGCATTAATAAATGGTATGCCCAGTGATTTGGTGGAAATCACAGTGGGCATTATATTTGAAGTTTCTAGAAAGAGGGTCTAGCAACGACTGGTGTTACAAAGGTTTAATGAAATTTCGAGTAAGAAGGGATTGATACACTTTTTGACAGGGTATCATAGAGTTCAGTATAATCCTTTTTGGCAGGGTTAGGATGACTTTTAGGTGTCGAAGAGGTGGCAGGTTGGGATATGTTATTGATGGTCGAAACAAAATCTTAGTTGGCTTGTCATACTTTCGTGCTTCCACTTTGGTTCAGATTCTACTTTGGGACTAGTAGCCCCTTCTTCAATATCTACCCCAACTCCCAGAGGGATCTAAAGTGAGGTTAGTACTGACCTCCCATTGAATCTCAGATATGGGGCAATCAATTTTTTTCATTATGCTTTCTTATTCTTTTTCTGACGGTCTGTTGGTCATGGTAGCAACTTTCTCCCTCCACCTTTCGATAAAGCTACTGACTGACTCCCCTAGATTCTATTTGAATAGTTTTAAATATTTGTGAGTGGCTTTCAACTCTTTATTATACATGTATTCTAACATGAATTCTCTATCCACGTTCTCCCAACTACGAATTCTGGACTCTTCGAGGGATATAAACCACCCGAGGGCACCATCCTTGAGTGTTTGCTAGAACATTTGGGAGATTATCTCCTCTGACGCCCCAAGGAGAGTCACGGAGAAGTAATAGATGTGTAGGTGCTCAATTGGAGGCCCATTGCCTCCAAACATCTCAATGTCCCGTATTTGGAATTTCTATGTAATATGGCATTGGGATAGGGAAATATATGGGTGTAGTCCATTTAATTCCATGAGATCTTAACCTGGTCAAATTTCTTAGACAACAACTCAAGGTCCTCCTTGACCTTATTTATTTTTTCCTCCTTGGGATCAGTTGGCATTAGTGGATTAATCCATCGTTGGGAAATATTCAGTTTTAGTAGGTAAGTTGGCGACGATCCATCAGCAGGTGGGGCATGCGGAAATAAATATATTATTCTGAAACCCATATTGGTTAAAGAGTAGGCAGACCCACGACACGAGAAAATAGGATTTTAGATTCGGGAGCCTCGAGAGTTTGAACCCGATGTCGTTGCATTTCCTGGAATTCTACTTAGAGGTTTTCAATCTTAGCACTGAGATGGGTAAGGACGATCATCAAGTCTGGTTGAGCATTCGCAGCCTAGTCAATGTTCTTAATCAATAACTTTTGAAGGGATATTTTGAACTTAGTGGAAGCAGTAGAGCTTCGGGTGGTTTGATGGAAGACTGGATCCAATACGGAGCCAGACCAAAATTAGGGTATGTGACCGTACCTAAGAGGAAAAAAATGATTTTGGGGTTTATTTTGAGAGAAAGAGAAATGTTTTGGTATTTTTTTTCTTTTTAAAAAAAGGAGAAATATTTTTTATATTTTTTAAAAAGGGGGAAAAAAGGAAAATCCTCAGCATGATTATTATTATTTTTATTATTAAGTTCCACTTGTATTATGTTTTTCCTTGGATGCAAAAAAAATGTCGGATAGGACCCGGACCCGAGTCTGGGAAAAAGATAGGGTACATGATGCGAGACCCGATTTAACTTGTTTCCAGACTCACGGATAGGGTCATACATTAAAAATGGGTAAATAGTGTGAATATTCGGTTAAGGCGACCCAACATTTCGAAAGAGCTTTGGGTTGGAACTGTCAAATTAGGTATGGATGTCCTAGGGTAGACGCCTATAGGAGGTTAATACAACTGGTGGGTTAGAGAAAAGGTTTCCCCCTTTGGCATGACTTCCACGATATACCTCCTGTCTATAAGGGTAATCATTCATCGATATGTGTGGACAAGACATTTGATATACTTGTGTGTACATGAATTTCCTCATGATATACCTCGCGTAGACAGTACGTGTGAGAGAAAATTCGATATACTTGACGTACATGAACGATATACAACGAAGATAATAAGCCAATGAAAGGTGGTAATTATATCTCTTAGGTTAACAACGCCCCGCAAGACCGGCACCTATCACGAAGTGACCCCCCCACACGGGATAAAAATTTGGTAAATATTACAATGCTCAAGTGATGTAGTGTTCAAGAATGCATGCATCTTAATTAGTACCTTATAGAGAGTTTCGTATGCTCTAAATAACGGAAATACTACTAATATGAGGAAGAGTATAAAATATACAAGTAGCATAGGAAGATAAACATGGAGAGTCAAACTAGAAAGTATGTACATGGAGCATAGAGACTATACAAGGAATGTCGATAGATACAAGGTGTGTGAGAAATATGTGAAAAGTGTGAGAGTGATATGTGAATATGTGTGAGTGAAGAAAGTATATGGATAAATAAAAGTGAGAGAAATTCTAGTGAGACTAAGAATGAATATCTACACGTGGTGTATTAAACATGTGAGTAAACATGATACTATATACAAGGGACGAGACTATTAGTGTGTGCTAGTGTGACAAAACATGAGTATTTACAAGTGGTGTGAGAAATATGGTGACCACATACAAGTGAGTAAAGGGTGAAACATGGTGACTATATACAAGTGAGTAAAGGGGGAAACATGTAATAAAAAATGATAAAGACATGTGATGATAAAAGAGCATGGTAGATATCAACATTATGTTAATAAATAGGCATACATATAAGATGTAAGTATGAGGATAAGGAGAACATACAAGTGGAGTAATATGTACACATGTAGAGAAGTAGGAAAGAAAAAGAAATAACACCCATGTGAAATAGAGTTTAGTCCTCTATAAATTGTCTCTAGTGGAGTCTCCACTGTGGCAATTCAGGTCGAATTCCTCCAGTGTGGGTCGGCCCCAAAATTAGAGGGGGAGAGAAAATAAGAGAAATCTCTCTCTCCTCACGTGCGAAAAATTTGAGGATAAAAGGGGAATTCTCTTTCCGCCACTCGCGCTGATCTTCGCGGGTTGCCTCGAATATAAATCGACCAATGTCAAAATGGGAGAAATATGAAGAAGTGGAGTCACCAACCTATTTTGCTCAAAATAGGCAAAAGAAATGTATCTATCCCGAGATAACAACATCAAAAAACACAGTGATGCGTACCAAACCATATGAAACAAGGGTCCGAGGACCAAGTTACGAAATGGGAAAGTGTTAGGCACCCATCCTTTCCTTTTGTCTCTCATGGGCTATGATAATATTCTCCTTTTCTACGAAATGTGATACGTGTGTACATATATGCAGTGTAAATAAGAAGAGAAAAGAATCACCCAACTCATGTCATGGGGGAGATAGAGTGGAATCATCCTAAGGAGTGTACAAAAGAAATAACATAAAACGATAACGTGAGTATCTGTCAAATTACAAATCACTATAAAGAAGTGAATATGTTTATTGAGCGGAACACGAATATGTAGAATTATGCGAACTCGCAATATAAGAAAACATAAAATGAATAATGGAAGAAATAAGACTCGAATCCTAAGATTGGCTGGGATACCTACGTAGCTCGAAGGGCATGTCATACCCTGCATATATATATACACATATATTTTATTGGATATTTAAATTATGCGCATGACACATATTTTAATTTATGAAATAATGAGAAATTAAGTAAATATTAATTTGGAGTGTAATGAACTAATATTTATGTGATTATTTATTTACTACTGTGCTACAATAAGTAAAAAGGGAATTATGTTGAAAGTGAGTAAACACGACGGACTTTAATATTATCTCAACTGGGATACGTGTGATTAAATTAAAATATGTTGAGATGGGAAAATATTGTTAAGTGACTCTGGTGATAATTTCGAGTGCACGATTGATTCGAAATGGGTCAACATAGTCAAAATTGAGTACTCAGGGGTTCTGTTCGGGTCTCAGGGGCTTTTTAAATTAATCGGGACTTATTTAGGTGACTTTTAGGCTGCTTAAGGGCATATGAAAAGCCCAAAACGGAATTTCAATCATAAAATGAAAGGTTTGGGCCTATAGAAGAGTCATTTAGCAAATTCAAAGTTTAGGAGAGTAATACAAAGATTTAGAGAGAAAGTGAAGACAATTGAGAAGAAGTTTCAAGAGTCTAAAGAAGCAATTGAAGAATTTCTGCAAGAACATTCAAGGAGAAAAGATTTGGGAAGGAAATTCTTGGAGGAATATCAATATCTTCACCAAATTCAAACCCTACGGACATCAAGGCAAGTAATTAACTGTTATTAATTAGTATATTCTACTTTAGTTATATCATAGTTGGGAAATGCTATTTTTAATTATTTTCACATAAAAATGATGGGATTTTCGAAAATGATTTATAATTTGGAAATATTTATAATTGGAAAATGTTATAAATTATTGATTTTTGGAAAATTAACATTGATTCAGAATTTTGAATTTCCAAGAATTGATGTTGATAGGAAGAATTGAGAAAAATGATCTAGTGTGATATTGTTAGAATTTTATGCTAATTGCAGATTAAGCATAAATTTCATACAATCATCTTGTGTAGTTGAATTCTATAATAAATTGGAATTTTTATACTTGGGGTTTATGTGAATTTGATATATTGGTTGTAATATGAATTGGGATTGAGGTGGTTGAATTTAAATGGAGAAAAATCAGTTTTGGAGAGTTTAGGTATTCTTTTTAAGTGCTTTTAGAAGATATTTGAGAAAAACTCAAAACACATACCTCACTCAATTTTTGTGTGTAGAATTCATATATGAAGCCGAATTGGTGATTTGCATAATTTTTAGATCTGATTTTTCTGCATTTTTTAAAAACAGATCTAAATTGAGATTTTTCGGGGTGAAGTTAAGAGAAATTGAGGGGTATAATACTCAAGGATTTATTAATGAATTGTGATGAAAATTTGGGAATTGGTATATGGGATGAGTGATGTAGTTGCGTGCCTAGAAATTGTATTTTGGATATAAATTAATTAATTATGTGAATGATTAATTAATTAGTTATATAATGGAGTATTAGAAAATAACACCATTTATGCCATTAGTGATAGGCATGCTTAAATAAATTATTTTGAAATATATACATGTCTAGAAATTATATATATATAATTATATTGGTGTGAAAAATATAATTATATGGATATTACGGCATACCCCTCTAAGGGCTATCATCGCAGGTTGCACGAGTGAATGATCTTCTCTGGCTAGCAAATGCAAGGTTAGTATTATTCACAGTTCATAATTGCCATGCACGTGCTTGTTAAGAATGAGTCCGAGGTGAGGTAATTATGGGTATGGTTATTGTTAACTAATCAGAAAACTTATGACGGATTCCAACGTCATTGTTTATTTTCAATTGTAGTTCAGTGTGAGATCCCGACGCGATAGCCAGGATGATGTGAGTATTCCCTGAATTATGATAGCGTTAGAGGCCCGCATCTGGTAAATTTAGTATGGTTAGGGATTGAGGTTATTCGTATATAGTGTGAGTGCTATATATGTATGCATAATGTGATAAAAAAATACGTATATATATGTGCAGAAAAATATATACGAAAATATTGAATTAAAATGTGAAATTTGTAACTAGTGGAAGTTATTGGGATTGATCCCATAAATTATAATTGAGAATTATAATGATTAGTAAATGTGAAAACTCAATAAATAAATTAAGCAGGCCGGGATAGCTTATAAAATTTAAGGATACTTGAGAACTAGTTAGGCGGGCAACATAGCTAGGTGATTAAAATGCATACATTAGGTGCACACTTTAGATGAGAGGTGAGTACTGTCTCATGAGAGAGTACAATACCAATTTAAATAAGAGTAAATGGATATACATTTATTTATGAATTTTAATTAATTGCAAAATATTTTCAAATAGATTTTGGTTCAGACCCGCGACAAAATATATTTTCAAAACCTTTTAGGTGTCCAGCCACAGGGACGCCGGGCGTGGTCATCTTTTCAGGTATTGGAGCCGCGACAATTGTGGGACGTCTTAGGATTTAGGGTAGTCGATTCTATTCTCATATTCTGGATGGGATCCTTTTTCATATTCGGGCATGTTGCCCATGTGAGTTAGATTTATTCTATTTTATCTCACTGTTGGGATTTTTTGTATGGATATTACCTTGATGGTTAATTCGATTAAGTTTTGTATGTAATGGATTTCTGTTTCAGACTTAATATGTGATTGTGGATTTTGATTATTATCTTAATTAATTATGGTTTGATTATTGTGTTGTTGAGTCACGTTAATTAAGATTAAAATTGACACACGATTTAATTTAATAATAAGTGGTTAATTATTAATTGGTTTTGACAGTGATGCTAAGAATGAGCTAAATGAGATTACAGTTTTATTTTAGTAGAGGGATGGACACCCATTATTTTAATAAGCAGGGTGTCACATAGGTATCAGAGCATCAGGTTCTAGAGTCTTTAGGATCTGTGCGGACTTATTACATTTCTACCGTAGCGTTTGAGCCATATGTTTAGGACTGTTGATTCATATTGCAATGTATGTTCTCCTGCTACTATGTATAATGTAAATGAATTTTATATGAGTTTAGTTAGGACTTCATATACCGAATAATTAAGGACGACCAGTGAGGGCCGTTAGGAGGATTGTAAGAGGAGAGGCTCAGCTAAAGCCACAGGGTATTCTGTCCCCAGTAACTGTAGTAGAAGTCACTACGATTGTTACGCAGGAAGTTAATGCTACGATGCCTGTTAGAGAGTAACAGATTCCCCAAGCACCGTCACAGTAGACGGTGGCACTAATTCATACTCACCCAATGCAATCGATATGGGAGAGAGTTGGAGAACTTTTGAGAAGGACCATGTGCAAGAGTTCAAGGAAAATGTAGACGTATATTAGCTAGCCATGGAAGGATAATTTTCAAAGGCAATCATGTATAGTGGAGTGTAGTGACACTCATGATTAAATTTCGGGTGAGTTTTAAGCTCTTAGGAGCAGCGTTGTATTGATGGGAGTTGGTCACCATATCTGAGAAGATATATACTGGAAAATATCAAGGAATTTGGGTACGGTTTGATCGCAAATCCTTTCATCTGCTGATCAAATCTAGATGCAAAGAGAATTTATGTATTTATTACAATAGGGCTGGACAATAGCCGAGTAAGAGGAAGAATATGATTATTTACCAAACTTTGTACCCAACGAGGTGATTATAGAGGAGAATAGGGTCCTTAAGTTTGATGATGGACTAGTGGGTATGATATGGGCATACGACTTGAATGACTGGTGCCTATGTCATCATTATCATACTTTTATATCAATGTTTCCATGTGAAGGGATCCAAAAGCATGGGAAAGTCTAGCCGGTAGAGTAAGACTGTGTATATTGGTGTTATGGGACACCACTAGAGAATTACCCAGCAGGGAGACCCATTTGAAAGGAACTAAATCAAGGGAATTTCTATCGAGTGAATGTGGATTTAGATAAGGCCATCAATACAAATAATGCATCCCACAGGTCCAACAAAGCCAAGGGAACAATGGGATAGTCATCGGGGTTAAGGCTATTAGTGCCAAAGAAAAGGTAACCCTGATATGGCCAGCAAGGCCAAAGACAGGGGATTATACAGGGATGTGGTTTATATGTAGTGAGTAAGACCACATGCATCAACGTTGTCCGCAGAGAGTTAAGGGGACATGAGTAGAGTGCCAAACATGGATAACAGTTACAACAGTTTTTGGGAGAGTTCAAATGTGAGTTTTATGTACAAGCACTAATTAAATAGCCAAAAATATTGGCAATTGAAATTATAAATTTTATCCATGGGAAGATGGGATAGGTTCGACGTGATATGAGTGAATCATAGTATTTTAGTTAAAACTAGATTTGTGCATGAAATGGACTTATTAGATGTATCGTCAGATCACTTTTGAGTGTATTTTTATCGTTGGGCAAGGGAACTCTCTTTAGTTCCATCTATAGGAGAGCAGATGTGGACAATGTGAGGATATATTTTTGAAGATTTTCTTGTGTTTTGAGAGATGTTATGCAGGTAGGGGTGCACATGGTTCAGTTCGGTTCGGTTCCACTACGGAACTAGAACCAGAACCGAAATTGATCGGTTCCATGGTTTTGGAACCAGAACCAGAACAAAAATTGGTCGGTTCGGTTCGGAACCGAACCATCGGTTCTCGGTTTGGTTCGGGTTGGTTCATGGTTCTGGTTCTTGGTTTTGGTTTGCAGTTCTGGTTTGCTGTTTGGGTCGTGGTTCTGGTTTGCGGTTCTAGTTCGCGGTTCTGGTTCGCGGTTTTCATTAATGGTTCTGGTTCGTGGGTTGGTTCTCGGGTTGGTTAATGGTTCTGGTTAATGGTTCAGGTTCATGGGTCGGTTCTCGAGTAGGTTCTTTGGTTTGGTTTTTTGGTTCGATTCCATGGGTTCGGTTCTCGGTTCGGTTCGGTTTGGTTCAGGTATAAAACCGAGAACCGAACCGAACACTTCGGTTCTCAATTTTTTGGAACCAGAACCAACCCGTGGAGAAAAAAACCCGAACCAACCCAACCCACGAAGGTCGGTTTGGTTCGGTTCTTCGGGTTAACAATTTTTTTGCACACCCCTATATGCAGGTATGATATCATCTTGGGTATGGACTGGTAAGTAATGGTGAACTGGTATAGTATGACTATCGTGTCTGATGTTTCAGTGTAGGATATGTTGTTTTTGCTATATTTTACCTGAAAAGGGTCGAGTCGAGTATATGATATTGAAATGGATACTTCAAATAATATTCTTGTCTCTTTATATTCAATTTTGGTGCACTGATGTGATTCAGGGTATATCGGGTTTACTATTGAGAGGAGAGATTTAACTCGTTATTGGCTTAACGTTGAATTCTTAGTGATAGTTTGAACACCATATTGGAAGAATAATTTAGATATATAGGAGTTGAGGATTAGACTTATACATCTAGGGGGATAGGATTTAAGGTATCCCATTAATGTGATTTCGGGGCAAAGGATGTCAATAACCGAAAATGTCAAGTGATAAGGCTTGAGAAAATTCCTTGATTTGATTGATAATGTGTGGCATTCCATGCATAAACATTAATAAATGTCAGGAATAGAGAGATGTTGTTGGATGCTAGGGCATCATTTTTTAATCTTAATCATATATGTGTGGGGAGATCTTTGAGCTAAGAGCTATTATACAACATAAGGCCCATTGAACCGGTTAGTGATGTACGAGAAATACTGGAGAAATTTTTACACCACTAGTGCATAAGTGGTCAATATTAAGGAAAATAAAGTCGCGATTAGAAACACTTATCATATAACCACACCGAGCATGTTGGGGACAAGTTTGAGATAAAATGTTTCGACTATAATGTTCATGCATACATGTACAGGTTACAGGGTGTATGGGCACTTTGGTTAATTAAATTTTTAGAATCATTTGGGGTAACGGATACGTGGTAATAAATACGTTGAACCATATGCATATGTAGCAGTAGAAGAAGAATTGGAGAAGTTTATTCCACTCATGATTTGTAACTAGTTGAAGTTGTTTTGCCTTGTGGATTTGGAGGAATTTTCTCCTGGGGGAGAAATTCAGTCTATTCATGGATCATCAATCATTACAGTGAAAGGATCCCAATATGTGGCAATGTAAGTGGTTGGAATTCGTGAAATACTATTAGTTTTATCGTCAGTTTACCCAAGTAAGGCTAATGTGGTGGTAGATGCGTTGAGCCAAAGGCCTACATTAGAGTTGGCGGCAGTGTGGAAGGCTAAGTGGGGTGAATTTTGTCAGGCTGATTCAGTTGCTAGGGCTTGTATGAAAATGTTGACCATAAAACCCGAGGTTGTGTTATTTGTTATGAAAGTGCAGACATGAGTTTATTTTTTCAGGATAGGGTGAAATAATTATTAGCAGATGGAGCATAATCCTACTTGATCAGTTATTAGGGAGGTTTATGCTTTAATGGGAGACTCATGGTCCCAAATGATAGGGATTTGAAAGATGATGTTATGACAGAATCCAATGGATCGAGATTTGAGGTACGTTCGAGTGGAGACAAGATGTATCAGGACATGCATTGACAGTATTAGTGGACATGTATGAAGCAAAATATAGTTGAGTTTGTCTCGTAGGGTGCCACATGTCAGTTAATAAAGATGAGCACCACAGACCATCCAGAATGTTACAACCATTGGATATTCCGATATGGAAGTGGGAAAGAATATCAATGGATTTTATGATAGGGCTATTGACAGCACATATGAATTATGATTCTATATGGGTGATATTGGATCGATTGATCACGGTGGCTCATTTTTGCTAGTACAGACAAATTATACAACGACACAATATGCCTAGTCATTCATAGTCGAGATAGTGAAATTATGTGGAGTATCGATTAATATTGTTCTCGATAGAGACAATAGTTTTGTGTTGCATTTTGGCAGAGTTTCCAGGAGGCTTTAGGAACTGAGTTGTGGTTGAGTTCATTCTATCATCCGCATACTAATAGGATGACTGAGCCTGTGAATTAAATGTTAGAAGGCATGATTAGAATGTGTATACTTGATTTTAAATGAGGTTGGGAGCAGTACCTTCCATTGGTGTAAATTGTGTATAATAATTCCTACTAGCTTACCATTGGGATGGAGCCTTATCAGGTTTTATATGACTGACCTTGTCATCTGCCCTGTGGTTGGCAAAGTGTGGGAAAATAAAATGTTCCACGAGTCAGACGTGATTTAGAGTAAGATGGCAGTGATTAAGATAAATGAAGTTATTTTCGAATAGTTCAGGAACGTTATAAGAGTTACGTCGTCATGAACCGAAGAGTTAAAGATTGACGCGAGTGGTTAAAAATTATTGTGGGTATCTCCAAGGAAGGGAGTTATGTAATTTGGGTAAGCAGGGAAGTTAGCATCTAGGGAAGTGGTTACTTTGCAACATTGAGATGATAGAGCCAGTGGACTACATGCTCATCTTATTGGAGCATTGTTTGAGGATTTACGATAGTTTTGCATATCATTGTATAAGTGAGACCTTATGAATGATAGAGTATAACAATATGAAATGATTTGAATAGACTTGTCGCAAATCTTGGGCCACAACGAGTAGGCCTTTAGACATGATGATACCACTAATGAGTGAATAATGGAGTTACCAAAATGTCATCACGAGTAGATATGAGTACGTTTGAATTCCATGTGGGTAAGGATCCAAAATTTTTCGTATCAGACTTACTCGAATTTCAGGGGAGAAATTCCTTTTCAAGGGGGGAAGTATGTAATACCTCGTATATATATATATATATATATATATATATATATTATTGGATATTTAAATTATGCGGGTGATACATAAATTAATTTATAAAATAATAAAAAAATAAATTAATATTAATTTGGATTGAAATGAATTAGTATTTGTGTGATTATTTATTTCTTAGTGTGCTACAATAAATAAAAAAGGGAATTAGGTCTTAAGTGAGTAAACGCGACGAACTTTAATATTATTTCAACTGGGACACGTGTGAATAAATTAAAATAGGTAGAGATGGAAAAATATTGTTAAGTAACTCGAGTGACGATTTCGAGTGCATGGTTGATCCGAAATGGGTCAAAATAGTCAAAATTGAGTACCTAAGGTTGTGTTCGGTTCTCGAAGACTTTTTAAATTAATCAGGATTTATTTAGGTGACTAGGCTCCCCGAGGGCATATGAAAAGCCA
The DNA here is from genome assembly GCA_949130495.1 of Sambucus nigra. NCBI lineage: Eukaryota > Viridiplantae > Streptophyta > Magnoliopsida > Dipsacales > Adoxaceae > Sambucus > Sambucus nigra. Next base: position 53,678,088 of record OX422217.1, on the reverse strand, counting down.
AAAACGGGATTTCAATCATAAAAAGAAAGGTCTGGGCCTAGGGAAGAGTCGTTTCACAAATCCAAATGTTAGAAAAGTAATACAAAGAGTTAGAGCAAAAGTGAAGAGCACTGAGAAGAAGTTTAAAGAGTCTAAAGAAGGAATTGAAGAATTTTTCCAAGAACATTCTAGGAGTGAAGATTTGGGAAGAAAATTCTCGGAGGAGTATCAATATCAGATTCAGACCCTACGAACATCATGGCAAGTAATTAACTTGTTATTTAATTTCTATATTTTACTTAGTCATATCATAGTTGTGAAATGATATTTTGATATATTTTCACATAAAAATGATGGGGTTTTCGAAAATAATTTATAATTTGAAAATATTTATAATTGGAAAATGTTATAAATTATTGATTTTTGGAGAATTAACATTGATTGAGAATTCTGAATTTCCAAGAGTTGATGTTGATAGGAAGAATTGAGATAATAATTTAGTGTGATATGGTGAGAATTTTATGTTAGTTGGAGATTAAGCATAAATTTCATATCATCATCTTATGTAGTTGATTTCTAGATAAAATTGGAAGTTTTATACTTGGGATTTATGTGAATTTGATATATTGGTTGTGATATGAATTGGGATTGATGTGGTTGAAATTAAATGGAGAAAAATCAATTTTGGAGAGTTTATATTTTCTTTTTAAGTGCTTTCGGAAGATATTTGAGAAAAACACAAAGCACATTCCCGACTCAATTTTTCGTTTAGAATTAAAATCTGAACTCGAATTGGTGATTTAGATAATTTTTAGATATGATTTTATGCATTTATTTAAACATGTCTAAGATTGGGAATTTTCGGGGTGAAATTAAGAGTAATTGAGGTGAATCATATTCGGAGATTTATTGATAAGTTATAATGAAAATTTAGGACTTGGGATATGGGCTAAGTGATGTATTTGCGTGTCCAAAAATTGTATTTTGGATATTAATTAATTAATTAAGTGAATGATTAATTAATTGGTTACATAATGGAGTATTGGGAAATAATGCCATTTATGCCATTAGTGATAGGCATACTTAAATAAATTATTGTGGAATATATACATGTATGAAAATTGTACATACATATATATATATATATATATAATTATATTGGTGTGAAAAATATAATTATATGGATATTATGACATGCCCCTCTAAGGGCTATCATCTGAGGTTGCACGAGTGAGTCGAATGTAGGGTTAGTATTATTCACAGGTTCTAATCTCCATGCACGTACCTGTTAAGGTTGCGTTCGAGGTGAGGTAATTAGATGAGAGGCGAGTATTGTCTCATGAGAGAGTGCATTACCAATTTAAATTTGAGCAAATGGTGTAAGAGGTTAGTTTAGATTAGATGGAGGCGTAACCCCTTTTGATTACAGTAATGATAAATTAATCAGTAGCACTATTGATCAACTATGAGACACGCAATCACAACTACATGGAAATAAACTCAGTTTAAACTCACAAATCTCTCGTGTATAACTCAGAAGATAATAATGAACTAAAAAACAACTCGTTTAGAGGGAGAGAGAGAATGAGCACCCTAGATACACCTTGGTAGGCATCCAAACACCCCAACCACCCTCAAGGATCTATGTCAAGTATTAAAGCTTTGTAATAAATGACAATAGTGGGTGAGTGAAAACTCTCTGATTTGTAATAAATCTCTCTCTGATGTATATTCCCTCTTAGTAATAACTTCTGAACTCTCAGAAAGAACACCCTCTCCCCAAAGGTGGTTGGCGTCCTTAAATAGCGCCCCACACCACCCTCGAGGCAACTCAATCATTAATACATGTGAAAGACATCCCTCATAATTTATGTCATAACATTAAATGCCTAATGGACTAGTCAGCTCTATGTCATAAACGTTAAATGCCAAGACATGCCTTTTTCCTAACCATTGTGTGTCAGGGGGATGTCGCCACAGAGGTGGCTCACCAACTATCTGACAGCCCCAAATACCACGGTGGTTTACTAAAGTACAGATTTGACATTGCCTAGCTGGCTAGTGACATCACCTAAAGTAGATGTGACATCAAATAGAGGGTTATTTCATTCATAACTCAATGACCGATGGAACTCAAGGTTACTCTGCTCAAGGCTCCATGGTCAAGGTCCTTTCGTTTTTGACCAGATGTATCTAAGATGGTCAGTACAAGCCCCAATGGTGCCTCCCTTCTCAATCCTTCAAACCAAGTCCCTCTAGAGTTCCCATGGTGAGGTCATTCGATAGAGCATGAAATCTCTCCCAGGCCCTGCCAAGCCTGGTCTCTCTCGAGTACCGTTCGACCTCACACTAAAAGCATTATGCTCGTTACATCATTACAATCGTTATAACTCAGAGTCAGTATAAACAAAAGATACAATGTGACTAAGTAACATAATGAGCGAAAGTATGAGCTGCCATGTTAAACTGCCTCGCTGAGCTGCCACGCTGAGCTACCTCGCTGAGATGCCTCGCTTGAGCTGGAGCTGCCACGCTGAGTTGCCTTAATCCCAAACACCATTGCTAATGGGGGGGATTATCTCTAATATCAAGATTACCTTCAAGATCCCTCTACAAATGGATATACATTTGTTTATGCATTTTAATTAATCGCAAAATATTATCAAATGGTTTGGGCTCTGACCCGCGTCAAAATATATTTTCAAAACCTTTTGGGTGTCCCACCACAAGGTCGTCGGGTGTGATCATCTTTCGAAGTATCGGAGCTACGATAATTGTGGGACGTTACAGGATTTAGGGGTAGTCATTTCTATTCTCATATTATAGACATGATCCTTTTCCATATTCGGGCATCTTCCCCATGTGAGTCAGATTTATCTTATTTTATCTCAGTGCTGGAATTTATTGTATGGATATTACACTGATAGTTTATTCGGTTAAGTTTTGTACGTAATGGATTTCTGCTTGAGACTTAATATGGATTTTGATTATTGTCTGAATGAATTATGGTTTAATTATAGTGTTATTGTGTCACGTTAATTAAGATTAAAATTGACACATAACTTAATAATATGTGATTAGTAATTAATTGGTTTCGACACTAATGCTAAGAATGAGCCAAATAAGATTCCTGTTTTATTTTAGTATAGGACTGGTCACTCGTTATTTTAATAAGCATGGAGTCATATAGAATCAATTTCCATGTAGTTCCATAACAAGCAAAGGTGGGGTTTAATCCATAAATCATAATCTAGAACCTCCTTTAGTTTGTTTTTAGAAAACGTGCGCAAGTGCAAAAAGTGTGGAAAATGAGAAAATTCTAGGTTAGGGCTAATAAGAAAACCCTCTTTTTATTTTTTTATAGTATAATGAAAATAAGATTTGTGTGTACTAAATAATAAAAAGTGAAATTATTTTTTGATGTGAAGGGAATGAAATAAAGATATATGGAAATAACAACAAACAAATACTACTGATTGAGTGAGTTGTAAATGAATAAGGGTAAGCCTTTTAGAGAACTTTAATTCTGATTTTGTAATTGTAGGAGGCTAGTTTTTGTATGGTTGGGTGGTGGTGAGATAAGGGTGGAAAATGGGATAAAAAATGGATGAGGTGATGCAAGGAAATGGAGAAAATATTTGCAAAATAGAATTTTGACGCACTGATTTTGAGGGGAATATTATGACTTTCAAAAAGGACCCTTAGGATTGAGGTCATGGTTTTCTTAAATAGTAAAAAAAATATGGTTTTAGGGGGTTGCCGACCTCCATGACCCTTATCCTGCCTATCAGTATAGCCTTGTATTGTTTTCTAAGGAAAGTACACCCTGTCGATAGGCAGGGGTGCTGGGATGCCTAGTAGCATTCCCAAATTGACTTTTTAGGAAAAACAGGCGTAAAATGAAAACTGTAAGTTTGAATCACACATGGATGGAACCATTAGAACGGGGATTAAAAACCTTATAAGGATCCATTGAGACACTCCTCGTTTCAAGCGTTAAGCAAAGTTAAATGGGTCTTGGAAGCACCCAATAGCTTCTGGACAGGGGGTTCTCGGAGTAAAAAGGCTAGTACGCACAAACCATGAGGATGATTCGTGCACGGTATGGACCATTGTAAGAGTGACTCAAATTACTATTAGGTTTAAATGATCTTCGATTGTATTAGAGAGTTGATCGAGGTTAAATGGGGTTTGGTGCGCCCAGTGGCCTCTAGATTAGGGTTTAGAGTAAAAAGGAGAGTATACGTGAACTATGAGGTCGATTCATACACGGTATGGACTGTTGGAAAGGAGATTCAGATCCCTACGAGGTTTCAATGAGATTTACTCAAATTAGAGAGTTAACTGAGGTCAAACGAGGCCTAGAAGTGCTCGCTCGGTGGCCTCTGGATCAGGTTTTAGAGTAAAAATGTGAGTATGCACGAACCGTGAGGTCGGTTCGTGCATGAGATGGACCGTTGGAAATGGAATTCAAAGCACTCTTAGGTTTCAATTAGCTTCGCTCGGGATGGAGAATTGATCAAGGTCAAACGGGGTTTAAAAGCACTCAATGGCCTCTAGATTTAATACTTCATACATATTCGAGAGATGAAATTAGCTAGTTGAATGACTCAAAAGTCTAGTCTAGAGGAGTTAAAGGATGAGAATATACAAGATTTAATTCAGATACAGTACAAATAAATCAAATCCAATACCTTGTCATTTTTTTGTATTTTCTTTGATATCAGCTTGTGCTTTATAAATTGTTTTGGCACAAAATAAGAAATGATCTCTCCATGGTTTGGATTAGGACCTAGTGTCTTCTAATGGGAGGAGTGTTAAGGATTACACATCACACGATGGATTCACACACACACACACACACACACACATATATATATATATATATATATATATATTTATTTATATATTTGTGTGTGTGTGTGTGTGTGTGAGAGAGAGAGAGAGAGAGAGAGAGAGAGAGAGAGAGAGAGAGAGGTTAGTTTTTCACGTATGAATCGAAGTAGCAAAGAGTTTTTTATTTCATGAACTAGGTGAATGTATTTATCTGTGAGGGTTGAGATCTCAAATTATGTTGAATGCCCTTTTCATAGTTCTCAAATTACTTTGATTGGTTAATGGGTTTAATTCAATGTGTTTTCGATAGAAAAAAGTTACTGGTTGTGTTCTCACTATATATATTTTTTATTTTTTTTTGAAATTGTGTTTTCACTATTGTAATATTATTCCTTATAACTTTTCTACTTTTGTTACTAATAAAGAACACGTATTTATGAGTATAATGATTATGGATATACTACAAAATTACTTATGTTTTTAAATTAGCTCATGTCTACATTAATAATATGTTTTATGGATATTTCTACATCTATTGGATAACTTAAAATATGATAAAAGATCATAACAACACATCTTGGTTTAAGAAACATTTTATTTATTTATTTTTATTTAAGTTCTACTCAATTTAAAAAAATTATATCATTTCAATTCATATATTTCTCTTAGTATTTTATTGCCACACTATTAGTTTTAGGAGGTCTCAGATTACTTCATTTTTAAATTTCATATTCCCTTCTTAAAGCTTGTAGTTTAATTGTTTGTACCTTTTTGTTGCCTTCGAACTCTTGTTGTAAGATCTCCCATGCTTCTTTGAAATTTGTGGCTCCGGCCAGTCTTGGAAATATTGAGCCGTTGATCGTTTGCTGAAGAAAACTGAAGGCTTTCGCATCCTTCACTATATTCTCCTTTAGTTCCTTCTTCTGCGTGTTTGTGAAGGTAGACGTGTCTTCAAGATGGACAAAACCTTCACTAACGACATCCCATATATCATGGGCTCGGAGAAATGTCTTCATTTTGAAACTCCAAAAGTCATAGTTGTCCCCATCAAATGTAGGGACCGAAATCAAAGAATTAGACACGTTAGATGAAAAATAAGAGTGAGTTTATGGTGAAGGGATATAAGTAGGAAAAATTGGTTACGCTTAGAAAATTGGAATTTATAGATATGGGCAACAAAGGTTTTGGAGGAAGAGAATTAGTTAGTAACTTATTTGAGGAGAATTTGGGAATGTAGAAAAATAAGGAAAGTTTTTGTATTAGACTTGATGATAAATTACAATGCTTGGCTTGGATTGGGATTGTTTGGCCAAATGACCTCCCCACCTATTTATAGGCATCTCACCTCCTTAATGGATGGTGGAAATTAAAATACATCATTGGTCAAGATTAATTCTCCATAAGGTTCCCACCTCCTTATGGGAACATTCCAGAATCCTATATACTTCCTTACTATTCTAGAATATTTTATACATTACAAGTATGCTCTATCTTATCTAATATGGATTAACTTATATTTAATAGTTGACATTATCTAGAATATTCGAGAGTATTCTAGGAATTATTATCACATTTCAACACACACGTATAGTATATTTCTAAGTGCTTGATGAAATTATTATGTTATTTCTTAAAAATATTGAATAACTTTATCTATTTGATAAAACACATATCTATATCTACACTTATTTTGAATCCTTCACATTTCGTGGATTGCAAGCTTCTTAAAAGTCTTTGGAGGTACACTTATATGGATTTTGTAATAAACAATTTGATTGGCATTTGTATTGGTTGTGATCAATGAGAAGTGTCATAAACTTCATTTAGTATCAACTTTGGAAATTTACGTAAAGTTTTTAACCTATAACAAATAGGGTTTTGAATGTGATTTACAATAATAAACGACTTCACACAACTAACACAAAATTAAAATAAAATGGCTTATAAGAAACAAAACTTATTTTATATATCAGTTATTCGATCAAAAATACAGTTTGATAGTAGTTCCTTTATGATAGCTTATATAATTATTCTAGGATCATAACATTGCTTATTATTTTCATTTATATTTTCAAATGGAAATGCTATTTGGAACCCCCATCCCCGTGACGCCAGGTTTGGAAGATGGCTTAAGAAGCTGAATGTCACAACCCCAGCTCCAGTTCGATTCTTTAATTTTCTATCAGCATTTCTTGCATTTATGATTGCCTCAAGCACATTCAACCTCCCACAAAAACTCTCAAATGCTAACTTGATATACTGGTTTTCATCGCACGACGACTCTATCAATCTGCTAATATACTCTTCATCAGGTGAATGGGTTGACAACACATTTAAAATTCCCATGACTTTAATCGCTTGAGCTGGTGATGGGAAACTCGATAAAAGTGCATCCTCTGGCCATTTAGTGAAGTTATCCCACTCATGATCAGATATGTCTTCACAAGGCATGTTGGTTCTCGTAATGGTGGGTCGGTTTGGTAAATAACGAGCATAATCATATTGGCCAAAGTTAACTTCAGTGTGGTGACCAGATGTTATCCATATGATGGTAGTGAGGATCCCAATCAGGTCATTTTATGTTTTGAGTTGCGGCCACCATGAATCATATTTTTTTATCACCGTGACAAACATTACGTATCTCAAACCACCATGATTGGGGTTTTATGTCAGATTTGACCATGCTAGCAATCAGGGGCGAAGCCAGGAATTTATTTTGGGAGGGGCCACAATGTACCGGGGGTTCGGGGGCAGGAGTCCCCGAGGCGATTTTTTTTAGAGTTATTTACACTTTTATGTAATATTTTAGCACTAAAAATATATTAACCATAAGCATTTTTTCCAATAATATCGTAAATATTCACCATCAAAATATAATAGTTGCACCACATACAAAACACATTTTTTTACCAAAACTAAGATACGACATAATAAAGTAATTGTTGGAACATAATACAAAAAGACTAGTAAAACACATGTTGAGATTATCAGAATTGCATACGGAGTTCTTTCAAATCGCGAAATCCATCTATGATTGACTCCGCATTAAACTGTGTCCCATATCTTTTTCAATGTAAATAATAAGAGAATTTGTAGAATTAATTACGATAAAACAATTGATTTATAATTCGTCCCTAAATACAAATTAATTAATAACAGTGGAGGGTGAGATGGTTGGGAGAGAGAAATACCTTTGAATGAAAGGTTTGAAAAAGTGGAGAAAGTTTTGGAAGATGCAAATTTCGGCTACTGTGCTGAATGGAAGGTGAGGTTAGTTAAATAGGAAAAAGGCTTGTGGTGTGTGAATTTGTGGTTTGGGCTTGGACTTTTTATTTATTTATTGGGTTTAAAAATAAACTAAATATATGATATATAGGGTGTTTTTTTCCAAAAGTTTGGAGGGGGCCATGGCCCCCCTCTGCCATAAGCTGCCTTCGCCCCTGCTAGCAATGGGGTAGTAGTAATTGACAAAGTCTGTAACCCATTATTTGATGGCATCCCATAGGATTAATCTCTCACTTGAAAAGTCCTCAATTACTAGCTTTAAGCCATAAACAGATGTTAGGTCTTCCACAGCCATTCCCCTAGCAATTAACAAATTTAATGAAACGTTCACTTAATAGATAGTTTTCCAATGTAATCATGAGTTCAGGGGAAATAAGATGTGTAAAAAATGCAAGAAAAATAAATCTCTAACCCAAATGTCTTAAGGGGTCATAAAATTGATGTGGGGAAAATGAAAGATGTTGCAAGGATGAGCGTAGATGGCCTTTTAGGCATTAGAAAGTAAAGGTCTTATAGGTAATAAAAATCCAAAAATTCGATAAAAATGGTTGTTGATACCAAAAAATACTCGCCTACGTGGACTAATTAGAGATGGACACTTTTCCTCCCACATGGCCTTAATCCTAGTCAGTAGATAACAATGCAGACCAACTCCAGGAAGGCCGATTATCTCTAGGAAGACCGACCAACATAATCAGTGAAATGCCAACAATCACGAGCGTTATGTATGGGTGTAAATGCCTAATGTATAAAGGCATTACATCCCTTAATATTCCATCCCTTAATCTCCCTGATTGCTATAAATGCATTGTAATCCCTTCATCAAACGAGGAAAAAAAATGAGAAAAATGAGACAAAGATCAATACAATAACAGTGGACGCAGGCTTTCACAAACAATTGAACCACTTTAACAACTCTCTTGCATTATCTTTTTTTGTTCACAATACTCTCATATTTCTCTTTTATCTGTGATCATAAAAATTAGATTACGTCTAGTTTTTTCCATCAACTGATTGGTGTCGTCTGTGGGAACCTGATTCTAACAACCGTGTTAACTTTCATACACTTGTGTTGATAAAAAGATAACTAATATTCCCCAGTGTAGTGCCAGGAATGATGGAACTCCACCCGTCTCATTTTCTCCATCTACTACTCACGATCTGAGTGGGATTCTAGCTAGTCTCACAAGATGACAAGAGGCCATGCAAGACACTATGAGACAACTAGCTCAAACACTTCAAGATCGATCTCCTATTCTATCCATACAGAGAGAAATGCTACCTCCACCTCCACTATCTAGCAGGCATAATCATTATAGAACCTTAAGAGATCCCTTCTATTAACCAGGAGCAAGTTCATCTCTCAAATATACTGAGCCTTATGATCTCCACTCCTTGACTCTGGAAAGGAGAAGTTCCCTGGAAAGGCTAAGCAGAGCTTCAACCTTGATCGCTTGGGACCCTGAGAAAATAGAAACCCTCCCAGGGCATTATTCAGGAATACTAGGTACACTACTGACCAACGTGAAGTTTTTATCCGATTAAGATCATGCGTCCACCGATCTGTAGGTGCCGAGCAGACCTCTCAGGAGGAGAGTTCAGTACAAATAGATCGAAAGAGCCGAGTGACTTCGCAAAAGTCAGATGCAGGCAATCCCTCTTGGAAAGGATCAATCCAAAGGCTGGAGGACATATTAGGTGAGATGGCTAAAGTAAAGAATCATTTGCAATAAAGTTTTATTAAATAGTCTCCTTTTATTCAAATAATTGTGGATCTTCTAACCCCGTCTAAATTCAAAGCTCCTGTGGTTACTCCCAAGTATGATGGAAAAAATAATCTAGTTCTCCATATAGAACAGTATCAGGATGCAATAGACATTTATGCAGTACTAGATGAGATGGGATGTAGATCATTTTCCAGCACCATTAGGGGTTCAATCTAAATATGGTATAACAATTTGCCCCGAGGATAGATCACCAATTTCAATCAGTTGGCCAAGATAAATTTTTTCTTTGGAGCTAAGCCAGCAAAAAGAGTGGCTCATCTTCTGAGTGTTAGGCAGCAAGTGGGCGAAAACACTAGGGACTACATTACTCGGTTCAATAATGAGAAGCTAGAGGTGATCGACTATGAGGAAAAAATAACCATCACTGCTCTAATGAGTGGTTTACTTCTTGAGAAGCTGTATTGCATTATGGATACATATCCTCCCAAAATGATGACTGAACTCATGGTAAAAGCAAGAAAAATCATGAATGATGAGGAAGCAACGAATGCAAAGAAAAATTCAGCCACAAAGTCTGATGCAAAGTCTGAGAAGAAGGAACAAAAGGACCACAAGGAGTCGAAGTAATAGAGGGCAAAGAAGGAAGAAAATCTCAAGAGATATGGGAACTATACCCATTGAGTGTTGGCATTCACCATATCTTGGATGAAATCAAGCATAGCAAGGAGTTGCGATGGCCTAGAAAGCTGAGAGCCCCTCCTAATAAAAGGGATAAATCCAAGTACTGTGATTTCCACAAGGATCATGGTCACACAACTGATGGTTACATTTATTTACAGAATGAGATAAAATCTCTCATCCACTATGGAAAGCTCAATAAATTTATTGATCGACGTGATATCATATAATCTAGAGGAAGATTAAATTCTCCATGCAAGTCCAGATGAGATAATAAGAGAAATCATGATGGTGACTACGAGGATGATCCCGACCTGTCGAAGAAGCACAAACAGCCAGAATGTGAGGCATTTATGCTCAGTTTTGGTTCATTTGATTATCATATGATTATAGGTGGCGATGTAGGAGGAGGTGATCACACGACTTAAAAAAAATCCTACCTCAATGAGGATTAAGCTTGCTCCTATATTCAAAGAATTCATTTGGCTGAAGATGATCGCTCGAGGAAGGTTAACAAGGACAAACTGGTGATTAATTCTCTAAAAGTGATCTTTATGGAATCCTATATCCTCATGATGACCCACTGGTTGTAAAATTCAGAATCCAGGATGTCATTGTTTTCAGAATTCTAATTGACAATGGGAGATCAGTAGATATTATGTTATATCCTTATTTTCAGAGTTTAGATTTAAAGCTTAGTCAGCTAGAGCCATACCATAGGCCATTAATTGGATTTTTTGGTGAAAAGGTCTATCCTCTAGGGACAACCAAGTTATAAGTGTTGTTCAAAACCTAGCCAATAAGTCACACGGAGAAAATACGTTTCTTCGTAATGGACAAAAATGTTTAATCAACTTACAATGTGATCCTTGGCAGGGTAAGGCTCAAGGAGTTTGAGGCTTTCCCATCAACAGTTCATCAATGCTTAAAGTTTCCTACTCATTTCAGGGTGAGTGTTATAAAAGGCGATCAAAAAGTGGCCAAAGAGTGTTATTACTCCTCAGCCGAATAAGAGTAACTAACTGAATTGAAGAAGAAGACTTCCATTTATCAGGTAGATACTACTAAGACAAATAGCGAATCTGAAGTAGAAAATTTAGATCAAAGAGAGGAAACAAAGTTGGTTAAAGGGAAGATTATTGAGGCCAATTAAATCATTGTCTTGGATGATGACAATACAGAGAGGATGACACAGATCGGATCAACACTGGATCATGTTCTTAAATTAGAATTGGTGCTGCTCCTGAGACAAAGGAAGAATGTATTTGCTTAGAGCCACGAGGACATGCCTGGGATTTATCCCAACTTCCTCTGCCATGAGATCAACATTAGAAAGGAAGTAAAGCCGATCAAGTAAAGACAAAGAGTTTTTAGTCCGGAGAAAAATCAAGCTTTTTCAGAAGGAAGTAGAAAATCTTTAAAAAGACCAGTTCATCGAAGAGATCAAATATCCAACCTGGTTGGACAATGTCGTGATGTTCAAGAAAAAGAATAATAAAATATGTGTAGATTTCACTGATTTGAATAAGGTGTGCCCAAATGACCATTTTCCTTTGCCCTGAATTGATCAGCTGGTGGATGCTACATTGGGATACGAGATGTTAAGCTTTATGAATGCCTATTCTGGTTATAACTAGATAAAAATGAAGCCCGAGGATAGGGAAATTATAACTTTCATCACTCCCCAAGGAACTTATTGCTATAATGTGATGCCTTTTGGTCTTAAAAATGCAGGTTCCACGTACCAAAGGTTGGTGAATAAAATTTTTGAAGAGCAGATAGGCAAAAACATGGAGGGTTATGTGGATGACATGCTGATAAAAAACAAAAAAGCCTCTGATCATATTGCCGACCTAAGTAAGACTTTTGACAAGTTGGAGAAGCATCAGCTGAAGCTGAACCCGACAAGTGTGCGTTTGGAGTCCGAAAAGGGATGTTCCTCAACTTCATTGTTAACCAAACGGGAATTGAAGTTAACCCCACGAAGATAAAAGATCTGATTGAGATGCATTTGCTAGTTTGCAAGAAAGATGTTTAGAGGCTGACTGGAAGAGTGGCAGCTTTAAGCCGATTTGTTACCCTAGCAATAGATAAGTGTTTGCCTTTGTTTAAAATATTGAGGAAGACTTTTGAGTGGAACGAAGAATTTGATCAAGCTTTCTAGGAGATGAAGAAATACTTGGGATCACCACCATTGCTTTCTTGACTAGTTTTAAGGGAGAAATTATACTTGTACATGGCTGTCTCTAAAACAATTATGAGCTCGACTTTAGTCACACAGGCTAATGGAGTGAAAAAAAACCAGTATACTACACCAGTAAATACTTCAAGGGAAATGAGATCAGGTATCCACGCTTGGAGAAGTTGCCCCTAGCCCTTATTACGGCTTCTAGGTGAATGAAACCTTATTTCTAGGCACATACCATAGTAGTATATACATATTTTTCTCTTTGTCAAGCACTCCACAAACCTGAGAAGTTGAGAAGATTGATGTATTAAGTAGTGGAGTTAGGAGAACATGGCATTTTTTATGAGCCTATATATTCGCTGCAAGGTCAAACCTTGGAAGATTTTATTGCCGAATTCACTTACTTAGAAGTGCCCGACCAGCTAAATTTGCCCACCGAGCAAAAGTCAGAAGGGGAAATCTCAGCTCAAAAGCAAACTGAAGTTGCTGTCGAGCAGCCTGGTTCCTTCAAAAGCCAAGAAATGGCATAAAGGTATACTGAGGAGAGTATGAAGATATTCATGCATGGGTTGCTGACTGATGAAAGTTTTAGTAGCGATGTCCCAAATATGGAAGTTATATGTTGATGGCTCTTCATGTAATATTAGCAGTGGAGAAAGAATAATCCTTAACACTCCTGATGGTTTAGATATTAAATATACCCTCGGGTTTCAATTCAAAGCGTCGAATAATGAGGAAGAGTATGAAGCCTTGATAGTTGGGTTAAATTAATCCCACTCACTAGGTGCCAAGCAAGTGGTGACCCATAATGATTCTCGGTTGGTGGTAAATCAATTGCTTCGCATAAATGGTGAGAAACGTGAGTATGCGACTGTGTGATACCGATTAAAAAATAACTCGCAAATTTCCAAGTAACCCTTATTTAACTGGCGTCTACTTTTAAACCAAATAAATTCAACCCTTAAACATTCATCTAAATCAACCCATCAAATATAAAGCATGCGACACAAAGTTAAGGAAAAATTCCCGAAGGGCAAAACCTTTTATTTCTAGAACTTTAAAGAATTTACAAGACCATTGACTTACATACAACCTGATAATCGCCCAAAAGTGTAACGCACGGTGTCTTCGGTAAACCTTCAAAGCAACGGCTAGAAACAGTGTGACATAGAAATACCCGCAGGTGTCGGTTCCTATGTCGACGGCTGGAATTTTTTCTTTCCAGGAGGGCAGCAATGAAGAAGAGAACGGCTTCTCCACAAGGGTTGAACAAACTCAAAGTTGTGTTCTTGGGTTACCAAAAAGATTCACAAAGGTTTGGCAATTGTGTGAGTCAAAACATGAGTCTTGGGACTCAAAAAATATGAAGACTAGAGTAATTTGGACTCTCAAAAACGTCTTCTAAAGTCTTGCAAAACAACTCCCCCGAAGTTGGTATTTATAGGAAAAAATATGAAGAGTCCCATGTTCTTAAAACTCTAAAATTCTATCCAGCGTACAAAAAGAACAGCATTCTTTAAGGAATTTTCTCTATCTTCAAAAGGTCATAACTCCTTCACCGTAGCTCGGATTGAGGTGCCGTTTTTTCTAGAATCTTTGTTGCGACGAGATCTTCAACTTTCCAGTTGACCAGACCTCCAGACTATGGATGTGAAATTACGAAAATGCCCTTGAACACTCCTATCTTGCCTTTTTTTCACTATTTTGACTTCCCTTGCGTACCACTTGCATTAAGTCCCTAAAATCGTGGACCGTGAAGTCATTGAGGCAGATGTGGGACATATTAATGGAGATGTTGAATTCTTGATTCCCGAAATTCGGATTGAGGCCGTCATGTGAGATCGTGAGGTGACGTGCCAGATGTAGCGGCGTACGACATACACAAATGTAACATGTTGGACATGAGAAAAATGTCCTTACAAATGGAGTTAAAGGAGATTTGATGACAAGATACCTTACCAAAGCCATAGAAGTGATAGCCGAGCTACCTGCTATCCAAATATAAAGAATCCCAAGAGTGGGGAATGCTTGAGCAGATGCACTTGCTCGACTAGCATGAGCAATAAGAATTGATCTCCAAAGAACAATTCCAATAGAGATTCTGGCTAATCGATGTACTGATGAGGATTTAATGGTAAATTTCATTACAGTAGATATGGGGACTTTCTGGATGGATCCCATCAGAACTTATATTGAAGATAGAATTCTACCAGCAGATCCCATGGAAGCTAAAAAGCTCAAATACAAAGGTGTGAGATATGTACTGGATAAGGGAGTGCTATATAGAAGGGGACTGACGACCTCCACGATGTGTTCACCCAATAGAGGTGAAAGACTTGATTTAAGAAGTCCGTGAAGGTTCTTGTAGAGATCATTCAGCTGGGAGAACATTGCTTTAACGAATCAACACACATGGATACTACTGGCCGACTATTAGGGCAGACTGCATAGCATTTGCAAAGAAATGTGATAAGTTCCAGAAGTTCTCTAACGTTCGAAGAACACCCAATGCTACTATTACTCCAATCACTTCACTTTGGCCATTCGCTATCTGGCGAATAGACTTGGTCGGACCATTGCCGACCATCAAAGGCAGGTTTAAATACCTGGTTATTACTGTGGATTATTTCACTATGTTGGTTGAGGCAGAAACACTAGTCGACATTCTGTATGAGAAGGTGTATTAGTTTATATGGAAGATCATAATTTCCCGATATGGTTTTCCATATGCTTTCATTACGGATCATGGAAATCAATTTGATAACGAGGATTTTAAAGCCTACTATTTCTAGTCAAAAATCCAGAAGCTGCATTCTACACCAGTCCATCCCCAAAGTAATGGCCAAATAGAAGTAACAAACAGAACTCTACTGAATGGATTATAGAAAAGGATTGATTCTGCTTAGGGAAATTGTATTAATAAGATACACTCAATTCTGTGGGCTTACTGAACAACTTCGAGAATGGCCACAGGAGAGACACGATATATGCTTGCATTTGGAACTGAAGCTATGATACCAGCCGAGCTTGGTCTACCAACCCACAGGGTGTTGAACTTCGACTCTTCAGTCAATGACTTAATGAGGCGATTAGACCTTGATATGTTGGAAGAGATACGGGAAGATGCTGCCCTGAGGAATGCTGCCTACGAGCAAAGAACTGCTCACTTCTAAAATAAAAGGGTCAAGACGACTAACTTTAAAGAAGGAGATTATGTTCTTAATAAGGTTGTACATAAGTGCAATAAGCTTGAAGCTAATTGGCACGGTCCCTATCGCATTTCTGCAGTCGTCCGACCAGGCACATATCGAATAGAAACTTTGGAGGGTGAAGAGTTCAAGAATCCTTAGAATGCTGAGTAGCTTAGAAAGTATTATTAGTAGATTGCAAGCTTTTTATTCCAGTTGTGTTCAGATGATTATGAATAAAATTGTAGATTTTCGTTATTTAATTTTTTTTCGGAGTATGGAGATACATATACATATATCCCCCAAATTAGAAATAATGAAATCCCAATCCCAACTAAGTAAATATGGGTTAAAAAATTCCTTAGTACTTGGTTGGCAAAAGATAATGATTCTTAATTCCAATCGAGTCAATATAGGATAAAAAGTCCTCAGCACTTGGTCGACAAAAAATATCCCAGTACAAAGATTCTCAGCTTCGACCAAGTCAAAAAAGGATAAAAATCCTCAGTACTTGGTCAGTAAAAATAAAAATAATAACTGACTAAGTCAAAATAGGATTTCAATCCTCAATATTTGGTTGGCTATTAAAAAACCAAGTCAAAATAGGATTAAAATCCTCAGCACTTGGCCAAAAATTTACTGGTAGAGATTAATTTTACCTAAACTAAGTCAAATGAAGGAAGGCATGTAAAAATTCCTCAATATATGAATATAAACATATATTCCACATACACTTGGTCACCACTGATACCTGGTGCTAAACTTATGTCAATAAATCTAAGTGCATTAGTAGAACCTGTAGCAATACCACTGGTAACTGATACTAAATTTGTATAAATATATCTAAGTGTATTAGACGAACCAATGACACAACAATTGCAAGTTAACTAATTGATTTAAATAGTCATAAGTTGACAAAAAACTAACATATTTCATTCATATAAATTCTGTTACAATCAAATGTATTTCAAATGAAGTACATGACATTATTTCATTGGACATTTTCTTTCATCTTTGGAAGAGGTCGACACTTTTTCAATGCTAGAAGGAGGATCATCCAAAGTATAAGGAGAGTTGATGAAGTTGAAATCCCATAGTATTCTTCTATTTCTATTGCTCGGTGTGTCCATCAGATGAGAATGCCAAACTACCTCCAGTTCATCATATAACCTATAATCCTCTAATTATTTTGATATCAAGCATTGGGGAATTGAGTCAACAGGAATCCAGTCAACATCCAACTTGAATGGACTCTTACCAGAATCCAAAAATATAAGATCATCCCAATATCAAAGCCGACTATTCTGATAAACTTTCATCATAGTTAAGCAATTGGTCCAGCCCCACTTGTAGCCTTCACACTAAGCTTGACTAATATGATCATCCAAGCATCCCAAAGATTCGTTATAGCCTTCCATCCACACCTTTCTAGGATGATTATGAATTTGAGATGTTAAACTATCCACTTGATGTTGGAGTTTCTTCAACACCTCATCTTTCACTTGCAGTTGAGAAGATTGTTCAGAAAGTGCTTTATCCTTAAGTTTAAGCTTCAGGGATAGCTCATTGATAGCTCGACTATTTGCCTTCAATTAGGCTGCTTGGTCGGCTAAGGTTAATGAGTTCTGGCCTCATCAAGAGTTGGTCGGCTGATCCTTTGCATATAAGAGGAAGAAAATTTGGGTTTTCTTCAAAGCTTCAAGCTCTTCTCTCAATTTGGCATTTTATTTTCCAAAAAGGAAGCATCTTCGTCGGAACCATCAGCAAAAGAACTTTTCAAGAATACAAGTTCAAGCTCCCCGCGACTGGTTTCACAGATTTAGCTCCTATCTTCTCCACTTTGGATTTTCCTGTAGTCAAGTCGAATCCTCCTTATTTATGTTCCATCATTTGTTTACTGTTATTTTAATCTTATTATATATGGATGACATCATCCTGACCAGCAACAATACTTCTCTCTTGACTACTCTCACCACTAAGTTATCTTCTGAATTTGCTCTTAAAGATCTTGGTGGTCTTCATTATTGTTTGGGAATTGAAGTCCTTCCCTTTGCAAGGGGTTTCTTTCTTACTCAACATCAATATATTTTTTCCCTTCATGAGAAAGCCCACATGCTCAACCGCAGTTCCATTCAAACCCTTATTCCAACTAAGTCCCCTCCTACCTCTCCTTCTCCTTTCCAGACCTTACTTCTTTTCGATCGCTTGTTGGGGCTCTTAAATACCTAACCCTTACCCGTCCAGATATTACCCATACTGTTAATACCATCTGTCAATCTATGTAGGCTCCCACCCAAGAAAATTTCAACAAGTTAAACGACCTCTTTGGTATCTTCATGGCACTCCTCATATGGGTCTTCGTCTTATTTCCCAATCATTGCTTAATCTCTATGGATTCTCTAATGCAAATTGGGCTGGGTGTCCACTTACACGTAGATCCACTTATAGGTACTGTATGTTTGTTGGTGCTAATTTCATTTCTTGGTCTTTTAAAAAGCAACCTATTATCGCTCCGTCCTCCCGTGAAGCCGAATATCTTGCTCTTGCTAGTGTCACTGCCGACCTTGTCTGGCTCACCAATGAGTAAACTCTTAAAATTGTACTACATTCAGTTTTTTGAATCTATATAAAAGTGAAGAAATAATTCCCTTTTACTATTTAACATTAGAACTTTATCATGTTTTGTTCAAATTTGATAAACAACAACAAATTTGCTATAATTTAGGAAACAATTTAGAGAGGTATTGGACCAAAAAATTGAACTAGCGGAATTTTCTATTCAAATTTGTTGGATTTCATATGCAAATAATAGTCACGTGGTAGTGGTACATATTTTTTAATATTTGGGTAAATTTGTATAGAAAAAATTAATAGGTTCCTCATTTTTGCTCATTGTACCTACAAAATACACCCAAGTTATACAAATTTGTTGAAATTTTGATATTTTTAAATTTGGATAAAATTTGATTAAATGCAAAAATTCAACAGGTGCAGGTTCTTTTCTTTAATTTTTGTAGTTTAGGATGGTGTGAATTTAGTATATACATACTTCAAAAATACTAAATTAAAATAAGGATCATATACGACTCAAGGTACATAAAGGTACATGTTAAAGCGTAAAGTATTTCTTTTAGATTGCCCATGTCTTTCTATGAAAATACAAGTTAAAATGAGGTCATGAGTGTTATTAGAAGGTAAATGAATGGTTGCTTATCGTATTGCAACACTCTCGTATGTTAACAAGAGCAATGCATGAATTAAAGATTATTAGAACTTGAAGTGGACTTTTTAAATTTAAGTGAATATCATTATTAATGGTAAACTTAAATATCGTCGAGGATGATGATTTAACGTAGCTCGCCATTTCTTTTTGCTCGACTGAAATGTAGATGAACAATGAGCTCAAAAGAAGGTTGTAATTATTTCAATACAATTATTCTAATTTTGTTTCAGTAACTAGTTTTGGTCTTGAAGACAAATGTTGGTTTATTTTACAAACTAAAAACTTATTTTAAGTGCGATCATTAAAGCCTCTCTTATAAAAATCTTTCCTCTACTTATGGTCACTACATATACTAGCAATGTAGCAAGAACTCTATTTTAGTCCTTCACAT
The DNA here is from genome assembly GCA_949130495.1 of Sambucus nigra. Taxonomy (NCBI): domain Eukaryota; kingdom Viridiplantae; phylum Streptophyta; class Magnoliopsida; order Dipsacales; family Adoxaceae; genus Sambucus; species Sambucus nigra. The sequence goes on along the minus strand of OX422217.1, from coordinate 53,658,593 downwards.
ATGTAATCACTTAACTTTGCATTGTGTCATCGTGTCATGAGTCATTTTGTTAAATTTACAATTATTACATGTCCTTCCCTCTCTCATATCTCTCTAACGTGTCTCTTGTTTTTTAGCGTGAAAATCAATATTATTCTCTTAGGATATATATATATATATATATATATATATATATATAGAGAGAGAGAGAGAGAGAGAGAGAGAGAGAGAGAGAGACAGAGGAAGGCTCACCTACACTATGACATCACACCATACATCACGCCTAGTTCTAGCCCTAAGAAACCTTTTTCCCAATTTTTTTTCATTTTTCTCTTGAAATTAACATTCCAATCAACTCATATTCAAAAAATTAGGTCAAAATATATTTTTAGCTATTTTTAAAAAATTCACAAAAAACTGCTGGCGCAGACCCTTATTAAGGTATTTTGAGCAGGTTTTTATGGATTTTTTTAAAAATACCAATAAAATTTATTTTGACCTAATTTTTTGAACATGGATTTATTGGAAGGATAATTTCAAGAGATAAATATAAATTTTGAATTTTGTTTAGGACCTTCAACTAGGTGTCATGTATGGATAATGTATGTGAGCCTTCTCTCTCTCTCTCTATATATATATATATGTGTGTGTGTGTGTGTGTGTTAAACCAATAGTAAAAGTTTACCATATATAATTATAAATAAGATACACTTTTACTAATACAACAAAAAATGAGAAAGAAAAGATAGAAGTGAAAAAATAGTATTTTATAAATAAATAGTCGGTTAAGATGTTTTCTTGGATAATTAGTATCATATTGCGCCTAATTTTTTACTCTGGAACTATCGTTTGTTTAAACTCATATCACGATGTAATTATCATTTCTTTAACATTATACATGCTCTATAATAAAGAATACATTAGATTTAAATGAAATAAATAATTTCTAATGATGTCAATCACTTGGAGTTAGCAAGATTTAAAAGTAATAAATCATATCTACATGTGAAATTTGAAATAATAAGTTTAAATTATAAAATATTAAAAAATTAATGACATGAGATTTTGTGTGATAAAAAAATAACAAAGTAATGAAAGCGTTTATGTGCACATGCATGGAGAGAGAGAGAGAGAGAGAGAGAGCATACTAGCCACCAATTTGGGTGTTTGAAAGCGCAAGACATACTTTGCAAGATCCATAATATATTTGATCATTGTCAGGAGGAAACCCCGGTGAACGTCTTGGGGAATCGTTTCCAAATCGATTTCAATATCTTGCTCGAAGAGTAGGTCTAGGTCGATGAAATTTTCAAACTTTTTCTTGGTGAACGATAAAAGGAAACACACTATTCAACAAGGTTTCTTCTCTGGGGACATAACTCGGGCGCATATATCGAGGGGGATAAAAATAATTTTTATAAGGTCGGGCCCTCTCTTCGAAGATGGATCTGCATTACACATAAAAGAAATTGACTCAAAGTTAAAATGATTTCCACCATGTAAATTTTGAGTTAAAACCAAAATTTTTCAGATATATCTGACGGTCTACTCGAATACTCCTTAAGTTCCTGACGTAGAAGTTCATTTTTAAAAATATTTATAGTTTCAAACGGTACTGCCAAGGACTTTAACATCTCCACACAAATGTTTGAAAATCCATAACTTGGGAAATCCTTGGTTCCTTTCGTGAAAAGAAGAACCTTTTATGATGGAATAACTTTATCCAGTGTGATCTTCAACTCAGGAGTTAAGGCACATAAGCATCGAATGAATCTATTTTTCTTATTGTGGAGGAGATTTTGTATATGACAACAATAAGTGTGAAGGAATTGTGAGAGTTCACAATTCAAAACTGGTCACACTGTGAGGGTTAAGAAGACAACAAAATGACGTAATTAATAGATTAAACGACCAGAGGCATTTGAACGTTGAGTGGAGGCAATTAGTGCATCAGATAGAGGTGAGAGGAAGCGACAAATGAGAGATGAAAATCCACGGGAGGAGATGACGAGTCCAAAATTTTGCACTCGGTGGATGGTAACAATGCATGGTGGCTACCGCCATCGAAGAAATAATATACCTGTGGACTATCAGGATCAAGACCACTCGCGATAGCTTTACCACTCTGATACCATAAAGTATTATAAGAATAAAAATATTTATAAAAAGAAGACTTAAATTTTATTATTGTTTCTCATTTATACTACACTACCTAGGATGACTACTTATATAAGAAAGTCTCGTCATGCATAGTGAGTAACGACTAGCACCTAACTAGAAAGAGATTGAATAGGTCGTCTCCTTATTTTAGGCTAACTACCTAGCTGGGTCTTGTCACTTGCTAACAGCTTAGATGGGTTGGTAGTTCCTGCGAAGTAGGTTTATCTTGGACTCTTTCTCTAACTCTCCCGCTTAAGCGAAGTGTTGGTGGGGATGATACACATCAAGCTTGATCAATATTGATTCAGAGGCATGGGTATAGAGTACACAAGGAACTTGAAAACTACAGTGCTCGTGCCACATGTTATAAGGTCTCTTGAACCATAATGTTTTTGATAAAAAATTAACTCATAGGTTTAATCATCAATTTTGGTATGACCGACACCTATAATGGGCATTTTGAGCCAAAATGAGCTTGATCATAAAGATTCAAAGGCTCAATTATTGGTTTTAGTTGAACCGACACCTGTAATGGGTCTCTTGAACCAAAATTAGTTTTATCACAGTGGATTAAAAGGATCAGCGCTTCTTGGGCTTGAGCATGATGGATTCAAGGGCCCCTTAGGTTATTGAATCATGTGAACATGGTATACCATTATGTATCTAGTGTTAGTGACGCTTCTCTTCTTGGTATGTGCTTTACAGAAACTTTCAACATCTTAACATGTCCCCCATCTGGTTCCATGTTGATAAAATGTCTTTTGTCCGTGTGACGTTCAATAGCACAAGGGTTAGAGATATATCTGAAGGTTTGCTGGAATACTCCTTAAGTCCATGATGCATAAGTTCATTTTTAAGAATATTTATAGATTCAACTGGTACTCCCAAGGACTTTAACATCTACATTACAAGTGTTTGAAAATCCACATTGATGGAAATCCCTAGTTCCTTTCGTGAAAAGAACAACATTTTGTGATGCAACAACTTTATCCAGTATGGTCTTAATCACAAGAAATAAGGTAGATAAGCATCGAATGAAGCTTTTTTTTTTTTATTGTGGAGGAGATTGCGGGTATGATAGCAGCAAGTGTGAAGGTGTTATGAGAGTTCAAAATTAAAAAATAGTCAACACTGTGAGGGTCAAGAAGAGAACAAATAAGGCAGTTAATGGATTAAACAACTAGAGGAATTTGAAAGTTGATTTGAACGCTGAGCAGAGGCTGTTAGTGCAGTAGATATAGGTGAGAGGAACCGACAAATGAGAGATGAAAATCGGTGGGAGGAGATGGTAACAATGCATGATGGCTACGACCGAATGAGAAACAATATATCTGTGGACAGTGGCGGACCCAGAAATTTATCGCGGTGTGGGCGAAATACATACGAAAAAAAAATGTGACGTATAATCAACATTGGGTTGGGGTAGAGGAGGGGGTAGCGAGGGGGCCGATGGTGTAGGTGGCGGTTGCCTTGAACTTTCTTCGCGGATCTTTTTGAAATACTTCAACAGAATTGCCTAAATCTGAAACATTATTTCAAATTATATTTTTAGTTACTAATTAAAATTAAAGTTTAATAGTTTCACCAAAAAATTCAGCAATAATAACAATCAGCAATTAATTTCAGCATACTAATTTTAGCAACAATAATAAAAACTAAAAAAATTCAGCAGTTAATTTCAGCAATAATAACAAAAAATAAAAAATTCAGCAATAATAACAAGAACTAAAAAAAATCAGCAACTAATTTCAGCATATTAATTTCAACAATATTAACAAAAAGTAAAAAATTCAGCAACAATTCAATTTCATTGGTAATACAATTTCAGCAACAATACAATTTCAGCAACTAAACTAATTTCAAATAACAACTAAAAAATATTAAACTTTAAAATTACAAATAAATACAATTTCATATCAACTAAATACTATTAAACTTTAAAATTAACAACTAAATTAACATACCTGATTTGTGTCAAAAGGAAGGCAGCGGCTAGGCAGGAGCGAGCAACTCCTACTTGCTAGCTGCTGCTTCTTTGGCAGCACCGGGGAGAGGAGGAGTGCCGAATGGTCAACAGTTTGCAGGGGAGAGGAGGGGAGGGATAGGAGAGGGAGAGAGTTGTCCGAGACAGATAATAGAGAGGAGGTCGACGGCTGAGTTCTGAAAGAGAGAGGGAGAGAATAGATTTAGGTTAGAATTAAAATCTTTTCTCTTTAGTCTATTTATATATCCGCCCCAAAAGATTTATTTGCTGCTAACCCCTTATTTTCATAACTTACACACGGGCCCATAGTTTTTTTTCCAATATACCTGACAGAAATTTCTGAGATTGTTATGGGTGTGGCCGCACCCCTTCGGGATGGGGTGGGTCCGCCCCTACACATCACCGAGTTGGGAGCTTATGATTCCTAGCAGGGTCCATGCAATAGGGCAGATGTAATAGAACCATATCCACCATCCCGGAATATTCTGTATACCAATAATTAGAACAACGAAATTTCATAGTGAACTATATGGGAAAAAAGTAAGTTAAAGACGTTCATAAGGGTTTAGATTCACTATCAAGAAGTCGATACAGGAAAACTGTGAGCTGTTTGATTTCACCAGGAGAAAAACTGGGATTATTTGCTCGTTTATTATATGGATTTTAAAGAAATGTATTGATACCAAAATGTAATGGTACTTACTTGCTTTGGAACAAGAAAACCAGAGAGGAGATTCCACAGAGAGTAAAATGCAGAAGAAATGACGGCGGCCAAATTTTGAGATGGTGTGAGACCAACAACCATCATGCCATAATACAGTGGCGGACCCAGGAATTTATCGCGGTGTGGGCGAAACACATACGAAAAAAAATGCGACGTATAATCAACATTGGGTTGGGGTAGAGGAGGGGGTGGCGAGGGGGCCGATGGTGTAGGTGGCGGTTGACTTGAACTTTTTTCGCGGATCTTTTTGAAATACTTCAACATAATTGCCTAAATCTGAAATATTATTTCAAATTATATTTTTAGTTACTAATTAAAATTAAAGTTTAATAGATTCACCAAAAAATTCAGCAACAATAACAATCAGCAATTAATTTCAGCATACTAATTTTAACAACAATAATAAAAACTAAAAAAATTCAGCAGTTAATTTCAGCAATAATAACAAAAGATAAAAAATTCAACAATAATAACAAGAACTAAAAAAAATCAGCAACTAATTTCAGCATATTAATTTCAACAATATTAACAAAAAGTAAAAAATTCAGCAACAATACAATTTCATTGCTAATACAATTTTAGTAACAATACAATTTCAGCAACTAAACTAATTTCAAATAACAACTAAAAACTATTAAACTTTAAAATTAACAACTAAATACAATTTCATATAAAATAAATACTATTAAACTATTAAACTTTAAAATTAATAACTAAATTAACATACCTGATTTGTGTCAAAAGGAAGGCAGCGGCTAGGCAGGGGAGAGGAGGAGCGGGCAGCTCCTGCTTGCTAGCTGCTGCTTCTTTGGCAGGACCGGGGAGAGCCGAGCGGACAGTAGTTTGCAGGGGAGAGGAAGGGAGGGAGAGGGAGAGGAGAGGGAGAAGAGAGGAGAGGGAGAGAGTTGTCCGAGAGAGAGAATAGAGAGGAGGTTGGCGTCTGAGTTCTGAAAGAGAGAGGGAGAGAATAGATTTAGGTTAGATTTAAAATCTTTTCTCTTTAGTCTACTTATATATCCGACCCAAAAGATTTATTTGCTGCTAACCCCTTATTTTCATAACTTACACATGGGTTCATAGTTTTTTTTTCCACTATACCCGACAGAAATTTCTGAGATTGTTATGGGTGCGGCCGCACCCCTTCGGGATGGGGTGGGTCCGCCCCTGCCTGTGGACTATCAGAATCAGGACCACTCGCGAGAGCCTTACCTCTCTGACACCATAAATAGTTACAAGAATAAAAATATTTATAAGAAGAAGACTTAAATTTTATTATTGTTTCTCATTCGTATGACAATGACTAGGATGACTCTTTATACAAGAAGAAAGTCTCGTCATGCAAAGTGAGGAATGACTAGCATCTAACTAAAAAGGGATTGAGTAGGTCTTCTCCTTATTTTATGCTAACTACCTAATTGGGTCTTATCACTTGCTAAAAACTACTCTGTCTTTAACAAAATAAGTTATCCAGTGGTGGGTTTAATTGGGTATTTGAATATTTTACTACTTTTTTCTATTTTTACTAGCTGGATGATGTTTAGGAGTTCATTGGTGGTTTTAGTCTTGTGTATTTACAGCTAGGTTGTGATTTGAGAAAAATAGTGAAGGTTTCCTATGTTGATAGTGATCAAGTGTCTAGAGTGTTGACGGTGGTCAAGTGCTTGGGGTATTGGTTTTACCAATTTCAATCTATTGCTAGATGTTGTGGGTTCTGGATACTCTATGTTGGTTTTTCCACTTTATAGTTTTGTTGAGATTTGAGAAAGATGGTGGAGGTTAACGGTGTTGACGCTGGTCAAGAGTTTGGAGTGTTGCCACTGCCGGGAGTCAAGATGGTGGACAAGAGAAGATGGAAAGTTGGATGCCCCATCACATATACATATATACACACACATATACATATACATATACATATACATATATACACGCACACACACACACACATGCACACACGCACACACGCGCACACACACACACACACACACACACACACACACACACACACATATATATATATATATATATATATATGTATAATAATAATAATAATAATAATAATAATAATAATAATAATAATAATAATAATAATAATAATAATACCCCTCATTTTCTCTTAATTAATTAGTGGAAAATATTGATTTTTCCTAATTTAGAAAATTTAATCTAATAAATATCTTATTTGGATGTGTTAAGTGAAAGCTTATTATTTGGCATGCTTTTGTGTATTATTCATTTTGTGCACGGTTATATTAATTGCATATCATAAAAGAAAATATTATAATATATGTGCGACGCAATAAAAAGTAATAATTTTGTAATAAATAATTCGGATCCTATTTTGGGACTTTTATGAACTCGTTTAAGGGGTTTAAACCTTTAAAAATGATCTTGGGTCAATAACATAAGGGTTGGGAGAGTTTTGGACTAATTTCATTTGGGGATCCAAAAGTTGGGCCCATAACCCAACTCGAGATTTGCACTTAATTTAATGGTTTAGTGGGAGTAACTCACTTTTCCATTATCACAAATCAACTTAAGATAACAGCCTCGGGAGAAAGAATAGAGAAACATCCAGAGAAAGGAAAAGAGGAAGAAGAAGGAGGGATCAAAGGCTTTCAAGGGTTCTCCTCTACAAATTTAAAGGAAAGAATTTTCTGGCATAAATTATGTTTCTAATGTATTTCTCAATGCATGATTTATTCCCCTTTTTTATTTAAGGAAATTATGGATTTTTATATCTGATTTTGATTTTTAGAAACCCACATGTAGAGGAATAACATACATGTAGATTTATTCTAGAAATTAGGAATTAAAAGTATGTATATGTTGATGATTAGACTCCTTTTGAGTTTATTGCTTATTGGAAAACAAGGGTAATTAATGGTAGAGATGATTGAAGATCTGTTATGGACTAAAATTTAGATCTGGACTCCCCCAAAGACATGCTCCTCTTAGGAAATAATTTCGAACCAAATTCGTGTTGATATACATATACCGGACTGTATTGTGTGAAATTAAGGGATCGGACCAGACCGGTAAGAAACAAAAATGAACCAGTCCGGTATACCATACTGATCCATTTAGGAGCAAAAATGAACCGGTCCGGTGCATCAGACCTATCCGATAGCCCCAGACCGGATTGGTTCGGCAATCTAAAAGTTTTTACCTTATTTTTTGCCTCAATACTTGAGTTCTTATATGTAAATGAGTTAATTCCTTATACATGGGAGTATATTTATGATTTCAATATGGATTGGAATTTATAATTTAATAGAATTTAAATTATGAACAAATGAGGACATTGTGAATTAGCCAATGAAGAAAACTATTTGTAATTATAGAGGAAATTGGCTATACATATTATAGGGATAAATAATATGTATTACTATGTATTTGTGTGGACATACCATATTCGTGGACCATCTTATAGGCTCGGGGGTTCGCGCGTTCTGGCCGCGTACCACACGTAGGCACAGGCGGGCTTTACGATGTGTAGGCTATATAGGTAATACGTGGAGGCTTCACCTAATACCTCGTATTTTTACGTATATTTATCTTATCATGAAATTATGGAAATTGGGATTAATTAATTTAAAAGGAGAAAATTTAATTTGTAATTAATTCGATTTAATGGTAATAATTACTAGCGTGACGAGAATTAGTAGTTATCAAAAATAATATCATGGTCGGGAATGAGATACACGACAGTTATGATATAATTATTTTGGACGCGCGTATGAGTCGCATCACTAGTATGTATTTGGGGGTTAAAAAGGTAAATTATTTTTATATAACTTGAATGACTATTTTGAGTGCACCAGTGTGTCCGAAAGGGTCGAAATAGTCAGAAAACACTCTCGGGTATTTTATTCTGAGTTTGGCGCATTTTAGCCCAAAACGACACCCCGGAGGGGTATTTTGATCTTTTGGGATTTTTGGGTAATTAAATGGGCGAGAATAGGATTAAAATAGGAACATTGAGGGTTAGTGGTCTATCAGTTGCAACTTACGTGAGAAAGAGAGAGAAAGAGAGGGAGAACCAAAGAGGAAGGAGAACCATAGGAGAGGCAGGGGCAAACTCAAGAGATTTCACACAAAAGTTACGCCAAAGTGTAGATCGCGACGAGAGGATCAACCACATATCAATTTCAACATGGGAAATCCATTTCGAGGCAAGTGTTTATCTTTCTCCACTTTTAGCATATATCATTCTTGTTAATTTAGATTAAATGTAAGAAATTGTATAATGAAAACTAGGGTTTAAATTGGGCTGATTTATAAAGAAACCCCATGAATTGGAGATATGTTGGCATATAGAAGAAATCCCCTTCTTAGAACTGTTAACGTTGGTAATTAAATGTTGAAATTACGAAACTTATTGGGTTTTTTGGAAGGATTAGAAATTCTGGGTTCATGTTAAGAGATTTATAATAAGATGAGTAATTGGTTGGATTCCTTTGATTCCATAAAGATTTAACCTCTAATTTGTGTTAGGAAGTGTCCTATAGTAATTTAGAATAGTTTAGAAATAATTACATTAGGTTTGGTTTGAGTTTGGAATGAAATTGAACAAAAATGAAGAAAAATGATTTTGGGGAAGAATAGGGCCAGTTCAGAAATCTCGTTCGAAGACCTGCCTAGGTCGCTCGAACAACCTCATTCGAACGAGACTTCTAACGAGATTTTCGATGACCCTTCTAACGAGATTTTGGAGTTCGTTCGAAGTGAGAACTTCGTTCGAACGAACTCATTCAAACGAGATTCCTTTGACTTCTAACGAGATTCTAGAATGGCTTTTTAGGGTTCGTTTGGGTTGAAAGGAAGCCTAGGGTTATCCAAGTGAGAGAAATAACCTACGTGAATGATGAGTGACCTAAATTCTAAGTTAATATTGAATTAAGAGGGTGATTATTCTCGATATGTAGAAATATTGTAGAACCGAGGAGAGTTGGGATCATGAGAGTATATACATCGTTATATGATCTACGGGGAGGGTATAAGTAATAATAGTACTTACGTATTATTGAAATTGGGTTGCGTGAACGCCTATTAAGTTATATAAGTTGTGTGCATGCTTATTACTTGGAATATTATGTGTATGACATAACTAGCTACTGGCTATCGAATGGAGGTTAACGCATTGTGGACGACCATATCTTGTGTGACCTCGAGGGATTTTGAGTCGTGTCACTAGAGCATGGAACCTAGGTACGGGCTATCTGTGAGAATGATAGTGATGACGACCGTATGGGTGCGTAGGTATGTACATATCCCATCGGCTTGGAACTATGTTCGCCTCCAATATGTGTATATGTTGTAGTGGATCTTGAGAGATTGAACCTGCTGTCCTTTATGCGTGAGCATTGCTATGGGACTAGATAGCCGTGTATCCCTAGCACCAGGGGTTTCTTAACCATGGGTGCAGTATTGATATACATATATAGTGAGATTTTATATATGTATGTTGTATTCCTATTCTGTGTTTCATGTTGGCCACGTTATTAAAGTATATACTTAATGGGTCACCCGTTGAGAATTAAGAATGCCATGAGAATGAATTAGAGCATGTTTAAATCTATTCCTACATTATAGAGATATAATGTCTTCGGGTTATTTAGATATTTTATCCGGCACATTAGGTATACTACTTATAGTTAGGAAGAGTATCAAGACTTGTATGGGTAGTTAGACTCGCTAGGTATGCACATTAGATGAGAGGTGAGGATCTCAAGTGAGTACGCTAAGTTAACATGGATAATGTATGTGCTAATTAAATCAATTTAAGCACTTGCTATATTTAAACTGTTTTCTACTCGATCTTTGATCCGTTTTTCTTCAAATCTCTTTTCTTGTTCCTTTATTTTAGGCGCTCAGGCACAGGGACACTAGGCTTAGGAGATCCCACTCGTTTGATGAGCTGTAGCTGCTGTGGAAGCTACATGACATTGCTAGTAGCACTACACCAAATCTACCGAATTGTCAAGGTCATTGACCTTGACAAGTTCAACTTGTTAAGGTCAATGGCTGTGACAATTCTGGGCGAGATAACTTTTTTTGTCACGGACTTGTTGTAATACCCCGTACTTTTATGGATATTTATTTTATGGGATTAATTAAATTAAATGAGAATTAATTGAGAATTAATCCGGATAAAATACTAACGAGATGTGAGTTGGTATTTGATTATAATGTGTATACATATGATGTGATATGAATATTGAAAATATTGATATTGTCGCGAGATAGAAATACGGCAATTTGGAAATTTTGTTGGGACGCGTGTGACAATCGCGTCAGGAATATAATTTTTTAATTAAAAACTGAATTTTATTTTTATCAACCGTATGGTCATTTTGAGTGCGCCAATGAGTCCGTAAGGGTCGAAATAGTCAAAAAACACTAGCCGGGGGTTTAGTTTCGGTCCCGGGGCATTTTTAGGCCATACCGGCAACTTAAAAGGGTAGTTTGGTAATTTTAGAATTTTGGGATTTATGACTAACGAATTTTAGGAGTTTAAAATAGAAAATTTAATGACCCACTAACCCATTACCAGCAATTAACTGATTAGATGGCTACGGGGGTTTCATGAGAAGTTAGGAGAAGTTCCCAAAGAGAGAACCCTAACCTCATCTTCAACCTTCAACCTTGGGAGAAAAGGAGAGACCAACCTACATCCAGGATTCAACACCAAATTCAGAGAAAGATCATAGGCAAGTGGTTTAATTATGTTAATTTCAAGCGAATGTTTCTTCCATGCTTATAAATTTATATAATTGCATTGTATTGGGAGATTTATAAAAACCCATGAAGTTGGAGTTGTAAATTCAGGTTGTGATATAGGGATTGCATGTAGAATTGTTATTGGGTGATTATACTAATAGAAATACGACTTTGATGATACAAAAACGGATTTATTAAGGAAAATCGATGACTTGAAAATTTTGGGGTTCATACTCATAAGATTTTGGGGGAAATTGGGAGATTTGATAATTAGGTGTTGTTTAGGGAGATTTAACTACACAAAAATGTTAAGTTATGACCCACGAATGTTTAGTGATGATTAGAAACCTTAAAAATACTGTTGGGACGATTTTTAGATGAGATTAGAGGTGAAGAAAATTGAGAAAAACGAGATAGGAAATTCTGGGCTTGAAACTGGCATCTCGTTAGAAGACCTGCCCAGGTTGTTCGAATGAGCTCGTTCGAACGAGCTTCTAACGAGGTGATAGTTTGCCTTCTAACGAGTTGGATGTTCGTTATATGCCCCTTTCGTTCAAACGAACTCTCATTTGAACGACCTCGTTCGAACGAGACTTCTAACGAGTTGACAAATTTGTTTTTTTGGCCTGATTTGATTTCTATTGTCCAGTAACCTTGTTTAATTGTAGAGATAACATTCCCTTGATGACTAATTGATATAGTTGGGATATTTGGGATATATTGAGGAGTAAAACATAGAAGTGTGATTTGAATCAAATGATAATTGTGGATTAGGACGTGAGTGACTATTACGATGTGAGAACAAGTGACGGCTTAAATATTTGTATTAACGGATATTTGGGATATATTGCGGAGTAAAATATAGAAGTGTGATTGGAACCAAATAATATTTTTGGATTAGGACGCGAGTGACTAATCACGTTGTGAGAATAATTGATGACTTAAATACATACGAACCGAACATATGAAAGGTGTAAAATTATAAGTTGGTATGAGAACGAGAAGTATACCACTAATAAATTATGGTAATTACTAAGATGTGTGCATGCTTAGTATATGTATATGATTTTATGTGTATGACATACCTACCATACTTGCTATCACGGGAGGTTTGCGTTCGCTTAGGGCCATCTAATCTTTGTGTGCCTACGGGGGGATATAGATTGGTACCTCAAGGACATAGGTCGGAGAAGGACTTATTAGGAAGTTAATAAGTCTGCTGATCATGGGAGCGTAGGTATGTGCGTGACCCATGTGATGTGACTGTGTTCGCCTCCATTGATTGTGATTGTTGTTATCTGATAACGATACCTAAGAGATTCGAAATGCGTGATCCTTATGTACGTGAGGTACCGGGATGGATAGCAGAGTATGTGTGCACCGCAGCTTAGTCTCGGGGTGCTTGTATTGTATATTTATGATGTGAATGATATACGGTTAAATGAACAGACTTGTCATGTTTAATTATGAGAATAATTTATAGTAACTCCTTAAGAAGATAAATAAGGGGATAATCTCCAGTAAATCGTGTTGCTAATAATTGAGAATCCGAGTTTAAGTAAAGCTATCTATTCAAGTGATAACATTGGGAATTCATATCATGAATCAAGTAGATGGGTTAGAACTTATATCGGTTTAGTTAGATATAAATACCACTTAGATGGGTACTGTACGTTAGGAGTGCACAAGTAGTCGAGAGGTGAGTATTTCATGTGAGAGCACGTCCTAACATGTATTTTGCATTCATTGTTTTAATGTTATTAAAGCACTTGATGTTTTTAAAATACTCTCCACTTTCGGGCTCTGACCCGTTTACTTTCAAATCTATTTTAAAAAAAAAAAACCTTTTAGGTGCCCAGCCGCAAGGACACCATGCATAGGATTTTGATTCAGGTGACGAGCTGTAGCTGTTTGTGGAAGTTACAGGACCTTGCTAATAGACGCTTCTTTTGTCTTGACTCTATTCAGTTTTCATCATTTGTAGGGCATGTCGCCCATTTCTATTAGAGACATTTCATATTTCAGTTATTCAGATTGTTGGCATGTAATTAATTCAGGATATACTGTTTTATTTATTTCAGTGGTGGGATTGTTGTGAGGGGTTTTCCTCCGGACTTATTATTAATTTTTGGTTACTTTATTGAGACTTTATGGTATATGGTTATGATATTCTTTCATAATTCTTTTATTGTATACTAATCAGACTTAATTTAAAATTTGACATCTTACTTTTTAAATACTAGGTGGTTAGTAATGATTAAAATGTTTTCGACAGTGATGCTGTTAACTGGATCAACTTGACATTTTGTATTAATTTAATAAAGGAGTAGCTACCCGGTATTTAATTAGTCGGGGTGTCACAGGTGGTATCATAGCATCAGGTTCTAGTGTCCTTTAGGATCTGTACGGCTTATTATGCTTCCAGCGTAATTCTCTTTGATGTAGAGCCCTATGCTTAGGATTGTTGATATCTTTGGTGAGATTTTGTTCTCCTGCTTCGATATATATGATAGTGAATCTTATTTGCAATCAGGTGTGTTCGTCTGCCAAACGATGTAGTACGTCAGGTGAAGGCAATTGGACGAACAGCACGAGGCAATGATCAGTTGATATTAATAAATTAATTAAGGGAAGACCGTAGTCGAGGTCACCCATATCAGGGTACGGAAGTCCTGGACGGTCCAGACGGCCAAGGCGCGACTTGTGACTTCCAAGCACAACAATAGTTAAAGGTAGGGTCAATTGAAACTCACCCAACAAGGTTGGATTGAGAGAGAAAGAGTTGGGTGGGACATCGAGAAAACCAGCGGTGGAAATACTTGAAAGGCGGAGATGGCGTGTGCTAGCCAAACAGACATAATACACCCGAAGGCTTGGACTTGTGTCGGAGTATGGCCAATCGAGAGTGAAAATTTGAGGAAAATTTTTCTTGTCTCGCGAGAGCGGAGTTTCAATGGGGAGAAACAATCACCACACTTATAAGTGGAATGTGACGTCGAGAGAAGGCGTACATGAATGGTTTGACCATAAGTTCCTTGATCAGATGTTTAGGATGAAAATCGAATGTTGTTCTGAACTCACACGAGAGGTCCGGACAGAGGTCACTTTCTGAGAAGAAATAAAATTATTTAGTGAACCCTACACCGGGTGAAGTAGGTGAAACGGATAAGGGGATATTAAAGGGAGAATTTACATAGAAGAATTGCTAGTCCTTCTGGCAGAATTATGCTTGGACGGTTAAAGCAAATGGTATTATCGCATAGTGTTAATTTGGAGGTAAACATCCCCGGGTGGGGAGATACAAGAATTGAAGGCTTTATATAAAGTAAGACTGGGGAAAACAGTGTTGGTGAAGCACCACAATGGGAAGACCCAACGGAGAACCAGTTAAAATGATTCGGATAGCTGAATTACTACAGGGCAAAGGTGATTTCAGTGAGAGATGTATAAATTAGTAGCGTGTTCCTTAGGTCCGTCAAAACTAAGGGAACAACGGAGATAGTCGTCTGAGTCGAGACTACCAACGTCCAAGAGATGGACCACCTTAACATGATTTGTGAGACAAAAGATAAGTGGAGTATGTGTAGAGGTACTTTGTGGGAGTGAAAACCCGTACATTATACATTTTTCCCGATACAAGAGTAGGGATCAAGGTATTGTTCCTGGCGAGGGCAACAGTTATTGAAATATCCGATTTGGGACAGACATGTGTGGTAAGTCCAGGAACCATTTGAGCAGCCGAGACGATTATTAGGATAGAGGTATGCGTTATATCCTCAGACGAGGATGCATGATACTTGTGGCATGAATGAGTTACTACATTTGTTACAATTGTATTTTCACTTGAGAGTTGAGTTTAGTGAGTATATCAGTAAGTTTATTATATATAAGAACACTTTCCCTGATAGCGTGGGGGTTACTTTTATTGTCATCCGCGGAGGATGAATGGGTATATTAATAACGGTTTATGCTTTATCGAAATTACTCGTTTTAGTGCTGTGTTATACGAATATGATATGATCTTAATTATTGTTTTATATATATGATTATACCGATAGTGTGCTGGTATTGCAAGTTTATTGGGATTACCACATCGGGGTAGCATGTTTTGTTCTGGCGAGGCTCCATCTGTTAGAGGGCCGGGCTCGCAATTGTACTTTCGTGCATATATGTATATATATATATATATATATATATATATATATATATATATATATATATATATATATATATGTTGTGATTTCAAAGTATAATGGTCTCGGATATTTAATCCCAGTATGCGTAGGGATTTCATTATTATGAGTCGTATGTAATTGATTTACTAGTCAACAAAGAGTTAGTTAGTTTTTATAATTAACGATAGAGAGGTAGTAACAAAAAGAGTGCATTGTTTTATCACCCGTTAGAGATTTGGAAGTTTATAGTCATAGTTGTGTGTCTGGGACGGGAATTTGAAGGTCTCAAATATCTCGCATGTTGTATATGAAATGTGATTTCCATCACTGTAAAGAGAAGAGTGTCATTCAGAAGGAGTTCTTTGTTTGTGTATAATTGCGATCTGAGATGAAACTTTGTTGTTAAAAGACGAGAGTGTAGGGGTACATATTATGGACAGGGCTTTGTAATACCCCGTATTTTTATGCTATATTAGTTTGGGGATTTATTAAATCTAATGTGACGATTTATTTAATAAAAAATCCGGAAATTAATTATGTAATAATTATTAACGTGACGAGAGTTAGTAATTATGGGAAACTTGTTGAATATTACTAATGAGCATAGTAATATATTATATTGGTTATATTGAATGTCATAAGTGAATTAAATGACCATTTTGGAAATTTAAGTCGGGACGTGCCCGTGTCACGTCAGGACTAATTTTGTTAAACAAAAAGTAAATATTTTATAAGTTGTTCGTATGGTCGTTTTGAGTGCACCAACGCGTCCGAAAGGGTCGAGATAGTCAGAAAAGTATACTCGGGGGTTTAGTTTGGGTCTCGGGGCATTTTTAGGCCTAATTGGTGCCCCGGGAGGGCATTTTAGTCATTTTACATAAGTGGGTAATTAAACCCACGAATTTCAGCCAACCTATATCAGCCATTAGGTCAGCCTCTTAGGGTTAGAACATTCACAAATCAAGTGACGGCCATTGGAGAAGAGAGGAGAGAGCTCCAAGGTAATCCAAGGCCAAAAAGCCACCGATTTGCACCGCCACCACCACCACCGCGTAGATCACGAGTCAAGGAACGCAGCCATACCAAAATCAGTCGTGAATCTGCATACCAAAATCCCAGGCAAGTGTTTAAACTTGCTATTTTCGTTGATGCAATCTTCATGTTAGTTTAGGAATGAATTGTGATAAAAACTATGGAAGAAAACCCCATTTTTGATAGGAGAACCCATGTAGTACTGATGTATATGTTAATTCTGGAAACCCTTGCCATGTAGAGGTAATAACCCACGAAATTTGGTGATCATAATAAAGAAATATTGGAGAAAGATTCATTAGAAATCTGTTTAAGAAAATTTTAGGGTTCTTGATGATTGGACATGATTTTAGGTTGAAAATCCATGTTTAATGATAGTTATACACATGCTTTACGTTTTAAACACCTGGTATAATGTTATGATGATGAAAGTAGGATTTTTGGGACGATTAGAATGGAAAAACATAGTTTTGGATGAAGAAGTTTGATGAATCCCGTAACTGCATTCTGCAGAATTTTGCCCAGACCTGCTTGATCGATCGATCGAGCCTAGAGCATCGATCGATCGAGCCCCAAGCTTCGATCGATCGACCCCTCCTGGCAGACTCCTATTTCCCTTGTTTAATTAGTTAAATTAAGTTTATTGTGAAATAATTTTTGGGCATTCTAAATAAAATAATTTGGGAGACATTGAGGACCAGTAGGGTATATGTAATAATGTTGGAACCTTTAATATTCAACGAGAATGATATTTATGGGAGATTTACTTTAGGTTGTTAGATTTATGAATTTAAAGGGTGAGGTGCGTAAGAGAGTTACGTTGGAATCCAATAAAGTCACTTACTGAATTTCAGATGTGTGGGGATATAATCCACGAGTGTTAGGTAATAAGTGAGAAAACCCCTTCGAGTTAAGGTTAGGAATAAAACCTTATACGTAATTCTATAACTGTGAAATTAAGGATTAATGGTATAATTATGGGTGATGAGAAGAACCTATTTCAATATGATAAAGGGGTATATTTATATGATTGTGTGTACATATATTATATGCATGTGAAAAACATACCGCGCTACTTGCTATCCTTGAGGTTACCGCGCTGGGACAGTCTTATCTCGATGGGACCTTTATGGGGGATATTGACTTGTACCCTAGAAGATAGATATCCTTGGTACAGGCTATCGAATCGATAGTTCAGACGGTCCTAAGAGACACGAGTATGTGCCATCCTCTTAGAGACTTGGAATCTATGCTTCGCCTCAATATTGTTTGTGTATGTGTTAATACAATTCGAGAGTGATTCCGAATTCGTATTCCCCTTGATTTGAGTGGTATGGGGTTTGGATAGTGGAAGTATGCACGCACCATAGTTTTATTCGGGGTGCTGTTATATATATATATATATATATATATTATACGAGTAGTTAATATATATATATGAGATTATGAAATTTGAGACAGATTACTGTGATTGGATAAGTAGGACATGGTTGTTGACTTATATTATAAATACTTGTTTTGAGAAAGTATAAAATATCACGGGTACTTTATAAATTTTTACGAAGTTAAAGATAGAGAACTTTGGCTACAAATTGGAACATCTTTTTAAATTGAAATCGTGTATTGTAAATCTTTCGATTAATCTAAGTTAAGTTAAATCTTTTAGAAAGACTAGTATGATAATGTTAAAACAAACCGTTGGGAAGGTTAGTGCGATAGGTGTGCACATTAGAAGAGAGGTGAGTATTTTTCTCAAGAGAGGGACGTACTAATATGTTGTTGCATTGGCCTGTATCAATTTAAATACTTGCTAAACGTATTTTAAATCAAACACACTTTCGGGCTCTGACCCGTTTCTTTTTTTCTCTCTCTCTTGTATATATATGTATATTTTCAGGTGCCCAGCCACAGGGGCGTCTTGCTTAGGGTCCCTTGAGAAGAACGAGCTGTAGCTTAGGTGGGAGTTGCAGGTCACTTGAGTAGACGGCTTCCATTATTGACTCCACTCCTAGTACTCTCATTTATTGGGCACGTGTCGCCACTTTTCATCATTTAATTTGTTGTTGGAACATTTATATTTCAGTTATTTCTGGTATTGTTCTATGGGATTTATTCAGGATGGATTTGTGATTTTAGTTTCATATGTTGACATTCGATTGATGAATGTATTATGTTATTTAGCCTTTTGTGGTGTGATTCTTAATTGTAGAAATGTTGTTTTAAATAAATAAATCTTTTTTTTAATTAAAATTTGGAAAGTTTGTATGAAAAATGTTTTTGACACTTAGCTTAATTATTTAGGGTGTTAAATTGGAAAATTTATTTTATCGTCAGTGATGCTGAGAATGAACCAACTGTTAACCTTGATTTAATTTAATAAAGGAGTGATCGCCCGGTATTTAATTAGGCGGGGTGTCACAGGCTTAACGGATTCCGATGACCAACAATGTTAGGTAGTAGTGTATCGGGGGGGTTCCTTGTTTGGATTTCGCTTTGCGAGACACCCCACGCATGAAACTTAGCGTAAGGTTGGTAGTAAGGAAATGTGTGGCCCTTCGTTCATGATTGGGATACCTCTATCGTTATGGGAGTACGTAGTTATAACGGGAAGTTACAAGGAATAAATTATGATGTACGACCATTAGAGCCAGTTGTTAGTAAATTACGATATAAGTACTAATAATGTTGGTTTTGTCACAGCGTGTTGAAGGACGCATTGAGGATAAGGAGGATTTAGGATTTCTAATTCAGAAGCGATTGAGAACGCCCAAGTGGTATAGCACTGTTGTATTTACAGTGACAATAAAGAGTTTGGGATTTGTATGAAGCGTATATAATGTTTAAAAAAAAAAAAACCGTATGGTTGGGTTATAAGGGGCGTAGACATCTTGATTTGCTAAAGTGTAAATCAAAGGAAGAGGGAACATAGTTGAGTGAAATTATTACTTATAGGATTTAGCGTCGTAAAAGAAGGTGTTAATGAGTATACTCGTATGTAATCAGTGTAGCACGTCCGAATGTAGTGAAAAAGCAATGGAAAGCCATTTAATAAGGGGATATCTCTTGAGAAGGCAAATATTTAATTATTATGTGCAATTTGGAGTAGATTTCCGACTAATCAAATGTTGTGGGTGACTCAAGAGTAAATAGAGTGAGAATGTTAATAAGGTATAAGGAGTCCGGATTTTCACAAAGAGGTGAAAAAGTGTAAGGGTCGAAACTTTGGCATACGCCAAGAGAAGCAGAGGATCGTTAAGTATCACTTAACGGGAAGGAACATTTACAAGAAAGTTAGCATTTAAAGGGGTGTAGTAAGTAGTAGAACGGTTGGGTGTCAGATGATTAACCAATTAATTTTGTATCTAACCGATGATTCCAGGGATGGAAGAGTCAAGTTAGTAAATTCCTTGAGGGGTAACAAATTCCTTCAGATACATGAGTCATGTTGTTCAGAAGGAGACAAATTGTTATATACTTGAATGATTTACACTATTAGATAGTGAACACGCCGGTACGTGGTTCGACGTAGTATTATTTAGAACTGGGATGAAATCCCCGAAATCCACATTCAGGTGGGGCGACAATAAGTAGTGGGAAATAACGATTCAAACTGAGGGTTGTATCACCTATAACTCGAGGTGCAGACGCAAGGTGACTAACGACTGATGGATTGAATGAAATTTTTTTTGGATTCATTGTGATATTTTCAATTCCAAATCGGGTATAACTAGTGAGGTATATTGTAGTCATGAGGAGGAGATATTACCTAATGGTAGAGTTGGGGAAAAAGAACCCGTATCTATTTATGGTGGACAAGGTGCTTACAAAGGTTTGTGTGACACCAACAAGCTGAAGTGGTTTTCCCTTGTCTAAAAGTCATAACGTCGGGATATTTCACGGAATGGACAAGCGTAGTCAGATGTGTTATTGATTCATCCTAGGATGGGAGTTTGGTGTTTTGATAAACGCGGGAGTTAGTAGTGAGGTGCGGACTCACAATACTAATAAAAATAATGCGGCTAATGATGTATAGGCTATTTTTATTCGAATGTTGTTTAATAAGAGCACAACGTGAGGTGCATTTATCGAAGATTATTCTGATAAGGTATCAAGTATGTTAAACAAGCTTATTGTGAAGAGAGGGTTTTAGTGATTTTGGATTTTCTTTTTAATTATTTTGAATGCTGGTGGATACCTAATTTTTCCAGGTGTGCCTTACTAATCCGAATTTCGGGACGAAATTCTGTTATTAGGGGGGAAGTATGTAATACCCCGTACTTTTATGGATATTTATTTTATGGGATTAATTAAATTAAATGAGAATTAATTGAGAATTAATCCGGATAAAATACTAACGAGATGTGAGTTGGTATTTGATTATAATGTGTATACATATGATGTGATATGAATATTGAAAATATTGATATTGTCGCGAGGTAGAAATACGACAATTTGGAAATTTTGTTGGGACGCGTGTAACAGTCGCGTCAGGAATATAATTATTTTAATTAAAAACTGAATTTTATTTTTATCAACCGTATGGTCATTTTGAGTGCACCAACGAGTCCGTAAGGGTCGAAATAGTAAAAAAACACTAGCCGGGGGTTTAGTTTCGGTCCCGGGGCATTTTTAGGCCATACCGGCAACTTAAAAGGGTAGTTTGGTAATTTTGGGATTTATGACTAACGAATTTTAGGAGTTTAAAATAGAAAATTTAATGACCCACTAACCCATTACCAACAATTAACTGATTAGAGGGCTACGGGGGTTTCATGAGAAGTTAGGAGAAGTTCCCAAAGAGAGAACCCAAACCTCATCTTCAACCTTCAACCTTGGGAGAAAAGGAGAGAGCAACCTACATCCAGGATTCAACACCAAATTCAGAGAAAGATTAGAGGCAAGTGGTTTAATTACGTTAATTTCAAGCGAATGTCTCTTCCATGCTTAGAAATTTATATAATTGCATTGTATTGGGAGATTTATAAAAACCCATGAAATTGGAGTTGTAAATTCAGGTTGTGATATAGGGATTGCATGTAGAATTGTTATTGGGTGATTATACTAATAGAAATATGACTTTGATGATACAAAAATGGATTTATTAAGGAAAATCGATGACTTGAAAATTCTAGGGTTCATACTCATAAGATTTTGGGGGAAATTGGGAGATTTGATAATTGGGTGTTGTTTAGGGAGATTTGACTCCACAAAAATGTTAAGTTATGACCCACGAATGTTTAGTGATGATTAGAAACCTTAAAAATACTGTTGATATGATTTTTAGATGAGATTAGAGTTGAAGAAAATTGAGAAAAACGAGATAGGAAATTCTGGGCTCGAAACTGGCATCTCGTTAGAAGACCTGCCCAGGTCGTTCGAACGAGCTTCTAACGAGGTGACAGTTTGCCTTCTAACGAGTTGGATGTTCGTTAGATGCCCCTTTCATTCGAACGAACTCTCATTTGAACGACCTCGTTCGAGCGAGACTTCTAACGAGTTCACAAATTTGTTTTTTTGGCCTGATTTGATTTCTATTGTCCAGTAACCTTGTTTAATTGTAGAGATAACATTCCCTTGATGACTAATTGATATAGTTGGGATATTTGGGATATATTAAGGAGTAAAACATAGAAGTGTGATTTGAATCAAATGATAATTGTGGATTAGGACGTGAGTGACTATTACGATGTGAGAACAAGTGACGGCTTAAATATTTGTATTAACGGATATTTGGGATATATTACAGAGTAAAATATAGAAGTGTGATTGGAACCAAATAATATTTGTGGATTAGGACGCGAGTGACTAATCACGTTGTGAGAATAATTGATGACTTAAATACATACGAACCGAACATATGAAAGGTTTAAAATTATAAGTTGGTATGAGAACGAGAAGTATACCACTAATAAATTATGGTAATTACTAAGATGTGTGCATGCTTAGTATATGTATATGATTTTTATGTGTATGACATACCTACCATACTTGATATCACGGGAAGTTTGCGTTCGCTTAGGGCCATCTAATATTTGTGTGCCTACGGGGGGATATAGATTGGTACCTCGAGGACATAGGTCAGAGAAGGACTTATTGGGAAGTTAATAAGTCTGCTGATCATGGGAGCGTAGGTATGTGCGTGACCCATGTGATGTGACTGTGTGCGCTTCCATTGATTGTGATTGTTGTTATCTGAGAACGATTCCTGAGAGATTCGGAATGCGTGATCCTTATGTACGTGAGGTACCGGGATGGATAGCAGAGTATGTGTGCACCGCAGCTTAGTCTCAGGGTTCTTGTATTGTATATTTATGATGTGAATGATATACGGTTAAATGAACAGACTTGTCATGTTTAATTATGAGAATAATTTATAGTAACTCCTTGAGAAGATAAATAAGGGGATAATCTCCAGTAAATCGTGTTGCTAATAATTGAGAATCCGAGTTTAAGTAAAGCTATCTATTCAAGTGATAACATTGGGAATTCATATTGGGAATCAAGTAGATGGGTTAGAACTTATGTCGGTTTGGTTAGATATGAATACCACTTAGATGGGTACTGTACGTTAGGAGTGCACAAGTAGTCGAGAGGTGAGTATTTCATGTGAGAGCACGTCCTAACATGTATTTTGCATTCATTGTTTTAATGTTATTAAAGCACTTGCTGTTTTTAAAATACTCTCCACTTTCAGGCTCTGACCCGTTTGCTTTCAAATTTATTTTTTTTGTAAAAAAACCTTTTAGGTGCCCAGCCGCAAGGACACCATGCATAGGATTTCCATTCAGGTGACGAGCTGTAGCTGTTTGTGGAAGTTACAGGACCTTGCTAGTAGACTCTTCTTTTGTCTTGACTCTATTCAGTTTTCATCATTTATAGGGCATGTCGCCCATTTCTATTAGAGACATTTCATATTTCAGTTATTCAGATTGTTGGCATGTAATTAATTCAGGATATACCGTTTTATTTATTTCAGTGGTGGGATTGTTGTGAGGGGTTTTCCTCCGGACTTATTATTAATTGTTGGTTACTTTATTGAGACTTTATGGTATATGGTTATGATATTATTTCATAATTCTTTTATTGTATACTAATCAGACTTAATTTAAAATTTGACATCTTACTTTTTAAATACTAGGTGGTTAGTAATGATTAAAATGTTTTCGACAGTGATGCTGTTAACTGGACCAACTTGACATTTTGTATTAATTTAATAAAGGAGTAGCTACCCTGTATTTAATTAGTCGGGGTGTCACACCTGTCACGGTCATTGACCGTGACAAGTTCGTTGGAATTGGAATGGTCGTGTCATGGTCCTTGATCGCGATAAGTATTGTGACGGTTAAGGACCGTGACAAACCCGTGACATTTTATAAAAAATTGTCACGATCAATGACCGTGACAAGTATCCTTTGTCACAGACTTGTCACGGTCAATGATCGTGACAATTCTGGGAAGAATTGAAAAAAAATCTGTTGGGTAGTATGGCCACTGCCACTGCCCAGTAGTATATTTGTACCTATTATAGAAACGTTATACCTGTTAAAACATTGTATATCCAAATAAACTAGAGATAATGCAGATATATATTCAAAATAGAAACTATATGTAAATGGGACAGCTTCGCGTCATGCTATATTTTTGTCATTTCAATGTTCTTATTAATTTACTTATTTTACTATATGCAAACGGGACAGCTTTAATTTTTCAACACCACCCTTCATCTTTATTATAGCCTTCTCCAAAACTTTGGCATTCTCCACAAAGTACCTCAACTGTTCAACTCCATTGTTCGACCCCAATCCCGTAATTTCGATTGTCTTTAGGTGTGATCTCAAACAATCACGTACATACCATTCCAACCACGATGCCCCGATTTGTTCCCAAAAAAATAAAAAACTCTAATATAAGAAGAAAAAACATCACTATCAATTATCTCAAATCTACAAACTATTTAGCTAGAAGTGATGTTATGAACCCTTGACGTACCTCAAAGATAAGAACCTCTAGAAGAGGACAACTTTTGAGAAAATCCAGCACCAATTTCCAGTTCCAGTTCCACTATAAGAATCAGCCACTGCAAGACACTTCGCAAGAGAGATTTTATAAATGACTTGAAAAGTAACAATCAGGTACATACCATTCGAACCATGATGTTCTTATTTGTTCACAACAAAATGAAAAACCCTAATATAAGAAGAAACAACATCACCATTAATTATCTCAAATCTACAAACTATTTAGCTGGAAGTGATGTTATGAACCCTTGACGTACCTCAAAGATAGAACCTCTAGAAGAGGATAACTTTTGAGAAATTCCAGCATCAATTTCCAGTTCCAGTTCCACTATAAGAATCAGCTACTGCAAGACACTACATAAGAGAGATTTTATAAATGAATTGAAAAGTAATAAATCTATAAAATATAGTCATTTATGCAAGCAACAATATCAGAGATATTATAGCTTACCAACATGGTAGAACATGATAATGAAAGATAATTTATGTTGGAAATCCTTCGAAGAAGATTAAATAAACATGTGGCATAATCAACTCTTCAAGAACCAACTCTTCAAGAACCGGACAACTGGAAAAGAGATTTTGTGCCGCGACGCTCGGGGACACCTCCTTATCCTTCCCCTTCTTTATCCCAAGAGCCACATAAGTATCGAGCCTATGTGGCCTACCCCCAGGGCCACTCCCTGTCCCCTGAAATAAAATAAAGTAAAATTAGTATCGGCCCCGCAAAGTAAAAAAATGCAGAAAAATATAATGTAAATATAAAATGAAATTGAAATCGAAATCAAAATCGAAATTGAAATCAAAATATTCATATTCATATAAATATAAATACATTACCTGTAGTGCCACCCAAACAGCTAACTTGAGCTCATATGGCACCTTCTTCCAACTAATGTACCCTGGGGAATCGTGTCAAATATAATTCCCTTCATATCTGAACATTAAGAAATGCCATAATCCTATGGAGTTATGCTCTGCAAATTCCTTCCAACCGTTGTGTAGCCAAACATCACCAGTTGAAGTTGTCAATGCCACTTTCCAGTTGACAACTTCAACTGGTGATGCTTGGCTACATAACGGTTGGAAGGAATTTGCAGAGCATCACTCCATAGAATCATGACATTTCTTAGTATTCGAATATGAAGGGAATTATTGCTTCATTTTTTGAGCTAAAGAATAGACGAAGAGATTCAGTCTCCTCTCCACAAATAGGACAGCCCAAATAACTATGTACTAATCACCTATTAAAGGTAAGAAGCGTATATTCATGGATTAGTATAAACAAAACTTAGATTTATATTATGTTTCATTTAATTATGTCTTATTTATATTCAATTTTTAAATTTCAAATTCAAATTCAATTTATAATAGAAAATTCCTCCAAAAGTAACAACTTTAAGCCACTAAGAATATTATTATACAGAAATTATGCAGTCCCAAACTGTCCAAACGGGACGATTCGAGAGATCTCATTACAGGGGTTATGACTCTCGAAGGGGTCTAAGGGCTATTGAATGTGTTATACAACCGCAATGTTAATGCCACTTTTAAAATTAACCAACCCAACATCGATCCACTATAATCCAACAACAATGTCAACAACAAATGTGTATCCCCTACTCCTTTTAATTCATCTATTCAAATTAATTATTTTCATCAATTAAACTAAAAATTAAAGTATACAATTATTAATTTACTAATTTATAATGAGGGGCAATCCTACTTTCATAATTAATCATATATTAATTTACTAATTTACAACTAGGGGCAATCATATATTAATTTACTAAAAAAATTAGTAATCAATCAATTCGTTTACAAGGGACATTCCGCACAAACACGTGCATTACACACACATATACACATATGTGCACATACACACACACACATGCACCTGTGACACCCCGCCTAATTAAATACCGGACGATCAATCCTTTATTAAATTAAAATCAAGGTGAACAGTTGGTTCATTCTTAGCATCACTGTCGCAAATTTAAAATTTCCAAATTTAAACACCCTGATTAATTAAGCTAAGTGTCAAAACCATTTAAAACCTTATTTCCATTTTACTAAATCCAATTATAAAACCTTTGACCATTAACAATTAAGAGTCACACATTAAGTATAAGAATATAAATGAACATTCAATACTTTAACCATCAATAACAAATCCCAACTTTAAAACACTAAAGGAAAACATCCTGACAGTAATAAATCACGAAGTGATGATACTGAAAGTAAAAGAATTACAATCTCTGACAAAACCAGCTGAATAATGGAAAAGGGCGACACATGCCTCACTGGATAAAACTGAACTAGAAGTGGAGTCAACAATGAAGTCATCTAAACAATGGACTGCAACTCCCACAAAAGCTACAACACGTACCATCCAAAGAATCCTAAGCATGACGCCCCTGTGGCTGGGCACCTGTAATACATATATATATACACAAGAGAGAAGAGATAACAACAAACGGGTCAGAACCCGATTGTAAAACAGTTTTAAAATAGTTTAGCAAGTACTTAAAATGCTTACCGGCTAATGCATCAATCATATTAGTATGCGACACTCTCTTGAGATATCTCACCTCTCATCTAGTGTGCACATCTACCGTACTAATGAATCTCATATATCTCTCTAACTTATTCTCCATAAGTCTTATCATGTGAAGTTAAGGTTATGTTATTCACTTTTAAAAAAAATCTATCTCTTCAAGATTTCTTACGTTAATTAGAATAACTCCGTATTGTTATAACGTTTCCGAATACTTATAGTGAAATTGAAAATTTATAGATTGCTTAACTTCTTTCACGCACAGTAGAAAGTTCTCATATAGATATACGTATATATATTAATTACTCGTATAATATATATACAAATAACACCCCACATAAAATCTATGGTGCTAGTCTTCCATATATAAGTATATATATGCCAATCACTCATATAATATATATATACTAACGGCACCCCACATAAAAACTATGGTGCTAGAATACTCTGCTATCAAGTCCCCGTATCACACAAACTAAGGGAAATACTAGTTTGGAATCACTCTCGAACTGTATTAACACAAAACACAAATAAATGGAGGCGAAGCGTAGTTCCAAGTCGCTAAGAGGTCAGCACATACCCTCACGTCTCTTAGGACCGTCTGAATATCAATCAGATAGCCTGTACCAAGGAATCCTATGTTCTAGGGTACGAGTCAATATCCCCCATAAAGATCCCATCAAGATAAGACCGTCCCGACGCGGAAACCCCCGTGATAACAAGTAGCCTAAGTATGATTTTTACACAGAAATAATATATGCACAATCACACAGTCATATATATATACACACATCCCCATTATTGAATTAGGTGCAATCATGACCCATAATTATAATTATCCATTATTACACATTTTACTCTATTATTTCGAATAACGGACTCGTTCATTTTATTCTCGTAATTAAGTTATTCTAAACTCACTTCTCGCCTCTCGAAGTATTATCTTTACCTAAGTACAATTTCAGTAGGCCCTCACTCACCTTCTAATCCAACTTCCTAGACATTTCGATTATTTAATCAACGCACGTATGATTTCCTAAGTATGAATATATCCCATTTACCCTCCCTTTCCCTTTCACATTAAAGTCCCACATAACGGGGTTTATCTTGACCTTACTGGTCCTTTTAGTATTTCATTATGTTCTAGCAACTCTAATCAAAATTTACTACGCATTAATTCGGCTTAAGCTAACACGAGTAAAAATGCAGTTTTTCAGGATGTGTCGATCGATCGATGAAATGGGGTCGATCGATCGATCGATGCTCTGGGCTCGATCGATCGATCAAGCAGTTATGGCGAAACTGCAGAAAACCCAGCTACGAAAATCTTACCCCAAACTCATCCAAATCATCATGTTTCAGTCCCAAACTCCCAACCACTTATACTACAAGTATTGTATACCCATATAAACAATATCCTACATAAAACATGTGAGTTTTCATCAACTATAACAAAATAAAAGGTTAAAATCTATATGAATCTCAAGAACCCTAATATTTTTATTTAACTCAGTTTCTTCCATTCTTTTTACAGATTTTCTATCATTAACACTATGGAAATTCGTGATTCAACCTCTACATGTGAAATGGATTTCCAGAATATGATCTTTACCTCTACAACATGAAATTTTTGTCTCCAATTAATGTTTTCTTTCAAGAACACTAATTTTAATCAACCCTAGACTAATATAAAAGGATGCATTAACTTGATTAAATCAAGATAGATACTTGCCTAAAATTCAAAGTTCTAATTTGTGGAAGAATTTGGTGTGGTTGAGATCCTCGTTGCACGATCTACTATTTGGTGGTGACGGCGATGCAACCGGAGGAGTTCTTGGCCTAGAACTCCTTGGAAAGCTTATCCTCTTCCTCTCCAATGTCCATCATTAGTTTTTGGTTATGATAACCCTAGAAGACAACACTTACCATCTTATATAACCCTAGCAAATTCGTGGGTTTAATTACCCAAAATTACGAAATGTCCAAAACGCCCTCCCGGGGAACTAATTAAGCTTAAAAATGCCCCGAGACCCAAACTAAACCCCCGGGTACATTATTTTGACTATCTCGACCCTTCCGGACACTTTGACACACTCAAAATGACCATACGAACAACTTATAATTTATTCACTTTATATAATAATAATAATTTAGTCCTGACACGACACAGGCGCGTCCCGACTTAATTTCCATAATTGTCATTTTATTCACACGTGACAATTTTATAAAATAAATCTCATATATTACTATAGTCATCCAGTAACATTCAATAATTTTCAATAATTACTAACTCTCGTCACGCTAGTAAATATTTAAAATAATTTTCCAAATTAAAATTAAATTAATTTATCTCAATTAAATTTAATAAATCCCTAAATTTAAAAGCAATAAAAATACGGGGTACCCACCCATCCCTGCCCCCTCCCAATCCCCCCACCCATCCCCACCCCCTTCCCCCACCACACACCACTACACACACACGCACACACACCACTACACACACATGCACACACACACAAACAGCCCCCCACATCCCTGCCCCCTCCCCCCAACCCCCTTCCCCCACCCTGCCCCACCCCTCACCCACCACCCAACACGCACGCGCACACACACACAAATGCACGCACATAATTATACACACACACATATATATAAATCGAATAGAGAGAGATAAACTAACCTGAAAGTAGAGAGAGAGAGAGAGAGGAAAATGGAGGGAAGAGTCGGCGGGGAAAGTTTTTTTTTACTAGGACATTTATCACGGTCCTTGACCGTGATAATATTATAAGGATTGTCACGATCATTGACCGTGACATAAAATGCGTGTTTTTTTTTGTCACGGTCAATGACAGTGACAAGGCTAGCCGCTAGAAGAGTGACAATTTACCCCTTTTGGTGTAGTGTAGGCACTTCATAGTCTATCCTTATTTATCTACCAGTTATTTACTTCAGTTGGACATGTCGTCCCTTCCTATTTTACATTCAGAGAGTTAGATGTTTTATTCTGTTAGTAGACTTTTATTTCATGGCTTTGGATTATTATATGGGATTTTGACTGGAAGTGTTTACTCTAGTTATTTATTTTAATTAAGTGAGTTCTTTCCTTATGCTATTGTGATGTATGGTGTTGAATAATTATTCTCTTTCATGATAATTTCTAAACAAGTTAAAATTTTGACACCAACCTTTTTAAATATTAGGCGGTTAGTTTTTTTTTATTAAATTAAAATTTGAGTTCTTCGACAGTGATGCATTTATCTGAACCAACTTGATATTCTGAAATTAATTAATTAAGGACTGATCACCCGGTAATTAATTAGGCGGGGTGTCACAGGTGGTATCAGAGCATCAGGTTCTAGTGTCCTTTAGGATCTGTGCGGCTTATTATGCTTTCTGCGTAGCTTTCTTTGATATAGAGCCCTATGTTTAGGATTGTTGATTTCTTTGGTGAGATTTTGTTCTCCTACTACAACGTATATATTAGTGACCTTATTTGCGTTCGGGTGTGTTCGTGTGCCGAACATAAAGTATGATAGGCGAGGGCCGTTGGGCGAACGGCAGGAGGCAGAGCTCAATTGAGGTTATAGGGAATATTTAAGAATGACAACCGTAGTTGAGGTCACCCCGATTATGGCACGGAAGCCAAGATGATAAAGACGGCTAGGTCACAACATTTGATTTTCAAGTACCGCTATAGTGGGAAGTAGTGCCAAATGACTGGGCGAAAAAAGTGTGTTCGTGTGAGGACACAATCATTGTGTGTTTCGCCGCTGCGATACAAAAAAAACCTAAGCTACTACTACACTTGACAAGCAAGCACAGCGGTAAGTCGGGTATCGTAAGAAATCCACAGGGAGTGATTGAATTTTAGATGTTAATTATTTTAAAACTTCAAGAATAAAAATGGTGTAAAAGAAATAAGAAAAGGTGATGGGTGGTTATGGTGGAAAAACAAAAGAGAAGTTAACGCTAAATTAAAGGAAAGCGAGGATCGGGATCGCATACACACATTCAGGGGCTAAACAAATACAAATTAGAATTTCGATTCGAAAACATTTAATCGATCATTTTCAATTAAGCATTAACATCACGCAATAAGGAATTTAAGCCAAAGTTGCGAGATTAAACATTTAATAAAAAATGGTCACACGCGGATTAAATTCGGATTATCCCTATAAACACTAAAGTTGCGTGACAAATAAAGTTAAACGCATAACAATCCAACTTTAATACACGCGGTTTCAATTAAATGCAATTTTACACAAAACCTAACTTTCGAGGTCCAAACCCGTAAACGGCGGAACGAAATCCCGACCCTATTTATCGAAGGGCAATACATGAATTAAACTAATTAACAAAGCAATAAACTAATTAAGCAAGAAATAAATTAATCTAAGCAAGAGATATAAATGACATAAATGGAAATAAATCAAGAAATCAACTATATTAATGGTATGGGTAAAGAAAATCCAACTTACAACACCCAAAAGTTGTCACACCAAATGAGGAAGAAGAAGAGCTCCCCAAACCCAAACCCTAAACTAAACTAACCTAAAATCGTGTATCTACAGCTATCTCTTCTTATTACAACAAAAATTGTATTTATAGTAAGTTGGATTAAAAGAAAAGAAGAAAGAAAAGAAATGAAAATATCTGCTGAAAAATAAGGGATCGATCGATCGACCCCTTTAGTCGATCGATCGATCAAGGCCAAAAATTGACAATTTAGAATGGTCGATCGATCGACCAGAAGTGTCGATCGATCTATCAAACAGGGTAGATTGCAGCAGCACACTGCATTCCTTTCTTCCTCTTCTCTTCTCCTCTTTTGCTTTCCTTGTTTTTCCTCCGCTGAAATCGCCGTAACTTCTTCGTTATGAATCGGAATCGCGCACCGTTCGCAGACACGCGAAGCTAGAGAGGAGGGCTACAACTTACGTGAGCTATCAGGCCAGGTACCCAAGCTATGAAAAGACTAAAATGCCCTTGCGCATGCGATTGCGTACGGAACTTCACCGGAATGCGTCCGAACTTCATACTAAGCATCCAAATACCTACAAAAGCTCAATTAACCCCTGCAAAACATGTTAACATAGAAATCCGAGGTTGTATGGTTAACGAGCATAAATATAGGGATTAAGATACCCGAGGGGGCTAATAACGCGTAGGTTAACGGGTGAAATACGCAATATTTACGCTGCATCACCAAATTAGACTCACCCAAAGTGATTGGATTGGGAGAGAGTCAGACGAAGCATTGAAGAGAATCATCGGTGGATATTCTAGAAATACAAAAATGGTGTGTGTTAGTCAATGGAGGTTAATATACAAAGGCTTTGGCATATGGCGAAGTGTGGCTAAACGAATGAGGTAAAATTTTTCTTGGCTCGTCGGAGCAGAGTTATAATGGTGGGAGTTAGCCACCACATTTAGAAGTGGAATGTTATATCAATGGAAGGATTTTAGGTACAGTTTGACCGCAAGTTCCTTCGTCAGATGTTCAGTAGAAGATGTGAATGTTGTTTTGAACTCATCACAGGAGGGCCGGACAGAGGTCCACTTGTGAAAATGAATTCAATTTTTCTTAGCGAATCTTGTATAGGAGGAAGTAGATAAAAATGGAGAAGAGTATTTCGAGCGGGAGATCGACTCGTAAGAAAATTTAGCAACACTTAAAGGAAATCTTGTTGGACGGTTGATTCAGATAGTGATAATGTCGCGCTTTGTCCATGAAGATGTTAACGCTTCTTTGTGTGGGAAGCTCAAAGAATCGAAGAATTTAGTCAGAGAATTAGCCTGGGTGAAACGGTGTTAGTGAAGCACCACAAGGGGGAGACCCATCAAGGGACCCATCTAAATGATTTGGATAGTTGGATTCTTACCAAGCGATGGTGAATTCCGTAAGGGCTTTTGAAGCCAGTAGCATGTTCCTTAAGGACAATAAAGCTAAGGGAACAACAGGGGTATCCCTCAGGATCAAAATAACCAAGTCCGAGAGAAGGACAATCATAACATGGCCAATATGAAAGGAGTTAAGTGGATTATGTGTTGAGTTATTTTTTAGAGAGTAAAACCACATGAGTTAAATTTTTCCCCAAAGCGAGTAAAGGACAAGGGTATGGTGCTTACAAAGGCAATGGTTAATGTAGTTCTTGACTTCATTCAGACATACATGTTATGTTCAGGAAACCATTTGACAGCTAGGGAGATTGGAAAGGTAGAAGTATGAGTTTTATCTTTAGAGGATGAGGCGTATTTTGTGTGACACGAGTGAGTCACTACGTTCTGATTATTGTGAGATTCGTATGAGAGACAAGTTTACTGCGTATATCGACAACATTATTATTTTGTGTATGCTTTCCCTGGTATAGCGGGGTTATTTTTAGAGTTATCCGTGGAGGATAAATGGGTGTATTGTTAGTGGTATATACTTTATTGAGATTACTCATTTTAGTGATGTATTGTACGAGTAAGATATTATCCTGGTTATGGCCTTATAATAATAGTCAGAACGATAGTGGGCAGTTATTACAAGGCTATCGAGGTGGTTGCCCTAGTGCAACACGTTTTGTTATGACGAGACCTCACCTGCGAGAGGGTCGGGCATGCACTTATATTATTTATTTTAGAGACTTCGGAGGGTATAGTGGTCTCGAGATATTCAATATCGCTATGTGTGGGTACTTTATTGATATGATTCGGAGTGTATTGGGTATACCTTTGAGCGAAAAATTTAGCTCGTTATTATGTTTAACGCTCAGGATATAGAAATAGGAGAGCGCATTATTATTGTAACACCCCGCCTAATTAAATACCGAGTGGCCAATCCCATACCAAATTAAAACAGAATATACAGTTGGCTCATTCTTAGCATCACTGTCGAAAACATTTACAACTCACCCAATACCTCAGTAAAGCTGGTGTTAAAAACTTTCCAAATTTTAATTTCAACAAAATTCATTTTTAGTTTAAGAATAACATAACACATTTTTATTCTTCAACACTGATAACCGAATAGATAACGCAAAAGAATTTAAATGCATTTGGAATAAACATTACCAAGTAATAATTCATTACAGTAATCCATCAATAGTAGATGTATTAAAATGACACGACTACAAGATTATTTGACCCCGATAGAAAGAGATAACTGAATCCTTTGGGAGACATGCCCTAACTAAAATATCACTGTGAATCAAATGAAGATAAGCGTCTAAGCAATACTCCATAGTTCCATAGCTCATCATAATCCGCTAAGATTGGCGTCCCTGCTGCTGGGAACCTGATATAGAAGGTACAATAGAAAAGAAAATATGCAAGGAAACGGGCCAGAGCCCGATTGAAAAAATGATTTTGAAAACAGCAAGTATTTAACAAGTGCAATAAAGCATTTATTATGTACATGTTAGCATCCAACTCTCACTTGCTATTCTCACCCCTCAAGTAGAGTGCACACTTAACGTTTCCTATTAACCTCCTAGTTAATGGTTCCTCATTACTGATTTCATAATATGATTCCATTCCCATATCATGACCCCGTATGTCCCATACCATACGTTATACCATCATTCTTATAAATTTCTCATTTATATGAATCGTTTCTCATTAACATGAATCATTTCTCATTAATATGAATTAATCTTTTCAATTATATAAGAATAAACATTCATTAGCTTAATTCCATTATCTTTTTCTATTCACCGTTATCTACAATTATCACCGTAGATAGATTTAACCACAATATATATCCATTCATTCATTTAATTCATTATATATATATATATATATATATATATATATATATATATATATATATATATATATATATATATAAAATACGGCATCCCGAGTCACAACTGCGGTGCAATGTATTACTCTGCTATCATGTCCCATTATCGCTGGTCGCTGAATAGGGGACTAATGGTTCGTTAAGGATTCCTCGAACCACAAACAACAACATACAAATTGGAGGAGAACATAGTTCTCGTATCCATGGGTCATGCACATACCTACGT
The DNA here is from genome assembly GCA_949130495.1 of Sambucus nigra. Classification (NCBI taxonomy): domain Eukaryota; kingdom Viridiplantae; phylum Streptophyta; class Magnoliopsida; order Dipsacales; family Adoxaceae; genus Sambucus; species Sambucus nigra. The sequence goes on along the minus strand of OX422217.1, from coordinate 53,623,229 downwards.
TCCCACAGTTAGCGGACTTATCAACTCCCCGATAAGTCTTTCATAGACCTATGTTCTCGAGCGACAAATCAAAGATCCCATGGATTCATCAGGATATGACTGCCCTCACGCGCAAACCTCCCTTCGATAGAAAGTAAGCTAGGTATGTCATACACACAAATCAACAATCAATCAAATAGGCATTATCATACCTATAATATAATATCAACAAGGTACTCACATTACCCTTAGATTATTCCCATACATAGCATTATATCTCTTTAAATCCCACGTATTAAAATATCATAACTTTACTTCTTAATTTAATTATCCCCGAGTCTCACTCAATACTCAAGGTTCAAATAGGTTTTTCCTCAACATATATTCAGTAAGAAGTCACTTATACCCTACTGGTCCATATCGTCATATCTCTTGAATTACTACGAATTAAACTCTCCCTTTAATTAAGGGTAAAATCGATAGTTTCAAATCTCTTATAAACACATCTTCTTTCACTTAAGATTAAACCCTCTTGTAAACTTAAGAATACCCAGGTGTTATATTCAATCACCACTACTGGACTATCCTTGATCCTCATGCCTACCAATTATAATCCAACAAATGAATCTAGCAATTGAAATTCCTTTCAATATAATTATCATTATTTTAATCAATTAAATCCCAATCAAATTAATTCAAATCTTATCAAGGGCTTAATGATATTTTCTAAGTCCCATAATATCCAATTAATAATCACCAAAGATCTACAAAAGGCTTGGGATAAGAATCAACATTAAAAAGAAACAACTAAAGGAATTCCGGGGAGGTCGATCGATCGAAGGCAGGGGGTCGATCGATCGATCACTCAGGTAACATCCCAGTTTTTTTGCATTTCTTCTACTACGGGTTTCACCATTTTTGTTCATTGAAACCTTCATATTAACAACCCAAACGACTTATAATCCTTACTACATGATATATCAACATATATAAATGATTTCTAATGATCTAAACATCCTAGAATCATCAAGAGTTTGAATTAAAAGCATGTTTATATCCTCTTTTTCCAGAAATTTATCAACTTAATATCCTCAAGAACACAACAATGGTTTTCAGAATTTCTTCAATAGATATATGATTATTTCATGGATTACTCTCAACCTACAACATGAGTTTGATTCCTATATATTTTCAGATTCCAGAAATACATTTAACAACTCCATTATTATCTTGCAAACATTAAAAATCGTCTCTTTTTATAACTATTCTAATATGGACAATATACAAACTTAGATTGCCATTATCAAACACTTGCCTCTAATGAAGATCTAATCCTTTGGTGTAGTATATCATAGGTGGTTCTCCCTTCTTCGGTCTACCTCCGGTGGTGGTTGGTGGTGGTGACCCTTGGTTCTTAGTTCTTCTCCTTCCCAAGTAAACTCTTCTCTTTTTAAGCAACCTTTCACTCTCTCTAGGAAGATGACTTCTCTATTTTGTGTAGAAGAGATGAATGACCCATGTACACTTAATCTACAAATACTTATAATAGGACAAAATCCGAAATCACTATTCACCCCCTTATAAAAATGACCAAAATGCCATTTTGGGTTGTCTTTTCATTTCCAAATGACCCGAGACCCAAATCCAACATCCAAATAGACTATTCTGACTATTTTGAACCTTCTGGATGCAACTACGCAGTCAAAATGACTATAAGGTTGATAGAAAATAAATTTCCTTTTTAATTTAAACCAATTAGTCCCGACACGTCCCATACCGCATCAGACTAAAAATCCAAATTACTGAATTAATATCACACAACCATATCAATAGCTTCACATTCATATATTACCTAAATGACTTTAAGTAATATTCAGAATCATACATTTTAATATCCACAAATATGATAAAACCCAAATGAATTAATTAATAATAAAATCCAATTAATCCATTAATTTAAAATATAACCCATTTTAAAAATCATTAAAAATCACGGGGTATTACAGTTACATCACTCCTTTAGAGATGGGGGAGTTAAGAGTCGAAGTTATATGTTTGGGGACAGGATTTTGAGAATCCTGATTGTATGTGTACGAGGTTTATGGAATGTTATTACCAACTACGTTGAGTGATAGTCCCTTTGGGAAGGAAAGTTTCTCATTTAAAGGTAATTATGGAAAGAGATATAGCTTTTATGTCAAGAGACGGGAATATAGGGGTACATGTTATGAACTGAGGGCCTAACGGATTTTGACGATCGACAATGCTAGGTAGTAGTGTATCGGGAGGGTTCCTTATTTGAATTTCTCTTTGCGAGACATCCCACACATGAAACTTAGCGTAAGGTAGGAAGTAGGGAGATATTTGGCCATACGTCCATGAGTCCGATACCTCGGTTGTTATAGAAGTATGTACATATAACTTTAAGTTGGAAGTTAAATTCAGATATAAGGCCAATGGAGATGGTTGTGCGGTGAGGATGCATCAAAAATTTTATCTTATTAGCACGAGTTGAAGAGTGGAGCGATGTTAAGGAGGATTTGAAATTTTGAATTCTGGGTGATTGAGAATGTCCAAGTGTTATAGCCACGTTGTGAATATAGGGGAAATAAAGAATTGGGAGATATATGTGTGAAGTGTATGTGATGTTTACGCCAGTATGCACGATTTATAGGGTGTGTGGGAACCCTGGTTAGCTGATGTCAGAATCGCCCGGGTTTAAGGGGCGTGGGAGTATATATGTGAAATATATGCTTGAGGGACTAATATAACAAAATGAAAGTGGTGGAGTGGATTAAGTGTCGAGTGAGAAGAACGATAATCCATATATATGGGTGTGATCGGATTAGCACGCCCGAGCTTGGTTGAAAGGCTATAGGAAGCCAATTAAGGAAGACTAAAATTCAATTATTATGGAAATTTGGAGCAGAATTCTACCCAGCCAAATGTTGAGAGTGACTTGCACATGAATAAAATGGTGATGTCAATAAGGTATAAAGAGACCAGAAGTGCACATCATGGTAAATAGTGCATGGGTCAGACTTTTAGTATACGCCGAGGGAAGAAGAGGAGTGTTAAGTACCACTTAATGTGAGATGTATTAAGGGGAAGTCGGTGTTGAGTGGGACAGAGAGAGTAGTCTTCGCGTGTACCATTCATAGATAGAAATCGATTGGAAAGTTGGCAAATTTCTTGGATGGGTTGCCAACCTCAAGTTAGGGTCACGAGGTCCTTCTAATGTGTGGAACAAGTTAACCAAAAGAAACGGTAATTATTATTACTTCAGGGTGAGTACACTATGAGATAGTATGCCCCGACCAGCGTTGTTGTGAACTAGGATGAGATCCTTGAACCCCACCTTCAATACGGGATTTCAGGAAACAGGGGGGATGACGTTTCATTTTGAGCAGGTCGTATCACCTATAGCCCGAGGAATATATGGATGGTGGTTGAAGACTAACGGTAGTATGAAATCAATTCTGGACTCATTGTTATCATTTCACTTCCACAATAAATATAGCTAGTAAGCGAAGTATAGTACGGTGATTGGGAGAAGATATTACCTAATGATAGAGTTGTGTGAATGCACTCGCACCTGTTTATTGTGGACAAGTTGCTTATTGAGGTTTTGCATGGAAAGTCCTTAACGATTCTTCCTCTGGATGCTTAGAGGTGAGCGAATAATCAAAATTTTGGATTGGTCAAAAGTTAGACCCCGATGGCTATAGTGGAATAACCACAAACTGTCTCAAGCGTCTTTTGACGGTCGTTAGAGTCACGTCGTCGGGAGCCGAGATTAGAATAATGGACAGGAGTAGTCATATGTTCATATGGTTTCTCCCGGGATGGGAGTTTTGTGTTTAAATAAATACGGAAGTTGATACAAAATGAGGTGCGGCATCCCAATGATATTGATATAATGGGGCCAATGATGTATAGGCTAATCGTATTTAAATATTGTCTAGTGGGAGCACAAGACGAGGTGCCGTTATTGAGGAGTGACCATATAACTGATAAAGTGTCGGGAGTGTTAAACAAGGTTACTGTGAAGCGGGGGCTATAGTGATCGAGCCTTATTTTAAAGTTGGTTTTGTGTACTTGGGGATACCGGTTCTTACCAGGTATGCCTTACTTTTCTGAATTTCGAGATGAAATTCTGTTATTAGGGGGGAAGTATGTAATACCATGAATTTTTACGTATATTTATTTTATCATGAAATTATGAAAATTGGGATTAATTAATTTAAAAGGAGAAAATTTAATTTGTAATTAATCCGATTTAATAGTAATAATTACTAGCATGACGAGAGTTAGTAGTTATAAAAAATAATATCATGGCCGGGAATGAGATACACGACAATTGTGATATAATTATTTGGGACGCGCATATGGGTCGCGTCACTAGTATGTATTTTGGGGTTAAAAAGGTAAATTATTTTTATGTAACTTAAATGACTATTTTGAGTCCGCAAGTGTGCCCGAAAGGGTCAAAATAGTCATAAAACACTACTCGGGTGTTTTATTTGGAGTTCGGGGCATTTTAGCCCAAAATGACACCCTGGAGGGGTATTTTGGTCTTTTGGGATTTTTGGGTAATTAAATGGACGAAAATAGGATTAAAATAGGAACATTAAGGGTTAGTGGTCTGTCAGTTGCAACTTACGTGAGAAAGAGAGAGAAAGAGAGGGAGAACTAAAGAGGAAGGAGAACCATAGGAGAGGAAGGGGAAAACTCAAGAGATTTCACACAAAAGTTATGCCAAAGTGTAGATCGCGATGATAGGATCAAACACATATAAATTTCAACCTGAGAATCAGAAATCCATTTCGAGGCAAGTGTTTATCTTGCTCCTCTTTTAGCGTATATCATTCCTGTTAATTTAGATTAAATGTAAGAAATTGTATAATGAAAACTAGGGTTTAAATTGGGCTGATTTGTGAAGGAACCCCGTGAATTGGAGATAGGTTGGCATGTAGAAGAAATCCCCTTCTTAGAACTGTTAACGTTGGTAATTAAATATTGAAATTACAAAACTTATTGGGGGTTTTTGGAAGGATTAGAAATTCTGGATTCATGTTAAGAGATTTATAATAAGATGAGTAATTGGTTGGATTTCCTTGATTCCATAAAGATTTAACCTCTAATTTGTGTTAGGAAGTGTCCTATGGTAATTTAGAATAGTTTAGAAATAATTACATTTGGTTTGGGTTGAGTTTGGAATGAAATTGAAGAATGAAAATTGGAGAAAAATGATTTTGGGGAAGAACAGGGCCAGTTCGGAAATCTCGTTCGAAATGAGACTTCTAACGAGATTTCCAACGACCCTTCTAACGAGATTTTGGAGTTCGTTCAAAGTGAGAACTTCGTTCGAATGAACTCGTTCGAACGAGATTCCTTTAACTTCTAACGAGATTCCAGAATGACTTTTTAGGCTTCGTTTGGGTTGAAAGGCAGCATAGGGTTATCCAAGTGAGAGAAATAACCTACGTGAATGATGAGTAACCTAAATTCCAAGTTAATATTGAATTAAGAGGGTGATTATTCTCGAGATGTAGAAAGATTGTAGAATTGAGGAGAGTTGGGATAATGAGAGTATATACATCGTTATATGACCTACGGGGAGGGTATAAGTAATACTACTACTTACGTACTATGGAAATTGGGTTGCGCGAACGCCTATTAAGTTATATAAGTTGTGTGCATGCTTATTACTTGGAATATTATGTGTATGACATACCTAGCTACTGGCTATCGAATGAAGGTTGAATCTTTATGGACGACCATATCTTGTGTGCCTTCGGGGGATTTTGAGTCCTATCACTAGAGCATGGAACCTATGTACGGGCTATCTGTGATAATGATAGTGATAACGGTCATATGAGTGCATAGGTATGTGCGTATCCCATCGACTTGGAACTATGTTTGCCTCCAATATGTGTATATGTTGTATTGGTTCTTGAGAGATTAAACCTGTTGTCCTTTATGCGTGAGCGTTGCTATGGGACTAGATAGCCGAGTATGCCTAGCACCAGGGGTTTCTTAACCATGGGTGTAGTATTGATATACATATATTTGTGTTATACATAGTGAGATTTTATATATGTATGTTGTATTCCTATTCTGTGTTGCATATTGGCCACGTTATTAAAGTATATACTTAATGGGTCACCCATTGAGAATTAAGAATGCCATGAGAATGAATTAGAGCATCTTTAAATCTATTCCTATATTATAGAGATATAATGTCTTCGGGTTATTTAGATATTTTATCCGGCACATTGGGTATACTACTTATAGTTAGGAAGAGTATTGAGACTAGTATGGGTAGTTAGACTCGCTAGGTGTGCACATTAGATGAGAGGTGAGCATCTCAAGTGAGTACGCTAAGTTAACATGGATAATGTATGTGATAATTAAATCAATTTAAGCACTTGCTATATTTAAACTGTTTTTTACTTGGTCTCTGACCTGTTTTTCTACAAATCTCTTTTCTTGTTCCTTTATTTTAGGTGCTCAGCCACAGGGACACCAGGCTTAGGATATCCCACTCATTTGACGAGTTGTTGCTGCTGTGGAAGCTACAGGACATTGCTAATAGACGCTTCATAGTCTATCCTTCTTTATCTACCAGTTATTTACTTAAGTTGGACATGTTGTCCCTTCCTATTTTACATTAAGAGAGTTAGATGTTTTAATCTGTTAGTAGACTTTTATTTCATGGCTTTGGATTATTATATGGGATTTTGACTGGAAGTGTTTACTCCAGTTCTTTATTTTAATTAAGTGAGTTCTTTCCTTATGCTATTGTGATGTATGGTGTTGAATAATTATTCTCTTTCATGATAATTTCTAATGACAAGTTAAAATTTTGACACCAACCTTTTTAAATATTAGGCGGTTAGTTTTTTTTATTAAATTAAAATTTGAGTTCTTTGATAGTGATGCATTTATCTGAACCAACTTGATATTCTGAAATTAATTAATTAAGGACTAATCACCCGGTAATTAATTAGGCGGGGTGTCACACGGTAGGGTTGGGGCTGACCATTCTTGTACTACCACTGGGTATGGGCCGTATAAAGATGTCCTGCATAGGGACCGACCCCAACATATGTGTGTTTGTGTTGTCCGCTTAGGAATAAGGGAATTCCTTCGAACTTGCCGATAGAGCATGAATAGACACCAATGGTAGATGCCCTTGTGTGTCAAATATATACGGACATATATTATATAAATTGACCAAACTTGATTTGAACAATTTGAATTGTCTACGGAAAGTAGACAATATAAATACATGAAATCCTATAATGCATAATAGAAGCTTATTCTCTTCTGGAAGAACTATGAGACTATGATAAGTAACTGTTGGAAAATTTAATATTATACTCAAATGATTTATTACTGTTATCCCCGTTTATAAATTGAGACACCGTCACCATTTATAATTATGGAAATTTTGGGATGCGAATGATATTTCATTTAGTTGAGGCGCGAGGTGTCATATGCATGTGAGAGTCGAAAAAGGGGGATGTTCATTTTATATCGACTGTATTATTACATTCATATTTTATTCAAGTTAATTGTTTCACACCTCAGGCTCTTACCTAAATTTAATTATTTTCCCCCCCAGGTGATCCTAGATAGGGATAGTTGGATTGTGCTGTGGCAGTCCTGCGATCTCGCCTATTCTTTAGATTCAGTTTCAATATTCTTCTAGCATAGGTGCTTTTCAGATTCAGTTATTTTTCATTTGGAATATTGGTAAGGGTATAAGCCCGATACACTTTTAATTCATGTTAGTTGGGATTTATTATGTTTGACTGGATTTTATCATTTATATTATTATGGTGGTGTGGTATTTGGATTATTGTGTATATATATTATTCATTTATAAAGGCCGATATTATGGATAATAATCTATTTATATTTACTATGGTGCTGAGAATGGTATGAATTGACAAGCAAGCCCTATCTTCAGTGTATCGTGCCTGGCCATCCTTTACGTGAGAAAATAAGGGGTTTTTACAGTTGGTATCAGAGCATGGTTCTAGTCTCCTTAGGATCTGTGTTTGAGTTCATTACATTATGCGTTGCATCCTTTGATATATAGAGCCTATATTTAGGACTCGTTGTATTCATGCGATTAATACTAATTCGAATCTTGTTTACTTTCAGATGGTAAACCAACGCATGGGTAGACACAGGAGAGTGGCCCCGCTAGTTGGAGAGGTGGGGGCTTGTCAGGAGCCACCCTAGCCACCGCAGCCACCAAAGGCCCCATAGGTTTCGTAAGCCCCACAGTTGATTACTCTTGCGGAGATAGCCACTATAGTGTCCCAGGCAGTGTCCACAATGATGGCTGTTATGGTATAATATTTTTTGCCACCTCAGGCACCCCAACAGCCACCCCAACAGGTGGCTATTCCCACACAGGCACTGGGATACGCATGGGACCACGCGAGGGAGGCATTTGTTAAAGGCCACCCTCTAGAGTTTGCAGGAGGGTCTGACATTCTGATTGCTAGCCATTAGAAGAATTGAGAGGCACTTAAGGATGATGGAGTGCTTTCCTGTTCATAAGTAGATGTTAGCATCCTTTAGGTTTGTGGGGGCCACCCTTCAGTGGTGGGAGGCAGTGATGACGATTGAGGATAAGGACAGCCTCACCATAGACCAGTTCTGGGAGAGGTTTGAGGGGAAATACTTTCCTCTAGATATGTAGTCCAAGATGAGGACTAGGTTTATGAATCTGAAGCAGGAGGGACGTACAGTTATAGAATATGAGGAGGAGTTCACTGCTCTCTCCTATTTTGCAAAAGAGAATGTTCGGATAGAGCAAATGAGGATGAACCATTTTATTAAGGGGTCAACTTAGCAGCAAGGCTCTTTTAGTAAATCCAGATTTCCTAACATACAACCAAATGGTTAATGATGCACTTCTTCATTGTCAGAATCAGAGGGCATTTTTGAAAATCAAAGGGGAAAAGTGCTACGAAGGAAAGTCGTCTGGCCAACAGAGCAAGGCGAGTGGGAGTAGTGGGTCTGGGGTAGCCCAGCAGCACAGGGACACCCCCACCCACCGATCAGAGTAAGAGGTTCAGAGGTGCAAATGATAGGTAAAGACAGGGCCAATCGGTCCAGGGTCAGACAGGACAGGGCCAATAGGGCCAAAAGTATAGAGGCCAGTAGGGCCAACATTATCAGGGCCAGCAGGGCAGAGGCCAGTAGGGTCGATGGACTAACGGGGGTCCCTTATCGAGGAATCGCCTGAACTTGTGGTGAAAGGGGCCACACCTCGAGGATGTGCACGAGAGGGGACCAAGCAACCCAGGGACAGGGAGGCCAGATAGGACAGTAGGCACTGTAGGTATTTTTCTCACCATTTCAGGCCCAGGGACCCACATCACCAGCCGCTCTAGCACCCACCGCCCCATTCCAGGGGCAACAACCGTTGTAGTATGGTCGGGTCTACCATGTAGCAGCAGCAGATGGACCCAAACCTCCACAGGTAGTTGACGGTATGTTTTTCATCTTTGGTCATGTTAGTTTGTACTTTTTGACATGGGTACATCGTACTCTTTTATAAATATGGGATTCGCATGGGAATCGGGTATGGTAGATTTTTCCTCAGATGTAGTATTACATATAGACTCACCAGTAGGTAGAGGGGCACCAGTACAGTTAGTGTGTCGGGGGATCGGCATTGAGATAGGCCGACTTACTTTTTTTGTGGACTTACTAGTGCTAGATATGCATGAGTATGATGTCATTTTGGGGAAGGACAGGTTAGACACTTATAGGGCATGTGTAGATTGCTTCGGGAGGTTCATTGTCTTTGCCATTTTGGGGCAGGAGTTGTACTTAGTTGTGATGCCTAACCCCGAGGGTAGGTCGAGCATGCATCTATATTATACCGAGGAAGATAAATCTTCAGAGGTTTTGGTGACTCTAGATTCCATTCCTGTGGTTAGGGATTTTTTAGATGTTTTTGGGGAGATTCTGGGGTTATCGCCGAGTCGGGAGATCGATTTTATGATAGATTTAATTACGGGCACCAAACCTATTGCCCGCACTCCGTATAGGATGGGTCCATTGGAGATGAGGGAGCTATGAGATCATATTGAGAAGTTATTAGGCTAGGGATTCATTATGAGGAGTACTTCACCCTGGGGTGCTCCAATGTTGTTCGTCAAGAAGAGGGACGAAACCTTACGGCTTTGTGTTTACTACAAAGAGTTGAACAAAGTCATGATTTGAAATAAATACCCGTTGCCACGCATAGATGATTTGTTTGATCAGTTGAGGGGTGATGCTTACTTCTCAAAAATTGAGTTGAGGTCGGGATACCATTAGTTGAGAGTCCGGGAGCAGGACGTCTCAAAGACAGCTTTTCTTACTCATTATGGGTCGTACGAGTTTATGGATTTGATGAATCGAGTTTTCTGGGACTTTCTGGATTGGTTTGTTATAGTCTTCATAGATGATATTCTGATATATTCTCGGATTGCAGAGGAGCACGCAGAGCATCCACAAGTGGTCTTACAGACACTTCAGGATCACTAGTTGTATGCGAAGTTTGAGAAATACGGATTTTGGTTGAAGGAGGTATAGTTCTTGGGTCATGTTGTGTCCGAGGAGGGAATATCCGTGGACCCAGGGAAGGTTTCCGCCGTGATGAAGTGGGGACAACCCACTACACCCATCGAGGTGTGAAGTTTCTTGGGATTGGCTGGGTACTACCATTGATTCATTCAGGTGTTCTGAAAAGTAGCCGGGCCCTTGACGAATTTTACGAGGAAGGGGGTACCTTTTGTTTGGGATGAGATGTGCCAGCAGGCATTTGAGGAGATGAAGAAGAGATCGACTACAACACCTGTTCTAGCGTTACCTCGGGCGGGATTTGACAACAGGGTTTACATTAATGCATCCTTGAGGGGTTCTTATGTAGGAGGAGAGGTCGATAGCTTATTCTTCCCGAAATCTTAAGCCTCACGAAGGACATTACCCCACCCATGACTTGGAGTTGGCAGCCATGGTCTTTGCCTTACGAGTCTGGAGACACTACCTATTGGGGAAAAAGTTTCAGCTTTTCATAGATCATAAGAGCTTGCAGTACTTATTCACACAGAGAAATATGAACACACTACAGAGGTGGTGGCTCGAGTTTGTAAAGGACTACGAGTTCAACATTCAGTTGCACCAGGGAAAAGAGAATGTCATAGCGGATACACTGAGTCGTAAGTCATTTCTGGAGTTAGCAACACTATGGAAGGCGAAGTGGAGGTCACTTCGTGGAGATGATGAGTTCACCCGAGCGTTATGTTAGTTCTCACCATCACCCTCGAGATCATTATTTGGGTGGTGAAGGCACAGGCAGAGGATCATCTTTGTCAAGAGAGGGTGAGACAGTTGCTAGCCGAGGGGGTGGAGAATTTTTTTATCGGGTCTGATGGCGATTTGAGATTCCAAGGGAGACTGGTTGTTTCGAATGATCCTGAGTTAAGACGAGCCATTATGTCAGATGCTTACAGTTCATTATACACAGTGCATCCTGGTGGGGATAAAATGTGTCACATGCACCATCAGTACTAGTGGGCCGGTATGAAGAGACATATAGCGGAGTTTGAGTCCATATGTACTAATTGTTAGTTGGTGAAGGTAGATCATCACCTGCAGTACTCTGCAACCCTTAGAGATCCCAGTGTGTAAATGGGAAAGCATATTTATGGACTTCATTACGGGGCTACCTACTTCACAGAAGGGAGATGATTCGATTTGGGTGATTGTTGACAGATTGACAAAGGTGGCTCATTTCCTACTGGTTCGCACAGAGTTTAGCTCCGAGAAGTATGCCAGACTTTTTATTTCGGAGATCGTTAAGCTGCATGGGGTGCCACTTAACATAGTGTCAGATAGGGACATGACATTTGTGTCCCACTTTTGGAGGAGCTTCCATCAGGACTTGGGGGTAGAGTTGTGGCTGAGCACTTCGTATCATCCTTAGATCGATGGGTAGACAAAGAGGGTGAACCTAATGCTCGAGGATATGTTGCTTATGTGTATTTTGGACTTTAAGGGAAGCTGGGAGCAAAACTTGTCTTTGGTGGAGTTTGCATATAACAACAACTTCCAGTTCACTATAGGGATGGCACCATTTGAGGCACTTTATGGGAGACCCTTTCGATCCCCCTTATGCTGGTTAGAGGTGGGGGAGAATAAATTTCTAGGGCCGAACTTCATTCAAGATACCTCACAGAAGTTAGAGATGATTCAGGCCAGGATACAGATTGCTCGAGATAGGAAGAAGAGCTACGTAGATGCGGGTAGGAGACACTTAGACTTCGATGTTGGAGATCGGGTGTTGATTAAAGTGTCTCCCATGAATGGGGTGATGAGATTCGGAAAGAAGGGAAAGTTGGAACCTTGATATGTTGGGTCATTCCCTATCTTGGAGAGGATTAGGCCCGTAGCATACTGGTTGGGATTACCGGAACACTTACAGCGGATGCATGATATCTTTATTATATCCTCACTGCGGATATTCCTTAGAGATGAGGTGGCTTACCACCACATCGATCGACGAGATTGATATCTACCTAGATGATACTTATGAGGAGAGACCGGTAGCCATTTTGGATAGATGGGAGCGCTGACTGCGGTCCAAAATTATTCCTTTTGTTCGGGTACAATTGGGGTACCACTAGGAGGACGAGTCGACTTGGAAGAGAGAGGATGACATACGTGCAAAGTATTCGGAACCCTTCTATCTAGGTACATACTTTCTTGATTTCGAGGACGGAATCATATTATTAGGGGGAAGAATGTAATACCCCACATTTTCTCTTAAATAATTAGTGGAAAATATTCCTTTTTCCTAATTTAGAAAATTTAATCTAAATAAATATCTTATTTGGATGTGTTAAGTGAAAGCTTATTATTTGGCATACTTGTGTGTATTATTCATTTTATGCACGGTTATATTAATTGCATATCATAAAAGAAAATATTAAATTTATATGCGACACAATAAAAAGTAATAATTTTGGAATAAATAATTCGGAGCCCGTTTTGGGACTTTTATGAACTCGTTTGAGTGGTTTAAACCTTTAAAAATGATCTTAGGTCAATAACATATGGGTTGGGAGAGTTTGGACTAATTAGAAAAACAATTGGGGCTCATTTGGGAGTCCAAAAGTTGGGCCCATAACCCAACTCGGGATTAGCAATTAATTTAGTGGTTTAGTGGGAGTAACCCACTTTCCCATTATCCCAAATCAACTTAAGATAACAGCCTCAGAACAAAGAATAAAGAAATACCCAGAGAAAGGAAAAGAGTAAGAACAAGGAGGGATCAAAGGCTTTCAAGGGTTCTCCTTTACGCAATTTAAAAGCAAGAATTTTCTTGCATAAATTATGTTTCTAATGTATTTTTTAATGCATGATTTATTCCCCTTTTTATTTCTAGAAATTAGGCCTTTTTATATCTGATTTGGATGATTGGAAACCCGCATGTAGAGGAATAAAACACACGTAGATTTATTACATAAATTAGGAATGAAAGTATGTATGTTGATGATTAGACTCCCTTTTAGTTTATTGGTTATTGGAAAACAAGGGTAATTAATGCTAGAGATGATTGGAGATCCGTTATGGACTAAAATTTAGATGTGGACTCCCACAAAATACATGATCCTCTTAGGAAATAATTTCGAACCAAATACGTGTTGATATACATACACCGGACCTGTACTATGTGAAATTTGGGGACTGAACCGGTCCGGTAAGAAACAAAAATGAACCGGTCCGGTGCATCGGACCGATCCGACAGCCCCAGATCAGATCGGTTTAGTAGTCTAAAATTTTTTACCTTGTTATCTGCCTCAATACTTGAGTCTTATATACAAGTGACTTAATTCCATAAACATTGGAGTATATTTATGATTGCCATATGGATTGGAATTTATAATTTAATAGAATTTAAACTATGAACAAATGAGGAGATTGTGAATTAGTTAATGAAGAATACTACTGGTAGTTGTAGAGGAAATTACCTATACATATTATAGGGATAAATAATATGTATTACTATGTATTTAGGTGGACATACCATATTTGTGGACCGTCCTATAGGCTTGGGGTTTCGCGCGTTTAGTCTGCATACCACATGTAGGCACAGGTGGGCTTTACGATGTGTAGGCTATATAGGTACTACGTAGAGGCTTCACCCACTAGAGGTTGGGTTGGCGCTGACCGTTCCTATACTACCGCTGGGTATGGGCCGTATATAGGTGTCCTGCATAGGGACCGCCCTCAACGTATGTGTGTTTGTGTTGTCCGCTTAGGAATAAGATAATTCCTTCGGACTTGCCGATAGAGCACGAACAAACACCAACGGTAGATGTCCTTGTGTGTCATATATATATGGACATATTTTTATATAAATTGACTAGACTTGATTTGAATAGTTTGAATTGTCTAAGGAAAATAGACAATATAAATGCATGAAATCCAATAATGCATAATAGAAGCT